>CM062570.1:4744204-5994204 GCA_031468815.1 Morus bassanus
AATACTGAAGACCTAATTTTCATTTATACGTAGTTTGTTTATTGAGAAGCTACAGTTACTGAGAAAGTATTATTGTTCACATGTGTAGCGATACAATAGCAGTGTTGCTGTAGGCTTCATTTTCTAAACCTGTAATAGGGGAAAATTTGTGGATAGAGATATAATCTTTTATTAGGTAAGCTGACAAGGCTGGAGACAAGCTGTTTTGCTGGCTGTTTAGGGAAATGGTTTTAGCTACCGTCCTCTTGTAACTCCTGACTTCAAATACTGCCTGCTCTTTTGCTTCCTGAGAGCAATGGCTGTCCTATGACTAACATCAAAGAGCTAATAACAAGAGAATGAGAGCCAATACGAAAGACTCCACAAAGCTGAGAAGCACAAAATGCCTCCCTTACACCAGGAGGTGATGACCCCCCCACAAAAGGAGGAAGGGAGGGGGGAAGTGGCTGATGCACAGGACTTGAAGGCATCCCCACCGTCTTGTGTGAGGTGGGATGTGATGCTAAACACAGAGCTGTCCTGCCAGACCTGATGCCAGCAGTCCCCACAGCACAGGCCAACTCCTCAACGGTTTATTGCCAAGAAATGTGCTGCTCACGTTACGTAGAGGAGTAGGGAAGAGGCATCTGAACAGCAAACAGGATAGTTGTAAAGTTAGCTTCCCTCTTACAGTTTTGGGTTTGGTGTTTTTCCCCCTCCTCCTGCTATGATGCGGTTTAAAAGTGGCAAACGCTGTTAGGCAGGGAAGTGCTGTACTCTTCTGTCTCCTCAAAGAGGTGAAAATATTGCCAACTATGCACAGGCACACTTCGTTATCCCAAATAGAGATGGAAGTTGAGATTCACGTAGAAGGAAACAATGAGTTCATAGATGTTGAAGAAAATGAAGGAAAAACCAGATATAGGCCCTGCGCTTTATTGTGGAAGAGAAAAGCAACATTTTGGGACTAAATAGCATCTATGTGAGATCTGTAGTTATATTTTAATTAGTATTTCCTGTTGGTTGTTTCTCTGCTCAGTGTAACAGGGCTTTCCTTTAGCGCGCGTGTGTATGATATGTGTGCATGATTAAGCAGAGTGGCCTCTTCAGATGTTCTAAAACTTTACCTAAGAATTGGTTAAGCTTAGTCCTCCCACCTTAGCTGGCTGGTCGAGTCGAAATGGTCTGGATCTCCAGAGTTGGTGTATGTTTGAAGCTCCAGCTGGGGTTCCTAAGGCTGCCTTACTCCAGCATACTTTTCAGGCAGTACAAGGGAGAACTTAAGATATGGAGAGGAGAGAGGATAATCGCACGCACACACATAAAAGGCACAAATATTGAGTTCTTTTGTTTTTGTAAACTGCTTTGCAAACTCGTAATGATTTCTTGAAAACCATGAGTAAACGGAGCTTGGTGAAAACAATAGGCACAGGTTTTCCTACAAAATATTTTCATACAGATACCTCAGAAACTGGTGAGTAGTTTGCACAATGCTCTGATTTATCCAGATGCTTTTACTACTTAAAAGCTTGAAGTTGATAATTAAACACGAGGTAAATATGCTCTAATATTTTAAATTTGTCGCTGGATTATACTTTTATTTTCATGTGTCACGTGGTTGCTGCTGCTCAGTCAGAATGTATTCATGTTGTTTGCAAGAAATATACTCCTCTCCCTCTTTCTGAGAAAGCATGAGGGAGCAATCGTATCTGGAAAAAGTAAGAAGCTGGGGATATGTAGAAATTGGTGTGTGCTATAAAGTGGAGCATCCTCAAATCCGCAAATAGTGTTATGACTAAGTAGTACAGGAAAAGGCTTAGGTTTAAGCATGAAAATAACCGTATATATTGTGACAGTTCATATACCATAGTGCTCATAACAAACATTTTTCTTGTTAGTTGTGAAACATTATCCCCATGGAAGAATAGAATCTTCAGCTCAGTGGGAAATATGCCTTAAAATAAAACATAAATGTGTTTTATTACACACTTTACCAGGTACATACTTTTCACTCTAATTCTGAAGCCACAAGATTACTAGATAAAAAAGTTTGTTAAAGGCAGAAATACTGTCTGTTCTTACCAGCTATTATGAATATTGAAATGTTCAAACTGCATGTATTGCAGTTAAGTTAATGTGAATTGACTTAGTGGTGTTCTTTTAAGGGTTCATACATAAATAATTGAATTTTTTTAACTTAAGAATAAGCATTCTTTAAAATAAAAAAACAATAGAGAGTTTCAGTTGTGAGTTTACTAGCAAAGACAACCCAAGATGGTCAGTCTGCGCATTTATACTCAATTCTCTTAAGAGCTGTGTCTGTAATAGGGAGGGGAATTTTACCAAATAAATTTAAAAATAAATTAACAAGGTTTATAAGTATGAAGCTCCACAGAAAGATATTGCAATAGTGGTTTGCAAAAGCAGGCAGAAGTTACTTGAGGTTAAACCACATTTGTTGAAGCTTCTGTCGGTGTTCTTTAAGAAATAAGCGAGAGAGTGAAGGACAGCTGGTGGTTAAGGCTCTTGCCAGGGTGCCCTGTTTTGATTTGGGAAGAACAAGAAGCTGAAATACCTCTCCCACATCTCAAGCGGTTACTTAAATCACCAGACCATCTGCTCTTTGGTGCCATCTTTTGCTTTCACTATGTCCTTTCTATGGAAATTACTCCCTGGACATATCAGGAAAGGGTTTTCCTATTTTTTTTGAGATTTCATTGAGACTGGCGTATTCTTGTGGAGATGCTCTGTTTTCAGTGGAGCAGGACTTTGTTCATCAGTTGTTAGTCCAGACAAATTGTGTATATGGTGTCAGATAACAGGGTATTCTCCAAATCTGAAGCCATGCATTTTACAATTTCCCTTTTATTTTGAATGTTCAGAGAGACTCGGGCAAGTTCGACAGGGGAGGGAATTCGATGGCTGGCTTTGAGCGCTGCTGAACTTTTCAGCATTTGTACATCAGTCAGTAGGGATTGCTCCCTTTGAGTCCCTTGGTGTACATCAAGTTTATAAGCTTATGATGTTCAGGCAGTTCTTTCTGCCGGGAACTAATGAAGGATGTGAGTGGTAGAAGAATTTTTTTGTTGTTGCTGCATTTACTTAGATCTTGCTTTCACTTGTGGAGGCGTCCTCAACAATGTCAAGTAAACAGAAGTAAACCACGGCTGATTGCCAATTGTGTTGTAACCAGATATCAGTTCCCTTTTTAAATTATTAATTTTTAATGCATTACTATATTATAATACATTAGAAATTTGTTAGTCCACCTAAGGGGATGGATTTTCTGGGAATAGAGACCAGTAACATAGCCACTATCACATAGTGGGGTAGCACTAATTGTACAAAATACCCAACATAAGTTTTGTTTCAATAATGCCAGTCCAAACCATCGCTGCCGGCACTATTATGGGACAAAGCAGAGTTGGCTCCAGAAAACAGGTGAAGGCAGCTACTGCTTAACATGATGTGCTTCCAAATGGTGTAACCTAGTTTCTTCTATGCCTCAGCCTCTACTGCTGCCCCCATGGATGCCCCTCCAGAGGTGAGGGCTGCTGTTGGGCTTGAGGCCAACCTTCATCATGGGGGAAGCTGGCCTCATCTCCTGCTCTTTCTTTAAGCTCATGAGAAGAGGAGGAGGAGAACAGAAGGGAAATGGCTCTTCCCTGGGAGTTAAGAAAAATGGTGTTTCCAGATAGAGAAGTGGAGTGTGAGTTGGAGCTAGGGTGCCCTGTGCACCACGTGTGGAGGAGCAGGAGGATACTAAAATGGAGGAGAGAACAGAGAAATGATAAATGTTGTGAGTGAAATGGATGATTAAGTTGTTTGAATAAAACTTAGTATGTGTTTGTATTAGTCTGAAATGTTACTGTGGCCTTGGTATGTCCATTTAAAAACCTGGTTATTCTTGATATCAGGTGTGATAGATGCTTATCCGCTCATAGGCAGAGCTGGATTATAACCCTGGTCCAATGCAAATAATATTGTGAACGTTAATGGAAAAAGTAAAGCTCCTAAAAATACCATGTATTGCAATACTATACTGGATGACAGCCTGGCACATTATTGTTTCTATTATTATACAAGGTCCGTGTTCAAGGTTTGTTAATGAGAGGAATTAATTCAGCTCTCGCGTTCCCAGTCTTTTGCTCTCACTGAGAGACAAAGCATCCCCCCAGGCACATTCCCCTTGGAGCTCTCAGTACACAGTCTGGGACCATCTGAAGCCTTTTTCTGAACTCACTTGAACAAAAACTATATACAAAAATCATTGGAGTAAGGAAAGAGTTGTATGATCAACAAAATATCAAGCAGCACTCAGATTGGAATATGAAAAACTTTATTGGCTTGCTTAGTGTACACTATGGAAAGGACAAACTTGGTTTTTCAATATATTTTTAACAAGTTTGTTCTAAGGCCTTTGTTTTTCCATAGAAAATGTCCAGTGGTTTTATCCATTTGTTTCTGCTGTCAGTTCAAGAAATAAGTAGTTGATACTATAGAAGAAATATTTTGGGGTGGGTTTTTTTTTCCTTTTTTTAAAAGGCATTGATGTTGTAGTCAAAATGGCTTAGGTATAAATATCTTAAATATTTAGGTGCAAAAGTTGATAATTGTAAAATCTTTCAATATAAATAATTTCTGGAAATGTGTTGAATAGAGCTTCACTCTTCTTTGTGGCTTCTTTTTAATGGCTCAGAGAAGTTACTTAACTGTTAATAAAACAAATTATTTCAACTTGAATCTACTGATTTGTATTGGGTGGTTTACCAAACCCTTGCAATTCCAAGAATACTGATAATTTCTTTTCCCCTTTAGTCAATACAAATTGCATCAAGTCCCACAGGCATATTTGAGTGACAGAACCTCTCTTGGCTAAAGGAAAATTGCCTGGGAGACATAGAAAGTAAAATGATACAAAGACTGAAAGGAAAATCTGCCGGAAGAGTTCTTGCTCCTCCTTGCACACAAGGGATTTCAATCACGTTAGTGTGACCTGTGAAGTTCTGAGGCTCCATGTTTCAGAGGAGAATTAGTGAATTCCACACCCGTGCTCAAGCACGGTACAATGTCTTGATTTCAAATAAGATGTTCCTGACAGCTGGGAGGATGCAATTATTGGTATAACTATGCCTTGAATGCCTGATTAAAATCAGATTTTCAGTATGTCTGGCACTTATAAAAACAAAATAAACGCCAAACCAGCCCCCAACTCCATAGCAGCAAACTACAAAGGTATGTCAAAAGATGAGAAAGGGGAGCTGAAGTAAAGGGAAGATGAAACAAGTGTAGTGCTCTAAATGCTGGGGTTTGTGGCTGGGCTGCCTCTGCCTGGGCTGCCCTGCTCCCAGCCTTCAGCTACTTACCCACCTGCCTCCCCTCCCTACAGGAACGATTCGCTTTGTCTGTAGCAGCTTTGGACAGCTTCATTTCATACCACAGGGGTTTTTAGGGTGTATAGACCCCACTTACTGATAATTTTAAATTGCTAGCTGTAGTCTTTGGTTGGATGAAAGTGGAAAGCAGCTACCTGGAGGTGAGGACTACAGCTGATGTTTCTTGGGGCAGCCTAGAGGGCAGGGATAGAGATCTGTACTTAAATCCTGGTCTTAAATTTTGGCAGATTTCTAAAGCACATTCATCAGGTAGATGAAAGTAACTGAGTTACTTTACGTGTGTGTTTTGTGATTGCAGAGGCATTTCTATACGTGCTAGCTTGAACGCCTTTGATTAAAGAACATAGGCCAACTTTTACTTCCATTTTACCTAAAATCTAAACACTGTTGATATAGTACAGCTTCAGGGCAAGGATTTTTAAACTATAATGCTTATAGAAGGTATTTTGTGTTTTTTTTTTTGTTTGTTTTGTTTTGTTACATGAAGTAATTTCATTGTCAGACTCTCCTTTGGTCTCTGTTTTCCTAGTGAAACATGTCAGTGAATTTTCCCAAACTTTGAACTCCACCATTATATATCTTTATAAATAAGTTGTGCTGTATTTGACCTGAACCAGCATTTTTTTGGTCTTTGTTTTTTACTTTTTATTTTAAAAGGGAAAGGGTGACACTGCACAGGGAAGAAATTATAGAAAGTAGAGTTTTAAGTTCCTTTTCAAAAGGAATAGTGAATAGGAGTAATTTTTCCCCAATGCTCGCAACTACCATTCCCTTGACAGCATCTCACAAATATGTTTTATTTGCTGGGATAGGCTCTGTTTTGTCTCTAGCCAATGCTGCTGTATTCCCTTGTCTATTCCCTTACATGTCATGCAAGTCTGAATCCTTTTTTTGGAATTTGAGTGTGTTTCTGTGGTACATCGGAGACAGGCCCAGATTTTTAAGGCACTTGGGTGGAAAGCTGGGTGAAGAAGTGCTTAGAAGACATTCTGGTTTCAGGCTCTCTCACACGTGTGCCTTTGGCTGGCAGCGAAGGATTGAAGTGCTTGCCCTGGAAGGCTGCTGGGTTTGGCTTCCAGGTTCACACAGGTCTTTCATTAAAATACATACCAGTGTCTGAATCTCAGGCTGTATTCCTTTACTTCTCTTGCTTTTTCTCCCCACTATGTTTTTTCAAAAAAAAAAAAAAAAAAAAAAAACAACAACAACCAAAAAAAAACCCAGTCCTTTTGCTAATAATAAACCCCACTAAGATTTGCAATTTAATTTCATGTACAACACACGCTCATCTGTTCTTTACAGGTTGGGAAAAGCTTCTCTCACCCACCTCCCCACACCTCCCCAAAATCTGGTTACAACCCGCTTTCTGCTCTATCCCTATATGTATTACTTATGTTTTGTCACAATGGATGTTTTACAGCTTGCTAATGAGCTATTAATATTCTGTGTCTAAGAATAAAGCAGAAACAAAAGTGGTGATATAATAACTAATGCCTTAAATCTGAAATAAATGAAAAAGGAATTTTTTTTCTTTTTTTAATTTTACTGAGAATGTGAATTGCACAAGCCACAGAGTGCTTCAGCAGTTTCAGGTTAGGTTTTGTGTTGAGCAGGCATTTAAGTGTGGTTCCTCCCTTTTTATTTGTTTTAGTCATTATAAGTAAATGCGCACGTAAGTACATATATGTAACCGTGACTGAGTTACGATGACTCGCTCAGTCTGTAAAAGCACAGTATGTTTTTAACCTATATAAACTAATATAAACTATGAATTTGGCTGGTGGATTGGATGACTTGAAATCATCCAGGAAATAAGTTTGTACTCAGAGTGTTTTAAAGATCTTTTCAGCCTTCCCCCTTGCTTTCTCTGGAGTAAACACATCATTTTGTAAACACATGTTAATTTACTAGTGACAGTCCGGATATGTGAATGGTGTCAATATGCGTGTGAATCATACAGGAAAACTTGTTTATAGGAGATCAGCAATGCACACCATCTAGTTCTACGACTCAATTTAAAAACTCCTTGAGAGTAAAGAATACCCAGCCACTGCATCACTCTGATGAAAATTAAAATATGAAAGGATTTGGACTGAGTCACTTAACAAGTAAATAGATGGTAAATGAACCATGTAATTTACTTTGGTTCAAATGCGTTACCTTAGAAAAGATACCCTCATCAGCTGCACAGGCTGCGTTGTTCCAGCACCGGGAGGTAATGCTGTATTCAGAAACAGGTGATGTGGGAAAGGAAGAGGGCAGGAATGTAATGATCTAAGACAGAAGCCAGATTTGGCATTGCTTCAGATTCTTGATTAATGATTTCCCTGGTATTTAGCTGTTGTATTGCCATGTCAGTGCTTTCCTAATCAGAAAATCAAAGTACAAAGCGATGAACGTGGATGATGCCTTGAGCACTGCTATTGGTAACCTTGAAAGTATGATTTAGAATATTATACCCAAATCTAAGAAGGTGTAACCAATCAATATCTGCAATGTCTGATTTGAAAAAAACAAGTCTATATACTTGTTATACCAAAATAAATGTCTTCTAATCCCAAAGCCGGTATGATACTTGAGAGAGTGGCAGGAAGGAAACTTAAATTTTCCCTGAAATAAGGGACTGTGAAAGAAAATTCTTTTCCTTTTTCTTTTTTTTTTTTTTAATATTTTAACCAAAGCTGACCAATATTACGAACCTCCTAAAAATTTGCTTTATACACCTTGGAGAAAGTGTTTCTCCCTCAGTGCTCCATATTACTTTTGCCTTTTTTTGTATATTTTTAAAAGAAGATACAGCTTGTTTCTTATCCTTGTAGGGGGACTTTTCTTGTATGTTGGGCACATGAAATTATATCTTGGGAAGCTAAGAAATAAATTAGATTGTAAAACTCATCAGTTATCTAGTAAAAAATAAATAAAAACAAACCCCCAGAATGCCAAATTCAGGCAAACACTCTGATCTTAATAGCAGGGTGAATTTTACAGGTGTGTGGGTAATAGGGCAGTTTTCTTTAGGGTTTCATTTTCCGAGTAGGCTAGCCCTGTCTCCTTTTAGGTTGCTATAGGTTATCTGAAAAGTTCTTTTTCAGGTTCTGGTAGTTTTAAAAGCATGGGCTTTTAAAAGGCAGTACTCCCACAAAACCACAATTCCTTGGAAATGAAAATTACACTTGCTAAAGTAAGTTTTCTGACCTTTCTCCTTGCTTGAATTTTGCTGATGTAACAGTAAACTGATGTGCCTTACAGAGCGGAGACCTCTTTTGGCAAATACAAGGAAAGCTGTACCTGCAGCTTGATTATTTGCATGACGTTGTTACCTCTCTATATCTTGTATCTCATCATCAAAACATTGCTGTTCAAGCTGTTGCTGCTTTTTAAAGGCATGAGGAGAGGTTGTTTTAAGTCCCACAGTGACTTTGTAGTGCTACAGATAATAGCACCCCATAACATTTCCAAGAAGAAATTGGTGAAGGTAGAGTCTTCAGCCACTGATACGAAGAGAAAGAGGTGTATCAATATTCCTACAAACTGGACCTGAAATGGTACATTCCTAAACCAATGCTGTATCTCTGATTACTCTTGGAAAGAGGTGAATTAAAAAAACCAAACCACCATATATAAATTTGGTAACACTGTTACCCGAAAAATTCCAATAGTCTTCATAGTTTTGTCACTCGCAAAAGTGAGTAGTTGGCCAGAGACTAGGAAGACTAGAGAAAAAGTCCAAAATACACTGCTAGAAGCTTCCTGCTAGGCTAAGTTCAAATATAATCTTCTTTTGCTGAATCTCAAACTGAAGTGCTGAGAATGGAATTGGCTGTCCAGAGAGCATTCACATTCTGAAAGCTAATATAAACCTACGTCCTGCTGCCAAATTGAGATCCTTCGCAAACACCTGGGTATTAATTGTCTGGTCTACCAACCTGGAATAAAAATGTGTTTTTAAATGGAAATACATACTTAAAAGAAATATGACAGAGGAGGGGGTAGTACAATAATGCTGTTTTTTGCCCTCACCTCAAGCATGCGTCTAACATAATCTTCTGCAGTCAGCTCCGTTGGAAGGACAGCTAAAAATTAAAGCAGCTCTCACAAGAAAAATTCCACATTAGTATGCTAGCCACTTATTTATTATTATTATTTTTAAAGATTGGATGACTTTAACCTTTATGGACCAAATGGTACCCCGAAATAAAATCACGTTAAATTGGAAATTCTCATTCTTGAAATTCTTCTTAAAAGGATATGCAGTTTTTAAATTGGAGGCTAACAGAATGGTCCTAATTCAGTATAGAATCTATATGTGAAAAAGAAAATAACTGCACATCTTATGGGTGGAGAAAGTATAGCGAGGACTAGACTATAGTGAGCTAGTGGTCTTTCATGGCTTTATTTTCCTCTGACGTTTATCAAAAGCGAAACCCTATAAGCTTTTTCTCTCTTGCAGGGTAGGTTTTTCTACCCCTTTTGTCAAGTCTCTTTGTTCACCACTGGTTTTTCTCCAACATGTGTGTCTACAGCTGAGAAACACTGATACTACGCAGTTGCTTGTCTGGATTTGTTTTAGAAGAGCTTGATGGAACTGCTGGCAAAACGGGGAAAAAAAAATCTTCATTGATTCATTCTGCTCTTTAAAGGTGATCAGCTGCAAAAGAATTTCTGTAGCAATGATAAATGCAGCAACATGCAGGCAGGCCCACCAGCAGCAATCTACCCAGGATTAAGGACCTGCAATGAGGAGGGTAGGCTGTAGCAGAGGAGACAACTCATTCATCTACCACTCCTAAGAATAAAATTGTTTTGTGCCATGAAACTCGAAGTCCTCAAACAAAGTGTGTAATATCAAATTGATAAAAGGATGGAAGGAAAGTATGAGTGTGATGCACCCAGCTGACAAGCTGCAGGTCATTTGTAACTAAATCTGTAAATATTCAAAGAACCACCTTTCTCGGGCCCGCTTTTCCTCCTCAGTCTGTGTTTTTCACTGTGCCATGTTATAAGGACATGGCTTTCTCAGGAGATATGCATTTTGCATTATAACTGACAAATCTACTCTAACAGGAAAAATCTCATCTGTGTTTGGTTGTATCAAATAAAGCACCATAAATTTCTGCTAAGAAACTCTCTAACCTAATTGGAGCATAGGCATTTAAACCATTTTCAGAAGACCATTTATAATTTCAAATTCTCTTATTTTGGTTCTGAAGAAGAAACAGACTGTTTCTTTTCTTCATACACTTTGCTCTTCTACAGTCTTTCAGACTCTCTCCTTTCCCCCCCTGGGTGTAAAGATTAATATGAACCTACGTCTGGGGAGAGTTTAGGTTTTTCTGATTTCACTTAGTTTCTTGGCAACTTTCTTCTCTCTCCTTCCCCCTGTACATGTGATCAAAATAAATAATGCTTTAGGTTGGGGAAAGTTCATGAAAAAAGCTTTTCCAAGCCAAAGTGTAATAAGTCGTGTCCTGGAAGGGGAAAAAATTGTCGACCAGAGTCACAAGTGTGATTGAAGAGATATGACATTTTTTCATAGCATCTGGGGAATTGTTTTTGTTTTGCTTAATTAAGAGATTTATTGTAAGAGACCAAGCCTCAACCTCATTTAATTTTTTAAATTGTGTTTGTAAAGATCTACTTGGAACCGATGAAGCATTTAATATTGTATAGTTATTTTCTCTATGTCTGTATTAAAAAAAAATCTACTTAATCCTTATGTATTTAAAATGTCTTCAAATAGGGTATGGATACTTATGGTTCACTAACAGAATATCACGCAAAGTGAGTTGCAAGATTAGCATTACCTCTATATTATTAACTGAGTGGACAATCTCTATGGGCTTGTAATAAATAGTTACTGCAGTAACAGAGAAATAAAAATGAGTATTAGAGGAGTCATTTGATAATTTTATAGCGTTTTATTTTCTTAAGCTTAGAAAGTGTACTGTGAGCTGTTTAATTTCTTCTCATAAAAGAAAAAATATAGCACTATTTTTTCTCATAAGTACGTCAGTGTGTCCTCTGTAAAACTATTCTTCACTAAAGGACAGTTTCTCTGACACATAGGGCAGGGGAAGTGTCTGTCTTGGTGTGAAAGAATACTTAATAATAGAAAAGTTGTAGTCTGGTAAGCCTAACCTCTGGCCTGAAGATGAAAGATCAAGCTGAAGAAATGGATAATGTGGCATTAACACCACAAGAGGTAATGGCCAGCACAGATATATATATATAAAAATAATTTTCTGAAAATGCAGGCTTTCACAAAACCTGATGGTATTTCATTGGTTGCCAATAATTGCAAATCTGTCTGCATGCATTGGTTGGCATGCTTTGCCCTTTTGGGGCTATGGAACAAAAAGTCAGTGCTGATGAGACATATTTATGCCACGAAATACAAGAAATTAATTTTCAGCATTGATCGGAGGAACACGTCCAGGCTTATTTCAATAATGAAAAAGAAACCCCAACCTCCGCAGCATTAAAGCTTGCAGTTTATTTTCTGACAAAGCTACCTGCCACAATCCCAGCTTCTTGAACGATTCTGTGTAAAATTACGTGAATAGGTTTTAAAAGGTCAACCCCAAATTGTAATTTCGCTAAATTCACTAGTGGTCCAGGGGAGAAACTTTTGACTACACAAAGTTCTCCACGAGAACAGTGCTCTATTTAATCTCTGCGATAATAACCTGGATGATGGAAAAATGTATCCCAGGAATCAGAGATTACTTTGCCTCACTCTTTTGAATGTCAGTTCTTCAGGTTCCTCAGTAAACAGCCCACCAGCATATGAAAGCTGACACGGTCCTGGCAGCTGAAGCAGTCCTGAATCTTACAAAGTCTTTGTAAGCAGGTATATGGCCAACTATTATTTTCCTATTATTTTAACCGAAAGCAAATCAAAAGGAAGTGTGGTATTTTTGAAAAGCTGAGGAGACTTCAGGGGGAAGAAAGTTGGGGTTTTTTTTGTCTGTGCAAGGGATTAGGTATTGGAGAAATGTTTGTTGGTAGAACTTCTTTTTAGAAGCTGAATATAACACACACACACATTCTTTCTTGTCTCCCTTTCCTTTTCCATGAACGGACACTACGCTGCTATCTACCAGGAATACTGATGTGTGCAAACAAAATAGCATTTTTCCAAAAACATATAAAAAATCCAGAACATTTCTTTTTATTTTTGATCTGGTGACAGCTGAGTCATCTCTCATCTTCCACTTTCCATCTCAAGCCAAAGCAAATAAGAAATCCTAAACCTTAAATGACATTTTTCTCTATACTTGATATGATTTCAGGTACACCATTTCACTGTGAGATTTGCTAGTTAACTTTGGGGTTATTGGGTTTTGCATATCTCTTTAAAACCTAAAAATATCTTACAGTTTGCTAGAGAGAAATAAGAGTTCCCATCACATCGGTGTTATCAGTAGAGGTAAAGTAGTCACAAGCTGTGGCATTGTAAAGCTTGTCCATTTTTAATCAGATCCCCCAGAGTGTTGAAAGTACTCTGAGTCTGGACTAATGAGGAGCAAAAGTGAATATGCCATCTGAGTATTCAGGTGGGGAGGAATAAAGTTTCTCATGACCCCAACAGCACTACGTTGTCGCTTCCACGGCAGGAAAAATACGGTTGGCTCCTAAGTAGAACGGTGCACAAAAACCTAAGTAGCATTTAAAGAAATAAAAACAAAACCTCAACCTGTGCATCTCTTGTTCCAAATTCAGTGATTGAATACAAAATGCTTCTTTATGAACAAACACGCATCCGGGAAACGGAAGATTTGATGGGGTATTTTATTTTCAGATCCTTTTTTATGATTATGTATCTTACAATTATACTGCTGGCTGTTTGTATCTGTCAGCAAGACAGCAAACCAGCACAGGTGTCAGCAGTCTGTGCCATCTGCTGTATTAGATTGAGCACAGTGCTATTTAGAACAATGCTATCATCTTAATATTCCAGATACCTTAATGAGTTTCTCAGACTAATTAAATGTGCAACTTGCAGAGATCATTGGATGCCAGATTGTGGTGGCTGGGAAAAAGCTTCCCATTGTTCAGAAGCAGCTTTATGATGGTAGAGGCGTATTACAGTTTCTGGTACTTAGGTACAAAAACAAGGTAATATTTGATTTTTAGATTAAACAAATTAATAAACACGTAAAACTACAAAAAGACATGTGAAGGCAAATAAATACAGTAATGCTTTCCGGATGATTATAACAGATTAGGAAGAACCTGATGGCTGAAAGCGACAGCACAACAGAAATGATGCTTGATGCCATGATAGTACGATCTCAACTCCTGCAATTTGGAGGAATGGCTGCTGCTCAGATCGGATGAGGATTCAAAAGTGATGGCGTTGGGGAAAAGATATACCTAGCACCCATACTCTAGTGCAGAGAAACAGCCACTCTCAAAGAAAGAAATACAGCTAAACAGAAAAGCTCATGCTTTAAAACCAGTTTAAAAGCCTTCACTTTTTTCAGTTGCCTTCAAGATTTTGTGTGCTTTTTCAAATCATTTCTGAGTAACGCTAACCAAACACTTGCATTGTTTTACTGGCGTTAGGTGTTTGCATGTTACACGTACTCAAACACAACTGGGAAAATCTCAGGGAAAAAATGACAAGGGACAGCAAAAGAGAAAACCAGATGAATAATTTTTGTCAATTTTTAAACCAATTCCTCTTGGTTAGGTTTATGCTTCAGCTTGTTTTCCTTGTGCACTGTTGTTCTCTGCAGCACCAGGTGATGGATCTCTCATCACGACAAAGATGGAGGCAATGAAGAATATTCTCAGAAGCAGTTTAAATTCGCAGTGTCTCTTGTTAAACCCAGAAATACCGATTCTAGGTTTTTCATTTATTGAGGCAGCATAATTTAAATGAGTCTGTTAAATTGCAGATCTAATATTTTTATTTAATTATAAACTGTGTAGAAATATTGTGTGGAGGAGCAGAGAGGAAGGGGATAGAGCAGTTTTTGTTTCCCTGTTGTGTCCTTCCCCACCCTGCCCCGAGCAGTCTAAAAACAGATCAGAGGTTATATTGTTACATGGATTAAACTCTTAGACCTGCCTGTGTGGGGAATGGGCCTTAACAGGACCTTTATGTACATACAAGGTGAGGCTGTAGAAGCTATCTTTAAGCATATGTACTAGTGGCGTACATACTATGACAGCGTATGAATAATGCTGTTGAGCAAAACAGAATTTTGTGCATGAGTATTCAAATGAACCACGGCCGATAATTTGTTCTTGCCAGACTGGAGGCTTTGATTAGACGTTTTCCACTTGTGACATTTCTGGGCCAGTGTTTTGGGTCACTTATCTGAAGAGAAAGCTCCAAACCTCCAATAGAATATGCATTTCTTCCCCCAAATCTGTTGAAACACATTTCCTCAAGCTGGTGTTTTATTTGTAATGATTTTGAGCAGGACAGAAGAAATATTTAAGAAAAATATTAATATGGTGAGAAGATAAATTAATTTCTCAGCAGGAAACAACAAAAATATTTTGCAGAGCGTGCACCTCCAGCGGGAAGCTTTGTGTGAGCCGTGTGCAGGACTGCGGTGCTCTCTGCAGTGTTCATGCAGGCCTTTAAGTTTGCTTTGTACAGCAGATGAAAAAAGCTAATTGCGTGAAAGGGACCGTGATTCATTTTATAATTAGAGTTTATCTCATAATTTTGGCTGGATGTTTTTACCTGGTAGTCTGGAGAGGCTGGATGTTTACCTGATTGTATGTTCTCAGGACATAGTGCGTTAATGGCTAACCTAGTCAGAAAACTTTTCTGGTCTATTGGGGAACTCTTAGCCTTCATTTAACAAAGGACATCATCTACTACGATGCATAGAGAAGTTGAGTGCTGGAAAAATCTAACTGTGGTACATTAAGCTCTTTTCTGAATTGCAGAATTCAATTAGGAGCTAAACCTTTGCTTGCCTGGAAGGAGGGGAAAGGGAAGGACAGGCTCCCTCTTGATAGGAGAAGCTGTTGGCTGTTAAGTAAGGATTAGATCTTCATTTACCTCTCTCTCGGTGTTTGAATTTAAGTTCTTCACTCAGCAGAAATCCAAAATCTGCATCTCTCGGACTCGAAGCTGTATACAAGACTCTGTGTCATACCCTGTGTACAGACTGTGATGCCACCATAGAGCAATTTGGTGACAAATCTTTCTGCTTGCTAAGGGTAAATTAGTGAGGCGGAATTCAGCAGAAGTAACAGTAGAAGGAGATCAGTGTAAGACCTGGAGGGGATAAGAAAAAATGCAGTTATAAATTATTAAAGGAAAATAATTCTCGTGAAATATATTTTCCTGAGCCTGTCTTCATATACCTTCACAGCTTATCAGTTTATGCTTAGAAGCAAAACTGGCAGTCACTGGACAGAAGGAGTAACTATGAACTGGCAAGCTTTAAGAACTCTTATTTGATTTAATGTTTGCAAAGAACAAGAAAAATGGACAAGCTTGTAACTGTGATTGTCAAATCAGGCATTTTAGTTGAACATATTCTTTCTTAAATTTTTGGCTGATATTTTGGCTTGCATTCCTTCCTGATTTGGCTTTGTCAGTCATACAAAAGTACAGGGAAAGTGAAAGGGAAATAAGGTAAAAGTTGTCTTTTGACAGTAAGACTGGTAATGAAGCCCAACTGTCACGTTACTAACTGTAGCAAATCAGAGGAAATCTGATCAGATTTTACGCTCTGGGTCACAGGTACAGACATGGTACTTGGACAGTTCTACAAGAAATGAGAATCCTGGCTGCAGGATACACTGTGTTTGAAGGCAATTAATGAAGGCAAATGTTGACACATAATGCATTTCAACTTAGTAGGACTTTTGTCCTCAATATTGTTAGATTTGATTCAGCAATTCATTTGGGTGTATGATTTGCATTTATTTAAATATGTATTCCTAGATGGTATACATCAACTCTTGAGTTAGGTAGGCTAAGTTGTTACAATAGTAATTGCAACAATCAATTTCCAACAACGGGAGTTTTAGTTGAATGTTAGTGTAACTTTTTGAGTAAGATACTCAAGGCAAGGCTGGGAGAAGAGTGGAACAGCTGGCATTTTTCCCTCTGGCTTTTGCCCTTCGCTTCTCGATATCTAAGCCTGAGTTTACCTGAAAAGATTTTACTTTCAGGTAAAGGAGCCATTTCCTTTGTTTCCTTTCATCAGAAATGTCACTCATCTTTTTTTGCTGCTGCATTTCCAAACGCAGATGACATTTCCACTGTGCTTAAGGAGCATACTAATGGCGCAGTATTAATGTGCGCCTCCTTTCACTTGCTGGCAATGACTTGGCTAATAGCTTGCTATTGATAGAACTGAACTCTTGAGAAAGATCAATTAATTTGTGTCTTCTCTCAGCAGTGAATTTAACTGTTTTGCTTGCAAGAGGGGGAGAAAGAGCAAAATATTAAAAATTTGCTTCTAAGATGAAGCAAGTATGAGTTTCATTTGCAGATCTTTGGGGGTGGGGTGGGGTGGGTGCAGAGGAAAGGCGTCTTCCTCTGAGTGCTGAACACCTGGCAGCAACTTCATTTGAATGATTGCTCATTCTGATTTCTTTCCTCTTGTAAAAACACAGTTCTCCTCTTTACTCTATCTGCTAAGAGTCAGAAAATTGAACGAAACTTTTGCCCTCAATCTGCAGAACATATTCAAATTCATTTGTAAAGGCTTTTACTACGCTTGCCAAGTGACGTGCCTGTAATCTGCTGGTCATTATGTGCTGCCTGATCCATGAATCGGGCAACTGTTTTGTGGATGTGAAATAGAAAAGGGCATGTAACACCCAGCCCCCAGTGCAGTAATATTGGGAAGAACCTGTTCAGGTAGGAGGGTGAGGAGCACTATCTGTCTCGCTGGTTTTCTTTCAATGAACACGTTATGCCTTTTAATTTAACTGCTCTACTGAAATAGAAAAAGGAAGTAAGTGAATTATTCCCGAAGCAGCTGGAGTCAATCTAACATAATAGATGACCTCATTACACAAAGAGTAACATTGACCTTTAGGAAATTTCTTGAGTTCATGGAAATAAAACTTGATTTGCGTTGACTGACAGAAATATATATTAAACACTAGCTGTTGATTTGTGGTGTTATGCACAGTGGCCATCCCTGTAACCCCTGGCAGATCTTAAAACTTAACTGTCAAAACTCTTGCTGGGTGGGCAGGTACAAACCTCATAGCTCTTAGAAACAAATTTCCAATTCATTTAGAAACTTTCAAATATCTTGGCTTTTCCTTATGAGGAAAGCACAAACAATAAAAATGCCATTTATCAGGAAATTACTAGGGCAATTTTTTTTCTAAAAGCAGATGGTAGATACCAAGAGCCAATCTTGGTATCATGAAAGCAAACTGGTGAGAATTGCATTCGGGATTATAGAAGAGCTTTAGGCTGGTCAGGTTTTTTTTTTTGTTTGCTCGTTTGTTTTTTGGGTTTTGTTTTTTTTTTTTTTTTTTGGGCCAGGGGTGTTGTGTTTTTTATTTTTTTTTAATCAAGTGTCATTATATTACCATTATTAAAAAAACCCCTAAGTACATATTGTGGAAAAGTACAGTAAAACATTCAAATCTGAAGAAAAGCCTCAGGTACTTTAACTGTTTTTTCTTGTACATGCAGAGAAAGAAAACATATTCTTTACGTGTTTGATAAATGACATTTAATAGTATAACCTGCAGAATATATGGAACAAAGGGTAGAATGAGTATTATGTATCCATCATTCACTGTCCATTAAAATGTTAAATCATATTTTAGCACTTGCAAATGCTTTATATGTATGAAAAGCTTTGTCTTTTGACTGTAAGTAGAATGGAGTCTTTTCTTTTACTCAGGGGGAGACAGGGTTGAAATTGCAAAGTAAAATGAATTACCTGTAGCTTACCAGGCAAAAAAATTCAGAGAACTATAGAGAGGTCAGTAGGCTTTTCAGAGTGACATGGTGATAAAAAAGGAGACACTCAACTGAAAATTTTCCAAAGACACTTGGAGAATGAAAGAATAACTGCATCACTGTTAATTGTTGCAAGTCTGCTTCAGTGTTACGGAGCTGGAATGGATGGGTAAGCCAGAACAAAAATAGACCAGCTGATCTGAGTTCTATACAAGTTTGCATCACCAAAGTATGTAGTGGCTCAGTAGTTAAAAAAATTAATATTTTCCAGCCGATAATAGTGCATCTCTGTTACTCATATTTGCTGAGGCTACGTGTATGGGGGAATCTGACGGGTTTTGAGGACGGATTTTACCCCAGACCACGCTGTGAGTCCAGGGAAAAGCTGTTTCTACATCAAAGCATGTTGATGTGGTTTGGATTATGCTTGGGATACTCTTGTTTGTACACCTGCATCCTTGCAGTCTCCAAACCCTGTTATTGCTGTTGTGCTTCTCTATCAGATACAGTGTCTTGCAGGGCGACTTTCTCAAGGTCTTCTGTTGAGATTGATCTATTGTGCGCATTTGTAAATTATTAACTGTCAGGACCAGAGCCTAGAGAAGTTTCTTTCAGATATCCTGAAAACTTCAGCCATTTTTAGCATATGACAAAGTGTGTCCTGAAAAATTTCTCTGCTTTCTGAAGTAAATTACCCCTGTTAATGAATTATTCTCCATGCAGAAAGTGCAGTTATAAGAACAGTAACTTTGCTGGCCACCCGTGCTGGATGTAGAGCAGGACCAAAAGTACCTCTGTGATGTACCTGTATGTTTGTCTGTGTATGGGCAAAGACGGGCAGATGTTTCGGCCTTGCATTTGTTTTGCTGGGGCAGGAAGCTGGATGGTTTTAATGGACTTTAGGATAGAGAGGAAGATGAACCTATAACTGGAACCAAAATGTGACCACAGAACTAGTGCAACAGTGAGTTTTCATCTCTACTACTGATTTTGCAGCTATGTTTTTTCTTGAAGCTGATGGTTTCATCAAATCAGTTCCCGTGTGGTTTGCATGACTCCCTTGGAAGTAGTTCCATTTAATACTGCAGTTGTCAGTCTGCAGCCTAACCTGAGACTACTGAACTCTCGTAAGTTCGGTGATCATATTGCCGTTTTTTAAATAGAGCTAGTACTCCTGAACTTTGCAAATCTTGCTTATCTTTTACTCCCTAACATTTTTCTACTTCGATTGTTGTCTGGCCCATACAGAAACTGTTCCTACCAGTTAGAGGGCAAGACGTGTTGACTGAACCTTGATAAACTATGAAGAAGATATGAGTATGCTGTGAATGAATCACAGAATTTGTGACACTGATAGATGATTCTTGATGCACAACTTATGACACATTAGACTGATATGCAGAGGAAAAATTCATTGAAGCACATGCTGAAAATTAACTTTAGACGTTCTCCTACCCACAAATTAAATAACTCTTTGTTTTCCTACTTACTCCCTTTCTAAATTTTCTGAATCACTTAAATTTCCTTTCAGGTTAATTTGCCTTTTTCTTATTAGAATTCTTTTTTGTGGATGTCTGAACTTTTTTTTTTTTTTCCAAACCTACTTGTAAACAAAATAGTATTGATTATATCTGTCTTCCCCACGTAGGTCTTCCGTCATCTGCCGGATCCTAAGTTAACTTAATAGAAGGAAATCTATTCTTAGACTGCAGCTTGCACTGGCTAAAATCCAAATGTTTAAAAAGGGTCTTAAGTTATGACCTTGGTTTGCCTTTTACTGCAATCAAAATAGTGAACTTTGTCACCAGGAGACAAATGTGAAAGAGTGTGTTGTGTCAATTAGCTGATGTTTCAACTACCATAGGAAAGGAGAGAAGCTTAAGGTAGAAGGCAAAATTATAAAACAAGAGTAGTCAAAGAAGAAACACAGGGTAGAAACTAGAGAAAACTACTGCTGCCACTCTAATTGAATCTCTGTTGTGTTATAAGCTCTCCTGACTAGATTTAGCGCAGAAATTTCTCAATGTGCTACAGCTTTTTTGCATGACTTTGCACCACTGTCTGAAGGCAACACCTAGATTCGCCACCCAGCTGACTTGATCTGTCTTCCCACTTTATGCCTCAAGAAACTAAGCACCTTTTTGCATGTTTTTTCTGTGCTTATGCTCTCATTGAGGCTTCAGGAAGGTTGGCAAACAGCCATTCCGACACGGTTCTAATATATAGCTTTTTTTACTCAATTACAAAATTAGAACAAGTTGTCACCACCTTTCTGTAACAAACATCATCCATGGTGGTATTGTGCTGAGAACATAAAATGCTTTATAATATTATTAGGCTGCTGTAGCTCATTTAAACCTTCTCTAAAACTTCACTTAGTAGCATTTGAAATCCTCTGCAAAGGCACGGTGTCGCCTCTGGCGCATCCCTCCCCAGGCTGGTTCGGTCAGTTTGCAGATGCAGTCAGTGCGAGCTGAGGTGAAGGACTTTTTGCTACGTATCTGCTATTGCTAGCTGTTGGAGCAAGTGTTGTAGAAGTATAGGACAGGGATTTCTTTCATGGCTAAATGTAACATACTGTAAATAGCAACGTCTGCCAGGAATATATGGGTAAATGAAGATTTCCTCCCCCCACCCCCCACCCCCGGCCCTTCATGGTATGGCAAAACTAAATATAAACAATTAGGTTTCTGCATAGTTCCAGCAAAGTCATTAGAGTCAGCCTGTGGCTACTTCTAAAGCACATTTGTTTTATAAATGACAATAAATCTCTCCTCTTCTAGCTTGACATTTGTTGTCCTGGGAATAACGTTTCAAATCAATATCAGTTCTTGCTGGTTTTCCAACATTTATTTACGTGTTAAGAGAAAAAAATACTAAGTGATGGTCATTGGCTTAAACAATGAGGAAACCAACCAACTTGCCTGCAACTTTTTTAATGTTGTAACAGGATCTGTCAGAGAAACCTAGGATATTTATGTATCCTTAAATAAAAATTCACAAAAAGATTAGATAATAAATATCAGCATCTTCTCTGCTATAGTTTATTCATAAATTAGGCCCCGTGCCAACATCTTATTTTTGTTTGCCCCAAATAAATCTTTCCATAGGTGCATAAGAGGAAGCCTCTTTCACAGCCTACAGCTGCTTCTCAACCCATTTATTGATTTCCAGAGTTGAAGGAGGTAGAAAATAACATTTCAGAAACAGAATATTTATATGCAAGGTGGCTTTGATAATTAAGAGAACATTTTCTGTGTTGATTTACACTGAAATTTGTGGATTAAATTCCATGCAAAGGAGAATCGACTTGTCATCTTAGCTTGAAAAATCTAATTCTGATATTTTATATCTGAAGTCCCTACAAAACCAGTAACTTACGGAGGCTTGTAAGTGAAAAACAATTGGCTGTCTTAGCCGAAGTGGCTTATTCTGATTATTTCGTGACGGATCTTTATGTTTTTTCATTGCTACCACATGAAATAGAAAACAATCACTCTTTTATTACCTTTATTAACTCTCACATTATACAGTTGTACAGCCACATACCATATTCATATTTCAAATACTCTCTGTATGGTTAATCAGTGGTTATATTTATTGCTGTTGTACATATTGGAAAGAGGTGGAGAAACCAGAAGACCTTTTTCAACACAACAAAGCAACTGTCTTGATAAGGGTTGACCTGTATCTCTTACTGAATGAATTTTTAGGGGCACCACTTGGTAAACAAGCTTTTAATTATCAGCAAATTAGAGTAGATATTAACTACTCTGAAAAGCTAGATCTGTCAAAAATCTAGTTTTTTGAGACGGAGTATCCAAGCTACTGTTTTTGCATTAAAAGGAGGGAGGTTTATTTCACCAAGAAGAAAATAGTCCATATTGTTCTTGACTTAGTGCCTACCACATTCAAACCACAGGACTCGTTTCACAGCTTGGAGGGGAGGGGAGAGAAAACAGCAATTTAGTAATAAAAGTATTTGCCTGTTGTTGAAAAGTCTGGGGAAATAGGACACTATCATTCCTTCTGTACATACAACACAGGGAATTTCAGATCTTCTATAAATATTTGCTCTTTGCTGCAAATTTGTTAAGTTATTTTAATTACAACAAATGAAACATGGAGTGCAGAGCTTTTGACGTAATCTGCATTATGTAGCTTCTGTTGTGGTGTCCCACAGTAAAAGCTGTGGAGTGGCACCCACCACTCTGAAAGGGAAACTCTCAAGATCAGTTATTTAATCTTCAACTAGTTGTGTGAACTATAAATGCATGAATGAAGTATCATTAAAAGGAAAAGAACACAAAATGGTAATTCCAAGAGCTGTAAACTGTTAACACATATATATGTGAAAGAAAATTTTATATTAAATTTTCAATATTGTTCAAACTAGATATTTTAATATTTTAAAAATATGTTCAGCATTTGTCCAAAGGTTTTTATTTTAACCTAATTTTATGTCATTAAAATTCAAATCGTAATATACAAGTTTAGGTTTTAATGAATGAAAAGGCTTTTATTGCGTTAACTGAAATGATTTTGGAACTTTAGCTTTCAGCTAAATTTTACTTTTTTTTTTTTTTTTAATACTATTGTGCATTGGAGGAGAGCAGAATATCTACAAAGAATTTCCTCAAAATGAAAAAAAAAAATTAGCTCTTTTTGTGTGAAAGGGTCATAATCCTAAGTAGGAAAAGACTTTCACGGAAACATTCACTGTGAAATTGTTATTCCAGTATTGTAGCTAGTCAAAATATCTCTAGAGTCCACTGGATGTCTGATCCTTTTAAGGGTGGGGTGTAGGGAGGTTGTGCCAGTATTCTTATTATTTCCAGATGTTGAAAATGACCCTTCATAAGCCATTACAAGCACACGTGAACTGGAGCAGCTTTGAGGTTTCCCACGAAGGAACCACAAGATGCCAACAGGACTGGGAAAAGAAGCACAAAAGAAACTAAACAGTGGCTCCCGCCGCTGTTGTTGTACAGATCGGACGCGAAGGAGTATCTGTAGTGGCACGCATGGGAGCGGGTTGGTGTGCAGGAATGATGCATGGCAGGAGAAGAGGGAAGCGGAAGGATGCTTCAAGTTAGAAACACCTTGCAGTAAGGAAAGGTACTGTGCTAGAGTACAAGTAGCAATTATTACATCACCGTGCCATGGCCTTGGTATGATAGGGTGTTATTCACTTGCTTTTCATTCTTTTGCTTTATATACGGGCATGTGGTTAGAGCTGTCCTGGTTGACTGTTTTTTGACTCTGAGAACCATCCCAGACCCTTTAAGGAAAACTGTATGTTCTTGTTTTTCATGGCCAGCTACAGGAATTTTTGGTTTTCCTGGACTGTAGTTCAGGGTTTGAGCTAAAGGGACAGGGATTTTGTTTTGAGATGCAAGAAGTGTCTCAAATGTATGGTTAACTTGATCAGTTTGTTTAAAAAACAAGGTCTCTTATTCTTTGTGGTCTTAAAACAATGCATTCCCATCTTCCTAGAGTTGATGTATTTCCTATTTTATAACAGAAAAAAAAAAAAAAAAGAGTAAAAAAGAGAAGAAGTTTTCCATTTTGTGCAATTTCCATAAGAGCAATGGAAAGTTTTTCTGAGACTAGAATGAATGTTTGATTTGGAAAAATGAATTAGTACTATATTTTACAAGGTCATTGTGAGCAGAGATTTTAACACACAGCAATGGCACATTGAATACTGTCTGGTTTTACCTTGGCCTTTGCTGTTATATATTCTATTTTATAAACTTTTTTTAAAAAGACCACCACAGCTGCCTTGTTTTAAAAATCAAGATCTTACTCTTGACAGTTAATCGATAAGCAACAAACGAAAAGTAATAACGCACGACTTGAGAAATATTGTTTTCATTCGTAGCCTGAGACTAGGGCTTGCCAATATGTTAAGATCAATCAATCTTCCCCTTCAGATTGAACTTGCGTCCAAATCACCAAATCCGTAAATGTACCGTATGCAGAACATTGTGCTGTTTGCAGATGATGTAGAAGGGCAGGGGGGAAAGACGACGACATATGCTGGATCTCCTAAGAATGCAGAAAGGCAAAAGGAGAGTGGAAACCTGGACTGAAGATCAGAAGTACCTGAGTGAGGCAATCATTTTTATGATAAGGAAATTACAAGTGCTCTGAATGTGCTCCAGTTGATTCAGCTCAGTGCTAAATCTTCTCATGCAGAGGCTGAATGGTGAACAAACAAGCAAGCACCCTAAATCCCGGGCAGAGTGATTCTGCTACATGATGAATTCAGTGTTAGCAAGAGGCATCTCTGATACAGCATCATTCACTTTTCACAGAGAATAAGGAAACAGAAACAAGGTTTTGTGAGGGTCGTTTTTTTCTTTGTCAAAGGACAGGGAGAAGCAGCAACAAAACTTTTAAACTGATGTTTGGAAATGATAAATTTAGCATGCAAACAAGTTGTTCAGGCACTACATTGCAAATACCTTTGAGCAGCTTTCCCTGGGTAGGTGGCAGCTGAATTGCTTTTCATGGCCCTGCCCTTTAATAGCTATTCCTGTGCTTTCTGTGTGCAGTCTTACTCTTGCTACTAATCTCGGCTGCTAAAATTAATTAGGATATAAACACACCTAGAAAGCCTGTAAAACTTCATTTATGCCTGCAATATAAAACAGAACATTTGGCAATGTTAATTGAAATGATAAAAAGGTTTGAAAGACATCAAGAACTCTTCAAGTCAGTCCTCCCTACCTTGGTTTAATGACACAGTAAATGCTTGCTTTTCTGGATATGATTATAGTTTTAAACAATAAAGAGTGAGCAAATTCCATTATCTTATGTCAAGGAACCCTCCAGAGAAGATAAAAATGCACTTAATAAACGGGATTACTTTCCAATGGCAATTGCTCCATAAGAGAAAATTCACTTTCTCACCTTCTACTTTAGGATGCTAATCAGTTAATCAGTTCTGTCCCATCTGAGTTGCTGGCAGCAGTTTTTCCTCCCACTGGGACAAAAGTAAATGCAAGGATTCTGTTGAGGTAGGAGGAAGGAAGCAAACAGTAAAACTGCCTTATTTCATTTGGAAGTGATTGCTTTAGGCAATTATGCACCTGCAGCACAGATTCTGTTAACAAGCAGCATAAATAGTCTACGCTACGTCTGTTGAGCCTTTTGTTCTTTAAAAGAAGTCGAAATATTATATTTGCATGTATATACCAAAGCAGGGAATAATTTCCATGTTCAGTGATTGGCATGATTCCAACACACCTCTGTCTTTGGTTAGGAATTAATCTGTTACATGCTCTGTTGTCACCTGGCATCAGTCGCTCCTAAATCAGTGTCCTTTTAGAACTGTTGACAAAATTCAAAGGTCTTACTTTCCCTTCATACAGAATCTCATATTTCATTGCTAATTTAGTAATTAATAATACATGAACTACTGCTGTGGTATTTTCCCCTAATTCCCTATTATGCACAGCCTATATTTTTCTCCTCAGAACATTTGCTTTATAGTAAGCAGGATGCACACACCTCAAAATGAATATTCAATGTATATAGCTTTTTTCCAAAGAATAAGAATATTCTATTAACAGTGATTTTCCTGTTGATAATTACTCAATTTAGTTTTTATAATTTATATTGTGATATTTGAGTACTTTGGTTTATAAAAGCGTAGATGGATAGTACTTCCCCCCCCACACCAAGATCTGCAGAAAGATTTACTTTTGCCCTGTATTTATCTTCTTTTGTTCTTAGCTATGCAATACTCTTAGATGTTTTGAAAGCAGACTTGATCTGGCATTCAAGCATAGCTATAGCTGGAATTAGCGCATCCCATCTTTTTCCTCTACCCATTTTGCCCAAGACTAAATGCCTTTAGGAAAGGATATTATTTCTGTTATCCTAGAAAAAGTTATTTGGAAAAAAAACCCCACACTTCAGAAAACTGTGCCTGTGTGAGAAGAAGACTAAGAGAATAGTGATTGTGAAATTTCATTCTTTATTAAGAAAAAAAAAATTAGGTTACTTCCACTTTATGTTACTGCAGTGATTGATCTAAACAGAAAAGAAAATCACCCCAGAAAAAGTTTTCATAACCTGGCTACAGCAAGGACAGACTATGGAAGCTGCATTCTCTGCATATTAGAGGCTAATGTACTGTCAGTATTTTAAAAAGATCTCTAGGATGAAGTGGGTAATGATAGGCTAGCTGGCTGAATGGTAATCCAAGTGAACTTAAAATCGATCATGGAAAAAACATTGCATGAATCAGCTGCTAAAGAATTAAAAGGCAGCATAATTGGTAATGAGTAATTTGTTACTGTAGAACTTATAGGTTGTCAAAGGAGCTTGATGTTTGGACATCACAAATGTAGCTGATAATGCAGTGCAATATGTTTAGATGTCTGTCAAGTCTTTGACTTAGTATTACCATGAATTCTTTTTAAATAGCATGAAACAAAGTTGTATACTGAATAGATTAAAAGCAAGTTTAAAAAAAAAAAAAAGACCACATCACTAATTACAATGGCATTTCATGAGCGGTGCGGAATTTTCTGCAGTTCTGAAGAGATCTGCCCAGGATGTCCCAACAGAGTTTACTGTATTTGTGACTGGCTTGGAAGACGCCTGACTGGGTGACACCTTTATTTCTATTGCTTTTGATAACTCCTTTCTTTTCAAAGACTGACTTTTAAGGCTTAATTTGCATACCTACTTAGAATGCACTAATACATGAAAGATTGATCTCTAAAAACACCTTATCTTCACATTTTGGATCTGCTTGGGCTTCGATTAACCCTGCTCCTTTGCTTTTGCTTCTGACTTTACAAGTTGAACTTGCAGCAGATGCAGTCCTTCCTGTACCTAAAGATGGGTGTCACTTAGTACAGTTACAATATCGATCTCTCCCCTGTAGAATCTCTTACTCTACTTTTTTTTCTGTGCCTGGTCAGAGCATGCTAAACCTCTGTCTGGGACTCTATGTGAGAATCAGGGACTGAGGAGCGAAGAGAGCTAGTCCTGCTGTGTGCAGAAAAGCTGTTCCAGGCACGCATGGATCTCCTAGGCTGACAGAAGAGAGCCCCTTGTCTTGGGGGCGATGGCAAGGCTCAGCTTATTCATTTTTGGAGCCAAGTGGATTGTGAATGGTGATGTTGCCGGTTAAAGTCAGGGGTTGTCTCATTTTTTTGGGGGCCAACTTCTGGTGATTGCTTGGCTTGGAGGGACAGGACCAATATCACTGCCCAAGGCAAATACTAGCTGTAGAGCCCCAGCATACCAATAAATCTTTTTTCCCAACTTAAAACCCAAACAAAGCACCAAAAAACTTATCCAATGACGTTTATAATATGCATTAAATATTTCATATCCCCCTGCTCAGCGTGAACTCAGGCCACAACGTATGCATTGCATATTACTGAACAGTGTGTTAGATGAGCGGTGACAAACACTGATGATGTGAATGTTGTGCTTCCATTTTATTTTCATCAGATTTATAGCTAGCACTTTAGTTTATAAACCATTATATGCTGCGGAATCCAACACAACCCCACAGCCTACTCTTTTGTGTTTCCGTCACATACATTCCCCTTCTTTCTCCAAAACTACTTAGTTGGTGTTAAACAAGCTTCTTTTAGTGTTTGAAATAAAAGCTGACCTGCTGGCAAGCATGTAAGGGACTTTGCAGAAAAAAACCCTCATGCCAGACTGACTGCTAGCAATTATTTAGAGCTGCTTGTCATGCAGCAGATAAGACGATCCATTCTGACTTCTTCATACAGAGCATTTGTTTTCGTTTTGTTAAGGTTCTTAATAAAAAATTTACCCTAATCCAGAGGTAGGAACTCCAAAATCAGCGGAGTACTGCACACAACCTTGCTGTACTACTTAAGGCTAAAAAGGCTTCTGCAAATGCAGGGATCTGGAAACAGGCTAGAGAGGTTTTCTCACCTAGTTTCCAAGGTATTAAGAGAAGTCCGAGCCTGGAGGGCAAGTTGTTCTGTAATGCAGCCATCAGCTGATGCCCGGGAGTCTCTGTACCCATTTTCCTGTTCAGCTGACCCTTTCCATCTGATACTGAAAGGCTTGCTTCAAACTAAAAGTGAGGGTTTTTTCATTGCAGGGTCTCGAGGACAGCAGCCTGTGTGTCGTCTGTGCTTCACACAGGGTCCTGTTCCTCTGTGCTGTGGTGGTAGAAAGGATGAAGGCTAACACGCGATGTTATTTTAACTTCATGAGTCATTCTTACAGGCAGTTAGTGCAACTTCTGTGCACGTTCTTGCTTGGGTAATTTGGTTTGCCATCCCAGTGTGCCCAATGCTTTAGTTCCTTGTAGCAACGCCATTTCTACTGCGAAGAGCTGAGATTGCATAACAGTGGAGTTACGGGGTGCCGGGAGATACCTTTACTATGATGTTTGTTTAATTCACAAGTAAATGCCTCCAAAACAACGTATGTTATTTCCAGCCAGGCATTCAGCACTGGGTTTGAAAAGACCTTTTAGGGACTTCTACTAACTGTATGTATTCTGGAGGCCAAAATGGCACCTCAGCAACTGCTTGCCGTTCTCCTGTCTCTATGTGCTCAGCAACGTCTGGTCACATCTGTAACGCACTGAAGGGTAGTGACTTCTGTTGATAAGGTAGAAGATGCATGTGTAAGATCATTCACAACGGTGTTGCTTCTGCAAGACTAACAGGAGTACAGAAATCTGTAAATACTTCTTTTGAGTTAGCAGACGCCTCTTTGTAGTCAACAACACAGTGTCGTTATATTTAGAGTGTTCTTTCACGTTACAACCCACTGTATTGATTTATTTTAAACAAATGCTTTCAATTAAGTCAATGCATTTTCCCCTCACCTCCCACTTTCCCTGAAGTTAGACTGATTTGTATGACATGCTGTTACTTTTATTAGCAGATCATAAAACATGCACTCTCTCAAAGGAAAAGCTATGCCTCCTTTCCATACGCACTTAAGTGCCCTATAAACAAAATGGAGCTGGGGTCTTGATCACCATTAAAATTACTCTGCCCAAAGAATGATAAAAACCCCATTCCTAAGTAAGGTGGGCAATTAACTACCCCAAAATAAGGAATTCTTATGAAAATCTGTGCTTGGTTGAAGCTGCAGCCATGTAAGTACTGTGCTGCAGTTTGCTTTCTATTCCAACTTATATCAGCTTTTGTGAACTAATTCCTAGATCAGCTAGGCATTCAGGCATAGAGAATAAAATGTAACTACTGTTGTGTGTGAGATCCAACCAATTACACAAAAGTGTGAACAAAACCAGCACAAGAACACAGAAGTGTTCAAACATCCATTATAAACAGTTCCAATTTCCTTTTTAAATGTCAAGTACAAAATATATATTTTACATGCAAATAACACTGGAGTGTTGTTGCTAATGTACTCCTGAAATTACATTTTCTTAGCATGACCTTTCTTGCTAACAATAACTTACATTTTAATTAAATCTGTGGCCATTTTCATTTCATGCCAAATATTCCCATGCCATATATTACTGAACTGTCATGTCAGGAAAGAAAGTTTAAAGGTCACAGGCTTTAAATAGTTACTTGAGTTAAACTTTTTTAATAATATATGAAAGAAATTACATGTGTGTACTATCCCTACTGGTTTCTAGAAACAAGTTTTTTTAGATTTAAAACTCCCCTGCTTTCACTAAACTCTGTTTTTCAGGATGAGAGTGAAGTATTTGGCAAGATTTTAACTTCAGTGAAATAATCTTTCTGTCTCTGCTGTTTGGTACTTACAGGTCTAGTGCTGCTTCGCTAATACCTAAGGCTATTCTTTGTCTCAGTAATGAAGAAGTACATTCTGATTTTCTTTTCCAAGAAAAAAATATTGTGACAGCTCTGCATTTAAAAGTGGTGGGGGGGAGGGGGGCAGATTACATTCTGGTGTAAGTGATTACAATCTGGTGAAAAGTCGATTGGGGCTTTTGAGGATATACACCCTTATTCAGATGGAAATACTACATTAATCTGTCAGGAAATTCAGGCTTCTTCATGCATAGATGCTACTTTTACTGTTGAATGGTCTCTCTGAGATGAATCCAGAATGTCATTTTGAGCGCGTTCCCTGAAGGAAGGAGATACAGAAGATGCTTAATGAGAACCTGCCCAGCTCCCTTTCCCCACACATACACACGCTCTTTGCTTCTGCACTGCCACAGACATGCTATCGGTTGTTGCTGTGATTTAACAAATAAGCTTCTCTGAGCTCTAGGAAACCCTGAAATCAAAACTTGGTTCTCTCCGTAGGTTTCTGTCATGCTCTTATTTTTTTATGTCATTTCATTATGCATTCTCAATTCTCACCCCAGCCCCGAGCTTAGCAGTAGAAGGTTGATAATTTAGACACTCATGGAGCATAAGGAACAAAGATGTATTTTAGAATTAGGTCTTGGCAGCTCAGCCTCCCTGCTGGAGCTCACAGCATTTCTTAAAGGCTGTCTAATCCTTCAGGTTATCTCCTGCGTCTCAGGCGGGGAGCTTGGACCTTGCCTTTGATGTTGAAATAGTCCCAGGCTCTGAGGCAGGCCAGAGCTAGAAACTCTGGTTTAAGCTTTCTGTTAATTGACTTCTAGCTTTGAGACATATGCAAGCTGTGAAATTCTGTGTAGGTGTTTGCAGAGTTTTGGGAAGAAAATATATTTAGTTCTGGCTCCAAAGAGCCGCAAAATTATACAGATCTATGCTGGTTATAGCGCGCTTGGGAAGTTATTTGGAAAGGACTTTTTGACACTGACCTCTGAGATCAGCAGAGATTGAAGGGCAGAAAGAATGAATTCCTGGAGGCAGAGGATCTTTGCCGTAATTACTTCATTTCTTTTTTTTTTTTTTTATTGGCCTTTTAATAGTATGTTGACAGCGATGGTTGTCTTGTATCAAGTTGAAATGCTACAGTTGCTGTCTGCTAGTACAGCAGAATGGCAAACCAAGAAAGAAGCAGAAATATTCTATCATGTCTTAAAAGAATAAATGTCTTCCTCAAGGTTTTAAACAGCCATGAAGCTTGGATGGAGGGTTTTTTTAAGTGTCAAACGAGTTAATTATGTGGCTGCATTTCATTCCTTCTGGGTATTACAAGTGTAATTTTATAAATGCTCTGTATGACTGACTGCAATGATAGATGGGCTGAGGGCAAGTAACTTTACAATATGATCTCCTGCTGCGTCTTCAAGATGCTGATAAGGTGCATTTACAACTCATGTTCTCAAGATCTGGAGCAAGTGCTTTTTGTGAAGGAAATGTCTTCCTTAAGCATTAATACCAGAAGGTGCTGAAGTTCCTCTTATGATAGGATTGCCAGAACTTTTTTGAGGACTTACAAGGAATTCATTGCTTTAAATATTTAAAAAAAAAAAAAAAATCCAAAAAAAAAAAAACCAAACCAACCAAAAAAAAACCACTCCAAGCAAACAAAAAAAAACCCAAACAAAAACCAACCAACCAACCAAAAAAAACCCAACAAAAAAACCAAACCAAGTTTTTCTTACTTGTCAGACATAAGATGTGTGTGTGTGTGTTCCTGAGTTTTTGGGTTTTGAGGTTGCTTTTTTTGTTGTTGTTGATGTCTTTTTCTTCTTAAATTATATAACAATGACAAAAGATAGACAAAAATAGACAGAAAAAAAGCAGTGATATGGCCACAGCTAGTCCTTTACTTATCATAAGGGAATCATCAGCCAGGGGAAGAAGATAAGCAATGAAGTGTATACCACTGAGCTCTGGATAACTAGAAGCAATTTTTGATCAGACTGAGCACTTGCTTCACATCAGTGCATGTCTAAATAAAATAAGAAACAACCCCATGGCACTGTGTTTATAAAAAGAAAAACATGGAGGGGAAAAAAAAAATAAGCACACTGAGAGCATTATCCTGCAGTTGCACCCAGTCATGTGAATAGAAGCTTAACGGTTTAATTAAGCTTGTTTGTGGACTGTGTTTTGATTCTCATGAGCTTTGAAGGAGGGCTCCCATAACTTGCTATTGGGGCCAACTGGAAAGTTTTCAAGAGAAGTTTGGCTTCTGACCCAGGATTCTGATGCACCTCTTCAAACATCTGCAACAACGGCACACTGGGAGCAATGCCTGCAAAAGCGGAAGTTGAAGATGGAAATTCTTCTAGTTACTGAAAGTTGGCAGTGAGCATAGAGTTGCCAGGAAAGTTAAACTTTCCCCAGAGTCTGCGGGCTTAGGACACAGGTAAGTGCCCCAGCACTGGCTTGGGCAGTTCCTGTGTTCCCAGGCGAGGCAGCTAGGTCTCATAACATTTCTGGATGAGAAATGAAGAAGCAGGAAGAGGACTAACTTGATTCTCCTCTGTTAAAGTGGCAGCTGGAGAATAAATCAGGTGGAGCACCCTGCGTAAGCACTCTTTCTAAAGAATAACACAAGTTTGTTAAAGAATAATGGACGTGAAATGCCTCTACTGATCTAAAACCTCGGAGCGGCCTGCAGCCAGAACCCCATAAAATATTCACATATGCAAGTGAAAATTTGCCTGGCAGTGAATGCCTATACTATTCAGATTTTGAAAGGTGCTTTTAACCTTTTCACCTTATCAGAAAATACGGAGGGTCTGAATCTCCATTACACCATGCCAGCTTCACACTGTTGTAAATGCCACCAATTCTGTTTAGATGAACTAACGTAGCAGAACAGAGAAACAAGGGAGAAAGCGTTGCAAAGGGATGGAAAGGTTTCCAAAAGTGCGTCTCCTTGAAACTAGCAGTTCATATCCAGAGAATTTTTTAGCGTAGACACTCCATGCTGAGTAACATCTTGTGTGCTATGTTTCCCTTTTCCATGATGCTTAATAAAAAAAAGAAAAAAAGTAGTTATGAATATAGCAAGACTACAACTAGCTTCTCGCAATATTTCACAAAAAAGTCAACCTGTATGTCTTCCGATTGGTAAACGAGGGGAGGATATTGGAAGTCAAACTCCATATAGTTTGTAAGAAATTAGCAGCTTTGACAGGGGCAGGGGAGAAAAGAGTATAATTGCCTATACATGTTATTGTGCTACCTCATCACAAGTGTCTGTGTGGTATTGTTAGACTGTGCTGGGTCCTTTTACCTTCTCAGGTAGAGAAGAGACATGTTGCCCAAAGCAGTTGCTCTTGGCAATCCTAGTTTTCTTTCTGAAAGAGACAGCAAGAAAGGTGCAGCTCTAAGAATTGCCCAGTGCCAGCTTGTTGGAAAAGGTAACTAACTAATTTTACAAACTCTGAGATGCTGAGGCAGCTAAGCAGGATCCTTATAACTCATTATAAGCTTTGTTATAGTTTGTGTTTTTATAGCTTTGTGCCTTTATTGCAAATGCATGTTTCAGTGAAGTTTATTATTATTATTATTATTAATTATTACAATCTAGGGATAGAACTGACTCTGAATAACCTAAAAGATTAGGCACTCCATTTTCTTAAGATTAAAAAGCTTTTTGCAAGGATCAGGTGGAAAGTCTTTGGGGCATCTAGCATATGAACTGTGCATTTCCCAGGAATCTATATGGGAACGGCTGAGTCTGAAGGACCTAGCTTTACATGCATTTCCCCCAAAAACAATGTTCATGTTAGACTTGGCCAGGCTACAAGACACCGTTTTTCCATGTTTTCTCAAAACCGTAAATATTTTAAATATATATAAAAAAGTTACACTGCCAAAACAATTCATAATGCCTTGCAATCTAAAAAAACCACAATGGAACCGAAAACAGAGATCAGCTTAACTACCAGATATCGTTGATGCCTCAGAGATCAGACACACAGTCAAAACAGTAGGTCCTAGAGTTTCCAAATGTAAGAGTTAATGTTCTCCTAGCACTTCCAGCCTCCTTGCTGGAGCAAGACATAAGCTGAGGTTAAGGCTGGGACTTCCAAATTTTTGGGTCTTGGTACGTCTGGACTGCCAGTACTCTCCAGACTGACAAGGTTTAGAAAGCCCATAAAGTCACACCTGCTGTATGGTGCTGGAGTTCCAGGTTCTGCGCAAGGCACTCCTGGTGTGATTAACAGCCTTGGACCAATGCAGCCGGGCACAGAAAACTTCCCATTCTAGGAGCACTGTGCCTGATGCAGCTCTTCTTGAATCCTCAGTCATTTTGTAGCCAACCACCTTCAGGCTTCCAGGCAGAGAATTAAGGTTTATAAAACATATATCTTAAAGCAGTTATAAAACAGATGTAATTGCAGTAGAAGGGTTTTGGTACCATAGAAGTACCCAGGTCACAGGAAAGGGTACTGTGTGAACACTTGGAAAACATAGGTGAAGCAGTATGGAGAAAAGTTTTCCCGTTCCCCACAATAGAGAGCTCAGCTGCTGTTTGGTAAGGCAGGGCTTAACTCTCTTTCCAAGAATATATAAACAAAAAACCAGTCATGCACTGCTTTCCATCCTCCCTACCAGTTTTTCCCATTTCATAAATGAAATTATTAAAATGCCAGTAAAGACCAATGGGCCATCTGATCTTGTACCCTTATTCCAACAGGAATTAAAGCTTAATGTTTTTTAGGAAGGTGAATTAAGTTCATACTGTATGCAAAACCCCCCACATTTGCAGCATGCGGAGAATGTGTCTGAACTCTGATGGTGATCATTCTTTTAACATGGTAACCTTTTTCAGGCAAGAATATCTGCAAGTGCCTTGAAGCATAGGGAACATTTATGGATCTACAAAAATGCAAAATAATAACACTCAGTGCCCTTAGCCATGAGATTTGATAGACCTTATCATTTAATCTTAACTAGTGCAGTGTGTCTGCAGATAATAGTATTTTTTCATATGCGCAATCCTACTACTTGCCACAAAATATCATGCTGTAGTAGTTTTAGTACCCTTCAAAAGTAGGAACAAGGCAACAGTCACCTTTCCAAGCAAATAAATATTCTAGTTGTAATAAAGTGAAGTATAGAGAGAAGTGAGGATAACCGTAGTTTTTGTATCATTACAAAAAACCCTCTGGCTCCAGGCATATTTAAACTCTTGGAAAGTGGAAGGGTGTGGTCTGCTAGGAAAAGTTAAACGTGTCAAATTCTCTCTCTTAGTGCGGTACTTCTGATGTTTCTGAGTGTGTTTTAGACCCATCTTCTGGTGACTGATACCAGAGTTTTGCTCAGGATTGTTTCTTTACAGCATGCCTCTTCCCTCTGTTTCTTGTAGCAATACTAAAGATACACTGATAGTGATAGGAAAAGACCTAGCTTTTACTGGGTAAATCGTCACAAAATTGCATCGCAGCAGTAAACATCAATTTCTGTGGAAACATGTCAACATATATTGGCCAAATTTACAGTTGCTTCTTGTACAAGCCTGCTGCTGTTCTAATGAAATCAATGCTTGAAATTAAGGTTGTTCAAGAATGGGGAAATACGTTTTCAAAAATCTTGTAATATTACTCAAAGTGATGTTTTTAAATGAGATACATTTTAACAGCCACTTTTCAGAAGTTTCTGCCCATTTTAGCGTACCAGTGTTAATATCTTCCATTTTGCTGTGTACAGAAATTCAGTGTGTTTGTAAGTGTGTGTCCATGCTTGAACAAACAGTTCTGCATGTTAAATGAGTGATAGATAACTCAGTGTTCTGCAAGTGCATCCACACAGTCTCTTATTTATGCACAAAATGGAAGATGACTAGTAGCTTGGATTTTTATATAGAAATAATAAGGAAAAAGCAGTCCTTTCCTTTTTACCAAGACAGTAATGTGCCAGAATTCTATCTTTTTTTAATATATATATTTTCATAAACCAAATCAAATCACGGTGATTAGTGCTTCTCGCCTTACTTAGCAAGGTATTTCAGCATGTGCTTAGTTTTAAATGCAGGAGTAGCATTGGCTTCAACAGCACTGCTGAAGTGTTTCAAGTTATGTAAAGGCTGAAGTACCTCCCCAAATTAGGGTGAAAATATTGGTATTGGCTGAGGAGACATATCTAAGACTTTCAGCAACTGTGTTTTAATTTTCCCTATTTTCCCTAGTGTATTTCCGTATGAAAGTCAGGTTACGAGTCAGACGTATTCTGCTGTGGGGTTTTAGCCTAACAGTTATCCACTGTCTCAACAACAAAAATTATCAAATGTATTGATATTAGAAGGTCGCATCCTGAAAACTCTATATTTAAACAAAAAATGTCATAATCTCCATGGCATTGGTACAATGTTTAGGAAAACACGTGAAGCTGAAGTCCAAAGGACGGAAAAATCCAAAGTATGTCTTTATAGCAAACCTAAGGAAACCTAGTCAAAACTGAATAATCTTTGTCTTTCAATATGACAATTATCTGAGTTTCCAATTTTCTGTCTTACAGAGGCAATTCAGCAAGAATAGTATCTTGCGTTTCAGTTGCCTGGTCACAGATGTAAGGAGTCAAAACAGCTCTTTCTTGATCTTGCTTTTGTGAGCACTCCTCATCTAGGCTCATTAATACTTTATGTTAATTTATTTTAAAAAGTGAGATTCTTCTTTGATGTAAAGCTTATTTATGTTTATATTTAGAAAACACATTTCTTTACTAAGTAGCTTTCCCACCAAACGCACAGGAAGAATGCAATACTGTGAAGTTGAGCCATGGGGTCAGACATAGTCAGGAAAGGCAGTTGGTACTGAATGCTTTGGATTAGATGAGCCTAGTAACAACAATCATTTTAGTTCAGCAGTGGCACCTTCCGTGTCTCTCTGGTTTCAGAGAACATTGTTGCATAAAATTCTATATCGTTTCTGAAATTGGTCTTCAGAGTCAAAAGCTTTCTGATTGCTCAGAAGCTGGGGCTGAAAGACAGAAGAAAAATATCACAGCATTGCAATTTATTCTTGAAACCTGCTGGTTTCCTATTTCCTTAGCTTGATGGCGAGAACAGAATGATCAATATGCAGAAAGGAAACGGGTGACGAATAGCAACTAACACAGATGCAAAACAAGTCTTATGACCCGTGTAAACTCCCAGTTTGAGAGCACAATGCTGTAGGAGATCTCGTTAGTGTGCACTTACATGGAGCAGAAAGGGGAGCCATTTGAATAACATTAACGTTGTATTAAGCGAGCCAGCCTTATCACAGCTGAGTAACATCGGGTGTCTGAGAGACAGCATGCAGAAAGATGCAATTCTGAAAAGATATTACATTAAAGTAGAGCTGTGCCTTCAGGTCTGCTCTCATTACCTGGAAAGAGGTCGGTAGCACTTGTACAATCTTGGGTGGGAAATGCAGCTACTCAGCATTCTCCCTCATGCGAGACTGGTTTTATGAACATTACCCCTACCCCCAAAAAAATCCCAGATTTGTGACAGTGGTTTTTAGTTGTTTCAGATCACGTTTATAAAATAGGCTATTTTCAATGCTCTTGGCTCCTTGCTCTGGAGACCCTGACTTTCTAACACTCGGAGAGTTAGTTACAACCGATCATGTTAACGCTGTCTTCAAGAAGGCTGAGTATCAAAGCGGAGAACTAAAACTCTGGTAGGAAAGATGATTCTGCACTTTCTATTCTGGCATGGAAATTGGAAAGGCTTTCCTTTCTGTTGCTGCCAGGGCTTATATGCAGGGCATTTAAATTCACCTTTCCTCTCATTAACAGAGGACGTTAAGACCTTTTCTCCCTAGCCATGTAGTCGTCTCCAGACTGATTAGTGAACTTCCTCAAGAAAAGACACAGGTTTCAAGTCCAATTTCAGTAATGAGGCAGGGCTTGGGTCTTCTGCATTTCAAGTGAGTAATCCAAACACGAGATCTTTGGCTAGAAGGTGGCGTGGTTTGAGAGAACACAATCTCTGAATGAATACATCCACATCTGTTCTAGAAGTGATATAGGCCGGAGTATGCTGAATCCAAACGTCTCATTGTGAAAGAAATAACGAAGGTAACAAAGATTCTGGTACTGCCAAGTCTGAGATGGTATGTGTAGAGAAATAAGTTTGGGGTACTTAGAGAATGTAATCATAAACCATGCAGAGATTTGAGGGACTGGTGCTTAAAAAAGAAGAGGATCCCCTCGTGACTTTCCTCTTGCCATGTCTGAAGATAAGACTGAACCTAGGAACCTTTATTTCCACCCTTCTGTATATCTACTGTGCTAGTAATTCAAGTAGGGGAACATAGATGTGCTGAAGACTTCTTCTCTATAGTGATTAGCACTTTTCCTGTTACAATTAGGAATAAGAAATGTTTACAAATGTTCTTGGGGTAAAAGGACCCCTAAGTAATTATTATAATTGCACAAGAATTGCTTATAATTGCTGGACTTCCCAGAAATGACTTTCAGAGGAAATCTGTGTAGCCAGTTGCATTACTGACTCCTCAGATCAATATTATATTAGTCCCAGTGCACGGATACCCACAGGGCAAAGTAGTAAACTATTAGCATTTCATTAACAATATACCACATTTTGAGACTATTACTCAAATGATTGATGACCCAGGCAGGACGTATCTTCAAATGTTTATGAAGAACTAGTAATCTCCTCCTTTTTTTTTCTTCTCCTCTTCCTTTTCTTCACTGCCTTTCAAAGTAAAATTTGCCATGATTTTCAGATTTCCATACATTAAACTCCTCCATTAATAATCAAATAAATGCATGAGGTAGGCAACAGTGTAATTGTTTCCAGTGCATTTTTCTTATGAGTTTTAATACTAATACGAAAAAAATTCACACCCAACACCTTCAGGTTATATCCGGACTGATTTATTTTTTTCTTTTTTCCAGGACAGACAAAATTGCTGCTAATTAGTGGTAGGTTTCTAGGTGAAATATTTCATGTTCACTGTTGGGGGCCAATTCATTTGCCCAGGTTTTCCATAAGGGCTGCTATCAGTCAGAGGGGTACTTAAGTTCTTCCCAGCTCAGGGTCCTTTTAAATTTAGTTGAAAGTGTAGCATCGTTCTGAACAATCCAGTCACTCATATGTCTGTAACAGAAAGGAAAAGAGGAAGTCATAATACCAGTAACATGACCTTGCTGAAGAACCAGAAATAACTCAGAGATGGAGCTACTGGTTTAAAAACATATATGCACATATATGTATTAACATCTAATTATTTAATAAATACAGCAGATGCCCCAAAGATCCATCAGTCTGCTAAAGCAAAAGGAAAAGCAAGCAAAAAACTTTTAAATGTTTAATTGGCAGAACCAAAACTCCAAAATTTTTTTCCTATGTCCGTGTTTAAGCATTTCCTAAAAGTTCGGTTTTAGCTTGCAAAAGGCCCTGAGCACCCAACATTTTCTATTGACTTGAGGTTATTTATTCAGGAAATTATCTAAGACTTGAGGCTTTAAATTTTAGGCTTCTGTCTTTCTAAAGACCAAGGTGTTTGGAAAACACAAATAGAGTGAGTATTTCTTCACTTGTTTTGCAGAGGAAATAAATTATTTAAATACAAATCTGAATTTAAATGAATATGCTCTTTTGAAAAACTAATTAAAATCCAGGTTTTTTGCAAAGGTATCCAAAAGAACGTTGTCTTTCAGATCATTCAGCTACTTCATGTATCTTATAAGCTTGCCCAAACAGCTGTGTTCAGGCCCATAAAATCGCTGTGTTATAAGTTTGGTGTTTTGGCTAGTGCATATTTAAAGCGGATTACTCCACAAACGTTAAGGTCATAATTTTGCATGGGACAGAGACCCCAAGAGGTTAAGATGAAATGTAATGCAGCTGCCTTCACACAATTTTCTCTATTTTACCACTGCAGATACAAAGCTTTATAATTCACGGGCTGTTTCCATTTCATGTGTGCATTACAGAAACAGCCTCTGGTTGATAGAGAGGGAGCTGACAAAGAATATTTTTATTTATTTATATGTATATAAACTGTTTTAATTGCTTTGCTGTACAGAATGTTTGGGGCTAGTCATATTATTGCTATCATTCTTCTCTTTTATCAATGGCCACAGTTGGATGTTTCAAAATTCACTCTAACTATTTTTTAGAATATAGCTTTATTTTCTTCTGTGAGAACAGAACTGAGTCACATATAATTGGAGTCACCTTTGCTGCGAGGCGTAAGTGAATAAGATCTCAGGCAGTAAACAGAAAAATAGCCCATTACAACCATTCAGTAAAAAAATAATGTATTTAATACGTTATATTGCCTATACCATAGTAACAGCTACCATTAAGAGGTGGAGTTTTGCTTGAGCCTGATCTTAGGCTATAGCAATTTCCTATTACTTTCTATCCTTACGAGTTAGTCCAAATAAAGAATGCATGGGTAAGCTCAGATTTGGTATGAAGTTAAGGAAAACAGTAATAGATGCTATTTGATAGCCTGATGTTTCCAACAGCAATTAATCAGATGATTTAGCAGGTGATTCTGTAAAGTTGGAGGCCTGATCCTGTGCCTGTGGCATCTGCACCGGAGTCTATATTATGGACCAGGGCACTCGTACCAAACCGAGAGCAAAAGAATATCTGCTATGTGACGCTGCCAAAAACACATCTGAGAAAAATGGAAGAAGGTTTAAAAATAAACACACACACCCCCAAACACCTCCAAAAATGAACCGTATTCCTCAATTAGTAATTGAATGCTAGCAATTAGCAATATGAAATGAGCATATTCCTCAATTAACTAAGAATGTCGCATTACCAGACGTGATTGTTGCTTTGGCATTGAAAATTACCTCCTTTACCACCAGGTAAACCTATTCCAATTTTTAAACACTTCGACTAACCCCTCGTAGATAGGCATCACAGAGCGTGCCTGCACACTGCACAGCTCGCTGTAGATTTGCCAGTCTCAAGCTGGCTGCAGGGCAGCCCTGCAGGGGTGGTTGAGGCTGGCGGGGCGGCAGCAAGGTTGGTCAACTGAAGCAGCGTTCCTCACTCATAGCTCTGCTTCTTTCAGGAAACCGGACTGTACGTGCTAATACCCTGTACTAGCCCACTTGGAAACTTTGACCATAACTGGGGTGAACATTCGGGTTTGGGAGGACTTTACATTCAATTAATGAACTAGTTGTGTCGTGAGTATAGATACACCATCATCTGATGAAATATTTTCAGGAGTAGGGCATCTGTAAGTAAACCTGTTCTAAAATGTCTGTTGTGCCTTTTGTTTTCAAATAAGTATTTTGTTTCAGGCTCTAAACTCCTTATTCATTATATCTGGGCTCCTGATCGTTGCTCCATATCTTTCTGGGGAATCCTGGTTCAAACAGGACAGGTAAAATAGATGTGTGCAAAAAATCTTCTTAATTTCAGCCACCTTGGCTCATTCTGAATCGTTCTTAGGGTACTGTGGCATCAAGATGCAGAGGCCTGAAAGGCTAACGATACTGTTAAGGCTATAACTACAAGCTTATCTCTCTTTTCTCCTGACCTGGAAAAAAGATTCAGTGAATATAGCATTCTGGCATTTTGTCTTATCTATCACCCTGTGAAATTCGTTCAAATATATCACATTCATTACTGGTCACCACAAGCATCAGCTTCTTTCTGTTATACTGCCGCTACAAGGGGTATGCATCAGAAACCAACAATTAGGGAAGCGGAAGGGTATAAAGAAACCTAAGGATATTAGTGAAGGTGTCAGCAAAATTAATTTTGTGTTTGAGTTCTGTTTTTGTCTGCTAAGATCTCCAGGAAATGTTCAACAGGTTATCTTAGCAATTTACGCTTTTTTTTTAATGTGATTTATCCTTATCCATTTACAGCAGAGTTCCCGCTGTTCACTTTATAGTTTTGTTTTTCATTGTTTTGGTGAGATATGACATTAATTTGCCTTCACATCTTTTATTCATTTTAAGTACACAAAAATTCTCTAAAACTTATTACTACATGAATTCTGGAAAATACAACATATGATTTTAGTAAAGATTGGAGATATATATACACACATACATTATTAGGAAACATAGAAATCTGTCTTGGAAGAAGATGTGACAATATTTGTATATCTTAAAGCCATGCTTTTTAAAATTAAGGTGAAAGCATCTGTGAACCATAATATCCAATCCATTTGTAAACTCGTGGTTTTTCCGTTCATTCTAGAGTGATGTTTGACATCTGCCTTCACCAGCTCTCACGTGAAGGTTGCTCTGCAATGGCAAGCATTCTTCCTGCTGACAGCTTGCCATGTGAAGGCTTGACCCTTTGCAAACTGCAAAGGTTTGACCTGCGAGTATGGACATAAAGGCTGTAAATGTGCCCATAATAGAAAGGTAATTTGCATGAGAAGAATAAATGTATAAAATACAAAATACCACTCTGCATTAAAATCAATTTACTAGTCAAGTAAGTACATAATTTCAGCTTTTATTTGTGTAGTCTGTTATCAAATATACAATCCATTTAATTTACAGTATTTAATGCAAACGTAGATCCTGTTTAAACCTGACTTAAACTGAATCTGATTAATTTGTTAAGCTATGCTGTGTTTTAATACCTAATTCCATACACTTCATAAACTGAAATTTATTGTTATATTTTCCAAAACTGATAGCCAGAATTTTGTAGAGTAAGGTCATATTTTGGCCTTCTGTGTAAGCAGAAGACACCTCTAAACTGTCGTACTGAAAGACACCCAGTCCGTTTCTGTAATTATCCTGTGATAGTAAACAAGCCTAGAGCAGCATCAAGACACTAACAGAGTTTATTTACTGTTGTTTGTACAAAACTTGTACGTAAGTGATAATGTTGTTTTATACTTTCACAAGCCAATAGAAAACAGCTGAGGACAGCCTTTTTAAGTACTTTTCTGCCATTCTATTTTCATTAACTTCAGAAGAAAGATGGAATTTCAATGGCTCGCAAATATTTGCTTGTTAGGGAAAACAGTTTAGGTGTCAAGGTTTGTGGCAGGTGTAAATTGAATGATTCCATATGGTCTTAAAATGACTCAACCACAGCATCAAATCCCTTGTTAAAAGGTTCAGAAAAATGCAGAACAACCTAATTTAGCATCTCTTACTTTAGGAACCTTTACCTTTTCACTGAGATTGATGAACAGAGGAACCATGGCAGATCTGTCATATCCATGCTACTTTCACTGGAAAGCTATTAGACACATAGAAATCATCCTAGAGTCTCTCATTACTCAAAAAGCAGAATCTTTGTGAGTGTTCAGCCCTTCAAAATGCAGCAGACTTTCTCCATAAACCAAATACCATAAATGTTTCTCCATAAGATCCCATATTGTGATGGTTGTCTCAAGTATCTGCAAGAGCTAGACACATGCTTAAGGCTTCCATGCCAAATATGTGACAAAAAATATCCTTGTCAACTTCACCCACATTGATTTCACCCTTAGCTGGACCTACAAATAGTAAGACTGCTGGCAATTTGAGATTGCTCCCCGATACACTTTTCTCTGTTCCCCAAGGAAAGAGAGGGAACAGCTTTCTAGATGATGCCATCACAACATGCGCTGGGCGACGCATGGGTGGCAGCCTCAGTAGATGAACTGAAACATAGCCTGCTTTTTTAGCGATTTTTTTTTTGCTACAGATTTAGTAGCCAATACCTTTTGACTGATTTATCTGGAATACCTGAGCAACTTGACCACCCTTCAAATGCTGTGAGAAACGCGGCAAAAATGCTGTGATATGCTGCCAATGCCTCGTTTGCTGCTGAACCAAACCCAAGAGCACTGACACCCAAAGTGCCGAAATTGCAAACAATGACACTCTTAGAAAAACACCGCTGATTTGAGCAAGTCATCTGAAGTACAGACTCATTATAGTGGAAAAATAAAAATCCACCGAAGTTCCTCCCTTGTTACTAGGTGCCATGTTGTACCAGTATGTATATGGAAAATGTCCAGATAGTTCCAACCTGTACAGCAAGACCAAGACTTGGAATCGTCACTCATTCTTCAGCAAAACTCATAGTCAAAAATAAAACGCCTCCTTTCCCTATTGTTATTAGGCCACAATATTCCATCTTATAAGTGACCATTGCGCCTTTTGTTACTTGTGTAATATTTTCAGTATGCCACGTCTTAATCCTGTTAGATTCTGGGATCCACTTCAATAGTTATTGAAACGGCTTATAGCATCAGGAAGCAGTAGTTTTAGAGCAAAAATTCATGGCTTTCAGTTAAAGTTTAATGTAACCCATATTCATCCGTATGCTGATTGTGTAGATCACACACTACAGATGCTAATAGGCTACGTCATTCAGGATGTTGTGAACGTTTCTAGGATTTTAAAGAGAAATACATGGAAAATTAGAGCTTTCATTTGCTTTTGTGAGATATTAAAGCAGTTTGTAAAAGCAAATTACAATGATGACCTGTTCTCTGAGCAAAAATTTGGGGTTGTCATGTATTAATGCAGTGAATAAAACGTCAGTGCAATTGTGCTTTAGGATGCCAATTAATCCGCCTTTTAATATAGGAAGAATTCACTGTTGCTAAATGTAATCCTTAAAAACCAAGAAAGTTTACCAATAGACTGAAACCTGCTCTTTTAACTCTAAAAAAAAAAAATGTTCTAATGCAGCTGTGTACCAGCAGCACAAGCTAAAGAAATACAGGGAAAATTTTAAAATCTGCATGGTTGTACTTGTTTTAAATGTGTTTATCAGTGGAAAGATTATATTGGTCCCTGAGATATTTTAAAAATGCTCTGATTAGTTATATCACCTCGGTGATGCATCGTTAGGTCATAACGGTTCTCAGGCCTTCCACGACCTCTGGTGCGCTGGTGTGAGGTCCCTTTGTCCAGTGCTTGTTGGAAAAGAAAAATAAATAGAATCCAGAAATTGCAACTATTTAATTAAAAGGTTTTTGTTTATTTTCTGTGGTGGAGTGGCCAAATTGATAAACTAGTAGAGCTAAAAGAGCACTAGCAATAGCAAGACGAATTAAATTAAATCCTGTTACAAAGAAAGAACAGGAATGAGAAAAAAAAAAATCAGAGCTCCTCCTTTTAGAAACTGATGGAGCCTGGGACTTGTGAGTGTTTGCAAATGAGGAAAATGTTTTCTTGCAGACACTTTTGTGTCCAGTGGTGTGCTTGGTTGTTGTCAGATTTGAGGATACAGTACATGGCTATTCTTTTACATGCCCTGGCTGCTGTATCAGGTGGTCGTCGTTAACTGGAATTTGGAGATGTAGTGGGCTGTCTCTGTTTGGGGCAAAGATGAGCTGAAAGATGTGTAGGCAAGGAAAAAAAAAAATCTCTAGTTATGAGCATTGTTTGTTTTGGTGTTTACCAGTCCAGTGCAAAATTTTGTGTTATTGTAAACACTAGGATAAAAATAGGCCTCACTCAAACAGTGAAAATAATCTTCAGGCTCTGTTTTGGGTTAGCTGCAAATCCAGCCAGGTGACTATGGCAGATGGTCAGCGGATGTTGGAGGTAAGGGTGGGTAAACCTGGAGACACCAACTGTTTTATCTTCATGTAGCTGGCCTGAAGGGCTCATCTCTATAAGCTTGGTCCATGTCCAGGAATTAAGGTCTTGGTGTAACGAGGGATCTGAGCTTGGAAATATTTATTTTACAGCCACCTGCCCCCAGAGGAAGTGACAGAAGAGTCATCCAGAAGCCCAGTGCTGTGGAGAACCCTTCCCCTGATGTATTTTAGAAATCTTTAAAAGGAGAAGAATGAGCATTGCGAGGATTGAAACTGTGTTCAGACCTGAGGTAAGTTCTTTTAGTATTGGCAAATAGAGTCACAGTCATCTCTCTATTTTTCCTCTGGTCTCCGAATCTTGTGTTCTTGCTGCTCTGGGGCCTCAAAGTGGCCCCAGTGGACTGGTGGTGAGAGCGGGGACTAGTGTGTTGGGGCAGCTGTAGGGAGGGCAGAGAGTCGGGGTTTCTCCATGTAGCTACTTGTATGTTGTAGCTGAGTGCCTATTTGGTTATATGCCTCGGGAAAGCAGCTGTTCTCTAATTCACATGCCTTCACTTAGAGATAGGAAGGATTTTAGGTGCTCTTTTCCCCTGTACTTAGTGTTTTCTGTTGTCAAACTTGATGTCTCTCCTGGAGAGAGAGCTGATTTTGCACCTGTTTTCTTAGCCAGCTGTCCCTCTCGTTGACTGGAGTGAACCTGGGTGCTGACTCTAGAGTTTGATTTTCAGAGGGGCAGAGCCATCTAAGGAGAGGATGTTGAGGCACTTGGGGCTCACAGGTCTTTCAGGGTCTCAGTTTACTTATCCTCTGTCATTGGCAATTTTCTGCACTAAACTAACATAATAATTTCTAAATCTACTTAATTCAGGATCAATGCCGTTAAAGATAATGGGACCATTTCTTAATTAACAAAAAAATAGAATAAAAATTATGGCTAGCTAACATGTCCCAGCTCTCTCCCCATCTGTGCTATTGAGGTATTCCTGCCCTGCCTGCCACTGGCCACAATGCTGAACTTAGTTGCAAGTGATATTTTTTGTTTCCTTATTTAGCCTGAGAAATAATTAGGTATCTTCTGTGCTTCTAGGAACATACCAGAATGAAGTCAAAACGTAGTCCATAAATAAAACTGATAATAGTTCAGTGTGTGTGACTATGATATCCTGCTTTGCCTTGTATGGATTATATTTTAAATTGTGAACAAATTCTGTTCTTGAAATTTTATATTTTCAAAACAATTTAGAAACAACAGTGCTGAGTTCTAGTTTTCCTCTAAAAAGGAAAAGTAGGATCTTGCAATCCACAGAGAAACACACCGATGCACCAAAAGCCTGTGCAGACCAATGCAATTGCTTTCCATGTGACATTTAGTCATTTTTAGCTCATGGTTTTTTTCATTCTAAAGCTTTGCTTGATAATTTTTTCTCCAAAACACAAATAAGTGTCACATTGATGAGAACATTGCCAAGCAGGAGTAGAAAATTATTTGGTTTTTAGCATAATATTTTTTTTAAAGAATGTGTATCAAGTATCATTAGATCTCATGAAAAAGTAGTCAAGAAATGGTTTGAGCCATACAGATAACCTAAGTCTCCCTACTAAGTTTTAAGATGGGTAAAAAATTAGGTTGTTCATATTCAACATTCATAGTTATATATGTTATATATAACAAAATATATGCAAGAGTCGGTGACAGCAGCATAAATGCTAATTGGTAGGATGTTTGGAATGATTTTGTATCAAGGGCTAATCAGACTGTTTTTCCACTTAGCAGCGTTAACACTCAATAACTGACAACTTTTAGATTATCTTGAATGTGTTGAAAATCTGCTGTGCTTTCCAAGTGACTTTGACAGTTGTGGTCTGCAAAGAATCCAAAAAACTCAAGCAGTAGGTTTCCATGTAGCCTATACTGAGTAAAATATTTTTCATTTACCATAGTAAGAATTGGGGAGAATACCTATATGGAATATTACAGCTTGGTTTTTAAAACTTATGAAGTTTGGTCAGATTATTGAGAAATGCCATGTTATGGTTTGACAAGTCTGGTTCTGAACATTTTGGCAGTTTTTTTTGACTATGTCCAAATAAAGATATGATCTACGTGTGTGCAAATTTCTGGGGGGGCTAAAAGATCAGATAACACCAAATACTAAAACTGTGTTATGTATCATAAGCCACATTTTCATTGTGAACAGTGGAAAGGAATAGCAGATCTGTCTAAGCCAAAAAGACAAAATATTCTTATATGTAATGAGCTTCTTGGAAAGATGGAGTGAAAAGCGTTTCCAGAGGTTAAAGAAGGGACTCTGGTTTAAGTTGTGGGTTCTTTTATATCCCCTCTGTCACCCTTGACAGATTTTCTGGTCACTGCTGCCCTTTTTTATTTCTCCCTGTATACATGTGTTTCTTTTGCTGTAGCCAAATCAGTGTAATTTATTTGTATATAGAAAACTAAAAATCTTGTATGGGATAGACCTACACAGAAAACCTAAAGTAACAGAAATATTTTCCTGTAATCCTGCCTCACTAGAAAGGAATGTGATTCAGCACCTTTGCTGGCACAGGACTTCAAAAGTGTCTTTTTCTGCTGAGATATTAAAATGAAATCCATAACATTCACGATCAACAAGATGCTAATTTCTCTCTGGTTCAAATACATCCATTCATTCTGATATTTGCCATCCTACACTTTGGATCATTTTTTTTATGTCTAAATAAAGCAGGAAAATTTCTTTGGAGTGGAAATGGCAGTGGTCAAAACCCGGCTCAACACCGTGAGGCCTCACCCCACCCATACCATGACCTCAGTGGGGCCCAGGCAGGGCATCCCCCCGTGGGACACCGTGAGTCAGCGCAGGGTGCAGTGGGTTGGGACCCACACTTGGGGTGTGCATGTGGGACCTCGCGGGTCCATCCCACCAGCCGGTGGGTATGGGGTTTTGGGTTACAACTTCTTGGGATTAGCTGTAGAAGGTGTTTAGAAATGCGTGGGTGTTTATTAACATTTCAAAAGTGTCTAGTTGTTGGGGTATGTACATAGTATGACTGATATTGATCCTGCATGTAGGTTAATTACAGGTCATTAGTAAATCAATAAACCGCTTCAATCCTGATTTGGTTTAAACTACATGAACTAAGCAGTTTTGTCTTGTGACAGATATCAAGAGTATAATGGTATTGCCACTAAAGACTGTGACAAGTAGATAATACTCAAGTAAACTGCTTTTGCCAAAACTTTTAATTTATACTGTTAGTATGGAGTCTCTGCCAAAAGTATTATTTTTTTGCAAGATATACTTTGGAAATGTGCTGGGGTTTTTTTTTTTTTTTGGAATTCAAAATCTTTATTTTTGGATGGTTCCAAAGTGCTGGTAAGCTTTTGTTAATACTAAGAAATAACAGAAACTATGAAATGGAAATATGACTTGCATCTAAAAAAATAAAATAAAAGTAATGCTAAAAAGCTAGCACATCAAAACATTCCAGCTGTCAAGTTTCATAGTTCCACAACAAATCTTGTATCTTGGCTTATTGTCTTGGGTTTGTAGTTTTTTCAATAGACTTTGAATTCTAATAAGATGAAGATATGTCGGGAGCTTTTAACAGAAATTAGTTTTCAAGCCATTAGCATATTTATACAAGTAGTATTGAATGCGACCCTTAGTTGAAAATTCACAGTAAATTAACTTTTCCCTTACTATAAATGATATTTTAAAGCCACTTTAATTATCCATAATGGAACACAACATTAGTCTGAGATAAATTCTCACAGGAAAAATATGATATATCAACAAACTTAGCTCTGTCAATTTGCCTTGAAAGGAATACTTAAGCCTAGAATTTGGTTCACAAAAAGTTTGAGCATTAAACTCACGTGAGGGGGAGTGGCAAAATGCTAAGCAAAAGTAGAATATCTTTCCTCTATATAGCCAGATTTTGCAAGTTTATAAATGTGTCCAGTATCTTCATGGTTAGATACTTAAAGCTTTCTTTTTCATCAGGTAAGCATATGTTACAATACATTAGAAAACAAAGTACAACCAATGTGTATTTCTAATGTGCTGTTTTGCAAATATGGAGATATGAATTTGAAAATAATAATTTATGAAACGCATTTCAACTACAAATGGCACATCATAATGTCATAGAAATGAATAAAAATGCTGGTGCTTCCAAGAATTAAGTAGGCTTTTAGCTTTAGCTCTCCATCTCTTTCCTCCTCAGTAACCGAAATGAATATGTAATGCCTCAGAGTAGTTTCATATTGTAGTCTTTGATACCAGTGAAATTAAGAAAAGCATTAAGAAAGGTTGCTTCTTACACGGTGCTGAAAAATCAGGACTGCTGGGAGAATGATAAATACTGGAAGCTGCTATTAAAATAAAAGTAATTACTGATATATCTATATATTATGGCACTATTTTTCATTTATTTTTGGTATCATTGCACATTATGGCTGCTTCATAATAATTGCAGGTGAAATCAGTATTAGGAAAATTCTAGAAAACCAACCATTTAAAATAGTCACTACAGCTCCAGCACTGGGGCGCTGGACCTAACTCAGAAATCTTTTTTGCATTGTTTAAAAAAAAAAGAGAGAAAGAAAGAACATGAAGTGCTCAGGGGGCAGTATAAATTAGAATTTGTTTTAGTGAGATGAAGCTCATAGTTTTGAAGTTTTATTCTTAATGAGCATGAGTTCAACCATGATAACCTGATCATCTTCTCTCCATTCAGATGTATAAAGGAAATGTTACATGGGTTGGTTTGTTTAGGGATCTTTAAAACCACTGCAAGCCCATGTACAGTAGGAGATAGCGGCTAACTCCAACGTGACCTAGAGATGCAAAACTGAGTTCAAACCCTTATTTTACTTTCTGGCCACATCTGGTAAGAGAAAGTCCATCCCTTAAGAGTTTTGCTCACTAAAAAGGCAAGGTAAAAAGGAGAGCAAAAATAAGTGCGCTCCTGTGGGACAAGGTGCTTCAAAGCAGAAGAGCCAGCTGGGGATGTTTAGATGCGGTGTGCAGGTCCTCCTCCCTGGGAGTCTGAACAGGAGGGTTAACTTGACTAGGGGGGAAAAAAAAAAAAAAAATCACACTGGAAGAGCCATCTCGTATTCTGCCATTTGCCTGCTGACCTAGATTCACTCTCTGATAGAGTTATGATGTTAGAAAAAAACGTTACATATTACTTGGGTGTGTACTGGAGTAGAATGGTAAGCTAGAAACAGTTATTAGACTTAGACATGTGTATCTGGGTTACTTAAAGACTGGAAATTATTTAATCTTGAAATGGAACATGTTATAGGTTGTGTTTCAATGTATACTAATACAAGGATTAAAGATGCTAAAGCCTCACAACGTAAAATGCTAAATGAGGCTCCATTAAGACCCAGGCAGATCTTGTTTGATCTTTGCAGGGAGAAGGAATAACTACTAGATGAGTTCAAGATGGCATAAAACCAATAACATTTTGGAGGCATATAAATTTGTCAGTCTAACTATACGTAAATCATTTCCTCTCTTTACTGGAATATTTAGTCAGTATTAGAAGGACCAAATAACCTTTCCATTATTGCTGAAGGGTCTAAGCCCCAGAGGTGATGTTCTCTTAAGGTAATCCTTACCTTGAGGAGGTAGGAAGGTTTCATCCCTGCACTTGTGCCAAAAGAGGACAAGAAATGGTTTTTCCCAGGTAATGAACATTTTCAGAGGCTTTAAAAGTTTCTTAATTTGTGTAAAGAGGAAATGAAATTTTTGCGAAGTTTATCACCTAGTAATTTGGGCATGGACTTATCTGAAGATTGGCTCCTGGACCCTGACAGTTACCCTGTCCTGAGTAGGGATGAACAAATAACTGGAGGAAAGGAAGAGGAGGAGGGTAGGAAGAACTGGCTCAGCATTTGCAGTGAGAATGTGAAAAGTTACATTTCAATTTAAGAAAACATTTATGGAAAAGGTTAATTTGAGAACAGGATTCTAACAAAGCATTTGATAAAAACACAAATGAATTTGAAAAAAAAAAGTTAAAAAATATTTGCTGCATGGTTTTGAAACACTTCTTCTTTAAATCACATAAGCAAAGTTTTTGCTTACCAAACTCCAGATAAGGTGGTAGTGCCAGTGCACTGTTATCTGTAAGGCCAGCACTGATACTTATGTTTGTTGAAGAAATATGAAACTTGGGTTCAATTAATCCATCAGCCTGAGGGCATTTGACTCCTGTCCAGCAACTTGCTCAAAACATGATGAAGTATCTCATTTAATAAATTAAGATTTTTCTATGAAACATTACTTATCAGCCTTTTTCTCATTGAGAAACATAGTGTAGGGAATCTATAAATTTTTTCTGGTTCAAGAACTTTACCATCTTCATTTTCTAACAGAAATCAGCATATTTTAATATTAAACAAAAATCTTGACTTAAATAATTTCCCTGTGTATTAAGCTCGTTAAGAAGCATCAGGCTCTCAAATCCATTAATTTAATATGAGTAGTGTCGCCTGCAGTAACGCCACTGAATTTATTGCTGAAAGATAACATTTGGATAAAGAGACCATTCCTCCACAAATGACTTCTGAAAAGAAATCACTGCCCTTATAGAACCTAATTTAATTAATCTTCTAGATGAAGGCAGTAGTCAGTAGGAAGAATTGGATGTTGTTTAGCCCCACTCTTATGAATATTAATATTCAATAAAATGATTCTTCTGTTTATTCATGAATACTATAATGTGCATTCAGAGCTCCAGCTCTAAAAGTTGCCAGTAGTTGTTTTTGTTCCTCTGCTCCTGTAAACAAAGACTCTTGCTTTCCTTCGTTTGGTTTCTACAAACTTTTAACAATGGAAATTATGATGAAACTCTCGGTTAAGGGAGAAAAGGATTAATGAATGTGGACCATGCCTGCCCTGAGCTGCACTTGGAGAACTCTGCTGTGTGTCTGTGTGTGTGATTTGAGAATTAACATCTACAGCACCTGACATTTTAAATTGCCTAATTATGCTGGAATACATAAATAGAAGTACAGTTTTTAGGTCCCTATGTGAACAGAATCTAATTTCACTATAAAAATCTTATAAGAAGCCTTTCTTTAAAAGACTAAAATGAACCAAACTTTATCTTTTCATGCACAACGAATTAGCACAATAAGCAAATCTTTTAAACAGTATTAACCTGGCTACAACAAACTTGGACCTGGTGGTGTCGAATTGGAGATTTCACAGTTTAACTGGGGGGCTGGAAGATAGCCCCAGTTTTGCAGAGCCCTTCTTCTTCCCTTCAGAGCTCCCTGCTCACAGAGCCAGGGCAACCCGATGGCACAGCTCTGCAGACACAGCTTTTTTCCCACATTTCGCCCCTTCAGGGGCTCCTTTATGACAAAACGTATTCCTAAATCTTGTGATCCCAAGCATCCAGACAGCGAACAGTTTCAGCTCCCATGGAGATTTATGCAGTGAAGCTGGACCCAGCCTCTACCCCCACCAACAGCTTACCATCTCTGTGCAAGATTTACATCTTTGGGGTCTAGCAAGATTAATAGGAAATATATTGCCAAATAATGTAGTATTTGCACTCTCTTAAGATGAAGCAATGTTTTGAAAAAGATTAGTTTTATTCAAACCACATTATTAAATATTAAAGGGAGGTGAGTCATCCATGTGAAACTTGCAAAAAAGCAACAGCCCTCTAGCAAAATTTCATCTGCTTTTTAAGACTTAATTCAGTATTTCCTGGAAACGTAGAGTGATACTGTTTTCATTGACCAGTATTTTCCCCTTTCGCTTGTAAAGTACTTTGTAAAAAAATTAAAATTAAAACAATGATTTTGCTTGAAAGTACACTCAAAAGGCATAAAGGTGTCTAAAGCTAGATCTGAAATGGTTCTAGGAAAGAAAGGAAAAGGAAGTAGTTGAGAGAGTTTGCACTCAAATCTAAATTTTCACTGCAGTTATATCTTCTCTATGCAATTCTGAAACAGCAGATTTTTACCTCAAAATTACATATTTGCCTTCAAGAATTAGCAACTTCATTGTCCTCTGGTTGTACAAGAGTTCTATAGGCAACCTTGAGTCCACTATGGACCGGATTTCCATCTCTTTCCATATGCTATTTTGTTTCGGGGTATTTTTTTTTTTTTTTTTTTTTTTAAAAATCTTTCAGGTAAGTCATGTTTTAGAAGAGTTTCTATTCTTCAGACTTTATTTGTTGGAGTGTGGATAAATGAAGAGACTTCATTTGCTCTCTTCGCTAATTGTTTCACAGCAAATTGGTTCAAAACAATTTACAATCACTCCCTTAGTAACATTGTAGTAAGAATAAAGGGGGGAAATGTCAATGGTGTAGTATGGCAGATATAGTGCTAAACACCTTTTCCTAAACCTCTGGAGACAATTATTTCAAGCTGAAGCAAAGAGTTCTTGGTACATGACCTCTTTACTGTTGCAGCAAAATCTTAGATGATTCTGTGCTTTTTTTATGGATTTAATTTTTTTTCCCCAAAAATGCTGCATAATGTTGTGGCTGCATATAGAATGATGGAATATTTTTAGACTAAAACATATGGCGATCTGCTTCATTTAAATATAATTGATTTTTAAGGGAGTCAATGCCATTTTTTGCAGTACCTTATTCATGTATAAGAATACTCTGAAGCTTGGCAAGTTAATGATTTGTGCCAGCAGACCTTAACTGAGCTAAAATATTTCTAGGAGGAGGTAAGTTTAAATATTGCAACTTCTAGGAATATACTTCTCTTCTCGTTACCATGGCTGAAGTAGATAAAGCATGTGAAGAAAAGATGATAGCTGATAGAGAGGAGAAAGGGAGAGTCTGATGAATTTGGACTTCTGAGTTAATCTAAGAGTGAAAAACAATCACATCTCTGTTTTCAAAAGGGTGTGTTCTAGTAAGTTTTCATTTCATAGAATGTTTTGACCAAAATGTCTTTTTCATTCCTCAATTAAATATTTCAGGTGCTATGAAGAATTCCTTCAAGCCTGATGACACTGCGTCCTAAAGGGTAAGATGGGACAGATAATTTTTTTAAATGGTGGTATGTCTTTATTGAATGAGTTGCTTTCCCTTCTCACTTGGGTACAATATCACGAAAACCTGAGGGCCATTGCCTTGCGGAGTTGGCTCTGCAAAAATGCTACCGCTCTTTAGCAGGAACTGGGAACTCCTGTATTGTGCTCAGACAAGATAAAACCCTGATAATCAGCACTTTTGGTTATCAGCACAGCGCTACTCATAAAAAGGAAGAGCAAAAATTTTACACTTGCCAGTGGCAGCAGAAAATTATTTGCCTGTCCTGCTGTATGCCGCACAGAGTGTGCTGAAAGTTCCACTTTTTTTTTTTTTAAGGAATATTAGATTTCGTAGGGCAGAAAATATAACTGTTATGCTGCAAGTGTAGCAGATACATGTGTTTCTGTGTTGCTGATTAATACAAAATATGTGAGGCCTGACCTAGAACAATACTGCAGCTTAATTCTGTATTTGTAGAGATTATGGTTTTTATGTCAAGACACTGAGGCGTTTACATGATGTGGATATTTTCCAAAAGCTAAGAAATAATGAAAAATGATTTTCCCAATCTAGTGCAACTGTTATAAGCCATGTAACAGCTGGTGATCTACAATTCAGTGAGACGAACAAACTGGTCTATTTACCTGCAGAGCAGAGACAAAAATTAGTAAGAAAGTGGGAAGTTAAATAAATAATGAATGAACATCCAAAGGGGAGAAGGTGAAAGACGAGCAGCAACACATTCCAGTGTAATTAAGTTAGAAATTCTTATCAGTCATTAAAATAAAAGGTAAGGATGGAGGAGTTTGCTCAGACCAAAGGTTCAGTAAAACTTGAGCAATTACTTTAGATACTAAAAGGAATACCTGTGCTTCTCGGGCATTGTTGCTTACAGACTCACTTCAGAGTATAGCCATTTGCAGATAAAAGCTATTCTAAAGTAACAGGGTGGAAATATAGACTGTGATTTTGCTTTTAAAACAGAACTCATATACAATTAAGCAGACAGTGATGGAATATAGCACGAACACTTGAAGCCAGACGCAAAAGCAGGGATTCTGATATTCACCTGAAATTTTCCAGAGCAGCCAGCTTCCGCACATACCCAGAACTGGCCAGAGCAATTAGGCAAATAAGCCCCCACTTCAAACCAGAAACCGGGGCACTGATAAAACACACGCCAAGAAAACGAAAGTTATTTCAAAAGGTATTTGTGGTTACTTTCCCTTTGACGTGAATCTTAAAGAACAGTTGTGTTGCTTTTCATACGGGAGTTTTATATCTTGGACTCAAGTTGAATTCCCTTACTCTGGCACTGTATGTGTAGGGTCCAGCTGGCTAATCAGGCTGGTTGGTTGGGGCACTTTCCATCGTCCTGGTTGAAGCCATGCTATCATACAGCAAAGACTGCCAGGGCAAATCTTGGCTGTCATTATGCTAAAAGAGGGCACTCTGGCTAAAATTAATGCATTATTTCTTTGAAAATGCTTTTCAAGTTACTTGAAGAGTATAGCTTCCCAGACTATTTTAACTCTACTTTTCATAACCAAAAAAACCCGCCAACCCAAAAAAACCCAAAAGGGAAGTATCAATTATTCCCTATTTAATATGCAACACAATTAAAATAACATGTGCCATATGGTTCTGCTTTCCTTGTGAGAAGTTACATGGTGAACTGAGGAAGAAGCCCAGAGTTTCCTTCCTTTCCAAGGTGAGATGATCAGATTTTAATTCTTCCCTATCCAAACCTAATTTGCCTTATACTGAAATAAATGTCATCAAAAATGCTGCGGAGGTCACATTTGTCATTCACAAAGTCCTCTGGGCCTGAGCCAAGGTCCCTGCAGTGATGCCAGTGTGCCCTTTTCTAGCTGTACATGTTACATGCTCAGTGGAAAGACCTGTGATGAAAACGCACTGTGCACACATGGCATAAAGTTTTTCAAGGCTTCTGTCTCGCATAAGCCAATAAAAAGTTCATAAGACAGTTCAAAGGTAATTAGCTCTCAGCAAGCTGTCCTTTCATGCCAAATTTGTGCTCTCCAGCCCAGCTGTTTCAGTTGCAAATGTCTTTGGAAGAAGTTCACAACAGCAACTTTACATCATGGAAGAAAAGGTATCCTCTTCCTTCTGCTTTTCACTCTTAGTGTGGAGATTGCAGGGCACCTTTCTTAGTCTCTCAACAAATACTTATCTTTCCTCAGAAACCAACCTTGACTTCATAATTTCAAATGTTGTTTAAAACTTAGAAAATCTAGAAAAGGGCTGTACATAATCTTAAACTATAGTAGTTGTTTCCACACACACGTTGATACTAAAGCATAATGGTTAGCCTTAGCTTTTCTAGTTTTCTCATGAGGTGAGTCAATTATGGCTCCCCATCTGGATTACATATAAATAAAAGCAGCAATTTATTTATCAGTTGGTAAAAGTGCAAGACTTCTATTTCGTAAATAAATAATTTTTATTTATTGGTAGGTGATTGTTTGTATTAACAGATGAAATACCATTCTTAAAATGGCCAATATTTTCTCTGACTTGACAACATTTTCATCAAGCTGGAAAACTTTCCCATTAAATTCACTTTGAAAAGAGAACTGTAGAAAGACTAAATTTATTACTCAACAGATGCTCATCACATTGCTTAATGCTTTATTTCATGGTCCATATTCATCATCCTTTTTTGATTCTTAAATCTATACCAAATTCTTTTTGAACATCTGGTGTTCTTTCTTTTCTATGTTTTTAAGAGAATAATTTGTTTGGGCAAAGTGTTTCTTCTAATGCTCTTAGTCCTCATGGATGTTTGGAACATAGGCAGGAGAATAGGAGTTCTGTGATTAAATGTAAAGATGTTTGCAAGATTGTTTCATCTTCCGATAAATATAAATCTGTTCCTTCAATGACATCATCTCTTGGCAGCCTTTGATATAAATCTGCTGTTGCTGGGAACTGGGCGGAATGTCCTTGTAAAGGAAATTGTTCTGTGAACAATTGATCTGTGTGCAGACTTCAAGGTAAATTAAAAAATAAACAAACGTAGATTTCTTTTTAGAATGAGCATTAAACTGGGAATATAGTTTACTGAAAATTTATAAGTTGTTCAGCACGTTTTCACATTAGCTATTTGCCACGTGCCGTATCATATTGATTTGCTTTTTGGTAAGCACACATATCTAATGGGACTGTTGTTGTAACGTCATCTGAATGGCTGATATAGCAGTACTGAAAATAAAGGTTGCATTCCTGACATCTCAGTAGAAGACTTTGAAACCTTTTTTTTTTTTTTTTCAGTCATAGATATTTTTCTGAGAAAAATAAAACATGAATATGAAATTTTCAGTAATTCACCTTGGTGCCGTACACCGTATCTGAAATCTCATTCTGATCCTGTCAGCTACTGCATGCTCCACTCATTTCAATGGAGTTGCTAATACACACTAACCAAAAAGAGTAGGAAGGAAATACATAACACATAACATACTTATTAACAGATTCCAGTAGTTTTTTCAGCTACAAGTTTACATGTTAACAGTACTAAAATTTCTTGTTAAATCTTCCAGGACACATTTCCTTTCATTTAAAAAAGGAAAAAAAGAAAACAAAAAAACAAAGGCAATAAAAAAATAAAAACCTGGAAAATCCAGTGCCATAATGCTAATGCTTTTAGGCAAAGATACGGTCATTAAACCTAGGAAAGAGAATTAAAGCAGACACTCTAACTCAGCTGTTTTGATATATTGATATTCTTTCATTGCTTTGGTGACTCTAGGGAGAGAAAACTGCCTACATCTGCCCACCAAGGAACTGCTGACTACGCCTGGAGGAAACATCACATCTGCTGAATTATACAGCTCTTTCATTCTTCAGCCCAGGTTGCAGGTGAAGACTTTACATATTCTCCCTTGTCTTTAATGCTTCCAGCTGTTCTTCTTTCCCATGAAAGGAAATCCCTGTGTAGAGACACAGCTATCCTCAAGGTATGCCCCGATTTACTTCTGGTGTTCAAACATTAGTAGCGCGGGGCAGAAAGGTGTCTCGACACACCATCAGCTCTGCTGACCTGCTGTGATGCAATTCCTTTCCCCTCAGCACAGGTGTCTCTAGCATGGTGCTGACAGTGAACTCTGAATAGGTTTCACCTGCTGCATAAGATGAGAATAATGACACAGTACTCAACTATTTCTCAGTTTGCTTAAGTTATAGAAAAGTTCAGCAGTGCTACCATAAGTTATTGCAGGAGCCCATTTATTCTGCAAAGAAGCTTTCTTGGAAATTTCATCCAGAAGCAACTCCCAGACTATTTTTAAATCTCTCTCTCATCCTAGCAGATCCACACAGCAATTTTTCTCAGTTTAGGACTTTCTGAGGAGCATAAAAAACTGGGAAACCTAGCAGACCTTTTTATTGTCTCAGTACTTGGCTACCTCTTTGTTCACAATCTTTAAAGCATGAGATTTGACTTCTTTGCTAGCATGCTGTATTGCTTCAAGATAGAAAGTGCAACAGAGGCTGTCAAACGCTGGCTGGAGCACAACAGATGCTAAAACCCACGGCAAAGCTTGGAGGTTGGGGCTAGATGCCTACCCATTACTGGAACACCTCACAAACCTTAGAAAAGTGTTAAGTATTAAGTAGAATAAATTTATCAGTCATAATTTTTTGAATCAATCAGTCAGATGTTGAAATTTCTCAAAGATTTTACCTAGTTGGTCTCATCTCTGAAGTTATCTTGGAAATATAAAGGAGGTACTTGGGACATGTGGTGTATGCCGTAGGAAGTGCGCCGTAGGGGGCGTAGGGCGATGTACCAGATGATCTCAGACCTTGCCCCTCTCTTATTCATTCACATCACCAGCAGTTGTCTGCAGGCTTCATTTTGTGTAATACCATGAAGCATTAAGAGGTACTTCTCTTAAAAATGGGCAAAGCATTTGATCTTCAACTGCACGATGAATTTCAAGCGGTACTGTTGAAATAAGCTGAAAGTGTAAGCGTGGAACGATAGAGATGATAAAAATTCTGGAGTTTCTGTGCTGCATTCTGTAATGTACTCATATGTACTATGCAGGTTGTCTGCTTAGAGAAATCACTAGTGGAAACAATTTGGCTATACTGGGTCAATAACAGTGTCTGCACACCAGCCACACTGCTGCAGCTTTTTGCCAATGCTGGGCTCTCTTTTCCATAGATAAAAAAGTAAAACAAAAGAAAACAAGTTCTTAAAAAACCCACAGGTCCTAGGGTCTGGTGTAGGAATGTGGACCTGTGTTGTGACAACTTGTCCTGCTATATTCAGAGAGGGTCTTTTAAGCCTAGTTTGGGTGGTTTTAAGCCCAGCCCGTATCAACTTGCATCCCTCGAACAAGAGAGAAGCAAGGAAAGGTGTGCAGACTGGGTCTCTCTGTTCCTCTCTAACAGCAGATCGGCTCAGATCACACATACTGCTGTGTTTAGCATGCAGAACGTGGAGCACGAGGCACTGGAAGTCAGACGTTAATAGAGAACATGATGAAGCCCTTTCTGCTTGAAAGGAGAATGGTAAAGGTGGCAGTCTTTTTAGCCACCTTCATGTGGAGCCCTGCTCTTTGGGAAACACCAGTTGCAACTTTTATTATTATAAAAGTAATCCCATGAAAAAACATGTATTTTTGCCAAAATAAATACTTTTGAATTATGTTGATCTTTAATTTTTTAATGTCGTATTTAGTGAAGCACCAGAAGGCTGGGAACAGTGAAGTCTCTTTACAACTTTTCATCTCGCTGGTGCTTTGTCAGCCTGAAATACATAGAGATTTACATATATTTTCCCAAGAGGTTGCCATTTCTCTGACAGGTGTTGAAATAGTAGTTGACATCTTTAATAAGAAAATGGAGCCAAGGAACAGAATGAATAAATTAAAACAGCCATTAATTTGATTCTGGTTTTGATCTAAAAAAAAAAAAAAGTCTAGACATGAATTGGTATTCAAAAAAGTGCCATGATTATAGAACTAATCCTTGTCTGGAATCAGATATTAGAGATTATTTATGATCAGCCAGCACAAGTTCAGAGTTCCACTGATAAAACTTGACATAAAGAATTGGAAATTGGGAAGGCAGTAAAATAACTTAATGGTAGATACGCTGGTTTATGAAACAATTTCTGGGTACAGTTGTTTTTTCCCCGGTAGAGAATGGCTAATCTTTTTTTACCTATAATATTAGACTTATAGTCTTTTTCATTTTTTTCTGAGTTGATGTTTTTATTTGCTTCTAAGTGGGTTAAGTTTAATAATTGCTTATTGATTGTTCATGTGCAGCGGCTCATATGCAGTGTTCATATTCTCATGTTTTCTGCCTTGTTAGATCACTATGGATTTATTCAAAATCTTTTCCATTCTTGAGCTACCTGAAAAAATTTAAGTCGTCTGTAAAGGTTGTCAGTTCACTGCACTATTTCTGTACAATAGCTGAAAGAAATAATGGGAACAGTATCTATTCAGCTGGTTTGACATTCAAATTTTCAGTTGTTTGACTTCATCAGGGTTAAATGGACTTAAAGTATCTATGTAGGCTGCATCTATGTGACACAGGCCATCTTTTCCAAGAAATCATGGTTGAAAGTGAGAAAATGGTCATCTGTAATGCTTCATCTACCTAAACTGAGAAATGGGAAAATATATTGGCAATTTGTAAATACTTCCATATTTTTTTGAGCAGGGGTGTGAGACGGTTAGAAAATCTATTCATATTAGGCCTGTTTTGTACTTTACTGGTTCATTCATTAGTGATGTGTAACCTGATCAAGTGATGTATGTCTCAAAATCACAAGTGATGTGTAAGTGCATGGTGCAGAGCACGCACTAGCCCATATTAGTCACTACCCGGCAGGCTAGTCTTTGCTCCCATTGCCTCTCAGTTGATCTATGCCTAAAATAGGGAGAGGTGCAACCTTTCCTCACAATTGTAATAAAAAACTAAGTACTTGGAGAATGTGGATGTGACAGACATCATGCTTTTTCTTGATATTTTTGTGGGAAACTCTAGTCCTTGTGAATTCCAAAAAAGGCTTGGAAGTGCCAGGACCAGTTCTGAGAGACAGAAACAAGTTTGTGTTTCCCGAGTATGATTTCTGGAGGCCCAACTGCTGATTCTGGGTGTTTGGGATTGCCAGAAGTTGGAAGCATCATTTAGGGAATTTATTTCCTTCCTTGGCAGGTCTCTTAATCCTGCTGTATTTAGAAGTAAAGCAAGCCTTTTTATGTGATTGGGTTCTAAAATTTTGCATACTGTAATGGCAAAACAGGGAATAATGCTGAGACATGAGTAACGTGTGAATCAACTGATGCCTAAACAATGACCTCAATGACCTGCTGAAGACTGCCATCAGCTATATTTCTTGCTCTCAGTGCTTCAGATGGAGTCTTTGTAGACTATCACACAAGTTTCTAGCAAAATTTTGAAACCAGTCAGGGTTTTGAAACCACAGCTAGTGAATTACTATAGCTCATTGCATCTGTTTTTTAAATGATGTAAGCTAAGTACGTGTATAACAGAGTTTCTAAATGACAAATCGAACCACAACTTGGCACGTTTTCAAAAGGTCATTGAGGGGCAGAGTGTATATCACTGAGCAACTTTATTTAATTACAGGTTTTAATTCTGTTGAAGATTACTTTGCATTTTTAAACTCTGATGTCCTTGCTCTGTTCTGATCCTTTCATTCTTAAATTATTGCAGGGAAGTAAATTTTAGTAATAATAACACAAACAACAGTTAACACTTTTTTTTGTCATTGAAATTTGTTCAGCAATTCTGTATCCAGTGACAAGAGTCACTTTTCCAAGTCAGTTTGGAGGAATGCAGTGGGCCTTATTTTGATCTCTTCTACGTGGATCCAATACCTGTGTATTTATTGTTTGTGAAGGAGAGAAAAAAAAGGGCAAGTCTGTGAAGACAAAAGGTAGTGAACATTTTTTTTCAGCAAGGATTAATTTCAATTTACCTGTAAAATTAAAGTTGAGTAAGATACTGGTTGCAAAGCAAAGTGGTATGGTGATCACGTTGTTTCATGGGATTTTTCACATGATGTTTTCTTCTTTTTTGCCCTCTAATAAAAGCATATGTGCTATTTCTGCTCCAAGGGCCTATTTCCTTGTCTTGTTATACCTGTGTGACTAAACCAGCTACAAGACACGATCTAGTTACCACTGAGTATCTGCCTGACCCAACTGGTGTAGCTGACTTTTTCTAAATCTGCCTTCTATCTTCGGGTTACTGTTCTTTGTGCAAAAGACAAGTGAAAGAAGAAATCTGGAGATCCCTGACACTACCAGCGCAGGTTTAACTTTAAATTGAAATTGGGAGCCTTTTCACTGGTATCCCCTTGGGGATAGATGATCTTGGTTTTGCTTAACTGTTCTATATTTCCTTGGACGCAAATGATTAAAACTGGTATGATTCTGAGAACATTAATTTTGGTCAGAATATCAAACCCTGCTTTTTCTTCCTTTTCTCCATTCTGTTTGGTGAAAATTTGTAGAAAAACTGGGATATGGCATTCAACATGCAACATGGAAAAATGTCACGTAATTTAAACCAAAGCATTTCCCTGAGCTAAAGATAGCTAAATTAAACAAAATATGTAAGTGAGGAATCTGCTAGGATGCTTTGTATCAGATCCAACTTGGCACTACTCTAAAACAGTAACCATAAAGAAGGTGAAAAGCAAGAACCATTAAGCAACAGGAAATGAAACCTAACAGACTGATGCTAAAATTTTTTGTTGTTTACAAAACCACTGGAATTTATAAAATATTCTTTCAGATGGCACAGCACAAATATCAGTTAGAAGCCATAATACGTTTTCTATTCAATGAGTTTCAAATATGAGAGTCCTATATTAACGCATTTATCCCTACAGGTAACACTGTATTCCAAAATGTCTACCTGGTGAGACAGTTATGAAATTTATTTTTTTTTATGTCTGTTTATTAAGTTATGCATGATAGTGGAGTCTCATGGGATAGTTATAATTTAATTCCTAATACTATTTGCCTGAATTATTCATTTGCTGTGTTACTGCAATGATTTTGGGGCAAAGGTGATAATGCTTACCTATATTTCTAGGAGTTCTTAAAAATAATTGGATTAGAAATCATGCATTGAGAACCTACTTATTATTCTTAACGGTTCAGGACTTATTTAAGTGTTTTAATCAAGCAGTAAATGATTTATATCTCAGACTACTTTCAGTCCTGGTTTTTGAATCACAATTTGTAAGCACTAGAGCACAAGCCTTTTCATTAGGCAAAACAAATTTTTGTAGCATTTTGTCTTTCTCATTCCACACAGTAGGAAGCAAAAACCAGACATTAATGTTAGAGGCAAGCCATACTATGCTGTCTAAATAAATACACAGAATTAGCACATCAGTAAACTAATGTGATCATAATTAATCTAATACACCTGCAGAATGCCTTATCCAAATCACTCTTAATTGACTGCCATTGATATTTGTCTGAATTGCTAATAGAAATACGGCTTTTACTGAGGAAAACAGCCTGGTGTGTATTTTCATTAGACTTCCTGTGTCTGTATTGTATTGCACCTGCCTGCTCCCAAAATGCCTGTTATAGCTGTCATATACTTTTATGAGGCTGGGAGCAATGTTCTGGCAAGCTAACTTGACTCAAATTGTGTTCGGATATAAAACATGAAGACCCACTTGTGGTTGCAGAGGTAGTAAGTCTAATTTGATTAGTGCTCCGGTGACATGGCATATTATGAATGTCATTTGTCATTTCTCATAAGTATTTGTGAAAGGATCATTTTCAGAGAAGGCATAATTGAAGCCTGCGAACACGTTCCGCACCTTTTGCGCTCAGGGAAAGAGTTGGGGGGAGTCAGGGAAACAGCAGTAGATTGTGGTCAATATTGGCTTTAAAACACAAAGAAACAGGAAAGGCAGCAACCAGGAAATCCTACCTTCTAAAATGAGTGAAAAATCTTCAGTGGGAGTATAATTGTCTCCTTAAGATTTATGTTACTGGCTCTCAGCTATTAAAAAACCCCACAATTTAAAACCTTAAAAGTCTGTTGTTAAACAACTAGGCCTTATTTTCTAAAAATTTTCTAAAAAAACTTTCCATGAGTTGCTAAGCAACTGAGCTTGAAGAAAAAGGCCAGATCCTCTGTTTATGTGATGTGGAAGATTTCTATATACGTGTGTGTATATTACACACACCACCCCCCATACACCCACACCCCATTTTTCAAAGATATGCATCAGGTTAGCATGTCTGTCAGGTAGATTTGATTGTGTCAGCTGATTAAATGATTTTACAGAGATGGCAAAAATTAAATGTTCTGATGACATCAGTACAATGAGAAAAAAATCTTCTTGTGGAAAATGACAAAGGTTTTAAATTTTTCTTTCTCAAGCATCCCACTGGAATATGTGTTTGAAATTATTTGTTTTCTGCTTTTTAGTTTTTAAGAGTATTGGGTTACAGACATTGCTGAAAGGATTCATTAGAAGGCTGTGAATACTCAGGGAAGAAGCAGGGTAGAAAAAAAAGCCCCCTTTTGTCTTTTTTTTTTTTAATGGAATAGTCTCTCTCTGTTGTCAAACAGGACTCACATTAGTGATAAGATAACGCTAGTGCAACACCAAAGTGGAAGAGTGATCGGTATTTGTGGTGTTTGTTATTTATGCGATTAATTTCATAATCGTATTTGTTATGTGTCCTACTGTTGTACCTGAAGAAAGACTAATATCAGTATGAACCAGGAATAAATTTCGTCTTAAAACACGGGACTAACCTAGCAAATAGAGCTGGACTTTGCAAAGCAGCTTAATGGAATTTTTGTTGGACACCAAACTACCTTTGGGTTCACTACTAAAACAATTGGAATTTCTGCCACTGAACTTTTATAAAAATATGAGCTTTCCAGAGAAATTTGGGCTCTGATTCAATTGCCAAATGGGATTTCATATTAATTTAAAGTAATTTAAACAGTTAAAAATATATCATGTATGAATATGTTTTTCTTCATCATTTATGGCAAAAATGGACACTTGTATTTAAAGTTCCATATTTTAGAATAGCCTAGAACTTAAATGTATAAAGTGAGGTGATTGAATTATTTTTTCTGAATGTTTTTCTTTTTTTTTTTTTTCCCCCTAGAAAATTACTTTTACACAAATAACTTGGCTTACAGATAACTGTTTGGAAATGCCAAAAAGAAATGCTCACCGGAGCTAGCAGCTCTAAACAGGGTAAAGGACTAATGTCAATGGAGGGAATGAGAACAGGTCTCCAGTCTTTTTCAGTGTAATAAATATTGTTTGGTCAATTCTCCTACAAGCATTATATATAAATATAATACACAGTGCTGCTAAATTAGAGTTGCTTTGAGAAATAACTTGTAGGCTACAGAAATGGAAAGATAAAAACGTGGTAGCTAGTGCTTAGGAAAAACAACGGTAGCTGGGATATCTCCAGTAGTTTGGTGTTTCCTTTCTAAGGGCTCTGTATGCACTGCTGGCAGTTGTTCTGTCCTGCTTCCATCAGGTATTTTGCAAGGAATGTGCTTAAAAGGTAAGGGAACAAGCACAATCAGGTGAAGAAAAAACAGAAAACAATATTATCAATATAATGAACAATATTCATTTCATTGTCCAGTGGATACTGGTAGTGAAACAACCTTAATTCTTCAAAAACCGAGTGAGATATTTAAAAAAAAAAAAAAATTATACTAGATATTATCAGGAGGCTATTACACTTTTTGAAGCCATGTGTCTTGTATTTTAATTATCACCTACCATCTAGTGCTTTGAATGTTTTCAAGCTTGTTCAATCCATTAAAGCAGCAACTGTGTTAATAAAAATCTAGTCACTGATTGATATTAAATGACATATGTAGCAAAGAGTCCATCTGTCTTTGTTGTATTATTCCATGCCTTCTTTCATGTTTCCATTACAAATCCTGTAATAAATAGTCTGATCATTTTGAGTGACATTTGGGATCTTTATTGGACAAGACATTTCAAGTACATCTGTCTTTTGGCTGGTTTATAGCTGACAGTTCTAACAACAGCTATTACCTTCCAAAAGGCTGCATTTGAACTATTCTCTATATTCCCCTCCCGCTATATTTTTTGTTTCAGGATCCATACTGCTGACATCTCTAGATTTTGGTTTTTTTTTTCTTTTTTTTTTAATCCAGACATTTCTTTTCCTCTCTAATGATAATTTTATCACTGTTATGGTGAGTCAGGCTATACCCGTGTCTCACTCTAAATCTTAATCCTGGTCTCTCTTGTCTAATCCTATTGCTATCTGCCATTAGCCTTATCACTTTTGCCACTTTATATCTCGGTGGGTATAGTTTTGTCATCACTCGAACTTTCCAGCTTCTGTAATATACAATGTTCTGAGACTGTCAAACACCTCATTCTGCTGCTAATGTTCTGCTCATGCAGTCTCCTCAGAGCCTCACTTTGCTTGGTTTTAATGTCTATTGCTTGGTTTTCATATCTATTGGTTTTGTATATTTGTACTATGCAATTTGATTTTTTTCTTTTGGGCTTCCCTAGAAGCCCAAACCAGAACAATTAAAACTACCAACTCATTCAAAGAGCATTTGATGTGTCTAATCCACGTGTTATTTCTGAGAGCCACAAGATGCTCTAGTTGCTAACTGTTATCTCAAGCTGCTGTGAAATTTCCATGCATTTGTTGTCAAATCTGATGGCTAAACTTCCAAGCCATTTGGGCGTTGTTTTTTCTTTTCCATTTTGATCTTATTATGTAAGATTTTTTTTTTTTTAAGACAGAAACTCCCCTTCCCTCAGTTACCCTGCTCACCATCCCACTCTTTGAATTAGCTCTTCTTCACTGTTGTTAGTACACTGTGGTTTGGGTGGCTACAGCAGTTGCCTTGGCCTTATCCTCTCATTCCCTATTGCGGGGAGGTCAAAACTTGCATGGAATCATGCCACTGAGAGAAGCCTGAAACATAAAATTATTTAAATTGACAATAACACTGTCTTTATGTGAAAACCAAACCTTCATACTGCTTCTGAGGATCTGCTGGATTAATTTTCTCTATCTGCATGAGCGGAGGCACTGGCCTGTACATAGAAAAGTAAGAGAAATGCCTCCAGCTCTGGTTTTTCTAACCAGAGCTCTGTGCTGTTGTGTCACTCCTTCCATAGCTTTTGCTATGTATAAAACTGTATTGTCCTGAGGTAAGAGATAACACATACAGGTGAGGAGGTATCACTTGAAACCCTGTGAATGCTACACAAATACAACAGCAGCTGAAGATCTTTCTAAAGAAACTGGGCCTAATTTATTTTTTGTTTTATTTTAAAACTTTCTGTGAGCATAACTGTTTGAGCTTGCTTTATTCGATAAGTAAATTTTGCACTCAAAGTGAACAGTAACAGTTAAAAAATCAGCCTTTGTCATAGACAAATCAAAGTTTAATTAAAATTAATTTTATTTTGGATATGGGGAAGTAAACATAAAGTCCTTACGTGTTTTCCTTTTGTATATCTGCACATTTAGTCCAAAAGCGCGGAATAGTAATTGTTAGTGACTAAACTGTAGCATGATATATTATGTTCTGAGGTTGTAGTTCTCTACTTTAAATATTAATATTTCATTATTACAACACTTTATTTTCAAGTCTTCTGGAGAATGCAGCATCATACATTTTTAATTTTTCAGCCAGACGCTTCCCGTATACATGCAAGTTTTAATAGTTGTATGTGTTTCCTTCCGTTTCAGAGAAACCCTGGGCTCGTGGATTCGATGGCTCAAGGGGCCAAGCAGCCGCTCAAGAGCTTTTCACCTGAGCGCCCGATGCAAACTCTGCTGGAAGCCATCGCTGCTGGCAGGCTTGGTAGGAGCCGTGACTTGGGGTCAGTCCTTGATGCCTGGGGAAGTCTGTATTGCATCGCTGAGATCAAATGATCTTGTTCGCAGTCAAAATCAGGGACAGGTGAACTACTATTCGTGTGCTGTTCTGAAGCCCTTTGGCATCATTTAAGTGTTTATGGCTGAGATTTTGGGTTGAGCTCGTCTCTTAAAAGCAAATGCTATATTTTTTGGGTCTTTCTCCCCTCCTACAAGATCATGTCATACAGTATTACCATACGCGGTTAAGTGGGTGCAAAGCAACTTGCAAAGGCACTATAGGATTTATTTTTTTCTTTCCTAAAATGTTAACTGTCTTTAATCAAAACAATCCATTTGCTTAAAAATGCAGCTATGGGCCATTGAGATTTTTCAGAGTGGCTCACCACATTATGGGAATAAGCGCCTCAGTGGGAGAATTGCCAGACTCCTACTGCATCGTATAAGAAGAGCCTTTGAATATCTAAGTGTCTACAGGCACCTCTATGTAACTGCAAAAGCATTAAAAAAACCTCAGGCCAAAACGTCTAGGACCCACCTCAAAGTGGATGACAAAAAGTGCTGAAAGTTTTCAGCTTTAATCGTCATGTTTCCATTTTTCTCTCTCTCTCAAAAGACAGGGAAAGTCATGTGTTAAGAAGTCAAACTGTATGCTTAAGTAAATAATACATAAAATAGGGCTGAATCAAGTCACATTTTAAATCCAAGGAGCTCCAGTTCAAGGTCACATAATTTGCTCAATTTTAGCCATAAATCTCCAGATCAATAGCAGAGGTAGAACCTGATGAGAAATATTTAACCTTTGGCAAACCCCTCTATCCATTTTGTATAGACATTGTCAGCACAAAATCCCAGCTCTGCATGTATGCAGGCACATGTGCCTACAGTTGTTATCCTTGGAAGAAACAGAAATAGCGTTTATATCAGGCAAAACCTAAAAGATGGAATGAACTTATATGCAAAAATGTTCCATTATTCAAAATTCACAGTTTATTTGTGTGTTCTCAAAACTTCCAGCTATGATTTTTAAAAAAAATTAAATACAAAGATGTTTTTAAATACAAAAGTATATATTTAAATTTTAGAGCATGTGCAAAAAGAAAATAATCGAGATGGCTGACATTGAAGAATTAAGGGTACCATAAGATGTCTTTTGCTACTATCTAGTACTGCACAGAAGTAATTTATTTCCTTGGCTACTAAATTAAAAACTTAAAGCATTTTATTTACGTATGACTCAGAGAGAGTGGTTTTTGTTATTTTCCATTTCACTGAATGAAAATACAAGTTTTAATATTTTTTTCTGTTTTTTGTTTTTCTGTTTCACTGAAGGAAAACACAAACCACTAAAATTATTTTGTCACCTAGGTTGTTATTATTTTTGGTCGAACTGAGGTATTCTGTTTTCAAATGTGAAAAAATTTAAAGAAATGAAGCGGCAAACTTCCCCAACTTTTGTAGGAACCAATTGGTATTGCTGTCCCTCTTAAACTAAGAACTTCAGATTACTAATCTGTGTTCAGAGGATATTTAAGCTTTGAAAAAAGAAGTAAAAGATCTCCAATAAGATGCCTTAGAGTACCCACCAGTCTGATGAGAGGCACACTTCAGTGGCAGGTGGAAGACGGTAGGTAAAAACTCTCACAGGCTGAGAACTGCAATTCAGATTTCTGATGTGTTTGGCATTAAGTGCTCTGATCAGAGAGCAGTACGATAAGAAGCAGCCACAGCATTGCAGTTTTTCCCTTTCCATTTGAAAATTGTATAAGAAGAATTGATGAATTTGCTCTGAATTAGCAAATAGTACTATAATGACAGATAAAATATTTTCTAGAAAAATTGTTTTTCATGGTAAACAATTTTTAAAAGGGTCATCTTCAGGACATACTGCCTTCAAGTAGCATTTTTCTATTTTTCCTGTAAAACACAACCAAAATATTCTATCTGGCCTGCAGTGGACAGAAAGTACAAACCTAGCTAAAGAAGCTGCTGAAATACTTAAAAATATGGGGAAAAAAAGAGAAACAAAAGATTAAAAAATGGAAAGAGACAGCAGAACAGACAGCTTATTTGTCTTCTGACTTGTCAGGGAATATCACTTAGTGGATGGTCGATGTAAATAAGAAATGTGATAAAGTTGTAGAGTAGCCAGTTTAATTTGAGAAAGTTAATTCGAGCCAGTAAAGTCAAGAAGAAAACTAGGATGAGTAAATGAGAAATAAATAACAGCAAAAATCCAGAGGGGGAGGTGGGAGGAGGAGACAAGACACCCCCCCACCCCCCGAAGATTTATTTCTGGTGTTTCTGTTCTCTGTGTATGGCCCTGGAAAGAGTATTTGGCAGATTAACGGTGCAGGAGCAGCTCTTTCAGGCATCATACCGTGAAATTTCAGCAGGTATTCTGAAAGGTATCCCCTTCAGCAGAAAGAGAAATTCAGACAAGATAAAATTAGGACTGGAAAATCCACAGTAAAGTTTACAAAGTTAACATGATTCTTCTTTCCTAAAACTTCCAGGTGAAGAGAAAGGAAAGCAATAGTACACCATAGCCATCAACTCTTTTGGTTTTGGGTGCAAGTATGGAAAATTACAAGTCCACCTGGGTATGTCCCCTGTAGACTAACCCAAAAAGTGTGCTACCTTTTCATGTGTGACTCCCACCCTTGATCTCTATGAGAATCTGGATGTTAGGAATTGATTTTGGCATCATTACTGAGAGTATTTTCAGGCCAATAAAGCTTTAATGAGTTCAACTTGAGAAAAACATTCCTTATGATGAGGTATGAGTGAGAGAAATAGCTACTTTAGAATATCACTGTCCAACCAAAGAGGAAAAAAAATAAAGACTTTGGCTCTCATCTATCATATTCAAGCAAGCAGGACTTGCTCTGGCCACAGATGCGTATTTAATAGCTTTGGAAGTGGTGTTATCACAGGTGCAAAGCGGGCAGGAACCTGTGATTGCTTGTTACTGCAAAGCCTTGGCACCACAAGATACAATATGCTGTTGCCTGTAACTACCACCGATAGCGCTGCATTTATGTAGGCAACAGCAAGATCCAAAATAATCCTCACACATTTCCCATTAATTTTTAAAGAGCAAGGGCAATTAACTTATTCGCCGGGAAGCTAAAAATCATTTTCTGTAAGCAACTCTTGTTAGCATCTTGGCTTTGGAAGCAACAAGGAAATATGGTGGCCTCTACATCACTTGGTACTGAGACTGACTGAAGGAAAAATTCTGTCTGCTCTGCTCATTAGTCCTGATTGCTCTTCACCTGTAAGCATGCCTGTCTCATAGGTGTTACTGTATATAGTTGGTCAACCTTTCATGATAGGATTATCTCTATATACTGGTAGTATATAATGCTTAACTTTAATTCATTAACTTTTTCTAGTAACTTGGGACAATGAAGGTCATAAACGTATCCCTTAATTTATCTTCAGCAGTACAGGACCTCTGGATTCTCTCAAGCTTCTACTAAGCATCATTCTGTGAAGCCCTGAGAGAGTTCTGATGAACTGAAAAAGAAACAAAAACAGAGAAAGTTTTGATTCTTTGAACTGGTTGGATATCAGAAGGAACTCTATTTAGGCAATTCTTTGAAAAAATCCACTTCTAAATCAGTAACAAATTTAGCTCAACTTTCTATGACTATGATCACTCAAGTACCTAAAGGGAAAAAGCCAGAGCACATCAAATGCAATTTGCAACAAATCCTGGGTACAGCTTGTTCTGCCATCCACTGCAATCAATAAAAACCTTTCACTGATGTTAATGGTTTGGGACTGAGGCCTGCAAAGTGAACAGCTTTATCCTGATGATGGAGTTGTGCACTATTTCACCAAGTTTAGCAGACATTTTGAGCCAAAACAGAAAAAGCTACCAAACAACTGATTTGCAAAAAGGGTAGAACAGTAGAAATCCATTTGAAAAACTGTAACTTTTGATTTTTTTTTTTTAGATTGGTATTTGATCATGGAAGATAAATTTAAAAATATGTGTTTCTCAAGTCTAAAAACTATGTTTGTATTAAATATGTTTTGCCATGAGTAACGTATGACTTTCTGTAGGTGGATTAGAATCAATTCTTAAAGGGATTCAGTGGCATAAACCCATCTATTAGCCTTACAAAATTCTTGCAAAAAGTGCTGTTGGATCAAAAAAAGCTCACTTTTTCTAAGAAATGTTTAAGCTTTTGACCTAAGCGTTTAGTTCAAACACACAACTCCCTATAAAAATTTAAAATGGATAATGCCCTGTTTACTTCTGATTTCTAAAGAGGGATGTGGACATGTTTGTGAAATAGTTTCCCGCTATTTACAACTTGAGTTTTTTTTCTGTCATGTCCTGAATTACACACCTTGATTACTTGCAAAACTGACATACCAGTTAAGTTACTACTAAGCAAAGATTTTGTTGGCAGTGTTGTTCATAGGAAAATACATAATTGAATTTGAGAGTTGTTATTTTTCATTGTTAGGTTTAAAAAGAATGTTACCAATCCCTGAATGGGGGGTGGGGTGGGAAGGACACCTAACATTTTTTTAAAATATACGTTTAATAGTGCTTCCTTGGAAATATTTTTTTAACATGTAGTTCTGTGACTGTCTTCAAAGACAGGAATGGCAAAATTATTTTCAACCTAAGGTGAAATGTAAGGAGAGGAAACAAAACTGTAATATTTGATTAATTTTTTCCTCTCAGACAAGCATATTTGTGAGGCAGTGTTTGATATCTGATTAGGGAATTCTCATTAAACTTAGGAATCCATAGAGTGAAAAATAGACTTAAAACCAGATGATTGTGTGTTGTGGTTTAACCCCAGCCAGCAACTGAGCCCCATGCAGCTGCTCGCTTACTCCCCCCTGGTGGGATGGGGGAGAGAATCAGAAGAGTAAAAGTGAGAAAACTCGTGGGTTGAGATAAAGACAGTTAAATAGGTGAAGCAAAAGCCATGCATGCAAGCAAAGCAAACCAAGGAATTCATTCCCTACTTCCCACGGGCAGGCAGGTGCTCAGCCATCCCCAGGAAAGCAGGGCTCCATCGCGCCTAACGGTGACTTGGGAAGATAAACGCCATGACTCTGAACATCCCCCCTTCCTCCTCCTCCCCCCAGCTCTATATGCTGAGCATGACGCCATGTGGTGTGGGACATCCCTGGGGTCAGTTGGGGTCAGCTGTCCCGGCTATGTCCCCTCTCAACCCCTTGTGCCCCCCCAGCCCGCTCGCTGGTGGGGTGGGGAGAGAGGCAGAAAAGGCCTTGGCTCTGTGTAAGCCCTGCTCAGTGGCAACCAAACCATGCCTGGGTTGTCAGCACTGTTTCCAGCACAAATCCCAAACACAGCCCCCTACTGGCTATCCTGAAGAAAATTAACTCTATCCCAGCCAAAACCAGCACATTATGACTGACAGTGTTTAATATACGGGAGCTCTGGCAAGTTACTAAAGTCATGGAAGGCAATTGCATGGCATTTTTTCCCAGTTCACCACTGACAGTCAAACATACAGGTCAGTGCATTACTGAACTGCAAAGTGCTTGCTGAGCTGGTGCCTAAAGAGTGTGGCCACCAGCGGTGCGGACTGCCAGAGCTTCAGCAGTTTCTGGTGAAGTACAAGGACTCACAGCATCTCATGAATAAAGAAATATGCCTATAACTTCCATTAAATGTATCTTTTCACTGCTAAGCACCTGTTTTATGTAAGTCTCATGAAAAATTTCAGTCATGACTTATCTGCAAGTCTCATCATTTTCATTCACTTGAGGTTCACAGGAAGTAATCATTCAAGAAAGAAGCTATCAATAATATTTATGAAAAATGGAGTCTAATGCTTGTCAGATACCATTTTATAACGCTTGCAGATACGAATGAAGGTGCATACTGTGCACGCTTCTTGAAGAAGGTACTTAGTCTGATCCCATATACTTTATCTGATTGTATAACTCCCCAAAATAAATCAAATCCAGCTTAGAGTATCTCTTGCTGGTTGCTTTGCATATTCTCTCTTTCGCTCTGAGTGCAGATTTTAGAGTTCTGTAGGAGAACAATTGTCTTTCTGACAATACAGCGATGGTACCCACATCAAAACTTTGTGGGAATTTTATATTCAAGTGTCTAATTGTGCACGTATGTAAAAAAGACAAAGTATTGGAGTCATTTGGTACAGCTACTATATACATAAATACATTTTAAAGAAAATGGCCTCTACCTTTTAATTGAGCCTATACTTACACAGAAAAGTGATCCTCTTTTCTCCAGACGAGTTCATGTGATTCATCTGTTCAGCAGAAGGAGTCAGGGCACAGTGGTCTTTCCTTAGCTATCTATTTTAATTGTCAATTACTTGAACTTATTTTGTCACTATCTCTAAATTCAGTTACTCCTTACAGAAAGACAGGAGCAGGATAATACAACTTTTATAATGAATGTATTTTTTCCACGTTTAAATGGTAGTCAATAACTTTTGAAACAAAAGTTATGTTTTCTCTCTTTTACGTTCATTTCACAAGAGTAAAAGGAAAAGTAGTAGGCACTGAAATAAAATGTGTGCCTCTTACTTAGTGGGTTGTGAAAGGAAAGAAGGCTAGCACACTGTGATTGAATAATGCATTATAATGGACCACATCTTTTTTTTTTTTTTTTTTTTCAAAAGATGTTTCAGTTTCTGTGTACTCAATTCAGAATAACTTGTGATCTCCTTTATGGAAGTTACGTGATTAGCAATTATTATAAATCAGGACCTAAAAATTAATCTTAAAATCAGGGTCAAAAATTGTGTCGGTCAAAATCCCTAGATACGTTATAAAAAAATTCTAGTATTTATATCAGATTCTGCTTTTATCTTTAAAAAGCTATTAAACAAAACTTTAGTAAGTCTTTCAAAGACTGAAACACATATATAACTCTTCAGAGTCGTTTTCTTTATTGACTTTTCCGTGTATGTGAAGAATATTTATACTGATCCCTGTTTTTCAGCAGTTATCATTTGTAAATGCTCGCTGAATAGTTTAGGTATTTTTGATCATGTCTGCTTTTAAACAGTTGTATCATTAGCTTTTTGTTTTAGGTGGCTGTTAACTCATATGATTGACATTTGTAAATACATGGATTGATCCTTGCTAACATTCAGGAAAATTGGTGACTTTTGTATACTTTTTATGAGCTACTTACTGTTTGCCCAAATGTTTTTCCTTAGAAAATATAATGATAATGTTATGTATAACACAGAGCTGAAAGCAGAAGAGTGTAAGAATTTCATATCAGCCTTTTTAGCCAAATTTAAAGCTTCTGATGTAAGGCTACTAAGAGGGCCTTGTGTAGTGAGGGTAAGAGTGAGGCTTTGCTTGGTGTTTTTCTGTCCTAGACAGTTGGTTTTTCCAAGCTAGGTCAGACAGTTGGTTTTGCTTTGTTAGTGAAACTTGCCCTTGGTTGTCCCAGGGCAAGGGGAAAGAAATCCACCTAAGCTTGTTCTTCCGTCAAGATGATAGCGTATTTTTATGGATAATGCTGTAGATGCATTTATGTCACTGTCAGAGAATAAAAAAGAAAGGGACTGAGTAGTAGAGGCCATCTTGGTTTTCTTTTATACTGTAAATGTAAAACGTTGATAATATAAACATGTAAAAATATAAAACATTGATAATGATTTAGGTACATACATATTTATACTCACATATGTCTGTGCATGCAGCTTCTTGATGTTTTGCATTTAATGAAATATCCAAATCGCATATGATATGTGATGAAGTAAATGTTAAATATAGCCTGTAAAAATTATCTTGTTTGTAAATTTTCTTAGTATTGTAGAAGTCTGTAATAGTATAATGTATGCACCACACTGCTATCATCTGTTCTCAGTGCTATGTCTTCAATACACTGAATAACGAGTATTTTCATCACTGATGATATTTTTTTTATTGATTAGCAGAGGTTTGATGTTACTGTATCAAAATAACATCCTGATGGACTGTATTATATACTTCTATATTTCAGAAATATAGAATATTGACAAAAAAAAGGATTAAAACATGAATAAACATTTTTTCTTTTCACGTAGCCAGATAAGAGCTGAAATGCATTTAATGTTTTTTGCAGTTCAATACCTGCTTGTAAATCCCGAATGTGGTTGATACAGCTCTTGGTCAGAATTTTACATTGGAGCATTTTGCCGTTTCTTCCTCACGTTTATATTAATTCTTCCTGGACAGTTTTGAAAGTATTCATCGGCTTTCTACCATTCTTGTGTCTGAAGCCTTCTTAGAAAATTCTTATTCCTGTTTTGGGTCAATATCTAGCAGAAAATGAAAACGGACTCACATGAAAGAGTATTTGGCAGAAAACTTGCAATTAAATAGTAGTATTGAAGATTCAAATGGAAAAGCTTTCTTGCACAAAGCTTTCTTGGTTTTTAGAATTTCATGCCAAAATACTACTGAAGCCAGGATTTTGCAGCTTGCATCTGTCTTGTGGAACCAGGGAGGACTTCCCAGGCGTAGTCTGACTTCATGCTGGAATGAGATCGAGTCTGACAAGTTGTGTTCCCCTGAGAGCAGGATGCTCATTTATTCTGGAAAGAACCTGGTCTGAAGTTAGGGTAAGACTTACTTAAGTGGGGTTTTCTATTAGTTCATGAGCAACTTTAGAGGTAAAAATGGTCTTTTTAAGCTATTCAAAGCAAAGTAATATTTAGTGTGCAAAATGAATCAGCGAGAGTGTTCAAGTCATTTTCTTGTAAATCAATAAACAGGACTGTTTACATGTTAACTGGACTTTAGCTTTTCTCAGTCAGCATGGCACTACTCGCTCTAAGGATCATTTACTGTGACAATTGCAATATTTTCAAGCATAAAACCCACACGTCAAAATATCTGAACCTCTTTTCAATGATGCAGTGCTTTAAAACAAGTCTTCATATAACCTGGATCTTGAGATAGCCCAAACTCAGAGGCAAGGAGGAATGATAAAGGTAGAAGGGACTAAGGGCAGAGTAGGTAGATGGAAATGAGAAAAAGGAAGTGACAAAGAAGGTAGCAGCTCTGGAAGAAACTCACTGTTAAAGCACAACTGTTGCTGAAGCAAAGTTTGGGGTCTTTTAGGGTTAATCCTCTGTATTTTGAGAACACAATACTTCTAAGATGTTTAGACAAGGAGCCTTGTAATTTTGAATTCTCAGGAAACATTTATTAAACAATCTATAGGATCATTACATGAAATTTCTTCCTGAGGGGAATAAAGTGGAATAAAGCTCGTGTGTTAGGGTACCATGACACGCATTATTTTAGGAACACTTGTACCAGGGAGGGGGTGTGAGGATAGTGGTAGGAAATCCACTTCCGAGTGGGTTCTCTATCACATGAATCTCAAGCTCTGCAGAAGGGAGTACTGTATTTTTTGTCCTTCTCCTCTCCGTGAGGAGTTCTGAGGAGCTCAGATAGGAAGCACCCCCTAATACTCAAGAGTTATTTGAGGGTGCATTCAGTGTTTTAAATATAACATTTGCTTGGCTGCATAACCAGAAGAAGAAAGGGCTACATGCGTGAAGAAGCACACCTTATGGATGTGATCTGGAAACCTGTCTGGCAATGGAGGTGCAAACCACAAAAAAATGCAGTTAGCTTTTCTCATTGTAAGAAGTTTGTTAAGGTTTAACCTCTATGGAAAACTAATATTACAGGACTGGTATTTGTTAACACCCCAATAATAGTTCAGACTGTCACATCTCTAATTAAGTCTGTTCCACTATTTTTAATATATGAATTCAGCAAAAGTGCATGAATGTTAGTCAGAGCATTTAATAGACTATTTATAGCGAATTTGTATTAAGGAAGTTGAGGGCACTTAATTTTTATGCAACGTTTCTAAGTCCTTTCTTTGCAGGCTTTCATAGACAAATACATTTAATATCCCAAAGTCCCTGAAAGATGACAGAAATATGAAGAGTGTAAGCAGGTGGATTTCTGAAGGTCTAATAATGGTCTACAACTTTTGTTGGGTTTTTTCTTTTGGTGTTTTTTTTTTTTTTTTTTTTTTTTTTTTTTTTTTTTTTTACATCAGATTTCAATCTTGGTAGATCTGCAAAATGCAGAAAATGCTGGTGGCTTTGGTTGTTTAGTTTAGGTGTGGTCCCATCCCCCCATGTCCCCGTCCCCCCAAAAAAAAAAAAAGTGGAGAATGCTTTTTTGGTTGTTTGTTTTTGTTTTGTTTATGCTATTTACATGACAAACTGTACTGCAGTCCCAAAGGCAGCTGGACGAAGAGTGGGCATCTCGTGACAACTTAATAAAACAAAAATTACCTTCATAAGATGACTACTATTCTGAAGCAGATGAAAAAGGCAGAGTAGATTTGCCTATGTCATACATATTAATGATCTAGAAATCTATTTTGGAAAGACAGAATACATTGAGAAGTATCATTTAAATTCTTTTACCTATTTCTTAATTTCAAATCTCTTTCTCATAGATAAACAAATTTTTTTTTTTTTTTGTGGCAGAAGGTCCACACATTCATTTACATGATATTAAAAGGGTTTTTTTGATTTTTAAAAATATAATAAAGTTTTGAAAAAAACAGCTTATAATACTTGGGATGGGGGGATCATTAACTGATTATAGCAACTACAATAAATAAATATGAAGATGTAAACTCTCAGATATCCTTTGAGATACTAATATTGTCATTATATAATCTTGTTAGGCTTGCAATATGGAAGAAGCTGAAAATGGACATAAGAGAGAAAACAAAAGGAAGTGCAATATGGTACTTTCAAAACTAATCGGTCAGGAGAGAATTACTCCAAACCTAGATTCTTAATGGGAGGAAACTGCACAGAAGGCAGAAATGACTGAAATGACCTAGAGATGACACTGCCTGTAAAAATGAGGTAAGCGCTAATGATGCACTACAGAAAAAAATGCAAACACACTACATTATGGATCAACGAATAAACAGTCCCCGTTTATGTGGCACCATTGAGACCATCTGAAAATGCCTTGTTGGCAGACAGTAGTGGTAAAGGGAAAGGTAATGACACAGAACATTCAGAAGGAATTCAGAAGTGAAAAAAAAAAACCCAAGAAATTTATTAAAATCGTTAGAACAAATTTTTTTGTAGTAGTATTAAAATTCCTTCCATTATTTGTAGAATTCACTGAATTACTTATTTTGGAAAAAAAAAAAAAGAAGAGAAGAACAAATTCTATTTTAGAACTTCAAAAAATATTAGAAGAGAAAACACTTAGGTTTTTTCTTTTTTTTTTTTTTAGCTTGGAATATTTCTTTTTAGAAATTATTTTTGTTTAGTGAAATATTATATTCTTATCAAAAAGAATATTTCTAACCCCAAATGAATCTTTAAATACTGACATAAATATATAAGTGCAAGTGTGTGTGTTATGTTATTTTTAATTTTTTTTTCCAATTGCCAAATTACTGATGTATTGAAAATCACAGTGACTCAGGAAGAAGGGAGACTGATTAATGTCTGTGATTCAAACAGCAATATTTATCAGCATATAAAAATGGCACCTCAACAAGGCAACTCTAATTCCCTCCGGCCACAGAGTATTCTGAAGCAAAAAAGGACATGAGAGCCTTACAATAGGTATAATGACAGGTTAAAAAACCCCACCCAACCAACCAAAACCCTCTTTCATCATGCCCTGTGTTTTTTTTACGACACCCCTGTTTAAGATGCCTGCGCAGCAGCACTCTTGACCCTCTCTGGGTAAGTGGTGTGAACCTGCTGGGATGGAGCCAGTGGACTCCTGGTTTTTGTTGCTTTTAAAGCACTAAGGTATCACACTCTGGCAGCAGCTATGGAGCAATTTGGGGCTTAAGCGCTTTGACAAGACACCGTTTATTTTATAAATATCTTGAACGAAAGTTGGAGGGAAATCCGCTTTACTTTTTGTTTGTTTTCTTTCTCTTTTCCCTCCCCTTCTTTTTTTTTTTTTTTCCTTTCCAAAGTGGGTATATAAGACTCCTCAGTAAACTCCTGAGGACCTTCTCTTCCACCTAGCTGTGGCTGTGGACAGTGGGGAGCACTGAGTTGCCTTCCCTCCCCTGGCAAGAAGGACCAGGACATAAACTGCCAGCTGATAGGTATTGGAGTAGAGTCTAAGGACACTTTCGAATTTATTTTAGAATATAGGTACGGCTGTGTTTAAGAACTGCCAGAGATTGCTGCTTTGGTTTCTATAGGTTGGGGTTTTTTTAATACTTTTTCTGGTTTGTTTTCTATGGCATGAAGGTGTTGTGATTTGAGACTGCTGGGCTCTGTATGGCAAATATTCAGATGTGAAAGACATATAGAAAAGCACCTTAGACTTCTTGGACATGGGCAAAATATTTAGGAAAAAACAAAGAAGTTACTTTTCCTTTTAAGGTTTATTTTTGGGAAGGATCACTGTAAGAAACTGGGCCATGCAAATATTATTTACTTATCAAGGTTCTGTTCTCAGTTTTCATATGGTGTTCTGAAAATCCACCCCTACTGCCTGGTTTGAAATTATGAAATGAACTGAGGACAAAGAAATGGATTTGTCGTCAGTGATTGCTCAGAACCTGGATGTTACAGCAAATTCAAAGTTGCCCAGAGAAGTTTGAAATCATTCTGTCCACCTTTGGCAAGGGAGGATTGTGACCCAGACCTTAAACTAAAACCTCGTCAAACAATAACAGCGTGAAGCATACTGTGGGGGCAAATATTGTGATGCAGCTGACTGTCATTGGGAGGCAAGGTACTGTATATCAGCCCTACGTAATGAATGCCAATTGTTTTTTTAGGATCCAAATGGGAAAGCGTAAAAGGCTGCGAAAGCTTTAATTTATGATTTGTTCATTTAAAGCTTCAGGCCATTAAGTACCCATTAAATCACTATTTTATATGCTGCTAAGTGCATCTCTATCATCAGAATAAAAAGATTGTTTTAATTCACCCTGTATCAAATAAAACATTTTAATTGAGGGAGTTTGTGATAACAAATTGACTGGAATTGGAAAGTAAATTAATGCTGAGCTCTGACAACGGGATATCTTTGTGATTTTGCTTTTAGTGTCTTGTACGTGTGTGAACAGTTACATTATATATGTATTTATCTGCGGTTAGATTTCACTTACAAAGATCCTACCCTAGTTTTCATTCCACTGGTAGGGTTCCCTAGACTCATGTCTCTCATGCTAACTTTTACTGTGGAGCTCAGATTATGTCTTTTTAACCATTTTGCAATGTACTCTTTCCTCATTGCTAAGGGCCTCCATTATTTAGGCTGTGTCCTGAAAATGGGGAGTAGAAACAAGTAGATGAGAAGAAATTGCACATTTTCCTCCCCAAGGATATTTTGGTGTTTGCTTTTATTTCAAGAGAAGATGAAGTTTTAACACCTGCCTTCAGAACATGGAGATTTCAAAGAGCACTCATTTGGAAATGTTGACATATTTTGTTTTGGCATTTTTGATTGAAATAAAGCACTGCATTCCTGAAACTGAAGTGGTTCACTTTCTTTTGTTCATGAGCTGATCAGCCTTTCTATTGCCAGTATGCCCAGCCTCCCAGTTTTCTCGGTGGGGCTGGGAAATACTCATCGCAGGACGAAGTACTTGAAATAGGTGTAGCTAGATAACGACCTACATGACTAAATCATCTGCAGCAACTTGAAGTTCTTGCTCACTTGGGGTAAAAAAGCCTGAATTCCCAGAAGGCAGTATTCTAAGAAAATGCAGTTGACAATCATTGATTTTTAAGCAAAATGTGTTGTCTCATTTAATATAATAAATTGTTCCAATTTGGTTAAAATAGACCCAAGACCCAATTTTCTGAAGAAAAATGTGGCATTAGGAAAATGTTTCCAAACATATTTTTTAGGTAAAATTATTTCCTAATAGTTCTGAAATTGAATTCTATGTCAATATATGCATCTGAAAAGGTCACCCTTTTTCTCTCAGGAACCGCTGGATTGCTTCTGTAATGACTATTTCTCATTAATGGCGAGGTTCTCAACTGTGAGAAGGAGAAACTGAAAGGCAGAAGGGCTGAAGAGAAGATACCTATAGCAATCTGCAGCCTGGAAAGACAAGTAAAGGACAATCCTGCAGATCCTGGCTCAGACATGCTAGCCAGTTAAGCAATTACATTATCTTGGGCTTCTCTGAGTAGCTTTTTCTGCCAGCCCATCTGGTCTTCTCCTTCACTTCTTCCACAAGTTTTCTATTTGCAGCTCTTCCATCTTCCCCAGAGTTGCTTCTCCATCACATGTTTCTACTTTCTGGCTCTGTCTTTTCCGCAGCTTCTTCCCTGTTACTGATCTAATAACAGCAACTCATCACTAAGAATTGCTAGATAAAAGACCTTACCTTTTTATGTCTGTCTTCTGTGATTATTCAGTATGCTGTTAAAATGAGCTTTTAAAATATATTTATATTGTATCTGTTTTTAGTGACCCCCTGCTTACCCATATGTGAATAAATCCTCCAAGAGTTTTAAAATTCAGTACCTTAAAATGTTTTTCAACCTCATTCAAAGTGTGAAGCAAATGTATGTACTTGGTGGGAATTTGAAGAATGATTATTGTTCATAGTATGAAAGGGTATTTTCAAGAAAATATTTGCTTGTTCCATTAAGTTACTGGGTTTTTTTTTGTTGGTTTGGGGTTTTTTTTTTTTTTTTTTTGTTTTGTTTTGGGTTTGTTTTTTTTTTTTTTCAGGATTGCATTAATCTGTGTTTGTCATTTATATAGATAAGGAATGACTCTGAAAGAGAAGGCATTTATCTATTGATGAAAAATCATGTAGCACAGTAATTCATTTTGCCTCAATTTGTTTGTCGGACTTGGAGATTTAGTTCAGATCCAATTAATGAAACTCTGAAACTATGAATATTGGAAAGTAGAGAGAGCAATATTGTTGTGGAAATGATAAATTGTAGTTTAATTAGATTTTTAGAATATGTTTTCTTAATATTAAATTAAACAAAGGGCTTTATTGATGGGGATTTATTTAACTTTTTTTTTTTTCCCCGCTAGCAGAGATAGAGATGCGATGATCCCACTCTACTCAGCATTTTCCAGGTGCACCTGGAGTACCGTGTCTGGTTCTAGTCCGCACAATTTAAAAAATACACAGACAGACTGGAGAGGGTCTAAAGGAGGGCTGTGAAGGTGATCAAAGGGCTGGAGAATCTGCCTTATGAGGAAAGACTGAAGGAGTTAGGTGTTTTCACCCTGGAAAAGAGAGGGCCCAGAGGACTCAGTTTTCCAGTACTTAAAGGGTGGCTACAAAGAGGAGGGAGCCACATGGAGAGGACAAGGGGCGACAAGTACAAGTTGCACTGGGAAAGGTTTCATCCTGACCTAAGAAAGACCTTTTTTTTTTTTTTACAGTGACAACAATCAATCACTGGAACAACCTCCCCAGGGATGTGGTGGAGTCTCCATCACTGGAAGTTCTCAAGATGTGACTGGACTGCTAGATAATCTCATCCAGGCTCCCTTTTCCACAAAAGGTTGGACCAGATGATCTTTTGAGGTCCCTCCTAACTTAGACTGCTCTACGATTCTTTCTTTTTATTAACTGAACCAAAGATAGAATATGTCACAGGAAAAACTGAAGCACTTAAAGGAAGAGCAAAGGCTACCTTTAAGAAGTCTTGTGCACATGTTTTGCAACAGCATCCCTCCAACACTTTTGGGGTTGGTCTCTTTTATACTGGATCCCAAAATTCAGCAATTGCAGGATTTATGCACATTTTCCAGGTTTCATAGGAAAGACTTGTCTCTGGATTGTGGGGGTTTTGTGTGGGTTTGTTTTCCCCTTTAGCAGACCTTTCCTTCCTGCACCTAGAAAATCAATCTCATTTAATGCATTGGGAAACTCTCTCTCTTAACACTCGCCGCCTTTCACTTTGGGTTATCCTTTCAGCCAAATCCTGCAAGATTATAATTGATTTTAAAAGTCAGCAGCAAAAGTATTTGATCTTTCGGTGACAAACAGTCAAAGAGGAGCCCTCAGGATCAGTGTTAAACGTCAATGAAATTAGATTCATGCTAGGATAGGCAAGTTACAAAAATTTAAATCCAGCTGTAATAGTGACAGTAATAAATGGAAACTCAGCAAAATGAAGCTATTAGTCAACAATGTGTAATGTCATAAACTTGAACAAATGATTATGGAGCAGCTCAAGCCTGAATTAAAACCAAACAAGCTGAAACAAGCAATATCATTGAGATGGATAAATAAGTTTATTCGAGTGGATATAATGACACGTTAGAATAAAAGCCAAAGTTTTAACTGAGCTGTTCAAGATAATCTAGACATCATCACTCAAAATGGGCAACAGCACCTGCATGCACTGCTACTAGTACCAGGAAGTTGAATGTTGAACCCTGTTAAAGCTAGTGGGAATAGCAGGTTGTAGGCAGCCAAAGTTGTTAAAAATCTTCATCAGTTGTACTGTAAAAAATGTGGGATGGAACAAATAAGTTACGGGCAATTTTCTCTGTTGTTTACAAGTAACAACGGTGGGGCTATTTACTGTTGTGCGATCATAAGCTACCACCCTCAGTACCGTTTGTGCCAAAACAAAAAAGAAAATGTTAACTGACAGCTAAAGGAAGGGCCAAGACTTCTTATTGTTGTTGGTTTTCCTCTTTCTTTTGTGCTGCTTTAATGAATCTGTACAGAATACTATAGAGAGCTTAGCTTAGGGCCTCAGCAACGTTCTCATGAAAGTATGCAAGCAATTTAGCATCAAGAAAATCTAAAATAATACTGGTATGCAGAATGGCAAGGCAACCTTAGCAAAAATGAAGGTTGAATTAAATTGACCTTGCATGAAAGAGTGCAAAGCATCCTGAAGCCACTTAGCCATAGGAAAGATGTATAGGACACTTCAAGGCTTTTGACATAACCTCAGATAAAACAACCAGAAATCTGCTTCCAGGAAGACAACCTTTCACGGCATGCAGTCTACTTCCTGAACCATAAGAAATACAATTAATGAGAGAAAAAACGTGGTTTCTGGGAAAACGTTAATTAATGAAATGGTATAGCGCATAGTATTATGTTGAATTCTTATATTCAGCTGATTTTCAAACAACGCAAAACATAGAGTTGAAGGATTTTAACGCTGTCAATGCTATAAAAAGGTTGCAATTTCTCTGTAAGGTCAAGTTTTCCAAATTACACCTTTAACATCTTCAGCAAACTAAGCAGAGTACAATGTTGATTTTTCTGCAGCAAGAATGCTAAGTGAAAATATTGGAATAGTCTAACTATAATATACAAATAGATTAAAAGATACGTAATGCTGAAACAAAAATTTAAATCGTGCCTAAAAAAGAATGTTACCACTTAAGTCGTGCAAAGTTACAGTGTTTTTTTGGCATATATGGGGTTTTTTTTGGTATATATGTTAGCAGAAGATAAGCAATCCTTTTCTTTCTTACAGGTGACTCTTGTTAGCAACAGATCTGAGAAGCCTCTGGATGCAAAGCAGCGATTCTGTTTGATTCATCATACATTTTGGATCACCCTGTTGTAAGTTGAAAACATTTGCAAAAACAGAGCCTGTATTATTTCTTCTCTGCAATCTATGAGCCTCTGAAAATCTTGCTTCTTCAGATTGCCTATTTTTTAGGTAGAAAAATTGATTACTGAGCTTTATTTCTCACCCAATATGTACTTAATTGGGATGGACCAGATTTCAACTGATTCTTTTTTTTTTTTTTTCCTTGGAAGAAGGAAACAGCATGCCAGATCTTGCATATAGATCTGCTTCTTTAAGTGAAGTCAGTAACTCCAAAAGTATAAATACAGGTATGAAACTCAACTCAATGTGTTTAAATGACAAGGAAAATAAAGGAGGAGTAGCTGTGCAATACAGGAGTACAAAATCAAGTGTGGATTTAATATTCATTCCAGGCCCAAATATTTAATCATCACAGATGAAAAGTAGTGCCCTCAATTTAGTCCACTCATGTAGTTCACTCAATGCACGGAGCGTATTCATGCCTGTCTGTGAAGTACTTGATCTCCTCTCTGGGTGTTGAAGGGCTCTGCCCACAAAGCAGCATCGGTCCACTTGCAAGCCCTTCATTATCAGTCATTATTCTAGTCTGAGAAAGCAGAGAATTACTATTGAGAAGTCAATAATCGCGGGCACCCATGGCTCTAGCTCACATTATTCAAGTTAACGAAAAGCCTTCTACTACTGCTTAGAATGAGGTGACCTTTAAATCTTTTATTAGTGCTCTGAAATCTAGGCCTTCTCCAGCCTCCATTAAAGCCAGTGGAAGATGTTTTATTGACTTGGAGGAAAGCTGTCTGGAATCAATGGCTTGACCATCTGTCTGCCCTTGTTCCTTCTTTCCTTCCTTCTAGTTTTCATCTTGCAGTGGCTTTCCTATCGTATCACTAGGTGATGCAGGGAGATAGGCAGTTAACCGAGACACAAATGACAAGCCAAAATAAACTAAACAAATCTCGTTCTTTTTTTCTAACATTTTTAAGCTTGCGAGACATTTTAGAGGGCACCTAGGTGAGTTTGAGCCAGCTGGTGCCTTTGTAGCTCTGACTTGGCCATGTTTTCAGTCCCATTTTCAAGGGCTTTCTGTTGTTTTTCCCTTGGTTGTACTAAAATCTGCTTGTTGCCTTGACAAATACTTGTTTCTGTTTCTGTGTAAGTAAACATCTAACATAAAATTGTTTCAGGATTCAGTATTCAGATGACTGCTGTGCTACTGTTTACCAGAGTTCAAAACCTGGGCAAATGGCAATTTGTTTGGGCTGAATAAGTAATATCTTATTTTAGAGGGCACAAATAGCCATGTAATTATTTTTAATTAAGAAATTACCATATCATTTCAGGCTCATTACATGGATATTTATTCTCAGCAGATTATATGCAGACTGATACAATAGAAACTAGTGTAATTTTTATTTTAAAAGGGAAATAGAGTCGTAATGAAAGGAGGAACATGCTTCTGGTGAGCTTAAGGTCCTAAAAATGGGAGTTCCACCACAGATGTATGGAGCTCTGTTTCCAAGTTGAAAAGACTTATTATTCTTACATAATATTTTAGTGAAGAAGCAGCTAGGAATGCATTTTTTAGTTTGCTTTTTTTCATGTGATGTGACAAAGAATAGATGGTAAGGTATGCAATCCTAATGAGGAAGGCCATAATCACTTCAGATGGCTGAAGGGATCACTTATGTGTGTTTCAGCTATAATTTCCGTAATTTCTAGAAAAATTGTCAAATCAGAGGTAAGGTTCTAATGGCCATCATTCTAGTTTTTCAGCATCTTATCAGGAAACCAGGTTAACTGAAAACCGTGGCAGTCCTGGAAGCTCTCCGTTGTAGCTGGACTCTTGCAACAGAAGTGCCCTGAATTCACACAAATTAACCCAGGAGCTTTGGGAGCCATAACACAGGTAGAGACTCTGAGGACAAGGAGCTGACTGCTGGCTCAGCTTGACAATCTTCATTCCTACCTGGAAGTCAGGAACCTGAGAGCACTCTCAGGGGTTGATTCCTGGGCTCAGGCCCTGGGCACCGCTCCCTGAAGTCCTCAGACTGGTGCTTTTACTGTTTTAGTGTAAGCCACAAGATTTGGGAATGATAGGCACAGTTCTATCTGTGGTTTCCATGCAAATGATGGATTTTTCAATGGGGAGAGGGTGGTGGACCGGATGTGCAGCCCAGGAATTGCCACAGAGCTGTTCAGGAGCCCAAGAAAGCTACAGGAGGTGCTGGCTAAAATGATAATTCTGGACAACCTGTGTTGTGAAAATGCTGAAATTCTATAAGTAAAAATGTATTCAAACTGGGTAGTGATGTCTATGACTCCTGTATCCATGGTAGAGAGTAATTCCCTGAGTAACAGTCCTGGCATTGGTTAGGATATCCATGCATTTTATCATTCTCTAATAGAACATTTAACTGATTAGTTAATGCTAATTCCCTTCCATTTTCTCAGTGTCCATCATGTTTCTGTGCTAAACAGCACTGCGATGGTGTTGTGTGCTTCCACTTTTCTAGCCCCCACCTCTCAGGTGGAGGCTGCAACTAGCCTCCCACCTTACCTTCATCCAAGAGAGCCTGACCATCGATAGCGGGATCAACGACCTCTGAAGAAGGGCCTGGTCCAGTAGACACAGCGAACCTTCAGGCCTCCGTTACCTTCCAGCTTGTGCTGTAGGACACACAGCTGGCCCGAGTCCTCCACTTCCCCAGTGCAGCTTCCTCAAACAAGAGTAAGATTGCTCTTGGTTTCCTTTCATGATTATGAATGCTTATTTAATCTCTCTAATCTTCTTAGCACCAGCTGAAAAGACTAGCACAGAAAAATGTGAGAAATATTTGCTGTGAGGTAGAAATTCACGTAGTCATAAAATAATTGCTTCTAAACTGTTAGTCATTCACGGCATGATTCTAATTGCATTATACTTAAGGGATCATAATGAAACAGACTTCCAAATTTACCCTGGAGCACTTTTTCTGCAGTATTGGATTGGAAAGATGTAATTTGAATAAATGAAATGAGTAACTGAAGACAGACTTTCCCTCTCCCCAATATGTCTCATTTAAAAAAAGAAGAAGAAGAAAAGAAGAAAACTGTATCGTTTAAGTAATTAGCAAGATGTTGACAAAATGCAGGAAGCGTGCAGTAGATATTTCGTATCTCAGCTGAAAACAAATTAATAAAGCAGATTCTGTATAGACAAGCTAAGCTTGTTTTCAGAAAGGAAAAATTCTTATTTTTCTGTGATCTACTGAAGAGGAAAGAGGTAGTGCGAGAAGAAACATTCATGAAAACTGTCAATAGCCTTGTTATTCATTTGCAAAAGGGAGAGCAATAATATTCAAAAAGCCCTTAGGTGTATTATATAGCTGTCAGACCTTGGGTCTTGGAATAGAGGAGATAATGACTGCTTTTGCTCCTCAGCATGAGAGAAACCAAAAGAAGTGTTGAGGGGTGGCAGTATTTTGCTGTGATATGCAATAACAAGAAATTACTAAATTCTACCTCAGACCCTTCCCTGTTTTCTTCTCCACTCCCATGAGGTTGCTATGCTTGAGCTGCTTTCCTCAGCCATAGTGGCAGTTTCCTCGAGTTCACAGTTTGCTCCCTATCGCGTAGTCAGGGCTTTGCTGAAAGTCACAACTCGGTTCTTATTCTGATTCAGTGCGTCTCCTTCTTTGGCTTTGTTCTTTTGTAAAACTGGCTTGATTTCAGTTAATTAATTCAGGTCAGTGCATTCCTTCCACAGATGGTTGGAAACAGGCTGTTTTCCAAAGGCTTTGAGAATGAGCATGTCCCATGAGATTGGGCTGCTGTTAAAGAGCTGAATATTGGCCAACTCACCTAAATACAAGCTAATGAGGGTAACACAACTACGCATCTCAGACATGTTTGTTAGTCGTTTAGTGACAGACCACCCGGATATATGTGGATGTTGCCCTTGTTTGAAAATTTACCTTTAAGATAAAAGCAGCTCATGCCTTTACCCCACATTCAGATTACTACTGATATTTTCTTACTTCTCAAAATCACTGTTTTTCACTGCTGGGAAGGAAAAACATTCTTTCAGTGTCCTTTTCTCACCCCTGATATTTTACAGTACTCTTAGAAAAGGTGCAGTGAAGATGTGCACTTTCATAGTGACCCTTCACAATATATGTCAATAGATGGCAGTAGCTGAATCTCATCATAAAGAACATACCTGGAAAAAAAGTCATAATTGGCTTTTTCTGTAAGAAAAAAATGAACGCGCTCTTTCTGGGTCAAAAAGAATGCAAGTTATTTCATAAATCAGGGTAAAAGTACAATTTCTCTTTTTATTTTTCCTTCTCAAAAGTACTGATATCAAGTTGCTTAAAACAGCACCAAGTTTGCTGGAAGCCATAAACTGAAAGTCTCCACAGGTTCAAAAAAGGGATCAGAAACAAGGATCAGTTCAGTTCTATGAATCTTTCATTGGAACGTACCTGGAGACTTGTTACTCATGAAATGGCCACGATATTCACTTACAAAAAGACTATCAATACCTGTACTATAATTTTAAGTCAGGAAGTCCTGCATCCCAGGTGGATTTACTTATTTTGGAATTTCCCCAAATGTTTTCCTAACGCCAATCCACATATTATATTGTGCTCTTGCAAATACAACTTAATTTCATTAATAATATAGTATCCTGTATTTGAACACATCTATTTTAGTATCTCAAGTTTATATGAAAGCAAAATTTCAAAGTACTCTGTAATCACACTGTTTTAATGGAGTAGGTCCAAAAAGCTAGTCTAGTTAACCAGTAACTCTAGAATTTCGGACAGATTTTCAAGATGTGAATGTATTTAGTCTAACTTTCAAAAACTCCGACATGGATCAGGTAACTAACTCTTATCAAGATGAATCTGAGTTAGGAAACAGTTCTCTTACGTGCTCCTCAGCATTCTACCAGACACTATCTTCTTTTCAAAGGGCACAAGCATACTTGAAGAGATATCCTTTTGTTATCAAGAGGGAGTACGCAGTATTCGTTTACTATAGAAAGTATAAAACTGTAGAAATTTGTAGTTGGAAGTTATATCAAGAGGTCATGTAATCATCCTCTTTCAGAGAGGCAGAATTGAGAATATGTACATCTAACGGGGTCCCTCCATCCTGACCAAAAAAGAAAATTCTGCAATGATGTTGCCTGGCCAGTGGGGAAAAAAAAAAAAAAAAAAATTGCCTAAGAGTAGCGAAGGTTTTCCATAACACCAAGCCTCAGCCTTCTTCAGTGACAATTTATTCTTCTCCTCTCATGACTTCTACTTATTTTTCTGTAGTACCAAATATACAACTCATCATTGTATTGCTGGAGAAGTTTTGACAAAATCCAAATCTATCTTCTTCCAAAGGTTTGTGCATGTGTGTTATACATTTTAAGTGAAACCTCGTTTTGAAACATCACATAGATTTTTAGATCATTTAGATTTTTCTCAACAGAAGCAAAATGTCACTGAGATCAGCATAAACCAGTAAACTAAAGCATATGGTTGCTGAGGTATCAAAACTTCTCAAAGGGAAAAAGATAGCCCTCTGGCAGAAAACATCTAAATTCCTGGGTCTATGGAAATATTTTGTGCTTTTTTGGAAGCACATTTTTTTTTATCTTGACCATGATTATTTAAATTCTGTTGTTTATAATTCAAAGTTTTCGTTCTTCTCCCTTTCTGCAAGTGTTCAAGTGATGCTACAGTAAGAAACGTTCTGAACAGATATATTTTTGTGACACATATTTATGTTAGCATTCAGGGGAAATGCACTGCCTATTAATTGGCAAACCAATATTTTCAGATTTCTAGTTCAGTTCAAAGATTGTAAAATGCCGGAAGCTTACACTCAGTATTATCTAAGCTTTGTGAGCCTTGCATTAGCAAAACTGTGTTGCACTCTCTGAAAGAACCGATTTTTTCCATGATACGTAAGGTACGCTGTCTCTGGATAGAAATGTATTAGGGCAATTATTTTTGTGTGTTATTATAAAATTATGTACTTGTTGCTATATCATTTTAAAACTGTCATTTAATAATGTATTAGTATTACTATTTCAGGCTTTGAAAAGTATGAAGCACTGCCAGAGCCCATTGGGTTACAGCCTGCCCACACCTAGAATGAAAATATAACTTCAGATCCCCCAAGTCCCCATTTAATGCAAATATACGGAAAGGTACCACCAATGGACAGAGACAAGAAGGTAAGGAAATAAACTCTGCTGATTGGTATGATTGGTGGTTACCCCAACAAAACAATGACTTTGAAATATTATTGAAATGCAAGATACTTTGGCTGGGTTTACTGACAAGATCTTTAAGAAGCAACCCAGATAGCATTTCTCTAGGGCACCGGTGGAAGGAAGTTAAAGAGTATGTGTTCTTGTCTACCCCAGCCTCCAGTTAAGCTAGAATGCACCTGTATTGCATACATATCTACTTATGTGATGATTTTTGCACTCCTCGTTCTGGTCCCTCTTTCTTTTACAAGATAAAACTACTAAAATACATGGCTTTGTGCTTCTACATGCAATCTAAATAGATGTAAATTTAATCCAAAAGTGGATTTTACTTGCATATCTGCAAGATGATATGGTGCATTCAGTTTACGTGAGATACATTTCTAATGATAAAACAGAACCTTAAGTAAATGGGTGAAGAATGTTATCCATCTTTTTCCCCGAATCATATTACATGATTTGATTCAAACATCTGTCAGCCACACAGTAGTTCATTATCCTAAGCCAAACATTAGAGACAGCCGAGTAACAATGTTGCTCAAAGAAAATTGAGCACCCACTGTTAAATGGGGCAAATAATATTACTATTGTCAGCAGCATGGAAGTCTAAATTCCTTCAGCTGTGTCCAGAGATGTGTCCTGGTGCCCCTTCCTCTGCTTGTACTGTGGCACCTGCCAGAGTTCGTATTCCCAGATGAGGTTTTAAGTGGCACATGTGTTCTTTGAAAGTCCAAAGCTCAGATATGATCTTTCCTGAAATCACATTCAACATGTACTGAAGTGTAAGGGTGGAAATGAAGAGATTTAGCTTAGTAAGATTCATCTTTATCTGCTTATAGTATCTGCCTAGAGCAGAGCCCGAGCCTGCAAGCTGTAACCAGAGCTCCATTCCCACTTTTCAGAGCAACGTGGAGTTGCTCTGTGGAAATTTGTGCTCAAAGATCTGCCATGAAGAGTTAAGCAGGATTTTTCTTTCCACAGACATTTTATATAAGTAAGAAAATCTATCCTTACTTAATACAAGGAGAAAGAATCCCCAAGCTGCTAGACAGGAAGGTGGATTTCCAAGGATTAAAAAGAAACTAACACACTTCATAATGGCTGAGCTCTAAAGAAAATAGTCTGATTTCTTTTTCCAAGATAACTATTTTTTCAGCCATGGGGTTATGGAAACCTTTTCCTGTAGTAAGGAATTCTCACCCATAGTTGAGCCCTTTCTCCGAAATGTTTACCACATTATTCTGGTATAAAATTATTTGTTATTGCCAGTGAAAACAAGATTCCCTATTCATAATTTGGGTAATATTAATTGTACAGGGTGAGACTATGGGGTGTAATATTACATGCAGGCCTCTGTTTAAAAATAAAAGCCATCATTTCATTATTTCACATTATCAAGGTTAAAAAAGATTGCTTCCTTAAAGGTAAAAGCAGGTGTACGTAGTTGAAGGATCAAGATGGTGTTGGTATAGACACAGAGCCACAATAATTTTGTACCTTTCAAAAATGTTTAAAGTTTTAGCTGTAAAAAACAGAAGAAATATCCACCTGTTTCTATCTTTTCTTTGGTCGCTTCACCCATGGAAAATTAAATAGAGAAAGAGAAGGGGCTAAATTCCTAATACCATGAGTTATCTTTATTTCACATCATCTATTTCAAGTCATGCTGTTCTTTTAGCTTTGGAATTACAGATGGTGGTTGCACTACAGAGCTCCTGAAAGCATCATGTAGCTTTAAGCACCAGACCGTCAGAATCACAGCTGCTAGCTAACAATCAAGTTTTGATTTAATTTAATCTAATTATTTTCCTCTTTCTAATTATTTTTCCTTCCACTAGAGTGAAGACAAGCTTAAAAAAAAAAAAAAAAGATGTATTATAAGAATATAGAAGAAACATCGATACTACTACCAACATTTTTTTCTTCTCCCTAGCCTCCCAGTCTGCAGAAGATTCACAGCTTCTATTTTGTGAGGATTATTGGGATGATGAATAAATGCTATGAAGTTTATTTCACAGCCTTCAAGTCTTATGTTGGAGCTTTCAAAATAGTCATTTAGATTTGCACACTTTCCCAGCACTTTGGCAGCACTGCTTGGTGCTTTTCTGCAAAACAGATACCTTTCCACAGAAGCATTAATTATGCAAGCAAACCTATTTTGTTATGAAAAATGCCTGTAGAGTTTCTCATAGATCAAACTGGTCAGTAGAACAGAAAGACCATGCTCTTGCCTCTTTCTGCTGCCAGACACTCCGGCCCTGACAGACAGCAGGTCACTGCATGCTCCTTCACCCTTCTCCTCTTATTTCCCCAGCAAGCTGCACAAATAGGTACCCTGCTTCATCCCACCGCTTATCCAGCCACAAGGCTGAACCGAGCCAGGACACACTCAACGTGAAATATCCTCACGGCGTAAGAGCAAGGTGTGGGATGGGCTTTGCAAGCATCTGTTTTGTGGTAGCTTGATGTGGACTGTATTTCCTTACACTGACTCACGAGTGGTCAATAGGAGAAAGATCTTAGATCTATTGGGTGTGTCCTCATCCACTTGGTGCATTATTCTACTCATGGGAACTTACTAGGTTCCAACCAAAGGATGAAAAACAGCCGTTCTTGTACTCTAATCTCTGTTAAGCCACTTGAGCTAGTTTCTGATGACTCTGCTAAATTTTTGAAGTTATAAACCAGGTCCACACACACCTGCTCCGAGTAGAAATCTCCATAGAGTAAATGCAATCTGAATTAGAAATCTCAGAACAAATGCTCCAGGATCTGTGGGAGTACTGACTTTTATCTCTGTCTTTCTTTCTCAAGATACAGATGGTCCCCAGGGACTGTCCCTGCTCTCCGTGGGTATTTCAGCACCAGCAAACCCCAGAGGGCCCCTGAATCCCGAGATGCCGGGTGCAAGTCAGCTCTTCATTAAGGTGACATCTCCTTTCCTCTCCCTTCCCAGATGGCCTTGGAAGGAAGACAGCAAATCAAAGTACGCTTCAAGCAGATGCCTGATGGGGGAAGAGGATCCTGGAGCATGCTGTGGGGGCTCTCCTAGTCAAGTGTGCATGTCCCTCTTGTCTTCTCTAGAATAAGGGCCATTGGCTCAGAGGTGACTTCTAGCAGTGCTTTAAATGTTTTTAGCAGGACAGGTAATGTGAATATGTATTATTTACTAATGTTTTCTTCAACTCATTTTTTTTGTCCTTTCCCCGCACTGATCTGCTGTCACGCCTAATAACGTCAATATGCATATTTTGCTTTCTGAAAATAAGTTTTCTTTATAATTACAAATTCACAGACATCCTGCTAACGTGATTGTTTTAGCACTGAGGGAGTTTTGCTGTAGCGCTAGTTGTGTGCTGGGGTACCCAGAGGCTGTAGAAGCAGTTCTAATATTATTGTTTCAATCAAAATACATAAAGTCAGAAAAGACTTTAGAATAGATAGTCAGAAAGAAACCTGTTAGCTAAGAACCTTGAAAATGCATTCATGCACATGCCTTCTGCTAGAGCCATGAGATTGCAGCAAATTTTTAAAAAATGTAGCAAATGAAAATCTTGCATAGTGATTAGTTCAAATATCAGAAGATACCTGCAGCTTTTCAGCCCTTAATTAAACCATACATACTTCTTTGTTTCCCCTTCCTACGTATGTTTTGCTTTTATCAAGGATGGAAAGCCTAAAATGCGTCAGGATTGTGCTTTGTCTCCAAAATGGCTCTGACCTGGCACTCTCAGAATGATGGCAAGTCTGTGGTTTGCTGTAAATTAGCTTAGCACACTTGCTGGGCCTGGAAATCATGCACTGTAACTAAGGCGATAGGCCATTCACGGGTTTAATTCTGTAAGGTTCAGGGAGCCTCCTGCAAAGTGCTTGCTTTTAGTGGATCTTGGAGGACTTCAAAGAACATGAGGTTTGCAGCAAAAAAAAAAAAAAAAAAAAAAAAAAAAAATACACAAATCCTAATGCAAATATGTTGTTTTCTGTCGGCTTTTCTAAGTACAGGCAGCATGTTACAGCTCGTTGTTGAGAAAGAGAGCTCAGTTTTCCAGCAATACCCCTTTTACATTTTTTTCAGGCAGGGAAAGGATCTGTTTTCTGTCTCAGTTTTTAAAATATGGTATGTGAGAGGAAATCCATTTCTTTTGTCAGGCTGCAAGAGTAAATATTATATATTACATAAACCTACTATTTATGAAGAGTCTCATGTTATGATTTTGCTCGATTCACCAGTATATTAAAATGTAAAAAAATATTTATTTCTGAGACTAAGTTTTTTACCAAAAAAAAAAAAAAAAAAGAAAAAAAAAACAAAAAAAAAGCATCCTGGAAGAGGTTATGAGGCATGTGCTCTGTGTTTCTCTCCCTTGCATTTCAGGCAGAGGAGCTTCCTGGAGCTGTGAATGTAGACTTGGCTCATCCCTCCAAAGCCATGCTTGGATGTTAGCCCACGTGGAGGACAGTTTACCTATCTCTGCCACACAGACCTTCACATGAGGAGGCTTTTCTGAGCGATTTGAGAGGGTAGTGAAGAAGACCAGTGGAAAAGTTAGACAAGCAAGGGAGAAACACACCCCAGCTGCAAGCAGCTGGGAGTCTGTAAGCACAGCTTTCGTCTGCCTGCAGAAGTAGATGTTTCTCAACTTTTATTTTTACCTCTGTTTCTAAAGAACTGTGCACGCTGTTTTTAAGAAGGTTTGCATTAAACATGCACACCGGTCTGTTGTACTCTGTAGTGTTTTATCCACTTGCAGGAAGACAAGAGCCAAACCCAGAGTCCTTTTCAGGAGGGAATCCTGTGTGGCATCTCAGGATCCATAATTCAGGTAACAGGTAAGAAAAACAGTGCAAAATGGGGCATAATAATTACCTCCTAATTTCTCCCCAGAAGTGTGATTATTCCTTGCTCCACCACCTCTCTGGCTTTATTTATACGGCACCTTCCAAGACTTACAGTTGGTTTATTTTCTGTTTTGTTCATTTTTTTCCCCTATTGGTTACAAACTCATGTAAAGCCCAGGCTAATTTAGAGTGTAACTTAATGAGGGATTTTTGCTTATTCATAAAAATTTATTACGCCATGCAAAGATAGTTCTATTTTAAAAGTTTTTAGATGGTATCTCTTATCTTCCTAAAGAGTAGCAAATGTTTATACAATCAGCTCTATCTGCTTAAACTTGCTAAATCATAAGGAGTTGTGTTACAAAACAATGCAGAGCTGCTCAAGGCAACGCTCTAAATTTATGGTACAATGATGCCAGCTGACAATGGAATTGCAAAGGAAGTGCTTAGTACACCAAAAATGAATACCTAGCAAGTCCATTTTTTTATGGTGATGATTATAAGTATTCCCTCTATGTTTGAACATAATCCGCTCAGAACAGCATTTTACTAAATGTACTAGAGATTATTGAACAAAATACAAGTTGAGGTCATGTTTGGATTTTCACTGGGCAAATAACTATCATTTTCTTCTCAATCAAAAATAAAATTGCAATGTTTCAGGGGGTACTCGGATTCAGCGCATACAAATGGGAAGTTGATATCTGTGCTTGGAGCGATTCAGAGGTATACAGAGGAAAATAAGCACATCACCCCGTACTTTTCTCAGTTATGTGAATAAATGTATTATATGACTCCAGGAGCTGTTACTTAAATATTAAAACACCGACCAAACATCGTAAGAGGTGGCAATGCTACTGAGTCCCATGTAGTCAGGGACAGCTACCTTAATAAAAATACACACTAATGTACGAAGGTGATAAATGGCCATCCCTCAGCAAAAGAAAGGAGGGAGGCAGGCATTCAGCCTTTCTCTATGCAGGGCTGACTCAGAGTTCTTCCCGAACAACAACCAAACCTTTACATTGTACACTTCAAATAAAAGTTCCACAACCTCTGCCTTATAATCCATATGTTATATTCAAATTATGTACCTATTTTATTTCAAGTAAGAAATCAAGTAACATTTATGAACCACGCTTCTGGGCACACTTAACCAGAACTGGTGTATGGTCTATCCAGTACTCTGTGTGCAGCTCTTTGCATCAAATGAAAAACGTACAACTTAATCAGTTGTAACCTTAGCTATATATCAGGAGGGCTGTTGATCCTAAGTATGAAGAAATCATTCTGACTTTATTTGTTTATTATTTCAGATTTCACAGTCTCATGCAAAATGCAAGAGCCATATAGTTTATTTTAGCAGCAATCAAAAATTGAATTATTTGTTTCTAGACATACTCTTTGCTAATTTGTGATGCAGTAAGTTTATTTCAGTCAATTTTCTATCTTTTACCACAGCTCCTCGTATGCATTTACATACAAACCCAGACAAACAACTATTAGAACTGAAACAGCATTCAGCAGAGTTGTCAGTGGCGTAGTGTACCTTGACTAATTAGGCCAGCATTTACTGTGGTTAATGTGCAATTTATTCAAAGTGCAAGGGAAGTACAAAGAGGGACACTAACTGTGCTAAACTATGACTTTCCTTCCTCATTTTTGCCCTTTCTGATTTGGAAATTTCTCCTGCCTGTGTTACTCAGGAGATAATGTAAATGCAGTGTAAGACATTAATGAGACCAGCCCACTTAGCTTTGAGCTTTGACTTTTTTTTTCCCCCTAGCCTCCTCTTAATGATCTGACAGTATGTTGCTACAGGGAAGAGAGAGAGATGCATCTCTGCTAACTAAAGGTCAGACGCCCTGGGCTGCATGGTCTGATGTGCTGATCAGAGCCGGGGAGAAAAAAGAAGGGTGGTGCTTTCTCAGTGTTAAGAGTGGCCTCCCAAAGAAATGTATTTGAAATAACAACGGCCTGAAGCAGCACGTTTCTAACCTCCTGTTCAGTGGTGCTGAAGAAAAAAAAAAAAAGCCCAGGTCCTTGAATATTTAATGAGGGCTGAACAAACTTGGAATGAGCTGAGGAAGATGAAAAGTCACAGAAGTTAATGCTCCCAAAATACAGCAAAGCTCAGTAGTCCTTAAAAGCAATTAAAGAGCTTTTACCATCTGTTAAGTAATTACCTATCATCATTAGTTATTAGAAGTAGGAAATGATGTAAAGGGCACAAACATAATATAAAAAGAACAGTCAGATTCTTGTGGGTTTCTTGAATGAGGTCATAAAAACTTGGTTATTAATACTGAAATAAAAATGACAAATATTTACAGGCGTTTTTGTAGCTGCTTCACTTCAGAAATAAAAGCATTACATTTTTCCTAACAGTAAATATTTAGCTTGATTGTGGCAGTTGTTACTGGTATGATATGAAGTTTATTATAATATTCATCTCCAAAAACCAACACAGGATGAAGAAGATTTAGGGTTTTTAAGTTCAGTGCATTATAGCTCAGCTAAAACCAATTATGGAAAACACAATTTGAGGATCACGACTTGGAACAGATTAAAACCAAGTAACCAAAAACCCCCAAAGCTGTGTGTGCTTTTAAGCTGCATGACTCTACACACAAACATATACGCACGTTCTTACTTATATATCAGTATGGGCTTCTATTTCCCTAATCTCTAATTTTAATTTCTTTTTTCCTCCTTCTCAGTCAAAATGGGTTCCTTAAAATTTATTTCTTTCAAGGTACTAGCTGCATATCTTTAAACTTTCTGCAAGAGTTTATTTCTATAGGTCTGAGGTTGCACAGGGATCCTTGGGTATGTACTTTGCCATTTTTTCAGCCTTATTTTGTTCAGAGAATGGGCAATGATCCGAGTTGATAAATCTCACTGCAAGTTCATAGTATGCATTAGAGTTATACAAATGCATGAAAGCTCTGGTCTGGACAATTTTTAAAATGTGGTCTCAGTTGGTTTTCATCAACTGGTTCAAAAAAACTTCCAAAAAATGATGCGCTTTTCCAGTAAGGGAGGATAATTCTGTACCAGTCAAGAAAACTCAGCGGGGTGCTGCTTATTTTTAATGTATTTAAATTCAAAATTTGATAGTTGTACCTATTTCTTCTCAGGTTTGTTGCTGGAAAAATCCTTGCAGACACATTATTGGGCCTCCCATAAAACTAAAACTGGTTGCAATTAGCAAAGTTCTGCTGGATGCAGCATGTGGAGGCTGAGTTTGCCCATGCTGCAACAGAGCAAACGTCAGGAAAATACCTTTTCCTTGGTAAAATTACTTGGCTGTTTGTGAAAAATCAAGAAGGCCCATAAGTAGCAAGGGATGGGCCGTGGCTGTGTCGAGGTACACAGACAAATGACCTGTCTTGAATGTGTAGTTTGAGACAGCAGCATGAGAAACTACTAATGTCAAAAGCAAATAATGCCCAAGCGAGTGGCCTACCCTGGCCGTATAGCTAAAAAAAAAAAAAAAAAAAAAAGAAACTGTTGAACCTTCTAGAAATCAAAGAGAAAGTCATGCCCATCCTGTCCAGGCTAACCTTGGTTGATGACTTCAAAAACAAGATAACAGTGTGAGAAACGAATAAATTTTGTAAATAATAAAATGGGCAATCAGCGGATTGCTATGGCAGGTTGTCAAGAAAACCATACAGTAAATGCCAAATAAAGGGGTATTAGGACAGCAAAAGCAGGGCTGCTGGGGTAAGAGCACACACGGCAAGCTGTGTAACTGGGAGAGACAAGGGATTTAAAAGGGGATGGACATGGGAGGGGGAACAAGGTAAGAAAAGAAGTAAAAATTGGTGCTGCCTCAGGGCTCCTTTCAAGCAGCTCCACGCCTGATCAATGCCGTTGTTCCCACCATAATCCTCTCTGACTTGCTTCTTCACCCAGGAGGGAGATGGTGTGTCTTCCCTGGCCTTGGGGGATCCCCACGAGCTCACCCCAGCACCAGCCCTGGATGGCAGCAACTCAGGGACTGCCCAGCATCATCTGCCCTTCACGACCTTCTTCATGAGGCTGGTGGATCTGTGGCTGCAGATACCAAGGACTGCGATGTCTGTGCATGTGTATGTACTGCTGCCTTTCTTTCCAGGGCTCTGTTACCAAATCTAGCGAAGAGTATTGGAGTATATTGCTTCGGAGTATTTTTTCCCCTGTGCAGATTTATATTACTTTTTTTTAATATATAAAGTGTGCTATATATAAAATGCACCACGTATTTTAAAAAAACCCACACAATTTCATTTTGGTTTTGGCAGCTGCAAGTCTAAACATTTAGGTAAAGAACAGAGGCATTAGGTTTGTGTTGCCAAAATCTTACTCATAAGGTACCTTATCCCATTATTTTTTCCATCTGTTTTTTCTCTCAGAGATTATTGCAGCAGCTTAAGAGTTTGATTTATTTCTACCAAGACATAGGAAGAGAATGTAAGAAGAGTCAGAACTTCTTAAAACTACAGTCTTAACTGCTGAAATATTCTATTTATGAAAATACTTTCTGAATTTATGTTCAAAATCCTCCAACTGGTTTGCTGAATGAGGAGGAAGAGAGAGCAGGGGCTTTTTCTGTCAGTTCTCCACAAGTCTGTGTTGAGCATTTAAATACAGTATTTGCAGTCAGTGCATATTGTTATACACTATTTTTTGGTGAACAACAATTTGTGAAAGCTTACATTCACCTTTTTGCTAGAGTAAAAACAAAATATCAAAAAAGTACTGAATTATGTTTTCATGTAAGTTGATGTTATTTTCTGTTTTAATCAAAAACTTTTTGTGTGTAGTCCCCCTTTGTTGCTTCAAAACCCAACAGCAGTTTTGGTAGATATGTCAAGGGCAGCGTGTTGTCTGGATGATGGCGGCAGCAAAGAAACCTAGAACAAAGACAATATTTGTAAAAGCGTGCACCTTTTAATCTGTATTCAGACATCTAACTAAAAGCTGGACTGTGCAGTCCTTGAGTACCCAAAAACCGCTTGAACAAGCAGCTTCATTCTGCAGAATCGCTCTGTCGATGCGGACAGCTTAATCCACTCTCAGACTCCCCGTGCACCTGAAACATGTCTCCAACCCATAAATAATAGTTTCTCGCTGGCGCAGAGCCTCAGTCTCGGAGGCTGATTTACGGACCTTCAGGAAGAGCGGGCCGTCCCTCGAGGCCGGAGACCCAACCCTCCATATTTTAATATCCAGGAGGATATAAGACTGGCAAAGCTGAAACCCTGACCTTCTTGTGTTCGGGGGACTCTTGCTCCTGGGAGGAGGAGGACCTATTCTACCAGCTCCCAGCTGCTCACCCTGAAAACCACCCTAATTCCCAATTTCACCTCCAAAGCTTTTCCAGACCACTAGCAGCACTTTTCAGTCTTTCTACATTTTGATTCGGCACTCTCGACAACTATTTTCTCAGCACCTACCTATTCAGAAGGAAACTCAAAAATGTAAAAATTATTTGCTTCCCAAATCTGTTCCCCATGAGTCTGTCCTGACTTCTCAACAGAGACGGAGCTGATTGGCTTATATTAATATAAGTGTACTGTAATATACTATATATCAGTTAGTGTAATTGTTGGATTAATACTGGAAAATCAGCTACTAGTAGAAGGTTTACTGCAAAATAAGTGGTGGATGCAAATTTAGCATGCCTGAAAACGGAAATGGAGCTCAAGAACTGTGTGTCACGGCCATCTAGACATAGGCATGCAGTCCACGTATGCGTAGGAGAGGTCTTAGGGGTTTCTTGTTAATAAAGGAAAAAAAATCTCCATTAGCCTGACCAGAAGACTATTTCTCAAAAATCATGTTTTCATAATGGAAAGGCGGTGCATTTGGGGCTTGGGGGTTTGATTGTTTATTTGTTTCTTTGTTGCACGATAGCAAATTTCTTGAAAAATGTAGATATTAGTTGAGGCTCTATGGCTCTTTCCTTTATATCAACAAAAGCATCAGTGTGAGGATTTAGAACAAGCATCCTATGAAGACCTTCTTTTTCTGGTGAGTAGCTCACTCCTATATGAATGAATATCTAAGATGCCGGCAGTGCCTATAATCCTGTGAGGTTATAATTTCCTGTAATTTAAAGTCCCTTTGTTCTGAAAAATATGCAAAAATAATTTTGATTTGGGTTTGTTGGGGTTTTTTTCTAGAAAAATGGAGACAGGTTACCTGAGCAGTGGTTGAGGAGAGGACTCTAATCAGGGCATCTCAACGGCATTTGAAGGTGACAAAATGACTATGGGATAAGTGAATCTGTGAATTGGTACCAGCACCAAATCCCTTGATACATTATCAGTAGTTAGAAGTTGCAGCATGTTTGAAGCTCTGACAAAGAAGGTGTGACAGTTAAAAAGTAAATATTAAAAATAAAATAACTCTTTGAACAGACTGAACTCTAAATAATTAAAACTCACAAAAAGTGTAAGAAGTGAAGTAGAAATAATTGTTGGCGCTAATATTTAAAAGCTATGAAATGCCTGCATGTGTGCATGCATCATTTTTTTTCAAGATGTCAGATTTCACATGACGGAAAGTTATCACCCCCAGATTGGTATTTTTGGAACTGCACAGTGTCTAAGTAGTTAGTGATAGTAGTTAACAATTAAAAGCCTGATGCCTGGAAATAAAATAAATGTGAACACTCCTACTGTGGACTGGGGTGTGCTGCCGGCCGGCAGGTTGGTGGTGGAAGGCAATGGGACCTGCAGCGCGTGGGGAGGGACTGAGCATCACCGAGATGCAGGAGGAGGCTGCCTGCTGGTCTTCAGGGCCCAGCAGATGCTCAGCAGCCACGCAGCTTACCCACTCCAATATGCTTTTAATTGCGCCACAAGTGCCTTTAACTGTTGCTTTCAACCCCTACTAGCACGGATTTGGATGGGTTAGTGGGAATACACAGAAACCCAAAGTGCGAGTGCTATCCTGAATTTTAACCTAGAAGCACAACAGCCATTTCATTCTATAAATCTATAAATATTGCTACAAGCCTTCTGTTGTAACATTACTTTATATTTTTGTATTCTCTGGAACAGCTTTTTTTTTAATATTGTAAAAATTGGAAGAAAGCCTTGGATTAAGATGACGATGTAGTCAAAAGTAAAAACTTGTGGAGGAATGAGGGAGAGCAGCGGTGCTCTGTGACAGCAGAAATAAAAGCACAAGCAGGGAACAACATTGCAATCTACATCCACCAGAAACAACTAAAATCAGTAGCTGCCACATGCAGACTTAAGGGCTGCCACCCACGGAGCAAGAGAGCTGTACAGGGCACAGCTCTGGAGGGCAAGCTTGAGGCAGAATATTTTCCTTTTTTGGCTTTTTTTTTTTTTTTCTTTGTTTTTGCTTTTTGTTTTCTATTGCTGGAGAGCTTTTCTGTCGACTCAGTGAGTTGAACCAGCCCCCAGTAGGGTCAGCCAGGAGGTGCAGACAGCCCAGAGAGGGCATCAAGGGGCAAGGTGGGGCAAGGGAGAGGTATAAAGAGGGAACGGGGAATAGGAGGAGCTGTGAGGCTGGTGTGTCCCAGCACATGCAACTTCAGCCTGAGCCTGGTGGTCAAGAGGCTGCATTGGTAGCCTTGGAGCTGAGGCCTCAAGGTCCTGCCATGGATGTTGGTTGCTTCAAAGTTGTCAAAAATAGTTGTGAGCAAGGTAGGGAACAGCAAAGTAGGTCCAGCTGGCATCCACAGCTCCCATCCCAAATAAGCGCACTTGCACGCTTCCCAACCACTGTTAAAGAGAGGTCCAGTGGAGACATGGTTGTTGAGTATTTACCATGATTGCAGCAACTGCTCTGATATCCACGTGTTTTATCTGTTTGTTAATCCATGCTCTCCTGAGTGTTGATTTAAATACCTTTTTGTGACATTTGGAGAATAATGGAGCATGCTGACCCAGAAAGAGCCTCTGAAAGGCTGTCTGATATGCATAAATCAGAGCCTGTTCATTCTTGCGTATGATCCCTTGCTTGTGTGGACATGGCTTCCGTAGCAAAAAATAGATATAAGTAGAAAAAGCTGCTCAAGGAGAAGACAGTCAGGAGAGGGATTAATCCTGGCAGTGGTTTCCTAGTATTTGTTAAAGCAGCTGATGTGCAATGACAAAGGCAGCTGCTCCTTTCCATAATGCTGCTGCGGAAACGTTACCTGCAGTAGCAAAACATCTCACTGGGAAGGGGACACCTTTGTGCTGCTCTCAGAGAGACCGTGACACTTACAGCCTTTATGTTTCTCCAGGGGAGGCTCTTGAAAAGTGAGAGTTAATAAGGTGTTATCCTTATATGTGGTGCTGCAGAAATGTTTGTTACCTGTAGGTTTGATCATACCTGTGAGCTAGAAACTATGAATTATGTGCCTCTGAAGTAACATGCTTGAGATTAGGGGCTTGGGCCGCAAGAAAAGGATTTTGGCTGTTCGTGACCAACATTAGGCTGCCTAACTCCTGGTACTTCCATGTTAGTGGGATCAACAGCCTTTCCTGGAGTACGTATCTAAGCCCCTTTTGGTTTTTTTTTTCCGGAATCTGCAGAGAAAGAGCAAGGCTTTCCTCCTGCTTCGCTGAATGTGTTGCTTTAATACTTGTGTGTAGCTTAGCTAAGGCAAAAAAGAGCTTGCACCATTCAAAGCAGCACTCTAATCATCAGGCTACTTGAGAAAAAAGTATTTCACAATCACTCCTTTGAATCTGCTGTATTTGACATAGAAGAACTAAACATGAGTGGAGTGAGTGGGAGAGAATAAAAAGATTTGCCTTCTGAAGGTTTGTGCTGAATGGTGGTGGTGATGGGAAGTCTTGGCGAACTGTATCTGTGCTGGCGATCCTTCCTTCCTTCCTTCTTTCCTTCCTTCCTTCCTTTCCTTTCTATCATCCAGTAATTGAACCAAGTGGCTAAAAGAATCTTAGGATTAAATATTGAATAAAATGGTTCCTAAGTAAGTGTTGCAGCTAATGCACCAGAGAGTTGTGCTAGTTTTCCCTCTACTTCTGGTGTTTAGGGAATGCTCTTGATACAGCTTTGACTCTCCTGCTTGGCAAACATGCAGCCACTGAGCAATGAGAGGGACGATGGAGAAGCACTTCTGCCTGCAAATTAAACTGGTAACCCTTTCTGGATTGCACAGATCTGCTCTCAGAGAAGTGAGTGAAGCTGTTTTTTCTCTTTGCAGAGGGGATTCCCAGGGAACAGGCAGTCTTGTTTTCACTGCCTAAAGTTGGCTTACTGTCAACAAAGACTAAGAGAGGAAGAGAAACGTAGTAAGTAGTTTAAGGAGATAGCCATGCTATGATGGGAGAAGGCTTTAAAAGTAATTATGCAAAAAGTGTGAGCTTCTGTGCAGTGTTAGGGACCCTGAATGGATTAAGAAAAAAAGAGGAGGTATTTTCTGTGAGAAACATATCAAAAGGAAAAACAAAATGCAATCAGATTCAGCTTTTTGGTGGAAACTGACTGTGCACCAATAAATATTTTCACTTTTTTCAGTTCACGGAACAACTAAAAGAAGGTGAATAACAAACACTATCAATTCCCCTCACTGTCATCAGTACCTTATTGCTTTGCTGAAGCAAAATGTTAAGAAGGAAGTCAAGACTGGACATTTAAAGTCTTAAAATTTACTGAATTTTCTCCTCAACTTTATTGTAAGTAACCATATCCTCATTTACTCCAGCAAGTGAAGTGTCTGAGCAATGCTGAATGAGCAGGACAGCTGAAATGCTTCAGACATAGGATGTGTTACTTCAGTTATTGCCAAGGGAAGGCATTTGGCTTGTTAGAGTAGTTTGTATGTAAATTGAGTGAGGTTATTTATGTTTCAGTGTATCTTAAAAGTTAAACAACCCTTTTAGAAGGAAATTTTAGTAAAATCAACACATGCATTCCACCCTCCTCCCAATGGGGAAGCAATTAGAAAGCATTCCCAAACAGCATTGCTTAACAGACAGGTTTGAAGTATTTCCTTTCTTTTTTTTTTTAATCTAATAACAAGACTGATTTGATGTCTCTTTTGCCTTTCTATTTCTCTCCCTCGTGGTTTAAGCATAGACAATCGCGTATGAATCTTCTGTTTTGTAACAGTTTGTGAGAGTGTTGCTATTGTTGTTTTTTCCCTGTTGCATAGCAGGGAAAAGATGCAGAAGATCATGTGTTTGCCTGTTCATATTTTACATATTCTCAAGAGCTCAATAAGAAATAAAAAGTTCCAGAAGTAGAAATCTAAATTTGTAAGCATTGCTTAACAGGATCTTTCCTACCTGATTTTCTAAATATTGGTAGGCAATCCAATCTGATTACACTTCCAAGGTGAAGGCTGGCAGTTATATGATTAAAAATGTTGCATTTTTTTTAGTTCAGTCAGACCGTGTTCTGTATGGATACAGAAATGACTGCGTGAAATTCTGTGGCTTATGTTTTACAGGAAGGCAGAAGAGCAGATCTTAGTGGTTCACTATGCTCTTGAGATGTATTTTTGAGGATCTGTGAGTCAGGCTCCAGAGGATAAGAAACACACAAACAGTAGTCTTTTGTGATTTTTCTTTTTCTTTTTTTAAATGTGTATTTTAGCATCATGCGAGAGATCTGTTGCAGAGCATGAGTCTTATTCTCCAGGGCAGCTGCGATTTTCTTTCTTCAGTTTCTTCTCCTATGCACTATGTAGTTTCCAACCCCTGCTGCAGGTGGTACTGGGGTTTTACAGACAATTCCCTTCCACCAGACAGCAATCCCAGAGCAGGACCATTCTAGCACTGAATGAGACAGATCATCTTGGAAAAACAGCCAATCATCATATAGTCAGAGAAAATGGTAATACATAACATGTCCGAAAAAAGCCTGCACAGACATCTGTGACTATGGCATATTCCAACTTTTGAAAGCAAATCCTTAATGGGTTGTTTCACACATGCTGTGAAATTTGCTAGGCCTTTGAAGAGCAAACTGTAAAACAGCTTGTAGTGCCATGCATATAGACCGTCAGCAACAGTGGACCTTTGAGTCACCCACATCCTTCTGTACCCTCCACCGAGCTACAGGAATAAGCGGCAGCACTAAGTGGTTATCATCTCCAGTAGTAAATCCCAGTCCCAGCCTACTTATCCAACAAGTCTGGCCTTAGTCCTCTGGATCCAGCGTTCTGCTCTGTTCCACTTTCCACGTGACTTCTTTCTGCTTATCGCCTCCATACCCCATCAGCAGTTACTCGCTTGGTCCCTCACCCAGCTCCAGATGTCCTGTGGGCCCTCAAAGTTCCCATCACCAGCGCTTCCCATCTGAACATCCCCACCTGGGTGCCTCAGTGACTCCTGACACCACATTTGTTCGTATTTGTCCCCCGCTTTGCATCCCAACTCTTCCATCTGCCACTCTCCTTCCTGTCCTTCAGTCTGCTCTACAGGAAGCAGAGCATTGACCCTCAGGTTTTTCAGGTCAGGACAGGTTCAAAAGCTACAAACATCCAATGTTACCAACAACCTCACAGACTAAAACAAACAAAAAAGCCTAAATCTGTCATTGCACTTGCCTCTTCTTAGAAACTTCTTCTTGGTCATTCCTCCTCTCCAGTCAGTGACTTTGTTCATCATTCCCTTTGTTCTGTCTTGTGCACACTTCAGAATAATTCAGCCAATCAGTTGACTCAAAAATACAGACATACCAGCTGTTATTTCAGGTTTTGGAACTCTTTCCTGTAAGAGGCGAACACTTTTGGCTGTCAGTGGTTCCTATGAATGAAATTAACTTTTGCCTGCGATTGACGTTCCACTGATACCCATGAAAAGAAAAGAGAGCTTGCACTATACGCAAAAAGAACCTCCATAAGTCTGATGAAACTTTTAAAAATTATCTGCCTTGTTCTAAGATATGGTCTGAAAAATCACTGTATAAGTCAGATAAGTCACACCTGAAATTTCAGTTGAGATTCTCAGGGGAATTCTTATTTAATATCTTCATATGCTGTGGAATTGTCAAATGGTGATAAGTGAATTTATCATCGAAGTAGCTATCATGGATGTTACGCTGTCCGTAATATAATCACTTCACCATCACCCAGTCTCTCCAGTTCCCAAAAGAAATGTCACTATCTAATGCCCTCTTTTCTCATCACCATACTGGTGAAGTTCAATGCAGAGCTCTGCAGTACTGACTTTGAAATGCATGCTTTTGACTTTTGTATCCTGTTTCTTAAAGAGCCTGTCAACAGAGTGGATTTCAACAAACTCTGCCTTGGTAAGTACCTTTGGCTGTCACTGTTACTATAAGATGTTCTAACTTGGATAATTTCATTTCAGTCCCTTTGTAAAAACAGATTTGTTTTTCAGACCTTTTCCCCCTTGAGACCGCAATGATGTAAATGCGAACAGTGCTCTGTGCATTTATGCATGTGCGTGTCTCAGAGCCTAGAGGCAGAATTTCCCATAAACATTTCCGAGTTTCAAACAAAAACAGGTTTTCACATTAAAAGCTCCTTTTTATGTTCACAAGAAAGCGCTGTCTGAGCTGGATGTGCTCAGGCAAGAGCACTTCATTAGGTAATTCTTCTCTCAACTGTGTGCTCATGAACGATTCCCGTTTGACCTCAGAGAAGGATGTACGTATGTGAAGTCAACGAGCTCTCGCAGTCCTAAGAGTCATCCTTTTGGAAACTATTAACAACGACAATAACAAATATAATATTTTTAAAGCTGCTTCCTGAGGTTAACAGCCAAAGGGCATTTGAGATCCCTGCTCCATTTTCCATTATATTATACTTAGAGTGGTGTGGTATCTAGTCCCCATAGAGAGATGTGTGCTAGCCATAATAACCCCGCAGCTGTTAAGTTTGTCAGGGGACTCAAAGGCACCATATAGATACCCAGTGTAGATAAGTTCGTAGTCGTAACAACAAAATGATAAACCAATAGCAAAGCAGCTGTTCCTCCTTCCCTCTTCCACTCCCCACACCTCCAAAAAACAGCAGCCCCCAACCTTTCTTAGGTTTTCTATTGTTTTCTGTTTTTCAGTGATGGCTGGTGCCATGGCTTGAGTTCAGCAAGAACCGCCCGCTTGTTCTAAGTGTATTCAACTGGGCAGGTTTGACTGGCTCAGTTAGCCTGCTTTATTTGAGTGCTTAAGGGGAGACTGCGGCCAGTTTCATCCACAAAAAGTAGCTCAAATTCTGTGTTCATTTATAGCCTGCACAATGCACTGTATTGTCTGCAGGTATAGGTTTATTTGCAGCCTGGCACTTGGAAGTGGTATTGCAGTTGTTGTTCCCTGGCTTCACGTCATCAGTTTTAAGATTTCGTTCTGCCTGGAATAGAAATGTTATCTTATCTAATGGGAACTATATTTTAGGAGTAAATAACAGAAACTGAAGAGATCCTGGATGTCACTTTCACTGGGTTTTTTCAGATCATGAAAGTATTACACTGTTCATCACACCAAAGGCAGTGGTAATTCTGTAAGCTTCCCTCCCACCCTGGTGTTTATGAGAGGTGGGCTAGGCTAATGGTTTATAACAAATTGTAGTAAGTTTCTAGACTAAAGGAAAATACCAGCAGGTAGCATGTGTGTAAAGAATATTGGTTTTTTTAGCGTCACTGGAAATAGTGTAACTGCTGGATGGTGGCCAACCAGTATCAGAGTCAGCTTTTTTCTTTATATGCTGATGGCATCGTAGACCAATTTACAATGCCAATGATTTGGCTTTTGTCTATTTAAAAGGCGGCTGAAGACTAATGAGCAACCAACTCCAGTGACCTTTTAAAACTGCAGGTATCTTCAGCCTGCTGAAAACTAAGTCCACACTTTAAAAATTCAGAGCTATTGTCTTCACACAGAACAAGAAAGCATAAGAGCAGAAAAAGTCTAACCCCTTATTCCTCCTCTTATTCTGTGGGAGTTATTCTTGAACATGCAAGACTCTGCACATTATTCCTATGAGTGCTTACATCTGACAATCTCTTGTAATATGTCTGGTGTTATCATTCTTCTCTTTTTTAATAATGACCTGCTATTATTCAGAAATAGTTGGGCTACAGTGGCCCAGCCTATTTTAGATCAACAAAGACTGTGCTTTTTAAAGCTCAAGTGTGTGAGTGCTTTGTAAAACCGTCTTTCTTTCCAAAAAATCTGATGTTCTCTAAATGTACCACTTTAGGTTGCACATTTGCTATAACATGCTATATTGTGCTGATATGTTGTTGGTTTGTTTGGTTTTTTTTTTTTTTTTAATAAAATATTTTTGAAATAAATAGCAAAATTTCCCATAGATACTAGGGTCTCAGAAGTAGTGCTAAACATCTGGCTTGTCTCTGTAGACTGCACCATGTGGTAGCCAAAATATCTGGTTCAGTGCTGTGCCTGTCTCCCAGATATGTTTAAAACATCAGCTTTTCTTGGAAAACATTTGGTAAAAGCTTCCTTCATTGCTTTAAGCCAATTCCCATGTGGATATTACTTCTTCAGATCGATGTGAAATTATTCAGATGAGAAAAAAGTGACGTTGTCAACATTTGCATACAGAACAAAATATTGCATTGTAATTACATATGTAGGACAAGGAAAATTCCAGTAGCATGTATTACATTTTAATTCTCATTTTTCCCCCCACAGTTCTATCTTTAGCAGAATATTCTCTGCTGCAGAAGACCCATTTTTCTAAGAAGAAGTATTTGTATTACTGAATTAAATCAACAGTTCTCTCCTACCTAAGTGGACAAATGCCTGTCATGAAAGTACAAAACACAGCCAATAAAACTAAGATCTTGATTGTTTTCCTAATTTCAACAGCTTTATGTCAATGTAATTTGGTAAGGAAAACAAGGTTACACCAATTAAAAATTACTGTGCATGTAGCGTAAAGAACAGGCTGAACCAAAAAAAATTGACTTTTTGAAGTGTAACTAGTTATTGTATGAAGTCATAATGAACTGTCAGTTGATTCGTCATTCTAAGGAAATATATTCTGATGTATAAAATATACACTGTGACTAGATTGAATATGTGTACAGCTGTTTAATGGCTGCACTTTGCCTAAATTTCTAATTTTTTAAACACTTGATCCTATGAATCTTTAACTTTTGATTGCTCTTTTAGATCTTATTTTATTCAAGAAAAATCACTCTTAAAAATAAGCTGAAATCCTTTAGAAACTTTGAGGCTCCATGCCATCTTATCTAACCAGACTGCAACCCATATCGGAGAAGCTCTATAAAAATTCCCTTTGTGTTAGACTCATAGGTCCTAGTTGGGGTGACTGTTACAGAGGCTCCCATTTTCTCACCATCAAGGCTACAGAGTTTCTAATTATAAGGTTAAAGAGCTATTCAGGGGAAAAAAACCAACCAACCAACCAACCAAACAAACAAACAAAAAAAAACCACAAAAAAACCCACCCCAAAAACAAACAAAAAAAACAACCCAACTACTGTCTTTTTTCTTATGTTTGCAAGTTTTGCTGTTAACATTCCAAGGTTAAAGCTTTGCTAGAGACCCTTCCATGTCCATCATTCCACCATCTAATGAAATATAACGGGATGTGCTACTGGGGTTGGGAGGGTTTCTGAGATAAGCTTTTAGATCCTTGAGTACTTCTAAGGTACAAACCTCTTCTGTAACGCAGGTACTTCCGTGCTATGCTGTGTCCTTTGGTATGATTTGTATCAGTGGCGGGTGGCTAATGGTTAATCCAAGACATATTTTTCCTATATCAGATTAATTGCATGAAAAGGTACGTGTACCAAACTGCAATTGACACTGACCCAGTTAACAAGTGCCAGTGATGTCTTATTTAATCTGTAATTGAAGAGAAGCTCACTTGTCATTTTATAGAAAACGTGTATTCTGTATTTGTATAGTTTATTGCTGTTTGGTTTATAATTTAGCTGCAGCAATGGGATCTTTCAAAATCTTCTGAAAGAGACTCACTGAATTACAAATTCTCTGCAGTTGCATTGTCTTCTGATTCAATCGCACAGAATAATGTGACCCATTGCTCTTATCTGTGTCAATTTTATTGCGTTACATGTATGTCATGAACAAGGTTTGTGGTTCAAAAGGGAATTGTACTGCCACAGTAGGAAAGTGAAAAAGCATAATTAAGAGAGGAATCATGAACATTCTTTATTATGGTCTAACAGACGTGCTAATAGTCTTGCTTTACATTTATGCATAAAAGGTATTTTAAGAGGTAATGTCTTATGAAATAAAATTTAATTTTGACATCAGGATGTTATTATAACTTACATAACCTGTAAGTGATATAAAATGGTTGTCTACCATATACCTTGACTTAGAGACACAAATAGCAAGAACCTTGAGTGGGGGGAAGCATCAATAACCATTGCTTTTAGTGCTGCGGTAACTTTTATACCTGGTGAAACAATATTTTTCCATTTAAAGAGCTTTTCACCTTTTTGTAGTGGGGGTATTACTGCTCATATTAACGGCGTCAAGAGGTTTTCACCCAGATACACATGTGCAAATAAAAGGAAAAAAACATACATTAAGCTAGAACATCTGTGTCCTGGAAATATGTCCCAGAAGGAGGAAAAAACCTGGTGTAGATATGAACCCAACACCTGCACTTTAGAAAGGCACTCTTCTACCTGTCCTTCCACCCATCTGTTCATTACCCAAGGAATCCTGAGAGCTTTTATCGCTCCATTTCCAGTGCCTATGAAAACAGAAGAACTGAAGAAAGATGAATGACTTTTGCATGAAATTTCCTTCCAGGGAACTAACTGCAAATTGCAGTGATTATTATATACTAGTAATTCAAGTCTAAGCAGGGAAAAGTAAGAACAAACATTTACTCTACATCCTGTAATCTGTGTTGAGGCTAGAAAACAAGAACTCTTTCTTTTTTTTGGCACTTGTTTTTATTTTCTTGACTCTCTTGTTTGTTTAAAGAAAAGTCACCTGAGATATGGAGAATCCAAGGTGAAGCCTGGGCTCAAAAATGGGTGGAGAAAGGGCTCCCATGTCTGAGATGGGTACCTCCACAAGAGGTTGTACATGGTGTAGGCTGTTACTTCCCCAGGTTTTTGGTTAGGACTTCTCCCTTGTGGGTATAGCTTTACTCCTGACTGCCGGTGATTCCGGATCTTCATTTCACACTAGCCAGTATATTTAATTCCCTACATTAATGTACGTCTTCTCTTTGCTTAAATCGTGCCTTATGCCAGTTGATTGTAAAAGTGGGAGAAATTGAATACACGGTTTATTATGAAGTTATCCATTTTCTACATCCAAAATATTTTGGGGCAAATGGGTTGAGTGCTTTCATTTAAGCAGCAATTATATTTTACAGATGAAAAATAAAATGGTGAAAGTACAATTTCCAATAGGTTTCTGCTAAACTTTGAACATGAATGAAAGGACAGATTGTGATAATTTTATTCATGCTGAATGTTATCTTACTCCACATCATAAGATGCTATTTAATGCAAGCAATAGCTTTATGGTCTGGTCTAGCACAGATTAACATGTTTCGTTGGAAAGTCACATGGAGGAAACTTATGGATCCTACCATGAAATCATTAATTACCTTGTAATGGGCAATAAATTTACTCTGTTGTATTTTATAGAGTAGCTATATATTTTAAATAGCATTCAACTTTAGCTTGTGTTTTGCTAATTTTGTATATTTCTATATTTTATATATCCCAAGAGTATATAAGCCCAAGATTACCAGTGCAGATATTTAGCAAGCTTCCCTTCCAACACTGTTTGATTTAGGAATTTTTACTTTATAACCAGTTAGTCTGTAATTCTGATAAGCTGCGTCAAGGGCTCATCATGCCAGATCCCGTCTTTGTGACATTTTTGGAACTAGTGCACTCCAGAAATAATAGTGTGGAGTTAAAAATGCTATCCAAGAAGACACTGTAACATACAGCTATCTAAAAAGACTGCTATCTTCATTAATACAAGAAGTAATAGCATTTATTAAATTTGAGGAGAACTAGAAGCTGACTATCTCTTTGTATTTAACACAAGTAATTATGTGTATTATTTTGATATAACAGCTTTGACAAGCTCCTCAGATGGTTTAAACAGAATTGTTATATGCGTATCTGACTCTGTTACTGTTAAGAGACTCGGCTGATTTATTAGTACAGTATTGCCTTACACTTGGTTTATTCTTTGGACATGTTTCCGGAGGGTTTAGTTTCACAGTGTCTTGGGCATCGCATTTTGTTGACTAGCCATCATCTAAACTTGGCCAAGAGCAATCAGATGAGCTTTCCGCCCAAGCTCTATAAGCTACATCTGTTCTCAATAATTGACAACACAGTAATCCTCCCTCAAAACTCCTCCTTGGGGCATGTTATATCCTCATTTGGCCTGAAAATTCATCACTTAGTTGGCTCAGCAGATCAGTCACCTGCCTTGTACATTATTTCAGCAAACTTCCAATGCTATGGAAGAGAAGATGGGGTTGGAGAGAAAGAGGGGGCATGATGAACAACAGAGAAATAAGACTATGAAAATCAGGGAGCATTTAGCAGTACTGAGAGGATGCATCTCAGATAGCACAGGCCCACAGCAGTTGCCCTGTTTTCTCCTTGAAAGTCAAGGCGTTTGGATTTCAGCTGGTCACATTTTCTGTGCAGTGTTTGTACCATTGTAGAGCTCATGTCCCTAAAGAGGGCATTAGATGAAACTGCAGAGATTCAGTCACATTTTCCATTTTCTACTACCATGAGACCTAACATAATGAAAAGAAAAGGAAGGGGGTCACAGGTAACCATAGCTTCGTTATTGCCATTGCATCTGTAAATCAAATTGCTGCAATTAAGAATCCAGTGGGGAAAGAGAATGTAAATGCAACAGAAAGGGAGATGGTGGGTTGTGCTTATATACTCAGCCTCACAGAAGTTACTTTGTTTTACTATTTTATGGAATAATAATAATAAAAAAATTAAACTTGTGAAATTATAGCAAAGGGTTTTTTCTGTCTTCCTGTAAAATCAGACTAGTATGCGTGCTCTGAAGATTAGAGAAGATAGTTATTTTACTAAGGTAACTCGAGCATTCTCCATTTTCTAATAATTTTATGTAAGTTTGTCTTTTATCTAAGGTGTTTGCATTGTCTCTTTCTACCTTTGTTAAAGGGCTTCTCTGTGAGCGTGTGATGGCTGAAAAGCAACCTGATGCAGTGGCTACATAAATTTGGAAATCTCTTCTTGAAATCTGTGGTACAGTCCATGTACTATTGTGTGTCCAAATGGATTTAGTGTATCATAACAATCCTAGAAAAACAAAAGGACAAAGAAGATGGGTTTGCTAGGGGAGACATTAGATTTCATTTCACACTGGTAATAGAGATGTGTGCTGAGCAAAACGGGATTCAATTCTGCAGCACTCCTCTTTTTTATTGCTGCTAAGTGATTTCAATATCCAGTCTAAAGTGATATTGAGAGTGTTCGATAGAATGGGGATGAAATCAGGGAACGCTGGAAGCTTGGAGGAGGCCACAAATCTCAGGCTGACTCGACGAAGCCTTTCAGAGCCATCCCACCTGACCTTAACCTGTCTTATTTAACCTGGAGGCTGCTGGTAAGTACCTTGCAATGTAAGATATCGTTTTGTGTTAAAGGGAACTACGCCACTAGATTGCATTTTGGACATCAATTGATGTTACTGTAGTTATGGCTTTGGCCATGAACTTACCGCTTTCAGAAACATTTATGGCTAAAACTTTATTGCCCAGCTGTTGCTGCCTGGTAGACATATCATAACTGGGAAATGGTTTAAACCCTGTAACCTTTCAATTTATGACTGTTGGAAGCAGATGAAGTTTGCTATACAAACAAGGAGGCTTACCTGTGGTCCACAAGACAATGGTCACAAATATTGTACTTGGATACCACTTCTCAAAATAAAGAAGCTCCTTTCTGCCATGATGTACATTCTGCTTCTGATAAACATGCAGCTAGAAAAGGTGAGTGTTTTTATTTGTTCTACATATTTCACAATATTAATTATCAGAGTAATTTCTCAGTTTCTTGAATGTTAACTCAAATGTTAATAATTTGCATTGTTTAATGGCGTACAGTGTAGGATCCTAAATTAAATTATAATGTTAGGAGCCTGAGGGACACCAGTGGAACTATTGAGAACCTTTCTTTTGGCTTCTGCAGGTTTTGGACAAGAACTGAGGAAGTGTGAAGTGAGGACAATGCAGAAAATTGCATCAGACAAAAATAGTTGCTCTGTAGGTGCATATATTAGTGAGAATTTCACAATTCTGTTTTTGTTTTCAGTGTAACAGGGTTTTTTCTGCAAAAAAAAGAAAAGCTTAGGAGCTAAACTGTATTGTCTTTGCTGTGCTTTCAGAATCATTTGGATTTCTAGACATCACCTCATTTTCTCTAACAAAATACTGAGTTGCTGATAAAGTGCCATGAAATTTAAAAACCAAAACAAAACCAACCAACATTTGAGAGGATTTTAAATTCATCTCTCTCAGTTAAACAACCTTGGCTTTTTTTCCTGGAACCAAATGGCTACTAGCTTATGTTAGCATAAAATATTTTGTATTGTTTCTATGAAATTCTCTGAGAGCAAACTTCTGCTTTTAGTCTTCTCTATCTAGCTGCAAAACTTTTTGGCTAAAAACTGTTTAGAGCAAATAATGTACAAAACGAACTGGGGTTGGCTAAAGCCCTAATACGGCTTTATTTAGTACATGTACATTTCCATTTGAATGGGTAAATTGTGTTGTCACTTGACTCAGTATGCAAGGGCGTATAAAAAAGAAAAGTGAGCTCTCAGCACTTCCTCTGTTAAGAAAGCCTTCAGCAGCATAGTGTAATTTTGACTAGACAGCCATTTAGCTTTCATTCGCTGGTCAACAAGTTTGCTTTTAAAAACCTTGACAGAAGAGGCAGACATGCACTCCTGTCTGTTTATGGCACTCTTCTGAAAGATGCGTCAGAAGCTGGCAGGGGAGCAGGGCAGAGAGCCTGGCGTTCCTGCTTATCCCGTCTTCACGACCAAACGTAGCTCCAGAGTACAGAGTTGCTTAAGCCATTAATATTGGTTTCCCCACCAGGCGTTTATGTAAACTGACAGCTCTGGCAGCAGACATGACTTCTGCATAGTCATCAATGATTGCTTCTAAAATTTCATTAAAAGTGTAGAAGACACCGACAGCGGTGTACTCAGATTTGAAGTGGCACAGTTTCATTTTTTTACATGTGAGCAGATAATCTACTTTGTGCTGAGATACTTTGCATAGAGCCTGTGCAATAATTTATTGGCTTCTATGGCATTCAGGAACCTTATTTTTTAAGAAGCAGAATGCATTTGTAATGTATGTGTTGCTAGTATTATTATTTTTATTTTGCTTTTGGCATCTGAATTTTCTTCTCTGCTGCAGAGAATAATGAAACGAGATGGATTTGCTGGATTCTAGTTTACTTTAAAAAAATCACAATGGCAATTTACATATGTTTCATCCTTACATCAAGATTTTGAATGTTTACTATAACTGGATTAGATTCTAGTTATGTGCAGAACTGACTGGAAAATAAACTGGCAACCTGATTTGCATTCATTCTGCATCAGTGGTTCCCCAGTCAAATTTGTTCAGTGTGGAGGACTGGGCCAAGAGCTGGGTTTGTGTACTACCTGTTACTGCAGGCAAAAGCCTGAAGTATGTGTTGGGCTAAATCCCTGACGTATATAAGGAATGACATATTGCTATACAGAGAATGGGAATATTGGAATTAAAATATACTTAGTGTTCATTCAGGAAGAGGGTAGTGGGGGGAGGGTTTGCACCTAGGTAGCCAGGAGCCCTCATTTATAGAGTGTGAAAATAGCTGCTGAGTGGAGGGTGACCTCAGTGTGTAATTTCCAGGTAGCTTCCTTATACTATTCCTGCCCTACAAGGCAGAGATGTCGGGTCTGGGGGATGTGAACTGCTTGTGCTCTGTGACTGCACTGCCGCTTGATCAGGCAGCAAAAGAGCTTGCTATTAGCGGTGTGCAGGTATGCTAAAATCTTCCCTTCCAGTTGAAGGTGTGTGATTTGGGGGGGGGGGGGGGGGGGACAAAAATTATAATTTATCTTTCTTTCTCTTTATACTTCTTCCTCCTTTTGGATTTTGTTTATAGGTGTAGCAAATTATGGGCAACAGCATGCAGCGAAAGTTAAGAAACAAACGGTGTGTGCTTGTATTAAGCATTATTACTCAATGCTCTATGTTAAGAAAAGATTGTCTTTTTGAACTTGCTTTCCTTTCTTATTTTCCCAGTTTCACACAAAACCTCTTTTCTCAGGTCTAATGGCAGACTACCAGTCTGGGGTGTCTTTTATTCTTTGTTGGCTCAGATACATCTGACTCTTAAGCAGAACCCAGTCCTGTTCAATACAGGACATAAGTTTTCCTCATGCACTGCAGAACATACTATTCTGAGAACATCTGTTCAGAAGTTAAATATTTCTTTCACCAGCCCTTTTTCACCCTGGCATCAGGCAAATTTTTAGTAGAGAAGTTTAACTCACCCTTTACTCTGCTATTCACTCTTGCCATCCCTGAGCTGTCACATACAAACCCCATGTCCTTAGGTATAGGCCAACACCATAATCTCACCAACAGATTTGTGTTGATATTATTGTGGATTTATATTTATAATTTGTAATACTTCCTCTCTCCATCTAATAGAGAGATGAAGGGTCTCAGAGGTAGATTTAGTACAAACGTTTCAGCTTGAGCTAGGTAGATTTGTTAAAAGGCCGAACTAATAAAATTGGATATAAAGCTGTGCTAACACAAATATAAAGTTTTTGAGACCTCTACTAGAGCAGCTATCTCACTTTGCAGCATTGAGCTTCATGGATGCATATTAATGCTCCTAAAGCTCGGCCTGTCTGTACCGAAACAGAGAAATTTGGGAAGGCTTGTCACTGACATATTCTGGTGCCCTAAATCCTGATTATCTCCAGGTGCTGTCAGCTCATTGGTAGTGAGTTGTGTCGTCTCTGAAATTGTGTGTTGATGAGACTTCTCAGTAAAATCCATGAGATGTCAAGCGATGCAAGATGGACTGTGTCCTCCTCCGCAGGGAAGAAAAGCCCTAAATTGTCTCTGGCCACCTGCACGTGTATTCCAATAATAAACAGACACATCTACTGTCCTCATCCTCTAGCTTTTCTTCACAAAAATGCAAGAAAAAGTTAAATATAAAAGTGGCCTAGTCTGGGCTGAGCTGAAGTAGCAGATAACAGGAGGTTTTGCTTCCACACAGAGTTATCTGAAAGATAATACAGCCCTTAAAATAGCAGCAGCAGAGAAGAGAGCTAGACGTTTAGACAGGATTTGAGTGTCCCTGGTGGCTTCAGAGGAAAGTGAAGCACTTGTGTTTCAAACTATAAATAAACTTGCAGACTGAATCGCTCCTCCAACTGCTTGCTGTAAAGGCTGCAACAGGCACCCGTGCCGGCACGTGGGTGCTCTGCATCACTGTGTCTACTGGCTTGAGGAACGATGGGGCTGATGCATCCTTCTGTCCCTGTGTCTGTGAAGGGTGTATCTCCCAGGCTATGTAATGCATTTTGGAGGGCTGGAGCCCATGCAAATTTATAAGTGCCTGAAGGCTAATTGTGTAACTAGCGTTGTAAGGTGTGCACAGCTCTGTGCTGTGATTCCCAGGGAAGTCTTCAACAGACTTATTAAAAATTATCTTTACTTTTGCATTATTGTCTCATTAGAGTTGCTTTGCAAGTGACGTCAGAGAGCAAGGTAAGAAAAAACACATGAGAAGTTCACAGTGTTTCCATCACAAATTTTGTGATGGAAATGTACGATGGAATTGAGCTATCACTCCTTAAAGAAAAGGGTTAAAAGCAGAAAACTTCAGAAATAGTGGCAAGGAAGTAAACAGGAAAGCAAAAAAGCTTTAGAAAAAGAAGGTAGATGTGAAAAGAGGCTGTTTGGGATGACAGCATGCTGCTCTGTGAACTAAAGTCAAATCTTTCCGTCTATCTCATATTGAAAGTCCAGCACCCTTACTCCTGTTCATGAGTGAAAAGTTTCCAAGGTCTCACACCAAGGTAACAGCTCTGTGATGCATCCGTGGGTGGTATCATGGCCAGGCTTGTTTGTATCAGTAGATTAGTTTGTGCTGTTGTCACATTCCTCAAGGGAAATTATAGTTTTGGTATACTCAGTAATAGATTTGGTGTAAACCTACATATATCATCCACTCCATTGGACATGTTTCATCAGAATAAAAATGAAATTAGGAAACGGGAGAATGAAATAGTTTCATTCTAGTTTTTGACCAGCTTATCTGTGGTTAACATGGCAGTGACCATTTTGTTTTAATTACGCTTACGTTGGACAACTTGGAATAATTTACCCGTAAGGAAATTTGCTTCCTAACCTCAGGGAGTTAGCAGTTGTCTTTTGAGCTAATGAAAAAAATTATCTTTAACTAGCTAGAGGTAATGGCAATGGGCAAGGTGCGCTGGCCTGAATCCAGTCATTGCTAAGAAGTAAACTATGCTTTAGATGTGTGCCAGACAGTAACCAGAGATGGCACTGGGTATGAGTCTGCAGATGCATAACTGTTACTTGTGCGATGTCCATTTCTGGATTCAGTGTGAAAAGGAAGAGACACAGGGGAGAAAGCGAGAAGACAGGCAGGTAAAAGCATATGAAAATAAAGGGCCTGGCTCACAGGGTGTAAGTGCCAAGTGAGAAAGAGGAAGAGTTAAAGAAAGAAATTATTTTATGGGCATAGGAGAAGCAGAAAGAAAAGAAAGCAAAAGGAGAGAATCAATGTACACCCTCCATGTAACCGACTTGTATTTTAATATGTACTTTGGACTCCCCCACCACATTCAGGTCTCCTGTGAAACCCTCCTCTTTAAAAAAAAAAATTTTTTCTTCAAGTCTGCCTCCTTTTGTTCCCACATGAAAACTGGTAGAGAAGTCTCAGCAGACAGGTGAGGGATACAATGACCAGCTGAGAGATATTCTTCCTTGTAAGGTGGATTTTTTTTGTTTGGTTGGATTTTTGTTGGGGTTTTTCTCCCCCCCCCCCTCCAGTGACCTTTTTCAAAAGAATACAATATTGGTTACTGCTTACAGAGTAGATGGACCAAAAGTAATGTGTCGGTTCCTTTCACAACAGTCCCCTAATGTGTTTGGATAATCCTTCCAGAGCACAGTTTTGTTCCTCAGAAATAATAAAGGGGTTTTACAAAGAGGGAGTGTTTTCTTGATAAGGAAATTGCTGTTTTAGAAAGTGGCTATAATCATGGGAGCTTTATAGTGGCGGCTTTTCCTGCTGTTAGTGGAGAAAAATAATGACAGCAGCACTGGCGGGATGAAGAAGGAAACTTCTTCACTGAGCCCTGAAAGACAGGACACAACAGTAGTGGGAACTCAGGGCTGATGCCACATAATAATTTATCTCCATCCCTAACAGAGCTTTCACAGGCATTAGTGACAGAGAGGCACTCATTAAACTCCAGATGATGCCCAGGTTTTCTGCTGTTCAGATACATCTATCTTGTCTTCAGTAGAATGGGTTGAAAAAACTTCAAATGAGTCATTCAGAAAAATCTTTCATCAAGAGGCAAAATCGATCTGAACTTTACATTTGAAGTCAGCTTGTTATGTTTCAATTAGTACGAAGCTGCAAATAAACTATTATTTGAATACAGCCAGTGAGCAGTTGCACATTTTTTAACATGTTGTTTAATAATCATTTGTATAGGAGCTCTTAGTCAGCTCCACGCAGACAGCAAAAATAGTATCTGCCTGTGGTTTTACAATTAATTGTGTAGGTGTACATAGGCAATGTATGATATCATTAGCAATATAATGAACATGATATATTCATAAAAGTCTAGAAGACTCAGGAGCTGAACAAATTAGTAAAAGCTTAAAAAAAAGAAAAAAATCTGATAAATAGTATGGTAATGTTTTGATATTACCTGATGGCCAAGTGACCACTTCAAGAGAACCTGAAGATCTCCTCAGCTCCTAATTGACAATGCCAGATTGGTACCAATAAGATAAACATAAAACCAACAGAAAATGAATTGATGCGGACACGCAAAATCTGTGACACGCAAAAGGGCACCAGGAAGGGCTAACTTAAGTAGTAAGACACTTCAGCAAATTGAAAAAATACCTCTCATTGTTCTCATTTCTACTCTTTGCATTTGTTTTATTTTTTTAAAAAAGATATGGTAATTCTTTCATCCTTTCTATGTTATATTTAATCTTACAGTATCAGTGTTCCATTCCAGCTGGTTTAAAAAGAGAACATTCCTGTGACCTGTCTCAGAAAGAAAATGTTATAAATTTTCTAAGCCTTTCCTATTATAATATTTACCGTTAAATAGCTGACATGTGCAGATAACCTGTACACAGGTTAGTCTGCTAGCAGGGGTTTTTTGTTGCTATTGCTTTTATGCAATAAGCTGTGCATGAGCAAAATTTTACTTAGTCATGCTGATCCTCTTAATCTTCCCAGTACAGCAGAATATTGCAAAGAAATAAAAACCTAATCGCTAATTTCATTAGACTGTCCCTTTACTCGAGGCTAAGTACTAGAAAATAATCTTCCTGAGTCTGTGCCATTGCCAAGAGGTAACTGGTGTATGAATGTGCCTAATCAAGCTGTGTAAAGGTGTTCTAATGGTCTAGAAGTCTGGTCAAATTTCCTGTAGATGCAACACAATTGCATATTGTTTTAATTATGTTTCAGTTGCATGTATAAAATCAATCCTTCAAACTTGAAATGACTGCTGCTTCTGATTCATCACGTAGTGGCACATTTTAGTTCTCCAAGAGGGTTAATAACTTCATGCATTCATTGTTTAAGTAATTCCTTAAATCCTGAATGCTTACACGAGCAACTTTACTGGCTTATATTTTCTTTTATTGAAATATATTACAGGAAATATGTTAGAGCCTACTTCATTAAGTTTCATTGTAGAAAGCTGTATGCCTCTGAAAGAAAGAATACTAATCTGTAATACTTGTTTTTAAAGGGAAACCTCAATTCTTTACTTGAAAAACTGCAATCAGTATCTCTCAACTTCATTAAAAACACCAATAGGTGCTCCCATTCCGCTGCTGCTGAAGTCGGTGAAAAAAAGATTTCCCTTCCTCAAGGATCAGTGTAATACCAGGATTAAAATAAAGTTAATTAAGAAAATGTTGATTCATTGGTGTTTCCACCTCGGGTTAACATAATGTGGAAGGTTGGAAGGTTGCTATGAAATTATGCACACAGGAACATTTTCAAACCACGGTGTCCTCCGGACCTACAGTTGTGAGAACCTGCAGCAGCGCCCAGTGGTTACGTAACTTTGAGGATGTTTTTAGGGTAATCAAACATCCACAATGTCACTCATAGCCTGGGTAAAAGAAAAATCCCCTGGATTTCTGAGAATTAGGTTGTTGGTTTTTTGGTTTTTGGTTTTGTTTTTTTATTTTGAGTATACAAAGATGGAACTGCATAAAGGTAGAGCTAAGATCCAAATCGGGCTCCATGGGGTTGCATAGCTGCTCATGAAATGCTATGTTGTTTGAAGAAGTCCTGTGGGTTCATAATGAATATAATTGGTTTCAGTGTTGGTGGTTAAGTTTGATTCTTTTGCTATAGTTGGTTTAGTAAAAGTCTTTCACTGATGATGCTGGGTGGTCTACCTCAGTGAAAATGTATTGTTTTTCTGAAAAGTCCATTTTAGGAAATGTTCTTACACTGTGTTTTTACATGTGTTTGCTTATAATTTCATTGCTGTACCTATAAGCTACCTCTCATCCTCCTGACACAGCTTAAAGAGCCATACAAAGCTTGTGAAAAGGTTCAGAAGAGATCTTTCAGAGCGCCGTGGAAGAAAATTGAAGTAAAGAAAGAATTAAAGTTTTTTTAAAGCTAAATTCTTTAGGATTTATGTCAGCTTGTGGCCTACACACCATTGACACTTCATCTAAACTATTGATTTCATATTTGAGGGCTTATGCCATTAAATTATTGAGCTCAGTAGGTCAAACGGTGCATATGCAGGAGATTTAAAGTCATTTTCACATCTTAAAAAAAAAAAAAAAACCAAGAAAGAACAGCTTAACATCTGTTTTAAAACTGCTAAACCTATAGAAATTGCTAAAGCATAAAATGAAAAACATCACTGCTTGCTATGCTTGGTCTGCATCTAAGGGAAACTTTGTGATAGTTAGCTTTTAACAGGGCTCCTCCCAAAGCACTGTGATTCAGGAAAGCCGGAGAGCTTTACAGCAAATACTGCTTGCACAGGAGTTAATGTGCTCCCTGAGAAGCTCTTGCTATCCTGCAGAAGAAAACAAACATCAGAATTTCTAAAAGGCAGATTGCCTTGCAAAGGCACACCCACACTGCTCCTGTTTTCCAACAAGGAAAGGAAGGAAGATAGTATTTTGAACGGTTTCTCCTCCACCTCTTTATTCTGTGTGTGATGTTTCTGGTTAAAACGGGTTGGAAAAGCAGACTTTCCTGCCCGTGCGTGAGTTGGGGTGAAAGTGGTCAGAAAACCACTAGTAATTATAAAGGGCATAATGAGAGAAGATTTGGGGGGTTCTGTCCAAAATGTTGCATGACCAGCTACGCTTCTATTCCTTATCATGGCTGAAATGTTGACTTTTTGGTTTGTGTCTGGCACAGAAAGGCAGAAACCTCTCTCTTTGAACAGGGAATAGAGGCATGAGCAGAATCCCCCAGTATCCTGTGAGCGCAATCTGCAGAGAATTAAAAAAAACAGGGGGAGACCTCAAAAGCAATAGCAGGAAGAGAAAAGGGCTTTGTCTGAGCCCAGCAGCAGAAGCGGCAGCACAGGTAACTGTCTTAGAGAATTTCAGCCTCGATTTCTTGTTAGATTCAGATATACGCTGAGCCTGAAGGCTTTCGGCTTCAGAGAGAAAGCCCGAAAACTAGCAAGCATACTGCATGCTGTATGCTTTCACATGGAGGAGGGAAAGAGCAAGTTAGGAGAGAAATTAAAATAGATTTTTGATTGCAGTTACATTGTGCAAGGGAATATAGAAAGGGCCAGATTTAATGTTTTAGGGGAAAAGAAACAGCAGGAATTTCTATTACTACATTTCTCTGCTTTCTGAAAATTCCAGCATGGATTGAGAAAATAATCAGGGAGATAAAATACTTGCCAGGTTTAGAGAGACAGCTCTAGTTAGACAGACATGTCACACAAACTGAATTATGGCAAGATAGCTTTCTTAGAAGAAAACAAATACTCAACAATGTGGTTACATATATATACATAGTAAGAAAACTGTACTGGAAAGCACTGACAAAGGAAGGGAGCACATGAGGGAGGAAAAAAAATATTGGTCGTACCCTAAAAGTGTATATTACAAAAATAGTGCCCAAGTAAGTCAAAGAATGAGAAGGGAAAGGAGGAAGAGAAAAGCTGGGGAAGACGCAGCGAACCATGAGGCTGGAGCTCTTGGTGGTACAGATGGAAGGCGCTATGTCCGTGTTATCCCTATGAAGAAGACACTTTCAGCAGGATCAGGACACACTTGCACTTTCTGGAGGATGCAGGAAATGGGAGCTTAGGGCTGGTGCAGCTTTACGCCGTCATGGGCAGGTCCACAAGGTGGGAAATGATGGTGGTTTTTTGCCCAATGCCAGGACAAGGGGCAACAGGCACAAGTTGGAACACAGGAAGTTCCACCTAAACATGAGAAAAAACTCCTTTCCTGTGAGGGTGCCAGAGCAGTGGGACAGGCTGCCCAGAGAGGTCGTGGCGTCTCCTTCCCTGGAGAGGTTCAAAACCCACCTGGACGCAGTCCTGTGCCCCCTGCTCTGGGTGTACCTGCTCAAGCAGAGGGGTTGGACGGGGTGATCCCGAGAGACCCCTTCCAACTTCTACCATTCTGTGATTTTGTGATTCTGTATCAGCTAGTGGTCTGCAGAGAGAGACTCAAGGTCCCCGGAAAGGTTGCTACGTTCATTTAATTATTTTTTGGTAGTATTGAAATACGTCTTTGCAATCCAGGTGTCAAGAGCTCTGCAGTATTTTTCCTGTCATTCTAGGAATGATGCTGAAAATATTTTGATATTTAGGTAGTTAGGCCTGAATGAAAGGTTCTGGGTACAGCAGTGATTTAACATCTCCTAGGCTTATATTTCTATTAAATAGAGTTGATCATGAATTTTCTATGAATAGGCTCTCTGTTTGTGCTTTGCTTTTTTGAGAGCAAAATGTGTTTTCTCTCAACTTTCAATCTTCAGAGGGGATAATATAATTTTTCAAGTGTTATTTCTATTTCTGTTAAAACTTCTTTGTGTAAGTATTTTACTTAAATTGAATACTTGTATCTTTATCTTCTTAATGCCCTGCCATGCCTCTGCCTCTTACCAGCCTTTTCAGGAAAGCCACATTCTGCAGCTGCACTGGAAAGACATTTTAAGAAATGTGCTAATATTTGGGGGCAATTTCACATTGCCAAAAAGTATGTTTAAGGTCACGTGAATATAGTTTGGTTTTGCTGTAATACTTTTTGTTTATATTAGGCTCAAACTTCTTCAAGAAGTTTGAGGGGGGAAAAGGAGCCCTGGAAGGGAAGGAGCAGTGTACAGTTATTTTTTGTTTCCTAAATTTTTTTTGATTTTTGGGCAGCTTAGAAGTATGTGGTTCATTTTTTTTTTTCCAAAAGACATCTTCTAGCAAAGACAGGCCTGAGCATCCAGCACGTGCCAGCACAGTCAAAAACTGTGATTTCCCCACCAGATGGTGAGGCCAGGCAGGCACCCAGCTCTGCAGTTCTTGTAAGGCTTCCTAGCTCTGTAGCTGCAAACTCCCAGATGTTTTGTTTCAGGACGCGGAGGAAGTTCAGACAGCTTCACTCCCTATTTCGGACAAAAGCAAATGAGGAAATACCAAATTTTCTGCGTTACAGAAGTCCTTTATTTATGATCACCTCTGTTACTGAATTTGTCTGACTCGATAAAACTGCCATGCACTTGAAGTAATTTTTGTAAGGCATACTTAGTTTTTGGGAGAGTTCATTAATAATTGTCATAAAGGAGTCACTTTGGGCAGCCACATAGATAAGCCCTGTTCCTGCACATGATCTTCAGTTTCTCCTGTAGAAAATACTGGATTTAATCAAAGGTGAAATAGTGATTTTTCTCTTTGTGTTTAATTGCCAGTTTCAGTACTTTCTGGCAGAGAATATGCTTAAAACTTTCAGAGACATCTCCAAGTTTCTTTTGAAAGAAGTTATTTTAAGAGCTGTTTGGTTAAATGATGTTGGCACTTCTGGATTTTTTTTGCAAAATTTCAAGCATATAGGCTTCAGGGTACACTACTATTTGTGGCAGGTTCCTACCTGTGTAAATAAGTAGGCAGTAAGAAAGATTCATTAATCCTCATTTGTTTAACATTTACAACTATTTACATTTAAATGTTTTTTTTCCTTCTGAACTAGGAAGTAGAAAGAGTCATGTCTGACAGAGAGGAACATCGCTCACAACACATCTGCTTTCGGTAAGGAAAAAAATCAGTTTATGCTTAATTTTAGGTATTCATGTAGCTCCTTGTGTTTCTATAGGATTCACTGATTGCCTACCTTAAAGCACATCAGTTACTTTTCTGTATTTCATCTGTATTGTATAATGCAGTGTAGGAGTAATACATCTCCCTGAAGATCAGGGGAAAACTCTGGAAACAGGAGAAATAAGAGGGATGTCAGAATAAGCACTTTACCAGTCCTATATTGTTAGTCTAGATTATTTTGTGACCAATTCTGAAGAAAATACATCAGAATGTTATATGTGAACAGAAAAGATTCCTCATATAATCTATGAATGACACCAAAATGATAACAAGATTGAATATATGATATCGATAATATTTTATATTAAAAATAAACCCTCTAATAAGCCCCTAGTCCTGGATGGTTGTTTTCTTATCATTTTAATTCTTACACTTTAAGGGCTCAAGGTTCATTGTTGGTTTAAGTAAAAAGGCTGATTATTGCAATTAATGCTGTCTGTGGAACAGCAGCATAAAAGCTTTGTGGTTTATTGCTTTCTATTTAGTAATAAAATGCATTCAAACTGTTTGAAGTTCAACACAACGACATATTGCATTGATTTGAAGTGCCGTATCTCAGAAGTAATGTATATGTACAAAGACACGCTGCCATTTAAAACAGCACATCAGAAGGAGTCTTACAGCACCTGAAGGAAATGTTTAGCAATGCCACATTTTCAGGTAAGAAATAGATTCTGGATGGTGGTACAAAAGTGCATGTGTGTTTTTTTTTCTGATGAAATCCAGCACAGAAGAAACTCTCCGGCACCCATTTTGGGGCTACCCTGCACATGAGGGTTTGCCAGACGGCGCCTTTTCAAAGGAATGGTGGTTTTTCCTTCTATCTTAGATCCTCTTTGCTTCTAGTACATCACTAGTACATTGAGTTTGTTCCAGCAGATGAGAAAAAGAAACAGGATTTTGCCCATTAACTTAAGCCAGTGTATTTTGCTAGTTACCAGTTTATGGTGATGTAAAGACAAGTAATGGTTTATGAATGTTGGAAACTAGTTAGTTCGAGAACTAAATTCATGTCAGAGACCTGACATAAATAGCCTGAATTTACCAATCGTTCCTCTCTGCTATGGATAATTTAATAAAACATATGTTAAATGTAAATACATATAGTTGAATTCATGCACATGGTGTGCGTTTAATAACTGTGGGGTTTTTTTTAAATGAAAAAATAAGCTTTTCCCCTTCATCAACCTAGTCCAGCATTATACAGTACTGCTAATGGGTACAGACTTCTTCCTGAAAATATTTAACCTCAGAGTTTGTAAGAATTTAGGCTTTGTTATTTGGCTATTATGATAAAAAAAAATAAATTACAGCTTTTCTTTCAAAAGAGGAAAAAAAAATTGAGGCATGTCTTTCTGAGCTGCACATGGTGAGGTTTCCATTTTAGTAGTTGTAGACGCAGGCATTTGGTCTCGATGCTCTGCAAAACATGTCAGCAGCTGGGTGCATTTTAATCAGTAAAAAGGCTACAGAGAACTGTCTGTCTGTAATATGATCATATATAAATGACCGTAAAATTATTCTTATTCTTTGGAAAGGATAGGAATAGGGGGCTGGATTGATATTTGTTCATGGTATTGCTATAAACAAATTTCCACTTAGTTGGCAAACATTATTATTGTTATTGTGAAATTACTGCAATTATTTTATTTGCTTGGTAAGTAGTTTGCTGGGTGGGAGTGCTTGTTTGGACTTTAAGGAAGTCCCACTGTTTTTGCTTTGCATTTGTACTTAATCCTATGAATAAGTCCTACACACAAGCTTTTGAAAATGTAAGCTCCTAAACTTTCACGTTGGTAAATCCTGATTCATGATGACACAAGGGCAGGATTTTGATTCTCTCTCTGCTGTTGATAACATTACAAGATTATTGCAAGGCAGAACTTGGGGGCAGGAGCTCGTCAGCCTGGCAAGGAACAGGATAGCTCAGCGTACAAGGAACATCCAGCAAGGGACTTCCTCAGAAGCCCAACTGAAAAAAAAAAGGGGGGGAGTTTTCCAGCATCACGGGCAATACCATGGGCACTGAGAGCACCCACATGGGGTCAAGCCCAGGCCTGCTCTCTCATGCACGCCTTAGACACCAGCTGAGTGACTTCAGGGCAGCTCCTAGAAACTTTGCAGGCCCCCTGTAAGGGCAAAGATGGTAGAAAGCAATTTTATTCTAAATACAGTTTCGATAAGTGGTTCAAGTGTGTAATGCAGGGAATCTGCATTGTACAAGGTGTTTGGCAAGCTCAAAATCTGGGTTGTTTGCTTGCTTAACGTACGTTTTTCCTTTGACTCCAGTGGATACTGTGCAGTGCAAACAAATGATGGTATGTCCGTGAAACTGTCCGAGCAGAGAACACAAAGCATAGCAACGATGGTTATTATATGAAAGATGATTAAAGCAATTAGTAATGCAATCTCTACTTAATGAATACTTTAATGTAAATATCCACCATTGATTCTCCCAGACAGTGGCTATCAGAAGCACCCTGAAACTGCATGGTGCACACTTGTGAGTATCTCTCTTTTTTATGAAATTTACTTTGATCTCATGATTTATTTCACTTTTGAAAATATGCTTTATATTTTACTGCTTAAAGTAAATCAAGAGCGTAATAAAAAGCTCGGGGTGAATAGCAGTGGCTACCTCTGTTGAAGAAAGAGCTATTGGAACTGGATATTAGGTAAACCTTCTTAGCAGTAAGGGCGGGTAGATCAATTTTTAAAAGGCTGGCAATGAACACTCCATCTCTTTAAATCTTGAAAGATGGGTCTGGATGCCTTAGCTGAATATATATTCTACTTTAGTCTAAAAGTTTTTAGATTTGATGTAAGAATTACTGCATGACATTTTCTGGCCTCTGTTATATGGAAGGTCAAATCTGTCGATCACACTGATCCCTTTGGGTCTTAAAATCTTTAAATCTATTGCAAAGAAGCTAGCTGCCAATTAATGTTTGTGCTTCGAGTACAGACGTTCAGTTGAGAGCTTTACTTGCCTGTACTGATTTACCTTCAATTCCTGGAAGAAGTTGAGAATGATGTTTAGTTGCTTCCTAACCACATAGGACTGTTTTTCATTTAATTCATATTCTTTCATTGCAACTTCTGGGTCTGTAGTTTCTGTCTTGATTATTTGCTGTAAGAATTTATTTTAGTTCTGTATCTTTTCAGCTTACAGGATAGTGAATGAGGCATGTGAACATTCATGCTCAACTCATCCCTACGTATTAGGATTAAAACCCCATGAAATTCTTTTGTTTATTTCCATTTTTAATCTGCATTGGGTACTACTATTAATACTAAGGGATTTTTTTCTCTGTGGGTTTTGTTTGTTTGTTTGTTTTCTAGTGCCTTTAATATATCACACTTTATATATTGTTGAACTCCTTCTTTGTCCATCAGCGGTAGTACAGCTCCCTGATGAATTGGGATGGGCTTGCTGATTCAGCTGATAGAAGGAAGAGAGGATTCATGTTTGGCAGTAGTACAGAGTTATGTTGGCTTCAGATGAGAATGACCTAACATTTGTCATCTGTTGTTTATTCTCTTGTCCTCTGCTGAAAGAGGAGATCTTGTTGTGGATGGCTCGATTGGAGTCTTTAATGTTTGTGTCACTGTGTATTTATGGAGTTGTTTTGCACATTGTAGGGAAGCTAGTGAGGTTTATGCAATGATCCTTGGAGATGTTGCATCTTCAGCTAGGAGAAGGTTTTCACAGGAGAGGGAAGAGGTGATAGCATTTACTGCCAGCTTCGCCCTAGAGCTCTTGGTACAAGTCGTGGCCCCAGCCTGTGGAGCAATTGCCTAACAAGGATCAAGAGCACAAATATCTGCTCTGAAACTGCACGGGAAGTTATTGTGGGGAGAGGAGAAAAAGCCCAAGTAGTCAAAAATAGCTTGACAGAAGAGGAAAAACTCCAACTTACAGAGGGTAGGTAAAAGCCTAGGTAATGTTCACTCTCTGGAGCAACAGAGACTATATTCATGGTCATGAGGTCAAATTCAGGTCTTATGACTGACAAATGTCACTATGCTGCTTTACTGCTCATATGTGATAATATATACCAAGTCATTACAGGCCAGTGAATTACATACACAAACATACTTGAAAACACCCCAGTGTTATAGCTAAGGATAAGGCTTTATTTTTTTTTTTCTTTTTTGATAGATATTTTGTGAGAAACAGGTCAGTCTGCAATACCAAACCAACAAAGGATTACTTCAGACCGTAAGGTAAGAGTGAAACTTATCCTGAAGAAGCAGCCGGAATCTTTTTGGTTGAAAGTACAAAACGAGATTAGTACCACATTACCTTTTGGGTCAACTGCCTGTGTAGACTTCTGTCAGGACTGTTTCTAACATTTATGCATAACTGCAGAATTTAGGATCATATAGCTAGGGGGGGTTTCCCCCCCCTTTTTTCTTTTTTAACCTTGGTGTTCAAGATAAACTGTAGCAAAATGGGATAGCGTTTTGATTGCTGTAATCATACATCCCACACTTAAACATTCTGAAGTGTCCTTCATCTCCTAATTTTCAGCTATCAGTAGCATTTATGACCCACTTTGCTCACTCTTGAGATCATAGCTTCTGAAACAGAGCACCATAAGAGGTTGCCAATAGCCTTTTAAACTGTGAACTCCTGTTTTTCAGCGTCTCCATAATTTTTTTTGCCTCTTCCTTTCAGGGAGAAGAGAGGAAGCCGTTTTGGATCATGACTGCTCCTTGTTCTCTCCTGACTACCCTTATTAAAAGAGGTGCTAAAATTTTAAGGATAAAATTTAAAAAAAAAACAAACAAAACAAAACCAAAAAAACTAGAAAATTATTCAGCCAATTCCTTCTTTAGTTTAATGGGTACTAACTACTAATTGCCTCTGAAAAGTCTTACCTAGACTATTAAATGGTTTCTTTTTCTCTTTTCCTTTATTTGTGAAGTATTTTATCAACAAATTTAATTAAACTGACCACAAAAGAACCCAGAAATAGGAATACAAAAGACATTGGATTTTTTGACAGATATGAACGTGCTAATTAGCCTTCAAATCAGCCACATTAAAAAAGGAAGTCTTTAGTACACATCTCTATTGCTTTTTATTAAAACTAAAGAATTTGAAAAATACCAAATGTCAAAGAATAGATAATAAAGCTTTCACCCTATTGAAACAATATTGGTAAATCTTACTGATGCGCTGTTTATAAAAAAAAGAAATACAGTGCTGCAATTATAATGAGAATCTGCATTGTTGAATCTCCCTCTAGTTGTGGAAACAAGGCAATTTATACTGTTTTCCAGAGCTATTTAAATTGTTTCTTTTATGTCATATGGTTTTGTGCTAGCGTTTTTTTTTCAAGTTCTGCTTTTGTGGGTCTGCTTTCTCCTTGTTTCTTATTTGAATGCTGAGGATCTTCTGAGTCAAAACCATTAATTTTCACATGGTTTTCAATCAAGACCTTTGCAAAATGGCCAATTTCACAATGGCTTTAATGGAAAATATAGATTGCTTCATATTTGATTTAGACCTCACCCCTATGCCGGTTTTCTTTTTCTTCTCTCAGCTTTAAACTGCAAGAGGGTAGATTTAGATTAGATAAAAGGAAGAAATTCTTCACTCTGAGGGCGGTGAGGCACTGGAACGGGTTGCCCAGAGAAGCTGTGGATGCCCCATCCCTGGAATTGTTCAAGGCCAGGCTGTACGGGGCTTTGAGCAACCTGGTCAAGTGGAAGGTGCCCCTGCCCATGGCAGGGAAGCTGGAACTAGGTGATCTTGAAGGTGCCTTTCAACCCAAACCGTTCTATGATTCTATGTTATAAAGCTTTGCATGTTTTTTCTCAGCCTTTTCTTAGTATGAGCATGTAACTTGGACAACTGGTCTGCCTCTAATTATATTTAAACTGCACTGAAAACCATTAATGTTATTTCTAGTGATGTACTTGCAGTTGATATCCTGAAAATTAAAATACTCAGCGGGAAATCCTGGCTCCACTGGAGTTAAGGAAAAGTTTCCATTGAGTGAACATTTTTTCCTATATATCTAGGCATGGAGGTCTAAATATAATTAAAAATTAGATCCTGATTTGTCTCCAGCCCATCTTTAATAGAAATATTGATAATCTTTAATGGAAATAGTAACTGTAGCTGTTACAGCTGATATTTTCCAAACGGTTAGTATATATTGTGTCCAGGGAGATTCTCCTATATGGGGTTTTCTCCTGAGTCAGTTCAACTGAAGTGAAAACAACAATACTGTTTAGTGATCTTATTTAAAGAATTGGGATGCCATGTCTTTCTCCTCTGGTGCCAGAGAGAATTTCTGCTGAGGCAGTAATAGCACCTGAAGCCGGGAGAGTTTTATAGGGCACAGGTTTCCTTAAAAGCGTTTCCTAGTTTTATTGTCTTTTATTATTGTGTGCATTTTAAAAATGTACTTTTCTGTAGTATCCAGACACTGCAATATTTACCTAACTATTAAACTAACAGTATACAATATATGAGCAAGAAACAATATGGTTTTGCTGAATGAGGTGGGTTTTTACTGCAGAAGAGGTAATTTCTACTGGTAATTTCACTTACAGGTGTTGTCACTGCATGAAAGGAAGAATACACAGAATAAAAAGGCAGTGAAGAGGCCATATAGATATGATTTTTCTTTGGAAACCATTTTGTTGTTCTTTTGGGCTGCAGCTGGAAGGAAGTGTTGCTCTTTTCAAACATATAATCTAAAAGCACCTGGAAAAGTGAAGCTAATGGACTCAAGAAAGGTTTTTTTCAAACGCTCATACTGAATATGACAAATATTTCTGACTGCATTGCTGAGGCCTAACGTAAAAATGGAAACCCTATTTAATTCATGTCATAGCTTTGCTCTCAGAGCACTATTTCTAAAGAGTCCTAACACAGTAATGGGCAGGGCTGGTGATGGGAGTGATCTGGTTTATCCGTCATGAGTTTTTTTCAATGCAGTATTTGTGTGTCATTTATAAAAGTACATTTTTACCTCACTACAAATGTGCCTCCCAGCTTCAGCAGATCTAATACACAATTACACTTCTCAGCTCAGAAGCGAGCTCGCTCTCTCTTCTCTGCCTTTACAGATTGAGTTCTAGGTGGATTGGAGTAATATAAAAAGTCTGGGCGGGTTTAGCATCCTTGAAAATGCTAGAAACAGAGTAATTGCATGACCAGTACACACTGCAGATGGGACTTTTTCATCGCTGCCCTCAGCCAATGAAATTCTTTTTCTTCTACATTCAAATCTGATATAGACTTTTTGATTTCACTGTAGATGGTTTCACCCTTGAGCTGAGAAGCAGCCTGAGTGGTAACGTATGTATAATTGGGGCAATTCATTCAAGTCCCCTTTAAAAGCAACGCATTATGCATGCACAAATTTTAAAAAGGACAATTGTAAAGACACGTCTTTAAAAAAATGCTTTTGTAGTGAATAAAACAAAATTATTTCTTCATGCTCCTCTGCAAAGTGGGTGGCTACAAAGCATGTGCATAGATTTCTGGAGATACAATACAAAGGGGAGGATAATAATAACCTTTTTTATGTCGCCAAAGAGTCTGCACAAAGATTCCATCAGCATTTTGCACAGTATGATAAAAAATGCATTAAATCCTCAACATCAATGGAGGTTCAAAGTGAAACAGAATCAAGCAGAATAAGGTACCCGTAAAGAAAAGAAATAGCTAAATGATATTAAGGAAGCCAAGATAACTGCAAAATTAACAACACAATAGCTTATAGAGTCTGCTTCTGCTAACAAAAGACAATCTTTACCACCTAGCATCTCCATTCACTCCTGGAAAGAAAAGGTAATTACAGTCTGGAATTAAGAAAATAGTAAAAGCATGGTTTTACAATGATAATTTAAAATTTGAAGTTAAGATACTTGAACTCTGACCTCTCAATAAAAAGAGAGACTTCCTGTCTGTGCTGACACCATGATGTTGAATGGTGCCAAAGGCAGTCTGAAGTCGAGAATAGGTCCCTGACTGCATTTCTTGATTTGTTATCTTCCTCACATCCATGACTTGATGGGTATTCTTGGGGGAGACATTTGCAGGCTGCCTCGATGCAGACAGAGCCCTTTGGGGCATGGTTGCATGCAGCACAGAGCGAGCCAACCCGGTACAGTATGTCCATGCATTGGCACCACCGGCCAGAAAAGGCATGAAGGGATTTCCTGGAAAGCAGAATCCTTTCTGGAAAGACTCCCCTATCTTTCACTGAAAAAAAAATTTTCAGGGTTTCTGCAAGTGCTGTGGCAGGACATAACCACGGAGTGGATGTCGCCTCTCAGACCCTCTCAGTCTGAAAGCTTTTTGCAGTAGGACTGTGCATTTGCTGTTTATTGTGAGCTTCTTCCAGAGAGCAAAAGCTGATAGAGCCGGTCACAGGTTTCAGTGTGAAAGCTCAACGCAAACAAATGTGTGCAGATTGCACTGTCAGCTCTTAAGTCACGAAATCGGCCTGGGGGGCAGGCAGGAAATGCAAGAAACACAACTCTTTTCGACAGGGCAGTCCATTAGCTTGCACAAAGGTCTCCCAAAGGGAGAATAGGGAGCCTCCCATCTAGCAGCTCTGAAACTAAGCAAGAAAAATCCTTTGTTAGCAACGGGTGGAGAGATAGTCCTAAGAGGTCTCACCCACGACAGAAATCCCCTGATCGAACTCATATGTGACCTAAGCAAACTCTTCCCGTTGACTAGAGGTCGGTCAATGCACTTGCTGAGTAGTTAGCAGATGAGGTTGTTTTTGCTAAGTCACCACCCATCCGTAAGGGACAATAACCACAGGCTAAAAGCACCCGCCAGGTGTACGCTACTCAGTCCAAAATGGAGTGGTGGCTTAAGTCTGCTTTTAGCTTAAAATATTCATGAGCCTCTAAAATCCAAAACCCAAAGGCTTTGTGCTCAGCTACTGCTTCTCTGTGGGAACCATGTTCTGGAGACTTTTTCCCATGGAAGTCTCCTGCTTTGTACTTCTGGTTGAAGCAAACAGAAACAGAAATATTTTGGGGGTTGTTTTTTGTTATTTTGCCGTTTACAGCTACATATTTGCCTTCAAAAGCAAAGGTCAGAGGCTTGTATTAATTAGAAATACTTCAAAAACTTGTATCTCAGAGCTCTTCAAAAGCCAGCATAATAAAGAACAGGTGAAAAGTATTGCAGAAAAGGAGGTTAGGGAAGATAAGAACTATTTTAATTTTTTTTTTTTTAGCCTTGTTTCTATTGTCCACATCTCTTACGTACAGAGAAGTTTTAAATCAAGTAAACTAAAGCTTAACACAGTTCACCTTTGGACAGAGTGCATAGGTAGAAACAGCTCCTGAGGTCACTGTGCTACTGCAGCAGCCCAGCAAGAGGCAATGTAATCTTGTTTAAATTCAAAATGTGTTCTGGCAACACAGGCCCATCTGCTAACCCTTTGCTAAGAGTCAGGTCTGGAAAAGTAATATAAAGATACAACTCCTGGCTTCTAGTATGATTTTTTGCCCCTTTAGATGCCTCCAAGAGCTTTTCAACTGCCTGAAATAAGTTCTCTAACAGAAGAAAATAGCTAATGAATGCAAGGGAGGAGAGAGGCAGATTAAAAGAAAGAGGGGAAAAAAGCCAGTCAGAGAAGGAGGATAAAGACAAGAAAAGCAGAAGGCAACGTGTTCTTGCCGAGTTTCGGGGTGGGGGAGGCTCTGTTGCTGTTCATTTTGTTGTTGGAATATAGACGGAGGGAGGCTCCTGGGGAAAGGCTTGGGGTAGGAGGAGGATGTTACTGAGTTGGGGGGTTGAAAGATAGTGATACTGATTATTATATCAATAAAGTATTAGAAACATATTTAAGTATTCTGATGTACCTTCAAATGTTTTGGCAGTTTTGCAGTGTTTGCATCCATCATGGAAAAAAAGGCAAAACCACTATGCGTTCCTGGGGATTGCCAGATACGATGTGCCAAAAAAAGAGGCAGTCTCCTTCATTTATCCTTGTTTTGTGCTTATGCACTCATGTTACAACATGATGAATTAATTGCGTCTCACAATGCTACAGGTTGACTGCATCAAATTGGATGAGCGGAAAATATTTCAATGCAGTAATTACCATATGTTTCAAAAAGGCTTTTCTGCATACAATATGGTACATGTATATATGACCATAAGTAAAGAAGAAAAAAGAATATCAATACATGATTTTTAAGAAGAAAAACTTACATGAGAAGCAGAATAACAATTCTGAACAATAACGAACAGAGAAAATACGGGACAAAAATACAGAGTCAAAAGTCAGTATTGGGGAGAGTGGGAAGTGAGGGAGGCAGAGATAACATAGTAAAGGGCTTACAAATGTTAACATATGGATGTTGAAAATGGTACGTTGAACTATGTGTATCTCCCTGAAGAAGAAAGCAAGTGTCTTGCAGAGTAGATGTAAATATGCCTTATTAAGGACCTGAGCTGGGGTCAGTAAGACCCTACCAGCCACCACTTATGGCGGTGGGATTTCAGTACCTCGGAGGAGGGTTGAAGTGATCCGAGTTTTGAGTTAAAACTCTGACTAATATCACTGTGGGAACTTACAGCAGGAATTGATATGTATATGAGTTCAGCCTTGCATGGACAGAAATATGTGTAAAGGTGTCCTTGGTCTTCCTGTGAAGGGCCAGGGGCAGCAGAGCAGCTGGGCAGGGAAGGAAGCTGAACCACACACTGAGAGAAGGAGGCATACCACGTAATGCAGGTTTTGCAAGTGCAAATTGCACCCGTAAAGAGGAATCTGTCTTTTTTTAAGCATTTGGGTTGCTCTTTGTGGTGTTGGAGAATAAAAATGAAGAAGGAATTTCAAACGATCATTTTGATAAAATGAATGTGTGGGAGCAAAGAGGATGGTAGGATTTTAATTTGCAGCTTAAATAATTTTAAAAATGAAACGCCAAATATGAAACTACAAAGGCGGGAGAGGTTGTTTGTAGGTTTTTTGTTTGTTTTAGAAAGGATTTCTTTTTCCCCAGTTTGAACTACAGATGGGTCTCATGGGATTTGCTTTCAAACATAAGGGAGGTATTCAAGCTTTCAGATTTCATTACCACTTTCTTCATTATTGTGCCTTGAGGAGCTATAAATAACACATGGCTAATTTGTGAATATGGCACGTTCCAGGGGATGCATGTATTTTAATCAGGGCACCTTCTGACATTTGGTAATTGGTTTACAGATTTGTTATATAATTTCATGATTATTAAGTTGCTAAGAGGAAAAAATTTAAATTTATGTGATCTAAAATCTGCCCTCATTGGACCCTTACAACAGCTGTGCTCCTTACAGGTCTAACTGAGGACAGATTTTAAGTCAGCGAGTACATAAACTGGCTTCTTTTTTTATTTCTTATGGTTTCAGGGATGTGATTAGTCGTTATGTTATTAATGACATATTTCTTCCAATTAAAACTTTTTATTTGCATGCATATCACTAAACTGTTTGCTTTTAAGATGTATGTAAATTTTGTCCAGTAAGAAATGCATTTTTATGTTGGAAGGTACATGTTTGTTGGTGAGGTTTTTTTGACCTGTTTATAAGAACAAGCATTGCAAGCATTCAAATTGTGAGCAGTTGTCTTGGATGCTACAAAAGACACTTGGAAAATCTGTGCAAAGTGACCATTCACAAAAGCCAGTTTATTTCTGGAGGGAATGTAAGATATTTAAGCATTACATGTATAACAAATTTCTTTTTATGCTTTGATCCTTTGAATGGAGATGTTTTAGTGCTAAAATGAGCTTTACTCAGTCCTGGCCAGGAGGCAGCAGTACGGTCAGGTGTCTGCATAAGCTTGCTTTGCTTTGTACTCAAGGACATGGATATAGGGAAGAAAAGACTCTTTTTGTATCCTGTGTGTGCATTTTCCATAGCTGTACCTCGCACAGAAAAAAGCAAATCATCTTGAGGGGAGAGGATGAGCCGTAACCGTGGCAGCGGCCTGTTGGACCTTTCCCAGTAAGGGCTCGTGGCCGCAAGCCAGCAGGTCAGAGCCAGCACCTGAAATTTGTGTGCTTCGTCTGCCAGAGCCTGTCATCTCACCTGGCTGTCGCTCACATCTCAATACAGACATCTCACTGAATTGTAGCCACTTGGGGATATCAACGGTAATTTTCTATATATCTGCGTACTGGCATTTATATTCATGCATTAACGTCACATGCCACTGGCATATCTGCATTTGTTCTCTGACAGCATTTGCAAATAGACTTTCAATTACTACCTTTCCATTCTTCAGCATTCAAAATCAGGTTTATTTTCAAAAGCAGTTCTGAGGATGTCTTTTGTGTAATCCTGCTCTCCTGCAGCTGAGGCATCCAGTCCCTGGAAATGGGCTGGGTAGTGATTTTGAGACTCGATTTTGAGAACATCTTGCCTAAAATAATAGACATATGATGGGGATTAATAAGGAATATTATCTCCCATTTTTTGTATTATCAAAATCAAAAGCACACGCAAACTGAAAATTTTCATATTTTAAATTTTAGTTATTGAGTATTCGTTTTCTCTTTTGCACAGAATGAGACATACCTGTCTGATTTCCAAAGCTATCTTACTTCTCTGGCTATACCCATTGCCACATATGTTTAGGGTAGCCGCTAATTAACTAGTATTTCAGCTATAGATTACTGTATTATGGTTGTTCATTTATGTTATTAGCTTACTGGATAAGGGCAATATGTGAAAAACAGCGGGTTCAGGTATGAACATCTGCTAGTTAGCAGCTAGAAGCAGGCAAGCAGTTCACAGCAAGAAGTTCATGCCATTAATTTATTTCTTTATCATTCATAAAATACTCTCACAGAGACTCTTAGTATGTTTTTTGCTAATTTGAATTTCTTTAGAAATATTTCTGGTTAGTCCATGAACAGCCTGGAACTGGAATTCTGAGTACTTCTATGCTTACGTTACATATTTCAAATTATGCTACACTTAACCAATGCAATATTAGCATTTTGCGACTAATGCTGAGTAAAACAAAACTATAGTAAAAGTCCACTAACACCCTTATGATTTCTTCTTCTAGTTTTACACTGGTTTTATTTCAGCAAATGTCCCATCAGCAACAGCCGCATCAACTGGGCACGAAGGTGCAATTTGTCTGCCCAGCCAAATGTCCCTGTCTACGCCTGTGCCAGCTGCTCACAAGTGGCACGAGCTGTGCCCCATCATCTCACGTGGAGCTGCCGGGGAGCCCTGCTGCGCCCTGAGCCAGCATAGCTGACGGCGGGGATGGAGGGCCACGAAAGGCTGCAAATGGGGCTCTTGCTGTCCCATTAGCTGATGATCGCAGCCACCTGTGGCATGTTTTGACATTAAAAAATGCCAAGCGCCCGCGATAGATGTTAGCATCTGTCACTGCAGCATGGATTGAAGCAGCTTTGGCTGTACAAGGCTGGCTGAGAACAGGCAAGCTACAAGAGTCTTGCCTTTCCTTTCCAGAGCTTCACCTCTGCTGGCACATTGAAAACCTGCAGAGGCTCCAGGTGCTGTGGAGCTTGTATTTGCCTTCTGCAACTTGCTGATGACATTTTATGATATTTTACATCAGTGTTTCCCTCTGCCACTGAGCCAGGAGGAGTGATGAGGGTGCCTGAAATACTCACATTTGCTGCAGGGACAAAGACACGCAAGGGGCCCACTTAGAAACCAGAATGAGTCTCCACACAGTAATGTGAGGAACTGCTCTGGTACTGTGCAACATTGCCCAAGAAAAGTCACAATTGCTCCTGTGTTGTTAGTTGCAGATACTTGACTGTGGCCGGAGCCTGTGGCTTGGGAATAAATGGGAAAGGGACATTTCTGCGGGGTCTGATGGGGGAATAGCTCCTGCGCTCCTGCTGAGCTGGGCACCTGGCTCTGTGTTAGCTTCTCCTGTAGAATATTGGAGAAATCATTAACCCTGTTTCCCGGTGGAAATCACTGCCCAGCACTTCCCCAGCCCTTACTCCTTTGGACTCAAGTGTGGCATAGCCCTGCCAGCAGCTCTGGTAGTGCTTTCTGTCAGAGCTGGGGGTTTTTTTTCTTTCTTTTTTTTTCTCTCTTTTTTCTCTGTGTCTCTGTGCATCACTAGACTGCTTAAACAAATTACTTCTGAGGATTATAATCTTACTTACATGAATTGCTTCACTGTAGTGTATCATAGACAATGCATTTAAGAAGCTATAATAATTTCTTATTTCTAGGAAGCAGTGTGTCTCCTCTTTGTAAGCCATGCTATTTATTAGCTCGAGCCTCATACAGACCTATTTTAATGAAATTCCACATGACATGATAGCGAAGGATTGTGTAAGCGAGCACAATTTCAGGTAGGTCTGATGCATACACACACTCATACACATGCTTATAGTGAGATGGAAATCCACTGATTTCCATAGAATTATTCAAGGACAGAGTCTATAATTTGTCACCATTACCTCTGAAAGATTGTCTCTGATGTGGCTGTACAGTCTGTTGCAATAGCTGCTTCATCTGATGGCTGGTAGGCAGATTGTCCGTGAGGCCATCCGCTCTCGTGGTCCTGGCATGTGGTCCTTGCTCCCAGAGGGTGCATTTCTCCTATGCCAGGCAGCACGTTTATTTACCCAGGCTCCACATGATGTGGTCCTTGCCTCACGGATTCTCATTTGGAAGATGCTTATTTGCCGTGTAGACTGGCTTTTTTGATCATGTTGTGACATAGGTGCTCAGTTCCTACTCACAGTGTTGTGTTTTGGTTGTTTTGCTTTTTTTTTTAGAGTCCGAAGAAAATTCATTAATAAATCAGTCTGGCTTTTTCTTGAGAAAAAGGCAGCATTTACTTGTCAAAGCAAATATTGATAATATTGCTTTGCAAATAGATTTTGTCAATTTCTGGGACCTTTGAGGCTGTCCAGGCAATCACTGATGGATTATATTGTGCTGGCTTCAGCTATGCAATAATATAACTAGAAATATTGCAATTTTTTAGCGTACATGGCCATAAATAGAGACTTCCGCATAAAGTAGATTAAGGAACATCTTTGATGCTTTCATTCAAAGAATACCTCTTCTATAAGGTGAACATTAACAAGACAGTAGTGTCATGTTTTCATGTCGAGGTTGCTAACTGAACAGATCATTAGAGAGAAAAGGATCAAAGCCATTTCTACACATTACATTTCAGGTAGATGTGAGAGTGTCACTGACAAAAAAGCTAAAGTAGCAAACTTCACATGAGGGGAAGCTCACTCCTCCTGTCTTGTTCTCCTTTGCAATTTCCTTTCAGTGACTCACAAACTTCTTTAATTTTAAAAGACGTTGTAATCCACCTGCAAGGGTTAATATAACTCTGGTAAGAGACTTAGGAATATGACATCAGAAAAGATGTTGGCTCTCCTTCATTGCTAGTGGGCAAGACCCAAATACAGCATTAAAGAATTAAGTGTGTAGTTTTTACTGGCTTTCCAAGTCTTCGTGGTCTGGAATTGCCTTTTTTCTTTTTTTTTTTTTTCAGTAAGGAAGAGTTACTCATCCAACAAAAGACTGAATATATTCACTGAGCACAGAAAAAATGTTTCTGTAAAGCAGAAAGTTTCTGAAATTATTTTGCAAAATGTTCTTCATGACACCGTAGTCCCAAGCATAAAATTATCAGTAATTTAAGTGGAAAAATAAGTTAATTTATTGTGTAAACCTATAGCTCTTCTCTCCTTTGTATCTACTGGTAGGACATTCAGTCCTTTCTTCCAGGGGTACAGGATGTATAACCTAGACCTCAATGACAAAGGGAGCTGTTAAATCCTGATTATAGGATATTCTTCAGGCAAGAAAGGCCCTTACATTACTTTCTAAAATCTGTTGAATTGGTTGGATTATCGTTAATCACATTCATCTTTAAGTGCGGATCAGCTCCTTGCATATCTCAAAGAACGTGAGCAAGAGCTGCACTGAAGTTAAACGTTATACAATAGGATTGTAAGACATGTAGCCAAAGTGCTTCTCAAACTTTTTACAGATATTCCAACACATTTGAAGCGTTTGACAGAAAAGAATGGGCAAGGGCAACAATGATTGATCCATGTTTTTAAGAAAAAAATTGTAGCCATATTTCCACCAGGGGGTTCAGACAGACATTGATATATTTATCATGAAAGAGCCCACGAGCACCAGCCTTTGCATCACTAAAAATGTAGCCTGCTGCAAAAATTTACAGCTATAATGTAAGATTCATAGCCACTCTCTTTATTTATTGGAAAAATCTCTTGCAGCTGAGTAAAGACATAAATATAAAATTAAATCACAAAACCTACTTTGAACTAGTGCTAAGGATACTCCTTAAACTTACGGGGCCAGGACAACATAAAACTAATGTTGAAACACAACTGAGATGAACAGTTTTTATTTACTCATCCATTATGCCAAACATCACAGCTAATATGTAAAATCAGGGATTATTTGAGAGTATTTGCTACATAAGCATAACAGAAAGACTCAAGGACAGCACGTTAAACAAAGATACATCCATGAATTTCTGTCATTATGATTTATAGTTTTCATGTCCCTGTAAAATTATTTTTATAGTTTATTTTACTAGAGAATACTGTGAGAGAACTTTAGATGCTCTTGAAAAATAGCTTCATAAACAACAACAGTCTGTCACATGAATTCTTTGAGTGCATAGATACGGGTATGAATGCTTATATTAGGTTAATATTATTTTTTCTTTTAGGTCATTGCAGACATTTTAGGTGTCTGCGATACTTTAATATTCCCATGATGTGTCATGGACTGATGTGGGACTTTCTGCTTTCTCAGTCTTCCGGCTTTTTCTGCTAGGACATCCTGTAGTGGTCTGAATTGTGAAACTAGGGAATGGAAATATCTTTTGGGGGTAATCTGAATTTTCCTGGAGCATGATATCCCTTGTAGCTGGACAGAGAACAGTACAAAATAGATGATAGATGGGCACATTTGTTAGAAGAAAAAAAAAAAAAGAGGAGACATGGCAAGACAAGACTCACTGTGTGGCCAAAAGCCTGCTTGGTGGCTTCAAGATGAATCATAGAATCATAAAATAGTTTGGGTTGGAAGGGACCTTTAAAGGGCATCTAGTCCAACCCCCTTGCCATGGGCAAGGACATCTCCAACCAGACCAGGTTGCTCAGAGCCCCATCCAACCTGACCTTGAATGTTTCCAGGGATGGAGCATCTACCACCTCTTTGGGCAACCTGGGCCAGTGTCTCACCACCCTCATTGTAAAAAATTTCTTCCTTATATCTAGTCTGAATCTCCCCTCTTTTAGTTTAAAACCATTACCCCTTGTCCTATCGCTACAGGCCCTACTAAAAAGTCTGTCCCCATCTTCCTTATAAGCCCCCTTTAAGTATTGAAAGGCCCCAATAAAGTCTCCCTGGAGCCGTCTCTTCTCCAGGCTCAACAACCCCAAGTCTCCCAGCCATTCTTCATAGGAGAGATGTTGCATCCCTCTGACCATTTTTGTGGCCTCCTCTGGACCCACTCCAACAGGTCCATGTCCTTCCTCTGCTGAGGGCTCCAGAGCTGGATGCAGTACTCCAGATGGGGTCTCACGTGAGCGGAGTAGAGGGGCAGAATCACCTCCCTCGACCTGCTGGCCACGAGACAGGGATATGGCCATGTCTCAGTAGAAGGAAAATGGGAGAAAGAGTGGCAGGGAGAGACCAACCATGGCTGGCACAGAAGAGGCTCCTGTGGCCGCTCTCCCAGCTGCATGCTAAGGAGCATGGGGGAGCAGGGCAGCTTTCTCCCTTTAGCAGCCAGGAGAAAGGGGACAAAAGACGAACCATCCCCAAGCACAATTGGTGTTAATATGTTATTTTGGATAATGACGATTCACAGTTTCTGTATAGTGGCTTTTCATCTCTAGATCTTATAGCTCTTTATCTCAATTTTGCAGGTTGCAGGACTGATTAATTACACTAGCAGCATTAGTATAATTAGTGCTGATTATTCTCTGAGCTTTCTCTTCTTTAATCATCCCGCTTCTGAACCTGTTAATTGGAACTAAATCCCTATTTATCAAATAGTGTAGGTTTTAGCATCTGAAGACAGTAGGTTTGCTTAAGTCTTTCCACCTTGAACTTGGACATTGTTATAAAAGCTTTGGGAATATTTCTGTGGGATTATACTGATTATAACTAGATCGGGATTTGGCTCAGGTCACACTGATTCGATGTGTAGGCAGTTTGATGTGCCTGGTTTAGTCTGTCCAGCATGCATAATAGTTATCACACAAGATGAAGAGAAACTTCAATTTAAAAATTACAAGCACAAGGGAAAGACCTTTGTTCTTATCTTCTAGGCTTCATGTCAAGACCTTCAGAACACCAGTGTTTACTTCTTCAGGAGAAAATTTAGGGAAATTATCAAAACAAGGACTCTGGTCTGCTTTCTGTGCCTGCAGGACCAGCATAGGAGATGCCTTGGTTTTCTTTTCTCTCTCCCCAGCAAGTTCACACAGGTAGCTGAGTCAGGAAGCTCAAAGACGTATGGTTTGCCCCATATTCCGGCCCCCCTGGCTCAGTACTGAGGACTGTCTGTTGACTTCTCATAGCAGTAAGGTTTCTAGCTTGCACTTAGTAGAACTTGGTTATATTCTGGTCCTTTGTCAAATGTTTTGATGTTATAGCTAGTGTTTTATTTAAAAATCTAGGGAAAAAAGATGAAGAATAACGTACTGGGGACTCTCATAAATTACCTACCATATTTACACTGTTACTCAGTAGCAGAATCTATGTTAAACAATCAGGGATAGTACTTCGTTGGCCAACCTGGAGAAGTTTGAATTGTCTCTAATCAAGAGTCGTCAGGATAAAAGAAAATACGTGGAAACAATATTATTCTTCAAATATATATATTTTGAAGAATATATTCCTCAAAACCTACATGATACAAAATCTGAAGAAATAAGGACTGTAGAATACTTGTTTGTTATGTGCGCTAAGTATTATCAAAGCCTGGTTATGATGACATATAGTACTGTAACAGGAGAAAAAAAAATGCAAAACATGGCTGTGGTGGAAGAATGTAAGGGAAGCAAGCAATACTTGCTGCATCTCAAATCTTTCAGTAGGTCTGGAGCTGATAGTTCTTATCCTTCATTAACAGCTTTCTGCTGGGGCTTTTTGCTTCCCCTCTTCCCCGCAAACAGCAGAAAAAATACTTACTAATGATGATGAATAGGTTTTTTTCAATTTTCCATTCCCCTTCACAAAAATCTTTCTCTGGCGCACATATCATATAAAAGTCTACTGCGCTCTCTGACTTACTGTTGATTGCTTTCATTAAGGGTATCCTATTACTCATTTGATGTTGCATATTTGTGTTGAAATCTTTTCTATTTCAAGCTGATATAGAAATTCAAGGGTATAAGGGACAGATGTTCAAGCATATTATATTGACCTAACAGCCAGTTGGGCGCAGTCAGGTGCTGACAGCTTAGACAGGGACAGACCTGGTGAGAATAGGGGAGCTATGGACCAAATCTGGGAGTCACTGGTGCACAAACACAGGTGCATGAATAGGAGAAGACCAAACCAGGGATCTGCTCCCAGGGCAGCGAATCCTGGGAAACATGTAAAATACTGCTGCCTGTTATTTGTTGGGTTTGGGTGGGGTTTTTGTTGTTGTTGGGGTTTTTGTAACAAATTTTAGTATCAAATTTTAGAAACATTTTAATATTTTTCTCCTCCTGGTGCTGCCATCTTCACTGCTTTGATAGGTTGATAGCAACAGGGAGTTTCCCTTCAGCTTCCCCCACCTCAGTCTGATCATCATTCTCTAACGGCTGGGAAAGTCAATGTAATTCTCTGTAATTCACGAGCTCCAGGTGTTTTGCCCATTAGGATCTTTTTTAGTTCATCATTTTGGTGGTAGCAGCAGCAACTCTTCAAGTGAAAAGAAATGTAAGGGGAAAAAGTCACATCTTGGTCCTATCCCAACCTCCTGCTTAAGCAAGCGGCTTGCTGCAGATCATCTTTAATGGTTCATCATACTTAATTGGAACAAGAAACGTTTGGGGCTTTGCCAAAAACATTTCTGTAGCTGTAACCTACAGTGTCTCCGTAAACTTCTGCAAATGGTATGGCTGTGCAGCACCTAATACTCAGACCTGCATATAAAGGGATGATCCAGTCCCTTTACACTCAGTTCTTTGACATTATCCCCATTTTGGAGTATTTCCCCATACACAGTCCTCTGAATCACCCTCGGGCCTTATCTTGTTCAGCTGTGCGTCTTAAATGTGTTTAGACTTCGTTTAAATTTGATGGTGAAGTTATTCTTGTGATTCTATCACTAAAGATGTGCTTAATCTTTCCTCTGTGTGAAAAAAAAAATCATTTTTATATGGTGACTCATCTCCTTGATTTAGCATTACCATATGCTGTTGATTGCTTATTTAAATTGCATTAATATAAAATGTTGAAGTTTGGTTTCAGTGGCATTATTGAGTGGGGAGTGGTGCATTAATTGTAATATATGATGTTTAACTGCACTTACTGGAGATTTAGCATGTATTAATTTTTATTAGAGGAGAAATACTTGCCTGGTGAACAAGTTTATAGTGAGAAGGAAAAAATATTCTCTAGACTTACAGGATCTTTATTAAAGGGAAAAAGTATGCAGCTTTTGCCCATTTCAAGTAGTGTTTGACCATTTTCCCTTAATTATTTACTTGTACTCCACTTGCCATCAACCCAAGTTCTCTGCTTCATTCTTTCCTTTAAGTAGGCAGAGGAAGCACGTGGTCCTCCTTCAGAATCAGATCTGTTCTTCTTCATGTATAGTTTCTATTTTTCAGAGAAGCTTCATCTATACTTTTCTGTTTCTATCATTTGGGAGGGGTTTTTTTGTGGAAGAAGAAAGATCCTTGTTTTCAAGTACTCATTTTCCAGTCATGATCTTGCACTCTTTTCTTTTAATTTTCCATGAGTCCAAAAATTCATTCTTTGTTTGGTGTTACTGCAAAGAAAAAACCCAAGCAGCTTCTGCTGAGGTTATCCAGTAATTCTTTCCATTGTAATCCTGATTATGAAGTTTAAGTTCAGATTTTTAGGCTAATGATCTCTCATCAGGTCACTGCAAAGAAAACAGAAAACAATGAGATGGGAGAACAATCAGGAGATGGTACAAATGTATCTTTTTTTTTCTCCTGACCTTCCAAATCTAAGATGCTGTTATATTTTAAAGGACAAGGCATGAGCTGGGGGAGGGACCTAAAATGGCATCACACATTCTATTAGCCTTTTATGTAATTTTACTAATATTTCTTACCTTTCAAATTGCAGTAAATTTACCTGGGTTTTGTTGTTGTTTTTTTATTAAATCTTATGTAAAAATATATTACCTTTTTCAGTTCTATTTTTTCTTATTGTAAACACCATTTCATGGTTGCCTGCTTTGCTAATTCTCATAGTTGCTGGCTTGTGAAACATAGGCAATACCTGCCCAGCTTCTGTGTATAGATGTTTAAAACACCTCCATTCCCACAGGTGAATTAAAATGCTGGAGGATGTCGGACTTTTGTTAAAGACACAAATGCATAATTTGTGGTAGGGTGATTTAATTTTTCCGCAGTTGCTGATACTTTCTAGTTTCAGTTTTTAATGGGCTTTTGGCTACAGCAGTGGGGAATGCCTGGCAGGATCTAGTTCATAGACTGCGGGTTACTGACAACTGGGTAGGTATTCGTTATTGTCGTATGTAAAATGAGACCCAGCACTGAGGAAATACAGAAATAAGAGTATTTTTTCAATTTACCCTGGATTAGTATTCTCATTGTGGTGATCGACAGTCCATTTCATATTTTAAACCAAAAGTCATGATACTTAGCCTCTGTTACACTCCCATATTACGTCTGCTGGAGTAGAGTTGGCCCAGCTCCTAACATCTTGTCTTGTCTTAGGCATCTGAGCAACCGAAGAACCCTGTACAAGTAGCAAATTATCCAGTCCTGTATCATTTGCTTAAATCACACATGTGTTGAACTGTCTTCATAACTGTCTAGGTGTGCACTCAACCTGTCCCTTCACTGAATCTAAACAGTAGGGTACAGATGTAGGGAGGCACTATTGTTACCCCTGTATTGATCTCCGCTGGGTGGTGGCACATGAGTGGGAACAAATTAGAAGGGAAACAGGGTATTCTTCAGTATTAGTTGTGAAGTGGAAGCACAGGTGGAGCAAAGACAGTGTTATTAATCTATCAGCCTAGGATGAAGGCAAAAGTAAGAAAACTATTGATTTTTTTAACATCATTAGAATCAGTAATACATCACTTCCTTATGAAAAATGACCCATCCTCCTCCCTTCCAATTCTGTCACTTTTGTAATGAGTTTTTATTAGATAACCTATTTTCTGTAAATCAGATTTGCAATAATATTGTAGCCCAGACTTCTCAACAGATATCAAACCATCTTCTCGGTAAGAATACTTGTTAAATTATTTATTTCTACTCAAAAAAAAAAAAACATGTCAGAGTAAGACAAATAATACACAGTAAAAGGAGTAAGAATTGTAAGGGAAGTGATATTTAAGATAGAATGAGGATTATAAAAATGTTATTTGCAGTCCTTGGTTAAGTTTTCTTCCTTGTCATACAAACCATTCATCTTAAATCTATGCTTAAATCTTTCTCATTCAGGATTTAATGCCAAAGTCCATTGGTGAGGTAGTAAAGACATACCTCATAACCAACTGACACGAGAAATCAGAAACCTTGAGGGAATACAAAGCAGGCAAGCAAGCAAACTTCAGATTCTGGCAGTCTTTAGTTAATTAATTACGTGAAAGAATGTGATGCTCTGGTTTGCACCATACGGGTGCACACTGGACTTCAAGCACAATGCAGTATCAATTATGTGTCACAAGCGTCACAAGGCAGAAGGTTCAGCAATTTCACCCTGAAACATTCCAAAGTTCTTATATTAATACATCAAAGTTTGGACTTTTGTACTTTACCTCCTGCTGTCTCTTCTTGCAGTCAGTTCTCACCGACCACAGAAACAACTCTACCTTAAAGGCAGGTATCACAAAAAATTTTTGCACAGTTTTAAGCCTCAGTTTCACAGCTTCTTAAAAGTTTAGCAAAGTTTCTTATGGAATAAGAGAGCTGATTCCCTGTGAAAATGACAAAAGTTATTATTTTTATTGGGTTTGGTTCTCTCTCTGATGATTTCATTGAAAAGCAATTCTTTTTTCTCCTTGTGTTTTCATCAACAAAATCTCATCACTTCATATTAAATATAGATGTATTTTTAGAAAACAAACTCATTTAGTTGAAGGCCTTAAACTGTAAAGAATAAAAGGTTGATTAACTGGTATATACTATTTACACAGTTCCAGAGACTTTATGCCTTTTTCTTACTTAAGAGAACATAGATAAGGAACTGATCTTTCTCCATATTGCCAAGTGAGGCGCTGCACAGAGAGACAGCAGGTCCTTGAGAAGTTTCACCATAGAAAACTTGTTCTGCTTGTGGCAGTACTGGGAGACATAGAAGACAGACTCAGTATCTTATTCCCTGGCGAAGGTAAGGTTTTCTCCTCGGAAGAGAACTAATATGCTTTAGCTATATTTCCGTAAACTCTCAGTGCAGAAAAGGTTCTATAGTTTTTTTACCCAAATATAACCCAGCAAAGGTGATGGTTTTCAGCTGCCTGTGATTAACAATCTCTGAATTCCTTTGCATCTATTATGATTTTACAGGGTATATGACGTTAATTCGTTTTCTCGTTTATATGGGGAGGTTAATATTTAATCCCTTTGGCTATTTTTGCTCGGCTACTAAACATCCATTTTCTAGTCCTTTTTGGATAGCCATCAGAACTCTGTGAACTATTCTGCTCAAAATAACAGCATTAACAATAGCAGAGGAAAGGACATCTTCTGAAAGAATGACATCAGGTGGATTTATTTTCAGCCTAGAGCTTTTAAATAATTTTTACTGTTCTCCAAATTATTCTGACATTATATATAAAAATAATCACAAAGCATGCCATGTTTAACAAAGGTACATGATCTTTTTATTATATTAATGTACAGTTTAATGACAGAATACTAAAATAGGATCAGTCACATTAATTTTTAAAGCTATATTCTGTACATTGCCAGTTTTTGCAGAAAAGTAAAAAAGGTTTGTAGCTGATCTTTCACCTATATACTAGATCACTTCCTACGGTTTATTCCAGGATAAATGGCAGAAGGTTTGGGTTTTTTTCTTCTGAATTGCATGGGTAAGTAGTTATCAGTTTCAGTCAACTATTCATTGCACACTGATTAAAAGGAATATTTGGAATTACATATAAACCTACTGCATTCTCTCAGTGCCTTATAACGTGGTATTTCATTATTTTAATTCCTTTTATTCTCTTTGCAAAGAGAATAATACAAATGATGAATTCAACTTTGATTCATATTTGTTACGGCATCAAAATCTCCTTCCCTCAAGCTATTAAATATGTTTAGTCTTTAAAAGACTAGAGAAACCAAAACACTCTGGGTAACATGCAGTTTTCTCTGTACCTCTGCCCTGGGCTCAGATCTTTTGCTCTGTTTTAATGTTTTGTGATCTTAAAACAATTTCTTTATCTGATGGGATTCCTGTACTGAAGGATAATAATTAGTCTGGATATTTCAACCCAAATACTGGAAAGCTAAAGAATAAGATAAGAAATAAAAATGAGGATGCAATTACTGAGCAAGCGTGTACATCCTGGGCAATGCTTGTTAATGATTCCAGTAGCATGGTAGGGTTCAAGGTCCCATAGCGGCAAAACTTAAAGCATTCCACTTAAATTTAAATCTATATTTGCACATCATATTAACTCTTATTCCAGGCTTCTCTAGGATTCTGGCATGTCTTAAATGTTTTATTGAACTGGGACCATAACTGTGGCATAGGGAATTGCTGATGATGAATTGTCATATTAGCCAGAGTGTCAGGGTGTCAACGAGGCATATTGAAAAGATACAATGTTCTTAGAGTAGATGAGCTAAGATAGTAAAAATTTATGAAATAAAGAAACGAAAATATTTTTTATAACAAACACAGTTTTGTGCAATTAGAAAGGCCCAGCCTCTTTGTCCTCACTACTAAGAAGTATGTAAGAGCTAGAAACTAATTACAGTTGACTGGCAAATTCCCAATATGAGAATTTCTTTTTCTTGTGCATTTGAGCCCTATGCCTCTGACTTTGCTTATCCAATTGATGTAGGAGCAGTCATGTAACAGGCACTTTTTTCCCCTCTCTCTTTCTCTCTTCTCTTTGACTTTAGCAGCAGTGGAGCAAGTGGATTTGATCCTAAGGATCACTCACACCTGAGAGCCAGAGAGAGGAAAGTTCAAGACATGAATGAAGTCATGAGTAAACAACCGTGCAGGAGAACAATCTGTCATGATTTTAAAAGAAAACAGGTTTGTTGAACGTGAACTTTACAAAATGGACATGGTGGATCAAATTAAGGGGAAGTAATCTCTAGCTACAAAGGGTAATGCAGGCAAAAAGGGTGGCCTCTGCACATGGTTGAGAGATAGGTCAGACAAAGACCACTATTCTGAAGAGCCAAAGTTAGCAAGCAAATCAGGGTGAATGTGATGTCAGCAGATTAGAAATAATACATAACTTCAATTCTTGTCTTCTTACGCTAAAAGTAACATAACTATGGATATTCATAGTATGGATTTGAGTGCAGCTCTTGAGAGAAATGGAGACTTAACAGCTTACTCTGCCCCGTCACAAGGTTAGTCCTCAGGGACTCTCCTGGGTGGCTCTAAGCTAATATCTGAGGACTGGGCTATTATTCACTGCAATCTAATAGGAGAGGAATAACAAAAAGAATGTAATCTGTTACCTCCTTGTTATTAGTATCCACTGATCCACATAACAAATGAGGATGTCCTGCTCCGTGGCGTTGTATATATCTGGATCAACAAGATAGTGTCCACCTCAGACTGTACTTTGAGTATAACATGAGAACAAAACAGTGGAGACAACAAAATGAGAAATACAAACATCTTGTCTTAGAGCATATGCTTCATTTAGCAATCTTAAAATATTTTCCTGTGAATGTGTTACCTGAAGTTTACTGAAAATTATTCTTCTTGGCTACTCTGATCTGCAGGACTGTGGTATGATTTCTAGCTCCTAGACTGGGGTGAGTGCTGGATCTGGGACCTGTGACACCTGCGGTGAGATGTGGAGGCCAGGACCCTGTAGACAGAGGTGTACATCTAACCCACAAGTTGGATGCAGATGTACCCAGCTGTTTCATGTGCGAGAACCACATCAGAAAATCATGAGGATTGATAAAGTAGATAACTAAAGATGAGGTGCCAGCCAGCACTTAGCTGTTGGAAAGGCTAGGGTGAATACAAACACTGAGAAGCACCAGACCGAAAAATCAATTTCTGTTTCCTTTTATTATCCTCTGTAGTATTTTCTGGTTGGTTTTAAGGAAGGTTGCTCCTTCCTTGCCCCATCTCCTGACTGGCAGGAGGGCAGCTCTTCTGATGTTTACAGAGACCATCTGGAGCCCATGGTTTTTTGTTTTGTGTATTTTTTTATTTTTTTTTTTTCATGTGGACCTGTAGGCTTTTCAGCTTCTGTTTTCCCTGGCTGCTGCTGTGTGCTCCCAGAGTAGGGTATGGAGCTGAATGAGGACAGAGCTTCAGAAACCACTGTGCAGATGCTGCAGGGGTTTCCAGGCAGATTATGTGAGGCCACCACCCAGGATGAGGTCTTGTCCACACGTGCTTTTCTACAAGCTCTGCCACTGGGAATTTTCCTGAAAAGGGATTATATACTGCAAATATGTCATATTTCTTCACTTAAAAGTAAAGCTGTAATGCAGCTGCTTTGCATTTCTGTAGTTTTGGCTAGCACTACATTTTTTTATATCCCATCCTAACATGGTAAAAAAGGTATGGATGTGCAAAGAAAACAAGAAATATATACATTTTTAATAGGAGTTGTTAAAATTGGAAGCTTTAAACAATCATAGTTGCTTCTACTTCACAGAAATCTGTAAGATCTATTTTTAATGTTTTTCTTACTACCTTTAGAAATTTTGTTTGTTTTTCTTTCTTTTTGCCCCTCTTTATTTTGTATGCCACAAAGCAATAACCGCTCTCTCTCTTTTTCTCTTTTACTCTCTTTCTTTCTTTCTTATGGGATAGAAGAGAAAATGGAGAAAAGAAACATGAAAAGCAAAAAGCCTTTGAACATCATGCATTCTGTTGAACCCAGTAGAACAAAAAAAAAGGAAAAAAAAATCTGAAAAAGTGTCAATTCTGAGCTGTCACACAATCTTCCTTCTTGAATTAAAAGACATATATAGACCTACAATCTCTTCTTTTAACAAAGCTGAAACTATAAGGATGTGTTTGGAATCATTATGTCTCTGGGAAATCTAGTTTTCAAAGCCCTCTTCTCTCAGGGGTGTGTGCCTGAACCTAATATACAATTTGTTCTTATTTTTGCAAAAGGACTAGAAAAAATTTAGATTATAAGCTCAATTATTTGGACCCTCGTCTTTTCATTTAAACAGCATCAATTGCTTCAAGTTTCTGACCCTGACAGAACAATTGAGTAATTTTTTTAAACATAAATAGGGAAAAGCTGTTTTTTAACATTTCCATTTTCTTGTCCATAAGGCATGTAAAAGCAACACATCTGTAGAAATGCCAATAACTTACATGTGAGGAAAAGCTGAAATTTAGCCTTCTCAGGCAGATTATATTTATTCATCAGCATTCACATATTGTCTCATCAACACATGTAGGCACTTCTATTTTTGAAAAGCCTCATTTATCACTTGTTGAATGTTTGAAGTTGAACTGCTTTCTCTCAAAAAAAGTGTTCCTTAGATTGATAGATTCTTTATGTTCAAAAAAAAAAAAAAAACAAACCCAAAAACAAAACAAAAAAACCCACCCACCTTTCTCCACTTGCTATGCAAGGAGCCACACATTTTCTGCATGAAAACTTTAAATGTATGTTAAAAATGTAGCTTTTCATCAGTCAGCTTATGGACTTAGATTCACTTCTAATTGTGCATTTTTAACTCTTCATAGGCCTTTCACTACCTTTGCATTTTCTCTCGTATTACAAACAACATTTAGGGTAGCCAATGAAATCAAGAGTTATTTTTAATATCAGATTAACCATGGTCAAACTTGCGCTAGATCCCTGCCACAGTGGTTGATGCTGTGCAGTAGGGGCTGGCTCAGCTGAGTTTTATTTTATTCCCTTTCTAATTAGGGAGTTGATTGCCATGGTTCAGTTATTGCCGTAGTCTGGCTCCAGAATATAGTTGTGTATCCTGATGCCCTTAAACAATCCTTTTTGCATGTGGGGAAACAGCCAATCCCTTGCCATGTTGAAGGGTGTATTGCAGCAAAGGGAGTTTCTCCTGCTCTTCAGCCCACATCCCCTCCTTTTGAATCTCTGGGGCAGTGGGTCGACATGCCCAAAGCCATCTGTCTGAAAACAGGCTAAAACCAGCAGAGTGGTACATTTCAGATATTCAATAGTATATACGTGTCATTAGATATTGAAGTTGCATATGAAATACGTTAGAAATTAATATTGAAGGTTTCATGTTTAGGAAAAATTATATACTTATTCAATACGCACATTTCATTTCCTGTTGGTTACATAATTAGCTGTTTTGTTCCTGAGAATAATTTCCTATTCTTTTTTTTCGGAAGTTCATATATCTTCTTTAATCAGCCAACGTATGTATTTGTCTTACAGACAAATGCATTATATGCTACATATTTCATCACTGAGTGGCTTCCAGAAATTAATTTCCATATCTAGTCTTCATGAATCAGCAGAACACCTCTATAAATCTTCTCTCCCTGTAAAGCATTTTTTTTTTAATAGAGGTGTATCCTCATTCTGGTGTTCTGTAATCAGCTTTGTCAGAAACACTGGGGACCTTTTTTTCTTTAAAATATTAGCTTACTAAAAATTTAAACCACTATTTATAAGCAAGAGAGGGAGAATCCGCATATTATATTTAAAATCATTAAAAGGTTGATGAACATTCATAACTGGAAAATCCTGGCAGAATTATTTCTTTGCAGCAGCCCGTGTAACAAAGGGATGAATTAATATCAGCAAAAACATTACTCCTTACCCTCTTCTAGTAACTTGAGATGGATCACAGCTTGCAAAACTATATTTCCCTCTCCTGTAATGGCACAGACAGGTGGGTAAATTGTAAGAAATCACAAACCACGGGGCTTGAATAGTAAAACCCAGTACTCAGATACAGGAACAGGGTGCAGAGGTGTGTTTTCTAGCCCCCTTTTTGCTCTAGCAGTGGCTGAAGTAGCAGTAACCACACAGGGGTGCATTTCCTCAGGAGGCAAATACAGGTTTTGTATAGGTTTGTGCACCTCTGCACTTACCACCGAGTCAGTCACCCAGAAAGGTTTAGGTAGATGCCTGGAGAAGGATAAAAATACTTTTTCAGCAGTGGCAGAGATTTCTCCCTTTGGCCATTCTCTACCAAAACTTAATTTCAGTCAGATGCATCTGACCACTTAACAGCAGCTAATCTGAAACGTTTGAACCACAGCTGCTTTGTGATTTGTGTGGTGTGTACACCAGCCCTGAAAACATAACTCGGTCTCTTGTTTAGTTAATAATGGTCCACATCATTCCCCTGGGATTGTTTGAAATGTCTAACATCAGTCTCCTTTACTGGGATTTACGCCCTTCTAACGTTTTTTCCTTTTCACCATGGGCATGAAGAATAACTGCTTTCCGTTTCGTTTTTTAGAGCTACCTTTCATGTGTTTGCATGTCAGGGAACATGCTGTCACATCCCTTTCTCACTGTTTTCTAATCTGGATTAAATAGCACTATTTCTTTCAAACATTCCTCATAACTCACCTTTTCTAGACCTCTGATTATTCTATGCCTCTTACCACTTAAAATTTAGCATTAGAAACTACGAAACACTGAATCTGTGGGCTTAATGTTGGGTAGACTGGAAACGAGCTAAGAAAGCATGAAAATGTAGGTACAGAAGAACGAACACCAGTGAGTAATAATTAGCTAATGAAGGCCTATAGATGGTTAGATGGAGTAATCTCAGCCAGTTAAATACATTTGGTGAGACAGCATTGGTCATTAAGAGTGATGTGGATAGAATGAGAAAGGCATCACATAAAAAAAGTAACGGCTCCCTAGATGGGAGGAACAATATGGATCTTCTTTGTCTGTGTTAGAAATATATAACACACCCACAGATATCATCACCACTGGTAGAGAAAAAAGTTACATACCCCCGTAAGATCAAAGAGGAATGCCTAAGCTCACTTCCATAAGGTGGACATTCTTCATAGTCAGCTGAAGAAATAGTATACTATGTATGTGCAATAAAATCTGGCTAATTTATTGTGATTGAAGAAGCACAAACTCATCCTAAACCTCGTAACAGATGCTTTTTTTTTTTTTTCATGGAAGAATAGCTATTCTCGTAAGAGTGTGGTATAAACTACAGGCATTAATGTTTTTATAATTTATTGTTGCGTGTACAAGAAGAACATACATGCAGTGGTCATTCCCTTCAGCAAAACAGCTAAGCCAGTCTAAGAGTCATTATTAAAACAAGCCTTATTGTTGTTTTCAGCAAGAGATTATGGTATCTGTACAAAAGTAGACATGCCTTTAGGTTTCTTCTTGAAGTGCTGTTTCTGGCATATGGAATAATAAAAGAAACATTTAATGGTTTAGGGCAAGACCAGCATCCAAAATAGACTTTAAATGACAAACAAATTGGAGCAGGCACTTACGTCCAGATGAGCCAAACCATACTTACCTTTGACAGTAAATGTACAAAATTACATCTGGCTGAGAGAAACCCTTTGAGCTGGAAGTAATTGGCAGGTGGAATAGTACTCGGGGGGGCGGGGGGGACTATGCGCTTGCTCTGTTCTTACTTGTCCCTTGATATCTGCTTGTGCCTACAGCTGGAGGGAGACTATTGGGATCTCTGACCAGGTACTGGCATATATATTATATTCAAGGGAGGATATCACCTGTTACCTTCCACCATTCTCTTAGAGTTGCTTCAGTGGCTATTCTGGAATAACTGAAGTGCCAATTCTGGGTTAAATCAAATAGAAATGCTTTAACTGTCTGAATTTGCCATGCTCATTTTACCTCAGCATTCTCTACTTCCTGTGGCTCTTTTCCAAGCATGTCCCACACTTGCCCAGCTCCGTTTAGTCTGGGAAAGGTATAAGTAAAATACCTGAAGGTCATATGGTTACTATCCATGCATAACTAATCCTTTATCAGAACAGATGTGAGTTGCAAAGAAAATTAACCTCTGAGTTTCCAAAAGGCTTGATGATAGTCTGTCTGGAAACAGCCAGAACTGAGTGAAATATCTGCAGTGAATCTTTGGTTACTTCACTGTGAGCTGGTAGAAGTACTGTATGCCAGTAATATTACTCAAATCAATATGGATTTAATCACATCTGAAAACTGGGTGTGATCTGTCCTTCCTGTCTAGAATCTAAGGAGATTAATGCAACTTTTCTTTGTCTAAAGCTGGCACAATCTGAACCAGCGGTATTACGGTGTATATCTCTACATAATACGGACACCTGGGCCCCATGGGTCCTCCCTTCGTGCGCTGTTATCTTCTGAGAGCACTGAGGTGGTATCCTGGTCCTCAAATAAAATAGCTAGCACTCATTCTAGTTTGGTTCCACATGGAATTGATATGAAGGAGACGTAGATACCCTGAAAGAAAGTCTGGGTAGATCAACTATTAAAGCGATAAAACAAGCAGGAAAAGGTCAGATGGCCAATAAACTGTCCATCATCTTCAGAAAAGGCCACCCATCATCTAAAAAGGCCAAAACCCAGGAAACTACAGAGCAGTCAGCCTCATTTCAGTCCCTGCAAAAATCATGAAGTGAGTAACCTGGGAACACACTTCCAGGCACATGAAGGGGAATGTAACCGGGAAGAGTAGCAAGGATAAATCTCACCACACCTGGTTGCTTCTAGGATAAAATGACTGGATTTGTGGACAAGGTGAGAACAGCAGATGTCATTCACCTCAACTTCAGCAAAACTAAACTGTAATGAACTGTAGTGGTAGAAGTTAGAATTTTTTTTAAAGAAGAATATTATATTAATGCAGTTTGAAAATATCTGTCAAGCCAATGTAGGGAAAAAAAAACCCTGAATACAACAATTCAGTGGGGCGGTCTAGGAATCCAAAGCAAGTACAAACCATCTCACTTCATCTAACTGAGAAGCATTAATGTGGCTCATGAAATTGTCCTGTGTTGCTCATGACTGGATGGAGTCCTTCTTCCATTTTGCCGTTGTTAATGTAATCATATCAGTTACACAAACTCAGTGATGATCTAAAAAAATCTTCTTATGCTATCTGTGTGTGTGTGTATATAACATATATATCTATCTCAGTGACACATATTTATTCAGTAATGAATTTGTTGTATGCTACAAAAAGGAAAAAAACTGTACTGACAAGGACCAAACCAATAGTGGTTTTTAATCCTTTCAGCTACTGTCTAAGAAAAAGATAAACATCATTTTCATAGGTATGACGGATAGTGGTGACACTTAATTTGCTTTAGTAAGTCAGAAGAGTTTAAACTGTGTAACTAATATGAATTCTAGCATTTCTTTCAGCTTTCATGAAAGGCTTACACTAATTGTATGTGTTGGTTTTGGTGGTGACTAGATACTGTGGTGATAGGTTCTTCAGAAGTTCCAAGAGATAGACAAAGTTAGGATAAACTGATGTATTTCATATTATGAGCAGCTGGATGAGCCCTGAACACCATACCCAAGTGATTAATTTGTGAATGGTGGTGAAAAGAGAGGGGGGTGCTTAAATAAATCAATGGTGATTTTAATAAACTGGGAGCTTCTAGGTACTAAATCTGTCTGCATCTGATCTGAATTGCAATTACCTGTCAAAAATGCATCCATCATTGCAAGTTCCAGACAAACTTTCTGCCAGCAGATGTTTCAGGAAAGCTATTTCATATGGGAAATATATTGTCTTGCGTACAGCATTCCCAAGAACAAAAAGCAAAGTAGAAAACATTTCACGAGTAACAGCAATAACTTTTATGTCATACCTAAGCCTAGTTTAGTGGTGAATATAATTTGTAAATATGAATTTTGAACATAAATCAGTCAATGAAATACTACTCATAATTCAGATGATCTCAAATAGATGTAGTAATTAATTCAATATTTGTGTACTTGTGAAAGCAATGGTATTTCTAATAACTTTAAATTCAGCATTATTAAATCCTGTCTCTAAGTCTAGAAGACTGGTGCCTGTTTTTCTGAAAAAATGTGGTACGCCTCCACCAGCCAGCCTACGGGAAGAACTTTAAGAGATAGCCTAAAAAAAGATGTCACGCTCCTTCAGATCTGTATTCAGCAGGCGTGGGGCTACCTGTGCAATCCATGTCTCTCTTGTACCAAGACAAAAACTATATGAGGATGTAACTAATTTGGAGAGGATAGTGTTGTTAATTCGTGGTAGAATACATTATGTTAGCATTCGAATTATTCTCCAAACATAATCCTAGGAAGTTCCTAAATAATGTAAGTGAAAACATACCTACAAATATGTCTGTTATAATGTGGAATGTCACAGGCGGTGCATCTAAGCAACCTTAATTCCAACCTGTAATGAGATCATACAGTATTGATACACCTGTGATTTAAATATTTCCAATCTCAGATTGTTTGTTAGACATGTTACGTTTTCCTCATCAATACCATGTCCCTCGCTTGTTTGAGATCTGTACAGCTCTCACAGCCAGGCATATCTACAGCTTCCCTTCTAAACTGGGGCTCACTGTCCCAACTGTTCTCTCTTGATGACTGAGATAATAAATACTGAAGGGAAAAAAAAAAAAAATCTAAAACCCAGAAGAAATTGGGGGCGGGAGTGGGGGGAATGTTTGCCTGCCACTTAATATGGGTTCATTGACTTCCTGTCATAAGAGAGAGGACTGAATGTGTACTGTATGAAGGATTTAACTTCAGGATACCTAAACTCCAGTTTTTCATTGACACCCGTTCCACCATTTGATATGACTGGTCCCTTCTCATGTGGCAAGAAGGCAACGTAATGAACATTTCTTTGCAGCCATCAGTGAAATTGTCATATAAAACCACTATTTCTCATCAGAACATGCACCTTGAAAATGACCTCTGAAGACAGACTGGACATATGATTAGAAGATTGCTATCCCAGCCAAATGATACCCCAAAAGCTGTTCTACCGCCACCTCTATCAAAACCCTCCATTCTGTTTGCCAATTATAATAGGAGAATCTATCACTTTTTTTCAATTTTCATTATATCAGGAATTTACTTTGCACGTTTTCTTCCTCTATGTAGTACTTTAAAATCATATTTTATTAAATGCTGTTTCTAACATAATTGAGAGTGATTCACTTATAAAGTAACTGCTGACAGATGGATCCATTTATATCTTATACATGACGTGCTGGGCTTCTTATCTTGTCACCTGTGTCTGGTGTTTGTGAATTCATCTTTTGTATTAGTAGCTCGGAAAGCCTCAGCTTGATACGCTATATAAAGTGCGTTAATTTGAGCTGTACTCTCACACTGCTATAAAACTGACGGCTGCCAAACATTTGGAGAAAACATCTTGGTTTGTCTTTTACTTTGCAATATATCATTTTCAAAACTCCTCAAAGTGAATGAATGCATAAGTCCTCATGGCCTCTTCCAAACCGCACTGAAATTAATAGAAGGACTTCTGTTGGCTGAAGAAGCTGTGAGTCAGACCACAATTGCCTTAAATAGACTAATAGCTCAATATACCGTGGACATCAGGTGCCTTCACAATGCAGTCCCCCTTTTGGTTACAGACACATTTTGCAACTCCCCCTACCTCCATTTTTAGCCCTGTTGTCCCTATTTCTCTAATTTGTCAGTGCATAATGTCACTGGGGTAACATTTTATGTAGAATAATGCTACTAAGAAAATATTTACATATTGCATGTCTCCTTTGTTTCCTTGTTATTTATCACCATAATCACTGTAATTATAGCATTACCTTAGAAGGTTTGGTGGGTACTTTGTACAAATCAAAGCCTGTGACAAGACACTGTGTCCACTCCAAGGGGTTTACTGCCTCAGCACTGGTTCCCGTTGCCATCTATCTGTTCCCCTCTGCCAAAGACAGAGAGGAGAACCAAAGCACAGGAAATAAATGGTCAGCTGCATGTAACAGTGTTATACGTGGGTGCTTGAAACTGGCACTGCACACTAACCAGAGGAGAGAGTCCATCTCTGGATAGTAAATGAGAGGTAATAAGCAGGGAGTAAATTATAATGAACCTTGAAAGTGAGGATAAATAACTTTTGTCTAATGCAGTAGAGAAGCTGGAGCCAGCAAAGACAAAAATAAAGAGGTGAATGGCATGGGAAATGATCCTGGCAGGAAGCTTCATAAAAAGCAGGGGGAAAGATAATTTATATCAAGATCTGGGCACAGCAAGAACTGCAAGTAGAGGGTACGAGCCTAAAACCAAACCTTTCCTCTATTTACATCTATGAAAGGCTGCGTTTTAGGAATATCAAAAGGAAAACTAACTTCCAGCCTCAGAAGTAGCTGGAGGAGCAAGTTCTTCAGGCTGAAGATGCTGTCTGGGTGGCACGTGTCCTGACGGATCCGTTGGCAGCGAGACCAGGTAGAGCAGCACAGCATCGGTGCCAGAGGGTCATGAGTTGGGACATGTTTTTCTAGGGCTTTGTATCCATGAGTTGGTGTTATGGTGTCATGGGGTGGGCTACTCTGAAGCAAAATGACCAAGATTTGGGTGTAACAAGTCAATGTTTTCTTCTTGTCCTGGTGGGTTATTTACCTCCTTGTGCTAATGGTAAGGGTACGATCCTGATCTATTTAGCTCTCAGCTGGACCTGGGTTTCTCTAGGTTGTTTGATGAAGTCTTGTGAGATGACAGTGTATTCATTATTTTAGAAATTGCCAGGGCTTAACGTGGAAAGGGCAAGGTGCCAACACCAGCCAAGCAATGTCTCGCTCCTTGATTAGAAGCAAATTGTTTGAAGCTGGAATTCTTCCCAATTGGTGTTTTTAATTTAATTTTCTTCTGGAAAGATTATTGAAGAAGCTGTTACAGCTACTTTGATAATGCGTTTCCGCAGCTTTAAAAATTAAACATAGTCTAGGTACAGACCACGTGTGTTTCAGGCCTATATGGATAATATATTTTCATGTTGCTAAGGCATCTGTGACCTCAGCACAGAAATCTCATCAGAGGGAATGGCAGAAGCCAACTAGGAGGAGGACAGGAAGTCTAAAGCTTAAACCAGCCTCATTAAAAAGTATTTTTCTAAGTTAAGAAAATAATGAGAACCACCCCTTAATCCATTTTCCTGAAAGCAGTAATCAAATGTTTCAGAGGCCAGTTTCTTTCTTCCTCTCTTTAATAATTTTCTGTTAAGGATGGAAAACGTCTAGTGTGATAACTATGAAAGTATGCAGTCTTTTTTATTATGACAATGAACATTTATTTGTGGGATAAAATTACCCTTAAGCAACAAAGTCCCCTAGTATTGAATATATATGCCTAGTTCTTTTAGCTATTGCTTCATACATGTCTACCATAATGATATATCTACTTTAGGTTGCATCAAACAAACGTAATCAAAATATCATAGACCCAATACCATGTGACCAGATTTCTGCCATTTTTCATTGTGTACTGCAAGATTTCTTTCATTAAAGAGAAGGAATATGATGCTTGAATCATTCAAAGGAATTGCAGCTATACCACCTCTTTAAACTATCTGTTGATATCTACAGAAAGCAATTTAGTCCAGCTCTTCTTCTCACCCCACACAACAAAAAGACAAAATTCTTAGTTTACATTACATTAGACTTCAAGTCTTCTTACATATAAATAATATTCTTTGCAGGTTTATGTTAGGGATTAAGTGTCTTCAGTCATAATAACTCTGGAAATAAATTAAGTGAAAGGAGGTACAACCTTTAGCTGTCTTTCTGGGTCTTCATTTCAGACTATAATTTTTATATAGCACTTTTGTTTCATCTATCCAGCACTAGGCGGCAGTAGTGGTGCTTCAGTATGTTTGAGGACAAGATGTAAACTGTTCTCAGGAAACATCTTCCCTTGTCTTTCCCCTTTCCATTATCTTAATATAAAGGTGAACATTTTTCTCAACAGTCTCAGGATTTTGAGGCAGATGAATTGTTGCACATGAACTTGGCTACTTTGCTGCTCAACTTAAAGTTCTCAGTTTTCCATAGGAGATCCATCACATATTCTGTGATGAGACATGCAATTCATAATGACCAGTGTGTTACTGATGCCTGCAAAACTCGATGAATGATTCTTGCAATGCAGAATCTTCTCCTTCCACCTTTGGAAAATACTTTTAAAGCACTATGTGACTCATTGTTATGAAAATGTCTCTGATCTACAACTTAACGCTGCCATTACTGGATTTCAGTGCCAAATAACCTGTGGCCATTGTAAGCTCTTCTACATCTATAATGTCTGAAATAGATTAATTTTCTGTTCTACGTGCAAGCAATAAATGCTTATTTCTAACCATAGAGTTCTGCAAATCAAGTTAAAATATTCCTATTTTCCCTACACAGAAGAAGAATGAACAATTAGGTAAAAACATTGCTTTTATTATTAGGATAGATAGTAGTCTAGGTTCTACTTTTAAAGCGATTTGGCCTAGCAGATTACTGTGTGGTGCTTCCAGATCTCCAAACTTTATCAGTAGTTAACCAAAGAGGAAATGAAGGCACACTGTGAAGCAAGGAAATGTTTCCTTACGTACTGCTTAACTAGAGCAGACAGCATTTTTTTGTTTACATATGTGATATTTTTACCCTTATATCCTTGAGACTTCTCCAAAAACTGAGAAGGCTAAGGACTACGGCCAAATCTTTCATTCCAAGTTGGCTTTGACGTGTCTTTTTTTCGCCCCTGGCTTTCCTTGGTTTGGGGTGTTTTGTTTGAATTACCAGTTTTGCTTCACATTATGACTAAGTAGGCATTTAATATTAACACCTGAGCACAAAAAATCAAAATTAAGAAACTGTTCCACTTGACCTAAAGCATTATGCCAGACTGTTAAACTAGTCAGAGATACCTCAGCTGTAGAAATTAGGTGCTGATAATTACGCAACTTATGAAAGATTTCAAAACTAATTTTTTATTTTTTTTCTTCTCAGTTAGGGCAGTATAGTGTTCGACGCTGCCTGTTTCATTGAGTTTAGGCTGTCCTTACGGAATGTGAGTCATACAGAAAGGAGTACAGCAGCTAAAAAAAAGAGAAAAAAAAAAGGAATAAGAAATACTTTGTGTGATTTAGCAGCCTACTTGGAAACAGAAAACAGAATACTGTTTATCTTTATGGCAGATGAAGAGAGTTGGTTTCTTGGTCTTTGAATACATATGTAGCTGTGACTTAGCATAGCAAGGTAATAACTAACCCTGACTGTAGAAGAGAATATTTATATGACATATTTTCGTGGCTTTTTGAAATTGAAACTGTGTCACTTCTACTGGAAGATTTTTCCTTATCTAGCTTGCAACCTGTCCTTTTTCTTTCACTATTTCAAGTCCGCCAGCAAAAACCAGCAATGCTGAATCTGTCTCACTGCCAGGAGGGATTTACACAAGTAGAAAGGGATATGCACACTGATTCTTGTTCCGTTTCCACATTTGCAGCAGTTGTCCATGCACATGCCTGAAGTTTCTGCCTGGATGAGACATTAATTCCCTTCCTTCATCAGGCAAAGCTACAGTGATGGACTTTTGCTTAAAAGAGATTAAAGCGTATTCAGCTGCTCCCCCTCCAAACAAAACCTCCATCCAGAGGAACTGTGGGCAGATTTATCTGCGGCAAAAGGGCAGTGAGAAACAGCAGGGGTTGGCACAGTCTTCAGCAGACATACGTGTTGGCAAAATGGATGTCTGGTTGCTTTTATTAAATATGTTGGTGTCCAGTAGAATATAGAAACAACCTACTGCTACTCTCTTCGATGTCAAAATGTATTCCTGATAGTGGCGTGGGTTTGGTTTTTTTCTGTCTGCACAGAATAGCAGGCAAAGGTAATCCCAGAATAAGGTATTTCCTTCTCCTCATACTTATCCCTTCAGATATTAAAATGACAGCGTACTAAGAGAGAACAGAAGGACTGAATAAATGCAAAGATCAGTTTGGCACATCTGGAAAAAATCGCCTGTGTGTTTCTTTCCTTAAATGTTGCAAGCAGGTGGTAACTGCAGCTGTCTGAAAAAAATTCCTCTTATTCCCGTGAAGAATTTTGATTTTTTTTTTAAAACATCCCCAAAGTGAGAGTTTTCAATTTTGAGGTGGTTCTGATTTGCAACAAATGCCATTTAAAAGGGGAGGGACAAACACTATAAAAAAGAATAAAAAAATCCATGCAAACACAATTTTCTAAAAAAAACCAAAACAAAACAAAAAACAGAATTAAGATGGGAGAATCCTACCATACCCTGAGAGATATGGTCTTTTAGCAATAATTTCCAACATCCCCGTTGGCTGATATGCCGGAGGAATGAAAAGTCTTCACAGCTAGTGAGATTTTCATCCTTTATTTCAAGGTTACAGTAAATCAAATGCACATGATTTTAATGGGAGGAACAGGGGGCTGTCACCTGTCACCCCATAGGTGGTGGCCTGCCTTGGGGCTGGAGCTGCCTGAGGATATCTGATGTGTACTCATAACCATGAACGGCGGATTAATGTTGAAATAACTCTTAAAATTCCTACAGCAATGCACCCATATGGAGATAAATGACTTTAAATGCACCTTTAAGCAGCTGTGGAAATTTCTAAGCTAAGAACGTATTCATATGAAATTGTGATAAAGCTCTGAACATGAACTGAAATTTGAAAACTGTGGCTTTTGGCTGCCTTTCAAGAAAGGCATTTTATTTTCACACTGCACTTACTAATCCAGAATGAAAATATAAGTGAGATCGAAGGGTAACTGCTATGTGCCACGTTGCATTGATTGTGGAAGCTATTTTACATAGTTCTGGGAATGCACAAGTTGCCACAATCTTTTCATGCTTTTATTTATAAAAATCCTGCAGTATAAGGTGGCTGTGGGTAGATACTAAGAATAATGCGTGAGACAACTGTTTACCTTGTACTTGCAAGAAAACAAGCTGGAATGGCAAGACTGTTCTGCATAAATGGTTTACCACTTCTCTTTCAATTCTGTCTTCTTTCCCTCTCCCTTTATTTTCTGACTTTTATGACTCATTTTAATTTTAAAATCACCAATGTGAAGTCTTTACTTTTCTACTTTTCTGCTTTTCTGGAAAACATCTTGAAAACCTACGGGGATAAATAAATAACACTAGTGATTAATGCTTAATCAGTTGCCTTGTAGTTCTGGGCTTAGTATTGACTCTGTTGGCTTGTGCACATGCCAGCCGTGAAGCTGGCATTAAAAATTATTTCCTCTTTGACTTCAGTGTGGTGTCACACGTGATGTGTGTAAAATAGCAGCATGTGGGTATGTTTGTTTTGAACTGCGGATGCAGTCACTCAGTTTGCACTGTAAATTTCCTTTTCTGGAAGCTTTCAAACAGAATGTCCTTTACTTTGGCGTCCGTAAATGTGTATCACAGAATGACCGAATGGATTAATTCAGACGTACAGGTAATCCTCCTAAACATGACTGTCTTTCCCTGTGCTGCATGCCCATCGTCCTCTGGTGTTTTTTCCCTCGGTGCCCACAATGCTGGGGCTCACAGCTACGTCCGAATGCTGCTGTGGACGTGCCAGTGATGGCAATCTCTGTGCTTCCCCATCAGCAGCCAGGCTGCACAGCTGCTCTTCTCTCTCTCCTCTGGAGATTCCACTTCCTTTTCCTGCTTTTAATTTTCTATCCTGTGTCACAATTGTGGATAACACATACAGAAAACAAATTTACTAATTTTAGATTATATTCAGTGAAGCTTATGGCCAGTCTTATTTTTTTTTAATAATGAAGCCTTGCTGTAATCCTACTTCTGCCTTCATAAGTTTCATTCCTCAATTCAAGAAAGTTTGTAGGAATTTTTCCAGGTCCCTGACAGGGCACTCTGTTGTCCTGAAGGCAGAGCTGCATAGCTCCTCATGCAGCTGTAGGTGGACCTTTTCCCACCTGTAGCTTTCTACCTACTTCACCGTGCCTGCTCTGTAAATGAGCCAAGCTTTTAAGGATTGAGGACAAGTCTCTTTCAAAGCGCCATCTTTATTCTAATTAACAAAGAAAAGCTTGTTTTAATCAACAAACGCTATGCCGCAAATAAGGTCAACAGCTCAAAAAAAAAAAAAAAAAAAGTGGTGGTAGCAGTTAAAATTAAATACTAAACAAAATACATGCACATAAGTACTTCACGGAAACCACCAGTTTTCATATTCCTATTTATGCAAGTAGGTTTTTCATCCATTGAGCTTCTTGGGTTAATGATAAAATGGATGATTCTTTAGCTTGCTTACTTTTTCTCCAAACAAACAAAAAAATTGCTCCCTTTAATTCCAGTTTAAATTAATGGAAGTCTGGGGGAAAAGAAACAGACAAACAAACAAGGAAATGTTTTACATTTGCGTTTATCTTTTCATTTGTGGCAGATGGGTTTGGTTTTTTTTACAGCCACCTTTTGAAATCAGTATGTTATTTTGTCATTTCTTTGTAAAAGAGTAACAGCGCTGAATCTTTATCATATTGATCGTTCTACAAGTTTTCGTCTGGGGTCCAAGATAATACACAGCATTGTTATTGCATTATTATTTTTCATTTGTATCCTATTGATTTGCTGCCAGTAACTTACAGGTCAATTTGCAAAAAGATGGGGTATGATTTATTTTTTTTCTAAAAGATTATGCCACAGTGGGAATGCTTTTATAAGGCTGTCAGACCTCTAGGTTTGTTTTTTTTCTTTTCTCAGGAGTGCAACACATTCATAGAGTAGTGGTGTGCCTCCACCTGGATTTACATCCAGAGTATCCATGACGTTCATATAATTCATATGAATAAGTGGCTATACACAAGCCTACACTTAAACTGGAATTTTAATCCTGGGGAATGGTTCTTTTCTGACTTCTCCCTGTATAACTCAGAAATAAATCACAAAGTCAGTACAGTTACACTGATGTAAAAGAGATGGGAGGGGAGAATTTATACGTCTAATTACAACAAGCTACCAAGGTTTAACATCTCCAAATGACAGGTACTAAAAATACAAGCAAAAAATTAGTTTTGGCACTGGCCAGGCCAGTGCCGGGCACTGACAAAGTGTGTCCTTTCTGCACAGTTGGTAGTGCCTCGCCTGTCCCAAGGAGTTGCAATACCTTTCCAAAGCATTAGTGTGGGATCTTCATTCAGCCCAGTTCAGAGCCCACGGGCATTATAGCCCTTTGAGCCTGGCCTGCCACTGGAGCAAGGCTGGAGAGTCCCTGCCTCCTAGGTTCTTCCTTCATATCTGCACCAGAAAGGGAACAATCAGGCCACATATATGCGAATTTTCTATATTTTCACCGAAATCCCTCTGAGCGATGTACTGAGGACACTTGGGACACCAAGGCTAGAAAAGTTTTCCATAGTAAATGCAGTTCCCTACCAAGTAATATTAATCCAGTTACTACCAACTTTGTACTTAGAAGGCCTACTTTTGAAAGAAAATAAGAAACCTTAACCAAATTTTCCTTATTATTTACAATTACCGTCATTAGATTTTAGCTACTAGGAAAGCAAGGATTATACCAGTATGTAAAATTGCACAAGTACACACATTCTTTTTATTCCATCAGTATAAAACTCCTACTACATAATTTACATGGGGTTAGTTTTTTTAATTATTCAATGCAAAACATGTTAAATGCTGATGTATATATACACCCTGATGTGTGCTATTATTCTTCCCTGGAACCCATCCAGGTAAATCAAACCCACAGTGAGGGACTTCCAGTTCATGTTCTTTCTACAGTGTATTGAATTTCCCTGGCATCCTTTCAACAGGAGCAAGTTTGACAAAAGAATTTTTTATAGCACAGAATACCTTTTTCTGCCAGTGAAAATTTTCAATTTTGGAATTGGTCTAATGTTTCATACTGGTTCCTGGGGCAGATGTTGAAGTCAAACCATATTCTGACCAACACAGGCCACTTGAATGATCTTCCCAGTTTGGGAAATTTTATTCTAAATTGCAGATCATTCACTGAGCTCAAAAGGAAGACACGGTCCAAATACATTTCTCATTCATAATGTGTCCCATGACAAGAAAATAATCAAGAAGCTGAAGGTGATGCCCATACGTTGTAGGAATATTTCAAAAAACATTTTAGTTTGTTTTGTTCTCTTACTTGCATATGTTTTGTTTCACATTTTGACACCATTAGGATACAACTGTATTAGGAGAGAGGTCAAATGAGATTTTCTGCTTAAAATGGAGGTGTAAAGTTGCAAAATGTGTTGTGGCTGGCTGTTAGATGCAAGGGTTGCACAACAGTTCATATATATATATGCAGCTAAATATTTTTATATGTATTCATGATAATATTTGAGGAAAAATGGCCATATTCCAAGACTGCTGGAAATTATCTTAAACATTATTGAATGATATAGTGCTATTTATAGACACAGGGAAAAAAATGTTTTTTGTTCTTGATAGTATTCATGACTTTTTCAGTTGAGCTGAGATTTCTTTAAAAAATTTAAAAGTCTTCATGAAAAATGCCAAATCCTTTAACTTATTACTAAGGAATCTTTTATTTTTACACATATTTTTATATTAAAAATTTCTGAATATCAAATCCAGAACATCTAACTTCTAGTTTGAAAATTTAGCCTTTATAAGAATTCAAAGATGTTTCAAAATGGTCCACATCTACTGTTTCAGTAGACCTCAGTCAACTTTGTTATCTGTTTTGTCTGATAGTTTAACAAACACAAGGAGTTTAATGTTCTGCTTTAATGTTAAATATTGTTTTGTAAGTCAAATTAATGGCTTTCCACCAAACCTGACTTCCACTTTATTTCATCGTCCTGCAAAAGGAGAGCCTTGCATCTGCCAATAATTTGTGAAAACAAAGAAGTTCATGCTTTCCTCATTTCAGTTATACCTAGCAAGAATGGGAGATTTAGCAAGAGTTTCTACGTTTCAGTGCTCAGACATTTAGAAAAGGTCCCAAGCACTTTTTACAATGGTGAATATGGATATTTATTCCTTGACTCAGATTTAGAAATTGACTGAGACATTCTGACTGCTTTGCAACATTTGTTGCATCAGCCAACACGTTTAGAAGTTGGGGTATTTGAAAAGAATTAATGAGCGGAATGCTGACTTGAACTGAATTATTCCTGATATATTACCTGCAATCTATGAGAAAACACCTGCCAAAAAAAAATCAACATTTCTAATTTTTCTCTTCTAAATCTGGAAACTTAACCGTATTTATAATAAGCCTTGATTCACTCTTTGATTGTGAAAAAGTAAGAAAGCAATGAAATATGTTTCCTAAATGTCTATCTGTAAAGATTGTTCATTGGTGATACATAATTAATTGCATTAATTACATTTTTTTAAGCAATAAAATACAGTCCAGTAAATAAATAAAATACAGTGGGTTAAGAGGTGGGTCTTATCACAGATAGTAAACTCTTCTACTGGAAGTTGTCTATTTAATGCACTTTTTAGAGTTTGCTATAGCCCTAATCCTGGACAATGTCAAATGGGTCAGCTTCTGTCAAGGTAGAGTGCATCCTTCTACAACCAGTAGGTCTCTGAAGGGTTACTGATGCACCGTCTGTTGACTTGGCTCTCAGAATATGAATAATTTGTGGCAGGATCCCAAATGATGAATAAAAGTTCAAATCTGTGCTGAGGATAAACATATTTAGATAGCTTTAACGCAATTACTTAATGTTATTACCCAATAAGAAGGTAGATATTTTGGAAATTTTTGTATGTAAACCCATCCTTACTTTTAGCTAAGTTATGAAAGTACATTACAGTGCTTTGGCAAAATAAAAAAAAAAAAAAAAAAGACACCAAAAAAAACCCCAAAATAAACAAACCTTTTATACAGTGCTATTACAGAAGAACTGCCCAAGCAAATCAAGTTATCGGTCTGTACATCAGAGCCTTAATCATCCAAGTTTCACTCTTGCATGCAGATGAAAACATGATAGTACTATAATAACCTCTAATTTAAGTTCAGGCAGTGTTGCAGAACCAGCAGAATATTTAGATCTTTGATTTCTGATGTGAACATTTATCAGCTCAGATTTTTAGAGGGCATTCGATGGCTAACTTTGTCAATGCCATAACTGTTTATTGCATAGAGTTATTGTGTTGGTTTTGTGGACATAGAGATAACAGTGCATAGACATTATCAATGGTCCATTACCTGTCAATCCAAATTTAACTAATTCCCGTGTGCCATGGGTAAAACATATATCTATAAGCTGGTTTTCTGGTGTAAAGAGGCCAAAATTTCATGCTAGATCAAATCATGTAGATTAAATGTCAACAGACATAAACTTCAAGTAGGACTTGGACACTCAATTACTGGATTATGCTGGACCATTCTAATTCTTCATAAATCTTTTCTATGTCTTTTGATATTGTTAAGGAATTTCTATGATGATAAATTATTGTGTGACGATATAAATATTAAAAAAAGGATCCCAAATTAATCTTTTTAATAAAACCTCTATTTGGAAGCAAGTGCTTCCTTAAAATGAAAAATCATTGTCACAATCTGGAAATGGCTGAAGTGATGCATTACTGTGGAGAGGACAGCCCACTGTGATCATAAAAGCAACTTCTGAGTGTTCAGTTGTGTTTCTGTTCATACAGAAATATCTGTCGTTCAGCAACATCAGGGCATTTGCAGATAGTGCATCCTCATGCTATACAATTCCATAGTGTAGCACGGCTGATCTGGAATTTATTTACAAAATATACATGTATGTACAGTTTCTATTGCTCGGTTTGTTTCTTTTCCTTAACAAAATATAAACTGTGTCAAAAGGCTACTTAGTGTTTACATTGAAAGGGGAAAACCAGGTGTCCTGGCAGCTTCTTTGCCTGACGAATGCCCGTTAAAGACAGGAGTATTTCTACAGATTTCAATGGGGAGGCCATGTGGGATGTTTCTGGACAAAAGCTAAAAGTTTAAGTGTATGTGATGATTTCCTCAGACTTCTTTTCTGTAGGTATTTCTAGCCCAGCAATGAGAGGAGAGCAGTGATCTGTACAGTTTCTCTTTTCTGTTGTTATTAACCAAACTGGAATTTTTTTTTTTTTTTGGTCAGGAAAAATATTTTTTAAAGGAATTAATAGAAAGAAAACCTTTAATTTTGTTATTTATGACATAACAATGGGGCTGACAGTCTTATTCCACTGTCTCTAATGCATAATCTATGCTTTGGAAGTATGTCCTAGTACCTCCCAGTCTCCCAGTTTTTCTGTTCATGACAGTTTTCTCTTTTTTGCGTTCTGAATGTATCTAAATATCACAGGAATTAATCCAGTTATTCTGTTTTTCAATTGTGAGTGGGTTTGGTTTTTTTTTTCCCGTTTAGTAATACTTCAGAAAACCATTTTCCAGGGACTCTTAATTAGTTCTCTGAAAATTAAGCACACAGACACCATAACTACCTCACTTTCCCCCATGACATCCATCAGCGTTATTAAATGACTCTAATAACACCACAGTTGCTGAAATCCTGTTGAGATTTAACAAGTGGCCATATGCTACTCTCTATTAGAAAAAAGCAGAGGGGAGCAAAACACACCTGAAAACCTGTCAGATGTGGGCAGAGCTGAGAGCTTACTATGTTCCCCCTTTTGTATCCCATATCCCTGGGACATCTCTTTTCAAGGGGAGAACTCATTAGCTGCAAGCAAGGAAGTAGCGATACTCCGGGAAAATTTGGAATCCAGGCATATCTTCCATTATGAAGGTATTTGTTACTGGCAGTCAGGCTGCCAGTGATTCCCATTGTCTCCCTGCAAATCTCCCTGGGTCCAGAAAAGAAAAAAAAGTCCATTTAGCCCATCATGTGTGAGTTTGTGCTGGGAAGGAGAAGGTGCAGCAGTATACAGGAGATGCACCTCCTCTGTGCCTGGTTTGCTCTCTGTGTGCTCTGTGAGATGGAATCCTTTGGCACCTGAAGGGCCAGAAACTGATGAAATACTATGAAATTAGTTTTTTAAAAGATACATATTTTAATGTGGCATCACTCATGTGTGTGTATGCCTAATTTTCCCTGAATTCCTGAGGTATTTCCTAATTTTTATTCTTTGAATTCTCAATGTATTACTTTCAGGTTTATGTGTTTCTATAAGTAAATAGGCATTTAATTCCATACATATTTAATTATAGGCTATTTGGTGTCATACAAATAATTTCATGTTCTTTTCCCCATTAAAAAGAATTTGTCTTGGCCTTTGAAATGGAGAAATCTTTATGATGGAGGGAAAGCACCTTCACCTGATGATGCTGAAGGAGACCATGGATCCCAGCCCACAGTGTGGTGGGCATATTTGTAGGAACTGGGATCCCTTGCCTCATCCAGGGGCAAAACAACTTCTTGCTTCTCTGGGAGGTTACCAGCCCCTGCTTTAGAAGGTCTGAATGCACAAGCTTAGAAAATCCAGGGAAAAGAAAAAAACAAGCTCATGAAGTGGCATTTAGTTTTGTCATTAAATTCAGTGAAGGTCAGGATTTGTTTCCAGATCTTTAGAGACGACTTTACAAATCCTGTCCCTTGCCAGTGCATAATGCATTATCCTCGCTTCCAATTTCTGCAAAGTCAGCTTTGTTCTGCATATCCAATGCCTGCAATTGCTTGCAAGAGCTAGTTAACCAGCCATGCAGTACAGCTTGCAATATGATTTATTCCTATATTGTGGAAGCCATCAATTGTCTGTGAAACACCTTGTTCTGAGACTAGAAAAGCATTCACTGTGGCACTATAGAAACCTCAAAGGTCTTGACTGCCTGCTTTGGGAAATGTCCTCCCTGTCTTTCAGGGAGAAGAGGTTGTGTATGTTTCTTGATTCAACACGTGCCAGATTCTCAACTCACTGCCAACCGGTAGCATCTCTGCAGTTGGAGAAACTATGGATGATCCATGGCTATTTCATCATGGCTATATTCACCTTGCAAGACAGCTATTTCTGATTGACTAACATCTGCTTTTTTTCTGCACAGTAGCTTTGCTTTTTTTCTGCACAGCAAAATTTTATTCAGCAAATTAAACTGCTGGCAGTTGCAGCTGAACTTAGTAGCTAAGCCCATTCTGTTACTTTCCAGTCTGTAATGCAGGATCTTTTCTTTTTTTTCAGCCAGAACATTCCCTACTCTCTTGTCATTACTCCCTTTAGGAGTATATGAACATGCTTGTCTTAAAATATTTATATTGCTTAAGGTATCCATACCAAAAAAATCCCTTTTCTTCGTTTTCTCTCTTTTTTGACAGGACATCTTCCCAGGGATGATGTGTCACCACTTGAAGACAAAGGACAAATCAATTCTGAAGTGAGTCCTAGTGCTTCTTTTTTAACAATTAACATTCCTGTTTCCCATGGCTCTTCCTTTCTAATAAGGTCTAAACATGTCAAGTCATTCTGGCGTATTCCCTAAAGTATTTAACCATCTAAAGACAGACATAGGGATCTTCAAAAATTTCAGAATTAGTTCAGAATGAGCCAACAATGCACATATTTAATCACTGAAACACTGTACCAAACGAAGTGTCAGATTTTCTATCTTTCAGTGAAAGATAGAAAGATCTTTCAGATCAGGACTTAGTGCGTTGTTGGGGATGCATATACTTAACACAAGATACCTGGATGAATTCCAGGGCCACGCGGTGAGGTTATTTACCATGTGTTGTACAGGTGGTGAGTCTAAATGATCTGATGATCTTATGCCCAGAAAATCTCTCGCTTTACATAATACTCTTGACCTTTTCCTCTGTCACTTATCTATCTGCACTCAGAAAAGGCTGGCGTGTGGCTTATTTTATTGATGGCATGCTGTGTGTCCTAGGATCATCGTTAATGTGCTGTAATTCTTTATACAGTCATTACAGCACTATTAGAGACCTCAGTCTTGGTCTTTATATATTGGAAGAGTTTTACACAGGTTATTGTTACTGTTACACTGTCTTGCACTATTAAACAAACACTAGGCAGCAATTACAGAAAGGGTTACTTACCATCAAACCTGTACACAGTAAGTTGGTAAAATATGTTTCAGAGGTATAACTCACCCATCCACCAGAGCACAATAAAACACCATCTTTATTTCTGATTTTATTGGTTCTGTCTGCTCTCATCTGGTGCCTGAACATTTTTATCTGTTCATATTGTTTTTTCTAACGCAATAAAAAGAGCGAATGGGATTTTGCCCTTTATTTAAAATGTTTTGTCACATTTAGAGGTAAATAACAGCCACTTTTTGTGTTGTGTATCTTCAGACTTATCAGGGGAAAAAATGTTTTGATACTAAGCATGCTCCACAGGATCCAATCCATGGTTTAATAGGAGTAGTCTCTTCCTCACATCTTATTTCTTTTGCTGAACCTGAACCTGTCCCTCTCTACTTCAAAAGCAACGTAAGTCTGTTAGAAGTGGAGTGAAAGAACTGCATTTCCTTACAGTAGATTTGCATATTGAATCAGTTGTCAGAGGTCCCTGTCCCGCAAAAATCTCACCCTTATTTTATTTCCTCCACCTGCCTCCACATCATCTTACTTTGTCAACCTCTGCAATTCCTACAGAAATGGATACGTGTGCCCTTATTCCTATGGTTGACAGTTGTATTCCCAAGAGAGCGGCAGCATCCATTAGGTCTGGTCCACTAAACACGTCCCGTTGTTCCTCCATCTGTTACCCAGCTTGCTGGGAGAGCCCCACCCTCCCCACTGGAAAGGTGGCAAAGACGGTGCCCGTCAGTTCGTGCCCTACTTGGATGGTTTCCAAAGTGTGGTAGTGCCCAGATGTAGGTCTCAGCCCACAAAGAGGAGTTGAGTGTTGGGCACCGAGTTTTAGGCACTGGCTTAGTAAGACACATCTCTGGGAGTTAGGCACCAGTGTTTCTTCATGCATATTAAAGGAAAAAGAGAGAGGAAAGATCTGACTCCCAGTCCCTACATAAATGGAGTTTAAATCATTTACATTAGGAATTCAGTGAGCAGAGATCCTCACTTTCAAGCAGATATGTCTTTTCAGAAACAAGCTGACACCCTGAGCACCAAAACAGATCATGGGAACTACAATAAAAAGCAGTGTTCTGCCAAAGCTAAAGGGAGAGGAGTCTGTCAGGGAGAATGATGGAGCAAGAAGAAGTGGTATTATAACAGGCAAAGGGGCGGGGGGAAGGAGTGAAAAGTATAAGAAACTGGAAAAGACTTTAAGGGACATAATGCTGTTTAATGGGGCAGAAACTGAGAGACAAGTGAATTACAAACCGGTGTGATTAGCATTTTTTCAAGACGATTTGTAAAAGGTGACAAGTTGTAGATTAAATGCTTTGATTCACCCTTTTCTCACTCTGCCTGTGTACTTGTGTCATTCATTTAATGTAATAACCTCTACTAAACAGTCATAGGCTGCAGTATGTTTTTGTTGACCTTAAAATAAGGAAAAAAGATATGATTCTGGAATTTGAAGCATGCAGTTCTTTACTGGCTAAAGGGTAAAATAAAGAAGTATAGCTGAATGAAATTTTTTCACATCACGTGATGAATCAAGGCTCATGCATCATAGGAAATCCAAAACAATTCGGTTCATATAATTTCAGCCTATGTCTCAACTCTAAAATTGTATTAAGATTAAAATCTTTATTCCTAATTCTCATTCAGTGGAGCTTAGGTGAGCCTCAGATTTCAGGTATTCCCATAGTGAGAGTTATGGGAAATATTTTCTTTGCGACATAGAAGCACCTAGAGTGAGAAACAGCAGCAGTTTTGGGGTTTCTTTCTGCTTTCTTTCCTTTCCATCTTATTCCCTTCTACCCAATGTGGCAGAAATGCAATCTAAGAGAGTAGCAGAAAGGCAACCTACATTAAGTTAACAAGTGAGGAAAAAAAGTCAATCTTTCAGGCTTTAGAGGAGCTGATTCCAGTAGAAAAACTGTGCCTGCAACACAAAGCCAAAAGATATCAAACATCCTACGACATGCTTTCACAAATCAACAAAGTTCAGAAACTAGAAATAAAAAAATAAAAAAAGCATTCCTCTGGACTGTGTCCCTAAGATGAGAAACTGTGAAAACCTGCAAGTGTAAAGTAAGTATGAGATGGTTGTCAGTGTAATGTCAGCTTCTAGCAGAACAGAAATAATTCAGAAGTCTTGGGATGAGTTCTCTACTGCCTTGCACATTGTACAGTCTTTTAATCAAAATCCAGAATGAATAGTTTCCAGCCAGCCACAAAATACCACTTGTCAGACTATGCAGAAAGAAGACTACTGCAGAAATGGTGCTTTACCAGTATTTAAGATCTAAACCAAATACTAGACCAGGTTCAGCTTGAATAATGATCTTAGTTGTTTTCCTTTTTTCTTTTGCATGATATATGTTTTGGCTTGTATTTTGCTTCAGCGTGCTTCTATAAATCCTCAAAGGATCCAGCTTGGGATCACTTCCACAATTTGACCTTTGGATATTGACAGAAGAGATGTATATGCATGTATTCTCATGTTCTATGATATTGATTGACAATAAGGACAGTTTTTCCATTTCTTTTGTAAAGGGTTTAATTTTTACGTATTTGTATGACTTCATGATATAGTTAGCCTTCCGTAATATGTAATATATATGTCAGTTCTTTTAATCTAGGGATTTAAATGCTGTATTGCATATTGATAAACACACTATACCACCTAAACCAGTATATTATAATGTTGTCTATCAAAAATAAAAAATGCACAACAATATATGAAGTGAGGCTATTGATTTATCCACAGAGGCAAAACGACATGCACTGCTTGACTGATAAGCCACCTTCTGTCTCTTGTGGTCAGAGGTAATTCTTTTTCCATATTAGCTGTGTGTTGGACCTTGGTTTTACAGATTCTGTCATTGGTGCCAGATTATACGTAGCAGCTTTGTAATGTGGAGTATCCTCTAATGAGGATTGCACAGCCACTACCAAAGTAATTTCAATTTGCACTTTGATTAAACGTAATACTGAACTCCAGTGGTAGTAACCAGTGTCTTATTCATTTAATTGGTTTGTGCCCATAGAATTTTTTGCCTTGAACTTGTTCAGGGAAGGATATGAGGCATACCATTTACACCTCTGTTTTTCTCTCTTTCTATGGTATATCACGTTGAAGGGAGATTATTCACCTTTGCAAGCTAAACTACTAGGCCTACACTTGCTGAGAGGACTCCAACAGAAAAATGTTTAGTCTTCTGGGCCCCTAAAAGAAACTTTTTATTCCCGTTTTTGGAGCAATACTTCTGAAAACATTTTTATAAAATTCTCCTTTTAATTCTTGATCATGCTCAGATACGTTAGATCGCTACAAAAACCCTAACTAACTTCACCAGCCTTGGTGGAATGACTAAACTCCCTCCCAGCTTTGCACTATCAAACCATAATTATAATTACAATTACACTTATAATTAATTATAATTATAGCAAATTATAGCAGGTTATAGGACAGCCTGTTTCCTTTTCACTCAGACACAGCAATCTCTCTGCTTGCTTTGACTCACATATAAGGATACATGGGTCTCCAGGAACTTACTAGTCTAGAATTGGTTAACTTGAATTAACTGACATATATTTGAAAGGCAGAGTAGCCTAGTCCATGACCCACAGGACTATGTTTAATGATAAGTCCATATAAATGTCTTCCGTAAACTGAAATGCATTGAAATACTGCATTGATGTATATGAGCATTAACAACTACATTTGCATTTTCATACACTCCCCATTTGCTCTTCTAACCATAACAAAATCCAAATCAATGGTTTTTGTTATAGGGGGTGTGTGTGTGTGTGTATTTATTTTATACGCTTACATAAAAAGGCATGGACAGATATGAATATACTGCTGTTAAATTAGTCAAGATTTAGCAAGTACTCAGAAAGCAGAGTGGCCAAACACGTAGAAACATTTTTATTAACTCTACAAGTATCTATTCCAGATGAAACCAGGTTATTCTTCTGGACACATATTTTTCTCACACTGAAGATTCCTGGAAGCATAGCACAAGTAAATTAATTGCATGGTAACAGTTACAGCGCTCTTTTTAAAGTTCCTTTAATCATTTTTTCCTCAAGTTCAGGAGGACATAAAGGATCAACAAACAAAGTAGAATAAATGAGAGCATGAAGACACAAAGTTTGTCTCTTTATACCTTTTTACCAAGGGTGTGTGACAGCATTGCTGCCCTTGGAACAGCGTCTTTGGACCTCTGTTGGCTTTGCAGCATCAAAACATTTTCTGGTTTTATTTCCTAGCTTCATAGCAAGTCCTGAGGTTTTTGTGGGGTTTTCAGCTTTTAATGAATTAAAATCAGAATGAAGTTCAGCTGAAGATTTTAACCTTTTCCTATTACAGCTGCAGTATTGAGTTAAATAGGGCAAAGCTGAGCTCCAGCAAAGCTAACCAAAGCTTTTCTGTTGTCTCCATTAGGTCAGTTTTCCTGCAACGCCCCTAGATTTTAAGGAAGAAGTTTCCCACTTACCTTGAGATTGACTCATGATACAAAATATTCAGTCAGGTAGTACCTGATCCCATTTACGCCACCTATAATGTCTTGCCTTTATATTATACTAGGGCCACATAATTATCAGTGAATAAAACTGAATTGCAGATAATGATTACCGAGAATGAAAACTACTCTGCTGACTTCAGTAGGATCAGGATTTCACTAATATAATCTTGTCTGTACAAGATCATGGCCGCACATGGAGGATGTGTACAGTTTTAGTGTGTAGAGTTTTAGTGTACTTGTATTTATTATGTTACTTGAACAAATATTTAACTTCCAGTTGGGGTAAACGTTCTCAGGAGTAAAAAATCCCATTAACTTTAATGGGATGCTGACTTTCACTGCCTGAACACCTGGTTTATTGTGTATATTTATTGTATTATTATGCTTATTATTTGTTTGTTGACCAATTCAGTTCCTGCACCATCCCAACCATGTATGGATGATTGGTCTGAAAGAAGAACGGGGACAAAAAATGTGCTTATTCCACAGAAACATCAAAAGGAATATCAGTAAGCTACTTAAAATGTGAAAGGATAGGATCAAGAGAGATTGAATAACCTCACTAGTGCTTGCTCCCTTCCACCCAGTGACACAGGACAAGGACATACCTTGCTTAGTGTCAGCTGAAAGTAGCAGAAAAAGTTAAGGCAGCTTATGGAGCTATAGCACCTGAGAAAGGGTGTGTTGGATTTCTAGAGAGCTGCCAGAGAGGACAGTTGGTTTCTGGAAGCGTGAAATAGCAAGTGGTGTTTAATTTGCTAATGTTGGTAAGTATTTGTGGAGGGTGCCAGGCCTATTTGTACAGGCGTGAGTTCGTGAACCCACGGTGAGATACCTCCTGAAGGACATTTATAGCCCTGCCTCTTGCAAGGCTGCACTTAGTCACATTGGCTTCACAATCCGAATCTTCATGCTTAGGGCTGATAATAGCATTTTTCTAATATTTTCTTGTTACAGGGACTGATAACTCCATGCTTCATATGAAGTGACCAAATGCTTGTTCTCCACAGTAGGGACTGGAACAAATGTAGCTGTTAAGCCAAATAATAAAAGCAGAAAAAAATGAGCCAACTTTCCTTTTCTTACTGTGACTTTTAGAAGGCAGTCAGATAGACTTTTTCCATTTGAAGCATATTTAGGAAGGGACAAGGTAGTTTAGTTTTCAATGAGTAACTTAAGCAGGTCAGTCAGCTTTGATGGATTGCTCAGTGAGGTGGAAAGACATATGCACTACATACGTAACATCTGTAGCTCTCCAGCTGGGGTTGGTGCTGCCTGCACTTCAGCCTCCACCGGTGAAGCTCTCGTTTTGTTTGCCTCATCTGAGGGGAAAAAGGGGTATAACTTTTTTGCATTTTTTCAGATTAAGCCCAATGGGGAGATATTTACTATTCAAATGACAAAAAGTATCACTTCAACCATGGACAGAATGTGGGATGTAGATGTTAAGGCCCTTTGTGCTTCAGGAAACCTATTTCTGCAGACCATGAAGACCTGGGGTTTGGGCACAGGCAACCATGGACAAATGAAGGTGCTCAAAGATGCCTCCAAGGGCACCTCTGTTTCCTTCTTCCCCCGTGCCGCTCCTTGGAGCTGAAGGTACTTGCCCACGCTGAGTGTTTTGTAAGCGAGACTGTTTTATATTTCTATTAGTAGAGCTGCAGTTATGGAAATTTCTATTCCAAAAGAAGGCGTACACTTCCATACAGAGAGAAAGAAAGGAAAAAATGTTAAAAAAATAAAAGGCAACATTCATATGTCAGTGTAGCAACCAAAGAGGTAAGTAAGTGAAATACAACAGAGAGAGAAGAGAGGAAGGTCACTATCCCAAGGGAGAGCAACACCAGATGGCCGCAAGCACAAATTAAGAATTCTGCACATATGAATTTTACTCTCACCCTTTGATTTTTTTAGCATAATTTGCACTGCAGTTTATTTTCATGGCCAGGGGGAGGTTGGTAAAAGGCCAGACTGCTCTAAAGGGAAAATATTTTAATGTGTACATACAGTGGGCTATTCAGAGATATTGCTAACATTAAACCTACTCAGGTCATTTAGGTCTACTGGGATGACACAACAATAAAAAAGCCACCTGAGGGTCTCTCACATTAGAGATGCAAATACCCTCTCTCTTTCCTTGTATATTTTATGAAGCATGTGTAGATCTCCTAGATGTGGGTTGGACACCACTTATGCTTTAATTCAACTCAGTTTCGGTGCTGAATCAAAATTTTCAGTGGCAAAGTGAGAATGTTTTGGCTTTGCATGGGGAGAGGAAGAGGCATTTCTTAATAACTGTGACTAGTTGTTTCAGAAATGAAACAAATATTGACAGTCATTCCTGGCAAAAATAAAAAAACCTGACCTTAATAGTGGTTAACAGGGAATATGCATAGATGTACATTTGAAACATTTGCATTTCAAGCACCAGAGAATACTTTTTCCTCCCTAGAGAAAAACTAATGTGGCATAAAAAATAGTTAGGTAAACTGTTGTTCATGCTTACGTTAATTCTATATAATTGAACAACTGGTGTTCCAGATTTTGTTTCACTTCACAACCTTTTCAGTTTTTCTTCTGCTGTATTGTGTTTATTTTCTGGACATATTCAATTTTCCTTTCACAGGAGATAAAAATAATAAAAGAAAGCTTATGGTAGAACAGCAGGAAACAAATATACCTGTCTATGAGAAATGACATTCACACATTTTTCACTGATCGTTGAAAAATTAGATGAGCCTCAAACTTACTTTTGGATTTATCTATGCTGGTTGTGCTAATGTGTTAGGGTGTTCCCAGAGTACCCTAAAGAAACAAATTCTCTGTTTTGCCTCCTATTCGTCATAGGGACAAAGAAGAACAATATGAAATATCAGACTCAATTGCTTAATAAACTGATAAACCTGTAGGAGAAAGATGTTTTCTGCTACGTCATTTGTCATAAATGAAATTATTACGATTAAAAAAAAAAACCAAACACCTTAGTGGCCTTTGCCAGAAATGGGATAGGCTCAGTAATCTTAAAACAGTTATTCCTTCAGTCTTTCTAACCTCTGCAGACAGCTAAATTAACACAGAAATCAGAGCTCTCACACACCCTACAGCCAACTGTTCCCAAAACGATGAAAACCCTTATTGATTCAATTTGTTACAAACTCTGTCCTGAAGCAGAAAAAGTGACTCTGCACTTATTTATTTAGTACTTTTACCCTTTGACTGAGGTGTGCTTTTATCTTGCATGGTCCCATTGAAGAGCAATGGAGATCAGTAACAAGGCTTACTTAATTCGGCCTTGTAGAATCATAAAAGCATCTGCAAAGACTGATATTTTTTTTCCTCCTCCTACCTACTGTATCTCTGAGACTGCAGTATCCAGACTGTCTGGTCTGTTTACGTATTTATTTTTAAGTCTGCAGTTATGGATTTGCCAGTTATCACATAGAACAAAAATAACAATATTGATACCTTCTCCATGATTGAAGTCTATTATGGAAGTGGCTTCAGGTTTTTATATTTACAAGCAGCCCTTAATTTATGTTCATACTAGGCACTTTAATTTATTAATCAGTTGGAGAAAAAGAAAAAATCATAGAATCAGATAAGTTGGAAAAGACCTTTAAGATCATCAGGTCCAACTGTAAACCCAACACTGCCAAGTCCACTTCTAAACTGTGTCCCTAAGTGACATGTCTTTTAAATACCCCCAAGGGGATGATGACTCAACCACTTCCCTGGGCAGCCCGTTCCAGTGCTTGACAACCCTTTGGGTGAAGAAATTTTTCCTAATATCCAGTCTAAACCTACCTTGGTGCAACCTGAGGCCATTTCCTCTCATCCTAGCACTTGGCAAAAGAGACGGACAGCCACCTCGCTACAAGCTCCTTCCAGGTAGTTTTTTGTCTATTTATGCAGAGGCATCTTATTTGGGCTCACTCAGTTTGCTGAGAATAAGAACTAAAGCTGACACACCAAAAGGGAAGAAAATACCACTTACCCTTTTTCACATGTGCTCTACAAATGGTCCCTATTGAACATAACGCACAGAGCTGTCATTCATAGAAAAACACAACCAAATCGCTGTGAATCAGAGAAAGTCAGTGGGTTTTGTTCAGGATACTACTAAAATGCAAAGACAGACTGTTCTGAATACCCTTTTCCAAGAAATGAATGTGATGGAGAATTCTAGGAAAGACATGAAAAAATACAAATAGGTAGAGTTCCTAAATGCATCCAAGTTAGGAAACTGGACTGTGCAGGGAATGTGGTCATCGCTTGGATAAAGTTCAGTCTTCTGCAGGGGTCCAGAAAGAGCCTAAGCTCTTGGAAGACACGTTCAGGCTGATAATGTGTGCGTGGAACACCACCCACTGAGCCTGGTGCTGCTCATCTCCTAGGTTTTAGAGAGGTGTGTGTGCCCAGAGCAAGACATCGCTGAGGGTGTATTAAAGGCCCTGGACCACCCCCCCCCCCCCCGTACCATGATGGGGCACATGAACCTCCTATTGATTTATCAGTTCTTTATAAGTGACATAGCTGAAGTCAGATTTTGACTTCATTTTTTTTTTATTTCAGTGTTGGTGTAGACTGACAAACATTTTGAAGTCCCAGCATTATCTGTGCGATGCCCTCGCAATACCATGACAAGCTAGCAATATCCACATCAAAACTAGGTTGTCTAGATTACATTTTTCCACTCTGTGAAGGACCTGAGTTCAAGTTTCTAACCATAGCAGTAACTTTATAATATGTCATGCTATTGAGAGTGATAATCCATCCCCTCTCTTAAACATCATCATGAAAGGCAGAGTCTCCTCCATTTGGAGAAGGGGACAGCAAAAGAGTCACTAAGAGCTACCTCTTCTGTGGTCCTCACTCACCTGTCACCACTGGCAAATGTTTCCCCAATGTGGATGGAGTGTGAATACACAGATTTGTCATAAGGCTGCACCAGTTTCCAGTAGCCTTCTCTGAAGACCTCCCCCTCCCCGGCCCCGCTCTTCTCCATTGCACCTTTTGAAATGCTTCTCACTTTTGAGGCATCTTCCTTTCCTTTTTGTGGCCTCCTCGCTCTTCCCAATCCTGGCAGCATTGTCTTCCTTGGAAAGCAAGGCAAGTGAAGCTGGGTAGGGGACTGTTCCCTTTTCTTTTTTTTAACGACAGCATAGTATCCAAATACAAGTTAAAAAAAAAAAAACGCATTACAGGACTGCTGCCCTGCCTATAGGTAACCCATCAGCAATCAGCAAAGCCAAAGCTGTAATGAGCTCCTCTTTGGAAACTGCTGTGGCACCACAGAGCTGCCTTCAAGCCAACTCAGCTGGCCGGCGAGGAGTTGCCCTGCCGAGGGCTGCCAAGAAAGGGGGGGTAAGCGTGGGCCTGGGGCAAGAGGAGACTGTCCCCTCCTCCCCCATAAGTGTCCCCTGGGGTGGGACTGACCCCCCTGTAATGCAGTTAGCCATCCTAAGAGGGCCTGTGGCTCATAAACTAACATTTCTGGAATCAAGAATCTCCAAAGTGTTTCTAACAACATACTCCATCACTTCTTGTCACTTTTTATTCGGTGTAAGTAAGACAATTTCTGAGATGGACAATGAAAAGCAATACATAAAATCTAAGACAAATGATCACAAATGGCCCCGCTGAGAAACTCGATCATATGTAATTTAATGGAGGTAGAAGGTCATTCTAAACACATTAAATATAACAGCACAAAGCAAATCCAGCCAAAGCAGATCCTTCTGTCACTGTGATATAGAGATTGAAAGATCACACACTTAAAATAGCTTCAAAGAAAAAAAAAAGTGGGAAGAGGGGTTAGTAGGTATGTTGTTAACTCTATTTAACATTATGCTTTTTAAAAAAGGTACTAGTTATTTGGCATATATTTGAGGAGACTAAGCCACAGATATCTGCAAAATATTCACAAAGTTTAAGTGCTCGACAAATGGAAAGCCAGATCTTTCCATGTAAGTACCATGCTAGGCACCCAGAACTGAAGTACCAAAGTCATCCATCACTCTCAGGAGTCTTGCATTCATCCTGTTTTGGAGTGTACACCAATAATTCAGATTGAGATTAAGGACAGCATTTAATAAGGGAAGAAGAATGGGAGCTATCACCTATATTAAATATTGGCAGAGTAAACACCAGAGAACACTGGCTATTTTATCTCCTTTAAGAGTTGAAAAGATACATGTAAATGTTTCAGAGTAGCATTCCACAAAACGTATGTGTGCATTTTTAAACGTACAAGGATTGAGGACTTTTTTTTTTTAATATAGTTTTTTCAGCAATGTTTGAAAATGTTTCCTACAAAAGAACTCAGCATGCTTCTATATGTTAAACTATCATTGTTATTTTAATTATGAACAAAAATTGAAGGAGTTGCTGGTAGTGGTATTTTATGTGGCAACAGCACATTTAAGGCTACCTGTTAAGTCAGCTGTTTAGGATACAACCAAAATTGCAGGCACTGTGTCTTCATCCACTCTCATTGCAGAAATACTAAAAGCTTGCCACACAGTTTTGTATATATACCATATGCACCATACATGCACCTGAAGAAATTAATGTGTAATGCCACATTTCAGTTGGGATGCTCATTTTACCGACCTTAGATTGTGTTGTGTCATGTTTGGAAGGCAAGCATCTGTAGATAAAGTACGCATTATTCTGATGAGATGTGACACGTTTGAAATTTTCTAAAGGTAAATGATCAATGTTCCTTAATAAGAAAAAAAAAAAAAAAAAAAAACCAAAAACAAACAGAAAACAGCTTTTAAATCACTCTTTGTAGCTTTGTGATTATTTTTTTATCTAACAGAAGTACTCTGCAAGGACTTGGTGACTACACTAAGCCACTAATAGCTATATAGTATTTGATCCAAACTCGGTGGTATAAGCATCCCATTTTCAAAAGTACACTGCTCAGCCCTGACTACTGTCCTCTGCAGCTGGTTTTCAAAAGAGGCACAAAGGTAAGAAAGAGGCACGACGCTGCCGCTGTTCCATACAACATGTGCAAATGGGGCAAAAACCAGACACTATAAATACAGATGTGCACCCAGTGCAGCCTTCATAGCCAGACTCCGCATGCACCGCCGGTGCTGCTCCGCGTGGTGGTTTTCAGAGATAGTGCTGGATAAGACTTGAAAACCCGCAAAAGCACATGCCTCGCTGCCTTTTACTGCCGCAGAGCACAGCTGAGCGTGAAGAACTCGTCCAGCATCTCTGTATTACTCCCCACATCTGCGGTTTGGAGGACCCCATTCCCCTGCAGATTTCTTCCCCCTGAACTCCACAAACTTATCTGTGTGCACAACAGAGGCTGAGCTTTTACTGATGCCCCAGACAGTCCCTAAATGCAAGAAGGAGCTGTAGTTTTCCTCTGTTGCTAGTATTGCAGCAAATCCCCTTACTGTAGCTAAAGAAATTCAGTAAGACTTCCCTATTTTCCTTAATTGTCTCTGATTTTCAGGCAGCCTCTTCTACTAGTTTTCATCTCCTAAAAATGTGGTTTTCTTAATTTGAACATGAAATGCGTATTTTCTATTTCTGTATTCTTTTGAAGGAAATCTTGGCATTAATCCAGCCAGCGTAACTCATGATTCCCATCCCCCATGAGAGAAAAATCACCCACTCCTATTCTTTTCACCTTTCCCTCTCATTTAGTGTTTTTTCAGATCACTCTTTTCCTCTGAATTGTCCCGTGGCACTTGCAGTGAGTCTGTCTTTGAGGTATCCATCGAGACAGACGCATTTAAAACCTTGAAGAATCAGATGCCTTCCTGCTAGGGCAATTTTTGCTTGAGTTAACCAGGCTGCTCTTTCCATGTTTTTCCCAGCTTAAGGGTCTGCCACGTGCTAGCAACCTACATTTCCCTTCATTTTAAAATCTTCAAAATATTCAGCATGCATAGGTAGCTAAAGAGAACTTCAGAGCATATAGTCTTTGTATAAGTGAAACTATGCAGTAATATTGAGAAACATTATTTAAAAGCAAAAAATAAATTACAATTCCCACAGTTTCACTGTTTAAGATGTCTGTTAGTCCAGAATTGCACCCACCAAAGACTATAACTATATTTTCTTTCTTCAATGGGATTTTTTTTCCCCACCACATATGCTCTTTGGGACTGTGATGTAAGTTCATCTTCTTCAAATTTTGTAAGTTTTGAGATGAAAGTAAAATCTGAGTCTGTTTTTTGTAGCTCAAGCCCATCTCCAATGTAAACATTACTATGTTGGTGTATAGTACTAAGAAAGCATGACAGAGAATATTTAAAGCCACTTTATGTACATTATGGTATCTGAAGTTTTCCTACATGTGAATTTCTCCCTTAAGCAAGCAGCAGTGTGATGAAAACTGGTTGTTTCATTTCTGAATTTTGAGCTGGCATGCTATAATCATTCTATCATTTTTTTCTCACAAAGTCACATTGAATTTATTCTTTCCAATACATTGAGAAGCATGAGACTTACGTGAGCCAGTGTGAGATGAGGTGCCAGAGAAAAAGTTCAAAATAACTCAGATGGAACAGTTTAAAGAGGGGCTGTTATTTTCAACACCTAAAAAGATCAGATGTTTACTGCTTGAAATCAGCATTTGAATTTCTGTATGAGAGAGTGGAATGGGTTGCATTTAATTTATCTCAGTGTCCACAGATGAGAAAATTCGGAAGTAGTTTAAAAAAACTGAAAGGATGTCAAAATGAATATAACTTACAGATCTGCTAGCCTCCTCTAGCTAAAAATATGCCCTCTATCAAGAAAGAAAAAGAATTTTGATCTTTAATGCTTTTAGCAAAATCTCTAGAAATTAAAACAAACAATGGGAAAAAGTTATTTGGTATTTCACGGTTCTAGAGATCTGCAGAGCATTTTCCTTTAGTGCTTACAGCCTTACTGTGAAAAAAACAAAAACCTGCAGAGCTATGTTTCATGTAAACAAGGTTTACGTAGCTACAAAAAACTCCAAGATTTTTTCCCTTAAAATAAAATAGAGTGCAATAGCTCCATTTTCGACAGAAAATGTCAGCATCCTTTTTAAAACAGAAACCCACAAGTAGGCCGGCCACTGCTAAAGTACATCTGAGAAAAAAGAAACATGGTCTTCTATTTACTGGAAATTGTTCAAAAGGTGGCTGACCACATCGTATTGTCTCTCACACTGTTCTTACCATGGTATTAAATGTAATCACAAGGACCACTTGTGGTTTCCTTAATAATTCTTTGACGAAGAGCTGGTTTCCAGCCAACACAGACAGCAAAACACACATGGAAAACAGGAACTCGGAGGAGCTTGCCCTTACAAGACAGTAAGTTCGTGTTACGGTATAGTATGGTATGTTATTTCAGATATAAGCAATAGCCTAATTCAAGGTTATAAAATTTGTTTGTCTGGAAACCACCAGTGAAGGGGGTGGTGGTGGCAACAGCAGGTCCTGACTTACTGATTTATAGGCAAAGGTTTGTGGGCATGACTTCCTTTCTCAGTCAGAGACACAGTCATGGAGAACCTCGGGATGTTTTAGGCTCCTCCGGGGTTTCCAGGTGCCGGGCAGTGCCGGCAGGGCTGGCTCCTGCCCGACCATTCGTACAGCTGTTTCTCAAGCAAATACAGAGGTTACCTGTGCAGCATGCACACAATAAAGTCACCTGTTCCCAAAATTCCTGACCTAATACACCTGATTGAGACAGGCGATGTCCTATGCAAGAACAGGTTAGTGCATCTGGAAAGCTTTTGTTTTCTATTACACAGTTTGATAGTATGTTTGTGCCTCTGACTGAGGAATGTTGGATGGGAATACAGCATTCCTGTATGGAATGTCAAACCAGATCTCTAGGGCTCAGATCCCAGGTTAGCGCCTCCTCCTTTTAACTCTCTCCCCTTTGCTCTCCCAGCTGATATTACCCTACATTTACAGAGCACCCTCCAGTACCACCCATACACCAGCAATGAGTTTTCCTGAAGAGCAGGTGCACAACGATGAAGGTCGATAAGCTCCAAGTTGTCCAGGAGATCCTTTAGTTCAAAAATAGAAAACCAAGCAGTAACAGCAGAAATGTGGGTGGGCTGTCAAGTCAGACAGAGCAGGAGGACCCACAAGGAGGCTGATGTGACGAGATGGGCTTGGCCATGGGACTTGACACGTCTGTGCTCAACTACACATTGCAGAATTTGTTTCTCTTCCCTTGGCCAAAATCAGAGGAAGGATCTGGCAAGGGGCAAAAGCTCAGTGTTGAAGGCTACCATTCACACATGTAATGATTTTAAATGAAAAAGGGTGGTTTCAGACTAAAGGTAAGGAAGAAATTTTTTACGATGAGGGTGGTGAAACAGTGGCCTAGGTTGCCCAGAGAGGTAGTCAATGTCCCATCCTTGGAAACATTCAGGGCCAGGTTGGACAGGGCTCTGAGCAACCTGGTCTAGTTAAAGATGTCCCTGCTTATTGCAGGGAGGGTTGGACCTTTTTTAAATGTCCCTTCCAACCCAAACCTTTTGCTGATTTTATGATTCTATGAAATTCATTTGGTGGCACCTTTCTTCTGAAGCACAGCAGTCTTTGTGAAGAGGGGGAGAAAGATGTGAGTGCCCAGGCAGAGACTGGCACTGACTGTGTTAAGCCCACATGGGCAGCCAGTGGTGCTGTTAGTGAGGTAGAGGACTTGCCCTGTGTTGTTTAAGCAGTATTAAGACACCGGCTGTAAGCATTTAATATTCATTTTCGGTTTTAAAAAAATACAGCAACTGATACCAATATGCATTATGCAAAATAATCACAATATCTGCAGGCTTCAAAACAAAGATAAACAATGTTGTTTTCCTTTAATTTTTTTATGCAATTATATATAAATAAGATTAATTATGCCTGCTGACATTTTCTTCCTTAAAACTCTAGGCCAATATTATGCTACTAACTAGATTTCAAAAGCAGGAGGAGATGAAAGTGATAAATTAAAAATGATGCCCGATCCTTGCATATTTATCTTTCCATTACAGAAATCCATGTATTTATCCACGTGGTCTTCTGCTTGTATTATCTTGTATTTTGCCTCACTCTAATCTCATTACCATAACCTAAATCTAACCTGTTCTGCTTTTCGTGCTAATGCCTGCTATCATCTTTTCCCATGACATTAGCGTGGGACACATTTTTATCAAATATATAATGGCAAAACAAATTGCATTCTGTTCTTTCTGAAATAAATAGTATGATCTAAAGTTAATAATTTTGGGAGCTGAAGCTGAGAAACAAGATGATACAATTCATGAGTAGCTTTCAAAATGATGAATACTGAATCAGAGTTTAGTTGCGGCTCCAAAACTCATGAGATTTCAGAATTCAGGATCAATAAATAGCTGTGTTCTTTAAGAAAACTTATTTTGTCAGTACTTCTATTTTTGTGAGCCAAAAATATAGCTAATGAGGGACAAAAATCAGACTGTGTGTTTGTCATGAACCACTATATAGGTACTTACATACAAAGCTAGACTTGGATGTTCTTCTTGATAATTCTTTTTTGCATAAACTGTTAGTTTTATATAGTTACCTATGTAGCACTTGTTCAGTCTGCTTTCTGTGATGTTCATTTCTATGGAGTCTGACCACTCTTGTTAAGGGGACATCACATTAAAGCAGGGGAATAAGAAGAAAAAAAATCTCTTTGTCAATGTAAGATCAGTTGCTAATTAAATATTATTTCCATTTCTAGAGCTTCCTTTATCCATAAGTAACTGATAAACATTGCATTAGGTATTCTGTGTAATCCCAGAAGGGTCGCTGTTAGACATCCTCAGAAGCTGTAAAAGCCCCTGAATTTCCCCAATGTGGAGGCTTATCCTGTCTTTTATCCAAGGAACTGACTGCTAATTGTTTTGGTCTTTATCAGATCTAAAAACAGAGCTGTTCTTTTTCAAGTCCGCACCTGTAGAAAATCATATTGTTGTAAAATGTCACCAAACCAGGAATTATCACTTAAGCTTTCTTCGCCCTTTCTTAGCACACAAGGAAATAGCAGTCCATGGGAGTTAAAGTGTCTTATTCCTACTTTTTGCTGGTCTTGGATCAACCTATGTGTCATTTTAGATCTTCCTATACATCTCTTTTTTTTCCAGTGGAATCACAGCAAAGAGAAGGTAGAGTAAAGCGGAAGTGAGCCAAACCCCAGCTGTTTATATGATCTTTCATACTGTGCACCTCATTGGGAATTGCCTATTCCCTGTACCTTCTGACTCTAGATCAGATGTGATGCAGAGGACATTTAAAGGTTGGTGGAACAATTTAGTCATGTCCAGACAATCATTCAGCATGTGCAAGGCAAAAACTGTAAGTTTTGCAAGAAGCCACAGGGACTCTACAAACTAAGCTCAGTCCAGAAGCGGGTGGCTTGGTTGCCTTGCCCGTACAAATCAGTTGTAAGAAGTTTGTATACTCTTACAGAAATACTGGCCTTACTGGACATCATCTGGTCATTTGCAGTAAATCCAATATATCTTATAAACACTGGGCTAACTGCCCACATGTTAGCTGGCGTATTAGATGCCTACTTCTGTCCAGGAAATCCCAAATAGAAAGAAGCTAACATAAGCAGAGGTGGAAGGAGAGGAGAAAAAAGACCAGTTTTCATCCTGATCTTCAGGCATCAGTGATGCAAAACCTGCTAGCCACAGTGCCTAATGTAATTGCTGTAAATAAGCATACTTACTCATGGGAAGCTGTGCTTGCTTTATACAAAGCAATCTCATGACTGTTACATTTTTAGTAAAAGCCATTGGATAATACCTTGGATATTCAGTTTTAGCCTTGCTGTGACTCAGAGGTGCCAATTTCTAATTAGCCAGTACCACTACAATGTACTTTTAGGACTGAAGAGTTCCCTCAATACATAATATAAGCCAGCTGAGCACCAGCTCAAAGTCTTCTGAAGTCAATGAAAGACTCTAATTCTTACCGATTTCAAGCAGAGTGGATGAAGGCCATGCTGGAGTCCACTCTTGCACAGTTATGTAGCTATAGCCGACTCATACTGCATTGAGGAATAGGTCCTCTGTGCAGTACATGTGTGGCTAACAAACCTTTAATACGAGCTTTAATATTTAATATTTATTTTACCTCCACAGTGTTGATAACTGGAGTGAGTTTAGAGCAATGCAAATTTTAGAGTAAGTGATGTTCCAGCCTGTTTATTAGACAGCATATCTCCATCTTTAAGTAATTACTTACATCTGAACCATTAGAGTTATCAGGAAAAGATAAACTAGACAATTTGAGAACAGTAATATTGTTTGGATACCATTTCACCACATACAGGGATTTTAATAATCTGATCTAACAAGAATGAACATGTGAGATTTAAGTAAAGATTTTTAATCTGTCAATAACAGGTTGTATGAATCACAGTATCCCTGGCCACCTTCACATCCCACCCTGTGGCCCCTCCAGAGAAAGGTGTGTGGACACTTCCCCTAGCCACATTATCTCATCTAACCTGAGGAGCTACTCCTGTCAGCTCAATCAGTATTCTGGTTTGGCCCATGACCTTTCCAATATGCCAGGATGAGGACAGATAAGCTCAGGGATAAACAAAAGTCTCTTGGAAAACATAAGACTTATTTCATTACTACAAGGAAAATTAAATAATCTTTTTATCTTCACGGTTTATGTTTTCTTCTGCTTGCTTGGATTTTTGCTTTTTGACTTTTGCCAGTCTTGGCACATTTAAGTTTTAATATTTTCATCCTCTGCCTTTTCCAGGCTGCTTCAGTTTCAGTTCACTTAACAGTTAGTTTTAGCATGATCTTTTTTACTTCAGAAGGCATCCCTTTCCATTTACCATCTTTCCTAATTGCTACATGAAGGTGAATTCCCATCTGTGAACAAGGGGGGATTTGTTACCCTGGCCAAGAGAAGCAGTCACCTGTGCATACATTTCCAAGTGTCAGCTGATATTTTATAAACCATTGTTTTCACAGACCTCACAGATCACTTGCAGTACAACATTTGGGGAGCTGGAAGCCTGTCTTAATGATTGTTGCTCATGCACATGGTTACTGGAAAATCATTCATGAATATTGAATCCGATTATTATGAACAGGTGCAACCAAGTAACTACATTTCATGCTCACTGAGATATCACAAACACTTAAATCTGATAAAGTTAATACACAAATATGTACTCTGGTACACAACAATAACTTCATGTACATTCATGAGAATGCAAATATAATGATCACGATTCTCAGTTTTAAGGTTGTGATCAAGATTCATCTTCGGTAATTTTAAACAATTATTTCACCTCTTTGCTTAATTCTTTCTATAGCTGGGAATCCAATAATGGGAGAAAGAACACAGTTTGTTGTAATCCCTTTCTTGCTAAAAAGTGAGGCTTATTTAGGTCTGTGAGAGAAAGAAAGGGAGAAATCTTTCAGAGCTTTACCGTGCTGAAATTGCCAATAGAAAAAAAGCATTTGAGTGGGACCTGGTCTCAGGCTCCCTTTGGAACTGTACCAAAAATCAACCATGGGCACATACACGTCCAGCTACACAACCTTTACTGAAAACTGTGTTTTAGAGCATACAGAAATGGATAGAAGCTTCTGGGTGGCCAAAGCCAGTCTGCAGGACTCTGGTATCCCCAGTGTCAAGCTGGACCCATCAGGAACTTCTCAAGATCCAGCTTAAAATATTTTCCGTCACTGCAGAAATTAGAAGGCCAGTCCAGAGACAGTAGAGAACTGTTTTTCTGATTTTTCTCCCCAAATTGTATTTCATTTGCCAGCTTGTCCTTAATCTTGCATAATTCTTCCTACAACATATGCATTAAAAAGGATGAATATCCCTTTTTAGACTGCCTCTACCAAACAAATTTCTGTGTGTCTTTTAGAATCATAGACTTTCTTTTCTACCTAAAATCCTCGTAGTCCTTCTCTGCAAATATTTTTGTTTGAATTCCTCTTTCCTGAACAAGGATGACCTGAACTGGACACAGACTCAGCCAGGGTGTTGTTCAGCACCATTAACACTTTTTGCTTTGGAAGCACAAATGGTGAGATGCTGCCACTGCTCTGCTGTGATTGCACATTGCATTCACAAGGGAAAGATGTCTTTATGAAAATTGGTCTCATTATTTTTATGCTTCATAGTTCCCACTAAAATTATTTTGACCAGAAAAAGGACGGTTGAGCATCACTGAGCAGAAAAGGAAACATTCAGCAATCCTGATAACCTTGTAGAAATTGTTGTTATTGCTGACCTGAGCCCTGGGGTAAAAGTTATAATGATAACAGCAGTAATAATAGCAATACTAATAATCTCTAATAATATTAGAAAATGTTTCTTTCTATGTTTGGGGAAAATATCTAGAGTGAATCTCCAAGTTACGTCCTCAATACTCACTTGTTTTCTATATATAATAATTCCTTATACATTCCTCACAAGGCATCTTCATCAGTTCAATCTTCTATGTGTTGGGCAATACTCTCCCTCATTAGTTCCAAGGTGATAGTGGGGAACCTTGCAATTGGCCTTCACTGAGCTCCACTCACGATATCTCTCACTCCTTTCATTTTTTTCACAGCAAGGAGAAAGATTTAAAAAAAAAAAAAAAAAAAAAAAGCAAAAAAGCATTGGAGTGCTTTATGACCTATGCAAGGACTAAAAGTGGCCTGAAGAAACATATTTTGGATTAGCTCTGGCTATGTAAAACCAAAGTCAAGTAGGATTTCCTCCAAAAAAAATTAAAGCAGGAGATTATTAAATTTATTTAGTCAGATTAAGGTCTGCTCCTCAAAGTTTTAGCTTTGGCACTTCTCTAAGCAATGTAGAAATGCAGACAATGAATAATTGTGACAGACACAGGCACAGAAGAGTACTTGGATGTTGAATTCATTCCCCCATCCAAATCAACACCCACACCCATTTTGCAATTGAATTAGACAAAGACAGGAATTCACTTTAGACCTTCAATACTCTCCAGTTACCTGGAGGGTGACTTGGACTACCACGATTTGCCTTTCTACTATTTAGTGGGAACCTGCTGGACAGCTGTAAGATCACACATTTTAAATTAAACTTTGTGGAATTGCTTAGATGTTGTTTCTTATTTTACATTTTACCATGTCTCCTAGAGTACATAATGCTATTACCCCTATGTCATCTGCTTATTGTTCTGGAATAACGCAGACCAGAGGACTGAATCCCCATGTACTGTAGTACTTCATACTCATGCTGCTGTAATATTGTGTTACATCAGTTGAATAATTGGAGTAATAGAGTGGTGAATGAAACTATCTATACATTACTGCAGCCTTCAGCACATCTTTTGTATCGATAAAGAGAAGCCAAGTCACAGATGGTTTTTACACTGTTATAATTAATAATCACGGTACTATGTTAGTGTCATCTTAACATAGTAAAAGTGAATCTATAAATTGCATTCAGCATTTTTACAGCATCTACAATGACTGCTTTTTGCAGCAGAAGGGTACAGCTCTGACAGTAACTCTTTCTGGACTGCATTCATAAAGGATTATTTCAATTTCCTGTTTGTTTTCTTTAATACTATTTATGAAGTGGCATTGTTAATTTTTCTGTACATAATTTTTTAGATTATTCCTTTACAGAGTTAGATTACTTTTCTTTTTTTTTTTTTTTTTTTTTTTAATTCTGCATTTTCTTTCTCAGCTTTCAAAGCAAATCTATTCTAGACAGGATGATGTGTTACATCACCCCTGACCTGGCCTAAACTTTGATCACCCTGAAGTACATGGCATTCCCAAGTCCCAACACCATACTATCTTTGTGGGCAGCCCAAACCCTGTTTGATACAAAAATATCATCTGTCCTTTTGAAGCTACTTTTAGGATGACTTCTGCAGAACAATGGAGGCATACATACCCAGTATAGGTGTTGGTGAAATGTATCATTGTATGTGCAGGCATTTACTTTAGTGTTTTGCGATGCTTCCGTTTTTTTTCTCTTGGCTGAAAATGCATGGACACATTTCAAATTGAACACGTGCTTAGTCATTTTTCTGAACCAGGGCAAGAATAAATCAAGGGTAGATGCAGCTACGAAACACTGTTAGTTCTAGAACCTTTAAAAGCATGTTAAATTTTGAGAGAAATCCCTTTCGATTTGGATTCAACTCTTCCCACTCTTGTTCCCACTCACAGGAGCAAATCCTGCTGAGATGCTCTCCGTTCCCAGCTTGGATCCTGACAAAAATTGGAAGTGACATGGCAAGTTGGGATATGATAAGTGATGGACATGTTCTATCAGCTTATTTAAAAAACTCAAATAAAATTTGATTCAAGTTCCTTTCTGATCACGGCAAAGGGTAAGCATATTTAACGGTTGGACCTGATGATCTTAAGGGTCTTTTCTAACCTAAATGATTCTAAGATTCTATGATACTATATTCCCAAACTCATTTGGCTATTGAGGAGCCCAGACATAGAGACATACCAGAGGGAAAGTACCTTTTAAGAACGTTTATGTAAATTACAATTTTTTTTTCCAACAGATGGACTATTTCCTACCCATCATAAAGGGAATGTGTTTTCCTACACAAAAGCTGTAGTTTACCTGACGTCATTTACCATTCTAAATCAGAGCAGTAAAATGCAGCCACAAGAAGCAAGGAAAAAACATGTAATCATATCATTGGTTCTGCCTAGCCCAGTAACAACTCTCTGGCAGTGGCCCATAAGAGATATCTGGAGAGTTTAAGGCTACAACCAACTTATTATGAGGACTGGCCTGGTGTCTCCCAGGTTACAGTCCTCTTTTTTATTGGAAATTTACTGGGTCATAGCAGAGATTTTTGTTTAGTAAGTATTGATTTTTTTTTTCTTCCCATGGACGTCTGATTGATTACTCCCTGAATTCATGAGAGCTTCCTGCATCAGCAGCAGCCTGTGGTGGTATGTTCAGTGGGTTAAGTACCTCTCATTTTTCAACCTGTCACGTGATAATTCCATCTGGTGACCCTTAGTTCTTGAGCTGTGGGAAACAGCGAACCATTGTTCCTAGAGATGTTCCTCATCAAGATTTGTGGGCCATTTAGTTTTCCTGTCCCAATCATCCTTGTTCTGAATCTTTGTATCCATATTAATTTTACTGTATTGAACACACCAGCTAAACCTGCAATGCCACTATGGACATACATGAAATATACTGAGTTTGTGCAGGGTTTTTTTCAAGATATTTTAAAATTCCTTTGTCTATTATTCAGATCCAGAAACATATATTAGAAAAACAGAATTTACTCTTTTTTGAGCTCTTTTGACAGTAAGGTCCTTTAAAAACTGTTCTGTTCTGGAGGATACCTTTGCAGATTCAGTTATGCAGTCAAGTTCATTGATAGAGTAATCATAAGTGACTGTGAAAACTTGGCATCTGCCTTGATCCACCAATATTTTTCAGATATTGCATTGATCGGTTTTACAGTTGGTTTTAATGGAAGCTTAAGTTGAGCTTTTCACAGACTCAGAAATGCTTATGGTGAAGGTCCCCTATCACTTTTCAAGAGCATCCTATCAAGTTCAGTTGATAAAGATGAGATTAACCTATTATGGATGTCATTTTTCAAAAACACTGATATTTTCATTTGTCAGTTATCGCTGGCAAGAAGCAGGTTTGACCTTTAAGACAATAATATGTAAGATATTGTCAAAATGGATCAGAAACTCAAATAAAATAGATGTGATAGAGCATTACCAAGACTGTAGAGTGAGGGTTCACTGATCCTTATGGCCCCCCAGAAGACCCCTTTATCCTAGAAACATCAGTGGCAAACACCAACAAATATCTGCTTTGCTTAAATATATTTTGGTGAATTTTAACATTCTTGCAAGGAAAGGGCTAACAATAAAACAATGACTGGTGTAGACAAAGCACTCTCTTCTCCACTGGCAGAGTGGCCTGACTTTCTGCAGTTTTGTCACTTTAACCTTGGAAGACTTCAGCTTTGGGACTGCAGGTTGTTGTGTGCCATATTTAATGAGTATGTAAAGTAAGTGAAATGAACTGGAATTCCCAGATTTTCTCTCTATCCTTTTTTCCCATGCTATCAGAGCTAAAATAAACTGATTTACTTCATTTCTTTCATGTCCATCTGTGAAGATATGGAGCCAGTCTCAACTTTTGGTAGATTACAGATAAGTATTTACAGAATCACAGAATCTCTGAGGTTAGAAGGCAGTTGAGAGGTCTTCTTGTCCAACCCCCCTGCTCAAGCAGGCTGCCCAGAATCATGTGCAGATAGCTTTTGAGACTCCACAGTGTCTCCGGGCAACCTCTGCCAGTGCTTGGTCACTGTCACAGGAAAAATGTTTTTTCTTATGTTCAGACAGGACCTCCCACGTTTCAGTTTCTAGCTGGCATTTGATACATCATCTGTCTCTGAATTTATGATATTTTGTGGTAAACAAGGCAGGCAGATCATTTTGGACCACTTAAAGCTAAGGGGACAAATAAAATGATGCTAATAGGTTGTAAAAGAGATCAGCACATAAAATATTGCAACAAATAAATGGTTCTCAGGTCATAATTTTAATAGTTTTGCACACCAGGGCTTCATAAAGGAATTCCCTCTTACAGTTTCTTCCATTCCTTTTCTGCAATGCATTAAATCTTGCTTTAACAACCAGAGCAAGTGACTGCGTAATATTATTGAAGTATTTATTCTCAATTTCAGTATCTCAGTATTTAGTATTTTAACTCTTAAAAAGCAATTCTGGAGCTGGAAATAATGATAACATCATCATTAAAATGGCCAGTCCACTCTGTAGTGAGGAAGAGTGGAGATTAATATTCAAGATCAGAGTTCAAGTTAGAATTATATCAGGAAAGTATGGAGATCTGCAGCAGATGATGACATAGAGCCATGCTTTCATCCCTGTCATCCCCCTCAGGCAAAGTTCTGCACAGCTGAAAATCTGACTTCATTTTGTTAATTTTTTTTAGGCAGGCTTGGTAGTAAACATGCTCTGCAATATGGTAAAATAAGGCTCAGCTTTTCCATTTCCAGCGTTGTGTTGTGTTTCTTATTTGCTTCCTTCAAAGAAAACATTGTTCTGAGATACCATATCCCTTTTCCTTCAGGTATTACACAATGAAACATTGGAAATTAGTAATTTAAAAAAACCATAAAAAATAAACTTAGTTCTTAGATGGGATGCTCATGTTGCTGGGCATGTAAATCCCACTGAAAATCAGTGGGAGTCAAACCTTACTTTTGCTCATCTTCTTAAAAGATATGGGAAAACTCTGCTTGCTATGGATATTGCAGAGTTAAATATACCCTCAAGTTTCTATGAATATAATCCATTTCTCCTTGAATTTCTTTGGCCTGATTGAGTTTCTCTTTTTTATGCAGCATACGGCACTCAGCATTACCTCATTATGTGGTATGTGATAAGTGCATGTATTTTAAAATTGTCTTACAGAATATTTCTATAAAAAAATCTATAAGAGATTGAAATACCAGTGATGAGCTTTTATTTCATAACATCACCCATCATGATCGAATGGAACAATATAAGGCCTGGCATTGTCTATCTGAGTAATCACATCCATCTTCCAATTTTGCTGAATGATCATTTACCTTTCCCGACTTTGGATGATCAAGCATTTTAATGATGAAGCTCATATAGAACTGGTTCAAAATCATACTGAAATTCAATGACAAATCTGAAAACTGAACAGCTGTCTTGCAAGCACCAATCATACAGTTTAGCAGCAAGATCCTCACCTAACCAAACAGTGCTCAAAAGGCAATCCTCTACCCGGGGATAAAATATGAGCCCCCGTCCTGGAGAGGGACAACCCTCAGCTCAGGTCTAGTTGTTCATTCCTGTAATTGAATACAAAAGACATAGGGATTGATTTTCACCTATAACCAAATTCATAGCTCCTGTGAAGGCCTGAGCTACTGACAAATAAGCTCAACTTCTGCTATCGATTATGCTTCCTTAGTGAATATTATATCGCAAGAGTGCATAACCACTCCCCATTTCTCTGCCTGCGACTGCTCTTAAGCTGTGCTGAGCACAGAAGATGTAGGATGTAGTTTTCTGAGCAGGAAATGCCTGTCAAACAGAGGATTTATCTTCATCCTCAATGTAGCACAGCGACAAGGTGAAGATAGTTACTATTGCACTTATTTAGAGACAGGCAACCTTTGCCTGTTCAAACTGCTTCAGTCACATCGCCACTCATATTTGCAGTCAAAATCTGGCATCAGAGTTCACAATAATAGCTGGAAGAATAACCTGACCATTTCATATTTACCTGGATTCCTCCCATGAACCACTGCAACAGCAGTGTCCTTGGTTCAGGCTTTTCAATTTTGTGATAATTGCAGCTTTTAAAAAAATAATTTAGAATATAGCATTATTTTCCTTCCAAGTCTGTACCTAGAAAACATTTCTTTTGTAGGAAGCAGTGGCACCAAACAAAAACCTTGACCCAGCTGCTACTGAAGTTAAGGGGAAAATTATTATTAACATGAAGGAAAAAATTGCATCAAGGGTTTTTAAAGGGACACATCTCAAAGCTTCATCCTTTAAAACTCTGCCTTCATTTATACCATTTCCTGTGAATGTTACAGCCATGCTCTACAAGCGCAACCCTTCCCAATGCCTGCTAGAAAAGTTAAATGAAATATGTACTGTCATTCGAATGCAAGGCCCCAGATGCTGGGCTGCCCATCGGCGGTGCGGGATGGCTGCCAGGCCATCTGGCTGACGCCTGCCCCGGGGAGGGCTCTGCAGCTCGTCCTCTGGCTTGCACTGCAAAAGTCTCCTGCTACCAGGCGGGCCTGCAGCCGGCGCCTGATGTGACTCTTCCCACAAATGTCAGTATAGGATAGGCTAGAAATGATGCATAGAAATGGAAGATCACACCAAGTCAAGTTAATACTCCAGGATTTCAGGACGCAATGCAAGGACTTTTGTTTACACTCATTTGCACTTTTTGAATATATATACACTCATATACATATATGAAAGAATTAGCGTGCATGCTGCCAAAATCTTCAGCTCCCAACTTGTGCTCCCAGCTGTCACCACATGCCGCAACTTCTGGTGCTTTCAGTTGGCAGAGTACAAAAAGCTCCCTTTCAGTGCCCAGAACTTCATCCACGCTGTACTTACTCTATTGGTATTTTGCTACTAGTGCCTGCCCAGCCATGCCCATAACAAACCAGCCAGAGTTTAACCATAGCTATTTACCAGTTAAAACTCAAGAGTGTTATGATTCGTTTCTTTTTTATATGCTAAAGCATATTCTGCTCTCTGTTAACATACAAGCCCTAAGGTCATTGCATTCCTTTCTGTTTACCTCTTCATTACTCAATCAAAAAAAGATATACATTTATCATTGCAGCTTTCAAAATAAGTTTTCCTTCTTCAAGTTATTTCTTCAGATTTCTCACAAAAATACCCTCAACACAATAAATAATTCTAATTAGCTTACTAACAAAGAATTTAGCTTTACTTTTCCTAATAAAAACTAACAGTTTCAGTAGAACATGTTCACAGTCATTTTCCTTTTCTGTCCCTTGCTTCATGACTTGCCTCTTCACTTTTTTATACCCAAGTTTAGTATTTCAGATTTTAAGATGAAGAAAAATCCTTCTCTCTGAAGAAGATTTTCTCATCAAGTGAGCCATATATATTTTTTAATAAGGATATCAAACCCAGCCTGATGGAACAAACACCTTAAGACATCTGTCCATGAGCGTCTTTTCAAAAATATTAAAGCTCTAGAGGTTGAATAGTTTGCAAGTTTAACTGAACTGAATAAATAAGAGACATTGTGATAAGACAAAATGATGACTCAGGCCTCCATGTAGTATACAATCAATTTTATAGGATTTCTCCAGTAGCCCATGTCCTTAGTGGTCTTTGCCACTGAATTTTTGCTATGTCAGAACATCTTTACCACAGGTTAATTGTTCAGAAAACCTTGCCACACTTTACATAAGATTTTATTTATTTCTCCGTTATGAAATACAAGTTTTGGGTTATTTGGTTTTTTTTTTTTAAAATAATATTTCTGCAGGGCTTCCAGTGCTCCTGCTGGACAGATTCTCAGCTGGTACCTTCATCCCTTTACTTGCAATTCCCATTCTAAACAATTGATAGTTCACTTGGTAAAACAATTTGTTTTCCCTAATGAAAAAAAGAAAAGTGTGCTTTGCCTATTTTGTGTGAAACTGAGGTTCCTCAACCTTCAGCTATTCTTCCTATTACAGCATAAGTCTTACTTCTAGACAGAAATAAGAATGAGAGATTGCAGCCTGTGTACCTTAGAGCTACTATTCTTAGCCTGCCCAAACACATTCCTTATCAGCTTCTGTTTCACCTTTTTTTACTGACAATGCTGGGTTTCTTGATATATCAGGATCTTACTGTCATATCCACAGGAATACCATCTCTCATCTGAAAGGGGTTTTTTTCAACTTAAACATTTCTGTTGTGCATAGTAATCCTAATTTCAGTTCTTAATTTTCCAGTAAGACAATTAGGCTCTAACAGTCCACAATCATGGACAAAATAATTAGTTACTTCAGGGTGAAGATTTGCAAACTTGAATTAGATCTACTTGATGAAATATGTGTATGTATGAATTGTTTTGCATGTGTAACTTTGAATTTCACATAAATGATGACACCTTATATAAAAAAATCAAAACCCACTATCTCTATCTTTTCACCTTCTATGGAATTTACTAGCTTTTTAAAAAGAGTGTGCTCCTTCATAAATTGATGCTGGTGTATAATCCAGATTACGTCTTTTCTTCTTTGAGCAAAGCAAAGTTTGGGTTGCTTATATAAAAGTTTAGGTAGATTATATGAACCCACAAAAAGGAAATAAATTATTCTGTGTTTTTTGGATGTGCATTAAAAATACACAGCACAAACACTTCCTTCTCAATAATTTAAACTTTGCAAAGATTTTGGGTGATATTATAGTTGGGCTTTTATTAAAAAAGGAAAATAAACCAAAGAAAACAGAGTGTTGTAGTAGATAGTTGTGGTAGATAAGACTTTTTGTGCATGGTCAAAATCATCCAAGCACTGGACTTGTTGGAATAGGATATCTGTTGCAAAAATAGTTCAATGGGACACTAGCTACCCAGGAGACTGGTTACATTTGTTTCTGCCAAAATGGTAAAAGAGAATGGGCTGGGGAGATCTGATGATAAACACTAGAAGGAAGCTTTAGTGCAGGAGGAGCCAGGTAGGTAGGAGCCAGCTTGCTAAGAGCTGCCATGAAGTAACGTCATTCCTAATTTTTGGGGTGGTAAGAGAAAGGATGGCAAAAGAAAAGCAGCTGGCTTCAGGAGTGCGAACTTCAGTAATCACAAAACATTGACAGATGATCTCTCCTGGGAGATGAATGTAAGAGATGGGAGAATAAAGGAGGTTGGTCGGTTTCCTGAAGAAACCGTAGCATGGGCACAAGCCCAACATAATCCATTGAGAAAATCAGAAAGGGAAGATAATGGGATATAAAGTTGGCCAAAATGTGAGCACATTGTTGACCTTCAGAATGATGAAGAAGTATACAAGTAACAGAAAGCAGTCCACATCATTAAGATGTAGCCAAAGAACCAAGGACACAAATTATAAGCAATTACCAAAAAAAAAAAAAAAAAGTACCTCTAATGAAAATAAATCCAAAATTTACTATTCAACAGGAAAGGGAAGCTGGCAACAAATTATTATCAGCTGCTCAAATTGTTGAATATTTTTGGTATCACCATGTCAGTTGAGATCAGGTTAACACAGTGAAAAAGAGCAAAGATCTCCACAACAAGATCTCAAATAAAGAAGAAACAGATCAAAGAGTACTTAAATAGTTCTGATTATTTCAAATCATCTGACTAACAGGTTGTTGGAAAGCATTGGCTGATATGCCTGATGAACCTTGAAAAACCAGCTGGTGAAATTTTTGAGTTGTGGCTAGTTGTCTTTCTGAAAATTGAATGAAGCGTGAAATGGCTGAAAAGAGCAAAAGGAGAAAAGATGCATTCAGGTACTATACATAAATCACATAAGCCTCAAGACTATATGTCAAATGATACTGTTGACTTATCCAAAGAACAGTTTCACACATTGGAGAAATATGGAAAATATTGTATACGAATCTATGCATATAACACCCAGTTGCAAATCTAGGCAGCAGAGGTAAAGTGCATAAATATAGGGTAGATATCCAGTAGGTAGATAGCAGGTCTTCAGAAAAATACTTAATCAAGATGCATATGGTCTATTCTTGCAAAGGCAAATGCTAGTCAAGTTAGTCTATAATGTGGCTTGTAATATATAGTGAATAATCCTTCTACCATACTCAGCAATTTAGCATCAGCTGGAGGGAAATCCTTTCTGTTATGGGGCGTCCTTCTTCAAGGAAAGGTGTGTCTGAACGGAGAAAATCCAAAGAAGAATGAGCAAACATCTTGCAAATACAGCCTACAAGGAAGGGTTTGGTAGCCTACAGAAAAGCAGTAGTCAATTTTCAGGTATTTGTAGAGAGAAGACACACTGCAGTAATGGAGACTGAGGCTATGCATTAGAGGAAACTTCCTTATTGTAAGGATAGTGAGATATAGATAAAGAAGCTTCACAGTCTTCTCACTGAAATACCTTAAACACAATTTTGAAAAACATCTGTTACGGCTGACACAGTACCAGTTAATCCAGCCTTGGAAAACAAGATTGGTCTTCTGTTTTGGTCCAGCCACTTTGTGTTCCATGTGATTCTACAGTTTCTTCAATATAGTGGAGTGAAAATGAGGGAAAATGGGAGAACAGCATGTACATGTTGTAGTCTCATATCCTGCCATGGCTCTGAATAGGTGCAAACTATGCAATTTTTAACTCTACCCACTTTTTTTTTCCAGAAAAATACACAAGTATTTCCTTACTAAATTTTGGTGGGTTAGATTTTGTTTTGCTCTTTAAGCATTCCTACTTATTTACTATACATGTGTGTTCACCAATTTAATGTACAAAATATGCACACCTTAAAAATGTTTACCAAAATACTGCACTTGCTTTAATCTATTAACCAAATTTGAATGAGTAGACACTTGGGAAAATCCTAATACTAAGAAACTTTGTGGTTTTACTATTGAATAAGCCTTATTTTTTAGCCAGATTTTGAAAGTTTTAGTTTGTGTGGTGGAAGCTGGCCTTTAATAGATACTTCTAACTTTAGTACAGTATAACGCTATGAAGTGGACCTTTGGTTCAAACTGTTTATGCTAGTTTCTGTTGACCCTATATTTACACCAAATAAATATGGTGCTAGGTTTACATATAAATGAATGTAATATAAAGCTAACCATTATTTCTTCAGAAAGAATCCCCTAGAACAACACAAAACTTCTTCTCAAGCCAAGGAAATTTTATTTCACTTCTGGTAATTTTATTGTGTGCGTGCCAGGTGGAAACACAGAACTGTGAAAAGGCTCATTTTAGCAGGGATAACAACTCACAAAAGTTATTCTGAGGAATGGGGTGGAATGAATCATATTCATACGTGTGTGTGCTGGATGGCAAAAATCAATGCTTTCTCTTAGCAAAGACACTCTTGGGGATAGAGAAATCAGAGCTGCGAAAAACCTAACAAATTTTGCCTGACAGATTTTCCAGGCAAACTACACTGCTGGTGCACTGGGAGTACACTGAGGATGTCAGTCCTCGTGCTAGTAGGCACAGCCCATTTCACAGTGGCTCATTTTGGATCCCTGGGGATGTCAATAACCCCAGCGCACTCCCCCCACAATGCACCAACTGGGCTGGGAAGTGGTAGAGATGTTGGGATGGCAGACAGCAAGAGTCCAGAGGAGGATGCAGTACGCATGCTGCAGAAACAGGCATACACAATCAGACACAAACCTGAAAACAGAGAGAAAAAATGAGAAAAGCAGATGTGAAGGGAAAGGAAAAAGAAGCATGGTGTTCCAGGGTGAAAAAGAAAGGCTTGCTTATGTCCCCATCCTATTAGGATTTTGTCACTGCAGCCCAATTCAGCACTGTTACCTGTCTGATGCCAATGCTGTTGCAGGTATTCACTGGAGTCTCATGCCCATTAAGCCGGTGTAATGGCGTGCGGGCTCAGGAAGCCCAATTATTGGCTGTGTATAATGGCCCCTTCTTAAAACATCCCTTGCTCACTGAATCTCTAACAATACCCTGTTAAACAATAATTGTGCCAAGAGTGGTGTATATTCCTGTAGGCCTAAGCAACAAAATGTGGCCATTGCGTCTGCGTGTCCAGCCTTCAATAGCCCCTGGGGAACAGGCGAGAATTCATATTTTTCTCCAGAAAATGCGCTCTCCTGATAACAAGAAAAGCAGTCTTTTCTTGCCCACCATCACTGACAATTATACCCCTGCCTCTTTATTTGTCAGCACTAATAATGGTACTGTTGTGGCTCAGGAAAGAACAGAAAAGATGATGAAAGATGCACCACTGGTGTGGTGTAGACAGCTACTGAACTACCTCTAGCCCTTGTTAGTAAAAATTATGTAATCTAAATGTCAGTGCCTAATAGAGCCCCATCCGACTGCAAGGGATTGTAGCACATACAGCAAAAATAAGGGAAAATTGTTGCAGCATGATGGTTGCTAAGCTAACACTAGCAGTAAGAAAAGAACTAAATGAAATTGAAAAATTACATATTTAACAAGTGGTTAGATGGCAATAGTTATTTTGGGCCAATACCTGAATTCGCCTCTTCCTGTCTTGGGTCATTAATTACATGAGTCAATCTGTTGATCTGAGTGGGATGATGTTCATGAAGTCCGGATTGTCAGTGGGAGTTTTACAAACCATAGATGAGGCAAAAGGATTCCTCCCATCAGCAGTTTGTGAAGGTGCTGTGGTAGGGTATTTGCACAGACAATACACTGCAGAACAGGGTTGAAGGCAGCAGGTAATCACCCAGCTTTTATGCAGCGAGCTGCTTCTATTTTCTGTGCTGTGGACCAGGAAGCAATACTGCTTTATGTTAAAAGAAAAAGAAAAGAGAAAAAAAGAAAAAGAAAAAGAAAAAGAAAAAGAAAAAGAAAAAGAAAAAGAAAAAGAAAAAGAAAAAGAAAAAGAAAAAGAAAAAGAAAAAGAAAAAGAAAAAAAGAAAAAGAAAAAGAAAAAGAAAAAGAAAAAGAAAAAGGAAAAAGAAAAAGAAAAAGAAAAAGAAAAAGAAAAAGAAAAAGAAAAAGAAAAAGAAAAAGAAAAAGAAAAAAGAAAAAAGAAAAAGAAAAAAGAAAAAAGAAAAAGAAAAAGAAAAAGAAAAAGAAAAAGAAAAAGAAAAAGAAAAAGAAAAAGAAAAAGAAAAAGAAAAAGAAAAAAAGAAAAAAGAAAAAGAAAAAGAAAAAGAAAAAGAAAAAGAAAAAGAAAAAGAAAAAGAAAAAGAAAAAGAAAAAGAAAAAGAAAAAGAAAAAAAGAAAAAAGAAAAAGAAAAAGAAAAAGAAAAAGAAAAAGAAAAAGAAAAAGAAAAAGAAAAAGAAAAAAGAAAAAGAAAAAGAAAAGAAAAAGAAAAAGAAAAAGAAAAAGAAGAAGAAAAAGAAAAAGAAAAAAAGAAAAAAGAAAAAGAAAAAGAAAAAGAAAAAGAAAAAGAAAAAGAAAAAGAAAAAGAAAAAGAAAAAAGAAAAAGAAAAAGAAAAGAAAAAGAAAAAGAAAAAGAAAAAGAAAAAGAAAAAGAAAAAGAAAAAGAGCACCAACCTAAAGACAGGGAGTTGCTATAAACACAAGAAACCCCACACTTCTAAAGGCAAACATGCCTTGTTTTCATTCTTCAAATAAAAGGACAAGTCTCTGTTTGCTTCATCCTCATCAGCAGGGCTAACCCTTGTTCTGCTAAACAGGATCAAGCCAGCACTGATTCTACCCTGAGAATAACGTAGCTGAAAATCAGATGGTTTACACACACTCCAAAATATATAGCAATAATGAAGTTGGAATAGCAAGGCTGAGCCTTAAGTTAGATTTGATTCATACCATGAAGTCATCAGGTTTTATAAGCTCAGGAAGGTTCAACCTCTTCATTATCTGGACAGAAGACTTCACAAAAAGCCTCAGGAGCTGAAGGAGCACAGGAGGTACTTCAGCTCGAGATCGATACACCGGCATGCTGTTCAGTGCCTGGGTGTGCTTTGGGGCTGGAGGTGAGTTTCAGAAGGGCTTGAACACTTACTGCCATTATCAACCCTGCAGCAAGAACATCCCTGCATCCCACCAATGCTCAGTTTATTTATTATTTAGTTTATTTATTAGTTTATTTAAATAATTTTTAACCATATAGAGTTTTGGCATCCACAAGAACCTGTAGCAAGGAATTTACCAACAGGTAACACGTGAGTATTGGTACTGCATGTTTTGGCTTGTTTTTAAAGATCCATTTGATCATTTCATTTGATGCCTTCTAGGTTCATGTATTGAAAGGCACAGAAAAAGTAGGCCTTGTTAAATTTCCACGGCACTTGCAGAACCATAGAAGTGCATTGCAGCCCCTCTCCCCCCCAGTCCTACACATACCTCCCAATCATCCCTTTTTGCAAAGTTAAAAAGTCCCAGCCTATTTAGTCTTTGCTTACACAGAAGTTTACCATACTTTTGGCTACCCTTGTCACACCTTTCTATACCTTCTTTCCTCAAAATTGTAAAGCTGGAAGACCAGAACTGTACACAGCGCTCATTATATGTGAGCAACATTTATCAGCACCAGTTTTGACTGCTATTTTCTCACTCTTCCTGCTTCCTTCAAGCACGTGAGGAGAGTTCAAGTGGTTTAAATGATCGCATTCATGTCTCTAAAACACTTATTGCTGCTGAGGTCTAAAAGCATGTATTTTAGATGAGATCCCACATTACACTTCTTTCTCCTTACTAGAGGAATCATTAGGAAACCAACCGATGAGTGAACTTACATCATTTATATCTTTTTTACGTAAAGTCTAGATGCCGGATTGCAGTAAAGTACCTGTAAGTGTGCCTCACTCACTGCAGGCACTAACGCAGTTTATCTGCTCTTTGCAGGCTGTGCTGTACTCAAGGTGACTCTCACAGATACCTATATACATAAATATTACACTAACCACCATACCTCAAGATATACATAATGCATTACTTAGTCAAAGCAGCAGCATGAGGCAATGCATTACACAAGTTACTGCCATCGAAAGAGACTCGGGGCTCTTACCAGCACTGAGAGTGCTTAGCTGGGGTCTGCTCCTGACAGGGAGCATCACTCAGCTTCTCGCAGAAGAGGGCTTAGGTGCTTACCCCAGAAATTGGAACGTCTTTCTTCACAAAATATATCAGCCATAGAGTTTCTCTATGTTCCCATGGTGCGAGTCAATATTTGAAGAAAAAGGCACAATGAGGCCAATGAACATTTTGCCATTGGATTCAGAGAAGATAGAGAGCTATTTCTTGTACTTTTCTCTAAAGAGTAAATCAAACCGCTGTTTTTAATGAAATACACATAATCCATTTTCCACAGCTCTCACGCTGCGCAGTCATAGATCACACACTGTGTAAGGTACTTGGGAGGGGTCTGCAGCTACAGCCAGTCCACAGTGCTGTGTCCCCATTTGCTCTCCGAAACTCTCAGCCCAAGGCTGTACATGTCTCAGTGCCCCTCCACTGCCAGCCCGGTGCCATGGCAGGCTTTGGACGATATCGCTGGCTGGGGATTTTAACTGCTCCTGTTCTTCCAGCTTTCCTGGTTCTTCCTTTTTTCCAGTACTGTGTGGTGACAAGAGATCACCCAGTGTTTGCAAAAAAATTACTTTACTCTGTTGCTAAATGCAGCTTGACACCAATCAGTGTCCCTGTTAGAAAAGCTGTCTTTGAAAATATACCCCTCAGTAACCTTGTAGACAAATCGTAGTGAATATAAGCGGCTTTGAACTCTGAAGTCATCATAATCCACAGTCATAATTATATGAAATGAATAAATGAAGCTGGATTAAGTGATGATCTTTGACCAGGTGCCAAAGAAAAACTTGCTGCACCAATGGTTAGCAAAAGGAATCAGAAATAACTCCGTCTTCTCAAGAAAATACTGGTCATCTTAACATACGTCTCATGTGGCTTTGTGCTTTAGAAATTATTATTAATTTTTCATTTACCGTCACATTGATGAGAGCCTCAGAACTGCACGTGAAATTTCCACCACGATTTCCACAGTGCAACTTGCTATGTATCCCCTGCTCAGGACTCCTCTGGATCCGCTGAGAGGCTGGGAACAAAGGAGGAGGCCCTGGAGCTTCCTTCTGCCTGACAAGAGGTGAACAGCTCAGCCTCTCAACTGGCATTGCACCAGCACAACTTCGTTGAGAAAAAGCAAACTTAATGCGGTCAATGACTTGTTTCTGCATCATTGCTGCAACCTTGTGGAGCTGCCCAGGGCCAGGATGGCTGAAGAAGTCTGGAGGCTCAGGAGAGAGGCTTTTAAATGGTGAATAAAGAAAGTGAAAAGGGCCTTTGTTAGAGCACCTTATGGGACATGCATATTAAGGTATTGCTGCAGTTAGGGTCAGACATGAAAATCCCACAGAGTTCTTCAGTCATCATAACATCATAATAAATAAATAAATCTCTCAGAAGTACAGTACAGCAAGAGAGAGAGATCTTAAACATATCAAAGCATCACATCCTCACCCAGAATAGCAGATTTGGTGTGTCCAGACCAATTTTTTTGATTTTATGGTGATTTACAGGAAAACATTGCCCGAGAAATCTTTGGCTTCACAAATATCCTTTCCCCCACACCCTTTGCTTCAGTATTTCAAAACATATTCACTTTAGAGTTAATTGTTTAATAGGAAGACAGGGGAAGAGAGGATGTTCATGGAGGCATTATTTTTTAGGACCATAGCCCAAATCATGCCTGCAAAAATAAACCTGAATGCATCAAAAAAGATCTGAAGATTAGAACAAATTTTACACTTGATTATCAGCTTCACTGCATATGAACTGGAATCAGCGGTCTTAGTACTCTACCTCTTCTAGTTTTTGTGTCTTTAAATCAGGAACACAGTGTCAAAAGCATCAGGTATTTGATAAATACAATTTTTGGTAATTATTTTTGTTGTGTACTTCAGCTAGCAGGCCATAAAGCACCCTCCGGGTAAGTAAGTGTTTCACATTTGTTCACAAAACTAACAAACAAACAAAAATTTAAAATATTCCACAATCTTTGTCCCTTTCATAAATCCCTTGATTTCCCCCTTTCATCCACACACACCCTCCCTCCCCGCCCCGCCTCCTTTTCCAGCTTATATAGCCTGGATTCAAATCCTCGTCCAGAACATGTGAATAAACTAGTAACAGCTATTTCTTCTAGCATTGACTGTCATGTCTCTTCAAAGCTTTTTCTTGATTTCTGCCCCAGCCTGCAGGCAGTGCCACCAAAACGTGCAGGATTGCTTGTAGACCTTCAAAGCAGCAATCTTTATCCATCCCCACCAACTAGTAGCATACTTCACTTCTGTAGTCCCACCACGCAAGTGGGAAAGACGGTATCTCTGGTGACATTCAAGAGACCTCGCTCTCATTTTTTTCTTTTTTTTTAATTTTAAAGTGCTTCTACCTTTCCCATAAGGAAAACTCAGTCCCTACGGCAAATATCTAGAAATTCATCACATAGGAAATTCTGTCAGTAAACTATTTGGATGCCTCTTAATCCTTTTTACCTGTTAGAAACAAAGAGGATAAAAGAAATACTGTTGGAATGTGAAAGACCATCAGGCCATGAGGAAAGAATTACTGTTTTTTTGTCTATTTTAAGTGAAAAATAAATAAATTGTAAGGAAGCCAGACAGCCATCTCTTCTAACAGAAGCCAGCTCTGGGGCCCTGTGTACATGATGAATACATATGCCTGCTGACTTGTTAGGAGAACAAAATGGTGCAAGAAGCAGATGCTCATACAGTAGGACACATCTTGCCATTTTTGTATGCATGGCCAAGCTGCAGAGGAATAATTCACCAACAATGATGCGCAGGATTTGTCCAACTCGGTGTCCTTTCTATTGTAAATGCCAAAGATGCATCAATCTGGACTGCTTTTCACTTTTAATTTCCCAAGAAAGCACTTTCAAAAAGAAGATGAGGCAACTGTGAAAAAATTGCCACTTGTTTCTGTTAGTGAGAGAACACCCACCATTCACAGGTACAGTAAATGTCTGCTTTCATTCATTGCTATAATGAGCCTGTATTTCTCCCAGTTTATAACACTGCATGCAATGCTAGACTAAAGAAACATCTTTCCCACTCCTCTTCCAGAAACAGATACCAGCTGGCACACACAGAAAAGTACACAGCGATGCCTCATACTTTCCATTACTTAAATTGCGTATCTTTATTTAAAAAAGAAAAAAAAAACCCCAACCTCACCCCCAAAAACCTTACAGCTTGGCACACTCTTTTCCTTCCAAACACAGCAAAACTATGTGCATTTTCTTCTGAGAGAAGATCATGGTCATTATTGTTGAAAAATATTTTCTAATTTTCCATATTTTGTGTCTACAAAAATTTAATGGGGAAGGCGGGGGGGGGGCTACTCCTCCTCTTTTTTAGCCCATCTTTGTGCATTTTGCACAAGACCTTCTCACCTTTTCAGCAAAGGTGCTGAACTTAAAGACAACGTGGCTGCTACTGCCCTCTTGGTAGACCTGGCATTTTGGAACAAAAGCAGCTTAGTATTGCCTTTAATCAAAAAGCAATAAAGCGTCTTAAAGATTGTAATAAGAAAATCCTGTCACTCAGTTTTGTATCTAAAATTTTAAACCAATGTCATATTTTAGAAAATGACATGAAAGGAGTGTCTCTCTCCAGTTTCTCCAAGCGTGTGGTTACAAGCAATCACCATTTGCATTTCAGAAACTCTCAGGTCCTCTACCACTTTCTATCACTGTTTTGTTAAATGTCATTCCTCACTAGCTGTCAAGCATTTTACATTTTTCAAGAACCAGGGAAATTATTAAGAAGCCTTAACAAGGTCTTCAGGACATAACTGTCAGTCTCTCTCTTTTTTCTTTCCCCCCCCTGAAATATCAGGAGCTGTTTTAATTCACTGCATTTTCAATGCTGTTTTCTCAGCTACACCTGGAAAAATCCCAAACTGACCTGAATTCCAGGGTAAAATGTGTTAGAAGTGTCTCAGCACCATATATTACAAATGTTTAGAACATGGGAAGGTGAGAGTGTAAGATTTATTGAAGAAAATTTATGTACTTGAAATTTGCTTGAATCACAGCAGTGTAATGGAAAATCCCAAATTTAGGAAAACTTATATCTCAATTTTCTAGTTAGCTTCCACATCATTAAAAAAATCACTAAAAAAAAAATCAAAGTCTCAGGTACTAATCATCCCAAACATAGAGAAAGTTTGCCAGCTGGACCAACCTTCGGGATAAACTGTGAGCACATGGGCAATACCTTTCCTCATAATTTTGTTGGATTTTAATTAAAGACATTTCTTAGATCACAGCTTAAAGGAAGGAAACATCAAGAAGGCAGATAACTTCATGCCACAGAAAGGACCACTTTGATCCCTGCTGTATGGACAGAGCTACGCACAAGACGACTGCTGTGCTGACAGCATTTCTGAAGAAACTGCCTTTTGTCTCCCTTGGAGGAAAGTTCTCCTAAACAACACACTTAACTATCAAAGGAAAGAAAGTACAAGATCTAAAAGCACTTAGAGAATAATTTTCAGAAACTGCTTCTGTCTTTGCAACTCATACAATATGAGTATTAATGAGCATAACTGTATTTATATATTTTTTGCTGAAAATTTGTAACTCCTGGGTATAACCCATATGAGTCTGTAACTACCTTCCCATGGAGAACATCCAGCATATTAGGGGTACTTCTACACCTAATAAACACCAGCAATCTAATTATGCTCATGATTTAATAAGCATTCAAAAGTGCAGGTAGGAAAACTGGTGAATACATACTAACAAGGCCTGGAAAAAAAACCCAGTAGTTGCATTGTACTGCAAAATGAATCGCAATAACAATAATTTTCCTTCAAAGAAAGCAGAATAAAGTCTAAGTAATAATGTAGCAGTACCTTTTGCTCTGACATGCATCCCCTTGCCCCATTAATGTTCACATATCACTAGAAGAACGGAACTCACAATCCTTAGAAATTTATAAAAGGGAAACATTGATTGCACTAAAAAATATGTATTATAGTAATGACAGACTGCACCTATATTATTTTATTAATTGATGTTTAATGTCCAACAGAATGCAGTTCTGAAACTGATAGATTGCTGGATTGTTATCTCCCTTAATTTCTTTTTAATAGATTAAAAACCACCACTCTACTATAGACTTCATTACAGGTACAAGGAAGGCATTTGATTTATAATGTTTCTAAATAGATGGCACTGTGATGAATTACCACTTCAGAAGATTAGTAGATTATTGGGTTGTGGGCTCTCTTCCCTATCTATTCCTTTTAAAGCTATGATTCCAAGAAGAAAATCCTTGTGGATGTTGCTGCTTTAACAAAAAAGGTGATGTGTGGCGATACTGAAAATCATGGTTATCTCTTTGTCAGCATGGGCAAAAAAAAAAGTAGTGTATTGATCAGCCTCCATGGAACCTTGTGAAGAAGCAATGCCTGCCTCTCGGTACAAGGTTTTGATTCCCTTGGGTAGGTGTACCAGGGCAGTCTTTAATCCAGGCCAATATGATGTATTTATGGCAAGGGAGGAACCAGATTTTAAAATGAGATGATGCAAGGGGATGAGGAAGAAGAGGTGATCAGGAGATGTGTGTTGCTAACATTCATTTTCAAAAATCCACTGAAGAAGTTTGCATGTATGTGCCGAGATGTGTGGGCATGTTTTCATGTGTGTAGGTCTGGGTAGGTGCATATTGAGAGGAAATAGTTGGAAAGGACCTCAACCATCAGCTCAGGAAGTTCATCTTTAGAAACCTCATCCATTCCTAAAGTTTGTGTAAGTATGTGCAAGAACACAGATTTCAAAGCTTCCTTAAGCAGTCCTTCCAGTGCTTGTGTGCACAAATACGTGCTAACACACATACAAAGATGTTATCTCCAAGTTTGTTGGAAATAAATATTTTAAAGAAATCTAGAACTCGTTATTTAAAACTGTTCTATTAAAAGATTAATAAATTAAAAGAATGAATCCTGTTTTTCAAGCTGGCAGTATTCTTTTGAAATGAATTTTTAATATCTGTAATGGCATGTTTTCCTGTGGATTAATAAAACCATAACCAAGGGGAACCAATACTATCAACGTGAGTCCTGTGCATTGGACAGCTAATTAATAGCAGATAGCTCTTCTCTCGATTACAGTTTTTGTAAAATGTGAAGATATCCATAATTGAATGTCTTATGCAAAGCATCACACTTTTTTACAAGATCAGCAGGAGCTGAGTGCCATCAGAAAGGATGTGACAGTACAGAGTTTGAGAAGCTGTAATGTTTACCCATCTAAAGTCTACAAATGCAAATCACTGTAGGACTCAAAATGGAGCCCTGGGGGAATCAGAGAATAACTGAAGCCCAGCTGGAATGAAAAATCCTCTGGAGCAACAAATTCAATATGCCAGGATAAAAAAATTTAGATCTGAATTGAATACAGCCTTGCAAGCAGATTGGCAAACACAGTAGCAAAAGTTATGCTCAGCGATGAAAACCAAAATAAACAGGAGTGTTACCATGATGAGAATGGAGACCTGAAACAACACTAATCTAATCGCATTCTTGCAAATTAAAACTAGGACACTGTCGTCTTCAAAAACATGCGTGTTAACAAATACTTCGGTCTCCTGTTGTCCATGCAGAAATAAGCTTTCTATGCATCTTCTTAATGAAATATGTGTAATATCCACTTACCAATCAGTTTCCAATTAAAATACTATTTCCAAATAATATGATCCTGCTAACTGAATTTCCAAGTGAGCCCTTGGCATAATACTTTATGAGCAGTTCTGCCATCCATCAGTTATTTTGCTGTCAGGTCTCGGGATGTGCTGAGCAGATGGCCGTGGATGCCGCTTGAATTCAGACTGCTGGTTTCTGTGCAAGCAGAGGCAGAGGAGATGGGAACATTTCCATATAGAGCACACTTAAAATTAACCCACAAGATGTCACTGTTGCTCCAGAGAAATTTAGCAGTTGGGGGATTTTTCTGGGCACAAATTGAGACTGGGAGTGGGGGATTGACTCTAGGGGGGTTGCTTCGAGAAGCTTTGAGCAGTGCCATCACCTTGTAGCTCCACCATTGCATCAGCCTGCTCTCCAGCTTCATCGCACTGCGAATTCAGGGAGCTGTAACCAGCAGGGACCACCAGAAAACCTCACCAGAGGTACACTGGGAAACAACCCCACACTTACAAGGACATCAGGCCTTTGGAGACAATGTTCAAGTGGGGCCCTTGTTTGTTAGGGGCCAAGAAGGTCCCATGGTGTGGTCATGGAACATGGGGTACGCTGCGGCCCTGGTGTCGCCTCGACCATGCCCTCCACTTGAGGGCATGCAGGCAGACTCCTGACCCCATTCATGCCAGCAGGAGGTTTGATTGTTGCTCCTCACTTTCCTGAATACTCTATGTGCCCACACAGCAAACAGCACAGAGAGATGGCGGCACTACCTACCCAAAGATCATAAGTCCCTCTTTCCTCTCTGCTTGTTGTCCCGCTGTCCCGCTCTTGTAAAATCTCCACGTTGGACAAAATTAGGCCTATGCTATTGCTGCAACTGGCAAAGCTGGTAAAATGACGGCAGCTGTTCCCTGTAGCTTTCACATGCCAGTTTCAGCCGCCTTGGTGAACTGGGAAGCCAAGCTAACAGGAAACACAAATCTGCTGCTGATCACAGCACACAACAATAACCAAGGTCTTCCTTGGGCCTGGCTTTTTTTTTTTTTTTTTAATGAAATATTGACAGCAAAAATAAATATTGAAGTAAAACCTTCAAGAACATATCATTTTGGAGCATGAATGGCTTTTTTCAAACCAACATATTCCCGACTTTAGCCAAAAAAGGAGTCTATAGCATTTACCCTGTATGGAAACACACGTACTGCAAATATTCCAACATTTGCAGGGGCAAAGATTCAGACTAAACAAAAGCACATCCTCGTAGTATCATAGTATCAGGCTTCCCTAAACAGTTGCCTATGGATTAGCTGTGCCAGTTTATTCTTCCCAAGCTGTAAATGACGTTCCTCTAAGAGAGAGAAGAAAAGTGGCTTGTCTGTGTGTTTGGCAGGATGATTCCAGTGAAACTTCTTGGTACTGCTGCTGCAGGTAGATGTCCCAGCTATCTCCATCAGTGCTGCACATGTGGGATGAAAGAAGTAATGAACTGTTCCTCAGCAGTACTGAATTTCATTTGGGCTGATGAAGACACCGATATGCTCAAAAGCAAAAATAGTTAATTTTCTTGTTAAGCCAGTCTCAGCAAAAGAATCCGCATCTGCACTGTTTTCCAGCATTCACCCTTTACTCCCCGTCAAGGTAATGGTTTTGCTGGAAATAGAAATGCCAAGCTTTTGTGATTTCAAACACCCTCATAGACCAGTCACACTATCTTTTGCTATGGAAGTGATGCCTTGCTACCACACTGACAGGGATTTCTAAGAACTGGAAATACCATGAACAGAAACCTGTTTTCTCTCATCAGGCATCTTGTAACGCTGGCTGCATCTCTGCTGTATTGGGATGGAGAAGATGACCTAAGAATCTATACCTCAGAGGGCCTCCCTATAAAGGAGTGTCCCTGCTGTGTGGCTGAAAGAAGCAGATCTAGGTTTGATATGACTGGAAAGAAACCCAGTTTCTGGCCCGCTGCCTTCCTAGCTAGTATTTGTCTGAGCCCTTCACAGAGCTAATGCAAAGAGACTCACAACCTGCAGAAAAATCACTGGGTTTTTAGGCCATGTGCTGCAATGGCACTCCTGGGTTTGCTGCAAGTCCCAGTATCAAGCCAAAACTGCAGAATAAATGGACAATGCTATGTATGGTAGAGCAGTTCTCAGTACGCCCACTTAACTTTAACTCTGTTTTCATCTGAATGTATTAAAAACTCCCCAGAACCGTGTCAGTGTCTGTGTCCAGATATATGTGCATTTACAGGGCACATGAGACTTCCACTAAATAATGTGATGTCTTCTGGGCTAAGGAGTCCCTGCAGCTTATGCCAATGAATCACCGCTATGTCGTGCAGGGAGCTGTATAGCACAGGCTATCAGGACCTCATTTACTTAGTGCGGACGTGATAATAAAGTTACCCCGCTGATCACTGCCAAGTGTCCCAGTCACATATCACGCCGGCTCTGGGCAAGATAGCAATTCTGTTTTCTTACAGCAGGTTACAGCCAACATCAATCGTCCTCTGTGCCTGCGGAGGTAGCCTGAGGCTGCAAGCGTTGTGTCTCAGCCAGCGCCTTGAGCAACTCTGCCACGCTAGGGGCAGGCAAGGGAAAGGAGCAGAAAATGACTGGCAGCTGCCGGTCAGGAACTGCAAGGTGTGGGCAGCGTGCAAGTGTGCAAATGGAGATGAAACAGAGCTAATGGAGAAGTTACATTTGGAGAACAGTTTGCCTGAACAGATGGATTAGTCCTTGCTTGATGTTCGGCTCCAGTTTCCCTGAGCTGTTAATAGCCTTAGACTCCCCCACTGTCAGAGACAGAAGTGCTGCTCAAAGAAAAGGGACCATTTCCTTTGCTGAGCTGGAAAATATAGCCTATATAGACTGGGAATATCTTTCTTCTGCCTGGTTGTCTCTGTGTTGTTCAACTGCTCGCTTGGGAGCAGCCTTATTTATTTCAATCTGACACTGCAGTTGGGGCGCACAGGGGGTGGCACCGAGCCCGTTTTTACCTTGGTCCTGGTACATGGCAATTTCCTGCACTCTTACAACACACTGAAATGGCCATCTCAGCCCACCTCCATGTTATTGCCTGGTGGACGCAGCAAAAAGGCAAAATGAAAGAAGAGCAAGCTGGGTTTGGTTTTAAGGAAGCAAATTACTTCTTAAATGGGAGAACAAGCCAGCTGCAGACTGCAGTGGGGGCTTGGGAGAGATGTGAGTAGATGGGGTATGTCTTCAGAAGGTGGTGCCAAAATCACTGCCATGAATGTGCATGTTCCTCCCTTCACAGGAATCAAACGCACCCTCGCTGGGTGCCTCCGGCTGAGTGGAGTGAAAGGAGGGCCTCATTTTTTATTGAATGGCTTCTCTGGGGAGGTGGCACTGCTGAACCAAAACCAGGACTTTCCACAGCAAGCAGAAACTTTCTCTGGCCATAGCCTTACAGGATTTCTTCACAAGTAAATACAGCCTTGGAACAGACATCTGTCTGCTGAACTGAATAGCAACATACCTAATAGTAATTGATTTTACTTTAAAGATTATCTAACTTTTTGCTCTGTATTTGTCAGCACTTCCTATAAATATTCCTAATACTAGATTAGTATGGAAAACATGGAAAAATTGGGTTACTCCATTTGAATGTTAGGTTACCTTTTCTGTAGACAATAGACTCACTAAATAGTGAGCTTTCCTGGAAGATCGACCTGCTATATTAAGAAACACAAAAACCACTCGACAGTTACCTCAAAGACACGATAACATTATCTTCCACTTTTCTAAAAGAAAGAACGACCCATGGATTGCTTTTCTCCTGTTCGTCATCCAGGGAAGGTCTTTACCCACCACATTACAGAATCATTTCATAGGATTTCAGGGTTCATTTTCCCCCAGGTGCTCTCCACCGTGCTCGATATTAATTATTTCAGATAGTTAACATTTACTGAAAGGTGTTGTAATAATCCTCCTAATCATAGGGAAAGGAACTAATACCTCAGGTAAACAAAAAGGGTTTTTCCCTATGGAAAAAACAGCCATGCAATATGTGAAACACTGATTTCAGAGTGAGCTGGCTGCTCTGCATTAGCGCTGACCCAGAGAGGACTGCATGTGGGTATCTGAAAGAAGCACAAGCCATCACCTCTCTCACAGGTGGGTTGAGATCTGACACAGGAAGAGAGAGCAAAGCAATCAGATGTCCATTCTATGTAACTGCCTCCTTGTATAAGCCTCCAGGTGTTAGAGAGATCATAAATCTGAATAGAAATATTTTTATTATGTCCAACTTGTAGCAATGTAGCTGAGAAACATCTCACTCTCAGGCTTTCCCTAGCCACAGTGAAGGTCCCCTTGTACAAATAAATAAAAAACAGGGTATTTTATGACTCTCTATTTCCTCAAAATCTCTGACTCATTCTTTCGTCAAGACTTTTCCCAGCCCCCTTTTATTCCTTGTGTTTATGCCTGTTGGGGTTGCTTGCTCTGGGAGATCTGAGAGGGACTTGGACAGGAAAAAGGCTCTGCTCCTCCTTCTGTGAGCTTAAGAATGACTATTCTAAATCACAGCAAAAATCTGGCCAGGATGCTGTCTCTGATAATAGATAATAGCGAAGTGTAGAGAATTAGATCAAGCATACGGTCATATTTCTCTTCTGTGCTCTCCCGGTTTCTAGCAACATGCAGCTGAGAGGTTTCATAAAGCAAAGATGTGAACTTTGAATTTAGGAAATGAGGAAATGGATATTTCCTTCATGTATTTGTCTGATCTCTTTTTCACCCTTATGAAAAATGTGTGGTATCTGCAACTCTTCAGTGACATTAATTTCCAGCTTCACTGCACGTCGTGTGAAGAAGTCATCCTTAGTTTTGTTTGCTTGTCCTTCCTCTGAAAGGACGGGAACTCGGGCTCCTCCACCCTGAGCACCCTCCAGTTCTTGCTTTTGTCACTTTTTTTATTCTGTTGGTGGTAGACAGGACAGGCCAAAGTTAATCATTCTGATGGTAGAGGAAAAAACAGCAAAAGACTTCTGTTTATAAGCAATTCAACCAGCTGAGCTAGTAAAGGGTTTGCTGATGCCAATTTTAAAGTTTATTACGATGTGATTCTTAAATTGTTGCTAATGACCTACAATGTCTTTGCATGAGTGCACATATTATTTATAGCTCAGGCAGAGTTTAGTCCCAGGTACGAAATGGATAATTGATGAATAAGTAAGTACTAAGGTATAAAGTCACAGTTTATCCTGGATTAAGCATCATGAACTAACAGAGAACAGTACACTGAGATGTTTCTTAAAGAGATAATTCTCTTTGAATTTGGTTTACTGCACTTCCCTGAATTGAAAAACACACTTCATTATCATCCTGCCAATATTTACCAATATTTAAGTACCTGAAGAATAAGTTACCTAAACTTAAGTAACTTTAACCTACTTACATATTTAACTTACTTTCACAATGGTATTGTGAAAATGGGTTTATTCTGTTGGTGATAGATAGCATAAACCAAAGTTGTTAATTCTCATGATACAGGGCAGAATATAAAGCAATAGATTACTGTTTATAAACAATAAATTACTGTGAAATGGGTAGCCTATTAGTGGCATCATAGAACCTGTCCTGAGATTCCTGTAGTCAATGTAGTTTTGTTCAGCTTTGTCCCTTGCTGTCTGAAAAGTGCAGGGAAAACACTTGATTTATGGCCCATGAAAATGTGAGCAGAGATTAACATAATAGGAGAATATTAGGCTTTTGCAGTCTACTATTAATCGACTTGCTAGCATTACTTTGATCAGAGGCATGAACTAAAATTGGTATGCAAGTTTTCCCACCATTTATAATGCTTTACATTCTATTCCACTACTTGTAACAAAACCAAATAAACTGAAGAGCAAATCAACAACAACTAGTCACATCAGCTGGCTGTTTCTGATTAATTGGTATCAGATCATGAAAAAATCCTATCTTTCCTTTGTCTCCAATAGCCCTGTTTATGGTGGTGGGCTCCATTCAGAGGGACCAAATACCACAGTTTTAGCCTTAGCCATTGATGTGTGATTGAGGTACCATTTTAGGCTCCTTGATGGATTGCTACCCCTAAAATGAATGCAGCAAACCACAGGTCAGAGAGTGACAGTCTCGGAAAGGCACTTTATACCCTATTGACTGTGAGGGCCAGCAACTCGCACATATGCGCACCGCCACAAACATCGCCGTGCCCAAACAAAACTGAAATCTGGGAGGTGGCATGGTGTGGAGAAACAGGCTGGGACAAATCAGTGACTCCAGAGTACACAGGCTCCCTTTACAGTGCCGTGGGGCTCAAAAATCAAAGTCAGAGCATATTTATGTATTTTAAAAAATACTCTGGTATAATTTTTATGTGGAATTTTCTTGTCGTTCACTTCAGGCAGCAAGGGGTCTCTTATTTGAGTCTAGTAAAGCAAGCCCCTGCTGTTCTGTGGTATGCTTTATGTTTTTCTATGAATCAAACCATGTGCTATTGTCTTCTGCTTGATTTGCTTTCTGGACCCAAGCAATATTTGGTGGTATGGTATGTATTTTGCTTAAACAGCAAGCAACCACAGTTCTGAAATGAAAGTTTCCCAAATGATTCACAAATTATTCTAGGAGTGTTGCTACAAAATGAGGTCAATAATAAATGAAAACAACGTTATTATTCCCAATTCCTTCTACATGATATTCACAAATGCATTACAAATTGGCAATACAAAATCCTGACCATCAGTAGGAACTAATGACTCCCAGTTATCTTCTCTGCACAGCAATCTTAAAAACGGATATTCTGAAATACAAACAATTGTGATTTCAATTCACTGACACTTGAAAGATACCTAAGATCATCCAGCTGAAAGTGACCTTTTATTCTCCTTATAGCAATAGTGCCACATGAGGTCAAAGCTGTTGTCAAATGCACAATTCACATTGACATCAATAGTTGTAATTTCTGATAGGGTAACTAAACTCATGGCCAAATAGGCTGGGAGTTACACCGAGATTAATCTAATCTAGCTCACAGAAAAATGCCAGTTTTGAGCATGAGAGACACATATACATTATTTTTCAGCTAATTTGGGCTTAATTTCAATAACGGAGGCTCCACCTCACAGAGGCTTATGCAGCAAGATGGAACTGAGGTTTAAGCAGCCCAGGAGACATGTGACCACCTTCATGTAACACCCAACCCTGAATTAAGGAGCTGTGTTGAGTCATGTCTTATTAATTCATAGAGCATTTCACATTTCTATAGGAAGTCCCAGCTATACTACATGGCTAGGGTTGTTTAGGACCATGGCAGTCCTGGAAAGGGCATGAGGAGGAAGAGGAGGAGGAAGCAGAAGCTTTGAGCAAGGGGAGTGCTGTGTTCCTGTTCACTTGGAGCAAGGAAACCACACTGCTTTTGAACCTTACAGGCAGGTCTGTGAAGTGTGTTTAATACTAAAGGGAGAGTTATTATAGACAACTACCTAATTACCCCTTTTTTTTTTTCCCGGCAGTTTTGCAAAATTTAGGTTTAGATTTAAATTTAAGGCAGCTTGCAGTCCCAGCTTGGTATTAGAGCTGGCTTGTATTCTGCTTACTCAAAAACCACACTGATATTAGATCACTAGGTTGCAGCTGAGACACTGAAGTCCTACTAACAGCTCTTGCTTGTGTTCTGTGTTAGTAACAGAGACATTGCTCATGACTTGGTTTATAACACAAAAAATAGGGAAAATACCTGTCATTAAGACAGTGCTGAGATGTCCTAGCTGATAAGAAAAGTCAGGCCCAGTTGTCACATCAATATCCAGGTTTTCTACTCGATACCATAATTGTCATAAAAGGTTGTTGGGGGATTAGTGTTTTTCTTGTGTTTGCCATAAGGATACACATGAACAGCTATTTAATCACGTCCTTTATTTGAGCTGGCCCAGCAGAGACCTTGCACATATATCTAACCTGGAACTGTGTTTAAATTTGGGCTACTTGCATAAACCTAAATGCAGATAAGTGTCAGAAAAGTCAAAATTCAGCAGAATTTCAGCTTTAGTCTGGAACAGAAAAAGCAAGGACCTTGGCTTTCATCTAACTACTGTTTTGAAGTTTCAGCACTTGCTAAGTATTTTACTTGGGATGCTCCTAAGCAATCTGAAGCCTCAAATAACACTATCACCAGGGCAATAAAATGGAATTTTTGTAGATTGTTTAGGATCCCCAGAGAATACATGGCAGGGGGAAGGGGGGTGAAGCCTGGTGAATAGAAATATAAAGTGAAATTGGAATTGAGACAGTTAGGGAACATTGCTGAGCTGAATGGCAGTTCAAAGAACCCTCACTAAGTGATGTATAAAAACTTCAATACAGTTTTATTTTAGGCTTGGCTGCACAAAGAAGTATCTGCTAATAAACTGAATCATCCAAAATAAACTGTTTCACTGTTCATTCCTTTTGAATTAATATCTGTAAGCTCAGTTTCATCACATTCATTTAAGCTTGTGTTCTGATGTTACACATGACAACGTATTCTGAGGAACTGTATTCTGTTTGTAGAATTGGGCTACTTGTTTTTCCACAATGCAAATGTTTTTTTCCCAGAACGGCAGTTATCTACAATGACAGTTTTTAATTAGGGACAATACTTTACGTACAAAAGAGTGTACAGTGTTCCGTTTTAAAGCTGCAGGGGGAAATTCTGAAAGGACATTATGGAATCTAGACACATAATGCCATTTGCTGAAATACTGAAGAACATTGCTGAATTCCCTTATAAGGAACCAAAATTTACTGGCTAATGTTACTTACACTTTGGTAACTGGTAGAGGATGCAACTAAGGCAAGCCTAGTTTAACTAGCCCTCTTACAGCAGAAGAGAGAGGAAAAGATGGACGCCACAAACTGGAAGGTATTTTAGCATCATCTGCGTGTACAATCTGGAGGCGAGAGTGACTGCTCTCATTAGATGAGACTGGGATGAAGGCACCTTCCTCCTCATCCTTTTCTTTCATTGCACTGTGCAGTCAGCAAATTGGGCAAGAGCTGTCACAAAAGATGTTCGGGCTCTGTTTTGAACCCCCTGGACCCAGCCTTCTGTGCCAGCTGGCCCCACATAACATAGCCTGCAGAGAAAACTGGAGGAGTCAGAAATGGCAAAGCCATGTCGGCTTCATGGCTCCACCTGCTTCAGCTCACTCAATCCAAGTTACAGTTGCAGATCACAAACTTTATTAAAGCGATACATTTTTGTTCGTCAAGGACAGTTATAAGCATCTTCTTGTTAGAATTTCATAGCAGGTTAAACAAGAGATAGCTATTGCAAATGCTTTTTTAAAACTAAAACAGAACAAAAAATCAGGATTTTACAATGGTTTTAGCAGAAAGGAAAAACCTTAATTAATTTCATCCCTCATGTAAAGGAATTAAAATATTTAAGTACCTTCTTCAGATTAAAGCTTGCTATTTCTGTTTCAGACTGGAAATGTATTAGTGATCCAAACAACATGACTGGGCTTTTCCTGGCTATGTATTTTAATCTGATAGGAGACATTATCTCTCTTCACAAACCCGACCTCTTTACAGCCTCACACCATCACGCATACAAAAGTATTCTCACTAATTACTCTACACAAAGCATCCCTTGGAGTGAGAAGCAGTTTTTTGAAATTACCAGTTTCTGAAGTCAGTGGCAATAGAGCCTTTGGACAGCAATATTGTTTTCTAAATACAACTGATGATTTTTCAGTGATAATAGATGACATAGTTCCAGCATATTTCATAGAGGCTGATCAGATGATAATTTTGCCTGCCTAGCATACCTAACTTCCACCAGCAAGGACATAATTTACATTTCAGAAAGCCTCCACAGTGCTACAGTTAATTCCCTGCCCAGCTCTGAATTGCACTCGAAAGCCCATCCCCTTCTCACTTCCACACTATGTGGAAAGGTACATTTAATGAGCACGTACAAGCTCTAATTCTGATTGCTTCTCTTTGGAGGGACAGAGGCATCTACACAAAGTTTATTGAAATTTCATGTAGTTAGTAATGTCAAGAGACAATATGGTAAACCCTGAAGATGGTGATCTTAGGGCTAGTATGTTGCCCATCTAACCCCATCAGTGAGATCCAAGCATGCCTGTGTTTGAGACTGTTGATTAGGAAAATAAACTACACACATAGGCATAAATGCTCCACTGTGGCAGTACAATATTAGACGCGGCTGCAGTGGAACAAAGTGCCTTCATTACGTTTCTATGATAAATATCTCCCTTGCACTGCTGCAATTATCAACGGGCTTGATTAAGGGATTGATTTGAATGCAAACAGCATAATTGACCCAGGAGAAAAGATGAATGGATGTGGCCAATGCAGCCTTTAAATAAGCGTGTTACAAATAGATGGTAGCATAGGGAAATGTCACCAGTCACAATTTATTATTTTGACATTCTTCTTCAAATGAAAAAAAGATTTGCTTTTGCTGCATACAGCGTATATAAAATTTTCCAGCATATGATGCCTTTTCACATAGTCTTCAAAAGTTTTAAATGGGTCATTTTATTTAGCGCATCCATAAAGTCATGATATATATTAGTTGGGACATAAAAAAAAAAAAATATGTAATGAACATTTAGCCTTTTATAAACAACCCTAAACAAGACAATTATTGGACTAATACTTCAGCTTGTTGTCACTTTCTACTGAGGGGGGAAAAATGAAACGGAGCCGGAACTTTTTGGAACTACTGAGATCTGATTTCTGAAGCATTCAAAGGGTATTAAAATTTCCACGCAGTGTATCTATCAAATGTCTGGGACATCTATCCTTTATTTACTACAGTTTCAACCCTGTATGGTCTTAAATTAATAGCAGCTAGCATTTCTTTTGTGCTTTTAATCTACAAATTGCCCTATGCATAACATCTAACTCATCTTCTCAAACCTTTGTGAGACAGGTAAGTAAGGGGTTTTTTTATTATTCCCCACCTTAAAGATGGAGAAATTCAAAAGTGAAGCAAAGGCTTACGAAAGTTAAGCTCAATGTGTCAAAGCAGTGTCAGACTTGGGTCTAGCTGGATACCACTGACGGATTAAGTGGAGAAGACCTTATCCTCCAGACCTCTGCCCTGAAGCACCTCCCTCAGTTCTCACACTGAAGGCTCTTGAGACTGGCCTGCTCTGAGGTCTCCTTTTCAGTTTAAGTTCACATTATTTCCCTGTCTCAATGTACCTGATGGGGCTGTGTTTCAGAAGAAGGCCTGCTTTGAAGTTGTTCATCTGGACACCTACTACGCTTGTGGGCAAGGGGAGGGATGGACCCAGAAGCGTGGGAAACCACACTCAGTGCGAAAAGGATGGGATTGGCTGCAAAATGTGGAATTTCCAAAAACAAATCACAGAAGAGTACAAATGGAAGTGTTTTTCAGCTAAGTTGCATAAGCATCATGTGTTCAGCCTAAAAATATGTAATGTCCTTAACTATTTATTTCCATGCACTGGAGAGCCTGGGATTTGGAAATTAATTCCTTGTTGTCACTTGGCAACTTTAACTAGCTTTTCCAACATTGCTAGTATTTTGAAGACTTCTCATATTTGTCCACAAATATTCGTTCTTACATATCTCGATGAAGGCATAGTCTCAAGAATAAAAATTGCATCAAGAAGTACACAGTAAAGAGAGCTAATAAACAAAAGAAAATACAGCATCTCTTGTTTTTGTTTATATCTTGCAAAGGCCAGTCCCTAAGCTATTCTTTGAAGTAAACTAAACGATGAATTTGGTTAATGTACAGAAGAATAACTAAGCTAATACAATTACTGAAATGACAACACCTACCTTGCATCCTAAAATCGCTGATGATGGATGAGTGACTCTCTGAAAGGTAAGGAGATTAATAGCATTACTTTCATTTGTCCTGGAGCACTAGTGGAGTCTGCTCATTTCCCAGTATGCTGTAATCTACTCTTCAAGATAATATTACAGAGATTTGCATTGTTCTTATGTCAAACTCAAATAACTCCTAAAACCACAAAGAAAACAGTTTGGGGTTTTTTTTTGTTTGGTTGGGTTTTTTTGTTGTTGTTTCCTCCCCCCCCCCCCCCCCCCCAAAGAGATGGGTGTACATTTACATTAGCTTGAAGTTGATCAAGTGGCATGAAAAATATACACTCTTCTCTTTTTGCATCACAGCTGCTTGGTTTGTAATGGTGCCATTTCCATTTCTACTGCAAGAAGTCACTCCATTCTTAGCATCACTTAATGCATTTCCTTTCCATACTGAAAAATAAGTCTCTAAAACACCATCATTTTAGTCTGTATCAAACCAAAATAGAATGAGATTTCAAAAAAAAAAAAAAAGTCAATTTGCATTGAAAGCAAAAAGCCCCCAAAACTGAGACCCCACACTTGGCAAGTCTTTTTCCTCACTGTCACCTCAACTCTGCACACTTATTAGAAATGAGGCAGTTATAAACTAAAGCCATGTTTAATCTAGTAACAAATAATTCAGACAGACAGCATGCTGCGCTGCTTGGCACCTCACGAACACTTGTGAAGTTGAAGACCTGCTTATCCTTCCCAGTAACCCTGAGTGAATACCTGCCACCAGCCCAGCAGGCGAGCACAGGGTGCCACCCAGCAACTCCACCAGCAAAATGAATATGCGCGAGATGAACTTTGAATACGACTGCTAGTTTGGAGGGGAGCATATTCTCTGTCCAGACCGGATGAATGCATTCCTAGGAAAGCTAGGATTGCATGTTTTGGAAGACTCTCTTCCATTTTTGACCCTTGAGCACCACTGGTGAGACTGAGCTCCATGAAAGCCATATCAGGCTTTACAAACTAAACATTATAGAAGGAAAACCAGCTCTAGACACAAAATCTGAGTACCAGCTTGAGCTGTATTTTGTTTCAAAGGCCTGTGTTTTGTGCACCTATGATACAAATGAAGCAAGAGTACTTCAAGTAGTACCACACCATGGTACTACTTAACAGGTCATAGCTGCTGGATACATTTATTCAGATTATAGAACAAAAATTTGAACTAAATAAAGTTAGATTTCTTTAAATATGCCTGTATAACACAAGTATTTAAGTGCACAGATTTTTTTACTATTACATATTGCTAAATTTAGTTATTATTAACTAATAATTTAGGCAGTCTAAAAGGTTCAAGCTGTTTGTGGCAATTCTAACCAAAAAGAAAATCACACGACTAATACCAAACACAAGTTAAAACATCATCAGTCACATAGTAACCTGAAAGGAGAGGAAAAGCCTTTTCACACTACGAAATGGCTACTTTAAGAGCATGCTAATAAATCATCACACTATTTAGAAACTAAATTATAGGCATTGAAGTAATGTAATTCTTCGACTGAACATGGAGCAGAGGCCTCCAGGTATATTAATTATATAAAAAAGGATACAAATAGAAGTTACTTTGAAAGAATGTCTCATCTCAAATGTCATAAAAACATGCGAGTTATGGAAATGTGGTAAACGATACTAAGAATCCTCATGCATCCCGAGACTGCAGTATTCATGCTACATGCGCTTTGTATACCTGAATTTCTGCCTGTATTTCAAAAAGGAGGTAAAGAGAGATGTGAGTAGGCAATACAGCAAAACAAATTGAGCTTGGACAAAATATATTTTTCTTTTATAGAACTGTCTGCAGAATTTCGCCGTCTTTAAAATTGAAGAGCAGAAACCATTCCATCCTGAAAAAGAGCTGAAAAATATTTACTTAATTAAGTTCATTAAGACTATTAAGTTCCTGAACTCCAAGGAGGATACAGTCAGTCCAAGGTTTGGTGTCTGTGAATGAAATGAATGTCAGCACATAATTCCTTTGCTCAGATTTTCCAAACCTGCCTTTTCAGGTGAGTCCCCAGTTTCAAGAAACTCCATTTGCCAGCTAGACATAGTTACTAAAGTACCTCTTTGGATGTGTAGACCAAGTGTACAAAGATAGCCAAGTCTTCTCCTTGTGAGCAACCACTGAAAATAAAAGCAGCGTATAGCTCTGTTAACATACCCAGTGATGAGAGGGAGGGACAACATGGTAGTAATATAGCCTCTAATAACTAAGCTGAAAGAAATGTGTCAGTCTTTTCTACAGTATAATATGGTTATGTATTAATTGAAGTAGTGACTGGAATCCAGATCTTTCCCTTGTCTCAGCGGATCCCTCTGACCACAGAGTCATTCATTCTCACTGTTCTAATAAATATTCACGTATTTTATATAAGCTGGGGTGGTCTCATCAAAACCAGAGAAAAACCACTCCTTTAAAACTAATCTACTTATTGCTGACAGGGTTCCCCAGCTCCAAAGGTGTTAAGTGCAAAATGCCAAGGGAAAAAGATATGCTAGTGCACCCACATCCTGACAGAGAGCTCTAACCATAGACTTCTGGGTTCAAAAAATGCCACTATTACCTGTAATCATCTCAGCAAAGGCTTCCTCGATTTTTTGTAAAGAAAAAACCGAAGCACTCAAATAAAAAAGCTGGTTTATGTTTTGAGTTTTGTGAATACTCAATACAGCCATTGACTTAACCAGATCTATAATTAAATCAACAATCAAGAGTCTGTAGAGTTACTGATTAGCTTCTACCTTGCAGATGTATTTCTAAGACAACACTGCCCTGTGAAGAGCAGCTAAGTTCTAACACGGTACAAGCCGAGAGAAAAGATGAGAACAAATCAAACTCACATCACTTGTATGCTGTATAGTGCCTGAAATCCTACTGCCCACATAAATAAACCTGCAAAATAATAAGTACATGAGCCCTTAACTGGATTAGTTAACCAAGCATCTAAAAAGAAACCCAGCTTGAGGCACTTAATGTTGATCTTTCAAGCCAGAGCCCTTGATTGTTATGATTAATACAACTCTACCCAGGCTTCCCAGGCCATTTACTACCATGTAACAGGGATAAAATTGAGCAAGGGGAATGTAAATCATGGTAAGAACACTTTACAGCATAAAGCTATGCAGATAGAGTTCAACCCACCATCCTTCATGCAACAACTAGCAGCAACAGCAACATACCAGCTCAACACCCAACGGCATCTGAAAAACATGGATACCCCAAACAATTCCACTGCCTTGAGCTAAGCTACATGAAATCAGATACAATTCAAACACAAGGCGATGAGAAAATTTGAAAATCTACTAGTTTTACTTTGTGATCTAGCTCAGCGTAAAAAGATAGGCAAGAATGCTTAAGCACCATTTGGCCTCAGGTATGCTTGTACCAGGACACCTCTGCTTAGTCTAAGTATCCTCACCTGCATTGCATTTTCCCATTCTCTTAATGTGGGTGTGCTGTTTCATTACAAGGTGAATCCTGCAATAAATGTACCTTGGATGCACCCTTCTTTCTCTTTAGATTGCTTCTTCTTTGGTTGCTTTCTTAACTTTTTTCCTCCTTTTGCCTCCTTCAATCATTTGAAGACTCAGAGTTTAAAATATAAAATATTAACTGTGTGCACATTCAGACGAATAAACTAAAGATGCTTTGGGGCTAGAGATGCTAGCTAGTCTTGAATAATTCCAGCCATGTTTTTAAGTGGAAACACTTCACATACGGAAGCAGCCACCAATACCCAGGTGCTCTGCTCCTGCAAGTATTTTATCCTGTTCCGATCTCTAGTTGCCCTAAACGGGCTTAATTTACCTTACATTACCTTTCATCTGCTTCATTTTCAAATGTGTTTCAGATGAATAAATAATACAGAGTACGAGATAAATGCACACAGGCAAGTTGACAGCTGTCAAGCTTACCAGCAACAACATAAATTAATGTTCTTCATCTCTTCATCCATCTTTTTTATGTATTACTCTTGATGACTGACTTTTGTACTAAATGCGTTAAGAACAGATCTGAAAAGGCCACTGCAGGGAAAAAAAAGAAATATTCCAATGCTAAGAAACTTTTTAAAACCTGCATGTTCTATATTCAAATTAGGCTTCCAATTAAAAATAAAGGCAAAAAATTTAAAATAGAGAATCCAAAAATATACTAACATCCCCTGCTAAGCTTTTAGTTGAAACATGAGCTTAATGCTTTCATTAACATTATGAGTGACATTTGTTATAATAGTCATAAAGTCATTTAATTACTAAGGAGAGCTTTAGAAATATGTGAGCTGCCTTGAAAAGATGTGACATTTGATGTCACGGTGCTCTCACAACAGGGTTGTAGATGCAGTTGAATAGTTTAGAAACCGAGATGTGGAGATCATCAATCACACTTTAATTGTATTTAACAATATAAAAAGTATCCAGAGAGAGAGATAGACTAGGCTATTTTAAAATTAAATCTATTACATGCTTCTAGGATCTTTTGTGTGTGTGCAGATGGACTATGACCATAAATTGTTGGAGTTTTCTCTGCCCCCCTGTCCATCACAAACACTCATTTGTGTGTCACACTTATCTAAAAGAAACAGTTGAGAAGAGCAAGTTATAATGCACTGAGGATCAGGCATGCAAGGACACAGGTACCTTGCCAACACGTGGTGAAGCAGGGACTCAAAATCCCCCTTTCTGTGGTTCCTCAGCCCCTTCTTTGTGGCCCCCCAGGAGTGAAGGTGGCATTGCCCCTTCCCCTGCCCTGTGCTGCAGGCATGGAGGAAGAAGGCAGGTGGGATTTCCACGACAGAAGGAGGTCACCTCTGCCAGGGACTGAGGGTGGTGGTTGCTCATGATGGAAGAAGGCAGCTGGGAGGGTGCTAGGTGTCCACATCCCATCAGTCTGAGAAAAGCAGAAAAAGCCCCTGGAGATGGAGTGACCCCTAAAGCCTCTCATAGGACCTTGCCCTCAGCATCCCACTCACCTTCACCTTTATGTAGGCTTCCAAATCCATTGGCCGCACTGCAAACATTTTATTCTGCTCAGAATACTTTAAAACTTCCTTGACTTGGCTCCCATCAACCCCCAGGATGCTACAACCTTTGACCACCACACCTAAATCCCTACTGATAACTGTTCAGTTTGTCCTCCATTGAGATCCCACTTCCACCCACCTTTGGGGACAGCTTACCGAACTTTGGTCTGACTTCAGTGGGAGTTTGTATGTTATTATATGCTGTGGTTTTCAAATCAGTGCCTCTCCCACACATTTTATACGCTAATATTTCTCACAGGGTCAGCATAGTTAGTTGAGGCAGAATTTACATGGGCTCTCATGTGCATTATGGTTTCCTATACATTTACTGGGCCAAAGTGGGCACTGACATTATTGGGATAGATGCTGTTAGGGGCTCATGTCTTGCTGCAGAAGTATATCCACTAATGAGTCTTACCTCTTTTTCAATTGCTCTTTGAAGAACAAAAATAGGAAAAATATGTAGGTAAATAGATGGCCTGCAAAGAGAAACAGATCTAAAAAATAGCTTGTCACTTCTATAGAAATATTTCTGAGCCTCTATCCATGCATACCAACCACGCATTTGATATCATCCTTCATGATGGCCCAGTGGAAGCATTTGTCAATAAAGCTGTTCCTATTCATATGTTTTTGGAATGTTTATGGCACTTTCATTTGTACTGGACATGACATGATGTCAGTGTAGCATTTTCCCTCCTTACATCTTTGTGATATTATTAGTGACAAGAAGAAAGGCATGCTGTGTGCATAGTAACAGCTTTTCAAAGGCAAATAACCCAGCTGCTGTGCCTGATTTTTATTTTATAAAGGGCATCAGTTAATGATTAATTATAAAATAAAAATAATGCAAGACAACCCAAGGTATCTGCCTTTTCAAAAGGTGTTATGGTTCAGGCAAAACGTCTGTCTTCCCACTGTGAATTGCGTTAGGCAGACACAAAGTGGGGACCACATCTTCACAGTAACAAGTACTTAAGGTCACGGCTGACTTCTCTAGTCCACCCCCCAAGCCTCCCCATATTCGCTACTTAAACCTCTGGCAGCTGCAACTGTCTAAATCCCCCCAGTTTTCTAAAGCTATAGCTTCTTTTTTAATTAAACGGTTTAAAGATTTTTGGAACCATTACGAGCTTTAGATACACAAAATGTGTCTTCACAGGGCTCTGGCTACAGAATTGAGGCTTTTCATCAATTAAACACCCACATACCTACAACCTACATCTATGCACTTGTGCTGTCTCTCTGCCCCCCTCCTTGCCAGACCCCAGACAGTTGCCTTTAAGTGGGGCGAGACCTTTCACTGTTAAGATCACCCAATTCTGTGCTGAGTTTTGACAGACTTTTTTCAACAGCTTCAGACAATTCCCCTTGATACTCCTTTGGCTTCCCCGCCTAAGAGACTGGAATAAGGATGCCTGGAGAGCCAGTACTGAAAGCAGCCATCTCTGAAAGCAGCCATAGCCAAAAGCATTTTGAAATCCTACAGTTGGAAACGGGACGAAAGAACAAAGTTTTATCTTATCAGATCTTTTCTGATTTATTCTATTATGCTAGCAGATTAATACCCTGAAAATTACCAGCCCTACTTTAGCACTGTGTGCTGTTGTGCAATGCCTTAAACTGCTATACAAAATAAGCTTACCAGCTGAAAAAGGTGATTCATGTATATTGCACAGGTCATTTCTGATAAGCCAGGTGATCATATTAATCAAACTAGAAAAAAAAAAAAGAGAAAAAAAGAGAGATGGAGAGGAAAAAAAATACACATAGCTCAGTGGCGAATGGCATAAAGAAGCAGTTACATCCAGAAGAAAATCTGCCAGAAAGAAAATAAGCTTATGCCACGCTTCAGATCTGAAGCAAAGCAGTATTTCATTATAACGACAGAAATGAAGCAATGCAATGAGCTTTACCTTGAGTAATGAGTATTAGCTATCATCACCAAATGCCTTCAGGTAAATAGTTCAGTACAGAATCAACTTCTTGTATTTGATTTTGCATCTAACCGTGTAAACAGCTTGAAATAATCAAGTGCAGAAATTTCTGCAGAATATTCATTCAGTGTTTTACATATGGGAATCACAGCTGCTTAGTGCAGTGAAACTGCTTCTTTAATATCACCTAATACTGATAATTTGTCTGATACACAGATAATCAGAGGAAATTATCTGAGGTCATCTCTATTCTGAGTGGCCACCAGCTCCACGTGGACACAGCCCCTGAGGGTACCTGGGGCTGGTCCCCATGGTGTGGGTCCACCATCCCCTGGCAGCAGCTCGCTGATGTACTGCACAGCATCTCCCCTGATGCTGGATGCCTGGGTTTGGGCAAATTAATCTAGCTCTCTCTCTTTTCCACACCTGAAGCTACTGTGTAGCATCTTTGTTATCATCTCACCAGTTAGCTGGGAGCTATTTCAGAGTTTGGAAAGCCAGTATCTTTTTTTAGCCACTTTATTCTGTTGTTTCCTCTTTTTATTCCTGATCTAAAGTCCATAGAAATCACTGCAAGGGCGGTTGGTTTTGTGGTTTTTTTTTTGTTTGTTTGTTTGGTTTTTTTTGGGGTGGGGTGTGTGCTGAGACTTAGTTATATTTTCTCTAATGAAATGTTACTTGCCAGTGTCATTGTGAGTTAAGAACATGCCAAAATCAATCCCAAGTTCCTGAAGTTTCTCCTTTTTGCTTCTATTCTTATGGCAGTTTTCATCTAACTACTGCAGCATATTACTGAAGCTAATGGTTTAGCAGGCTTCAAGGATGAATGGGATCTATCTACAGATAATAAAAGCCTTCAGAGTTAACTCTTAACTATCATTAAACAGCTTTAGAAAGAATACAAAATCTCATACCACAGATCTGGAGTCTCTGGGTAACAAGGGTTTGAAAGAAATTCATCCTCTTGAAAGGTGAATCTGTAATTGCCTACTGCAGAATTTCTGTAGCTCGTCCCAAACCATCTAATTCTAGTCATCACCAGTGATGCTGTAGCCTAGCTCAGTCACTGAGCCCGTCTTCTTCCTCAGACATATTCCCTTTTGCTGTATTTACAGCCTGCCCATTTCCCAAATCTGCTGACTTACATGTTCATTTTTTTCATTTTCTTTGATAGTTGTCTGAAGAGCAGACTTCCATATTTCATTATTTCTAATATTAGATACAACTATAAGATTTAGGCCAGAGAAATACAAGTTAAAGGAGTCATTTCCCTTGTAATGTATTCATACCCTTCTCAAAGTGGGGATATACTAATTAACTAATGGTTAAGAATAAAGGTAAATTTACATTTCATATAGATATCATATTTTAAAGCTATGAAAAATTAATTATACTGTAATTACCAGGTTCACAGTCTGTGAATGCTCTATCAATCCTTTGATACACCTGCTAAGCTCTGCAACATACCACTGTTCACCCTCAATGTGTCACTAAAGCTACAAACTTAATGGACAATGAACTGGCAGTAAAGTGTTTCTAATTTTGATAGGTCTACCAGAAGGAATTCACTGGACAGTGTTCTAGTCCTCATTTTCAGTAGTTCAATGAGTTAGTCCTGCCAGTTTTACTTCTGACTTCATTTTCTTCCTAATCCCATCATTTGGAAGATGCTTCATTATCTGCGGCTAAGGACTTTGTTTTAGCTTTCTTTCCTTTATCCATCTCCTTTAGAGTAGCCCACGCACGCTGTTGGTACAGGATGTGGCTGAACAGAAAGCAGCATCTCTTCAGTTCCTGCAGAAGGAGTGCTGGCCATGGCACTGGCACAGCCCCTGCAGGTACCAAGGGGGTTGCGGCTGCTTTTCTGGGCCTGAGCCAATTTCTTGGCACAGAATTGCACTGGTCCATGCAGAGGTGCCCTACGAAACTCCATCCACCTATTCAGTGGGTTTTTTGGATGAGGTTTCTTTTTGCTTTTGTTTGTTATCTCCGAGTTTGATTTGTCTGATACTGACTCTGAATCCAAGAGTTGAGTTTGACCACAATAAAGCATTTATGTGTCAGACTAAAACAGAGAATAGTATCTAATCTAATACCTTTTATGCCCTAAGATCTTCAGTCTCCAACCTTAGCAGTCCTATTCCCAGAATACAGTGGGTTTTTAATATTTTACATTGAACACAATAACAAGTGCTTTTAATACTACTTACTGCCAGATGGGTTTGGGAGGGTGCACTTGACCTCACGGTGTCATGGACGTATCAGTTCCTTGCCATTTGTCCTGGAAATCATTCAGCAGCTGGGAATATTTCTTAATTATTATGAGGTTTCCTCCTCAGTCTTTATTTTTCACTCAGACTCTCCAGGGACTGTAACAAAGGTTGAATGTGGCTTACCATTTTAAAGACAAAACCAAAAATCTGTAAACCCTGTGAGTTTTCCCCAAAGTTCAGTTAATTACAGAAATACTGATCAACATTTGAAGTTGTCTTCAAAACAAAAACTGCAGTTCCTTTCAAGTTACATTAATATTGGACAGGCTTGCAAAAATCACTAGTGATGCTCTTTTCTTTTACGTGCCTTTGACTTTACTGTGCAGCTTGAGTAACAGAGCAGCAGCATGCCCGGTCGCTCTTCTCTGTCACAGTGGAGTTGGAAGTGCTGGCTGCAGGACGACATATCCTAGACAAAGGGAAGGAAAGGTGGGATTTGTCTTGGCTTCACAGGTCCCTGACAAAAGAGGAAATAGGAGGAAACATGGGAGGAATGGGCAGTGAGGAATATCCACATTCTGGCATGGGGAGGAAGGGTTGAAAAGGGCATGTCTACAGGGATCCTGGAGTTGAGCAAAAATAAAAGCACAAACAGAGCTTTAAACGTAGATGAGAAAAGACTTGAGAAAAGGAAACCCAGCAGCTCAGCCAGAGCCCCAAGCAGCCATGGCTTCAGAAACACAAGGGTGTACAACTGGGGATCACGCAACATGCAACTGCTCTGTCCCATGGTCTCAGTCTTACTAACACTGCGAACACCCTCATCTACACCACACAAAGTGGAGAAAGACATGTTTGCAAAGCTGTTCTTTGGGTACCTTGTAATATCAGAGTTCTCTCACAGGTGAATATTAAAATTTTACCCACTACCAGAAGTTTGCCAAGTGTCTCACAAAACTAGTAAGTCTAAGCTCCCTCCCCAAATTCAGCTTTCAGAAAGTTGAATGTACTGTTACAAGTCAATGGGGCCCATTTTTTAGTTAAAGGAGAATAAAAATCATGGTTAGCTAGCATGTCCCAGCTCTCTCCCCAGCCTTGGAGGTACTCTTGAGGTATTCCTGCCCTGCCTACCACTGGCCACAGTGCTCAACTTAGCTGCAATTGATATTATTTCCTTATTTATCCTGAGAAATAATTAGGCATCATATGTCCTTCTACAGACATATCCAGAGTGGAGTCATAATCTAGTCCATAAATAAAACTGATAATAATTCAGTAGTGTGATAGTTTGACATTCCACAAATTAAGAAAAGAGGACAAACAACTGAAAATGGTTGTTTGATTTTTTTTTAAAGTATAATTAATTACATGTGTAAATACATTAGCTACAACTCTGCACAAGCAATTAGACAACTAATTATAGAGAAAATGCAATTGAAGGCTCAGATGACCACCCGTCTGCTAGCCATCCCAGGTGTTTATGTGCTCTCTGGGTTGTTTATTTAGGTTTATAAAAACACATCTGTTCACAGAACTCGGACACAACTACACAATGTAATACACAGAAGTACAAAGAAACGCAGCCCTCCCACAACCAGTTTTTTTTTTCCTTTCTCCTGCCACTGCTGTCAGCCCAAGAACAGTTCTTGTACCCACCAAAGCATATACACTTCAAGACACATGCTGAAATGCAGCTCTTGTCACTGGGTTTTAAATACATGATCAGGTGCCCTGCTCAGTAAGTTCTAGACTAGGTTTGTGTTTAATTGCTTTTCTTAAAATAGGGGGTGGTATAACTTTTAGAACTTTTTTTTTTCCATTCTTCAAGGCATAATTATCAGCCAGAAACACACACATTTTGTTTTACAAAGATCCCCAAAATTGGATCTTTCACTATTCTTACCCTAATGTAATGTACCATACTTAATGCCCAGAATTACATTTTAATCAATCTGAACATATGCAAGACAGTGCATATTGTCAGTGGGACATACATGGGATTGTGTTGCTTAGAAGAAACTGTAATGCAAAATTAGTGTCTTTGCCTGGTTTTCATATGTCCTTTAGCCACCCTCAGAGGCAAGCCAACATCCTACCACCTCAGTGTGCAAATACTGATTTAAAATGTCAGAAGCAGCCTCTTTTTCTTGGAGTTCTACTCCTTTTCTTCCCATTTTGGAACCATTTTCCTGGTGGAAAAAAATGGGATAATGTTTTACATGAGGATGTACCATTTCTTCTGGATTGCTGTGGTTCTTTTAAGATCTGCTGTTTTACCTCACTAAATACAGTAATTTGGGAAGGGATTTTTTTCAGGAATTTATTCCCTTGAGAGAAGTTTACATCAACTAAACTAATCACGCATGAGTCTAAGTAAACATGAAAATGCTAATGTGCTTCCAAGTGTCTGCACCTAATGAATTAGTTTTTGTTTTATATTTATCTTTTAGGCTGTATGAAAGTCTCCCATGTGACAGAAGCACTTAATTTCCTTTCCATGTTCAATGCCGTCTCACCTTCTATAGCTCCTGTCTCAGTCAGGATGGGAGAGGTTGCCCCAATCTGTGCAGCAACTCAGGTTGGGCAGCCCAGTGATAAGCTTGACAAAAAGGATCTGACTGAGAAAATTAAAAAATATAGCATAACGAGGAAAAATATTCACCTTCACGTACCAGTTCATAAAGACTTCATCAAGTTAGAAATGCAAATAGAATTTTGCACTGAAAATCAGGTTTATTTTTAAAATAAATTTAGACTTTTTCTAGACTTTACTATATACCAGATAGTATTTGCATCTCTAATACTATTATCTGGCTGCATTAATACTGCTGTGCCCTAAATAATGAAGTTTAAAACTTCTGTAGTTTTTTTAAAGGTTACCTCCTGGTTCATGGACGATTATTTTTGGTTTTCAAACTCTTCTGTGCACTTAGTCATTTCTTCTAGCAGCTGACACCAAAACCCCTTCTCATGGTCAAATTTGAAAATATTGTCATACATAAAAATACGGACATTTTTTAGTTCACATAGGAATAGGTTATTAGGAAAGGGGAGAAATGCATGGCTTATGACACCTCTTCCAATCTCAATATCTCTCACATACTCAGTGAAATTTTTACACAAATAAGATGCTGCAACCTGCTGTAACTCACCTCATGTTAGTTCTGTTTGACTCCCTTACTTTCAACATTTAGAAAACACTTATGACAACTGTTTCTTTACCTAATGAGCAAGAAGGTAACCTGCTGAGGTTTTAGCCACTGACTGCTCTGGAGTTACACAACACCCCTTCTTGATAGAAGACTATTTTCCTAACGTAACAGAAAATTATGAGTGCAACTGCATCTTTTAAGAAGTAGCAGGTAGAACAGCAACACTATGGGTCTTTCAGGTATAATAATTATATTACTTTCTCAGTATTAACGAACACAACTTGCCCACGTAGGGTCCTTGATGCTAAGTAAAGCTATTTGGGCAGCAATTGTGCCAGATCAAGAGGTTATCACTCTACTTTTTGCTGATCCCATCGCCCATTTCATCACTAGTGGAGGTTACAGACTTCTCCAAACTGTCAAGTAACGGCATGTGTAATTGCTTCTAACCCAGTTCTGTCTAAATTAATCCAACAGCTAGAACACTTCTAATAACAGGGGTTATCTACCACAGCTCAGTTCAGCAAAACTGGCTTACAGAGGGAGTACACATGCAGTTACACTGACATCTCTAAGAGGCTGGTAATTTCAGGAAGGGGTGATGAACAGCTGAAGATGAAGTGTGAAACAGCAGGAAAACTTTAACACAAGTTAACTGAATCCAAAATGGCAATCTGATAGTAGCGTTACTGTGCTCTCTTACCTTTACCTTTCAGACAGAGGCACAATAAATACTGATGTCTGGTTTAACAAAGCACTGTTTAGTGAGCATCAGACTTCATCAGCTGGTTCTTTCTCATGCCTTATTTTTCTTTTTAGAGCTCGGAATATCAGCAGAGAGAACGCAATTACAGTACTATTAGTGAAATCATACGGCCTAGCTGTTAGCTTTCATCTTGCCAAACTTAGGGGGAAGCAGACACTTGTGGGCACGCACTGCCCTTTATTTATTTATTTTTAATGAGAAGCAAGTCAGTATTGACAGAGCAAAGACAGACTGAGGTGTTAACGCTAGAGCAGGTAACAGCACTTCCTAAAAGTATGAAATGTGCTTCCATTGTGCTGAGTTACAGACTGCGTGAAGCACCCCCTTTGAGTGCCGGCATGTTAGTAATGGAAGGGCTGCTTTACCCTTGAACGTGACAAACTCACTTGGGAGTGACAGTGGGAAAGGCTTAGGGAGCCATTTCCTCCTGCCTCCTTCAGACACACACGGGCTCATTATGAGGGTGTCAAAACTGTTGAACAGTCCGTAATCGGCTTTGTCTGTTCCAGAGAGCAACCCAACAAGCTTTTTAAGGTACTCTAAACTGGCTTAAGGCCTAAAGTTAATCAGAACGGAAAAGCATGGCTGGGGTGGTTGGGCAAACTAGACCTTACATGGGTATAGCAGGGGAGAGCTAATAAACATATTTCCATAATAACTCTCTCTCCAGGAAAATTTTCTTTCTTCCTCTGCTGTGCCAGCCCAGTGCATCCACCCAGGGCTCTCTGTCCTCCCCTCGTGCTTTTAGAAACCACCTTCCTGTGAACCACCTTACAAGCAACTTAGTAATTCCTCCTTCCATCACTCTCTAATTCCCTCCCCCCCCCGCCTTTTTTTTTTATCTTTTCTAGAAGTTAACTCATTCACAGCATCAAAACATCAAGCCCAATTTTTGAGAAATGGCAGAGCTCAGGGGACTGGTATACTGGAGGGCTATAGAGGTTGGTCCTGTATCTACAGGCAGTTGTAAATCTGGTTATATCCGATGGCTTTGTTAGCAAGATCCAGAACTATGTCTCTAATTTCTCCTTTTCTTTCATTTTCAGAAAATGCAACAAAGTTCTGTGTATCACGAAGTGAAACTTTGCAATCCTGTAACTCAGAAAATCTCAGCTCTGCTATGTGTGACTTTTTCAAGAGTTTTACAAACAGAAAAGCATCACTAAGCTGAAAATACGGTTCAGCTAAAAACTTCTTTCATAAAGATACCTAACACAGAGTCACGAAATGCAACTGCAAAAGAAAATAATCATGAATGTTTTTGTTGGTTTTTTTTTCTCCTTTCAACTGCGTTAAAAAGTCCACAAAGATGTTCCTGAGGACATGAAACCAGTGGGTTTCTAACCTGAAAGATGTGCAGACTCACAAAATTAGGTGCCTTATTACTTTTAAAAGAAGTCCTCCTTGATACTTGAATTCTTTGACAGATTTCTAGTTCATTTTAAAATAAGACTACTTATCTGTGTTCGTCTCTTTTTGCCAACTATTTGGCTGGCCCCACTGTTTCTAACATTAATTTTGGTATCCGTTCCAAAAGGGTAAGATTTCACTCTGTGAGACTAATTTCTTTGGGGAAAAATGATCTCTCCTTTTTTCTACCTTTTTATAATGTTCTCAGAACTGTACCCATATACCAATTATTTTGATAAGTGAATGGCATTTCCCATATTCTTCCAGCATCTGATTCTCAGTCTTGGCACAAAAGATAGTGGCTCATAACTACTGGCTCTCAGCAGGTACCATTATTTTCAAAATAATGAGATACTAAGAGCTGAGCATGAATTTTGAAAATAAAGCTTAATTTAAAATCTTTTCTTGAAATGTAAATATTAACTGGAAATAGTTGGTTTAAAGAATAACACGGATTCTGAAAAAAAAAGGTCTTTTGATACTTTCAAAAGGAGAATGTTGTTTCTTAGTCTAGCTCTTTTCAAATTTTAGTTTACACCAGTTATTTGCTGGAGATTTAGTGCTGGGAGAAAATTTGGCAATTAACAGTCTCAGACATTTTCTAGCTTCCCAGGAAGGACGTGAAGTTCAGAATTAATGAATTAGAAAAAACCCTGCACTTAGAGGAATGGTTGTTGAGAGTTTCTGAACAACCATCATAAGGATCTGATGGCTGCAAGGTACCATCGGTTTCAGCCCCCCTCAATTTCTCCCATGCTGAATCGTGTCTGAAAACACATTTTCACATCTTTTTTCTGCAAAATAATCATCATAGAAATCACACAATGACATCAGAATAATTACAACGCAGAAAAATTCCAACAAACTTTTGAACTTCATCCATTTCTATAATTGCACCATTTTTCACTTGCTGCCCATCTACAATTAATAGCTGTAAAAAGGAAAGAATAACTTTAACAAATTTAGCACACACCTGGTTAAGCTGCCAGTTACAGCTTTAATAGAAGAGAGAGAGAGGTGGTGGATGAGGAATGACGGTGTGGTACGTATCCAAAGAGTGTGGCGGGGGGGGGGGGGGGGGAGGGGAATGTTATTTGGCCTCCTTTGTACATTCACCGCTTGTGCCTACCCTAAGTGTTTTTATCAGTTTTCCAGTCATATGTTTCAGTGATGAATATAAAGTCAACGTGATTTCAGAAGCTGGCCCTCCATTCATTCAGACACAGGAGCTCCCGCATCCCCGTTCACACCTACTGAGTGTGTTGTTTAAGGCTTGCTGAAGATTCAGGCAGAAATCGTTGAATCAATTTACATTTAATGACTGCTTCAAGGTTAGTTTTACCACTTTTTGAGCTAGAAACTTAATTATACATTTTCTCTCCACACTTCACAAGCAAACTTTCCATTCTGGAGCCCAGAAGATAACATTTACCACAACCTATGGAGGCAGCGGTGGCAATCCTGACGCAGGGTCAGACTTAAAAACCAGCCAGGGTTTTCCTGGGAGGCAGCCGCGGGAGGAGAGCTGCCGGGACAGCAGCTACGACAAGCTGATCAAATTATCATATCAACACTGCTTAGCAGTTTGCACTTGAGGCACAGAAAGCTTTTACCATGCCTAAGGTTTTTACCTCTTTCCAGGCACATGAGCTCCCGCTGCTTCATAATCAAAGCTTTCAGCAAACAACATTGAAATTGGAAGGGTTTTTTGAAACTTCCTCCATCAAGCGTATGAAGTTTTAAGTGAAAAAGATGGGATTATTTGAGTAGCGTCACAGATCCACTCCACTACCTCCTGTCCTCGTCCCTCAGCTCGGCAGGAAAGCCCACCGGGCCTCAGGTGCTGCCCGGCATCCAACGCATCCCCTTGAATGGCAAAAGCAGGTATTTTTATGCCACTGTAATGAGTTTTTAAGTGCTTTTTATCCAACACTTGGCATTGCAGGTTCCTCATCGTCACAGTGTCTGAACAAAAAGCAGTACGTGTAGGTCTCCCGTAAAATAGCATTTGCTCATCGGATTTGGACTGACACTTTCATTCTTTTTCTTTTTTTATTTTTTTAAAAAAGATCCTAATTGAAAGCCCTGCAGAGAAGCTGTCAAGTTAAATCTATGACAAAGATAACTGCTTCTGCAGGTTGGTTTTCAAATTGCCGGCTAGAAATGTGACTGACACACATGTCACATGCTTGACAGAAAAAGAGCTCGTTCTGAAGAACTTTTAAAAATTGGTATTTTTATGATTGATCTGAGATTCATGAAATGGGAAGACAAAGATGCTTTGCTGTTTTTCAGAGCATTTATAGGCCATGTTTCAGAAAATTACTTCCTCAGGAAAATTTCTCTTAAGGACAGCATTTAAGCGTAAGTTTAAGTCCCACTGAGATTTCAGCAATATTGAAGGCTGAGTATAGATTTAAATGCTGTGTTAAGAGGGCTGATTTTCTGACAGACTTTCAAAACCCACTATTCAGGGAATATGTATTTAAATAGGGGTTCACACCTCTAAGCTACACAGACATTGCCAGCAATAATGAAGTGCTGGTATGCAGACATTTCTGAGCCACAAAGTTCCAAAATTTCCTGTTAGCTGAAATTTGTTCACATCCTTTTGTCTGAAATCTTTTTCCCAATGCTCATTTTAACAGAAATTAGTAGATTAACATATTTTACCAACGACTGGAGTTCTACCTCTGACTTTAATTAGGCTTGGGTCAGGTCCTGAAAAAAAGACAGGCTATTTCAACCAATGAATTGGGACAGTCTTTGCATCTTAAAAGTGGTACATAACAGCGATTTCAATGTATATTCATCTGCCTTATTATATAATTATTTTGACTAGAAAAATCAGTGATTCCTCCTGAAAACAAGGAAAAACAAAGTCTGAAGACTCTTCTTAGAGAAATCAAAATTGCCCTATAACAATGTCTTTGTATTTTTGGATTATTTTACTTTTTTTTTCTGCATTTCTTTAAACATCTTGACTAAAAACGACTTCTACTTTCAAAACCTTTATTTTCACAAGTTTCCTTATTTCATGAACACATATGTTTTCTCCAAAGCCTTTCAGAAAACTCCATTATAATCAGAACTTGAATTTAAAATGAAAAAAGAAAGTATGTAGTGAAAAGGGTAGAACAGATGGGGGAATAAAATAAACCCCAACAAAATGCAAATTCTTTCAGCTGTTGCTTAAATATAATAAAGCCTCTAACATCACAAACAAGGTTTTTCTCTTCCCAATGCTATCCTTCCTTGCCTTTGAATTCTTTGCAGTAATTCCTAATATTGCTGCCATAACTTCAGCCGCTTGGATATGAAAAATATTGGGAGCCCTAGAACAGGTGGTGCAGGATACCAATTGTGGCGGGCATTGATAAGAGCTGCAAAGGGCAGGTTTTACCAACAGACTACTTCTGATGTCAGTTTCTTTAGTCATTGTTATTTATATCATATATTTAAATTCCATTATCAGGAGTATTTGCTCTAGTTAGCCTTAGGTGTCTAACATGGCTGCCTAAATTAGGAGGCTAGTCTCATTAAGCTTTTCAACAGTGAGTGGAGGGAGACAGACTCCTTCACAGTCTGGGAGTTAATTTCCACATCCATCATCAGTTATGGTCATACAGGCTGTCTAACGTCAGGAAGACAGCACACCCATTTATTTGGGGCCTTTATTTCCTCTTCTAGTCACCAAAAGAAGAAGGTCAGCAGGTTTCAGAAAGCACAGAAGGAGAAGCCTCATTTGTTGACCCAAACATTCATGCAAAGCCAATAGTTTGCACTAGAAGAAGTAAGTATAATAGATGGACACAAATTTTTAATGATATGAACTACTTTATGTGTGGGTAATTATATCTACATGTGAAAAAGAGCAGCCCAGACCAGATGGTGAATTTGGAAAGCTGGACCTTTCAATAAACTTACAGGATCTAGCTCTGTATTTCTCACGTGAAAGTGGGGAATGCAAGATAACCATCTTCCTGTGTGAGTACCCAGGCTGAAAGCATCCCTTCTGCAGGATCCATATCTCCCCTGGGGTGTGCAGTGCCACTGTGACCACTTCAGGGAAGGTGTATTTCAGGGCTGCTGGAGCCTCAGGCACACCCTGGTGCTGCTGGAAAATTGTTTTTAAATCCTAATGCATTGTTGGAGTTTCGTAACAGTACCACAACCATGCTAAATTTATTCAGTGGGTGACATTAACAAATGTGACTGTTCCAGATATAGCATGGTAAGTGTCATACTGCACTCTTTTGATAGTTTAACATAGGGGGAAAACTACAATGAATGGTAGCAACAAGAGGCTACATCATTATACCTGATACCAGGAGTATGCCTGACCTGATGGATCAGTGAGAATGGTGATAATCTTGGCCTTGGGCGCCAGAGAAGGTGCTCATTTGGGAGCTTTCTCAGAATAGAAATAATTGGCACTTTTCTCAAACAGGAAATGACTTGTTGCATTGACTGGAATGGGGAAAAATTCCAGGTATCTGGACAAGTGAGAGAAAGAAATACAGATTAAAAAGCAGAGTTTTTCTAATCCCAAAACTATTAACTATAAATATTTCAATTTATTTATTATATGTAAGATGTATCTCAGGATATATTTATCTGTGCATGTAAATGATGAACATAACTGAAATTAGACTGTAAGGATCTAAAAACACTAGGACTGTGGTTATAGAGAAAGCCTCAAGCAAATATACAATGTTACTGGTATTGTCACTATTTTATAGCAGAGTGAGGTAAAAAGCAGATATCCAGATTTTCATTCCAGTGCTAGGAGAACTACTACGCTACGCTTCCTCCCAGAAGAGCCCAAAGTAATCAATTTATTTATCAGAGCAAAAAATATTTGAAATTTTACAATTTTCTTAGTATTGATTCCTGCTCACTGATGAGCTCTAAAGAGCCCTGATTTACATCACATTCAGTTAATATTACCAGTTCATTTATAGTCTACACCCAGAGTAGCTTATGACTTCATCCATGTGTAGTCACAGAAGCGTTGGTGAAATTAGATATTTATGAAGCTCAGGTACTAATTACTGGAGACTGGGCTGGCTGAATGATGCCTTTTATCTGCAGGGTATTGTGGCTAGACAGGTCTAATCTGTTAAGCTTCAAAACTAAAGCTAGAGGTTCTGATCACAGACTAGCCACCTTCTCCCAGACAAAAAAGAAGGAAAAAAGAGGAAAAAAACCTGCAAGTCTTCAGATAATAGCTGACTGACTGAGACCGACCTATTTCCTACTGCTGATGCTCAATGTTTTCACAATGTTGTGGAATCACTCATCCTCCTCACTCGTCACCTCCTACCCTCAAATATCTACACAAAGGCTTGTTGTTCCTAAGAAGTAAGAGGCATCTTTGGATGCTGCAATGATTTGGTTTGTTTGTTTAAGGGATGCCTCCTCCCTGCTTGCACAATTCTAACAGCATCTAACTATTGCTGCTCCCCTACCTGATGGGCAGCCAGAGCGAAGGGTGCCTGTTCCTTGCTATTTAGGGCCTCTGGCTGACTTCTGCCAACAAACTGCTGGTGAGGCAGTTCCTGTGATCGGAATCCTCGAGCTAATCCCATCAGCTCCATTCTGTCTTATATGTTTGTCATGAAATAAACATTACTGGTATCTGAAATGGAGCCACAAACAGCTGTGCTAATTATACCAAACCAGCACCTTTATTTAATCACCCTTTTTATCATTATTAACTAACTAGTAAATGGAGTATTTACTCAGTATTTACACTAAAAAATATGCAGAGTGCACATATCTCAAAAAAAATCTGCGCCTGCCTAGAAACCATTACGTCCCACGGACTGTATAGTTGTTAAGAAAAATGCAGTTAAAGTAGCCTGATTGTGTAAAGTACCTGACAAGCATTCTCTCTCAAGCATTTTTTTCTTTAATGTATGGAATAATTACAGTTGCAACTGGAGCAGTTTTACTTACAGCTTCATTACTGCATAGTATTAATTGTAATTTTATAATACAGTTTACTGCATTTGTCCTTCAGATATTGACTTACAATATTTTGATTCAATACCAAAATTCTCCCCTTGCCCCAGTTTACCTCAGTAATTCTCAGATCTAGTACTTTTCATAAATACACAATTTTCAATATGTAAGTTCATTCTGCACGTTTTGGTGACCTTCTGTGAGAACCAAAGGCACTGGATTTTGCAGAATACATTCTTTAAAGTAATTTTCATAATAGCTTTGTGACTAAGCACTGCTTTTTCCTGTAAAAATCACCAGAGACTTTCAATGCCTTTGACACAAATAGCTCCTGCTATTTAAGGTATTGACAAAACACATAATAACCATACCTGGTTGCTATGGCAGGAAAATCTAAACTCTTGGGTATAAAGGATTTGGCATGACAAAATGGTGGGAATTAAATGGGAAAGGAAAGCTATCTCAGCCAGTATGAACTTGCAGGATTTAAAGGAGGAGCGGGTACTTATGCCATAAATGGCAGGACTGTTCAATTACTGTAGGGTATGTATGAAAGAAACAACAGCTGTTCTGAAGCAGATACAAGCTTACGTTCAATCACTAAGGTTTAGGGGGAAACATCTCTTTCGATAGATTAAACCATTAACTACAGTCTTCCTGGACTTTTTTTTGGTACATCCTCTGAAATAAGTCAATGAAGATCATTATAGCCAATGCTAAACTGAAATATGTACCTCTGCAGTCAGACTCACTGTGACAGTTTCTATTCATGCAATTCCTCGAAACAGAGACATTGGAGAAATTCAACAGTAATAAAGGAAAAACAGTGCTTTTCCCAAAATGGACAGGAGTTATTTGAAAGCAAAGGGATTTGAACAGTGTTCCTGACAGAGGCTGCTATCCACTTGCAATCCCCAAAACCAAAAATACAAGTGGTGGTGATGGTAGAGAAACATGTGGCCACAAGCATCTTCAACAGCATCTTGTACCTATTTATGCCAGAGAACAATCCTCCTCATTTTCATGTAGACAGATAGCACTATTAGCCTCATTAGCATGAAAACAAAAGAAAAAAAAGCAGATGCAAAAAGGTGCATTATTTATCGATTTGCTACATTTAAGTAATTTTCTTACCAGCCAATGCCCTTACATTAGTTATCCCCATCAAAACTCCTGCAGTTTTCCAAAGGGTCTTGATCCATGGATATTACCAGCAATTGAAGAATGGATCATTAAGAACCAGCCCAGAGTAGCAGCACCTTTTGAAAATGAAAAACCAGACAAGTCAGTCTCAAGAAACAAGAACAACACATTTATTCTATTTTTCCTTAAATGTAATTATTCTTACATTCATGATGGAAAAATCTATGCTCTGAACAAATAAACCATATATGTCAAAATTTTAGTCCAAATAGTTTAAACTATTAACATGAACAAGACGTTAAACCTCTAATTTTCACTGCTGACCTTGCTTCTTTTCCTTCTCCTTTGTTCTGACACTCAAGATAATGAGCAAAATCAATTTCACTTTTGCTATGAGAGCTACTGTTCCTTTTTTATCATATTCATATCATAAACAATAGAGCCTACCAAGACAATGCTTGGCTACATTCAAAATATATATCAATTAAAAGAGCGGCATATTTTAATCTTGGAAGCATTGACTTGGTGTTGAATATCATATATTATTCTATGAGAGGCTGTATCATAACATAAGTTTTAGAGTAAATTTGCCTTATTATCAAAATATGCACGATACTAAAGAAATTCCTTCTCCAGTAATCCAACAATAGTACCTCAAAGCTCTCCGGGAGGAAAGCACAACTGAGTCTTCTATGTATCAGTGAGACTACATTAACTCCTTTGCCAAATTCAATGCTTAAAAAATCTTTTAAAATATATTTACATCCTACACAGTTAAATTTCCTTTTGAGGTCACAACTCTTTTCCTTGACGAGATGTCTTTTATCACTGCATGGATCCTAACAGAAAAATACCATATTGCAGGTGAACAGTTTTCCAGTCTCAAAAATGCTGAATTTCTTCCTGTAGCAACTCTTCACTTACACCTGCTCAGTGCTGTAATATTGCTCAGCCTTGAAGCTGACATCCTTTTGGTAAGTCCCTTTTGTCCGAGTCATGATGAAGAAGATGCTGAATAAATTTTGCCTTTCACTCACCAAAATTTAAGTTGTTCCATTTCAACCATTCAAATTATTTCAAATAGCTTTTGTCAGTATGAATTTTGCTTCTCTAATGAGAAAGATCAACCATTCTTTTCAAGTGCATATATGAATCTTGATGAAAAACAGTCACAAATTGAAGAATGCATTCAGTGTGATTCCCGTCAAATAGAAATACCTTCAAAAATAAATACTTTCACAACAAATTTAATTTTGCTATCAGCTCTAGTTAGAGATTTAGGTAAAAGTAATTCCAAAATTTGTTAATGAGTATAGATGTCCAGGAAACAATATGATCTCACATACGCTTTTCCAGACAGAGCTGCCTGGTATTCTCATCTCTAGCTATGAGAGTCAGAGTAGCTGCAGGACTAGGACTTTGAGACACCGACTACTCCTAAAACAGTAATACTTGCTGTATTAAATAAATTAAATAAAGTTAAGTTAAATAAAGTTAATTAAATAATTAAATAAAGTTTCAGGTTGATCCACTTTTGAAAAAAGCTGGACAGGTTCACAGAGGGGTATAAACCCCAGTTGGTCACTGCCACAGCTGGACAAATGCATCACAAAGATGCCGATCTCCAATAAAATGACAGGTTTGAGCTCACTGTAAAGCTTTCGGGTCATGATAACACGTGAAAGGAAATGAAGAATTAACTCAGGGAACTCTCCTAGTACTCTAAACTTGGGTAGTCAAGAACTAATGAGAAAATGTCTTTGTAAGACTTAAAAATTGCTCTCACACTAAGATTATGCATAAATTTGTTCCTGTTATATTTTGCGTAACAGTGTTCACTAATTATCTTCTCATCTCTGGAAAACTACATAAACACCACCGCAAAAAAAGCAATTAAAACAAGTAATCTGAAGTGGCATAACACTTAAAATATTTATAGAGTTATATTTGACAAACATTTAGAATTTGAAACTAGTATTCATTCTTAACGTGCCAACCTGCATTTATTTTTAGCACAAATGCAGTTCAGCTGACCTAAACAGAACAATTCATTATGCTAGATTTGCACTTAACTATCTTTAGGGCCAACATAACCCTACTAGATGTAATTACTCCACCATTATATCAGCTGAAATCCTACCATACAGCATACTTCAGATGTAATTTTAAGAGCACCATCTTTCTTAAAGATCTTCCAAATTATGGCAGAGTAGAATGAAAAACAGAAATATGATAATGCCTTTACAGTCAAGGAGGTCTTCATTTTCTCTCAGATTTATTTTAAAAGTCTCCCTCTACAGTTCTGGACTCCAGATGCTAACCTGGAACATGGAAATCTTGATTCATATCCCCGCTCCAGTGGGACCTTCGGTTAATAACTTCGTATCTCCATGTCTTAAATACCTCTTCTGTAAAAAGGGGGTAAAAATGCTTCCCAGGAACTGTTGTGTTGTCAACTGGTCGGATACTTCAGGCGCATTTACATAAGTGGCTTCCATGACGTGATAAAAATAAGGGAAATCATGGATTATAATGTATTTCATTTCACGATTGTTAATTTTATTGAGTCCAGTTTAACAGATTTATTTCTCTTCACACTGTTACCTTAGCACTTCACAATACAGTATGAACTGTGATTTTAATTAATAATTTAATTAATATTCCCTTTACTTTTTCACAGGATTGTTAAGAAAAATATAAAGGAAAGACTAAATCTAACAGCTGATCTTGAGATTTTAGAATGAGTCCACTTCCTAACTGAGTAAAGCTTTCAGCATTGTTTTTTGGTTTTATTCTTTTGCTCATTTAATTACTTTCATTCTCCTTTGTACATTTCAACTTATTGTAAAATTACTGTACACTTACACTATTTTCTACAGAAAAAATAATAAGGCCATGCAATTAATATTGCAAAAAATACAAGTGGGGATAAACTAAGCATGCGCTCAAACTGCTAATATCAGCTATCTCCTAATTTTTGAGACACTGACTGTTGATACGGGTTTAATTGAATCTCTTTGGATAATATGTGTCCTCTTGTACATAAAGACATGCTTTTCTCAATTATGTTAATATGTATTATACCAACCATAACTATGTCTACAGGGAAAATATATTACTGAAGTTGTTATTTAATAATTAATCAGATTCTAATCACATTTTTTTTGTGTTTCCAGCCAGCTCAAGCATTTATGTTTTTCAATATTTACCAAGTAGTTCTATATTTTTATATAAAGTCCCAGTAGAAGAAAATCTTAAAAATGTATACAGACAAAAGCCCTTTATTTCTCACCATTCTACTTAATAACTCTCTCTTCTTCCTTTATTTTTGCATTGCATAAAATCTGTCAGTTTGGGTGAGTGTTTTCAAGAGCATATATATGGCTTAGAACATACAACTCTTATTTTCAAAACACTTTGACTAGATGTCTTTTGATTTTGGAGTACAATTTGCATTTGCCATTTTAAATGAGAACTCCTATTTTTAGGTCTCCAATGTGCTTTAAATCATTTTAACCTCACTACCTCAGAATATTTTTTTTCCCCTGTTCTTCCGCTCTTCAGTGTAAGTTTTACAAGTCTGCTGTTTCTTTGAATTCATTAGACCTAGCTTTTCCAGATAGCTATGTGCACTCTTAACATTAAATGCATACTTGATTATCCTGGTACTATGCCTCACTGAAAATAGGCATAGTTAGTGAAGTGGAACAGGAGGAGATCAATAAAACATCTATTTGTATTGTTAGTAGAAGACCTCATGTACTGTGCATATACGCTGTATATAAAGCAGCACTGTGAAAGAAGAAAATAACCTTCCAATTGTCTCAAATAGACATTAATCACTTGGCTTTATATAATCATTTTCACTTGATGTGAGACCAGCCAACACCGATGCTAAGCACACAGCCAAGAAACAGAGAAAGATGGATGCACATTATAAATATCAGCTAACACATTTTTAGGCTATAAACTCACTTTGTATCCTTCTCTTACTGAAGGATTAATTCTCCAACTTAATAACTGTATACATCCTATCCTACACTGGTTCTCCTTCCAGCTAGCTGTTTTCTCACCTCATTATATCTCTTCCCAAGCTTCTTCCTGTAAGACACCAAGCTGAATCTCATCCAGAATGATTTTGCTACATGCCCATAATTTTAACAGTATTTCAGAATATTTTTGAAAGTCCCCTGAAACAGCCAATTAATCTTGTCTTTTTCCTGAAAACTTCAGCAGCATGCAAAATTGTTTGGTGAAATCAGGATCACGGTGGAAAACAGATGTTGTGTCTGGAGTTGACCTTTTTGGTGAATAAATTACAAACAAAACAACCATTCTTCCAAGGCTTGTGGCATTACTCTGCTCTTAGTATATGCCCCTGTGTATTCAGCTTTTTGCACAGTAGAAATGAGAAGGCAACATGATGCTCCTCCTCAAGGCAAAGTGATCATCTCCCCTGGGAGGATTTTTTCAGGCTGGCAGAGGGGAGACATCATGTGCTTAAATCAGGAAAGAAGCAAGGAGGAAGGAGCATTATTTTCAGTCCAAGAAGCGTCCAAATCTTTGGTGGAAGGCGGCATATATAAGGTGACTAAACTGAAGCTAAATGCCAGATGATTGCTACACACAGACCTTTTTATTTGTCATTGATTCTAACTGCATTTTTGGAGATGTATTTTAATAGAAACAAACTATTCTTTGGGAAAGTTCTGCAAAACAATAGATAAAATGGGCTTGACCTCAAACAGCAAGAATACATGTATTTTCCTTTTTTTTTTTGTTTTCAACTTGGGTTTTCATTCTGCTTTGTACCTTTCTGTTTAGTTGTTTGTTTCTGCATTTTTAATTCTTGTATTTTAGCTTCTATCCGAATTCTCCAAAAGCCTTCCAGAGGATCCCAGGAAAGTGACTCCTAAATTGTCTTTCTCTAAATGACAAAAAACTCTTACTCTTAATGATTTCTATTTCCAAACCATAGCACCGTTAGAGAACAATTTCATTCTTCAACTATAGAATCTTTTTTTCCGAAAGACGTGAGATCATGGTAAGAATCAACCAAAACTGTGGGTTTCCTCTGCCTGTTTAGAATCGTGCTGGTTGTACGTTTTACCTTCATTGCTTCTCAGGACCTTGGGAAAATACAAAATAATCTTCCTGAATCTTGAGATTAGAGAATTACTATATCTGCATAGATAAGTTATAAAGAAGTACGTCAAAAGTCACATGTCTCATATGGATTATTTCTCTCTCCCATGAGCCTCTGATACACAGAAAATATACAAGTGTGAACCCCAGAAATTCATAACGATGAAATAGGAAGGCTGGCTTTGCCATAAATGAATATCGGAGGCAGACTTATCACCTGCCTCAGCAAAGTAGGCCTGTGAGTGTTCTTTTTGTCCTCCTCCAGAAGTGCTCTCCTAGTTTAGCACCTTCCATATTTCATTTCCCAGGTTTGCTATCTGTGGCCTCGTTTTTAAGTATGCACAGCACCTCATGCTTCAGCTGATGTTGCAAAATGCTGCAAGCAGCTGATGCCATCCGCATTCACATACATTTGAAGAATGTAAAGAGAGAACACTTTCAGAAACAAATCTTTTTGTACCTGATAGCATACACCTGAAATCTCACAGGGCTTTACTTAGCACATTAGATAGCGTTTGTTAAGTTTAGAGTGACAGTTGTTTCCCAGTAAGAAACCCGTTTTGGAATTTCTCAGTAAGATCAAATACACATCTCTCATGTTCTGATTTTAAGTAGACAGGAGATTTTCAGAAGCTCATTATATTTGGAAGCATGTATTCTGCTGAAAATGAATGAGGTTTAAGATCCAAAATCAGTTCTAGTTTGAAGGTCACTGCCCACATTTATCACCTCTTAAAGACCTTCCCAGAATCCATAAAATAGCAGCTTTTCTAGATGTTTTCTGAGAAGAAAACAATAAATTAACACTTGGTACAAGTCAGCACTTTCCCAGATGGCTTATCATGATATTTAAATCATCGCAGCAAGTCTCCCTTTTCCCACACAAGGCAAAGCAGTAGAATGGAATTGGGATGAACAATATAAGCATATGTTTAAAAGAAAAGAAATGTTTTTTGGTGAGATTTTACTGAGAAGCAAACATTTAACTTAACTCATAACTGAGGAAATCACTGGAGTGTGCTATTAATCATCTCCTCCTAGTAAGATGGCTTTCCTGAAGTACTGCCTCAGGACCACAGAGCCCATAGAAAAAACACTGGAAGTAGAAAAGAACTGCTGTAAATGGAGTGTTCAAATAAATACCCAGATTGCACCTGATAACTAAATCTGAAAGCTCACTTATATCCTGTAAATATATGCATTTTCAAGTGTAATGGAGATGTCTTGTTTGTCCCACGAGCCCACAGGAATAAGATGCATTCAGTTTACTTTATTAAGAAATGTTATTAAACCAATCAATCTAGGACCCAAGACTTACATGAATCAAAAATAAGCTTTGCTCCTGTATTCTGTAACATCCTATATGTCCTTTAAATTAACTTTTAAATCACAAAAATACACTATCTTGGATCCAGTCTCCAGAGCAAAGCTTTATAAAAGAAGACTCAAGGTAGTTATTAATTAAGTAAAACCTGCACAAAAGGAGAAATAAATGGTAATCAACTGCGTTTTGACACTGGTCACTCTCTCTATGGTAAATTTACAGAAGAATCACAGTGGAGCAAGACAAGATGCGCCACAAACTCCCAGCACACTGTCTACTTGAAAACTACATTTTTAAAGAATGGCCACTATACCTACTAAACTTTTCTTACTAGTCCCTGTTTTTTCTTTAGTTTTCTGATTTTTTTTTAAGAGAATGATAGTCTTCAGAGACAGCACACTACAAAGGTATGTGGAAGTATTAGGGCTACAATAAATCCTTAAGAGAAATTTTGCTGGGGAAGAGCACTAAGTAGTAGGACATGAAAGACAGGCAGCTTCTCAGATGCTGCTCAAAGCTTGAATTATTTAGACCAGACGAAATACTCTAAAAAATGGATCAGATGAGAAGTAATAGAGTCAGGAATAATACAGATGCAGGAAGATAAGTTATTAAGTCTCTTTCACTCTTAATCACAGGCAAAGAATAACTTGTTTCTGATAATCTGTTATTGACTTGTGTTGAGTCACTTCCCATTCATTAAATTAGAAATCTCACAACTGTTACCAAGAGCAACAAATATGCCTCCACATGTCGTATAGCATCACCTAGACAAGTTATACTGAAGGTCTCATCAAGCTGGTTTGCCTTCAGTGGAAAGCCGGTTCTCTCCAGACTGGAACACACTTAGCTGTTTCTATGAATATCCTTTTACAGTAATATCTTCTCATGGGCTGTAATTTAAGATATTAACAAGAAAAACAAGACCCCTGAGCCAGATTCTGCTGTCGCTTGTGCTACTGTCTCTCATTTTTTGCACTTGGGTAGCTCAAAGGCTGCAGCAGCTTTTGCATCAAAGCTTCAAGTCTCTTTTGCCAAAGGTCTGCATAAGGGAATGAATGAAGCAGCTCCTGTGTTCCTCTTGAACAGGAGGGCTGAGAGCGATTAAATAGAGATTTAGCAGGGCTCAGCCAACATATAAGTCACCAAAAGAAATAATCTTCACTAGGTGATATATGATTGGGATATAACACTCCTTATACTCCAGGCACTTTTGTAAGGTAGTGCAATTACGCACTGGCCCAGTCTCAAAGACTCACTCTAAGCCTTGCGATACTGCAACAGAGCAGACTTGAGCCTATTGATTAGATACCTATTTATGTTATAAAGGTACTTTACTATATAAAGTCAATTTTTTTTAAATCCTATTTCTCTGTGGAAAAAAAATCTATTTAATATGTTTTAACTTAAATAAAATGACCAATTTGAGAAAAATTAAGTAATATGTCTAATAAAATAATAAAATGCAATTTTAAGCTACAGTGAGCTGAGTAAAATATGGAATAGGAGCTTGCATTTTTTATTAGAGTCCATTAATCTTGTTAATGACTTATTGAATATCTTTGAATCGCTGCGCATGATAAAAATTGATCCCAGTGGCTACATTGTTATATGCTTTAGCAACCTCTTTCAACAGCTGCGTTTAACTGACAGTATTTCTCCAGCCCATTCTCTGCAACATTGCAGGGAACACTGCAGCAGATGTGATTTATGGCTGGAAACTATTTAAAAGGTTTAACATTGTTCTGAACTGAACATCAATATTTACTTTTTTCCCCCTGCATGGATAAGGGGAGTATATGGATACTCAGCAATAGAATGAGTTACCTATGAATGCAAGCCATCAGCTTTGCTTTCTCTATTTTGCTGTCCTGAGTTCGGCTGCAATTCTGTTTTAGATGTAGAACATTTCAATAAATCTTAAATATAACAAGGGAAGTTGTGTCCCAAGTTAAAAAGTTTAAACAAACCATATTTCCCTAAGGATATCCAGCAACGCAGAAGGACCCTTCAATTAGCTCCCTGCAAAAGAAAGGCTTGATCCAAAGCGCTGCCTTGGCCTGACTGCAGCTTTGTGCCTTCCTTACTGAAACTACCTTACAGCCTCCAAAATGGATCCGCATGTGTACGTTAAGCATAAACCCAAAGGATGCCACCTGGGACAAATTAATATTCCTTCTGCGATAAAGCTTTATGACATCCCAACCCATACGAGCTTACAGCACCTCAACCATACTGTTCCAAAGAAAGTATCCCCAAGTTCCAAAAAGCCACGCTGAAATAAATGCCAATCTACTGTGTTTGTGCATTTTGTGCAGACAGTGGTAAAGTCTTTGATGTGCTGTAATATAAAAAGAAGAAGGGTCACATTACAGTCCACATTCTCCTATATTATGGACACATAAAATATAATCTAACACAATAAATACAAGCTTGAAAAAAGCAATGCCTACGATATAAACACAAATCCTGGAGGGAGGGCTGTATAATGTAGCCAGCATTCGATATTAAGGTGAACTACTCAGAAAAGAAGACAGACACAATAAATCTGATTTTAAATGAAGAAGAAGCTGACATAGGATTACTGGCTTTTAACGCTTTTGTTATCCAACCTGTCATACACATATTTGTTTCTTCCGAATAAGGTTTACTGGCTGAATAGTGGAAGTGAACACACCTGTACGTTTATAGTTCCTTGTTTAAATGAAACTTAGAGATATTTAGGGACAACCTGGATACAACGAAACACAAATGAGGGTTCATAGTACACATTAAAGTGAATTATTTAAGCCTTTTTTCTAACAGAAACAGAAGTAATTGACAGTATCATTAAATGCTATTATCAAGTCACAATTTTAGCAAAAAGGAGCACTGGGAGAACAATTATCCCCTAAAAAAGGACAGAATTTGTAATAGAGACAAACCCAAACTACTTCTGATAATATATCACTACAGAAAATAGACTATTAACTGTGCCATAGTGCATTTAACTCCAGTAATGATTAGATAAATAACACTGTTGTTTTATATTTAAAAAAGGTGTATTTATTACAGCTGGAAGCTATATCCTGCCGTAAGATGCGATTCTTTTATTAAGCAAAGCATTGGTCTTTATAGCTTTGTCATACCAACTATGAGGAATCTTTTTATGCAAAGTCTTTGGATTTCTCTAGATTCTTTAAGCTGATTCCCATTCCCTTAGTTGGGCAAAGTCTTCTTTGAATTCATGGACCTTCCCCAGATGTATGTTACCGAAAATGAAACAAGAAATTGGTCCCATCTAATTTCTCTCACAAACCCATTTATCATTCATACTCTCATTTACTGTGTTCCTAGGGCACCCAAAAATTAAATAACTAAAGATGTCAATTAATAATGAAAACATCCAGGTAGATTTAATAGGAAATTAACTACTTTTTTATGTCAGAGCTTTCTACCTCACTACTGAAGTTTTTGTAGGGCTTTTTCCCATGACTGTTTTCGCTTGTAAAAGCCAAGAATCCTGAGAAAATGCTGGAGTCAGTGATATGCTTGCTAAAGCAGTTCACTGGAAAGTATGCCATGCCAATTTATTGGTAGGTGACTCAACCAGCAGAAAGAAATATACTAATTTATTTTAGAAATAGAGGAATAAATCAAATGTTTGCAAGAGTAGCCTAAGTAGACAAGATGGAAACAAGCAAAAGCTGCACACTTGTTACAATTGTTTGAGAGGGAGGATTCACATTTCACTAAAAAACTGCATTTTATGTTCTTGAGACTAATCCTATCACTCTTTGGCTGGAATCCTGATGCTGCTCCCATTTAGCGGACAGCACATTTAATCATATTTTTATATGGCTCATAAAGCAGATGAAGTCTCTTCTATGTATGTCGCAAAGTCTCTAGCGTGTTTGTCACAGCTCCCTGTACAGGAGATGGAAGCTGCTTTTGGAGTAAAAGCATTTTCCAACTGGTGAATAGTTGCAGGCTGCAGTGTGTGGCAAGCCTTCCCCCTCGTATGGGGTTACTAGTAGGAATAATTACAGCGCTGTAATAGATTAGCTCATTTGGTTTGCATTATTACACTTGATGAGCACTGTATAAATCCTTTATACAAGTTATTGCTTTAATCTTTGATATTTCAGGTGGCATGATTAATCTCCTCCAAAGAAAATGAAAATGGTTGCAGTTCTGCTCCCTTCATTTCTTGCTTGTACAAGCCAGGCTGTCATTATGGTTTAGCAGTACTGTCATTCAGGGGATCATGTACTTTGTTTTTCAGATCTTTCTCTGCTGAAGATGGAAAGTACAGTGGATATTTACAAAATTAAGAAACTCCAAGAAGTTTATTAACATACTTACATATATTTTCTTTTCTTTACAGTTAGCTTTGCTTCTAGTCGTATTTCTTTTTACTAAAAGTAGATGACCTCTTACTTATTATTTTCTTGCCCTTCCACTTTAAATTCTGCATTATCCTCCATTCTGGACTGTATACAATTCCACCTGTGTTTCTGCAGTGTCCAGCAGATCTTGTCGTCTCACCTGAGAGCCCTCAAGTAATTGCAAGCTTCCCCTTAGAACCATGTTGAATAATGCCACTAAGCATTCTTTACGTTCAAAAAAAAAAAAAAAAAAGCAGCTCCTAAAATATTTTGCTACTCTTGAAAAGCAAGTTTCCTGGAATTTTATCTTCCTTACAGATTAAAGAAAATCACAGTAGCTTACCACGTAAAGTTCTGTCATTTCCATTTTGAAAATGGAAACTCTCTGAGATAGATACAGAGATCTATTATCTATTAGATTTGCTATTACTCCCTAGTACCTTGTATCATACATGATATACTGTTATTCATTGCTAGTATAAGGGGATATATTTGAAATACTTACTGTGTTAAGAACAATGACAAAGAAAAGTTCCCCAACCTCAATGCTTTCCTCTAGTTCTTCTGACCAGCAGGATGATCTCTGGGGGATAGAGCACATGTGAGACGGCCATGGGTTCATCAGGGGAGCACAGACCCAGATCAGCCTACAGACATAATTTCTAACTCTCTCAGGAACTCAGCAGGTTTTATTTTTAAATGGATGGTCTGGATTTCACGTCCACCAGAAGGAGTTGCCCCGTTACCCGTGCTCAGGCTAGATTCACCTCTGGAGGTGCAGAGGGCTTCACTCTGTGTCCAGCAGATGAGTTATACCAGGGAGAAGACTCACCCCAGCACGGAAGAGGCACTGCATGGCTGCTAGTGTTCCCCAGGAAGTCCCATCGGGGGAATGCAACTTTAGCTTTTGTCTGATGCTCTATGCCTGAAACCACCCAGAGCCCTCAGACTGTCATTTGCTTACACAAGTTTCAGATGGCATGCACGCGCTGGAATACACGATGTGGCTCACCCCGTAAGCCCAAAGCAGGACACTTGGCTTCTCCTTGTGCTAGGAATATCATAGCTATTTTCTAACAGGAGGTCATTTAAAAATAATTATTTTTCCTTCTGTGTCTGAACAATTATGGCAAAGACAGCATGATAACAATACATAAAGATTTCATAGGGCATGCTTTTCGAGCAAAATTTGGAAAAATAAATCTAGAATGCACTGATATAGTCCTACTTAAGAAAAGATGGTAATAAATGAGAAATCTACACTTACATAGAACTAGCTACCATGACAACATTAAGGATAAAACTTAGGCTATACCATGCAGGTTTTAAATGACAGTATTATTCTGTCCTGGCAACTTGGTTAGGTCAGACTTTCACCCAGGCCTGTACAACTGAATATGAAGGGGGCAGACCGTGGAACAGCGCGGAGCCACCACATGCCCCAATGTCAGCTGGAATGCCATGATCCTGAAATATGTAACAGTAGCACTCACGAACAGAACTATACCAATGCCTCTGTTTCTGCTCTTTGTGTTCAGTGCTTACTGACACAGCATTTTTGCCACAGAGAGCTGTAAGTGGTGTTGGTTCCAAGTCAGAACTTGACTTCATCTGAAATTTCAAAATTTAACATTGTTTCTGCTCCAAGGTAACCAAAACAGATATTTTCAGAAGCTAAGTGGAATTTCAGGGGAAAAAATATAGCTTCACAAATTTGATTTCAGAATTGTGACATTTCATGACAAACAGTTTTAGGGAATTTTAATTTCTCTTTTACATGAATCATTAAGGAAAGTGCTGCTGTTATAAAATATCAACAAGGAAGAGCTCCGATACACAAAGGATCCCATCTATGCAGGAGAAAATGTCATCATGCCCTACAAAATGCTTTCTCCTTTTCAAAATATTCATTTTTCTGTGGGAATTTCCACTGAAATGGATATGATGCCACACAGTAAGAAAACAAGGAAACATAAGAAACTGTTCCCAACCAGAAAATAAGAAACCCTGCCCAGCTGTGAGATTAACATACACCTAAAACTGCTCTGGGTAAGTCCAGCCTTCCCCTCCAATTCTAATCTGGACTCAGAAGATGTCCTTTTCTTCTCTTCTGAGTTTGTGCTAATGCTCGAAAGTATGCCACGGTCAGACAGATGTATTACTCCCAAATGCTCATTTGCAAAGGTCATATGAGGACTGGAAAGCAATAAAAACATTTGCTACATTGTCACTAGAGAGATGAAAATGATAGCATTATTTCAGATGACAGAACTAGGAAAAAATACTGCAGGATTTAAAAATAATAGTAAAGTCCCTAATTATGAAAAGAATCAGGTGCTCATATGACAGTATCAGCCGAAAAACTATACTAAAATCAAGGAGCATATCTAAAATTCTGCCACACTCAGAGGTTTAAGTACCAAGTCCATTTGGGAAGCATATCTGGACCTGTGAAAGTAAAGGTTTATGCCATTTCTTTCCAAGAAGTGAAGCAGACATGCTTATTAAAAGTTTATTGTGATGATGATCTCATGCTGGTGACAGTGGTGACTTGCTTTCATGCAGCTCTGTATACTAAGCAACAACAACAACAATGTAATTTATTTGTATAAATAATAATATTCCTGAACTCACAACCATCAAATCTGAGGAGTTTATAGCCTCAAGTACCTTCTCCTGCAGACTTGCCAGATGCCGAATGCGACACAGCTTTCAGGTCAGATGTCTGGACTGGAGTGCAGTATTAACCACTGAAAGTCCAGCTCAATTGGTTCATAGCTCACAAGCCCAACAGGTCTCCCTGCAAAGAGTAAGAGGAAGAGCTAGTCAAACACTGACTGGTTTGGTGTTCAGGAAGACCTGGTAAATCCAGCTCTCAGGAAAGCATTCTTGTTAGTGCTCATTGTTCTGTAGTTTTGAAAGGTCTTCTGAAAGATTGAGTCCTGTAATTCCCAAAGCCAATGCTTTCCTTTGTATTGATATGTGGTTTTAAGCTCTCACTGCTTTTCTTTTTTAATCTCTTGGGCTGTCTTTTAGCTGTTTCCAATTTATTTCATCAACTGTACCTAAAGAATCATAATCACCATGTTTAACTAATGGTCTAACAAATATCATTCTGCTCCTTGGATAACGATTTGAACACCCAGCTATGAGTGTCTAACTTGAATTCATTTTTTAAAATATCAATCAAATATTCTCACTGAGGCAAAAGAACTCTCCATTGAGTTAATGGGATTTACTCATGTCTAACTGTGACTACAACACGGGCACTTGTTTTTATATTAGTCTCCCACTGTACTATTTTTTGTGCAATTCACCCAGGGAGAGCGGAGATGAAGAGGATGATGACAATCCTAACTATATTCTAGCCAGAAAGTGCAGAAAACAGACTACATTTATACTGGTGCTACAGATCACCTTCCTCTTAGTGCAACAAGTTGGACACATCTGACTTCTCTGTGATAACCTTCACCTCAAAGGAGCAATTCAGCTCTGCATTACTGTCAAAGCCAAGTCTGTAAAAAAATGCTCATTTGTCTGAAGTGACTCACTTAGATCTATATAGAAACCAATCTCTGAATGCAGGTGAGATATGCAATTGTCATAGCTCTGCTGGTGTCCCTGAGCCACCATGAAGAGAGAGAAATATTTTCATAGATTTAACAACAAAACAAGAAGGCGGGGAAAAAAAAAGTGCGGGGACGGACATACAAATTTAAGATCTGTTGAAAGTACTGTTATGATTGTTCATGAGGTTTAGTGCAGTGACGGAGATTGTTTGATCTATTCATGAATAATGTGAAAGACATTCTCAGTAATGATTCAATAAATGCCCCAGAGACATTACTCAGGCTAGTAAAAACTTCAGGGCTCTGAAAAAACTAAGAAAAAAAGATTAAAAAAAAAAAGCCCACCTGGAAAAGATACCAATAGTTTCCAGATAATGGTTGTGAACCAAATGAATTCATAATGGAAGAAAAAGGTAGGGTAAACTTTTCATACACATACAACAGACATTAAAACCAACTGAGTCATCAACGGCTAAAGATCACTTGCTCAGAGCTTTGGCCATGAGCTAAGAGCATGTTTGTTGGTATCAATGACAAAAAAAGAAGTTATAAATTAATTGTGGCTGCTCACGATGAAAACTGAATTCAGTTTTGTATTTGTTTCAGGAACATAATTTTATTTTCTATGTCTGTCTGAGCTTTCTCTACTTTAGTTATGCTACAGTAGGCTATGGGCATATAGTTGCCAAAATAGAAAATATACAGAGATGGGGAATAAATTGATTAGGGCAGACCTGCAAGACACTGGCATAGGAAGAACCAACTGGGAGAGGATAGGGATATTTGAAAAGGTGAACTACATGAAGTAATGCAAATGTAACAGAATGTTTATTTTCCACAGTGTTTTCTGTCTTCAGGCAATTATTAGCAACGCTTAGCAACACTTCCAAAAGAAGCAGACATCTAGGGAATGAAAATACCAGCTAGTACTCCAGTGGGCAAGTGAGACAGTTGCAAGCAATCTCAGTCTTTCTGTGTCAAGGTGCTAACTCATTATTTGCTGGGGTGGGAAGGAAATTCTAGCCTCTTTTACTCGCTCTCTGCAGTATTTTGCTTAACAGATCAGGGACTAGAGAATTTTTTATTTCCTTCCTTCTGCAATGTTAGACATGGATGACTGTCCTCAAATGCATTTCTCATGTATTTCATGCACTGAGGGAACAGACAGTGGTCTGGCTTTAGCAGAGCTGGGGAGGCCAGTTCTCTGCTCCCCACCTCCCTTGATGGCAGAGGGGGAGGAAGAAATCAGCTACCCAGCTAGCAGGGCTGCCCTGATTTCTGGCAAGCTTCTCCACACTTATTTGCACTGCAGAAAGTTACTTTTAACCAGCAGAGCTGTGAAAGCCTTTTGTTTGTGAGGCAGAGGCCAGATGTTTCCAAACCAGCCTGAACCACAGTGTTTGCTGTGAACTCAATGGGGATGGCAGCAGCAGCCTTGCTGAAAGCACATGACTCTAGTTCACCTCTATGAGAAACAACTGATCCTTCTGAACTCAACTCTGTGCTTAGAATAAAATGCTCACCTAAAAAAAGCAGCAGTGCAATGGCATTCAGCAGAAAACACTGGCTGTTTGGCATAGAGCTGTTTGAGCACTGCTTTTGCTTGGTAACCCCCTCTGTTCTCATAACACAATTAAGACATCACCATTTTTTGCAAGTACCACCCAGCAAGCTAACTTCTACTTTATGTTTTCACCTTGTGAAATAGTCTCTCCAATTCAGAATAAAGTCTTCGGAAGTTCTTAATATTACGGCCAGTTGTTCCACCTGACACACAAGTGGAACAGATTTAGGTATCTCATCGCTGAAATTAAAATTAAGACAGGAGAAAAGTACAAAGTCTCTGAGGCAGCAGAGGCTTCACAACAGCTTGTGTTATTCGATAAGAAATGCTTGTTTTTCACCAAGCTGAAAGTTTCCTGTACAAAGAGTAAAGACAAACACAGAAATAATCCCTAACACTATGAATACTGAGGTACTTTCACAAGTTAACACTTCTTGTCAATCTGATTTATATGACTATTTTTTGAATCATTTACACGTGATACTAAAAAAATAAACAGGAGATATTCCATACATGCTGCTGAAGAAAGATCATTGCCTGTATCTGTTTTTGCAAGAATATCCAAGTTTGGTTCCTTCATCAGGAACCCTTTAAAAGCAACACATCAAGCTAAACTGCATACCATTCTTCCAGAATCCTGATTTTTTCATCTTTACTAAAGATTCATCTAGAATTAATTCAATACTTTTCATAGCCATATAACAGAAGCATATTTTTCTTAATAAATATATGAATTAATAAAGAAATAGAAAAAAAGTCTTTGAATTTCAACTTGGGTAGGAATTTCAATTAAAAAGTAGCTATAAAAATAAAGACAAGATTTGCCCCACTACATCACAGTCTCTCAAACCACTCTGATCCATAAATTTTATAATCAAGATTAATCTACCAGAGATTTTTTCCACTAGCTGATTCCATCATTGATCCGATACATGAAGTAATTTACATTAATAACCAGAATATCATACACATTATTTATTTTATAATGAAAGCAGAAAAATATCAAAACCTTGGCAGAAATTTATATTAGAGGGTTTCTTAAGCATCAAATTTAAGTAACTGTAAAATAATTTAACTGTATGTATTTGGTAACACAAATCTAACGGCTTCAGAGGGATTCTTGTACTCTGTAAGGCAAGCCAGGGCTCAGACATATAATGATAAAATGTTCTTTTCACCCCCTACATAATTAGGAATTGTGAGGATACTTTTCTTAACTGGTAGAAGGGGCGGGGAGAAAATAACAGATGCCATCACTTTCTTCTGCTGACTTCTTATGTCATAATACTGTACAGCTGACAAGAAAACCCTGTTTCAGGCAGAATAAGGGACTGTGGAAGCCCTTGCAACACACTGACTGACCTAGACATAATTTCTATGTGTTTCATTAATTATTGAATAGCATGGTTTATTACTAATTATTAGATTATTACTATTATTGTTTCATTGCTACTAGTTAAAACACTGAAACTATCACAATTCAATTTAAAAGATTAATACACCCTATACAGACTGCACACGCTACATTGTGGGACATTAATGAGAAGGACTTCAGCTCTTTCAGTATCGCTCAGGATTGTACCTCTGGCTCTCAAGTTCAAGGGGTTTTGGCTCAGAGGAAAGCCAGAGGCTGTGTGGGTAAGTAAACAAGAACATACACAGGTTTCAAAAATCTCACGAGGAGGAGATTTTCAATTAAAAGTTAACAAAACCGAATACTTTCAAGAAAATATTGCTATTTGTGCTCATCAGCAGTTCCTGGCATGTATGATTCAGTGAAGTCTTCCAGCCCACTCTAATCCTGAAGCCCTGTCTTATGTCCAGGCAGCAAGAAGCTCTAATAAAGAAAGGCAGGAATAAGAAACAAATTCAGAGATTGCTCTTTCTTACTTATGTAGCTCTGCTCCTCCGTCTCCCTGCAGCACAGCCCAGCCATACGTATGGTCATACAGAGTTTGTCATACATGCAGCAAACCAGAAAATGGATTTCAAAAGAACCGTCTGTTTGGTGCAGGAGATGAAACACACAAATTTTAAGAGCAAAAAGCATCATTTGATCATTTAGCCTAACACTTGATGTAGCGTAGCTATCCAGATAACGAACCCCGTACATAATATTCCCCAACAGCACAAGTTTCACCTGCCCCGTTTCCCCTGTGACATTTTTCTCCCACTATGGTATTCCCCATTTCTCCATCTCCAAACATTCCCTGCATCTCCCCACGCTGAGGGAGAGACCTCCATAGCTCTTTTCCATTTCCAGTTCCCTCCAGCTGCCTTCCACATCCTTTACTGGTTTGAGGGACTAGAGGCAGCAGAGAAGCACTGGCTGATGGGGCTGGCCAGTGCCCCGTGGAATAGATGGGCTTTGAATTGTACTGTGGTTTCTCTCAGTGAGACTGTTATCCTGGCTTTCCCTCCACTTCTCAGTCACTGATTTTCATGAAATGCGCAGGATAGCTATCTTCTCTTAACCTGGTTGAAATTATCTGGTCAATTAAAGGGAAGAAGGGAGAGAAAGGGCTTGTGGTACAAACAAATCCCCAAGAGCACAGTTTTAGAAGCATCACCTCCTTGACAAAAGAGGACAGAAATGTGTACCAGATGGTGAGCGAAGTCTTTTTTAATGAGACTGGCTCTAACATACAGAGGCACAAGTTCCCAAACATCTTGGGAGAACCCCGTCTTTCCTGGAGGTGCCCAACATACAGTCTGTACTGCCATCATGTGGAGGACGTTACTTCATCTTTTCACACTTGCTGAATATTTTTCCTGTGCACATCTTCTCTTACAGGGTCAGACTGTCCCAAACCATGTGATTTCCCATTACTATCTCTCCCTTTAAACTACCGCCAACATTCATTACTCTGAATATGCCTGTTTCATGGACCATGTGCCTGGGCTCTATTAAAATATAATTGCTGGGTGCAAGAAAAAAAAAAAAGTACAACGTGAAAACAGTGGATCCAGTAGGGAAAATTTGTAAGATAAAGGAAACAAATAAAGCACAAGATTTTAAAAAAAGTAAAAAGAGAATGAACTAATTAACATTCTAAGGATTAATTGAGCCAAAGAACATCTGCCTTCACATGTCCCTCTGATGAGATCTAATGTGAAGGCTTGTGTTGGTTAGCTCTGAAGTTGTGTTTTATTATCTAAGAAGTTCTTTGCACAGATTTTGATAGGGATTATAGATATCCTAGTAACAGGGGGACCCCCGGGCCCCTTGTATCCACTACTTTTAGTTTCTTTATTTCCACTTGACTTGTATCTATCCATACAGTGTTCTCTATTCTTTGTTGAAAACTTTGCCACTGGGCACACTTTTACTTTATATTCCATTTTAAGAACGTTAAAAGGTCCATCCCTCATCTGCTTTCTCCACAAAACAGACAGGACATTTTAATTCTTATTTTCCATATATTGTGCTACACAGCCAGTTATTAACCTAAAAATCATAAAGAGTCCTTACCCATTTCTTAAATTCCTCTGCATTTGCTATTCCCCTAATTTAGTAGCTCTTTTTCTAATAGCATATTTCAAATCATGCTTATACTGTACAAATATGATCCCAGGGTTCTAAAAATTAAGAAACTATCTGTAACACTGTAGGAAATACCTTTCCATCTGGAAAGTTTCTGAGTGAACTGCTTGCCCTCCTGAGTATTAATATGAAATACAAACTTTTTGAAAAATCCAGAAAAATGTTCCTGTAGGATCTCTCCGTGGGCATGGATCCTTGCTTCCTGTGGCCATAGTTTAAAGAGAATCATTGAAGCCAGGATTTCTAGGCAACCTTTTTCAGCTCTTCAGCAGTGGCTATTTCTGAATCCCTTCCTCACCTCCATCTCAGGTTTGCAAAAGTAATTTATGCAAATATCAGTTCTCCCCAGTTCAAGCAAACAACAGCAACAACAGAAGCACCTTGCAAAACACAAATACTGCATTTTGTAGAGACAGAAGATGCAGAAGATGGGAGACGGCTGTGGACTGAGGCCTAAGCAGCTTAGACACCGACACCATGAACAGCAAATTAAAGACTTACAGACTGGCCTGAAGATGATGGCAGGTGTTAAACAAAAAGCTAGGTTCAGGATGGATGACCTGCAGACCAGCACGCACTCGCCTTTCTGAGACAGGCAGGCATCTGCATAATACATGCAACACCTCTTAACACAAAGTATTTGAAAATGCTTAGCTGAAAACAGTAATAAACTACTGAATTTCAGAGTCATCAGCCACCTGTATGCTGGTGACTCTGAGCTGAGCTGGTGACAAGGCTTCCAGTTTTCTATTGATGACTATCCATGTCGAAATTTCAATTTTTTTAACACAGCAAATATGAGGATTTTACAAGGAATCTGAATCAACTGCTCTTCACTGTTTTGCTCAGCCAAAGATGGCACATCCAGACATTAACCTAAAGGCAATCAGATCACTTCTGGCAAGCAAACGCATAATATATTCACTGCCACACTCTAAGCACATCTGAAACACACTATTATCATGGCTACACAAACAAGTTACTTCAAAAGTTGGACTAGAACTGTAGACTTGTCGTGCATGAGCTGTTCACCATGCTACACAGTACATGAAAAGCAGTTTATTTATCTACAAAGATAGACTGTGCTATCTTTCTGGAGGCAACAGTGTGACCACAGGCAGTCACAAAAGGTTAGCTAGTCTGCTCTAGATCCGCAGCCAGCCAAAGTAACTTCTCTGCATAGCCATATAGCAAGAAGCAAGTCCTTTGGCAAAGTATCAAAGTATTTTGCAAAGTACATCTTTCAGTGTTCCCAACACAGAAAAGCTGTTATTGAAGAGTGCTACAGATTTTTATGGGCATATAATGTCATATATAATCGAGCATCCTTGTGTGTCATATGTGATTGATTATAAAAGTCAAGATTCTTCAGCAAATTTGTACTAACTCTATTCATTATTTAGAGAGAGCATCATCACAACTGGAAGCTGGCGTTCACGCTGACCTCAGTAATACAAAAATTCGGACTCAGCGATCAGCCAAAATGATCAATGCGCACACACACATACAAATGTCTCTGTCAGGTAGGAATCAGACAAATTGGTGGGTTCTTGGCAAAGCTGGCATTGACATTATTTAACTGTACCCACTATATGTGTAACAGATTTCTCGGGCCTTTAGCTCTGGCCTACCTAGACCTCTTTATGAATAGAAAATTATTTTCACTAATGAACCTAAAAAAACCCACCATAAGTAGCTTCTTTTCCTACCTGCCATATCACAGACTTGCAGGTCGTCAACTCTTTCTCCCACTAGAGCTGATAATGTCATTAACACCTGCAATGGTGCGAACGTAGAAGCACAGAAGGATGATGTTTTCCATCATTCTATGTTATTTCACTAAGCATCACGGCTAAAAAATAAAGCACTGAATTCACGGCAAAATCATTTCAATTCACCTACCCCCAGCTAAACATTAATCAGTCTCTAACTTGGTCATCATACCAAAATAATTTCCCAGAACAAACTCTAAACTTGTTGACTGCTGAACAAATTGAGCAAGGAAATAGCTTTTTGTATTTTTAAACATCTAATTGATTCTGCGGTTCCTAGTCAATACAACAGTAATTGGAATCATCATGACTAATGCACAGATCATTTTACAGGCCTTTCTTATTTGCATAAACATCTCCTCATCTGCCTTCTCACCCTCTCCAGCTTTTCACAATATTTTTTCTACTTCTATCCAAATTACCTCTGATGTGCTAGACAGGCTCCATAGCCAGTATGTTTTCCCAAATGTAGTATTCTTCTTTAGTCATTCCTCTATCACTCCTGCTGTGGTACTCAGACTGTTTATCACCATACTGCATCTAAGCAGCTACGGTTAGTTATTGCCATTTACAGCTTTACTTTTAGTATGAAGCATCACCTTATGGAAGCCCAATGCTGTTTATTAATAATAATAATAAAAATTAGTTGTTAAGCTACATATACAGTTCTTGTTAGGCAGAGCAAAAAATCATATTTATGCTTTAGTTTATTAAAAACATTATTTAACTTGCTATTAAAGTATTGAGTATGTCTGTCTGATTAGGTGGGCCCTTATAGACAAACAAAAACTTCCTTTTTCATCTTGTGTGTATTATTGGTCTTGCTTGCCATTTGTATATCAAAAAGCAAGACATCCAAAATACTTTCCACCTTCTTAGTTATCAGAAGATGGGCCTTGGTTCTCTCAGGGAACCACCCCTTTTGGGAAGCGTCCGTTTGGATTTCCGGCATCTCACTGCTCACTTTTGGAAAACCTGAAAATAAAGTCCAGTGTACTCTGTCCTTGTCAGAAAGAGACATTATCCCACCTAATGCATAAATCATGTGTTCCTTCTGTATCTTCTGATACTCTCATATTTATTAGCTGACAAATAATCTGTTCCTCAAAGACTTTTATACATTCCCTTGCCCTCACCTTGTACCTGCAAAGCAATTGTGATTCTGGTTGTGTCACTCTTAAATATGCCATTAATTACTTCAGTGAGACATTATACCATACTCAGAACAGACTGTAAACATTTTATGTCATTAGGTAATGCACTGAGGCTTTTTTTAATGCCATAACAGCTCTATTTATATACTACGTTCTGCATAACTAGCTACTAATGAGGCTCTAACTTTCACTGCTGTAAGGCCTAGATATCTGTTTCTCTTTCAATGAATTCATTTTTGCTGTCTCATTAACACACTAAAAAACCTGAAAATTGTATTTTAATTAAAAGCTAAACTACCTCTGTCTGGAGACACTAATGAACGGATACACTCCAAGGGAAACACAAAAACTTTGTCAGTCAAGAGGACAACATGCACGTATTGCAAGAAGAGTAACACCAAAAGATAACACAGCTCACTTTCGTATTTTCAAGGGTAGCATCTTCTCTACTTTTCTTTTCTTTTTTTTTTTTTACTCTTAACTATCTCCTTTTTCCTGCCTTGTCACCAACTAATCTTTAAAAAATAGCCACGAGTGGAGTTTGTTTTCCAAAAATTTTAAAACTATTACTTTTAATAAATCATTTAATACACTACCACTCTATTAGATAAATATATTTGGTAACACTAACCCTAATGCACATGAAGAATCAAACCACCTCCTGTGTCAGACTTTTGTATCTTCAGCAACGCTGCCTACCCTCAGACTGACAAATTACAGTCTGGACCCTAAGAAATGATAAGACTGTCTTAAAATCATGAGGTGTGCGTGTATTTTGAGTCTTCCGGATGCCTTCTATTCCTGTCAGTCTTCTGAATCACATTTCCTGCCTTTTCTCCCTAGCTGTAAGGGCTAAAAACATAACAGCAGAAACTCATCTAATTACATGACTTCACAACCATTGCAATGAAATCATGAGCACTGACCACGATGCTTCATTTCCTGACTTCTGCAAACCCTTCAAGCAATTAATCAGGTAACATACTAAAATACATCAAGTTGTCAGGTAGAATCAGTAATTTTGAAATATACTGAAGAAGGAACAGCATCCCAATAATCTTATCAACACACATACAAAGGCAATAGGTGTTACAATGCTCCAGTGGTAGGAACAGAGACTCAGTTTTTGAAAGAAAACTCGTAAGAAAATATACAAATAAAATGTGATTATCTCCAAATCTGAAATAAATGCAAAGGAAAAAAAAAAACCTGCTTGGAATTATTCTATGGTTGGTTGTACAGTACATAGTGTGATCCAAAATGTGCCAAATCCACAGGCTGTCAGCACATGCTGCATGACTTACTGTTTCTTACCACCTTTGGCAAGATAAGGAAGTCTGAAACATAAAAATCGGCTGGAAATGCCATTCAGATGGATGAACCAAGGTGTCTCTTGGATTCACATCATCGTTTTCTAGTTCTTGATAGGAATAGGGAGGTATTACAACTCCTTAAGAGCCTGAATTTTTTGTTTATTTAAGACTTGCTATTCTATTTCAGAAACACACCCTTATGAGGTTCAGCAGTCACAGAAAGATCCATCAGTAACCAGAAATTAGCAAGATCATTACCTACTCTATAATCTTCAACGCATCACTATTTCTAACTATTAGTTATTATGCATCAGAGCATAAATCCTCACACCACTTAAATAACAACGTGCCGGCACACTTCTGCTTACACCTAATTAAAATTTTAGTATTACAGAAAAATCACATTGGCTCAATCTGAGTGAACCAAACACAAATGTCCCAAATGCGGAATATCTGCATATCCCAAATAAACATTGTCTGCAACCTTTGCACACACCTGCCAAACTAGTTATCTGTGTACTTTTGCTCTGGTTTCTGGTGGCTTCTAAGTCACAGATCATGTACTAAGAAGAATTATACAATATACTGTAAGAATTCACACAAACCCCAGAAGTTAGGCCTTACAAAAGGGGAGATTCACATCAGATTTATTATCCTTTGAAATTAATTACATTGTAAATTCTCTCCACTGAAACTGAGCTGCTGCCATCCGGCAATTTACCTTCTTGTATTACCTACTTTGAATGAATTTGACACATTACTATTACCAAGGATGCCTTCTACATCCTTAGCCATGCAATCAATTTTATCTTCCTTACTCTTTAGCAAATGCATTTTCATGCCAAAGTACATGCAAGTTGTCACCAAGATGTGTGTTGCAAGGTATTCTTATCTGGTCTTTCCACTGACATTTCCATGTTTGTGTTTCCCATCTACTTGTTTAATGCCATTTTCTACACAATGTATCTTACATCTCATAGTTCTATCCCAAATCCTTTAAAAGAATCCTTCTGAAGTCCAAATGACTTCAAACACATCAATGGCATAGATACAGGAATCCAATGACAAGTGCTGCCATAACATAGAACATCTCCCTTTCTCCTTCTACCCCATTTTAAGCTGTTTCTAATCAGTGCCTAAGGTACTTTTAAAATCACTTACAAATTTGTCCCGTCTCTTCAGAATCACAAAAGAGAACAGCCTACTGTTCAGCATTCTAAAGCACGGTGCTCCTTGATGATTTATTATGATATCCTTTTCATTTATGAAGAGTAAGCAATGGTGAACCCAAAATTTTTAAATCACTTTTCAGTAAAAAAAAAAATAAAATAAATCATTTTTAAAATTGAAAATATTGCTTTTAGCTTACAATCATCTCAACATGTAAGTTTATTTGCTTTTAATAAAATAAAAGCAAAATTCCATTTTTGTATCAATGAGAAATGAAGAGCCAGACTTCCAAAAGAGAGGAAGTTAAACACTTGCACGTGTTTGGAAGCCATCTCAATATTCAGGCCTCTGATAAACCTTAAAATAGCTTCTTCTTAATGGTCTGTCACAATCTAAGTATCTCAAAGTATTTTGACTTGCACGATTCAAATAGATTTTTTACTACCTAAATATATTCTTTCAGCACCTACTTCATTTATACAGAATGACTATTATTAATGATTCAGTCCCTAGAAATAAATAACGAAGTTTCCTCTTACACTAATTGGCTAGACTAATGTAGTTTCCAAACTATGTTAAAGCAATGTGAAAACACATATCCATTTGCAAACAAATAACACAGGAGAAGGACAGTATAAATTAACAATTAACATAGAAGGACCACAAGATGTAAGGAAGCAGAACTTTTGAAACAATATAGCCAGTTCTAGAAATATTCAGAAATAAAATTCAGTATTCTTATACATAAGATACTACAACTAGGTGACAAAGAAGGGACTGTATTATTCTTACTGGAAATTCTTGATAGAAGCCATATCAGAGAAATACACCGGAGGGAAGATGATCATGCAAAGACTTCTGGATTAACTGCCTGCTTCCTTTGCAAACACAGGATTCTGAACTTTTGCCTCACTTCTTGGGATAATCTGAAGCTCATTTAGTAGATGACACCAGACCCTTACATACTGATACAAGTTCTGGTTCTTAGTCTTAAATTCAGGTACTTCGTTCTGATCTCCTTAACATGAAGAGTGCCTTAATCTCTTATGAAGGTTTCTCCTAATATTAAAGTAAGTGATGGTATTGTGAACGCTTAGCAGCCTAGTCTCCCTAAAGATGAAAATCCTAAGTAAGCCAACTTAATTAAGAATTAATTCCCTTTATATCACAGCCTGAACTGTTCATTTCTGCTTCAGTCTCTGATCATTTATTTGTGGCATGAAATGATTTACAAGACACAGGGGCAAATTAATTTAGGTGACAAAAGTGATTCCAACTCTTATCAGAGATATTCCATCCTGTTTTAAAAAAATTCATGTGTTAATAAAAAGTTTTGGCCTGCTTACAAGGCTCTATGTTATGACTTTGATATTTCTTCACATAGACCCACAATGCCATTTTCATTTTATTACAACCACCCCTCTTTTCCTGTTCGAAGGGGTAACTGTCAAAACTGTGTTTTAAAAGAATGCATTAACTCCTTAGGAATTCTCTGAAAGTCTTCTGACTTCAGCTGCTGATAAAGTGCTGGCTTCTTTCAAAGACTTCACATCAAGACTGTGAATATAAATAAAATTCCAATTAATTAACATTGTTACTGCCCTTCAATGGAATAACTCAACCCAAATGTTGATTTTTTTTTTTTTATGGTGAATGAAAGATTGTGCTATGGAGGCAGCTGAATACACAAAGGCAGCTACACAATTAAACTATTTTCATTTCTGAATAGTACTTTTTAAATCTCTTCATATGAGCTTCTGGATCCAGCAGTCAGAGGTCGTAACAGATGCCAATACTTTACTTCTTTGTTTAAGCTTGCTGCAAACAAAAGGAAAGGCTGGTGAGTTCTAATAAATAAGTCTTTTTGACAAAAAGCAAATAATAAAAACAAAACAATTTTTTTCACGATCAACTATGAAGACTGAGCAAATAGGATTAGTCAGCAAGCTGCTCTTAAAAAAATATTTTAATGTATTCTGGATATCAGTATAGTATGATGGGAGATAGTCTTCAATCCAGACTTATGGAGAAGAAACAGTCCTTTAAGAGGATCTATGGCTTTACTCTTCGAATATTCTTTTTAATTATGTACCATATTGCACAAATCTGATCTATTACAAAGGCAACAAGATTGCTTTAGGAAACATTTCCATGTCTCTTACTGATGAGGATTATCTGTTTATAAATTACAGGATGCGTAGCTGACATTTTAATGAGTGCTTCTTGTAAATCCCAAGGAATCCTTTTCAATATACTATTGGATGATGATTTTTAAATGCTTAAGAAAATTTCCATTTCAAATATATGTGTCTTTAATGAGTCACAGAAAACAATCTCACAAGTACGATGAAGAGAGGTTCAAAGAGCCACAGTTCCAGAAAGCACGGCTAAAAAAACTAGAAAATATTAGAAATATGTAATAAAAGGCTCTGTATCCATATTTAGGTCATGAATAAGTTTATCAAAATGTTGCCATGTAATTTAGGAACACAAGTTGTACTGAAATTACCTGGTGTAATGCATCACTTGAACCAGAATTTTTCAGAATTTTTCAGACTCTTTGATGTCCATGGATTGATTTTGGAGTCCCACGAAAGACTTTGCTTATAGAAAGCAAGTATATTTGTCAAGAGACTAAAATTTGCTAAACAGAACTCTGCAAGCAAACTAGATGTTTTTAGGGATCTGCAATAAAAATAGGTTACTAATTACTAAACTGACCAATTGCTTAGTTATCTCAGGTATTGATGACCTGCATTTTTCCAGAACTAACATCACAACAGCACTTACAACGTAAAGCTTATTTTTAGGCCAACCATTTAGACAGACTTCTACTCTTGAGTTTCCACTGTTGTCCTGAGTTGAGGCCAAAAAAGTGCATACAAACACATACCATTCTGAAAGGATGTTATTACCAGAAAGCAAACAAAAAATTAATATTAAAGTTTCATATTCTTAATAATGTTTTGTCCTCATCACTGAATTAACTTTCTTCACTTCAGCACTGGCATGTTTGCTACATTTTCCTCTCCTCTGCAAAGATAAAAAAAAATATTAACTGTTTAAAATAATTTCATAAGAATAACAGTTGAATAGAAGTGGAACGTGAAATCCCTAATCTACTTAAGTAAACTACAATCTTTCCATTGCCTGAGGGAGTTGTGAGGAGTGATCCTTATGCTCACTGTCTATGGAGTCAGCTGCTGCTGCATCTCACAACAGCCTCTTGTTTCACAAGGAATGTTTTATCAGGAACTCTGCTAGCGTGGGAGGGGCAGTGCAGTAGCACTGGATTCAGCCAGTTCTGGATATTCACCCAGAGCCCTATACATGCAGTCCATTGTCTTAGAGAGAATTCCCTCATATTGTACTCTTAATAAGAGTTCTGTTGGTTTTAGTACCTTAAGCTGGATCAGGGTGAGGGGGGGAGGATCTGCTAAAAATGTTTTATAACATTATTTCAAAGTTGACAAGTCTACTCACAACAATTCATGTTAGAAGATAATATATAGAATCATAGAATCACAGAATGGTTTGGGTTGAAAGAGATCTTCAAAGATCATCTAGTGCAACACCCCTGCCATAGGCAGGGACGCCTTTCACTATATTAGGTTGTTCAAAGCCCCATCTGACCTGACCTTGAACCCCTCCAACGATGGAGCGTCCACAACTTCTGCGGGCAACCTCTTCCAGTGTCTCACCACCCTCATCATAGAAGTTTCTTCATTATACCCAAACAAAATCTATCGTCTCCCAGTCTAAAACTGTTGCCCCTTTTCCTGTCACTATAGGCCCTGGTAAAAAGTCTTTCTCAATATTTCTTATTTATAAGCCCCCTCTGTATGTTGAAAAGCCACAATAAGGTCTACCCAAGGTCCTTCTCTTCTCCAGGCTAAATAAACCCAAATCTCTAAGCCTTTCTTCACAGGAGAGGTGTTCAAGACCTCTGATCATCATCGTGGCCCTCCTCTGGACCTGCTCTAATAGGTCCAAGTCTTTCTTGTACTGGGGACCCCGGAACTAGATGTCGTACTGCAGGTGGGGTCTCACAAGAGAGGAGTAGAGGGTGAGAATCAGCTCCCTCAACCTGTTGGCCACGCTGCTTTTTATGCAGCTCAGGATACAATTGGCTTTCTGGACTACAAATGCATATTGCTGTCTCACATCCAATTTGTCATCCACCAGTATCCCCAAGTTCTTCTCTGCAGGGCTGCTCTCATCACCCATTCTATAATGATATTGGGGATTGTCCCAATGCAAGCGTACAACCTTGCACATATTATCTAATCTGGTTGAGATCTTAAATTAGTTTTAAAAATTTGTAACCAGTCCTTAAAAAATAATCAATTTTTATTGTTGTAATTTTATTGTAACACAGTCCTATACCCCCAAGAAAAATATCAAGGGATGTCTCCAAAGAACCCAAAAAATGAAACTCTACCTTAATGGGCAAGGCTGTATGTGAGAAGATGCACCTACCTGTGGTGTTGCATGGCACTGAAAAAGCAGAGTGACGTCTCCTTAAAATTATCCACTTTCCCAAGAGCATATATGCCTTAAAAAACCAAGGTGGCTATAAGGTAGGAGAAGGCTTTGTACTAGTCTGGACTTACAAATATACCTAATGCATGCTCTTAAACAGATCATGTTGATTTATCTAGGTAAAAAACAACTGTGTCCTTCCGCTAGCACCACCACACCTTCATGCTGTCTCCACAGCATTTTGTTTAATTCTTGTCATATGTCAGGGAAGAAACTGATCATCCACAGAGATCACGAAAGAATTTCCCTCTGTCTGCTGTACAGCACTGAACACTGAAATAGCTAGTTGCATGAAAAGAACCATTATCAGCAAATATTTTAACAAAGAATGATGGAGTTCGTATTTTTCACATGAGTAATTCTTATACTTGTCCCATTGTCATCTGATTATGCCTGAGAAATGCCATTTGTCAATGGGAATTCTTGTGTGAATAAGGATAACTCTCATGAGAAGTTGAAGAATTAATTCCTGAATAGTTAATTTTAATATACAATGTGAGCATTTCAAATGGCCTATTTACACAATTTTAATCCGAATAAAATAGAAAATGTCACCTCAATGCTAATACAACATTCCTGTAAATTATGTACATTTTTAAAGCTAATGAAGCTGTCATTACCTTATTAAAATTTGGCATAGCAGTTATTTTTAAGTTATCATCATGACTTTTAAAATATTTTGCAATTAAATGACTTTAATTCATTTGTATTACTTGTAAGCTGTATGAAAACTATTTTTTTATCATGCCTATTAAGATGAATGATAGTATTATGTTTTATTACACATGTTCAATCACATTCAAAAATTTGGCTACCTTCATTTCCCATATCAATATGGATTGTTTCAATCCTGGTCTCAGTGAAATCAGAAACAAAATTTTAGTTGATTTCACTGGAAGCAGGCCTAAATAATGAATTTATGTTGCTGATAATAAGAATAAAGAATTATATTTAACACTACATTTTTCAGTAATTTACTGGTATATATGGAACAAAATAATCACAAAGAAATACGCTGCTTTTAAGTTTAGATTTAGATAGGTAAACATGTCTTAGGAACTTCCATTTCTTGCTTATGTCCTCTGAACAAACAGTAAGCAGAAACAGCAATACTTACCAATCAGAATAAAGTCAAGAGACCAACCAGTCTTCAAAAACATCTAGGAAAGTTGACCACAGAGTCCACAGTTCATGATTTTAAACTTATACTGTTCCACACACCACAGACAACAGGAGTCTTTCTATCTGCAGTAGATAGAGTTCGGATCAGGTAGTAACGGGCACTGATAATGAAATGCTGGCAAGTGTAAGGAGAGACCAACCACCAGGTTTTCTATTCAGAAGTCATGGGGTAGAAATACAATATCCCTGAAGAATGGCAGACCAGTAAAGGCAAAGGAGTTTTCATTACCACTGTAGCCCCAATAGCAACAATTCTCTATTCCTTTTTAAGAGAGGAGGGCAAGCTGCCCAGATATCCAGACTTTGTGCTGTCTAGACACAACCTCCAAGACACTTCAGGGAGGAACAGAGGAACACAAAGTGTTAGCTGCGTAATTTGGCCAGCCCCCTGCCCAAACGCTAACAAAATAAGGACCAAAAAACTTGGCACTGTCAGTGGTCAAGACCAAAACCCATACCTAACCTTGGGAAGATTTGTCAGGAATTACTCATTTACTTGTGGCATGCCTCTGCCACAGGGGCTGTGCTTAGACCTTCCCACTTTAGACCATGCTGAGGCAGCTCAGCAGTCTCAGAGGTTTCCTGCCTCACGTAAATGCTCAGGAGCCAGGTCTGGTTTCCCTGCTCCCAATTCCCTTCCCAATGCTCCTAGCAGTGCCAGGATCTGTTCCTTGCCTGGCAGGGTGACTCCACACTGCCTTCATCCCTCCATACTTGTGTCAGGCACGGTGTGAGGCAGCCCAGAAAGGGAGGGGAAAGTGCCCAAGAAATTGGGACCCAACTTCACGTCCCCTCCTCTGTGCCCTACCAGATGCAGAGCTTCACCCATCACTGGCATGCTACAGAGGACCTTGTCAGGTGTCTGCGGGGCATTTAACACTTCCTAAGCCCATCTCTGACTGCATGCACGGTCCCAAGGGTTCAGCTGTTGTCCTCACAATCACAAAAGCAACTGCAGGGCCACCTTGCAACATTTTCCAAAATGGGATCCCCTAGCTGCACCGCAGCCTTCTGGCCCTTCCCCAGCAACTCCCACCAGGGCAACGTCATTCCCTCCTCCAGGCTGGACTGAAAAGTAGTATTTTGTCTCTGATGTTATGCAGGATAAATGTTAAAAATGCCAGGAAGAGAGATGAGAGCCCTTAGCATGCAGCAGCTATAGCAACTGCACCCCGCCTCGCTTAATCCAATTCTGCTTAGAACCCATTAAAAAGACTCAAGCAGCAGGAATGATTCGCAGCTCTCTTATCCTGCACAGTTTGCGATGCAGCTTCTCACCCTGCCCCAACAATTACAGCAGGGCACACACTGATGGGGAAACACCAACTCTGTTGTATAGCAGCTGCCCCATACTTGGGGCATGGGGGGTTATTTCCACCCCCTCCCCTTTTTTGCCCCTGCAGACTTCTTGCTCTCCTTCTGTATGTGTATGTGGCTCAGGCAAAGCCAGTTGTTTCATTCAAATCATATCAATGTAAGTCTCGAGAGTACGGAAAAGCACTGACTAAAAACAAAGTGAGACAAACCTAGCTCCTCTTTCTACAAAGTGAAGCTTATAAAGACTTGGGCATGCGTCATATATTTATAATTCTGTGCCTGTTGCAGGATAGCTACATAGAAAAAAAACACAGTTAAAAGTTTAGTATATATTAGAGTACTGGGGAAAGAGGAAGAGGGAGGGAATTTCCTTTAGATTATCACCATCTAATCTATGGCTGCAGATAATACAGATAATGTTAGGCTCTGCTATATCAAGACACTAAAGTCATATTCCCATCCTATTTACAACAGGGTAAATCAGTGGTAACTATAAAGTCAAGTTCTACCAATCTTGTGAGTTACAACAGAACTTCTCCCACTGGGATTTTACACACAAATTTAATTTGCTGGAAACAAATTTGGGAAAATATTGTATTCCTCTCACAGGCAAGTGATGGATTAGACAGCCCCAAGGGATGTTCTGGCTCTGTCATGGTGCTGCTGCGCTGTTTGCTTTCAGATTTAGGCAGCTTCTGAGCAGAGACCTATGAGTGTCATTTGCTGCTACCAACACAGACAGCTGGAAATGTCCCCTGAATAATGGAGAGCTTTCAGTCACCAGAAGGAGTGAAGTGGCAATTCAAGATTAATGTGCAAGTAAGTGAGAAAAAGGCCTGCAATTAATCAGATGCTTCAGTAACTCCTAAACACTTTTTCTTTGATTCTGCTTTCCTCAACAATATGTAAATGAAACTTTAAAAATACACTTAATTTTTTTGCTTTGTAATGAAGATAAAAATTCTGCTGTTAAAATGGGAGACAGTCTAAAAAGGAAAACTAGAATGCAGCTTTAAGGTGTGGTGATAGCAGCAGCCTGCTACGCCACCATCTATTTATTAGCATGGTAGCTGCCTCTGATCAAACTGAAGAAGAAAACGGAGTCAAAAAAAGTTTGTGGATTTCATCACCCATTTTATATTTTGACAAGAACTCATCTAAATCACTGTCCAGTATCTGCGTCTATCGCAGGACTACATAGAGTCTTACAGGAATAATACTAGATTGGAAAAAAATGGTGGAAGTACTTTACAGGCTTCATTAAGCTTAAACAAGATACAAGCTAGCGTACTGCAAAGACGACGTACTATTTCACAAGAAGAGGCTGTAGAATTCTAAGTTGTCTACTAGACAGTAGAAAAACTTAACTGAGAACATTACCTTGCAAAACTAAGTGGAACATGCTAAACTGATGCAAGTCAATTCAAACATTCACACAGATGTCACAGTAAATTGGTGTTGGCAATCCAACTAACCAACTAACTAGCAAAGTGACATAACTATGAGAAAATTCCCGAGACAAAAACCATAAAGTGTCAACTGCCAATTGCTTATTTGCTTCTGAAGATTTCAACACGCCCTGCCACAACATCTAACAAACCGCATGGTTTTCTGTTATTGCCCCTGGAACAGCAATGAAACCCCAAACTCAGTCTTGTCAAGAGATGCTTATCTGAAATAACTGTTATTCTGGCTCCCAGCTCAATTAAGTTTTGGTGTGGAAGACCGTTTTAGTCAGCAACGAGTCAACACAAAATTAACCATGCTAAGGATTATAAAACGAAGTATTTGATTCTCTGGCAAGTTTATTTTGCTATCCAAACACTGTATTGTTGCCTGCGGCCAAGCAGAGAAGCTTCCTCATTGCTCTGGATGGAACAAAATAATTCTATCAAGAAGCAATCTTTTGTGCTACCTATTATTTTAAACGCCTCCTATGCAGTTGCAGCATATCGCCTGGTGAACACACAGTCTTAAATTAACAACATAGACTGGACACTAACCAGCGCTCATGAAGTGGAAGTCCTTTCTCTAAATCCTTAAGAACCCACTCCCCATCAAGCAATTTCTTGTTTGAAGACCTAGGATAAGAAGTGTATTTCTTCATTATCTTCCAAGAACTCAGGACAAACTATTACTGTTTGTCAGGGGTGGGGGAGTCTGAATGCTGCAGGCTGCTCCTCCCCCAAAAACCCCTACCCCTCTGTGTGGTGTGAAATATTTTGATTCTCTTGGTGGGACGTAAAATGTAAAATGTTTCTGCAGATAAACAAGCAAAAGAACTTCATGGGTTAGGGGAAAAAATGGAACTAATTTCTGCAGATGATATATACTCTTTAGAGCGAGAAAGACAATTACTTTTTACTGAGTTTCTCCCTGTAGCTTCAGAAGCAGAACAGAAGGAATTTTCCGTTGGGGTATCTGGATGCTCTTTCTTCTTATCATATCACTAACTCATGCCTATTTCCTCATTCAAGAAAGTTACTTTTCCATTACAGACTCTTGGAAAATGGAATTAAGATGAGAAAATACATATTATGAAATCAATTATAGTCTTAATGGGATTTTTCGATGGCAGGCCAGAGAAGAGCATTATTTTTTTAGCTTGTCTGTTATCCTTCTACTAACTTATTTGAACACATAAAATATACTTCAAGAAATAGAGAAATAAATAAATATATTAAGAATATAATTATGTACGTTCCATATTTGATGTAAACTGATATGGCTCTAATAAAGTAAATGGAACTACAACAATTTTTTGAGCTGAAGCTCTAACAAGTCTTGACATTACTTCTAGCTAGGAGTTTTATACAGCCATCTATAATCAGGGTACCTTTGGACTTCCTAGGGAAAAACTGCTTAGGAGAGGGCCATTCCTTTGTACTTCACTGAACATACAGCTATAATCAATGCTATGGTCCAGCGTTTCAGAGATACTTGTTATTGATAGCATATGCAATGTCAAACAGTAAATGGCAACTACATCTGGGTGGGCATAGACAGCAGGACCTCACGTGACTTCAAGTCTATGATTTGCAGTTCTCTGAAAATGCCATGCCATATGTTCTGAACAAAACAAAACATAAACACCTTTTCCAGTTAGGAGAATCAAGGGTCACTTAAAGCCATTGCCAAGAAACAATGTTTGAATTTCTGTTCTCATTCATTTTTAAGATCATTATGTACAGAATTTCTCATGTATTTGAAAAAGGAATGGGAAGGGAAAAAAATGTATCATCTATTTGAAAAGGGAATGGAGCAATGACATAGTCAATTTTGATAGTGATAATTTTGAAAGGCAAAAATCAGTTTAACTGTATGATTTGTATGGGGGTCAGCTACAGATTCCAGGTATCACTCTCAAGGCCTTTAGTCAGTCAATTTGGTGAAAAATTTCAGCTATGGAGGTTTTGTTTGTGTGTAGTAACTGTGGAACTGATTGCTGACGGTCTCTGTTCAGTCCTGAACTGGAGACACGGGTCTGTTACCCACAGATGTATATGGTAGCTTGTTTGGCTTCCTCCAGATTATGCTATGCAGTGAAATTACCCACGTTGTTTTGTGAGGAAATCACTGATGTTTTGAGTTAGTTTAGTAATACATTTCAAGCTCTTACTGGACATATAGAATGCTTGTTTACTATATTATTTTGGTGTCATGTTAGATGGTTTCTCTTCTTTTAATTTCAAAGGTAAGGGATAGTAGACAGAAAAAGTTGAAATAAAGGGAAAAGCAGCATCCTTTCACATTCTCCTTTCCAGATAAAATATTTTGGTTCCCCACCACCACAGTTTATTTGGAAATTGGGAAAAAGATGCTTATATAATAAAGATGCTTAATAAAGTAATCCTGGAAGCTAAGCCAATCTCATTTACACATGGTGAACACTAAGCCGACAACAACACAACCACAGCTATCACATATGTTGTCTAACATGATATTTTGCAGATATATGGAGATACAGGTTTATCCTATCATTACTTAGAGCAAGTAGAACCATAGTGTCATGATGACAAGCCAAACCTACCATGTCCTCTATCTCAGTAGGTCATGCTGAGCACTGCACTAATTCAGATAGAAAAATGTTTGGTTAGCTTGGAAGAGGAAAAAAAGGAACCCAATCCTACTCTCAGTCTTCTAGGTAGACAGACCCAATTTTAACCAAAACTGATTATTTCTTTAGAGCTGGCTGTCAAAAGCTGCCTCAGTGGCACAGCTAAGGTGTTCTATTGATGATCCTTGTAAAAAAATTACAGACTGAATGATCCATGTAATAAATTGCAGGGTTCTTGATTTACCCATTTACCTATGTTAAGAAGTTCACACATCATAGAGAAAGAGATTCCTGCTGACACAGGGTAGCAGGTATGACCACATACCTACCACACACAATCCTACATGGAAAAAAAAAAGAAAGCAGCAGCTCTTCTAACACACACGCAGGTTGTGTAGGACACAACATAGTGCAATACAAAGGAAACCTCACACATTTATGGCAAGAAATCTATCCTCAGTAAGATCAAAACCATAACATTCAACATTTCCATATATCTGAAGTATAGGAAAAGATTAATAAGTACTCATTGTTAAAACAAAAGTAGGACATCCACCTCATTTACAGACCTTAATCTGTTCCACTGCACTTCAGAGAAGTGAAGAATCGGGAAGTGTGCCAGTCTTCTGTACTCTTCCCTTCTGCAAACGCAGAGGCTTCACTTGAGGATGCCAGAGAATTCAGGACTAGGTACCGCAAAAGGCGGCGGGTATCACTTTCACAGCTTCCTGGGCACCTTTTGCTTGAACTTGTACTGTTGCTGATTTCCTGAAACCAAAAAGCTGTTCAGAAGAAAAGGGCTGATTTTGATGTTTTTTCATTTAAATGGAAAACAACTTTCACATTGTCACAACATCCCATGTCGACATTTTCTAAATGACAGGTTCCAAATTTTGGCTTAAGATTACTTTTTGCTTAGAGATGTAAATTAATAATAGTATTTTCAGAAAGGTCAGCATCAAAATGAAATTTCACAGGTCACATAAACCAAAAACTTTCTCAATTATTAGCTTACAAACACTTATGAGATTTTGGCATTTCAACCCAACTTGAGCCAGGAAAAAAAAACAAACCCAACACTCTGGGTACACATAAGGTGATACAGAATTGTGGGCAATGAAGCAAACAGAAGCACTAGACCCCCATGACTGTCCACAAATATTCAGCTGTAATACAGATGTTGGAGCTGATAGGAGTGGAGAATGAATATGAATGTCCGAGTGTGGAAGCATCAACAAGCAGGGCAAAAGAAAGGCTTGAGTTATGGCGTATGTTGATGACTTTTACAGTAGCATATTATCAAAATTCCAGCATATCTATATGCAGCTTCTCCCAACACAGAGATTTAGAGAAAAAGCACAATGAATAAATCCTAAAGATTCACAGAAGTGGTACAGAGCGGAGACACTGATCACTGTCAGCTCTTCCATGGCTCCAGAAGAGCCAACCAGGAATCTGAGAAGCAGTCCAGGAGATGTGATGAGGACTTCAGTACGAGCCAGTGTCCCCATCCTCGGCAGCACTGCAAAGAATCTTCGCCAGGCCGCCCAGATACGCGCACCTTAGTGCCTGAATGCAGTGGAGACCACTGGGGCACATATATCTTGGTGCTTGAGACTATGTGGGTATGAGAGTGTGACTACAGATAAATTAAATCGGTTTTGAAATGATTATCACCATCTCCTCCTACGAAGTCTCACAGTGAGCTCTGATTCTTGTTTCTAAAATGTTGTGTGCCTTTTTCTTGCATTAAGTGATGGCAAATGCAAGGGGAACACGTGTTTATTGGGCCACTCCAACTAGCTCTAAAACAAAATCTGGCACCTCTTTGGGGTCGTTCCAGGAAGAATTCCCTAGCAGTTGTACCAAAGAAGCTTCACAAAGCTCAGTTCCCTCTACCTCTTGCAACACTGTACTAATAGGCAACGCACTATCAAATCCTCCTACATTTCCTTATGGCACAACCCAGGGCATGCAACACGTAACAGGCATTCTCTGACTCTATTTTCCTTTTTGGTTTTGCTATTACACGATCTGAAGATCCATGAACAGTTTCTTCTTTACTTAGATTTTCAGAGATGCAGTTACAGAGAAGATTCTTTCAAAATAATTTGTAGGTAGCTCTGAAAGGGCTGGGAGTGGTGAGAAAGATGTAGAAGGCAGTAACACATTTTGCTTGCTTGTTCCCTTAACAAGAACTGTAGATCTCCTAGTACGTATAACCCCTGTTTTTCCACAGACTTCTTGTGTAATTTTTACTGGTAGTCCATTTAGGATGAAATCCACAATAAGTTTTACATACTGATTTGTAGCTGACATTTAGATACCCAGAACCAAAATTACTATCCTCAAGATGCCCAAACTCAGCTATTTATAACTCCATAGACTCCTACATTTCTGCTTTTGCATCTGTGCAAATGCCTCTCAGTCTTCAAAAACAAAAGCATTTCTCCACCTGTTTTTTGTGACCAGAATACACATTAAGGACAACTGCAGGCCAAGCTTCCAGACAAACACAAGCACATCCACAATCTTTTTTTTGAAAGACATGAGAGGAATACATTCATGGTGCTCCCCTTTTAAATGGCTGCTTTTGAGTCTAGCATTCACAAGGAAAAACATGCTGTGGGTTCAGCTGTCTATATATTTTATTCAATTCATGCTTAATCTAAAGAACATATTTTGATTTTCATTGGGGAAGGAACTGACCCTATATCTCTATCACAGTAGTGTACTGTGCAAGTTATACTGTGCTATTCTTTTCCTCTGGCTCAGGAAATCTTTAATGTTCTATTTGAATGGCATGGATTCAAAGGGTGAAGTAGGGTTTTTTTTACAGTCCAAACTAAACTGGAGTAATACAGCTAGGGCACTCTTCTGGCATGATGTTAGCTGTGAACAAGATGCAAGTTTTGGAAACTTTCATTGGGAAAGGACTCCCCAGACTATGCAAGTATTGCACGATGACGCTACGGGAGAATAAAGATGAAGGACTTTTCTATCCCCTTTACTTTGTTTCTGAGTAAAATAAAACAGTGCTTTGTACAGAATGTACCAGTTTAGATGGCAGAAGACCACACAAATCCTACTCTAAAAGTCCATCCAAGCCACGCTGTACATCAGTCTCTCTGTGTCTTGGGTCCTCCTTTATAAAGGGGTTCTTAACATTTCCCTGCCTCTGATTTGTTGTGCGTGTAAAGGCACTGAAGTCTGTAAGGAACTCACATAGTATCTTAATGGAGTCATATAAGCCCTACTGATTATTGTGGGGCTGGTCCTGTGATAGCTGCTGGGGTTCACTCAGTTCATGTGGAGTCCCCTAACCAAACACTGATCTGGGGGAACTTACACAAACACATGAGGGGATCTTAATACATGCTGTACCTTTTCTGCAGAAGTGCAATCCCCTGATGCATACCTCTAAATGACTTTTCTCTGACAGGACACAAATGAAATTAATGGACTCCAGTAATTTCCCATCTTACTATATTGGGCTGTCCTACATAATTACTCTGAATAACCTTTATTTTAAATGCACCAGGTGATTTATGAAAAGCCCTCCTGTATATCCTTAAAGGTATTCAGGTGCTGCTGAGAGGGGCTTCACTTCTTAAATGATGGGAACATAAATCATTTTTTTCTGTCTTCTCAGAGGATCCTTTTCACTACATTAAAACAGACATAAATCTACAATGCTGACTCACCTCTATGGCTTCTATTAATTCGATTTTATATGCATGCATGAATAGTCATATATTATAATATAGTCTTTAGCAGTAAATACCATCCATGTTAGAACCTTATTAAAAATAAAAAATAATTAGAACTAGGCTTTATCTATGATTGGGAGAAAAATATTAATTTGTCAGGTTAATATTCATTTACTCAGGAGCCTTAAAATAGTTTTATAACTCCTGTTCTGTGTTTTCTGGGGTCATACATACATCTAGACATTGTTGGATAGAGTGCTGTAGACTGTTCACTTAACAAATGAGTGAACCTATGCTAGCACCTGGAAATACCGATCAACCTAATTACACATACAATGGTTTGTCTCTTAGTGACTTGTGGTCTTACATCAAATCTCACCTTCTAACTCATCAGTACTTTTGGAAAGACTCCAACAAGCTTCCACTTATCACTGAAAGCAGTCCATAGTAAGCTAGCTGACAGAACAGATAATGCTTTGCCACTAACAGCACATCATAATCTGCAGAAAAAACTAAAAGTGCTGATTTTCCCATCAGAAACACAATGACAGAGTCTCACTCTGAAACCCCTCTGAAAATATTTATTCAGGCAGACGCTAGCTATTTTCCACAATGCCAGATATTTTTCTTACCCTTTGTCCAATGGTTTAATGGACTTTATTAGCTGAATTGGACTTTCGTACCATTCTGGATTTGTAGTTTCACTGAAAGAGTTAAGTCCTGGGAGGATGACTGCATTTACTGAATAGAAAGGCAAGTTGTGATCTGAACTGAAGCTACTGATATTCTGATGCTCAAAATAAAGAAGAAATTGATAAAATATTGGTGAAGGTAGGTTTTCACAAAAATATTTTTATAAAATATTCTTTGTCATATTCAAGCTTACGTAATTTGTAGATCTGATCATCTACAAATTAAACCTTTAGCACTTGTTTTGAAATATGCCTGAACGACGTTTTAAAATTCTTTCTTTCCCTCAGTTCCCCAATACTTATGATATGCTTCCATTTTCCATTCTTCCAACTGATAAATATAGCTTCCAAAGCATTTATCATTTCTTTGAGTCTATCATACCCAAGTTCAGACTTCTGCATACTAATCTTAAGAAGCTTCCGCTTTGCTTTTAAACTATAAAAAAGTGACTATTTTTTTCGTGGAGTCGCATGTTTGATCAGACAGTCAAAAATGACTAGGTTACTCAAGTAACCTGAGTTACTGTCACGCTTATTTCACTTGCTTTCCACTCTGAAAATATGCTTTGGGAGTAGGGTTAATGCTTTAAGCTTTGCTATATTAATTTCAAGATACATTCAGTCATAGAAAATTTGTCTCATTTCTACTGATATTTCTGAATACTGTTTTTGGAAAGATGTCTATGACAACTATGAATCTGTAAATGCAAATTCACTTCAACATGTGACAACATCTAATTTACCAGTGTGTGTGTGTAATCTTATTTTAAAATAGCATTTATATATTCCTGACTTCTACTATATTATAAATGATTATATATACTAGGTACATGACAAACATTTGTAGAAACATGAAAAATAAACAATAGGTGACACATTTAAGGACTGACAACAAACATCCCCTTTCCTCCCAGCACATTTCCCACCTATAGAAAAAACACCAGAATATAGACATGACAGTTATGATCTATGTATGTCTTAAATAGACATACGTACCTGGAAGGCTGCGGATTGTGTTTAGTGAAGTAATGAGCTCCTACTAGCTTCTCCTTCTAGCCAAATTTTCAGTCCTCTCAACAATACTCAGCTGGATCACATCAAGGAAACATCAGAAAGTGATGAGAAGTTGCCTGGGTTGGCTCTTGAAAAGAAGTGGGGAAAAAAAAAAATAAAAAAAAAAGATTCCACACAGAAAATTTACTTTACTCTTTTACCTCCCCCTAATGAGCATGGTGCTATTGAGTCATTTCATAGCATGTGCTTTTTGTCAGGACCAGGACCAGCCTAGCAATAATAGGGACAGTTGATGAAATTCTGCTTTAAAAATAAGAGTAAAAATAGAAACAGTAGCAAGCACTATTGAAAAATGCATATTCTTTGCTTTAAAAAAGGATCAATAGAATGTTATAAATACATAATCATTATTTTCAATTGATCAGAAGTATTATGCTAGTATCCAGGCAAAATACACGGTAAGGTATTTTCAAAGAACATACATAGTTCCATTCCTTTTGCATTTTTAAATAACCTGAACATAAATAAGGATACCAATATTCATAGATAAAGAAATGGAAAAAGCTAGAGAGAGGAAGGTAGATATAAAATACACATATACACATACTACTATATTGGGTGGAATAAGAGGAAAAACTATCAAAGTTTTATTTGCCTTCCTCTATTCTGGATGAGTACATTAAAAACACCACTAATTTTTACAAGAAATTCAGAATAATTTTGAAAATCCCAAGCTATTTCTGCAAGTGTCTCAAGGTTGAAGAATTATTCATTGTTCAGAAATTTCTAAATTACCTAGGTAATAGGCTTATGAAATGTTACACTGTCAAATATTTAAAGAATAGATACATTTGCAGTGAATCTGCTGTGAGTCAATGCAAATATATGTGGAATTATTAACTGACAATAAGGCAACAGGGCAAAAAAAGAAGAACTATTCAAAACTTGGAAAACATGCAAATCTGAAACAAAAGCAGATATAGAAACTGATTTTGCCTCTTGCACGGCACATTCCAAGAAACCATAAACAGACCATCATTCGGCAAATTATTGGTAACAAATCCGACCTGACTGAAACCTAGGGACAGGTTGCCATGGCCAACTCTAGATGGATGCAAAAAAGACGCAGAAGCAAAAGAGGCATAAAGAAGGAGTTTTTCCCATCCTAGAAAAATCAGGGAAAGCAGGGAGGGGTAGCACCCTGCAGAAAGCAATCTGCAATATATTGAAGACCTACCTGTGGTTTATGACCCCCATTTTAAAGGTCTTTTTTGATCTCAATCTGATGTATGTATCTCAAGGAAGCATTCATTTAGCTGTTGCCTTTACAACAGGAGGGACTAATGCAGCTGTCACGACACCTTCTGAGGAGCACATGCTGTTCAGCAGCAGCTCCATACAAAAAGAGATTCTCTCGGAATTTTGGAAGCATTTGGGGCACAACTGGCTGGAAGGGTTACCTTTCCCTGTGGCTAGATTTCCGTGTAGGAAAACCAGAGGAGATAATTCACTTAAGAATAGCTATTGCTTGGAGAATCTCCCTTGGAGGTATACTCAGCAAAGCAGAAGCTGTGAGTATAAATTAGCTCCTGGGTCTCTGTGAGCACTCAGCCTCCAGTGTTTACAGCCCATTTGTCCCTTCCAGAAGCGAGGACAATTTTAGGAAGTTTGTGTAACAAAAGCCTGCAAGGGGACTCCTGTCTTCTTTCATTTCTCCATTCCTTCTTCCAGCCCTACTAGTTTTTCCCCATCTAATGTAATGGGGGAAAAAAAAAAGGTAGTATGTCTCCTGGACAATTTTTCATTTTCTGTTACACTATTCAATAACGTTTGCATTTCTGAATGGAGAAAAATCTTCAGCAGACTATGGAAGCTTCATATCCTCCTCTTTTCATCTGCATCTGCCAACACTTTACTTGTCAGGTTAGGAAAACAGCTTGTGCTCTAGCAGCTCTCTCACCAAGGCTGCCATGCTGTTGCCAGAGCTTATGACATTGGAGCCGAACACAGCCCCAAAGACACTGAACTGCCAGCTCTCAGCCAGTTTTGCGTTCTGCTCTCATGTAGAGTCCCCTCGTTTGAGCTGCCAGAGCCTGAGTGGGTCAGTGAAGAATGATTTTGGAAAGAGATTCAAGGCATGCAAAAGGCAGAAGACATTATGGAGCAGTTTTGGTTGTTGCTTTATTTAACTGCAGACAGGCGTTCAAGAACTGGCACGATACTGTCATTTTCAGATAAGTCTCTTAAGCGTTTATTGCCCTTTGATTCGATTCTTTTTATTTTCATTCACTTGAAACAAATGGCTTTTTTTTTTTTTTCTTTCCCCAGAGAAGGTAGTTCTCAGCCATTCTCAAAACCTGCCTTCTGTTGTCTGAGAAAAGGCCAGTCTGATAAATAACCTACCTGGTAAGGCTTCCTGCTGTGAAGAGGATCTCATTGGAGTAGACAGGAAAGAGCCTCTGAACCTCTTTACATTGTACTGATTTTTAGGCTGGGTAGGATGAACTGACCCAAATGTAACTCAAGAGCAGCCTCAGAGCTGCTCTTAATCTCAGGCAGCTATGGAAAATGCCCACACAGCGGTCTGGATTTTCATAAATAAATAAATAAAAAACAAAATGCTTTACACACAGAAATTAACTAACAGTCTCAGGACTTACCAGGTAATTAATGCTGGCATTGATTACTATGTAGTGACAACATCAGGTTATAGGTTCCTATTTAACATTTCTTAGTTTTGAAGTCAATGTTTGCACTGTTTTCTCCCAAGATCTGATTTCACAAGCTGAAAGCAGCTCACTTGTTTTACACTTCATACATTAAGTCAGGCAACCCATGTTGTCAGCAGGAAATGCTCTGAGGACTCAGTTTTGCTCTCCTATATACAAAGAAACTACAACCGTCTTTTCATTATGCCTTTCACAATACTTTAACCACACCACTGAAGATTAATAGGGTTGCACAGGTGTCACTGACGGCATAATCTGAAGACAACCACACAGAGATGTGTTGGAGGCATAATAAAGCCTGCAGAGACTCTATTACCAGCAATGAGACATGAAATGGAAAGAACCCAGGTTGACTGTCAAGAGCCTGGGGTGAATGTGCTGAGCAGGCTGCCAAAGAAAAAAAAAAGAAAGAAAGAAAACAAAGAAAGAAAGAAAACCATATTTGTACTTGTAAGCTAAGTAAGTCTGACGTGAAAATCAGTGAGCTGTATCAAACTAGGAACCCTCCTGAGTTCCCTTCCCCTCTGCCTCCTCCAGGACAGTGCTGCACTTCTAGCTTTCCTAAGACTGTGAATTTCTAAACGAGACTACAGAGCTCATTTGAAACCAGAGTCTATATCTGGGATGATGTTCTGCATATTCAATACAGTGTAACATTCATTCCTTGTGACTGGAAGATTCCAATTCATAAGTCTGAATAGCAAGCTTGGATGTTTTGTGTATATATAGTTTACAAGCTGCCATATTTTCTTCATGAAATAATTAAATAAAAATATTGAAGAGTATTTTTAAGTAATGAACATTTTGCAACTAATGGGTCTGGCTCATGTGTCCTTGGCAAAGCCAGATTTTGAATCACTGAATATTAACCGATTTTCCATAAATCTTCATTTGTTTACTGTCCAATTCTGCATAGCAGGAGCAGTTTTAAAGAACCTATTGTAACCGATTCTCCACTTCTTTACCTTTCATTTTCTCCAGAAATTAAATACAGCAGTGTATCTTTAATGTTTATCATGGAAAAAATTTAACTTATTCAGATATAAAATATTTTGAGCCCTGCTGTTATATGTATAATGGTATAATAGATTATCCAAATTCAGGCAGTTAATGTGATGCCATAAAATGTAAAAATATATATTTTAGTGTATAAAACGTACTCTTCAGATGTAACTTTGATTTAATATCTGTTTTGGCACTGTATGTTACTGAGTTGGATTTTCATACAGTTAGCAATAGCAGTGATATCTAAAAACTACTGACGCTTTCTCTGTGTAAGAGCACACTCGAGAACACGCTGGCTTTTGTTTATTAATTTAGGTTGATACAGACAGATTCAGCAAGTAAAATAACACTATGTACAGCAGTGCGGCTCCGAAAGAGATCCTTATGTACCTGGATGGAGGTATCAATTTAAGATGACTGCAACATGACTGCTATTTTACAATCATGCTGGAACCTCCTCTTATGTCACTGTAATGCCACGGTGGATTTGTTGTTGTTGTTTATGTGAAAACAACTGCAATACAGGCAATAATGAACATTCACTTGCATAAAAGCAGACAGTAATTTTACCCAGACAGCCTGCTGGCACAAGTAGGTCTAAACGAGCTACACTTCTACGCGTACCCTCTGACACCGGTTCTTGAGGACGTGTTCTCCTTCCACCTCCCTAAACCAGATGGCCTGAAGAAATACCATTCCTTTTCCAAGGATGGGGTCAAAACAAAGCAAGGGGATTCACTCCATCAAGGGATGCAGATATCACAGCTCTGAGTAACAGGCAGCTTTTAAGCACCCTTCCACTAAACAGAATCTGAACAACTGACTTGGCATGGTGGTCCCCTGTGCAGTGCAACAGAAACACCAGCAATGCTCTCAGATCGCCTATGTCATTAGGCCCTGCAGCGACTAACACACAGCTGAAGTCTGTAACTGTGAACCTTGACTGTGCTTGAACACGAGGGAGATACCGACAGACCCAGCGTGCTGAGCACCAAAATATATCTGGGCAGGCCCTGAAACAGGCTTTCATAACTTGTGAAACTTTTGTTCCATAGTCTCTGTAGCGGCAAAGAGATTTTGAGATATCTGGAATTAAACGCTGCCGAGTATTTTGACAGATCTCACCACAACCTTTTTCAATTACCCTTCTCTTGTAGATCTTGCCTGAGTTTTCACGTCTTTCTGCTTTGTAGCACGTCCTCCTCAGGTTCCCCATCTGTAAAATGAAAGGCATTGTCAGTTGATGGTGCTGTTGCTGCCTTAAAAAGCGCTGTACATTAGCTACGTGCGCATGCCAAGTTAGAATGGGTTAGATCCAAGCCTTGCTTCCGTGTGATGAATTTAGACAAAACTCATCAGCGTGCTGAACAGAAGCAAAATTCTGCTTACCTGGGGAGATAAAATCAGAAATCCCTCAAGCCAGAAATTTCAGATGGGCTTCAACCTAATCTAGAGGAGTATTTAGCAATTGTTTGAGTGAAGTCCGGAAGGTTTGGATCTGGAACATAGTTCCAAATGCATTTCTGGGGTTAAGCAGAGGTGTTCAACATTGTCTGGAGTTCTTAACAGTTTACATGTGGCCAGCCCAATAATTTCTCAGAGCAGGCTGACACGGTTGGTCCATCCCATGGAAAACCCGCCCCTTCTGCTAGGGTTGCACAACCCACCCTGCTTTGCTTTTCCCTTCCAGCCTCAGCCAGCGAGTGGCCAACAGCACTAAGGATCGGAGACGCTCTTGCTTCTTTTCCATCCCCTGTGGGGACAAACTCAGAGGATTGTCACTCTATTCAGATAAGCAGAAGTAAGATGTTTCCCTTCTGCTTCCAACTTTCACGCTAGGGAGACGCTAGCTGGCATAGGAGACTGGAGGCCCCTCCAGCACAGCCAGAGGGACTGGCTGCCTGTCTTTGAACCTGTTTGCCACCAAGCAATCTGCCTTCCCTCACACCGCCACTGTTTATTTTTTGAAACACTGCCCCTTTGTTGGTTTTAAAAGCATACCGCATATTCGCCGCAAGAACAAGGACCTGACATCAAACAAATTAGTCTGCCGCTACAGAGTTAGCACATTAAAATATCAACAGAGTATCACTCTAGCAGTATTCAAATTTCAAAATCAGAATTGCAGAATAACCTGATATCTGATTCGCAGAAGAATTAACAGATACATCTCTGGTAAAATGTGTATCTGTATTAGTTATTAAAATTTTCAGCAGCTCAAGATGTATTTTTGATACATTCACACTCATTCTAGTTTAGCTGATTTAACTTCTAGTACAGAAGATGAGTAATAAGGATTTAAACTATACGGTTTTCAAACTGGAAAAATAATTAACTTAGCTTTCTGACTACTTTTCACTTTGAACTATAGAACAGGCTTGCAGTATTTATTACTACAGCAATCAGTGCTTTGTACTGCAAATAAAATAAGTGTGGACAACCAATTTAAATTTCTTCATATTTTATTTTCATTCTTTCAGTAGATTAACAGAACTGTTTAAATTGATACAGTTCATACTTTGACTGATCTTCAAGACTGGCGGAAGGGATGTGCCTATTTCTAATATAAATCTGGGGAAAAAAAGCTTTCAGAAATTAGGATCTCTTCACAGATCCTGACCTGACTTGTGCAGTTGCTGAATTTAGGCCTTTACAGACTAATATTGTGATCATAAAATGAAATTTTGAGAAGATACCAAAATTCAAGCATGTATATCAAAAGGAATGAGTGCTGGATTTCTTTCAGGATGGAATTCATTGGCCTGTTGTATTAAAATGCAATCTAGTAATATACATATGTGACAGGGAGATAATTGATGACACCTACAGTAACCACTGAAAAACCTCACTGAAATAAGAATAGTTTAATATCGGAGTGGCACATTTCTAATTTAATATTACTTTCATAATATCCTTGACTAAATATTACAGACTGTAATTTAGACATCCTCAAATATTTGCTTGTAATATGAACAACAGACTATACACATCGGAGAAACTGAATTAGTTCAAGATAGTCTTGATTAAAAACACAATTGTTAATCTAGCATTTCCCATGGCTGCAAAGCAGATGTTTTAAATAAGGTAATTTAAGTAAGTATGAGAAGAAACATTTTGGCAGTGGGAACTTTGTAAATACTGCTGGTAGGTGCCACTATGCATACATTTCCAAGTTAAGCAACAATCAATGCACTGCCAAACGCTGTATCATATGAAGTGAAGGAGGCCCATGGTCCATCTTGTGTCTATGATGAATGTATGTATGTATAGAAACAGAGAAGTAAGAGCCAACAACCCCAGAATACCATTCATTCAACATTAAAGCACAATTTTACTCTAAATGGAATACCTTTTTATTGAAGTGAGCTACTACCTGTGTAAATTCATAGACATGGTTGATTTCCCTAGTAACTAAAATAAATGGTGATTCATTTTAAGTCCTGCTAGCACTGCAAAGCTAATAGAGTCCTAGAAAAGTGAGCTGCTTTCAATTTTGGCTTACCAGCATTGGCATAGACTGAGCTCTTGCTGCAAAATCTTCATGACTGATTAGGCAGAAACCAGAAACGCCATAGTTTTGGCTTTCAGACTACAGACAAAGCTTCCAAAGATTTGCTAACATCTTTTCTTCTCTTTTCTTTTGTTTCTGACACTTAAACATATTTAATACAAAGTCACTGTAAGCAACATACATGCAAGCACATACCATTTTTATACCATATAAAGGCAGAATCACACTGTGAGATGAAGCACTGAAACATAAAAATAGCAAGCAATTCCAGAATTATGACTACTCTCACTGCTGATATAGTCTCTTCTCATAGTCTATGTATTTTAGCAAGTGCTCTCCACCCCCTGATTACTCATGGCATTTCTGACATGACTTGAACTACCAAAGCCCGGTTTCATAATTCTGCTCTCTCTCTGCAATCTCCGATAGCATTTTTAGGATTTAACTGACCTAAAAATGGCTAGGATCCCTACCTTCTGCATGTTACTGAAAATGCAAAAAAAGGTTCCACTAAAAATAGTGCTCACAAAGAAACTAGGATTAAAGAGATAGAAGGTAAAATAGGGAAATTTTGCCTCCACTGAACTCAGAAGCATAATTCTTATCAACTTCATGAAGCCAGGATTTCATCCCTTTTCTTAATGCCACTGTAGCATTTCTTAGATGGTTCATGACTGTGGAAACCCAACATTTGCTTTACATTTTACAGCTAGGACTGCTAGCACTTGCCATTCTTTGAACATTAGGTATTATCTTACATTTTTCTGTAGTCTGACGAGTTGACCAAAATATAACAAACCTCTAATTATTTGTTAATTTCTCTTAGGTGTGTTATCTCCCTCATATTGTATTGCGCCGGATTTATGCAGCAGATTAATGAGATATTTTCAGCCTGGAAGAAAATGAACAATTTTCAATTTGCAACAAGCTGAAGAACTCTGAGAAATTTGACTTCAAAAGCTATATATTACACGTTAAATCAGCTGCAACAACATTAGCTGTTAGGAAACTAGCATACACTTTAAGAAAAGACAGAAAGACGGTCATTGTTCCTGTACAATATATATGAAGCAATCCAGTGTTTGAAAGAATCACCTGTTGAACGGAAGTGGCAGGCAAGAGAAGCCCTACCTGGCATGCTGCACTGCAACAGCAGAGGGCAATTCAACAGCGAGAAAGTAAAAGCTAGATAACAACTTCTTCTATGAGACTAAAAAAAATACAATAGCTCTAGCAGTCTGAATTTTCCAAGTCAGTAAAAACAAGAGTATTTCAGACTGTATGAGAAGCACTAAGGTTAAGTTATTGAGCAAGGGATATGTAATCAGCTCTATCTTCTCCATTATGACAACAGCAGGACCCTTTCTCCTGTAAAACCCTCCTCTTTGCATGCTGGCTTATCCATGGATGGGAAGGTTAGAGAATGTCCCCAGCCATGCCTGGGACTGCCACTGTAGCTGGCAGCTTCTACTACTGTTTGATTCAAGACAAAGCATCAGAAGAGAAGACTTTCTCTGACCTGGGTACACATACAGTACAAAGTAGATCTAGGTAGCATGTGTTGGCATGTTCACTGTAGCAAGATCCTGCTGGCTTACGTAAGTAAGAGCTCCCAGGGTGCTGCAGGATTTCTGCTCTTCTACTTAGCATGGCACGCCAGGCTGTACTGACATCTACTTTCTTCTGGGTAGGCTTATCCAGCATCACAGTAACTCTTCTAACTTCTTGTCCTGTACCAAGTGGTAGAGGAAGCATCCTTATCACTGTTGGCATAACTTTTACCTACATTAAGCTGACAAACCTGTGCCAGATAGTATTGAAATTACTTTCCCCCCTCCGCTCCCCCACCAAGGACATCCCCCAGGGAACATCTCCTAATGTAAATACAATTGCCATGCCATAATAATTAGGTGTGGTATGCAGCTAACCATTAAAACAGGTAAAACTGAGTGATGTGAAATTGATTGCAATGATATAATTCAAGATAAATCTAATAGAAGCTTTCTAGAGTTTGAGATGAAGAATGTAAACATTTTAATATAAAGTTGTGTAAAATATGTATTCTATGCTACTTTAACTCAAGCTATGGTAAGCGGTTTGATAAATTTCCTATTTCTAATTGGCACACAGCAAACACTTCTGTGTGTTAAGTCCTGTGTGTGTAACACGATTTTATTTCATATATCCTGCAACATTTTTGTGTTGGAAAACCTGGACTTATAAAATCAGTATCTTCAAAATTTTTGATGTACCCTTCAGCTAGACCATAACATGTGGCATATTTGAAGTCCTAAAATTTGCAGCTTTAAAATTTCTCTGGATGGAATAAATAGATACCATCTTGTATCCCTGCTACAATGTTTTGCACAGGAATTACTTTTAAACCACCGTGAGATTCAAACAAAAATTTAACAGAGAAAAAAGGCAGTAACTCTTATGAGTAATTTAGGCATGTCAAAAATATAAATTGTTGCCTTACGTTTTCCTTTCTATGATTTGTGACACAAGAATGCATTACATCTGCACTATTTTCTACTTTGGTTATGATTTTTGTCATTCAAATGAAGACAGAGCAAGAAGAATGAAAATAAATTCTTATTGTTCAATGTAAACTATTTGCATGATAGTCTTAAAAAGGAATTTAATAGAAAAATATATTTTAAAAGTGTGACTCTAATAATGAGAATTGGAACCTCGATGGAAAAATCACATAAAATTAACTAATGTATATGTAGTTCTCGTACAATTATTTAATTCTCCATGCTACAACATCTGAGAGCAACTAAAATATGATGACCTTGAAGTTATCAAAATAATGACTAGGATTTCTACCTTTCTTCTCCATTGTTACAGTCAGTGTCATTACAATTAATTTACCCGGTGCCATTTTCCAGCCCAGTTATAATTCTTGTCACAGAAATGAAGAACTTGAAACCTTTTATGGATCATTTTTAATATTCTGCTTTTGGTTTTGTTGGTAATTCCACCTCCACATTCATCTACAGGCACAGTCTCATGAATACATATGTAAAGGTTCACTGAGCCAACCAAATGAAATATGGAATATTAACAAGATGAAACTTCCTTCTCCTTGCTGAATGGCATGTTACTACATATCACTAGTAGACGTACCAATTCTTATAAATCATGCTGTGACATGCATAAGAAAGAAGATGGAAAACAGTAGAAAACCAAAAAAAAAAAAAAAAAAATCATTGGTGTGCTTTTAAAGTAATGTTAGAGTCATTCTTAGATGCCCACAAGTGTGATTAGACTGACATGTATGTATAGCCCACTAGCCATGTAAGAGTACTGATGCACTACTAACAGTACAATGATGTACTCATAATTTTGCTTCCCAAAATGGCACAGGCTCTTCAGTCCACAAATTCTAGAGATAATCGTGATCTCTGCATATTGCTATCTATACCCCAAGTTTTAGGTCTGAGCCTCACAATGAGCAGAGTTACCTGGCAGCACTAAGAAAACCCTGAATAACATTCCTCAGTGACTTATGGATGATCTGCCAACATCTCAGCCATGCTGCCAGGTAGTTATTACAGAATCAGGTCTTGTATTCTTACAGCATTCAGGAAGCCTTGCATCTGAAAATGACAGATATCAGCATCATCATTTTCTTGTTACGTTTGCAACGTATTTGAGAAAATTAGATCCTTGAGGAAAATCAGCAACATTTTCGATAAATTAAGGACTTGTCTACCCTATACAGTGCAGACATCCTAGATACTGTTCCCATTTTGGTATCTACCCAAGTGGTACAACACAGAGCAGACAGAATACATCATATTTCTCATATCAGACTGGGAGGCATTTGTCATCTTAGGTGCAGGGATGTACTGCTGTGAAAATATAATTTCCAGCTCTAGAAGGAATGCAGATGATGATGGAACACAACTATCACACACACCTCCACCCCCCATTTCATCGTATGGTATGGCCTTACTCATCATACCATCACAAAACCATCATTCCATGATTTCTGCTATACGGACAAAGGTCAGCAAACTCACCATGTTAGTCACAGAGACTGTTAAGATTTCTTGAAGTGACTTTTCCTTCAAGTATTATGAAGTTTCAGAAATACATGTAGCACACAGGAAGTACTCAAAAGCGTGAGGATTTTGCATGCTTCGTTCGGCAGCAAAAGCCACACAGTCCTGGCAGAGATCCCCAAAGAGGGACTGGACTGCTCCTCCTTGCACCACCCTGCAGCCTTGCTCCTGCTCTCAGCAGTTTGCACAAGCACACTGGAGGAGGGAGCACCCTGTGCACTCTCACCACATTACAAAGCTTTGAAATGGGTGCCAACATGCTAGCAGGAGAAGGCTCACAGTATTTTACGTTGCCAGTAAATTTGCACTAGCACTATATCGTTCAGCTAAACCTCTCCTTGCAAATAAGTGTCTTGCAAGACAGAGGTGTCCTGTGTCCATTTTTTTCTTGTGATGTGTAAGGTCTAATTCTCTTGAAGTACAGAATTAATAATAGACTGCAATGCAGTATCACAAGCAAGTTCCCATCTCTTTTCCCTCCAACATGCATTAATTACTTATGAAATACAAAGCAAACATAAGTACTATAACATTGGAAATACAAAATGTAGGCAGACCATGCTACCCGTGTGCATCTGCTCTAAATACAAATTTAACTGCCTGAGGACAAACTCTCTTAAGAGGACTTCTGCTTAACTTTCCACACAGAGTGGTCAATGCTCAGATAAACAGGCAGCCAGTCAGCATTTAGTTTTCTTCCCTTTGTTTAATGTGTGGCCTCAGGCTTCCTTTACTAAGCACTATTCTGCTCTGAATACAGATTCTAAATGTCAGAGTGATTAATGTACCTTTATTCATTTAAACAAACAAGGAATTGCATATTGACATCTGGGAAAAACCCCACACAAGTGTCCCTCAAAATTTTAGCTCATGATTTTTAAAATAGGAATCTTCCCTGAGAACTCAGTTGCTTCAAAAGATTTTCTCCTATTTTATTATAACAAAGAAGTTATCTATGTCTTTTGTCTGTAAGAGAGGGACTTTTTTAACCTTGCTTATTTCTTGCTTCATTGGTAACTCTAGTATAAGGGGTCTATGCAACTACGTAATATCTGCCAACATGCATGTGGGTCCTAAAACCCACACAATTCTGCTGTTTGAGAATTTCACAGACTCCTTCTAGTGTTCTCCTACCATTCCTTTTTACAGCAGTGCAAAAGAAAATGACACAGAGCATGTAAGAATTCAATCAAACAAAAAAGGCGTAATTTGCATCACAAACTAGATTTAATAGATGTTTGTGAATGTTTCAATATTTTTATTTTTCTACTTAAAATGCTCTTGGTTTTATGTCCAATTTGAGACATAGTTTCAGTGCCATCAATGAGTCAGAGAAGCATTTGCAGCATCTCTGCTGCATTATAAACTTCTATTTTATATGTATGCAGATCCGTCCATCCAGTCATCTACACAACTAATGTAACTAATGTTTGTCATTTTTCATTCTATCAGAGATTCATGACTTATTCAAAGCTATTTTACAAAAATATTTTCTACTTCTACTCTTACTAGACTGATAACAACAGAAGGTAAAGAAAACAATATTCATTTAACTTCTTTTCTGTCAGAAATCACGTACATTGTTGGACTACTGCTTAGAAAAAATAGATTTACTGACGTATGAGATTCATATGTTATTCTGTTTTTCTTCTTAGCAAGGACAGAACAGAGAATCAGAGGCTGGGAAGGTTACATTTCTTTTCCATTCCTACATATTACCTTTGTAGTTTAAACAACAGTGTAGTTTTTAAAAAAAATACAGCAGAGTAGCTGTCCATTTTCAAGAAGTGCCATCCACATGACTGAATTTGGATCTAGTTTGAGAGGAAGCCAGGATATTTCCAACACCATCGGTTTTAAACTTGGTTATTTTTCTCTTCCTTTGTTTATAAAAGCATGTAGATCTATGAGAAGAAAAAGCTGTTCTGAATGTGATGTGTTTATAATCAACAAGATTGTCTATAGTGACTTGGACTTTCAGACATTTGGATTAAATTTCAGCTGTGTCTCAGCACAACAATTAATTATCACAAAAATAATTCTACCTTCATCTGAAGTCTGTCAGACCAGACAATTCAAAATGTTTTTAAAAGCTACGCTATTTTAACCACTTTGTAAAATGCCAATCTACCAAATGGAGAAAGAAAACCCTAGCAAGAAAATAATGGGATTATTATGTAACTTTAAACTATGAAGGTTTCTTCACAGAAAAAAAAAAAAAATCTGTTGTGTGTATGTACGTGCATACGTTTCATAGAAAAAATTTGCGTGTTTGCGTGCACATGTGCACATGTCTGTGTACAGTATAACAGTTGAAGGTTCTTCACTTGAGAAAGCTATTTCAGCAAAACTGATTTTTTTTCATGTTCATCTGGGTTTTGTTGAAGTTCCTATGGAAAAAACATAAAAAAGCAAAAGAAGCAGCTCTGCTAACACATGAATTAATGGAGTTTACTTTCTTATGAGTTTAGTCTGCTGGTTGCTTATGTCAGCTTCAAAGAAGGTCTGGCTAACGTCTTTCCAAGTGTTAAAGAATAAAAAGTTATCTCTCTTAGAAGTGTGTGGTGGTGGTTGTTTAATCCAAACAGGCATGAGCTGCAACTTCTCTTTTAGCTATGGCATTTCTGAGCCGGAACAATGACTCTTCTCTACTCAACAGTCATTGTATCCTTTATCAAACCCGCCTGAAAGCAGCTAAGAGTTTCCAAAGCTATCAGCCAACAGAGGGGGAAAGAACAGCCAGTGGCATAACAACGGGATCACACAGACAGACTCTTTCCCTTCCTCCATCTCCCCTGCCATTTCCCATGTGATTGCATGGGTCTAGTTTCCCTGGGAAACCATGCTAAAAATCTGTCAAAACATAAATATCAAGATTTATCCTTCCTTTGTGAAAAGTGCTTACTTCTATGGCTTAATGAACTGCTAGAAGGCAGCTGGGTGGTGTTATTTTCTGTTTCACAGAAGAAAGAATAAACATCACAAGCACTTTCTCCCCCCCGACCCCCCAGCAACTCTGGAGTAAGAAAATGCATGAAAAGAAGTTCATTTAATGGTGAGAAACATCATTATGATCAAGGGAAAATAAAGCTTTAGAGTTACAATCCACAGAGGAACATTTTCGCTTCTTCTTAACGCTATAGCTGTGCCTGTGCTGGAAGCTAAACACTGCCAGGGCAGGGGCTTGGGCAGAGACTCTGGCACACAATCACCTCTTCTGCTACACTGGGGCAATGTCCATGGCCTGATTTTGGCCCCTACCAATTAGGGCTTTCCAAAACAGTTCCCGAGCACAAGTCAGGCATTAGCACAGTCCAGGGACCGTTCCCCTCAGGCAGCCTCGATGCAGCCATACTGTTTGAGAGGTTAAGAGAGTTCAGCTCCATGAACTTGTGAGATATCACGCCTTTTGGCTTCTGGGTGCAAAATAGCCTGAATTAATTTTTTTTTAGAAGTACAGATGTAGACTGCAAGTTCAGCTCCTAGGGCTGCAGAAACGCCATAACTAACACATTGTTAGAAAAGGCCTCTTCTACTACAGGTCAAGTAAAGCAATTTGTGCTTTACTGACTTTGTTTTCAGAAGGTTATTTTAAGCAATAGATGTATTACGGAGACTTCAAGTTCTCCTTCTGATACAGAGAAAAAAACCAAACCTGTGTCAACCAGGCACGTGTAACAAAACTAGTTGGTTTGAAACTCATGCTTATTTGAAACATATGAATCTTGTGCAGCATCTTAAATCTCGGCTTCAGCCAAAATTTCAAATGGTAGCTTCCCTTCATCAAGGTTCTTTGCAGTTGTTTATCATGAAATGTACCTCATACCCGTTTAAAGTCAGAATCAGCACATTTCATGGTTTTTAAGTAGCTGCACATGAGATTTGTAATTTTTGGAGTACCACAGGTATGTCAGTTCCCCCGAGACAGTTACACAGTTTATTTCAACTGAGTAGATGTCTACTTTGGGTAGGACTGCAGATTAGTTGGAGGGTCTTGATTTCAAGTAGAATCTAACAATACCAGCTCGTACTCTAAAATATAGCCAGTGGGGATTACTTCACACACACAATTTATCATCTTTGAGTCTATGTTATTAAGCAACTCCTGACCATCCCAATCCTGGATAAAGCAGGTGATAAAAAAAAAAAAAAAAAAACCCAAACAAACAAAACACTGGTAACACAAGCAACTAGACATGATTCTAGTACAAACTGCAACTCAGAGAAGACTGAGCCAAAAGCCAGATTCAGCAAAGTAGGAAGAGTTTCTTGCTAGCACCTACGCAGGACTTCAGAAGTAACTTGATTCCAGTCTAAGAGATCTTAATAGACTAGATCATCATATTAATGATAATCAGAGTGGAATGAATAGAATTACAGATTCTGAACATCATTTATTTTATTTGTGGTTGTTGTTGGGTTTTTTGGTGGGTTTGTTGTTTGGCTATTTGGGTTTTGTTGTTGTTTTTATGTATTTGAGAGCTCACAAATGCCAACACAGGGAGAAATAAACAAGAATGCTATGGAAACCTTGCTAGCAGAGTCATTATCAGTGAGAGTTGGTACAAATGCAGTCCTCAGAATCAGGTACAGATGCAAAGAGCCCTAAGGAGTGAATAATACAGAAAATGTAGCAATTGAAATTAGTTCCCCAAATTTCCATTTTTAGCTGCAAAATACAACAATTTAATATCAGTGGACACCACCAATAGTATTTTGCCTATTATTTCTGAAAACAAGGAAAAGGGATGGGAAACAATCAGATGCATACATCCTGATCTGTTCCCTGCAGTTCAAATAGGCACAATTAATTAGTTGTGTGTACGTCTACAATCTTTCTTAGACAATTTATGGAAAGGTTCTCTGTGGGACATTATACAACATTTCTCCTGACCAATGTTATTAGGATTATATAGCTATTAAAATTAAATTTTACAAGAAGCTTTGCATGCATGCTCTCCAGGGAAATTTCAAGAAAATATCTGGCCACAGTTAACTCAGATAAGGCCAATTAAGGGAAAGCTTAAAATGCACTTCTCTCACACATTAAAAACCAAACCCAAAATTGTCCAGCCTGAACTCCTGCATTTAAGTACCGATTGTCTAAACATGGTGGTCAGTAAAGAAGAAGACTGGGTTCTAAAAGCTGTAGTACTATGAGACTTAATCACGTCTTGCCTCACAGAAACTGTGATTCCTCCAAATGTTGCAAGTGAGACCATTCAAGAGGCGCCTGTATGGCTTTTGGCTACGAAGAATCCATTCTGAGTGGAGATAGTATCTAAGAAAAGGATCTAAGTATCTAAGAAAACTTAGCAAATTAATTTTTTTCCAGAGTTCTTTGAACTGCACATACTACAACCATCACAATCATCACTACATAATTTCTGCAAGCACACTTTTACACATCTGTGAGATAACATGCTGAACTATAACATAGCTTTAATGAAAATACTAATGCGGATGTAGATTAATCAGATGTTAGGTATGCTCTACCCATTTGAAAAGCATTAGAAACAAGCAATGGGGGTTCACATATCCCATAGATAAGTTCAAATATCTAGCACTTTACCACACACACCAAGTCAGAGCTGTCTTGAAATACAGACAATGAAGAGGACTCTTTTTTTTCCCCCTAAATAATGCAGTATAAAAGTAATAAGTCAAATAGGAATTTATTCTCATTTTCTTTCTAAGGATTGCTATTTCTAATGTTTTGCCATTAGCATCCAAACCCTGAAAATAAGAAATGGTAGATGTTTGGATGCAGGATCTAAAAATAGAGTACCATTTTATTTCAATATTAGGACACTGAAAAGGTATAGATGAGTGCTGAAATAAGAGAAACAATTTCAGGAAGTTTTTTATTTGATGTGATTTACCAGGAACATTACAGAAACTCTGATCATGTGTCAGGAATTTAGTGGAAATGCACCTCTTTAATCTACGCCCACATATGCCCTCTTGGTTTCACGAAAAAATTTTTCAGATATAAGAGACTTAAATACACATTCCAATGTCTTGGTCATCTCTCAAATAGACTTGCCAAAAATCTGGATCCATATAGACTCTGATTTTGCAACAATATACAATAACAAATGTAGCAAATGACCCTTCTGGCATCACGAAGCTCTGCTGGTTTCAAATAAAATCACATTAGTTTAAGCATCCTCTTTTGCATGCAAAATAGAAGTATTTAAAGATACAGGAGAATCCTTTTAACTAAAAGCTCTAAAATCAACTATCAAACAGAATTTCAACACACTTGATTCTTAAACTGATCAGGAAATTATGCTTGGATCTCTATTTACATCAGTTCTTTAACTTCTGCCTCTCTTGTTCTTGTCCTGTACTCAACTACAATTTTCCTCTGCTAAACGGCATGCTGAAGTGTGCAGAAAGGCCAAATTTGTTTCAATGTAATTCAATAAAAAAGCTGTTACTATGCATGAAGTGACCAATATTAATCCTCTTTTAATTCTTTTAATGAACTGTTCTTTGATTAAGGATTTTTTTTATTGTACTTTCACATTAAATTCTACCCATCTGTTCAAAAGAGTAGGACCATTCTTCAGTGGCATGAATAAACTGAGAATGATTCGCTCTGGAGGTGTCTTTTGGGGGTTTGCTATTGTTATCTAATCCTTTCATCACAACAACTGTATACGGCATTTTGCAACACATAAAAGAATGGCACTGATTGAACTCTAATGGATAATGCCTAAATTTGCTAGAATGAGACAGATAGTCTGGTATGTTTCCCAGAAAAATTCTTCCATTAGTGATATTGTGATAATTTCCATGATTATAAGGAATTCATTTTGCTAAGGCAGTAAAAGTGCACCCCTGGAGTTTTATTTATTGTCCACTCTAATTTTGTTATTTCAGTCTAACACATTTATGTTCCAAGTGTAATAGTGGTTTTGAATTCATGCCCAGCTTACATTATAAAAATTCATTTAACAGTAGGGCTTTCTTTTAATATCTAGTATCTTCTAAAAGGACAAATATAGCTCTGGCATTTTACTACTCTAATCACATGTTACTAAATTATATAAAGAAAACTCGAGAGATTAATGTGATCTGGCTAAAAGAAAATAATTGTGCAGATATGATAGTGTCCTTACCACCTACTACCTTAATTGAAAAGTGAAGATAATGAAGGAGAATAATGACAGTTCTCCCTAAGTCTAGCTGGATGGATATCTAAAAACTCTAAAAAAAAAAAAAAAAATTCATCGCTAAGAAACAAGGGCACAGAAGAAATTAATTTCAGCATTTTGACAACAGTTGTATCATGATTAATTTTGAGGATACTACTTTACCAGCTTCTTAACTACTTACAGTAAATACTGCTCAACTCACATCTGTGTGTGGATAAACCAAACACCAGACCAGTTATGTTCTTAGCTCCAGGTCACACAGTACTTCAGTGTGAATTTTCCTTTTTTACTTTCAGACCCCCAATGGAAATTGAAACTTTCTATAGTGAAATATGAAAACATCCCAATCAATCATTAACACACTTTTAGTATCATTTTAATAGCTAGCGTATATGACTAAATAGAAACATCTGGCCAGCTACAGAGAGTTTCTAAACAAAAAAATTGTTTTCACAGTAGCTCAGACATTAATTTGAAAGATAGAAACATGTTTCATATGGAAATATTGGCATGTTATCCTAGCCATTCCTTCAGAATCAAATAATTTTAGTCGTTAAATGTATTTAACATAACACTTACATAAAATGTACGTCCATGGATTACAGGACTCAACAATTTTAGCCTCAAATTCTTCCTTTGAAATAAACAAGTTCTGTGCACCATCTTCCCTTACATATTGTATCGGAGTGAAGTTGATAACACAGCAAAGTTTCATGAACACTAAAACAAATTGGTGAATGCACCCCACCTCTATACTCTTCCAGCCACATTTTGTAACCTTGCTATAAACTCCTTACTCTGTTTGGGTTAAAATGCAATTTGAAGATGAACCAGTACACTAGAATTAGCTTTTCTCCTGAAATCTGAGCCTCTTTGCTGGCATTGTATGATTTAGCTGGCCTTTTTGGATAGAAATACTAATGCCCCAACTTCAACCCCGCTTCATGGACTAAATATCACTCTTCCCCCTCTCACCTCTAAGTTCATTGTTTACAGAAACTGCCTGAGGTCCCTCTCCCTCAACACCAACCAAAATCCAGCTGTTAACAGAAACTCCTCTTGACAGACTGCAATGACCTCCTCCTTTCCAGTCTCTGATCCATTACTAGATTTTCATACCCTCTGACCTGTCAGCCACCCTTAACATTTTTCTACCTTATTTAAACTTCTTTTCATTCTTTCTTTTACTAGCCTGACTTCTCTCACCCCACCTTTTGCTTGTTTTCTGCCTATGGCCCTGACTGTTCTTTTAACTCATCCTTTGCAGAATCTGTCTCCTTGCCCCTCCAGCTTTCAGTAAGGCATCTCATTAGGCTCAGTCTTTGATTGAGCTTGTTTTTGCTTCTTCATACCTTATGTTTGAGTAATCTCATCTGCCAACCTAAATTCAACTCACACCTCTACATCAAGGCTTCCAGATTTATCTCCGAACCACAGATGTCTCCAAATAATTTTCTCTATCTCTGGCTTCTGCACATGGATGACTTGCTATTATTGCAGAATTAGCAGAGATCTTATTTCTCAATTATTTTGAAGTGTCATAGACTAAGTAATATTGCTATTATGCCACCTTCACTAAAACCGTCACAACTCTCATGATCTTTGTGCCCAATTTCCGTACCATCCTTTTCTTTAGTAAATTAAGCTTTTTTTCTGTTGAAATCCCTTCAGAATTCTGCCATTTTCCTTTAGATATAAGAATCACAGAATGGGTTGGGTTGGAAGGGACCTTTAGAGGTCATTTAGTCCAAACGCCCTGCAGCGAGCAGGGACATCTTCAACTAGACCAGGTTGCTCAGAGCCCCGTCCAGCCTGACCTTGAATGTTGCCAGGGCTGGCAACACCTCTCTGGGCAGCCTGGGTCAGTGTTTCACCACCCTCAGATCCTCTGCCTCTTTCACATGAGATGTATAACTGATGATTTACAAATTTGCTCCATTTGGATAGATTTACACAGAGGTATTAAAAATATGTTCTTGATTCCAGAATACCAATTTAAAGTTTCAGCGTATCAGTATAAGTATGGAATTTATTGTCTCTGTATTTCTGTATACACGTGTGAACATGTGTAAACTTAGCTATATCCTTCCTGGAAGATCATGTTGGCAGTCTGTCTGCTTCTTTTGTATTTAAAAAACCTAATAGAAATACAAGGAATACCCTGATCCTACACATCTTTGCAGTTTTCTAATATGCCAGCTACTTATTTAAGATTTCTGAAGTTGTTTTAATAGATAAACCTTAAAGATCATTATAAATAAATCCATTAACAGCATCCAGAGACAAGATAAAACCAGGAAAATGTTTCCTACTGCACTGTTAGGAAAAAGATTAAAAAAACTGCAAAAAAACAACAAACAAACCCAAAATCAAAGAACCAACCACACAAAAAAGTAAATACATCTGAATAATTACATGGATGAGATTCTGAAAACGAGTATCTGCATTGGTACAATATAAATTGTTTGACTGCATAGCAGCTAGCTCAGATACTGAAAGCAGAGCAACAGCGGTAGCATGCATGTGCTAAACTTGATGTACTTACGGAAGTCGGGGGGAATTTTGTTGATCGAATCCTACACTGTATATTTTATTAGGAGCAACCTGAATAAGGAATAAAGTTGCAGTTTAGTTGGTTGGCTTGTGCATGCCTGCAAAGCTGTGAACACCTTTTAAGACCCCATTTCTGTTGTACGTACAGGAACTTATCTGATAAGGATATGACATGTCCTTTTAGGCGCATGTCAAAAATCCCAACCTAACCTTTAGCCTGGCAAGGTTGGGTGATCACTGGAAGAACAAGGGGTGAAAGAACACATGCTCTTGCATTAATCAACCTAAGATAAATCTCAGAACAGAGGCAGCTTGTGTTTTTCACACGAGTCAGTATGTCAAAGATGCACCTCAGACTGCTATTTCCCATGCAAAACACAACCTGCTTTGTCTTCACAATGTCCATATCACAACTCCAAAAAGTAAGTCCTTCAAATTACACAAGTAAAATACTTTTTACCCTACTTTGCCACATAAAAATTTTGGTACTTATAGTCAGTCATTTTCAAAGCAATCCTATAAAACAGTCATACTAATGAACTAGAGGTTTTTTGTCGTTTTAACCCTTGAGTTAGTAACAGAAAAAAGGTAAGTATCTGGAACCAAATCATTGTAATTAAATTTGCTTTAGATGAGCAGATAAATAAGAGAACTATTTTTTCAGCCTATAAAGAATTTTTTCATAAAGTGTGATCTGCTGGAAGTACTATTACTCTATGCAGTTCTGTCTAGTTGGGGGCGTTCCTTCAAGAAAGATACAGGCCAGCTGCAGAGAGACCAAAGAAGATCACTGAGAACAATAATAAGTCTAGAAAGCATGATCTACTTTGAAAAATGAACCTAATGAGATTCCTCAGTCTAAAGAAGCCTGAGGAAGACTTAGTAACAGTTTTTCAAATGCAGAAAAGTCTGCTGTAAAGAGGAAGAAAAGTCTGTTTTCATATCCATAAACAAGTTGTAATGGCTTTGGCAAGGAACACTACATTAGTGCAGTCCTGGGACAGATTGCTTCGGTGAGGTCATGGAGCATCCGACACCAGAGGTCATTAAGAACAGGTTAGAGAAACATCTGACACAAATGACAAGTATAGCTGATCTTGCCTTCACATAAGAAGATAACCTAAATAGCCTTGAAATTATTCTTATTTTACATCCTACGTTATTTTTATTATCATCTTTTTAAGTATACTCCAGAAAAAGATTCTGAAGCAATTTTACAGTTTCTCTTATTCTCCAACAGAAACATCACATTAAGAGCAATCTGTGAGATGGCTTATTAAAACACCAGAAAAGAGTCTCATTTTAAATATCACATCTTAAAATTTAGGACTGTTTTCTGGAACTTTGCTTGTCTAAACTGTAACTATTACCTATTTTGCAGCTGATCATCTTAAATACCATTTTACACCTTTTTCAATTTGAAAACCATCATGTTGCAAACATTAGTTTAACCTTGAGAAACTAATTACTATTTGAATTAATTACTAGATAAAATCTTCCATCTCTACCAACAATACTGACCCACTCTGTATTCCAAGCAAGCTTGTGATTCATCCACTGATAATTAAAAATATTACTTAGGGCGTTAGCATCTAGCAGCATGTACGTCGAACTAGAAAAAAAACAACTAAGTGCAATTATATTTAATATATTACATAAAATTATTGATCTATTTACAGTAATTTAACATATGCGATATATGTAGTTTAAAACATATGTAAAACAAACCCAGAAAAAATTACAAAAATGTGGTAGGGCTAGCAGAAGTTTGGGAAAACTAACCAAATAATTTAATATTGTAATATTTTACTACTGAAGAGGATAGTTGAAGTTTGGGTCAGAAGTCACTAACAGATTAGTCAGAAGTATTTGGAATTTTGACAATGTATTTTGTCTCTGATGTATGCATCTAAGACACCAAAGAAAATGTCAAGCATGACTACCATTCAAACACGGCACAAAAAAAAAAAAAACCCAAGCATTGTTCTAACTATTTCTCTTTTTATTTTTGGATAAAGGATAGAACTGGGGTTTGGCTCAGCAGCGTTTTTTAAAACAATCAAAGCCTGCAGAAGAGGACTAACCATCAACAAAAAAATACAAAATGCTTCTAACAACTAGAGACATTCATTTTACTCAACAGAGAAATGAAATCCCAGAAAAATGACTATCAAAGAATCATTCAGTCACATTTATGAAAAAATTTTGGAACCCCTACTTTTATTTGGGTTATGAAATGGCTAATCAGAATGGGTAGCAGGCTCCTACACCTGCTTTTTTTTCATGCTCACTAATCAGAAGACCAAGATAACTGCCTCAGTTGTGGAAGGCTCATGTTCAAGTCCCTGCTTCATGGGATTCAGAGCAAACAGAGATGAAAAATTCTGTTCTGAGGTCAGACTTCAATGGCACTCCCACAGCAAAGAATATCCTACCTAGATACCTTCCCAAACAGAAACATGCATTTAGATCTGAACATAACCACTGCAGCATAAAAATATTCATGAAAGCTTTTGTGTCGTTTCAGCAAAACCAAATATAAAAATCTCAACGAAAACTGGCTGTGACATAGATCCTTCTCCAGCAACCATCCTTACCTGGCCTGTTTCCAGGGCCCGACAGAATTAGACGGCAACGTATCAACCATCCTTTATGTAAATATCCTTCCTTTTTCATATAACAAGGGAATTCTTGCATGACTGTCATGCTTTCATCAAAATGATCGAATACTTGTATGAAATAATAGTCATTTCACAAAAGAACATTTTCACATGCTTATGTAAGTATTCAACACAAGCAGAATTTTGTGACCGGACTTGAACAAGTTCATATCCTCAGATGGAGGAAACACTGAAGTGAGCTAAATCTACCTCCCTATCAAGCACAAATTGTCTCAACCCAAGAACAAGGCCAGCTGGCAAACTGACTGATTACTGTTAGTATGGAAATCCTGGGATCAGCATGTGACAGGCTGACTGATTTCAGTGCTGAAAGAGCTAAGCAATGGCACCCGTAATCAGTTTGTCCAAAGGTTTGCACAAGGATGTCAATTCTGTTTTAATTCAAGGGGTTCGTTTCTGATGTTCTAAATGAATCATCAGAGTTGAAATTCAGAAACCAAGCTGTTGGTTCCGAGGACATGTTACTGCCTCAGAGCAGAGAAAACAACAAACTTCATACAAAGTCCAGATTTTTCTCACACAGATGACGTTACCTGTGGTCCCAAGAAAGATCTTTTGAAACATTAATAAACCATACGAGATGAAAGTGTCTTGAAGAAGCCAGTGTCCTCATTAATTCCTGCAGTAAGCACTGAAGTTGAAACAACTTCTGTAATAAAACCAATGACCTCAGTGTTTTCTGTTCCTTGAACCCAGCCACCCAAATGGGAACTTGGCACGTACTTTTTGATCATTCTGTATATTTTGTATACAAACATTGTGTTGTTCTCCATCTCTGGTCTTAGAGCTGCAAGCTACAGCTGTGAGTCAACCTCCAAGGCCAGGAGGCGCTCCCTGGGTCGCCAGGGGATGGATGTTACTTGCTGTGGGTGAGGAGGGACTCTTAGGAGACTGGTTTCTCACATAAGCCAAATGTAACAAAAGACATCAGGTTTAGCCAAACTGAGAAAATGTGCCCCCAGGTGTAAAATGAAAAATCATGAGCTCAGTTGTCAAAAGACTACCTTACACCCAGTAGCAAGGAAATGACACTCTGAATGAAGACGATGAGAGAAGGCCAGCTTCAAAGATAATGGGAGATGAGGTAAAAAGATGCCGATTTAAAAGGGAAGCTGAAACATTTAGCTTATCTAAAGCATTGTTTTTATAATAGCAGAACCATATTTAGCTAATGCATTCACACATGGAATTAATTAAGCTGTTATTTAAAGCATTCTATTTATAATTGTTAATCCTCCATTTCCTGCAAATCAGACTAATGAGGCATGCACTCAGTTTTGAAATTATTTTTTTAAGAGTTTGCATAAATTGGCATGGCTACATAAAATTTATACTCAGTTGGAAGATCTAGGCTGCTATGTGTTGAAAATAATTTAGTGCGGCGATATGATAGGTGAGGGGGGCAAGCAAGTTCTTCCACCACATTGCTAATAATACACGCAGATAAAAGTAAGTTTTATTTTTACAGTTACATGGTTACAATCTATCAAAAGCCTGCCCAGACAAAAAGTTAAGTAAACTTTCAGAGAGAAACCAAGAACCATTTTTTTCTTTTACCTTACTATTAACATTGCTGCTCTTGAATCTGGTTTTTATCACAACATATGTGCCTTTGCTTACTAAGAAGTACTAAACCAAACTCTAACCTGAAGTTTTAGTATTACAAATAGAACAAAAAATACTATCTGAAAGTAATTACTTTGGAGCATTTCTTGATAAAAATTGATGTAGAGAAGATATGGAAAATCTTAAAGACACTGGTTCCTGGATCACCTAAGTCTGAGGCTCGCATCTGCACAGAATATAAAGTATAATCAGTTCTGCTGCACAGAGAGGCCACAGGGGATGCCACGTCCTGCTCCCATATTTTGGGGGCAAAACCATGTGATTAGTGCATGCAGTTCTGTGAATGAGCTGACTGAGTTACAAGGAACAGAAAGTAGGTGACAAAGGGTAAAACCCCTTTTTGCCCATTTCCTAGGTCCCAGGCATTGGGGAGCAAGTGGGATGCTTCTTTTTCAAAATGATGTGCTTTCTTTCCATAAACACAGAAGAAGCAGGAAAGGCTCAGAAGAGGAATTTGAGCCGTTATCATTTCCTGCCACCATATACCTCATTTTCAGAGCTGTAGCTAGCCCATAGCAACTGTTCATACACCTATGTGCAGAAACACGTATTTTCTGGTCTGGTTGTTAAAGTCTGTTAAAGCCTAATAAGAAGACTAACATTATGCAAAGAAGACAGATGAAGGTCAATTAAGTTAAATTTTACTAACGTAGCCTGAAGAGTCCAGTTTGCACTGAAAATGTCTGGCTGGTATTTGTAGGTGTATTGGTAAATTACCCACACGATTTTTCACTAATATAATCTTCCTTCCCAGTGACTACTTTAGGGAACTCCAATTCTATTTTAATTAAAATTCAGTAAAACCAAACAGCCTAATTTAAAGCTTGTCAATACCATTCATCCTTTCAGGTAGGGTAGTTTTGGACAACACAGATACTTCAGGTGTCCTTGTCAGCCAGAAACCTCCAATTAAGGTAAATTGTTTAGAGATCACAAACATTTATTTAATTTGAGGCCTATATTTACTCACAGAGCACTGATTCAGCAGATATAAAGTACTTGGCAAGTTCTAAATTGAGGTAAAACACCTTTAAAGGAAATATGGATTTCTTGGAGCTTAGACTGCTTTGGAAAATGACATGAGGTAGTAGAAGCTGATCTAGTTAATGGTAAAAAAGCAGAAAAACCCCAGAATTTACAGCTGGCTCCCAAAAATGTGACATTGCAGTGTTTTCTTATTCAGAATGGAAGTTATAGAAATGGCAATGCTCAGAACACGTGAGTATTTAGGTACTTCCAAACTGAACTGACTGTATTCCTATATAGTACTGCTCACAGATTATCAGCTAGCACTGCTGAGAATGCTTTCAGAAATGGCTTAATATAAGCCATGCAAATCAAGACCCAAAGTCAGAGAGTACTTTTCCATTAACTTCAGGGGCCTTTAGATCAAGAGTAGAATAATGCTTCAGTGGTCTTTAAGAAAAATGGAAAAAGAACCCACAAGAGAGAGGAACCTAAAGGAAGGTGGTCTACTTAAAAAGTGAATCGGGGACCTTTATTCAGCTTCTATCACCCTATAAGAACAATGGGATATCCACAGAAAGAGGGGTGGTTCACATCATTTCTTTTTTAAACTTAAGCTGTGATAATTATCTCACTGTCTAGCAGTTGGGCTAGATTCCAAAAGGGACTCAAGAATAATATTATCTATCACATTTCAGTTCTTTCTTTCAAAATAGTAAAACACATCTGAGAATTACTATCCTGTGGAAAGAAGGCAGTCAGTCGTGAGGGGCTGTCTCATATGGAAACATCTTCTAATGACAGCAGGATCCAGAGTCTACTTAGTGTGCTTCTATTACTTGTCTCACACTGATCTGATGATGCTTCTGTAAAGGTAGCTATCTGAATTACAGTGAGGGGTACCTCACAAGTAGGAGCAAACCAAAATCAGAAGGGAGCAAAGACAGTTTCAAAACACCTGAGTCAGCCCACTCTTGTGAGCTGCAGGTTCTGTGCCATAGCACTTAACAAAATTAACAGTGTCACCAAATACACTTTTACCAGAAAGCAAACACAAACAGTCCATTTGGTGAGACAGAGTTGTATTTTTTTTATCATTCAAAACACTAGTTAATTGAAATCAGGAGTAATCTTTCCCTAAAATCAATGATTCCCACACTGCCCACTACAGAGGTTCTGGAAATTCTCCCGAACATTTAAGTGTGGCTTCTGCTTTAAGATGATACCAATGCACATTCATCACTGAGCTTCTGCTGGTAAAAAACTCATCTAAATAAAGCCATTTTTGAGGAAAAACCAGTTCTCACTCATCCAATCATACAGTTTGCTATACTTGCAGCAATTTTTACAAACCCTTATTATTCATATTAAGAGCAAACATTTGGGTTAATTTTGACTAATACTTGTACAGAGAAAAGTACTAAACAATCCTAACACACTATTTCTGGAATGTTTTAAATGTTTTATATTTTAAACATACTTCTGTAAGACTATCATAGAAAATGCAAGTTCACAGCTAACAATCACATGAAAGTTGCTATGCCTAGAACTTAAATGCAGGGAGTTTGTTAATTTTATAGCTATTCTATCATTTCATTATTGTTTAACTCCTCAGTAAATCTTTCCTACAATCTTCTGTTTCAGAAAAAAAAGAAAACAAAAACAAAAAAACAGCCTTCCTAAGAAAGAACTTTAATCTATTTGAATGCCTGATAATCTGGTGAATTCTACTGCTAAAGCTTCCATTCACAGTTATATTGAAAAGAGAGGCTGAGTAAAAGAGAATAGAACTGCAGGTGCTTTGAGGCATTTTCCCAGTGTTTCTATGTGTTTGTCCACAACTTGTTTGAGACTTAAATCTCTGGTAAAAGAGTAACTATCTAGCGCTATTGTACAAATGAGCATACTCTAACTACTGATATGACAGGCCAGAAACCTTTCTCACATCCTCTTCTATTTTGTTGCTAAAAAAATTTCCAATGAGTCATTAAAACTTGTCAGGCTGGCAAGGTATTACAAGAGGACAGAGAAAACATGCTGTGCACAGCAGAGTCTGCTTCTCACAGTCAGAAATGAGGGTCAGTTGGAGTGAAAAGAACTGTAAGCTCCAAGGAAAGATTTAGGTGAAAGTAAGAAAGGCTTTTTATCATTTTCACCCCTTTCTCTACATGCTTCGAGCCTTTGGGGGGAGAAAAAAGTGTTGTTTGAAGACATTGTTTCTGAGTAAATTTAATCAACTGCACAGTTCTTGGGAGTTAAAAAACTTAAAGGTACCAACTTCAGCTGGATTCATCAGATGAGCACAAATTGAAAAAAGACCCAGTGCTAGAACAAGCAGGTCACATTATTTCACCCTCAATGAGATGTCAAATGTCAGGCCCATCACTACAGACAAGAAGAAAGAAGTGAACATACAGTATACACGCAATTCACCTTTTCTGGTCTCCAAGAATTAGTTCAGTCCCAACGGCTCCAATCTCAAACACCACATGCAGAGATGACCTGCACTGTGCACAAGTTTCACAGCCGCTGCTGGTTTAAGCTGAGACACTGAGCTCTTTCTGAGCCTCACCATGCCCTTCCCTACTCTCTTCCTACCCCCTCACCCCCAGCACCAGCATCTATTATTCTCCCCATGAGGTAGAGATTTCTTGCTGCCTTTCATGGGAAGGCACCTTCCAAATTCAGACTATCCTCAACTGCAGCCTAGCATTCACCCATCTTAAGTAAAGGCAAAGAGAAGTACCCACTCTCTTCTCCCTCATCTTTCTTGCTTAGACCTTTCCTTAGGTCAAAGAGAAGCAGAAATTCTTTGTAGAAAGCAGCATTCACACTGATGAGTGATAATTCTTTGTGTAGCTTATTTCACAGCTTATTTAACCAAAGATATATTTGAGTCATTCTCCTAACACAACTAAATCACCTACAGCTAGATAAGTGCCTAAAGCAACTGGAGTAATTACGAAAATACTAATCAGGGACTACAGCCCACATCTTATCCATTAGAGGTGTGTAGTACACACATCGCCCCAAGGGTCCAGACCTGAAAAGCTGTCTGTCCTAAAAAAACAATCCAGGAGCCAGCAGCATGCACCGGGTCCAGCTGGAGCACATGGCAAACCACTTCACGCTACAGATGTTTTTGAAAACAGCAGCAATACACACATGGGTAAAATACGTTTTTTTTAATAACTCTGCTTTATAGACAGAAGAAAGAATAATGCTGGTTTCTTCCAACTGTCCACTAAGACGGCTGAGTTCATAAACAAAAAGTTCATAATCTAAGTGTAATAGATTTTGCTTTCTCAGGCAACACAGTGATATGAAAGTGCTTAAAATGGACTTTTCTCTGTGTAATCAATAAAGCTTTCACAAAAAAATTGGTTCTGTTCCAAAGACTTTTTCAGCTGCTTACACGGGACTCCCAGACACCAAATAAGTCTTTTATCAATTTCTATCTTATAACTCTCTCCCATTTCTTTATTACCCCTCCTCAAAATACACTGTATTTAATGGTGATTTATTTAAATCACAATCTAAAAAAAAACTTCAACTCATAGTTTGTAACCCAAATTAACACCATATGCAACTGAAGTTTTACTGACAGAAAAAATATACATATTTTATAGTGTATTTCATGATATCCTCATTTTAAAATGTGTGCAGGGAGTATTCTGCAGGTAAAGACTTATAATAGTGTCCAGTATAAGTAGAACTTATCTTATATCCCATAATGACATACATATTTTCAGAGTACACGTCAAAGTATCAGCTCTTCCCTCAAGCGAGCAAAATGCAGGTTAGGCTCAATTTCCAGCTTGCATCGGGTAGTTAAAGCACATTTAGCCTGTACCTAACTAAAACACAAATGCACGGTGCCAGAATGCAACTAAGCTACTTTATTCTTAATCTTGAATAAGACAATGCAGTAGTACAGCAACTGGACAATATGTCCAGGTTCAGCATGATTTTTAACCTCCTAACCATAACCAAAATCAGAATATTTGCATTCTTATTGAAATAGATTTACATAGATGTCTCACTTATGGTCTTTATCATAAAATTTTATCTTTCACCATAATCACAAGGCAGAATTTGACTGGGCATAAAAACATAAAATTATAAAAAACATTATTTGGGTTTTCGTATACAGTAAAATTCTAATCAATTCAGATGGAAATTCATTACTCACCCATACTCACCGACAACAGTGTTTACCTACTCATTACTGACCACAGACATTGCCACATGTAATCCAGTGGTTAGGCATACAGCACAGATGTGTCTTTATATTTCACAAGTTACGCCAATGAATTTTGTTGCTTATACCTCAGAATAATTCACCTGACTTTACAAGATTTCCCCAGGTTTCTCTTGCCATAGCAGAGTGCATCCTGTGATCTTTTTATGAAATGGACCCCTCCATGTGCAAATCCCTTCCTCGCATCATGGGAGGTAGAAGACCCTTGACTCTCTGTTAGCCTCTCCTCAGAAAGATTTTCCACAGGGCAAAGGCTTAAAAGATGAGACAGAAATACGTATTTTGATTAGGGTTATGGGACAAACTTGCTTTTGTCTCGTTCTGTGCATAATTCAGTTAGAGGCAAACTGCACTAATTTTGCATGGTTCTTTGCATATGGAAGCACTGACTCAGAGAAACACATTGGCAGCAAGCCTTGGCAAATGCCATGAAATAAAAGGAATACCACAACATACAATGCCAGTCTAAAGAACGGCACCTCAATGTGCTCTCTGATAAGATGAGAAGCTTAGTGCAGATAGAAGGGTAAAGAGGGGGGGTCCCTCTGCTCTCATTTGGTCTTCTTCAGGGTAAAGGATTCAAAGAAAGATTCTGGAGAGAAACAAAGCTGTCCCAGCCCCACGGATAGGCTTCTTCACCATGGAGGTACCATCTAGTCACGAAATAAGCATTTTTATAATTCGGTACTTTCAGTGCTTTTACTCTAGTCCACACCATTGCAGTGAAGGCCACCTCAGGGATCAAAACTCCGCTGTGCTACACGTCAGTGTACAACAGAGCAAAAGACAGCTCTCAAATCCCCTCTGCTTGCCCATTTTCCTAGCCCACATGCACCTTCTTCCCCACTAAAATCAAACTGAATACACTGCTGTGAGGAGTTTTTGCTCTCAAGAATTCTTCTCCTCTGCTGAAATCATTATGCTAAATTTCACCTGGAGAAAATGGTCCAAGAGAGAATTTAGTAGGTGTCTTATCCCTCATTCCACAATGCTGGTAACTGCCATAAAAAGCTGACTTCACTACTTTTATAATGAAAAGGAAGAGAAGTTTGATAATGCTAGGACTAGTTAATGTGTTAATGTAATATTTGGCTTTCCTCATATGCCAGCCACTTTCTCTAATAGAATTACAGCAACAGAAATACTGAGCATTCATTTTTATATGGTATTCAGTCTCATTTCAGGAACGGAAAACTTGTCTGAATGTGAAGGAAAATAAGTGCCTATAGGCTCAATCCTGCAAGGTGCTAAATGCCCACAACTCTCAGAGAAATCATCTACATTCTGAGATTTTAACCTGTTCTTATTCAAGCAAGCTTCTCTTCTCTTGCAGAAGGAGTTTGCACAAATGAGGAATAAGGAATGACATGAGCTTGTTTGCAGATGGAAGCCACTATAAATTAGGGAGTGAATTTCAAGTCTAATAGCTGTTCTCCACTAACACCCAACATCGCCACACTTAGTCCATACAAAAATATCCCTAGTGTGGAATTAGAAAACTGCCATTCTGGATTATTCTGAAAAACAAGCATAAGAATTTTGCACATGATGGGAACTGGGGCTGTTCAGTGCATTTTACAGCTGGATCTCAAACACCATTCACTTTACCCATGAAGTGGTAAAAGGATGCCAAGGAGGCTATTCAAACAAGATTATTTAACAAGGCTATTTAACAAGATAATCTGGCGGAAATCCCAGTTGTCTAAAAGTAGGGCTGTTTCAGAGATAAGAAAATTCTTTTTTCTTTTCTTAAAGGTATGAGAATAATTAATTTTAGCATTTACAAGTAAATATTGCAGAAATGGTAGAAGTAGTTTAGATAGATAAAAGCAAACAAAACCAAGAAACATTATCCAAGGCTCCCCATATGGGTGCATCCATGCATTAATTACATTATATTCCAGATAATGTCTTTCTTTGAGATTAACCATGTTAAAGTAAATAGCAGGCAATTTTCATTAGTAACAGTCAATGACTGGTTATCTCATACTTCTGTTTTCCTGATATTTTTAACATCTGTGAACTTCGATTATCTTATTACCTTCCCCTGCCTAGCACATATTCTTGACCTCCCGCTTTGAACTCAGAGGATCTCAGAAAAGATTTATTTTCTCTGAGCTGTGGAGGAGCTAGTAAAATTATATATAGTCTGCTCTGAGAGGCAATGGGAACTTGAAGAGCTCTACTCTTTTTTCCTCTGGGAAGATGTGAAAGTTGGTCAGCCTGGTCACAGGAGAGAAAACAGAAAACAAACTATCGCATCCTTAGAACTTTCTTAAGAAGGCAAAATATTTGGTTTACTGTAAAGGTGAAAAGATCACTGACTGGAAGATTTAGCAGAAATTAAAACATGTGGACTTTTATTTATTTACATAGGTTGAATCCAAGAGAGTACTTGTATGTACAGTGTATACCACGGCAGGAGTCTGACCTGCTGGGTTAGCTAGCTGCTATGGCAATATAAGTTATAGTAGTGTCTTATGTGGGTTTCCTAAGACTGCTTCTCCTGACATAAAAAAAAAAGAAATAACCATAAGGCAGGCATACAGCATTTAATATCCAAATTAAGTTAATTTAGCCTTTCCCATCCTACTACAGCATCAATCTATCACATTACTGATATCTGCAGCAGAGCTACATGTCCATTTGGTAGTGAAAAAGTGAAGTTATCTAGAGGAGTAGTTTCAATTTATTTCAACTATTGTTTCAACACTCAGGAGGTGGTATCTGTAGCTAAGACATCTTGGTAGTAAATTTTTGCACTTTACTGTAAACTGTCTACTAGTGCCCCTTCTGTTTCAAATGTCACCGTTACTGTGGTTATTCTTCCTTATTGTGTATCAACAGCATTGCATTTTACTGCAGTATGTCAGAACGATTAAAATGCCGACACTCATGGCTATCTGTATTCTCCATTGACAATCAAGTTACTGCAGACTCATTAAACAACAATGAAAAAATTATCTTTGGGGTGCTGATCTCCCCTAAAAAAAAAAAAAAAAGACTGTAACTGATCTACATCAGGTATCTGAGTGATGAACTAAGGCTCACTAATTCCGTACAAGTGAATGGATAAGCATTTACCTCAGTTATGCTGAGGGATTTAGCATCTAGTTACTTGCATTCCTCACTTTACCCAGTAACCTTCCCTAGTGCCAGGCCACAGCCTTCTTGGGCAGAGATCTCTTTTCAGTCAAGAGCACTTGCTAAGCTTATTTCTATGGAGTATCTTTTCACCTGAACTTAAATATCCTGCAACTTGCCTACTAAATCACCTAACCCAGCTGTGCCTTTTTTTCTGGAGTCTCTGATCTGATCCTCTGCTCTTCAGTTTTCTGCATCTACTGACAACAGCCTTATAATTCCAAACTGCTTCTGGTACTTTGGATAAACAGCTCTCTCTGGTGGGGACCTTTAAATCACACCTGAATTAAGCCATTCAGAGTGTATTTTATTCACCATTTTTTAAAACTTTGTTTTGATCTGTAACATATTCTCTGCATATTCCCTGCCACAGAGACTTGTTTTGCCTCATTTTTCCGTTGTCTAATGTATTTTCTATATATTTTTTAAAATATATATTTTTACAGTCCAAAAAATTGCAGTGGTAGTGAATATTGAACCAAAAGCAAACATTTATGAGAAATGTGGGCCAAGGAACATTCCTACAAAGACAGATATGGTTGTTATATCTTAAATCATAAATTGCTTGAGTATCAAATATAAGATGCTTATACTGAAAAAGGACAAATGCTACACTTGATTATATTAACAGTAACAGCATGTGTCAAACCAGTACAATAATCCTTCTGCTCCGCTCAGCAATGCTCAAGCTTCAACAGCAGGACTGATTGGATTCAGTTTGGGACGTGACATTTTAAAAAGACAAATTGAAAACCAAGCAGATGAGAACAACAAAGATGACAAAAATGGCTTAGAAAATATGATTCAGAAGGGTTTATGTTTTGCATTCTTTTCACATGTGTAAAGAAAATGGAGCTTGAGAAATATCCCTAAAAGAAAGATACAGTAAAAAAAAAAAAATGGCAGTTTCCTCCAATACTAAAATTGCTGTGTTTATCACTTCCTGTTTAATAATTTGAGTGAAGAAAAAGAAAGATAAACAGGCAGAAAAGTGAGGTTATCTTCCCATTTGTTATGACACAACATCAAATAAAGATGTCATAACTACAGAATGTGAAGAGGTACGTACTAAATGGAATCTGAATGCATGATACATGAGTATTTTTGTGTGTACACTGTGGTGAGATCTGTATGTTCTATGGTTTGTAAGTGAGCACCTATTCACTATTTAATTACCTATCCTTGCTATATATCTAAACACAGTGCTGAGTAAAAGGCCTTTCATTTCCTGAAAGGGCACAATTTCTCTTCTAGTAATTCCAAGTTCTTGTCTAATGTTCAACACTATGATTAAAATTTTACAGAAAATTAATTTCCTTCCAAACAAAAAAAAAAAAAATAAAGCCAGAACACTTCCTTTTTTCTCCCCCTCCTTTCCCTAGAAACATTTTGCAGAAGAAAAATAAAATAAAAAAAAAAAAAGAGAGGAATCCAACGGTAGTAAAATTAGACCCTGAATCTTTCATCTTGCCAGCCACCCATCTGGAAAGCCTTCTTAAATTCAGTTTTCATAAAGTTGGAAAAGTACTTCTAGGTACATGGACTTGAAATCTTGAATTTAATTAAACATTATATAGCAAATTAGTTCAGTGCGTCTCTGTTGCGTTCCGTGTGGCCCATATTCAAGGGGACACTTCAGTTTTCTGTATTAGTGCAGTGTCCTAAGCACTCCATGGTTTACTGTCCCAGCATGTCCTGTAGTCAAGAAGTGGTAATAGCATGAACAACCAAGGTCAGTCGTTCTGGTCAAGATGGAATGGACTCTTCTCTTCTGGTACCATAGGTACCATTTGCAGATGCTATTGAGAGAGCTAGTGAGGAATTCAGGCTGTGAGGTCTCCATGGTCAGAATCCCTGCAGGAAAATTAACCGCAGCGGGGAGGAGTGAAAACATCAACAGCTCAGAAGCTGTACTTCTGGAGAAGGTTTAGTGCTGAGGGCATTTTCAGAGACTTCAGCTACCAAACTTCATATGTTTCTACTACGTCCGTAAAATGAGATTTTTCAGAGACTTGTGACTTGATAGGCAAATTTCATAAAGATGGAAAAAACTCATCCCAGGCAAAAGATAGTTCCTCTGATCTCAAGCCTCTGTTCCACCATACAGAGGATATGAGATCATTTGGATTAAATGGTTATATGATTTTATTAGCACAGGTAATAAGAATGTTTCCTTAATTCAGTTTCAGAAAATGGCTGAGCTATTTTAGCTGAAATAGCAAGAAAAAGATATCGAAAAGAAACACTCTGTATGTGGTGGGGGGAAGGAGGGAAGGTCACGTGCAATTTAAAGCTACAAAAGTACCTGAAAATAAGGTCTTGCAGTAAAAAGTGATGGAGGACCGTGACAATAAGAAGCACTACCAAGTCCACCTTTCGTATCTACGGAATACCAATAACCTGAGGTAAATATAACTACCTACAATCTTTTCAAACTTAAATGATGAAAGAAAGTAGTCTAAAGTGAGTGGAAATCTAACTTCAGGTTTAAAAACATTGGCCCAAAGGTCAGAATATTCAGTACTGTTTTTTGGGGAGAGTTTTGGGGTTTGTTTTTTTTAAATATATGGATGCAAGACTAATAAATCAATTTTGAAATCCATTTTTTCATACCAGACTACCATTTAAATTCTGATTTTCATATTATTTATGTATGAACTACCACGGAAAAGACATTTTCAGATCTGGCAAAAGAAACTCCTACCTAATGCTGTATGCACATGTCGCCCTCTGCCCACTTGGGTTCCCACACACTGACACTTAAATGTGACACTCCCTTTTTTTCTTCTACTACCAGAGGGACAAGAACATTACAGAGTGAAAATGCTCAGACTAACAATAGTAACAGAGGTTTATTGCTTCTGAGGAGTCTATTCCCCCAGCACTAAATGAAGTGTTTTTTAAATAAACAGACAATAAAACAGGAATACCCTGCCACAGATCTGTCATACCTAAAACAAAGTAACCACCTGGTAATTCATGTATGTCTATTTCAGTGCTGACACTGTAAACAACTGGATCATGAATGTTTGTATTCATAATATCCAAGAGGAGACAAGCAGCTCTAATGCATCATAGTCTAATGAATAAATGCCTGTCTGCAGGGCCTGAAAATGAGTCTCAAAACATAAATAGCTTCATTTTTAAGTCATTGCTTATAAAAGTTTAAATATACATAGTAAGAAAACCTAAACCAAGAAATTGACAATTACTTAGCAAAGTACAAAATCTTTCAGGTGCTGTGTAACCTCACACTCGGACAATTTTTGTAGTTATTTCACTGCTCTTTTTTGAAAGCTGTTGCAAACTTTGCCATGTTTAATGGTTAGACATCTACTCCTAATTTTCAGAGCAGATTTATCTATGGCTAGTTGAAATATATTTTTATACGTCTTCTGCCTCACTAGTATTCACACTTCTGACGCATTTTTAGTATGTATATAATATCGTCTGTCAGTCTCCCTTGTGTCTAAGCCTATAAAGCACTTTTCTTCTTCTACCACACATTTTTCATTCCCTTCTAGGCCCTCTGCATCTCTCCAGCTCCCATCTTTCTTGGATGGGTGACTCAGATTGATGAGATCTCACTTAGGAAGCCATATACAACCTTGTGCAATAGCATGACTATTTTTCTGTTGGAAATATCCTGCTGGACATATTCTACAATCACATCTGCCTTTTCTTTGCTGTTGTGTCCTGTTGGTCTCTCACAGCCATTCTGACATTTATAGCAGGTCCTCCTCCTTCTCATTTCCTCCAGATCATCTATCCAGTTTTTAATGTAAATTCTTGTTTCCTCTCACCAAGAAAATACTGTGTAGTTTTATAAATCCCATTATTTCAGTTTTGAGGATAATCCAGTTCTCTCTGTACGATATCCCGATTTTCTATTTGACTGACAATGTCCCTGACTTTATTCTCTTTTTATTTATATAGATTAAAATATCCTTGAAAATTTGTTTTAATAATCTTTGTAAAATCTGACTTTGTTTAACTTTTGTAAAATCTGATTTTACCCCGTATTTCTTGATCTCCAAAATACGACCGCTTTCTTCATCAATCCATTTGTTCTACTCCTTGAAGGCTCTTTTTCTTAAATCCTATATTGTTCTGGAAATGGTCTTTTTCTCCCCATTTTTAGAGCTCTTTGAACATTTTCCTACACTTTTTGTATACACTTGTAGTAGATTTTCCACTTCTGGCTCAGAGAAATTCCAGTCTCTCCCCATTCATATCCACCCAACTGACTTAACACTAAGAGCTCCCGTGAATCAAAATATGTCCTATTAGAAGTGACAACTTCAATCACAGCTATGCTTTTGCCTGTAATTCTTCTCACTTAGAATGAATCAACTCATACCTAATTCGGATTTTGCACACTTTTCTCTCTCCCATTTTCCTTCCCTGAACTATGAAAACCTTCAACACATCTGTTACGGATGTTATTCCACCACGTTGTTTTTTTCAGTAGTATGCTACTATGTATTCTTCATGAATTCTCTAAGTGCCTCCATTTTGTCCCATAGGGTCCATGAACTAAAAAGCAGACTCTTGTTCCTGATGACACCGTTGGCACTAGCTCTAGCTGTTTTCCACTCACTCTGCTATTTACCTGACTACCTTTCTCATCATTAATAGGAGGTGCTGTTCCCACATTGCTCTTTCTTCTATCCAGTAACATTTTGTTATTTACTATCATAAAATAATTTCTCAATTTTTTCTTTACAAACAGATATAGAAATTAATAAAAGCCTTTCCCAATTACCAGCCTTTATATCCTAAACATCCCTCCCATCACTGACAAGCCTCCAAGGTTTCTATAGGGTACCCTTGGCAAGTCTATCTCCAGAAAGAAAATCCTCCAAGAGTAAAGTCTCATTCCATTAATGTGTCTCAATGACTGAATATCCTAAATCCCTGGTTATTGCAGCAGCTCTCTACAACCTTACTTTGACAGCTGATGTTATACCTACAAGCAGAAAATGGATCAGGTAAGAGAAGTGTCTTATTTATAAGATAATTAGTTTCCTGATAATGATTTATCAGAAGGGGGCAACTTTTGATGTTACAAGTTCTGTTTTGTTTTGTCTACAACTAAGCTAAGTCATTGCAAGCTGTTAGAAGTTCTACAGTTATTTTTCTGCCTTGTAATATATGTCAGCTTTAACACAATCCATACAATAGATGGAATTTGATGAAAATCATCCCAAACATGGCACATACCCCTCAGTCCATATGCAAGGACAGATCATTTCTCAAAGCTGACATCCAGTCACAGAAATAGTGATGTGGGGCCACACACAACAGCACAGAGGTCTGAGGCTCGTGAATATATTGATTAAGTGAAAGTCACAGTTCAAAGTGACATTTACAAATATACCAACAAACTCCAGCCTATTTTATTTAGAACAATCCTAAATTATTCTGCATTTTCAAACCATTTTATCTAGGAATAAAGGATAGACGGAGTTTCTGCCACCCTTAGCTGCACAATAAATACATAGTTACTATGAAATGCCCACAAGATAATATTTAGCCCTAGCCCTGCAGTACTGACAACAGTATTTAGGCTAGATAGTGGCTCTTCAACAGCTAAATTAAGTTTTCTCCATATGCACATGCATTCACACAAGCACTAAATGTTTCTTATTGAAATTACCAAAAGTAGTAATAATAATCAACAATATTGCTAGTTTTAAAAAGCTAATTCCACTTAGTTCTTGCAATAACACATGCACTATAAAGAGAAAACAGAGATAAAATTAATGCAAGACATGAAAGTAATTTTATTTCTCTTGGTTTAGTTTATAGTTGAAAAACAATTTTATCCATGAAAAAAACCAATTTGGTTTTTACTAATATTTGGAAAGCCAGTGAGAAGAGCAGAGAAACAGTCATCAGCAACAAAGCAAAGTTATACAATAAGATGATTCCAACAGTCTTCCCTGTGAATACACTGATTTATTTACATGATTATTCCATTATCAGAGAAAATAATGTTGCTTGGTTCCTTTACCACTAAATTGAACTTACACTGATTTCTTCCTTAGTGATGTTGATAATAGAGTCTGGTCTGATTACTCATTAATATCTTACTCTTCCCCTTTAAAGAAAACAGAAATATAATTTTAAAAAATTGCTACAAGACAATCCAGATAAAATATAGACTATTTTTACACAAGTGTTCAACATAACCATGGAAAATTTCTGCTAGTGGTAGTTATAGTATTTTCATATACACAGTGGGTGAAGAGAATCAAATGCATCTCTGAAATTAGAACAGCAACCACTGGAAAATGTCCAAGGGTTTGCTTTCCTCCTTTTGATATATGAATTGTGTGTACTAGTTTGGGAAAAACATATTCTTCTCCATTATTATTTAGTTCTCTCCTCATCATTACTCAGGTTCTTATTCGTTCCTGTGTGTTGTCTATAAGCTCTATTACAAACTGTCTAGTATAATGGCCATCTTTGCATTATTCATCTCTTGATTATTTCCATCTTGAGATATTACTGCAACAAAATACACATACTGACTGAAGAAGCAAATATGAAGAAACAAGCGACATGCTAGAACCTCAGGCTCATTAAGGAATGTGCATGCTTTGATGAAATCCTGCTTTCACTGAGTCATACAAAGCTACAAAAGTTCGTCCACTTCTGGTTTAACCGTCTCTTGGGAGAAATATGAATGACCTTGCTTAATGACAAACTACTACCTCCCAGTTTCTGGACTTAGCACATTACTGGCCCTATTCTCATACTTCCATCTGACTGGCCCTCAAGTTCTATTCTTTGCCCCCTCTCTCATCCCCTTTCCCCCTCCGTATCAGTAGAAGTCTGTTTATGTAGGCACATACATATATATATATGTCCTACATACATAGGAGAAGCTGTTCCATACTTTTGATGCACTTCTTGAGATAAAGAAACTAGAATGAATTTTCATATTCTCTATTCCTTTCCTCATAACCCTTAATGCTTGACTCACATTTTCACCTTTAATTGGTGAAAGTGATTAAAGGAAACAAAAATCAAAGTGCAGTAAAGACATTTGTAATGGAACATTTTAGAGAAGTAGTAAGCAGTAATTTCAAAATTCAATTCCTTAATCAAAATTCAAGACTCTCGAGCAGTCAGCAGTCACAAATGTTTTTGAAATGGATGACAAGATGGTATACTATCAACAGGTATTGCCCCATATTGCAAAAACAAGCATAATTTGTTTCAGAATGGCACGGCCAGCAGACTGAGGAAAGTTATTATATAATCAAGACAAAATAAGCCATGTGTGCTTTCCTTGCTTGTTTTCAGTTTGGCAGATTTTAAATTCTTTCGACAACAGAAGATAAGCTAGTAATAGAACTCAATTTGTGAAGTTGATTGTAGCATTATTTACAAGCAAAGGAATTTACAAGAAGGAATAACTGCTTATTGATATTTTATCCCATACATTTTTCAAGCTAATTGGGATAGTGGCTTCTAGAAAAAATACTGAGAGAGGGCAGAGCTTGTTTAGTTTTACCTTTAAAATCTTCTCTGTCCCACAGAAAACTACCAACCGTCTTTTCATGGAGAATAGTCCAAAACTTTCCTCTGTGGTAGCTATAATTTCCCCTATAATGTACAAATTTAAAGCCGGCAGTATACTTACAGGAATTTAAACCCAATGTCTCTCCATATAGTAAGCAAGAAAATGGTGTGACTTTCTGTTATTCAAATGAATGTGAATAGGTAACATCTTTGTATAGATCCAGGTAAATTTTCTGGCAGATCAAAATAGTTTGACTGCAAAAGACCTTTAAAATTAACCTACAGTTACTTCTGCACTAATGAAAGAGCTTCCTCTCCAAGGCAGTTATTTTCATTACATTCTTAGCTCTCATAAATAAAGCAATACATTTTCCAATACAGAATGAGAGCTTCAGTGCCAAGAAATCTAGCTCAATTTGACGGAAAATAATATTTTCTAAAGATTTACACTTGATCCTTTCTACAGCTATCCAGATTATTTCATTGACTCAAATTGTGTATTTTTTGCAACTTTGAGAATTGACGATGGTGTAAGGGTCTGAAGATTTTAAGCCATGAAACTGAGCAGTCTAGGCTTACTTTCTTACAAGAACTTACATCTGAGATAAGAAGTATCCACAGCTGATGAACTTTGCCTGCTGCTTCTTAGCTCATTTTGTACAAAACCACAGTTAAAAACTTTAAATTCATTCCAGGCAATGGAAACCTTTCATCTATTTTAATAGGGCCAGGATTCCACCTACATATTTTCACTCAACAGACATTCTGCAGAGTCCTCCAAATAAACCTAATTACATTCTACACATGGAAAATGCCAGGACAGACTAGTTAAGAATTAGAATAGCCACTTTCATACTTAAAAAGCACAATCAATAGGTACAAAACCTTACTGATGCAAAAGTCACGCTCCCTGATGCAAAAGAACAGCTAATGCTCTGTTCTGAAATTGGTTATAGGATTTATTCATCACCAAAGAGCTCTAATGGATTCCGCTGAATGCACTTAGCTACAAATATTTCCCCTAATACAGTTCCCAATATGGAACTTCAGTGTAGCAAAGCAAGTGAACTTCAGCATAAGTTTTAAAAAAGAAAGATTAAAAATTTGGCACACAAGGTGTGGGGAACCACTTCAAATACACAGGAAAAATACCACTGCTGACCATCCTTTTAAAAAAATAATTAGTACCAAAATCCACAGTAAGCTTCTATCAGTACACAGGTGGGATGATGGTAATGCAGGCACAAACCCCATGGGTTGTGGCAGAAAGGGGAATCCTTGCAAAGAGAGGCTGGGAAACATAGTTGACATTGATTATGCTGGAGTTTGCCAGCTTAACTGGGGATAGGAAAATGGCTGATTTTTTCTGGAGTTCACTGACTGTGCAAACTATTCACTTAATAACATTGCCCATTTTTCTTGCTTTATGCACATTGATTTCCAAGCCACAAAGCTTTGGATGTTCTCATTTGTCTTCCAAGGGTAAATCTATCAGAAACATTGTTGTCCTCTCCTTCAAGGAAAAGGAAGAAGGAAGGAAGATCAACCAATGCCTTTTTTTTTTTCTTTCCCCCTGCATGTTGTGCAAGAATGAATTAGAGAAACACACATTCATTACTGAAAGGAAGATAAGTGTGACATGGCAGAAGCTGGCTGTTGGTGGGGTTTTTTTTAATTGAGAAAAATGTAACAGTATCTTCAATTACACTGCGGAGTTCACTGATTTCGGTGGAAAATGTGACAATGGAGGAATTAAAGGAAAACAAAAAAGAAGGAAATGGGGCAACTGCAAGAGAGGCACAAAAAGAGAAATGGGAAGTGCAACAAAGGCTAAGTACAAGGTAAAAAAATGCTTCTCTTTCTCCTTAAGCTGATTCTTTTGGCCTAGTTTTATGCTGATATAATCTCACTGGTTCTGTAAGTTTATACTTCAACATAACTGTAATCAAACAGACAAATGACATACTGTCATTTTTATTTATGTTTATATTTTCTTTGATCTTAATTGGGGTTTATTCTCTACTGCCTTTAATACTACATTGCTGACATTGAAGAATAGTGAACATAAGGCACACATTGCTTCCTAAATCCACAAATAGGTAAGGGCAGAAATAATTTTGTTCCCATAATTAAACAATGGGCAGACAAAATGACCTTTAGGGACTGAATACTCATTAAAAACTCTATTACTATTGACAGGCATGAGGGGGCTTCATTACCCAAAACATCTTTGAAAACGCTTCCCTGACTAGAGGGTAGCAATCCCAACAAACTTTTGTCAATACCTCTTTTTTAATAATCTCTTTAAAAATATTTCTTCTTACACTATTCATAAAATAAATAAGCTCTCACATGCATTTCAAGATGAAAATAATACTCTCTCTGAGTACCCCAGGCACACAGCTCATAATGCTATGTTTTCTTAGAAGACAAACTATATTCATGTAATTATGTGTATATATCGACAAAATGTTCTCTCTGAAAAAGCTTTATAGTAGAACTGTGTCAGTTTAAAGACAGAAGAAAATGAAGAGAGCTGCCTGTCCACAATGGTAGAAAATCTTAGCTTTTGTTTACTTTGGCTCTAGCAGGCAACACAGTACTGAAAAAGATTAATTTATAACGAGAATCACAGCTGTGAACAGAGGGTTCACAGCAAGCAGAAGTACCAGACTGCAATGAGCACACCTTACATGTTCTAGGCAGAACTCTTCACACATAATGAGGAATATCAATTGGAGCATTCCTAGTCCTGTGCTCCGGAACAGCATCTGGATCTGTTTTAATTTCTGAATAGAAGAATATGCATTTCTCCATCAAACTGGGACCAGAAATACAAAGGTTTGAAAAATAAAATGTAAACTGAAAGTAATAGCAATGGCTCTGTGACAAAACCCTAAAGTACTTATGACTAGTGTCTCCAAATGTTAGTAGACTAAGCGATAGCAATGGCAAGAAGGGAAGATGCACCAGGTCATTTAGCCAGACTGTGCAAACACAATATTCTCATTTTGGTGTGTGTGTCCCCCTTTTTGTCTTTAATCACAGTAAATAAAACGGTCAACAGCAAGAGAGTGCAAGCCAACAAAATCTTACACTTCTGTCTAAGCTCTAGAAAATGTAACAGCACACAGTGTAAAGCTCAGGAAGAAACAAACTTTAACAAGTAAGCATCAAATTATTGTATTAGAACTTTTAAGCAATTGTTTCGTGAGCCTTTAAATGTAGTTGCAAGCTGAAAACACAGAAAACTGTCTTAAAGCGTGAAAAAGTTCTTCACAGCCATCTAAACTGTAATCTGATACTTCAGCAACAGTGAATAAATCGTTAGGATTCTGAAAGCTCTACTGAAACCACTGGGGGTATCACTAAGATCAGGGTTCATAACAACAATTTATAAAATACTAAAATATATTAGTTTCAAACACACTGCACATTCTGGTTTAATTCTTTTTTTTCATACTTAAAGTCTTCTATCAAATACTTCACCAGATGATGCCACAAAGGCTAAAATATTCAACAAGACAAGGAAGGGAGGAAGGTTTGGACTAAACAAGCCACTATCGAAAAAAAACATTGAGCTGTCAGGGACTGTGCTCCCAACTAAGCTTGGGTTCTCTTCTACCTCGATTCAAACAAGCTCTCTAAATTACCATCACCCAATGCTTGAACTAAGTTACCTGGTTCTGAATCACCTGGCCTGTAGTTCTTTCAATACCATTTTGACAAAGGGTTTTAAGAAAATTCCAGTTACTCTGAAACTCTTCAGTAAAGTATCTTCATTTAAATATAGCAAACATATTTTTGCTACCAGCCTACAGAACAAAATGATTAATTCTTTCAAGTTTTCTATGAGCACCATCTGGTTGTTGCGATTGTTGCTATTTTACTTATCAACATGTTTTAACAATTTTTCTTTTGACAATTTAGTCTTTGACAGTGTCTTTTTGCCTGAGAACATGGGGTACTTTGTATTCTCACCACATTTGTGTTACCCACAGAGAGGGCTGGGAACTGTCAGGCAGGATGGAGAACATATCGACAAGCTTTGTGCAGGGAAACAATTTCAGATGGTACTTTCTTGGAAGGAGGGGAAGTTTTTTTTCAAGTTCAGCAGTGGAGTGCTCTTTCTATAGATGTTGGGGTACCCCACTGATTCATTCTGAGAAGGTATTTGCTCCTTAGTGAATAAAACTTGCACTGAATGCCAAACCAAAAAGCTTTGGAATAGATGGAAACCCTCGTGTCTAAGTAGTCATTTATGTTTAGGAGATTCCTATGTTTGAGAAGTAATAAGAGAAGACTGTGGGAAATTAATTTTTAGTGAGATAAGTGACCCATCTTGAAATACAAGTAGGTGGGGAAGGACAACTTAAGATAATACGAAACTGCAGCAGAATGCCTCAATAGAACAAGTTAAACTTGTGGTTGATGATGGGTATGAGCTAAAAAACATACAAACATTGTTCTAAGGTGACTTTGGTTTTTTTGCACAACATGAAATCGGGCCCTTTTCTGGTATACCTTTTGAAATCTTCAGCTCATTCAAAACACTGACATTTATGCACTCCTAATCATACCTAGAGATTCACAAACACTAACCACAACCTGTTACAAAAAGGAGTTTCAATTAATAGCTACTGAGAGGGAACACTTCTCATCTATGACATGAAACATCTTTTCTGTGGAAGCTGACTTTATCATAGTATATCATACATTTTGGTCTTTAGCTGGATGTCAAATATCAGGTATTTTAAAGAACTAAACCCAAAAATAGTTAATGCCCTTGAAATTCATAGAGAAACATTTTGGACAAATGCCTTCAAATGTGATTGTTCAGAAAATATCATTGATTGGGTGAGAATTTGCATATCATTTACTTGAAAATGCATTTATACAAGAGATAATACATATGTGCTTCCTTTTTCATATTTGCGTTAGGAATCATTAAGCAGAGGAACATATAATCCTCAGTGTAATCAATGACAATTTACAGAAGGAATCTTTGCATGCTGTTAATTATGATTAACTTTCTTGTACCTAGAGATCTACTTTGAACTAATATTTACCAGCAAGAGTCTGTGTCTACTACAAGATAATGTTTAAATTACACATTTCCAGCAAAACTTCCATGCTACCAATCATCATCTACTGTTACCAAGCAACTTTCCATCAACAGGGAGGGTCACAAAAACAAGTGAAGAACAATCTAGAAAACAGGGAATTAGCGCTTGGTTCAAGCCTCTCAAGCAATCTACTTCAGCATCACAAGGCTCTTGAGCAAGACTTCATAGTCTTCCTGAAGTGCTATCTTAAAAGTGCTGTGCAATAAAAACCACTTTTTTAAACTTGTTCAATTTGTCACATGACTTCATTAATCTCTTCCTGTTTGTATGATCAGCCAGACAATAGAACAGTTCTTTCATTGTCTATAATCCCACATTATTAAAGGAGCATGTGCTCCTTGTAGAGGACAGATCATAAAGATGTACTGACAAAAACCAGAGTTTGGATTTTCTTTTGGTTTTTTCTTTCTTTTAAATTTATCTAAGCTTTGTGTCAAGACTGAATTTCATTAGATTCTAAGTGAACCAAGTCAAAGTGGTTCAAACCACGTAATGATATAGTAAACTTTCTAAGCTAATACCCAGCCAAAACACCTAGCTCTAAAACAAACTTAGGAAAAAGCCTCAACTATAGCACTGAGTATGCTTTCCAACATAAGCATATCTAACTTGAACAACATTTTTTTTCCTTTTTAGTAAAACAAAATTAAAAAAAAAAATAACACATGGCTATGATTTAACCTACACACACAATGGGAATGTCAGTGTACTCATTCAAATGCATTTGGGACCTCAGTGCTTCGTAGCATTTGTGTGCGACCTTTATGAAGAGACTATTTCTCTATGATAGAACTCTAAAAATTATACCTTTTTAAAGTTCTGATGGGAAAAAAATACATTTTAACTACATGAAAACAACTGGTTTGGATCTTCCGCTGGAAAAAGAATAACGAAACTGAGCAAAAAAAGTGTTTACACCCATATTATTGTTTTAATATATTCACCCTTTGTTAAGCTTATTAAGCATAAATTGATCCTGTATTTCACGTACGGTTAATTTGTGTACTTCCTTTAAGCCTAGTCTCAAGAGGATAAAAAAATTTCTACTGTCTTTTTCTTATTCTCGGAGGAGTCCATGTAAAATCTACCCTATAATACCCCCAGGTGTTTAAGAAGTCACCTTACTGCCCATCACAAAGACGAAGAAAGATATATTCCCTTCAGATTGGGAGCATTTGACATAAGAACTTCCTCACTTATTTAATGTATTTCTAACAGCAGCCAAGCAAAATAGTGTTCTGGAAAAATGTGCACTATTACTGATGTTATTCTATTTTCTATAAAATCTTTAATAATCACTGGACAAACAATTCTCCACTTAAAGGGCAAACCGCAGAAAAGAAAAAACAAATTTGCACCTCTGTCATCAGAAAATCCTGTGGATTTAATTTTAATACCAATTCAGTAGTTCCTTCCTTCAGTCCTTACTCAAGCCATTTTTCTACTAACATGAACAGTTTTGCCTGACAAGGCCTGCAAGATTTTACCTCTTCTGCTGCACACATTTTCTAGAAAACAAAGATAATCACTTTAAAATGTCCAATTACTGATCTTCATAGCACGTTCCTTGCACCAAATATGTACGTGCCATTACAAAAGAGCCTTCTTTAGAATGTATGTTTTAAAGATAAAAGACTAAGGATTAAAAAGATACATATACCACATATTGAAATATCACATGTATTCAGAGGCCAGTAAAACAAAGTGTTTGAAAAGCCTAATGTGATCCCATACTTTTAATATGCAGGCACCTTCCAAGCCTTCTGTACGGTTACCAACCAGAATTCACAAGCTGCCTCTTTTCCAATCTCTCTGTTTCGGATACAGGAGCCCTGTATTTCCCGATCTCCCCACCATTCCACATACAAAATTGTTTGGATGGCAACACCTTCGAAATGTAGTAAGAGGTGCAACAGGAGTATGGTATGACACATAAGAGACAAGAGTTTAGTCTACCCTAATGAACAAAGAAGAAACATTACTATAGCCACTATGCTTGCTTTCTGTGTCTTTGCCAAGGTTCATTTTTAATCTTTGGGATATACTGGAGTCTGGTTTTAATGAATACCTGGGATAAGGAATTGTCTTGCATTTTCAGAGCTCAGAATTTTAACTACTTGACTTTTATTTGCTTTGTAAGTCTGAAAACACACGTATCTCCTACTCCTACTCACAGCAGTCTGAGGATTAACATAAAAGTTGACTTCAATCATTTCCATGCTGAATTTTTTCCAAAACACGTTAGGAAACTAAAACCAGAACTGCACTGATGATACAAATTACCCAGGACTCCAGTCCTGAGCACAAGCACCTCCTGTGGTTCAGATAAAAGAATTTAGAAAGTAACTGCTATCCTATTTCTCATTGTGCATTGAACTTTCAACTGCTTGAACATAATCAGCCTGATTATGCTTGAGCATTCAGTCAGTTAGACAGTGAACTACTTGAAAACAATCTGATCCAAATACTGATATAGGTGCAGACTGAAAACACTAGCAAATAATGAATTTTTCCATCAATTTAATTTCTGTTCTGCAAAAGCACTACAGACTACTTAAAAAAAACAAACGACAAAAGCAAAACAAACAAACAAAAAAAACCAAACAACCCCAAACCCTCAAATTGTTTGAAAGACCTAGAAGGACTCTACAATTTATGGCGAAGACAGAAAGGGCTGAAGAGTATTTTGTTGAACAGATGCCCTTAGAACATAGCAAAGTGTAGACATATATTTTAGGTACTTGATCCTAGACCTCAAAACTCAACTGCTTAGAGGCATGTCTGTGCAGTCAAGATCCAGGTTTTCACTGCAGTCAGCCCAGCCTGAAATATTATAAAATGTCATCTACAGTAATTTTTGTTTCCTGCTTCCTGCTATAGTCATAATTTAAGGAACCTAAAATGATCGGATATTGTGATACTGGTATTATGAATCAGGACGAAAAAAAGACCTAGTAAATGTATTATGAGCCTTAAGGAAGTATTGTATATCTATTTGTATATCCATAGTTTCCTATCCATCATGCTATCCTTTAGCAATGAGTTAAGACAACAAAGCAGTTCAATATTGAATTTTACATATGAGGAATAAAGTCTTAGAGAGATTAACAGACTTGTCTGGTAATGACACAATAAACATTTTAGTAACATCACTACAATAATCCAGATCTTTTGACTGCTAAAGCACACTGCTTCCTAGTAATCTCATTTAACATTTCTGAACATCATTTCCTCATCCACTTACCCTATCTAGTTATTTTTAGTTAAAGATGTAATAAAATCTGTAGACTCTCAGGTTTTGAGGAGGGTTCGTGATATTTCCTTAATTTTTAAGTGGAAAGGTAACATTTCAGAAAGGCTAGCACTAGGTCTATTAGATTAGAGGTAAGGTTGGAAGGATTCTTAACAGAAGTTTAGCAGTGCTGACTTTGGACATGAAAAGCCAGAAATGAGAAAATCCAGACCATCCACATGAGGTTGCATTTTGGCTACTTCCTCCTTTGCAAGTGTGGTGGAGAGGAAAGGAGACTCCCCTCCGTTAATTATTTGCCATCAACTGTTCAACATCCAGAAGGGATGTTAACTGAAATAAGCAAACAGGTATTCAGGAACATCTGCAAGTTTGGGGTCAGGCTTATCTAGGGACTATATTTCACTGCAAAGCCAAACTGCTTACATGGCTGCATCCTCTAACCCCAATAAGGATGTTTGAGTGCATTACAAGAGTTGATGTAATGTTCATTTGTACTTTGAACATAGATCTCTTGCTATATCAAAACATTATTCAACTAAACTACCTATGTGAGCATGAGTGGGGTATGGGGTAGGGGAGAGGAGAGGGTGGGAGATGAGGAATGCTTGTAAGATGTAGCATTATATCAAAAAACCTACTCATTTTTTTGCTTCATGCTTTTAATAGAACTTTTACCGTTCCATCTAGCAAACAGCCATTCTGTTCAAAAGGGAAGCTTTATTGTAACCTTCAAACGAGTGGTGGGCTGGTATTACGGAACTGAACGCCTTTGGCAGTTATAAATAAACAATGAAATCTGCATGGTTCTCTGTCCTAAGAAAAGATTTCCTGCTGAAAGTATTTGAGGGCAAAACACAGCCCCTAGTTTTTTCCTTTGGAATTAAAACTCTTTCTTCATAGGAACTTTAATACACAGAAATCAAAGTGGGGGGGTTTCCCCCCCTCTTCTTCAACATCAGGAAACTGATATATTCTGAAATTTCTTTCTTTGTGCCAACCCAGCTTTATACACCAATTAGTTGGGGATTATGGGCTGGAAGGGAAGATAATTAGATTTTCCTGTGCCGCCTTCTTTTATGCATTCAGATTTTACATCGATTCTCAGATAAAACATATCTAAGTTAATGCTAAATACAGTCTAGTTATAACAAAGAAACAATAACAACACATTCTCAGAATATCCTGGTTTGGGGTTTTCAGGATTTTGTTTGGTTGGGGTTTTGGGGTTTCTTTCGGGGGGGCTGGGGGGGTGGGGGGGAGTGTTTGTTTTTAAAGGGCAGCCTTTTCTAATGGACATCTTGACTTCCATAACACATGCAGGGGAAAAAATAAAGATGCTTGAACATAAGGCTGGCAGCCAGCTGTACAAGACTTATTCATAAATCAACTATGGTCTTGTTTTCCAGCTATCCAGCCATGTGTGGTTGGAATGCCTCCTGATGTTTTAGAGCAACTAGATTTAAATACATACAAAGCCAGATGCCCAGGATGGCAGAAGTTTTACAGGCAACCAGCTGGGATATTGTTTTGAAAGCCAGGGAGGAGAAAAAAAAAAATTAAGTTTTCTTAGGCCTGCTAAAGCATAAGGGTTACAATGATGAGATGAATAACCAGCCTCTCTAACTCTACATAACACATCTCAGGATGCTAGTGGAGAATAGAGCAAGTTGAGGTGTAGTCCATAATCTGGGGACCTACCAGAGGATGTTTCCAGCATGATAAACAGGAGACTAAGTGATTCCACTGCACCTCCAGGGAAGACAGCCAAATACCACCATGACCTGGTAACTCCGACCTCTGGAGACCCTGCTCATTCTCTGCCTCTCCCAGGGAAGGATTTATGATCAGTCTTTTACACCAGCAGAGTCCCACTTAGACTCACATGAGCTATTTGAGTAGGGAAGGGCCATTTGGACTATTCCAGAAGCACACAGCACTTCTGACAATTAGAATCCCTAACTAGGGCTAAATGCCAACTTTTCTGGCTCGGTCTAAGACAAGATCTTTTTCCTTCTATGCTAATAGTCCTTTTCTTTGAGTTTGGAATAAGAACCATCTTTTGTGCTTTGTGTCCAATATCTTTGGTCCCAAATCAAGAGGACTTTTTAACACGGAGCTGTCAGCAATTAATGGGAAATTCAAGTCACTGTGTTAATTCAAGCAGGTCCACTGCGGAATGTATCATGTTAAGAAAGAATGGATCATGCAGTGATCATCCCAGATCCATTTATGACTTAGACCAGTAATGTGAGAAGCTTTGTCATTAAAATTCACAGAAAATCAATTAAGAGAGGCCTATAGTAGACTGGAGTTACCACAGTGTGTCTTTACAGTTTCACAGAAGGTAACAAATGTAAAGGGATAGAAGATGTTAGTCCCAGTAAGCTAGCTCTGCTTGCCTGGTTAAAGTTCATTAAAGGAATTAAAGACTCATACTAAGAAGTGGAGGACGAAGGCAACATGATTTTGTTAGCCAGTTGGTTCAATATTGAATCATACAAATAACTGACACAGTCAGTGATTTCTCATCGTTTTGGCTACTTGTATTCTAAATCAGAGGTAAAAATACAAAATGAATACACTGAAAACTTTATCCTAATAATAGTTAACTATACTGTGTGTGGATAAACTTCTTAAAATAAATCTCTTCATCTACTGCAAAAAGCAAGGCACCAGTTACAGGAATGGACTTTGGTATCTTTCTTAAATAAACAAACATATATACAAAAAATTTTTAAGGGAATTAAAAATTAGAGCTGTGGTCTACTGCTACCTGTCACACAACATTAACAAGCCTGACTGCTTGGGTTTCTAAAAGATATACATGGGGGCTCAGTAACTTTATCGTTGCTTTATGTTATCAGCAAAAAGCGAAGCATTTGAGAGTACTGAAATATATCATAAGAACTAGTAAAAGCTCAGAGATGCTGCTAATAATCCTGGAAAAGAAGAGACAGACATTGAAGTGCTCTTTCTGTTCGATGGGGTAGCAACAGCAACAGATAAACTGTAACTGGACCATGATTTAGCCACCTGATAATCAGAAGCAATGTTTTGCTAAACCCGTGGTGAAAAAGCAGATGCTGACCAAGATACTTACCAAGCATGGGAAAAAGAGGCTTTGTTTGGTCATCTATGGGACTTTGACGAAGAAAACGTTTGCTGTTGTGATGAGACAAGGTTGTTTTGGTCCACATTAGAAAATGGGATGCGAGCTGTTTTTCCTGTCTCTGTATGGGGGACAAAAGAATGAGTCATGGTTCTGTTCTGCTTTAACCTCTCTCATAGGGGTAAGTTGTGCTTCTGCCTCAGGAAAATCAAAAACCACCAGTATTTTGCTAATCTACCTGAGGAATATAGAAACAATCAATTTATCAGAATGAATGCTGCTGTGTTAAAGGACTAATTCAGAGATCATGAAATTCTGCCAAAGAGGATGTCCTTGTGTACGAGAGAAACACTAAACCTTTCCCTTTTCAGTGTAAGAAATTATCTCACATAAAAGGTAGCTCATGATTAGATTTCATGTAAGCTTTCAACATCAGACCCAGCAAAAGCAAGTATTCTGAAAACCTTAACCACTCTGCTAATGGTTTTTTTAAATAGATGTGCACTTGTGCCAAATTGATATCACCGTAACAATGGGTTATAATAGTCACATGCATAAATGGAGTTAAATGTTGAATTGGTCTTTCGTGCATGCCCCAGCATGGCAACACGAAGTTGCAGTAATTGCATGACCACATCAGATAGCCAAGTGTTCTTTCACAGTTTCAGGGGAAAAAAAAAGGTTACTAAGCATTACAAACAACAGGCACCACTTAGCATAATCAGGCACACTGTTTCATGGGCTCACTTTAATTTTTTTTCATAGAAGTGTGGCAATAATTGTTCATCTAAACATATTTGCATTACGTTCAGTACAGCATTTCCACCTAGATTTACTACCTTACATATATTCCAGCACTAGTATTCAGCCTAAGATAAAAGTGTAAAGTGGATTTAAAAAATTGCCAAAACATTTCAATGAGTTCAACTAAATAGGACCATCTTTTGCCTAAGTTTTCTATTTCAGTGATTCCATCTGACAAGAAAGCAAAAGTATGCAGCAGAAGGTAGGTAACGATGCAGTCAGTAGTAAGGATCAGAATGAGGTGTGTTGGGTACGTATCCAGTATGGGAAGACAGGCAGAACAGGAAGAGCTGTGATTGCTGCAAAACATGACCAGTGAACACAGCTGAAAAAGCTCTGAATATACTCAGCCTACAAGTTTCTGCTTTAATAGCTAGGCTTGATCTGGGAGTGCTAACATTGTAATTGGAGTATTAGTAACAATAGTTCTTGTATTTAATAGATTGTTAACAATTTAATTAGATCAGTAATAAATTCTTGCTGTTGTATATACAGTGTTTTCTTGTTCCCCTTAACAAGACCTTAAGCGTAGTGCAGTAGTCTTGAATGAGCTTCTCCTTTTATCCTCAGAAGTTGTGAGAATAGCCCAAGAAGCTTCCATAGTTTACCCTATCCAACAGTGTGCGTATTATTATTTTGGAGGAAATACCTCTGAAATTAAGATGGAAGTTTATTTTCTCCCTTTTCTGTTAAGATTGCTTATTGGGTTGATTAAATGGGTTGTCAGACAATTTTTTTTAAATTTTTTTTATAAACCTTACATAGATCCACACTAATCAGTTGAGTCTCTGCTGCCACCAAACTTGAGGGAAGTAACACCTTTTTAACACTGCCTAGAAATACAGGAGTGAGATAAAACTAAAATACGCAGTCCCAATGAGCAAAGGAATTATGTTATATCCACCTTCGATAAGTCACAAAGACCAAAATCTTTTCAGAGCATGTCATTCACTTTCAGCCTTGGAAAGCGAGCCCTCAGCTCAGGGATGATCATGGATCAAAAGATGCCTCACTAAATTACAAGAAAAATGTCTGTATTCTGTTTTGCTGCAATCCTGTTAGTCATAACAAATCTTGTGTGCATCAGCTGAGTTCCAGGAAAATTGTATGCAACAGCAACACCCTTTTTCAGAGGCTATACCAGTACCTTATCCGTGACTTCTAGAAGACTTCCCCCCTGCCCCCAGCAACAAATCTACTAATCTTCCAAATCCTTATTAAATTCCACATCCATCTACCTCCACTCCTGCACAATACCGTAGGACTGCCCACAGGACAAAGGCCAAGTCTCACAAACTGCTTATCCTCCATATAAACCCTTACACATCTTAGACTGGAGCTCTTGAACAGCAAAACTTTCCAAGAGTGCCACTATACTTATGATTAGGGATAAATTTGTTTCTAATGTTAAGCTCCATGCTACGTTAGGTTTGAAACAGTTAAAGTTATATAAATTATTTATTATTCATCCTCCTGTAATGTCCCTGCACTTTAGAGCTCCAGCTCTACTGTGCTAAGCATTTCACGAAGACAAACAGAATTGACTGCTGTCCCAAAGTTCCCAGTGTCCTTCATGCCTTTAGAAAAATAAAGAACATTCACTGTTGAGCCCTAGGACACAAATTCAGTTCAGATGAGAAATCTTCCAGAATGGTTCCCTTCCTATTTACGTCCTAACAAAACCACAAACACACATACAAGAAAGAGAGATTTTTATAAGGAACAAGAGTTGTTTAAAAGCAAATCTCTAAACTAAGCCTGTGATACTCACCCAGAACTTAAACACAGGAAAGTAGGCAGTCTTAACTACCTATTTCACATTAAGAGATACCTAAACTCTACAAAATTGAATTAATTAAGAAACTGAACAGACAGCAATATAACCATATTTTATTTATTTATATTATTATATTTATTTATTTATTATTTATAAATAAATATTATTTATATTTATTATTAATATTATTTATTATTTATATTTATTATTAATATTATTTATTTATTTAAGGATAAGTACACAGAATGTTTTCCCTGAAACCAGTTTTTTTAATCCTAATTTAGTGCTTGAGCAGGATTAGCAATTGGAAAAAAAACACTGAAACTATAAAATCATTTCTCCACAGGATGGAAACAAAAGGTAATTATTTAAAAACTAGAAAAAAATCCAATCAGAAACATAAGACATTATGTTACCATGTATTATTTTTATCCCCAAGAATTCCCCATATAAAAGGCATGGAGAAAACCATAATTCAGACGTGGGAAAACAGAGGGACCGTAAAAGTGAAATGGACTTCTGACAAATGATACTGTATAGAATATGAGTCCACAGACTGACAAAACAGAACACTCCAGCACTAGTAAACTAGAATAGTGTATATTCCAGCTGAAGCACAGATGTTTCGGTATTAGTCTTTTTAACTGGGACACTTACTTGCTAAGGCTACTGAACTTTAAATTATTTTTGAGTTTTCTGGGGGTGGGGTGGTTGTTTTTTGGGGGGGGGGGGTTTGTTTGTCCATTTTAATGTAGTGTGAGGATGGTTTGGAAGGCATGACCTTCCATTCTTAAATTCACAGGTTACCTGAATTACCAGGCCTGATTGTGTACTCCCAGCTTTATCCCAAATAGCCCAACAATGTTGAACTTTCATGTAAGCATTGCTTGATTCACTCTCTGTACCTTGCATATTCTCAGAATCTTTGAATATTGGGATGTTTATAATCTTTATGAAAGACATACCTGAGTTAAAGTAATCCAGACTACTTAAAACAGAATTAAGAGGAGCAAATTTGCAGCATTAATAGTTTTGCTTTCTGTTTGTATCATATTTGTAATAACTTGCTCAAAAACCTTCCTACATTATTATTTCCATGCAGCTGTAGAAATTACAGTCTTATAAATCAAGGTAGAGTAGGGAAACATGCAGATTTCATGACTGAGTTTTTTTTTTTCTAGACTGCTTCTTATAAGCATCTGTGCAAACCGTAAGCCATTCTTCCAGTGACACACTAGCAACAGCAAGAGACACCAATCTGCCCTCCTCTTTCTCCTCCTCTGATTACAGACTATGAGGTAACAAGCCCTACTGCTCCATACAGGAAGCATTTGGATGTTCTTTTCTGCCCAGTAATGTCCAAGACTTCACCTGTTTTTTTCTGTAGCTATTCCAGTTTTCACTTGCTTCTATTTCCTTCTCCTCTAGCTGTCTATGGAAGGCAGTTATTCTGATCAGATGGCAATAGCTTGCTTAGTATCAAGCATACAGACATACTCACGTTGGCTTTAAATTCCACACAGAAACTGACTTTCTGACTCACCCTATCTTCCCGTCCTCCGACAGTGATTTAGATCTGAGAGAACATCATTTAACATGCTCATCTTTACATATGGAATCTGCCTTCTTGGAGGAAAATAATTTACTTCTGCATTAGAGAGCTGAAGTAAGAATAGGAGATAAAACCCCTAGCACTTATAGCTCTTTAAAATCTCTTCATTCTCATAGCCATGCATGCAGAAAACTTTCAAAGGAAGACGAGATTTGCTATACCCTATCAGATCACTGGTGCATAGACTCTGCTATCTTGACTCTGCCAGTGCTTCAGCAAAACAAAATCCTTGTGATGCTCATAGAGTAGTCAGTTTTGTATCAACTTTTTGCCTCAGTGCTGGAGATTTTTTTTCATCGCTCAATCCTACTTACTGGCTAAGCAAAGTGAGGCCTAAAGCACTGCTCTTCAGAAGACACTCAATTTGCCACTGAAGTTTATTTGTATACACAAAAATGCTGGCCCCTTTCAAATGCTGTCACACTTTCTCATTTGTCATGTCCTTCACGCATGTAGGTATTTTTTATTTGTTTAAAGAAGACTTGAGTTGTCTATCACTTGACATCAGAATCAAAAAAAGTGTTAATACAACCTACACTGCATTCTTTTTCAAAGAAAACTGTGGTTAGCCTCAAAAATCATTTGCCTAGTGCAATAAATGCCTAGTTCAGAAGAAGGGAAGTTTTGCTGATATACCTCAGCTAATGGAATTCATCAAAACGAGCTGCTTCATTTCTCCTTTTGAAAATTCGTATGCTAGAAGAGAGGTTACTGCACTGAATTGCATTGCTTTTGAACTGCGACACACACGACTCCTATATCTATTTCTTCCTAGGAACTGCTTTAAAATATTGAAATGGATCTACTTCTACTGGGATATTTCACATAGGATTCCCCTGTTATTGCACTTCAAAGTATAATCTGTCACTTATGTGACAGTATATAATCAGTAATCAGGAAGTATACATATAATTAGTTACACCAATGCAGACAGCAAGTTAGAGCTCTTAAAATATCAGGAAGATTTTTTATTACATCCTTTTAATTAGATACACAAAATAAAACTCAGAAGTTATCTTAACCAGAGATCCAAATTTTAGAAAGCAGCTGAGTATGTACTTCTGTTACTGGAAACTGACCATGATCTCTGGGTATTCATACTTGCAAAATAAAAGTTATCAGGTATCTACATTTTTGTTTTTGGTCTTGCCCAGAGTGCTTCAATCTTAATAAATGGCAGTTCAGTGACTTACGTCATTCCTATACCTTGCAAGTATTCACAAAAGGGTTTGAAATCTGCTGGTGATATGATCCAAGGTATCTTCTCAAAGCACATCTCCAAATGGATCAGAAGGTACGTAACCTGTAGCTGGAAAAAAAAAGAAGTCATGTCAGTATTCCTTGTATACAACACCTCAAATGTGAGATTACTCATCCATAGCACAGAAGATATTCTTCAAGTCCCTCCTTTACTCCTGTGAAAATTATTCTACTTTATAATGAACTAAATAACCATCAAGTCAATAAAAGAGTATAAGGGACATACAATTCATTTCCTAACCATGCTATAGCAATCTCAAGATGTAGGCAAAGTCTAGAGTTCTATCTTGGCTCCAAATATGTCAATGTGCAGGATTCTAGATAAGCGCAAAATTACTAAGCAAAAAGTCCCCTTCTCTTTCTTAGTGCAGTTTTGGGAGAGAAAATTGACTTCCTTCTGATTTGTGGAAGAGACACTTGCCTCCAGTAAGAAGTTTATAGAGAGATTACCTATTTTAAAAGTTCATAATTAGCAAAGAAAGAAAAGCAAAGAAAATTACATGGCAAAGACCCACTGTCCATTACAGTGAAGCGGGAGGGAGTGGGGAGCAAAAGATCAGGAAGCCTTATGGCTTAATCAAGTAATGAAATGTCCAGAAAGATAAAAACTGCTCCTTTTCCACAGTGCTTCTTCCAGCATTGCCTTCTGATACTAAACCTGACCTTTTCTCTTTCAAGTCTTCTTGATTGCAAGGGGAGCACAAGTGTCTTAACTGATTAAGTGTTCATACAGAACAGCAGCAGTCCCTCAGCTTCCCTGGATATCAGCATCCCTGAGTACTCTGTTTTCTAGAATACTCCTTTTAAGCACTGTTTGGTTCAGTGGAGCTTTCTTTCTTATAAAAAAAAAAATAGTAGTAATTCCAGCCTTTTGAGCCCCAAATATCATAAATACAAATCTGAAAGACAGTACTAAGTGCATTGTTTTACTTGCTTTTTTCTAAAATGAACCTTTGTTCATTAAGAAAACCTGTAGTTATAATATCTGAAGTGACATGAACTATTAAGATAAATTCAGCATAAACAATATTCTACCTCCACTGGAAGGGATCATCCAACAGACTTTGTGAATAACACAGGAATCGTTTCAGAATGTCCAACTACTTTCAACTAGCTACTGTAGAAGAACCATAAAATGCTGCCAGAGCCCACTTGAAGATCAGACTTTTGTCACGATAAGATTTCTACTGCTTGTCATTTTTAAAAGTTTTCAAAGTATTTGAAAAGCTGAAAGAAATGACTGTAAGCTGGAATGGAACTGTGGCTTGTATAGAAAGAGTGTTTAAATACCTAGAATCTAGCTAAGAAGCCTTCAAATCCTGAAAAAGCGTTTAAATGCATTTAGCATTTTCTGACTTGACTTGAGAGTCCCTGAGTTCAGTATCTGAAAAAGTTTGTTAGTGACTTGGTGGTCTGACAGAGTCAACTCTGCATCTCCTCCTCCATGAGCCAGAACAAAGATTCCTGGAGCTGTAATACAAAGGCAAGAGCCTTTGAGCGACTAGAAAAAGAAGTACGGCCTGAATCCAGATGATTGCACTGAGACAGTCAGAGTTCTCATCACTCATCATGCTTATTTTCAAGGAGATATAAGAATTGAAGCTTTCAAACAAAAAAATATTTCTCTGTTTGTGCTGACAATTGTGTATGGCTTAATTAATGTTTTTTGTAAACTTCAGAGTGGCCATGTCACTTTAGCCCAAAGAGGAAACTGGCTACATATGAAGAAAGGCCAAATACAGAGTAAACCTTTCCTTGAGTATTCTTTTGGCTTCAGCAATCTTTCAGAGTTTGGAGCGCTTCTGAGCCACAGACTACTTCCACACCACTGTATTTAGTAGCTATTCGTCAGTTTTCTTCAGTTAAATTGCTTGTTGCCATTCTGAACTTTGATCCTGTGGAAATAAATTCTATAACATAATTGCAGAACTGTAACCTGCCACCTGGTACCACCAATGGGTGGTTCCAATTTAGTGTTATAAATACTGAACAACGTTTTTCCTATTCATTTTCCTTCACAATTTTTTATTTATAATCTTCAATTATCTGCCAATTTGACATTGAAAGTAAAGGAATATGCAAAACTGAAATAAAATTTAATGAGGATTTTCTTGTAAATTTAGTCCCTATATGTTACATTAACTCCTTCATTTCTCAAGAAATTTCTGTGTAGGCACTTGCTCAACAAGAGAGTCCACCCTCCAAAACAAATGCTTCTGTTTTGGAGACAAAAATTTCCCCCAGATGCATAAGACATTCCTATCTAATCTTTTATTAGCTCTGTATATCCCAGAGAACAACCTGGCCCACAGTTTATAAGAATTAATAATAGACAACAAACGCTGTTTTTTTTATTTTATCTACCAGCTGCGATACATCGCTAAAATGTTCAGGTTTGTAAAAATCCATGAGAATGAAAGCAGAGGAACTAGGATTGAATTCAACACTGGATGAAAGCAAGCAGTGTCAGCCTCAAAGAAATATTTAAAGGTACTCAGAAGGACACGGAAAGGAAATGAAGAATCTCCAGAGGGAAAACAACAGGGTTATGAATGGCATGGAAAAAAAATACTGAAAGGAGAATACAGACAAGGCAGACGAGCAAAGCAATGCAAAAAGAAATCAAAGGTCTGTAAAGACTCACAAGCTACACAGGACATGCACAGAGTATGGAGGGAAATTCTGCATAATAACACTGAAACACACCAGAAAAAAGGAAAGACAGATAAAAAATAGCAACATCTAGCTTGCTGTTGAGGTTCAAGAAACATTGAGGACATAAAAACGTGCTCCCTGCCATACCTTTGCTAGACTTTGCCTTCCACTCTTGAGAAAACAGGTCTCACTAGCAACATACAGAGGAGGAGAAATTCACCAAAGAGAAAGTGTTTATACCTTGCTCCCCATCGTTATGCTCTTATCATCACAGACTCCACTAACTCTGGGACCAGACGATGACTTACATGGTTTGCTTTTTCCTCAGCATGTTTGTCACCCTTCTTTTCTTTGGAGTTGGAAAGGAAGGAAAAAAGCTTTATTGCCAACTGCGTACATTATTTTCTTTCCTCGGTGTCGGCGGAATTTTCTGTGTAGGCACTTGCTCGCCAAGAGAGTCCACCCTCCAATAAATTATGACATTAGAAGATACCCTCCTAAAGCTTGACAGAAGTTTGAGGTTTTCAGTTTCCAGTATTGTACAATATCAGCTCACCTTACACGTCCTGTGAAAGAGAAGACTGCAGGATGGCAAGCAGACTGGGACCAAGTGGCAAGAAGGAAGACTGACTTCAGTGACCCCTGAAAAAAAAACCACCAAACAGAATCAAACATGAGTTGGGGAAGAATACTGGCATGCACAATTCGATTTCAGATAGATTTCTGCTATCTAGTTAAACCACATTTTTATCTCCTCTGTCATGTTATGTTATGTACTCAAGGCAGCTACAAAGCTCCTAACTGTCACAAAGATCTGAACTAAATTATAACCATAAATATATGCAGCTTCAACTAAGAAAAAGTGATGCTATGTCCCTACAGTTGCTGTTTATAAAATACAACTGGTCAGACACAAAAAAAAAATATGGCCAAGAAAAGTAAGTAGTCGTTTTGGATGTTTACAAATAAAAATTACTGCCAGTCTTAATAGACTTACATCTGCTAGGAAAATGCAGAGAAAAACTGTGTTCATATTATTAATAAAGCTTGTTAAAAACTTTAAACTAACTCAAGGGAAAAAAGTTCACTTTTTTATTACTGAACACTGGGAGAGAAGTTTTAGTCTTTGAAGATTTACCATAAACAACATAAATGGAACAATAAATATAAAGGCTGTTTTTCTGGTATGAGAAGAATCCCCTAATTTGTGCTAGTTATTGGCTATTAACTGGGTAGTTATGAATCCCATCAATAGAAAGAAAATTGCTTCTAATATGTCAGGGATTTCTGAAGGACAGAATTAAAACTATAGTGTGTATTAGGGTAATACCTGAAGTAAAAATATACTTAAAAATTATGAGTTACTTTAAAATGCTGTAATAGTCAGTTCCTTTAGAGAATCAGTGGAATTTCTACATAAAATAACAGATAAGATTTAACTGTACTAAAAATTTTCCTATAAATATTTTTTTTTTTTTTTTCCATACGGGCAGCTGCTTCCTAGAACTTCCTTGCACGTATGGTCAGTTTTTAACCATTTTAAGAAAAAAAAAAAAAAATAGGTGTGTTTGCCTTTTTCTAGGACAATATCATAGGTCCTCCAAGCTTAGTTGCACGCTTTCTATATAACCTTAAGGAAAAACAACACTTGATCAGCCCTGCCTTTTAACTGCAAATAAGAGGAGGTTTTCCTCACCTCAGGACAGCACTGATTATTGAGAATAACAACTATATTGTTGTGAAACATTAACTAATATTTTTGCCTATAACTGGTCTCTGGACATTTCCTTTTATCTTATTTTACATGTTAAAACACAAAAACCTCCCTGGCCTTTCACAGAAATCAGTTAATCAAATAAAGACAGATTAAAAAAAAAAAAAATTGTTTTCACAGTTCACAATAAGAGCAAGTTACATTCCTAAAATATACCATTTAAAAACGTAAATAACAAGCCAGCAGGTATGTAAAACTGATATTTGAAGCAGTTGGGCTAGAAAGATAGGAAACTCAATGCCATGGTTGACATAAAACAAATGCAGATGCTCAAGGACATACCTGAACTTCCGAGTCTGGGATATAAGCTTGTATTATTAAAGCAACACCATCAATTGCGATTTCGATTGAGAACAACGATTTCTAACAAAACTGACATTTTCTGAAGTTGAATACCATTTGTGGTGACCACTGATGAACCCTACATATTATTTCAGAATTTCAGTTGGCACTACCTGTCTTTCTAGGTACAGGAAAGGAAGAAGTATCTGTTCTTTTTTTAAGTACAAGTTTCTAATAATACACAGTTCTGTAGCTTAATTAGAAGTCTTTCAATATTTTTAATAAGAGCTAGGAAAGAACCTGTTTTGGTGTCAACTGTCCTTAGTAGCAACATTTCACAGCATGCAACCTGAAAAGGTCAACTTGTCAGGCAATAATACATAAAATACAAATGAAAATGAGGGTAAGGAAAATCATCTTGAGGTGAAACTATTCTACAAAACCAAAGCGGCAATAAGAATCATCCTGTTAGTATGAACCATGCATTCCTCAGCTATGACAGAAAGCATAGCTCTTAAAAATCTGTTCATTACACTAAAGATAAAAAAAAATCAGCTAAATATCAGGTGTTAGTTTGTTCACTAGTCAGCTATTTTGGCCATCATAATTATTATCACAGTATTAGCATAACAATTTAACAGATACATTCCAGATGAGAATTTTAATTCATTCACTAGTTTAAGGCATGCTATGCTTTGATTCTATCAATAACATCCAGCTGCCAAACAGTTAATTTTCTGTTTTCAACATCATGTATAATCAGCTGCTTGACTAATGACTCACCGCAGACCTCTACATAGGAGGTAGAGATCTACACAGATTTGCCTTTGAGAACTTTTCACACGTCTATTACATTTCTGTAGGCAGCTTCACAAAATGGTGGAAAAGCTATTCCAAAGACCTATATCAAAGAAATAACACAGCACTATGTGTTTTCTCCAGGCATGAAATTTTTAATGGGTTTTGGGAAATAACACAGAAGCAACTCCTGTCCACAGAAAAGATTTAAAATGTTTTTGTTTCAAGGATAACCAATTCTACGTTTAGAATTTCTGGTCCTGAAAGCTGCATTAGGTCCTTCATATTGAGTGCTGAATCTCCCCAGAACTTAAATTGTCAAATTACTAGCTCCCCCAGCAGACAATTTGCAGATTTGGCAAGTCATCCCCAAACCTCAATAAAACTAAACCAACAGAGTTTTACCGAGATGGTTCTGTGCTTGATTGCCTTTCAAATACTTATTAAACAGATTTACTTTCACTAGGACAGCTGCCAAACTAATGAAAATCTGGGAGTACACCTACAAGAAATGACAATGTGCACAAATGTTCCTTTCCATAGTGGTCACAAGCAATATACTGATTTCTTTTTATCTATTCTGTTGCTACACTCAAAATGGCATTAGGAGTCTTTTTCCTTCAAAACAAAAACCAATTTATTTTAGTTTTAAGAATTAACCATGTGTACTCCCTGCTTAAATGACTTCTCTGTGACACACTCTGCATATTGCTCCTTTATGCCACCACCAGTTAATCACCTCTGTTAAAATACAGATTCCCTCATTGCCAGCAAGATAATCTTGCTATTTACAGAAGTAAGTTAACTCTGACAGCTTGTTTCTCCATAGCTATACTGCACAGTCACCAGCAGCAGACATGGTCTTCCAAGGTATCCTTTAACCACAGCAGTGAGATATCAACTGGATAAGCAGACTATAAGGAGGGTGGAAAATAGTCTGGACAGCTGGACTTCAAGGGTTGTGATCAGCTCTATGAACTCCAGTTAATAATGGCATCCTTCAGGGATCAATACTGGCACCAATATCATTTAACATCGCTATTAATGGCCTGCACAATGAGGCAGAGCACACTCTCAGCAAGTTGATAGATGACACCAAAACGGCAAGGGGTGGTCATCAACACTCCAGAGGATAAGGCAATTCAGAGTGATTGTAACAGGCTGGAGAAGTGAACTCACAAAAAACCTCAAAGTTCAACAAAAGCAGATGCATAGGGCTGTATCTGGGACAGAATAACCCCACGCAATACTACACGGCCAACCAGCTAGAGAGCAGCTTTGCAGAAAATTGTTTGGGAGTGCTGGTCAACAAAGAATTGAACATGAATCAGCGGCGTACCCTGGTGGCAAGGACAGCCAACAGTATCCTGGGCCATATTAGCAAAAGCGCAGCCAGCAGGTTGAGAGAGACTGCCCAAGCAGGTCAGTCACATGATTATGCAAGAGCCTTTCATTGGCTTGATGTGGAAGCCATGGCACTTCTCCCTCTCATTTTTGAGGCTCATCAATTCATAGAATCATAGAATAGTTTGGGTTTCAAGGGATCTTTAAAGGTCATCTAGTCCACCCCCCCACTGCAATGAGCAGTGACATCTTCAGCTAGATCAGGTTGCTCAGAGCCCCATCCAACCTGGCTTTGAAAGCTATTTCCCCTCTGTTCAGCATGGGAGGGAACAGGCAGGAGAGCTAGCTTCTGCTAGGATGTGCAGCGAGAGGAGACACAACGAACCCAAACTGCAGCATGGGAACTACACTGTACCTTATTAAAATGTGTTCTTAACCTCAGCTTCACTTAAAGGTGTGTACATGTCAGAAAGGAATTTCCCTGGACAGCCTTATAACTAACTTCTCAGTACTCTGTGCAAAAAGTTACCCACTCATACAAATCCAATAGGACAAAAGATTACAAATCAACTTTACAGTAATTTCAAAGATGTAAAAGCTACTCCAACTGCTATACAACAGTTTCACTAATGGCAACATTCAGAAATTAATCCAAAACAGCACAGAAAAAGAACTGGAAGAAGAAACATTCATTTCACTTAGACAATCAGCAGCTGACACCACCTAGCAAACAAACAAAGTTTTAAATCTAGTTCTAAGTTCTCTAAGAACAAGTTTGAGCATATAAATGGAGACGTACTCCATTGTACTTCCATACAGAAGTACTACTATTTGGTAGTTTTGGAGTTTCCTCTTAATTTTTTAACTTTCTCTTTCACCAAAGTAAGAAAGAACAAACAAAAGTGACCTTTCAGGCAGAGAAAAGATGTGGTTGGTCTTTAAGAAAACATTTTATTCTGCCTGTATAATAACCTACTGGGAAAAATGTGAGCTTTTAGCAAAATGTCACTGTGCTGTCACAGTTGTTCTACCACTGTGATGAATAACGGGCAACTCAGTAGTTCACCCTGCACTAGGGTCATTGACCACTTATCACTGCAGGGATCGTTGTGAATAATTATGGTGGAAAATGTGGAGGTAGCTGGGATAAATTAATATTTGCCGTTTCCTGAGCAGGAAAAAAAAAAAAGAAGCTATAAAAATAGTTTGCCTCTGAATTAGGAGAATTTAAAGGAACTATTTTATGTCTGCTTTTGATTCAGCATTCATCAATCTGAATTTCAATATGCATAAGGTATGAGATTAAAGATAGCTGAAATTTTAAAATAAATGTATATTTACTTGTACATAGCCTAAATCAAAACACATTAACCAGCACTGTTTTGTTTTAAATCTGCTTGGTATTTGCTTCATTCAAAACAGTTCTATACTCATTAGATGATTAAGCACCTGGGGAAATATATGTTTTGTTTCATGAAAAATGTATTATTAATCAGGAACACATAGCTTTACCAGAGGAACAAGGCATACATTTGTTTAACTTTTGCAAGTAACTACTTTTGTTTCACTGATCTGTCACAACTATGTTACCATTGTCACTGCTGATACTAGCATTCCTTGAATAAATTCAGTATATTGACACAAGAAAATGATAGCAGTAGCAATGACAGCTGATGTTCAATATAGCCCATAAAAAAATGAAGATGTAGTTTGAGGTTTTTCAGGTGTTCTACAGTTGGTAAGACATCTGCAGAAAGAGGAACTAAAAATAGCACAGGAAATTTTACACCCATTTCTCTGGGCTTTCAGTGGAATTTTTTTTTTTTTTTAGTTTCTTCTGGGCCACTGAAAACTCATAACACAGGGAATGAAATGTAGATTTTACTCCTGAGTGATGAGTTATCCACTGGGTTTCAACCTCACCCAATGCTCAGTGAAATCCTGGCAAGGGTCACTTCAGCAACATGAAATTTAAATTATAAATCACACAAGTGGGTATTTTTTCCCCCACCCCCCCAAAACATATCTACACCAAGCAAGAATGCTTCCATCTGAAAGAAAATAATTACAAAATTATACGTTATACTTGGACATAACAAGTTCATTACAAGTTGTAGCAGAAAGAGAAAAGAGAGAAGAATCTGAGGTTACCAACTCAATATAAAATCCAGTTCATGCTTTCCCCAAAAGCCTCATTTAATTTATCCAGAATTTAAAAAATAAATTCACATAATGACTTTTCCCATATTATTATGTTAAATATTATAATTTCTATCTTAAAAATTCATCATTATGATGCTTTTCAGAAGTGAATTACAAAGCCATAGGCACCAATCTTCCCCAAAACAGAATATAAGTGTTATTCATTCACTTTGGACGTGAAAGTAATCCCACATGTCTCAAGATCAATAAGAACTAACCAATAAAATTTGACAAAGCATATTAAATTGTCAATAAAGCCAATAAATACTTTCCACCGTAGAGGCAGATATCACCAGCTTATGAATTTTGCTAGTAGAGATTTAGTGAAAAAAAATAAGTCTTTATTGCCAAATCACTTCTAAGTTGTTCTACTCTGCTGCCAGTATGCTGTGAGTATAAACACTATATTCTTCATAGTCTCATCCAGGAAGAATTTCACTTAGTTTAAAATTAAGTATGTTTTTGGGTTTGATCAAACAAATAAAAATTATCCATTAAAACGCAGCGATGGCAGCATTGTCACTCTGCAATGAATCTACTTCAAGAATTACTCTTTGATAATTCTGTTGTCCATGATCACACCAAAGACAGTTTTAGAAATTAGTGACAATTTCTCATATTCACCACACAGTTGAAGGGAGGGTGAGTGGAAAGAAAACACGGGTAATCCTAGATTAGAGCCAAGTCCATCTTTGCCCTGCATGATGACCAATACATGTTTTGAATTCTGATCCTCTCAACTAACTACAGCAAGTCAAATCTAGGCAAACTTACTCCAGAATGATAAGTGTGTACATGCTTTCTTTCAAACGTGGAGCAGATGGTGTGTTTCAATTTTACGTCTGGATGTCTAGGATGAGTAGGCGATGATAAAAAGTTTCCCCTTTGGTGCAATAAATCAGTGGCTAAAGTATTCAGAAACATTTAATCCATAACATTGTCCAAAAGAGCATTTCATCAGCCCCAAATTCCTCCAAGAAAAGCAGCAAACATTCAAATTCTCTCAACTTTTTTCTCGTAGCTTCATTCAGTGTTATCAAGGCAGCTATTGTGACACAGAGCACACATCAGTACTGTCAGTATGGGGCTACAGCTACAGTTTAGCTTCTCGCATTGCTCGTTTGGAAAGAGTAACTGAGATGTTACCTTAGCTGGTCTGGAACTGATTTGGCAGTGTCTTAAGAAGGGGAAAGCCAAATGAAACATGAGGACTGGCAATGAAGAAATGATTCCTCTGATGATGATCACTCATCTCAACAGTACGATATCAGACAAGTCCTGAGGCCACATGAGTATGTACAGAACAGATGAACCAGAAAAAGTGGGAGTTGGGGGTAAGCATGGATTTATCATCTACCACTTGCCATACCACATGTTCATGACAAATATTGGCTAAGAAGAAACTTAGTAGATTCTTGATCAGATCTCTAAGGTCAAGCATACGTGGTTATCATGGCGGCTTGGCACTTGCTAGCAGCCAAACTCCCACCTAGTCATTTGCTCACCCCCTCCTCTCAAGGGGACAGGGGGAGAAAAATAAGAAAAAACAGGAAAAAGAAAGCTGCTCCAAGATAAAGTCAGGGAGATCACTTACCAAGTACTGTCACTGATGAAACAGACTCTACTTGGAGAAATTAATTTATTGCCAATTAAAATAAATATTTAATCACTGATTCAAGTACTGGGAAACAAAGCAAAAGAAAAGAAACAAATGTTTCTACACTTAGGAAAAACACCTTTCTTCACCTTCTTCCAGGCTCAACACCACTTCCAGGCTCAACTTCATCCCAGACACCTCTCCTCCCTCCTTGTTATGGCCACAGGTTACACTCCGTCCCTTCAGTGAGGCAATGGGCAGTGTTGGGCAGGGGAAGTTGTGGTGAGGACATAGGGGTTTCTCGCTACCGCTCTTTGTTTCTCACTTTTCCCATGCTCTGGCAGAAGCCCTTCAGAGGCTGCAATCCCTTTGGGGGAGTACCTGCTCTGTCGTGGGTTCATCCATGAGCTGCAGACCCTTCAGGGATATATCCGCTCTGGCATGGACTTCTCCATGTGCTTCTGTCCCTTCAGGGGTGCACCTCCTCTGACATGGGTTTATCCACAGTCCCTTCATGGGGAGTGCCTGCTCTGCTATGGAGCACCTCCTCCTCTGACCATGGTGCTCCCTCTGTTGTTCCTCACTCTTTTGTTCCCTCCTCTTCTACCTCTCTACCTATTTTTGTCCTAAATACGTTTTCACAGAGGCACCACCAACTTGACTGGTGGGCTCAGGACTGTGTCCTGCAGCAGGTCCGTTGCACAGCTGGTTGGAACCAACTGTCCTGCATAGGGCATCCCCTCACCTCCTCCTGCAAAGGCAACCACTGCAGGTCCCCCCCACTACCAAAAGCTTGCCACGGACATCCAATACAGTTATCAACTAGCTTTGGTGAAGTTGTGAATACCCTGCTGCTGAATGGCAGATGGCAAGGCATTATTTGAGATGTCATGCTGAACCACTTAAGAGGTTACCACATTTTTCTGACTTCAGCACTTCTGTTCCTGCAACTGTTTCATTTTGCAGGGAATGAATTACTTTTAATTATCATATAGGGTAGAACCTGATTCCACAGAAGTATGGTTAATTCACCTTCAGAACAACAAATTACAGGCATGCAAAGGACCAGGACTAGATTAAGTAATTGTTCCAAAGATCATTCATTTTCCACAAGCAACCATACCTACACCATGTATTTTACATTAAATGCATGCGAACACTGCAGACCTTAGATAGACAGAGACAGCCAAACTGACCTTAAGTATGCTATATCATGAAGCAAAAGCATCAGAGCCAGGTAGTGCACATCTTCACAGGAGCTAATTTATCCATCTTTCTAGAATAAATGAACCTGCACAGAGTTCCACGCTACAACTGCTAGACTGCTAACAGAAAATACCTATTTCTTTGACTGAAAGTCAAACCCCATAAACAAACCGTGTTAAAGGAAGAATGAAACATGCAGCATTTGACTGACCTTCAATGGCCTGAGCAGATTAAGAAATTCCTGAGATTAAGAAGTTCCCAAGATTAAGAAGTTTCCAAAATATAAAGCAAAGGACTGATGTTATGGACCAAATTTTAAATAAGCCTGTAAAATTGCAGTTCTTAGACTGCAAAGGAAAAGGGAAAAAACCCCAACCCAACCTTCAAATGCAATTTCAGATCCTTCTTCGAAAATCTGGCTTAAAAAGAGATGAAGGGGTGCAATCTACCCCTGTACTCCCCACCTCTTTTTCCTTTTTTTCCTGTTTCACAGATGTGGTGTACAATAAAAGGTCTGTTCCTGATTTGATTAGAAATGTTTCCTGTACCAATTACTTTTTCAAATATGTCAGGAAAGATCTGTTTTGACTTCAACTCTCCTTAGCAATGACTTTTCACCACACAGAACTTGAAAAGGCTCAGAACTCTTCCATTAATACATAAGAAAATCATGCAATAGAGGGTAAGAAAAATGGTTCCTTTTTAGTGAAAGGCAAACAAAACATGAAACTACAGAAAAAAGGTTTTTTTCTGCTGATTTTAGAAACATGGATATTGAAATTACACCTACCAGAGGGCAAGTTAAATTTTTAGACAAGCTGGACCATAGTGAGGAAGAATCTACTTAAATACAGTACAGTAGTATTACAGCAGTAACTGCAGCTTCATTCCGTGCATTGTAACAGGTTCCTAACGCCAGCTCCCACACCATTTCAGGGGGAGAACCAACACTGATTAAACAGGTGACTCTGCTTAGAAAACTTAGTGCAGAAGGAATTTCTTAGATCACAGCTGAGCAAAAGCATCTAAGAAGAAAGCCCTGAGAAGATGCTGTACAGGCTGTTTCTAGCAAAGTCTCCATAATCAGGTAGTGCTGGACAATAACATAGGAGTGGCTGATCAGAAGAGCTGGTGAGGAGGAGCCAGAGACCATAGCGCACACGTTTCAGAAGGCTTTCCTTCAGACCAGGTATGGTCTGGTTCAAATGAGTGAATGCCCATTAGGGTGGTAGCGTGTTACAGATATTTCAGAAGCATACATATGATTCAGTTTTATCTAAAAGGAATGCAACTTGCCTTTCCAAGACCGACCCACAATGTGAATCAAAGCACAGTAAATAGGTAAGACTAGTATATTAGCTTCAAAAATGCACTCCCGAGCTGAGCTTAAACACTAGTATAGACTTACACTGCAAAATACGCTGTAGCAGTTTGGCACAGAAACAATCTTATATATGATACATGCGTTCTTTGAGTTTCAACAGGAAGTTAATATCTGATCAGCATTAAAACCATTTCAGGTCTGTGAAAAAAGCCCCACCATGGTCTCTCTGTCAAATAACATTTTCTTTTAATTTTGTTTTTCATTACTACTTTAGAATGTTTTAAGTATAAATAACAGCAAATGAGGAAATTAAAGTTGTAATTCAAACACTGAGCTCTGGAATCCCCCGCTGCTTTCAAACAACTGTATAAAACAGAAACTTTACGCTCAATACTCTACAATACATCTAAGCCATTTATTTGCATATCATTTGGCTGTTAAAGCTGTAACTTTCATTTCTGTCAACAAATGGGCCTCATTCTTGACTTACCCTGATATATATATATATTAGCAACGTTGACCCTGACATTCTGGATGGCTTATGCTTAGTTGATTAAAAAACATGACCTTCCTCTCTCTAACACTGCTCTTTCTAATCCAGCCTGCAGGTACTAAGCAGACATAGCACTCTGAAGTTCGCATTATTAACATCTGCCTCTCAGTTAAGATGCTTTGCAAAAACAGTTAGTATCAAATGTTAGTCTTTGCAGCAGACACAGACAACTTCCCTGTAAAAAAAAAAAAAAAAGCCACACTTTTTTTTTACTCTTATTTTTAGAACATTCTAGTTCTAATGCCATGGAAGCTGTGTACAAATATAGAGCAACACCTCGAAGCATCAATAAACAGCAGCAACAGAAAATAGAAACTCTCAAATTTCCTGTGGCCATTTAAATGTGACATTGCATGTGTAAATAAACAACATTTATGCAATATAGCGATATGTACATATTTCAAAGTAAATATATTAAAAACGTGTTACGCAGCGCCTATTTATTGGCCATGTTTTAAATTATTACTAGAGGCCAAAGGCAAAGAAAGATTTATTTGATTGCTTCATGTGTTTGTCTTCATGACTTAAAATACAGCAACTACTTTCCTTTAGATTTAAGTATTTTATCTCAATAAATTCATCTACCTAGTCACCAAGCTGATACACAGAAGACTAGCACAGATGGTACAAAGAACTGATTTTTAATTACATACATGGACCTATCATTTTTGTATGACAGCTCTTTTCAAATCCTTTCATACTGCGGACTAATAGCATACAACATATGCCCTGCCATTACACCACTTCCTTCTGGCAATTATAACCATTGCTTCCACAGAAGTTAAAACAACGTACTTCTACTCAGTTTCATGTAATGTAGCTGCTGGAAGCAAGACCATGTAGCCATCAATTTGTATTTCATAGATCAGTATTCCCAGAAGTTTAAAAACTACTTCCATAAGAGGTAAAGATTCTCCCATCCTTCTGCAAACAAGGAAGTTTAAAAAAACCCAACTCCTCCTGACTTTGCTTAACTATTTCCCAACTTTTTAATATTGACTTTTTTAAATATTAAAGGATTTACTGCAGATGATAATGGAGTAAAATTAAAGCATAACTGCAGGCCTGCATATTGATCTTAAGTCTGATAGTATGAAGTTGTTGATGGTATTTTTATGCAGTTCCTAACCATCCCTGTGAAGATCACCTTTATGCACTTTTCTCATCTGTCTCCAACAGACATTTATTTTCCTCAACCTGAGTAAACTATTCTATGAAGTCAGTAATAGGGAGAATGGCTGCCTTTTACATAAATCAAAGTTGTATAATTTTAAACTGGTTAGAACTGTATCAACCTTTGCACCCAAATGTATTTAGCCTCTGTAATACATAAGCCCTTATGAAAGGCTCACTCAGAACATGTATAAAAACTACATTCCCTAATACTGCAGAATTCCACCTGAGTAAAAGTCTCACTAACTTTACAACAAAAGGAAAATAATTTAGTGGCAGTGCAAAGGTGAGGATATAGGGTACCACTAAGGATTCTTGAGATACTGATGCCGAGTATCCACCCAAGACACACATATTCATATTGTAGCAAACTTTTACAAAATAAAAATTTACTCAGCAGAGATAGGTTTCAGTCAACAGATTTGATATTCCAAAGGCAAACGTAGTGAGCAGTTTAGTCCCTCTCCCTCCTCACCCCCTTTTTCAGGTCCCTTTCTCCCTAGTTTGTGGAACAAAAGGAAGTGTCTTATACAGAATGAGTACATAGGAGCTTCTTTCCACGTTTCATCTTTTATAATAGTCTAAGCCTATGCAACTTATTTCCACTAAAAACCATGCATAGAATGTAACTGTCCAACCACTGACAGCCACATAATATGCTGTACTGTGCAGCAGACTCCTGTCCTGTTTGGGAGCAGTCATTTCTATTGGTTTTGTTTTCCTCACACTTGTATCTTGTAGCCATCAGCCCTTTTATGCTGCGTTCTAAGTTTACTCATGCTCAAAGGTACTTATCTTCTAAATTTTACTTCTATTTCTTTGGTCAAAAATGTTACCACAAGTAAACTTCCCCTTGAATAGTCTGTCATAGAGGAAGAAACAGCAGTGTTTGCTATCTGCCACTCCTACCAGTGGCATATCAGATAATGTGGTTGAAAATATTGTGTAGGATGTATATATTATGAACATATTCCTATATCCCTTTAGTATTGTTTCTAACAATAAAATATTTTGCATGCTATGTGTAATGGTGGCCAAAATGAGACTTATTAAATGTCATCAAATTTAAGGGACCGTATCAGCATTTTAAGATGAGCCTTATTAAGATGAAATTCTGTATTTCAGCTTGTTGTGAAGTTATTTGACATTTCAGTGTCACATCTAATACTCCTGATCAATAATTTATACACCGTACACTAGATTTTAGTGAGTGGAAAGACATTTTTGTATGCATCAGTTATCTACTGATGTTATCATAATAAGAAACTCTGCTGTTAACCTGTCTTTGGATTTATGCTTCTTTTCTCTTTTGATCAAATCTATGATAATTTTTATAAGATAAAATAGAAAGAGATGCTGGAAGAATAGCTCATCTGAATGCAAATGAGCTTTTATATATATACAAACATATGTATATCTCAGGGCTTATCGCTTTTTTACTCTCGTAGAAAGCAGGACAGTCTGGTTAGAGCCAGGGGCTAAATCAGAAATGACCTGACAATCCACAGATAACATGGCACTTTTAGAATATATTTTCTGCTCTAAGCTCCAGTGACTAAGGGTGAATCATAAATTGTACAAGTCAATCAGCTTAGGAGTTGTTTTTTTACACGAAGACTTATGAAAATTTAAGTGTACTTTATTACCTGAAACAAACTTTTATCTTGCACATCTGTGACACAATACCGTCATAGGTCAGAAAAAAGATTGCAAGGAAGCATAAATGAAGTAGGTGTTTTGTTTACTAGATTTTTTTTGTTTGGCTTGTTTTTAATAGTTTGATTTCTGCCATTGTATATGTGATGCAGTATTAATAGCTGGGTTTGCTAAGAGTCATATAATATCTATTTAGGTTCTCTGAAGGAATGTTAAGTAAAGAGCTAAATCAGTATGTCATACATCAAAAAACTGAGGACAAACATATGCACACACATACTAAAGCCTTTCAAAGCACTGACCTTCAGTCCTTCCATCTTCAGTGTTCTGAACAGACGACTGTTCCTCCCCACAGCTGATCTTACCCTTTGTAGGGACATTTTTCACTACTATAGTATCCACATTTATCACTGAAGACCTAGAGTGGATTCTCACTCTGACTGCTTATGCCCCAACCTATACCTAAGACATTCTCATGTAGTCCAAGACAGATTCTGGCCAGCAGGAGAAGTCTTCTTTCCTTATGTGAACACCTAGAAGGTGTCTCAGAGATTACATCAAACCAAAACCTAAAGGAACATACGGACTAGGCACCAGAAGTAGTTGACGGTTGCAGGTCTTATATCTTTGAAGGTAATAATTTAATTTAAAATGCATTCTGCATCTACTGTTAACTGTTAGTGGTTGATCTGATGCCTTTTGCTACTGCATATAAGAGTGCCAAACAGCAATTTTATTACAAAAAGTAGTGATCTTACAGTTGGCTTTGAAACAGTACGTGGGCTTGCTTCTTTTCAAAGCCTCACCGATTTTTAATTAAAAATGGAAGAAAAATAACCACATCACCTATATCATGAGCATTATATCTTTTCTGGGTTTTCAGTGTTTCTATTCTTATTGAAGGTATAGGATAATGAAAAGCATTGAAATGGGATTTCAAGGCAGGTAGTAGTTAAGGTATGGGAAGGTGTGTGTCATCTGATAACTCTCAGTATCAGTGGACAATTTGCTGAAGCTAAATTATTTCTTCCAAGAAAAATAACCAATTCATTAAAATAATAATAAAATAAATAAAAATAAAATAAAAATAACCAAAATCATTATCTTTTCTGGTGTCTGCAGAGAGACCACTACTACCTACATAAGTATATACATATAGCAAAGTTACTAGCTCTTTCAATATATACATTTAGCAATCTATATCACTTTTAGGACACTCTACTGAAGCAGTATTTTAAGATATTTTAACAAAAGACTTACTTTACTACAGAAAAGTGTTTCCAGTCACAATTTAGACCTCCATTGTCCTTATTAGATAGAATTGCTTTCCTACTGTATGGTAAAATTGTTAAACTGAATGTGGCACATATTTATTGTTGTCATTCCTAAATATAGATTCTGCTAATTTGCCAATTATGAGAGTAAAATTAGAATCAAAATATGCTGTTAAGGAAATTAACATACATTATTTCTCCCTGACCTTCGAGTACTAGTGTTACTCTTCACCTCTTACATTATTCTACCCTCAGTTTGTCAGAACAGAGCAAGCTATTTGCCGCTGCATGTAGTTCACCTGCAAGCACCTTTTTGTTTTCCAATACATTTTCACAATGTGCAGCTCTTCCCATTATGCAGTCTTACTTATTTGTAGTTTTTGTTTCTTTCTTTTCAGTTATAGATAGCAAATGTTAGTTCATACGAAATATAAATCAGACAGATATAGTACATTAACTTTGGGTCTGGGTTTTTTGGGTTTTTTTTGGGTTTGTTTGTTTTTTTCCCTCTTTTCTGGATAGCACCTATGGACAATATGGGTAACACCAACTTCCTTACTCTTCCCACACAAAAACCCATCACTAGCTCCCCAAACTGTACTTTTTGAAAAGCATGCATATTGGACCATGAGTCAATAAAATTATTAATTATATGCAGACTAGTAGCAACAGCTTCACTAAAGGGAAAAATTAAATGAGACTAACTAACCAAGAGGTTAGCAAAAGGTGAGCATTAACATATTGGTCTATCAATTTCAGTGTCAAGTGTCCATAGTAGCTTTCAAGGGTGATAATGGATTTTAGTATCACCTTAGGGACAGATTTTAATTGTGCACTATAACAGTGCTGTTCAAGCCATTATAGGACTGAAGCATTCTATAACAACTTGGATGTAAAACTTGACTCTGGGCTGAATTGTGGCACTTAAGGGAATCCGGCAGGAAATTATTTTCACATTCAACAAAATTAAATGTATTTTGCATGCCTGACATCCTCATTTTCCAACTGTAAACAAATTCAGGCCCACGATTATACTACAAAGACTGTGCATGGGTATAACCTATGCTAGTATCTTCCAGACAAGGAGAGAATGAGAAGAAGGAAGCTTAATCATGTGTCCTAAGAGGTCAAGACCCATGGGTTCAGTAAGACAGAGGAGAGAACAAACGAACCAAGGAAAAAAATGGGAAGAGAGAGAGTGAGTTAGGCTGACATAAACGCTCTCTGCATACTCAAGTTATGCTTGGTTATGCCGCCATGAATCCATATGCAGACATAGTTACTCTATGAAGAAAATCCCATGTTAAACAAATCTTGAGTTCTCCTTGCCCCTCCCAAGTAAATCAGTTAATCTAAGCTTTTGAACAAGTAAGACAAACATATATCTCACAAGGCCTAGTGGCTTCTGTCATATAGTGACTATACCCCTGATACACAAGGTTTCTTAATCAGTATTTACTTCTCATCTTTCCATTTTAAAATTAAAATTCAAGCATCATATTCACAATACAATGCTTCTGAAACGTATGAGCTAATATTCTCAGCCCAATTAAAATGAGGCAAACAGATTGGTTTTAACATTCAGTGGCATTCATTTTATGGACTCTTTTTCCTTCGTAGACCACTTAGTTATAAATAATCTGTGCATAGAGCAATTAGGCCTTTTCCTTGTTTTATGGGTTACAGACTTTACGCCTGCGTAGGTAACATAAAATATTCTCAAGCACTACAGTGCAACAAAACACATTTAAACTCCTATGTTAAGAGTCATTGAATAATTTTGATATTTAATTTCTTCTCATTTGTCATATGATTACAGCCTTTTGACTGAATCACACAATTACTAAGTCCAGACCAAAGAATCACTGCTACCTGAAGTCACTTTAGAAAAGATCATCTTTAGCACCTACACATGGTTAAATGTGATAATGAGATAGGATACTGACAGAAATATGAGGAGCTGCAATTTTCACACAACTAACAACTCAGAACTAAAACAGAAAATTATTTCCACACTTTTTGTGGTAGAGAAGCAATAGATATGCCACTTCTTTTAGAAAGAATGATCTCATGTACATACAGGTTCATGTGAATGACAAGGGATAGTTGATTCACTGAAATCAGAGAGAAAATTCTCCTTTGCTTCAGTGCGCCTCGCACCAAGACTTACATGTTTCTTCTATTCTGTGCAGAGAAGCGGAAAAACTTAGGATGCAACTGAGGTAGAGGGGAAACTACAGAAGAGATAGGCATATTTGGCTTTGCCTTTATTGTTTAAAGTTAAAATCACTACCATGCTTTCTCTTATCTTGCAGAAATGTTATTTATAACCTTTATACTTTAAACACAGAGTCAGGTTACATTGAATTCTACAGCATCAGTAGAGATGTTCTGGGAGAGTTTGCAACAACAACTGAAGTCTTTGCCCTCCTCCATCTAGGAAAGATTCAATATTACCTAGGGAATTACATTCAAGGACAGAAATAGAGTGAGAAAAGCTTTCTTAACAATTTTGCAAAATAAATTCAGGCTGTGAAAGACTGGGAAGGATATTAATCTGTTTTATTCATACACACTCTCTTTTAAGACAAATTAATTATGCAGTAGAAGCATTCAGCATAAAAATACAAGCTTTGAAATGTGAGTGTTAAATGTAGTATAGGGAAATGAAACTGATAGAACTGATAGAAGGAGACTGAAAGAGGCTAATTAGAAAATGTCTGGGAGAGTGTAACCATTTGACAAAAAGTACATAAGATAAAGCACTATGGGCTTTAGCAGATTATTAATAGTCTGCAAGATTTATTATCCATTCACCTTTGAGATCAGCTTTTTTTTCCCCTCAATTTAGTCTGAACTACAAAAATGCAAAACAGCAAACACAACTGTTGGTTATAATGAGGTCACAAGCTAATTGTGTTCTTATTTCAAATTTTAGAGTAATAGCCCTAGGAATATAATATCTTACGATATACATTAGTTCAACCAGCTAAAGCTATAAACTGGAAAACTATGACCAGATTCTCATCTTTCTTCGTTTTTCATCAAGGGTGAGCATAAATATTTGTTCTGTGGACCTCAATCCCACTAAAGGTATTAACGCTCTGGGAAAACATCACCTTCAGTGGGTCTAAGCAGATTCTATTACTGCAATGATTTTTTTTCCCCCAAGGAAAAACAGCATAAATAATGTTTCACTATAGCAGTCACTCATTTAGTCCTATGGCTAAGGAGTATTACTTCTCTGTGTACACAAGGTTCTGAAACCAGACCCATGAGAAGAGTGACTTGAGACCTCTCTACCAATTTTCAATGGAATTAATGTAATAGCAAAACCATAAGAAATTACAAAGTAATTTTATGCAAAAATAGAAGATTTTTAAATCATTATTTTCTACAACAGGAAGAAAAAGCTATGGCTTTGAGTATTTGGGTTTTTAGATTAAGAAGATGACTTCTGCATCCCCTGACCCCGTATTTTGCTTATTAGTCATCTTTAATATAAGCAGGAGAATGAAGAATCTGACATTATTGGCATTACACAGATAGAACAGGCAGTCAGGTAGAACCAGGTGTAAATTACAGACCTAACAGGTAAATCTGCAGTACTGTGCTTATTCTGTGAGCCCTGTCTTCAGACTTACCTGTGAGTTCACTGCATAAAAAGACTGTATGGTCAAGCTTTATATTTCAGAAAATGAAGAGAAATATGTTTTCTCCAATTTTCAAGTCCATTGGTTTATAGTTGTGCATGAATTATAACTTGCTGTTGTTAATAATCACACTCTGGGCTTAACAGGGAATTCTAATAATGTAGCAAGAATCCCATATACAGTTGGACACAATGTACAGATCTATATATATTATTTATTTAGAAATAAATACAAATAAACAAGCAAAGGGACTGGACTTGTATGAGAGCTTGTGTTTTACATACAGAAAGAGTGGCATGGTGCCATTTGGAATATCAAAAGCAGGCACATTTCTGGAACCACAGTCCTACATCTGTGAGAACTGTGAAGTGCATGGATCCCTTCTTAGCATGGACAGGAAAGAGTCTCTGATGCATCTCAGTTCGAACTGTGAGCTGGCTGGTGTGTGGAAAGATGAGAACCTGATATGACGGCCCAAGTACAAAGACGACGCAGAAGTTTCTTTGCTAAACTGACTCCAGCTAGGACAGTAGCAGTACCCACAGGTTTGCTTAAGAGCTCAGAAGAGGCTCATCAGCAGGCATTTGCAGAGCCTGTGAAGTCTTTGGGAAGGTTATGAGAAGAAGGTGAAACTATTCCTCTCAAGGTCAAGGCCAGCAGATCTAGAAACTTGTTCTCATCACAGCTTGCTCTGGAGTAGTCCAGGCCATTACATGGCTAATGGGACATCTGACTCACTCTGGAGCAAATCATTTAGCAAGCATGGGTCTAAGCCTAGGATCCTAGCAACAAAATGTGAAACAACTGCCTGTAGCTTAAGAAGAATCTTCCTTAAAGAAACAAGTCCTTCTAAAAAGCAACCGGAGGTACTGGGGCCAGGAGCTGAACACTAGCATAGAAACATTTTTCCTTCAACCTCATATACACAGGGGAGAGAAATGGCCAAACAGATAAATAACAAGGGCTACTGAAAGAAATGGTGAGAAGTTCCTAGAAAATCTAGGGCAGTAAAGCGAAACACATAAATAGATCTGTAAGATCCTTTTCATGCTCTGTCATTTATTTATTAATATCATTATTGGAAAGAAGTTCCTGAGGTTCTTATTTTTCTATGGAAGTATTTACTTTTCATGAAAAACACTGCAATAGAACATTCACAGCAATAGATTATATGACTGTAATAGTCATTTCAAGAAATGCTTGAAACATTGAGGAAGCTCATGAAATAACTGAGTGAAACAGACAATGTAATAGAATGTCTGTCATTCAAGTCATTTTGCAAAGTGACTCAAAAATTTTAGTTATTTCATAAGATGACTGGTTTCAGAATATGACCAACATAAATATGATTTGTCCTTTAGTACAGTACACCTCTTTATATCTTAAGAGAACTTTCAATGCACTGTGAAATAGCTGATATACAAAATATTACCAGAAAAATATTAGCACATAAAGTTCTATGGATAAGGTTTCCATACTTTATTCTTATTGAACACTACTTATCATACTCACAATGTTGTCAGCTGAGAGTCCTTCCTTCTTCAGTTCCTTCCTCAGGTATATCCATTTATGAAATAATTCTGCAAGAAACAGTCATTTTTATTATCACAGATTATTTAAGAATAATGTGCAGCGGAAGTAATGCTGATTCCAGCCTGTGCTACTTCAGTTTTATGCTGATTCATCACTACATTACCTCACTTCCATATTGTGGTAATTCTAGTGATTTCAGAGCAGTTGTTTCAAAAATCTGCAATAAGACACCAGTGAATCAGACCCACACCATATCATGTCATAACCTTGGAAACAGAAACCAAATAGTGACACTAGAACTACTGGTATTTTATTGCCCATGGACAGCGTTTACAATAACTACAAAGCACAAATGAGTGCCAGGAAAAAAAAAAAAAGAGAGAAGGCAAGGATGGTCAAACACGGAGGCCTTTCCTATGAGAGAGATTAAATAGCTGTCTATTACTCCAGCAGCAACCTCAAGTTTATCAAGTCTAACAAGCACCGGTTTTTCTAGAAGGTGGAATAATAGGTCAGGGAAGACTAGACAAAACTCCTTCTTAAAGTCTTTCACTGCACATTTGTTACTGATTACAGAGACTGAGATAGGTGAACCTTTCTTCATATGAGTTTCTTGCCAGCTTGCTAACACTGAATATGAATATACAAGACACAGTCCCAAGCGCTTTTTACTAGCAGCTTGGAAATATGTCAGAATATTTATTTTCTTAGCTTTTGTCGAACAAAAGAATACATGAACTGTTACCCCACACTGTTAAACTTTACTGATAAAAAGAAGGTAAGTATTATGGAAAATTATTATCCATTAGTGGAACTCAATTAGATAATTGCCCATTAAAGCTGTGGATGCGCAAGCCTCGTAATTTTGGTAGTCTGGCATTTGGGGGGCGGTAAGCAAGGGGAACAGTGCAGGTTGGAAGTAGCTCAGACTTTGCCGAAGAATGATACAGCAGGATTTACTTGATAATTAAAAGCAGAAAGACCTGATGTAAAACATAAAAGCTCAGAGACTGCGTAGAAGGTTCAGGAAGGAAGGGATGACTTCTTCCACAGAATAAATGGACTAGAAGACAGCAAGGGCATTTCACATAGGGAAGAATTTTAGCCACATGGTGCCACCCAGATTAATGCCCAATAATGCAAAACTCCTGGAGGAGTTCTTAATAAATCAATGTGGATTTGCATTAAAGTAAATGACAGAATATAGTATTTTTTAAATTAAATATCAAAATAGTACTTATCTTCAAAGTGCTTTTCAAACATTTAAGATTTGTTTTGAAAACAGGAAAGCAAAAAAACTATTGTTCTGTATGTGATATTTACAATAAGTAGCTAAAGTGGCAGCAACATTATGTACATATTGGAGACTGCTGCTATTAAAAAAAGGAAATGATAAAATTTTATTTTAACCTTTCCATAGGATTATTTTTGCAGGGTTAGTTAGATCCTTAGTGACTGAAATATTAGTGGGAGGGAGAGGGGGAAGTTGCTATGTTTCTGAATGACTAGGATTCTTTTTAAAAATGCTGCCATCTGTGTTAATAAAATGTGCACATTTTTATTTTGCTGAGAAACTCTGAAAATGGCATACATGTGCATGTGTTCATTACCATAGCTCTGTAAGATATAAAATGGTATGCAAAATACTGACCACCAGGGCCATCCATCAGTGTATCCAAACGTGCATTAGCTCTTGATACTAATTGGTGTTAGCCATCTTACTTAACAATTCCACAGCACATTCTCACCAGTTGCTATATGAGGTCTGCCCGTGAAAAAGTTTGCAGAATCACATCCCTTACTTTCACAATTTAATAAAACAAAATAAAGTCCTGATTCTGCAAAGAAATAGTTATGAATAATCTTATACACATGTAACTCCATTCAGCTTAACTTTTGAAACTTCTACTACTAGCACTTAAAATACTCTGTATGTATTATTAGACAAAGAAAAAATATCTAGATATTATATTATGAATGTTTCCCATTGAAATGTGTGTTTGTTCATTAACTACTTTAGGTTGACTTTACTTAGATTCTGTGTTTATTCTCAGTCTTACTATGTTTTGAAGGCTACAAGGCTATAAAATGGTGAAATAGCTGCAATCACAATTTTCCTTGTTTGATCTCATCTACGGAGATTACAAAAATCAGGTCAACACTACTAAATGTAACTTCGTTGTGCTGCCAAGATCTTGAATACAGGCTCTCCAGCTCCACCTTCTGGTACAAAAGTACCTAAGAAAAGGAGTCTAGTACTTCAACAGCTAATTTCACCAGCCATAAATGTCTTGAATATACAAAAGGAATTTCAGCAAAAATAAGCTAATCATTCATAACACATGACAAGATCTGGATTGGTAGTTATTTTACTGAAAGGTACTAATTTTCTCTGCCCAATTCTCACATACTTTCCCCATTTCTTCTAATCCCCAATACATAATGTAATTAGTCTCAAAAACGTTTCAATCTACAGGGACTAGATAAAAATCATTTTGGGATTATATTTAAGATTGAAACAGTTTCAAAATCAATATTAAAATCTTCTGGGACTCACTTATTCCAGATGTCATATAACATATGCTCCATATTTGCACGAGTCATTCTAGTCTGTACCAGAATTAACAGAACCAACTCAAAACCTAATCCTTGACTCCTTAGAATTTTAAATTCCCCAAGATTACCACGGGTTTAGCCACGTAACTCACATTAGAATGCACACTAAGAACAAATCCCTGGAAATCTTATTCTTGCTTCGTCTGGTAAACTATATTTGTAGGTGCTGCATATTCTAAACTATTCCAGAGCTAAAACAACTCAGTGTTAAGCCAAAATCAAACTAAAACACTGAAAAAGGCTAATAATTTTACCAAAGCTGGTTCAAAAACACCTTCTTAAAACAATGTGTTACTTATGCTTTCTTTAAGATTAGGAAGTATTGTCAGCTGCTACTGTTCTCACTAATACTGTTTGAAGACCTTGAGCTCAAAACAAAAACCCACAAAGGAGAGATATTTCCCTCAGTCCACAAACAGTTCCACTGCGTGCGACTTTCTGACACAAAACTAGAGGAGAAATTAACCCCCAGATTTCTCAGAACCTGGAATATTTGAGTCCTTAAAAATTGTAATCTTGGAAGTTAACTTAGGAATTTAGGATTTTGTTCGTTGTTTTATTTATTTGTGATGTTTAAAATTATTCATAATTGGCACCAGCATCAAAACTTTTCATTATTACTGTTACTGGCAATTTTGCTTTAGCAAATTGCTTATATTGTCAAAGTATTGAACTGTGTTGAGTTACACCATCATTTGGTTGAGAGTCCTCCAAGATGTACAAAAATGCTACAGGAAGAGGCATTTGAAAGACGCACTCTATAAAGTGCATCCCCAGTACTGCAAGAAAACAAAAAATGCAAAACATTTGGCCTGATTGCCTATGCTCATTAAATATCATATGCATTTTATGTGTAACTGATTCATAGGTTTCCCTAAGAGATTATAAAGACAAGTTCATCCCATAGTTCCAATTCTTATTTTCCTGCCCAAATTATCATACTGCCCTGTGAACTACTCAAACAGCTACTAGACTGTAAGAGAAGATGGAATTGACTCTCTTACCTGCCTCACTAAGACTATTTGTGCTTTGAGGTTCTTGAATGAAGAACATTATTAAAGATCACAATGAACAGTTAGTTCTAGATTTATTCAGGCAGATGATCTAGATTTTCTTGGTGAAGGGCATTTGTCTCTAAGAGGCAACACAGAGTTCTGTGATTTTAAAACAGTATTTGAAGTGGGGGAAGGAAGAGGAGAGCTGAGATAAGTTTCTATTTGAACAGAGCTCACAGATCAGATAAAAAGGCCTTTACCTAGGCTGTCACTGATTAACCTTTGAGTCTCTTTGCTATCAAAATCAAATCTGATTCTCAGTCATCCAGTTCTAGCAGGTTGCCCTGACCAGCAGGTTGTCAGCTACTCTGCAGCAGGCTTCTACTTTTGAATTCTCTAATCCTTTCTAGAAGGCATATATAAAGTTTCCAAAGGAGTCTCAAGTGTAAGACAAATAAATAAAATTAACATGTTATTCCCCATCGCCTTCAAAATACAAAAAACCATGATTTAGTAATGATGAATTCTTACTGTCTTGCAATGGAAAAGGTTATCACAGTAAATCACTTTCAATCTAAAAAAATTACGCCAAGAAAAATTTACGGAGAATAATAATAAAAACACAATGAAAGGTAGAGTGAATCCTTTCATAGAACTTACAGGAAGCAAACTTTTAAAAATTGTCTTCTAACATCTACATTAAGTAACACCAAATTTGAGGCTTTTAACTTGTAGACAGTCTAATTACTATCTGCTTTCCTCTAGTTTACTGAACACTTAAGTATTTACATAAAATGGAATTGCTTCAACAGGAAAGACTTACGTGATGAGGGACATGGGAGTTAAAAGCCTGAATAAAACAGGAACTTCAGCTTGAATCTGCCACAGCCAAAACATTCTTTTAATACCTGGTTCATGCTACTGTATCATACTAGCTGTACAGCTGAATTAATCAGGTATCTACATCAGAAATGCTAGACAATGTCCTTCCATGAAACACTGGCATTTTTCAATTAAAAAAAAAAATGAAAAATTCCCGATTTGCTACAGGTTAACTTTCCATCCAAATTATGACACACTACACAAAAATCCTTGCTCCAACACGAAGCTCACCTTAGTCTGGAAGTCTTCATGCTGTCCTAGGCAGGAATCAAATTCTTTTCCATAAAGGGCTGCAAAGGCCTACAAGCCCTGGTTTTGGCTGTAGAAAAACTCCTCCAATGTACAAATGAGATAGCTGCAGTGCAACCTGCTTATAGGGAGAAAAAGACCAGAAGGAATAGCAGAGTTATAACGAATGAAATATTCTGCTATAGAGATTATAAGCAGCTAAGATCAAGTGCTAGTTCAGAAGGACTCATCATCTTAAGGCAGTTCTGTGTTATATCTAACACCATCTAGCCAAGAAACACAACTGGAATGATGACATCAAGCTGTTTTAATTTTGCATTCCTGAACAGCTAAGCATTGTCCACAAGTCCGAGAATCTTGCCCCAAGTTTTCTGAAGGGCTAACAACCTGACCAAGAGCATTTATCAATTGTTACTTGAATTTTACAGTACTTTTCTCATACACAAAGTGATTCCTGGCTTCTTTCTCAACTTCCCCACCAGGGCAGCCAAAATTAATGTAGGACCACTAAGATCCTAATCTCATTCAGGTGTGCAAAAAGTTTATAAAAGTGTAGTGCTGAAGTGACATCAGAGACATCCTCAGATCATTTCTATAGTATAGTTTCTATATAGTTTCTATATAGTATTCTTCATTCTTTAATAAACTCCATTTTAATTTTTAATCTTGTCTATCATCTTTATGCCTTGGTAAGACCACACCAAACTTATTGGCAGACTTGTTTATCCATGTCAGGGACCTATCTTAGTATTCTCTTCTTTAAAGTTCAGTGTCCAACCACTTATGCTGCTGTAAGAAGAGAGAAAGAATCATCTGACTATAGCGAGAACTGTTCTGGTGGACAATGTCCAAACTCTATGAACACAGAAAGAGAAAGTAGAGATTTAATGAGTATGTAGCAAGGTCACTACAATTCCTCAATTACTTGAGACGGACTCGGATTGTGGAAGAACATTATAATTATTAACAGCTGGGTGCTGGCTTAACTCTAATTTAACAATTTATCATTTAATTAACTATAGTCAACTGTAAGAGGAATTTCATACCATTTGACATATCCAATGGATTATCCTGATATCTGGTTAGCTATGGCTTCATCAGATTTTTAAGGGTGTTCCAGGATAACCTAGAATGATTTAAAAAGCTTCTGAAGAATTTCAATCTTCAGAAAAAATAAAGGTGAGAAATTAATGTAGTTTTCTGTATGAACTGCATGTTTGTTAAAATTTCATCTTTTCTGACTAGTGAAAGCATTGGAAGTTTATGTATGTGTGTAAGAATGGAAATGTCCTAATTTTTACAATAAAAATTTGATTCCACCACCATTTTTCTTTGCCCTACCAATCCCGAACTGGAGAGCCAAACAGCTGAGAAAGCATAGAATATTCCATGTAAATGGTGGGGGTTTGCAGGTATATAAGTAGTTAATAATTCTGAAATTTAATTTTCAGTTAGAACCTGTTACTATCTGGGACTGACTTCTGAATCACTGCCTTTGAGATCTTGAATGTAGGGTCATTTAATGCTTCCTTGCTACTACTTCAGGGTTGTTTTTCAAATGTCTTTTTAAGATATCATTCCCATGTGACTAACCACTTTTATAACATCGCTTGTTTTTTGTTAATGAATTAGAATTTTCTTTCAAATCTAGCAAGGAAGAAAAAGCAGCCTTTGCTTTTCTCATGCTTGCTAAAGGTGCAAAAAGGTGCATTATGATAATCACCACCTTTATGGATCCGGTTTTTATCTCTTGCCAATGATATTTATGACAGCCACATGTAACATTCACAGCTGACTTGCTCTCTTTTTTACTATTTCTCTGGTCAGGCCCCAAATCTTTCTACAGAGGTTTTGAAACAATCTTTATAAGTCTCTGGATCAGGTGAACCTCCAACTTTTCTAATTTTTTTGTAACCTAAATGTACTATTTTTCTCATATAGAGACACACAGAGAATGTCTGAGGTTAGAAGGAACCTCTGGAGATCATCGCGTTCAATCTCCCTGGCTCAGGCAGGGCTACCTACAGCAGGCTGGCCAGACCACGTCCAGATGGCTTCTGCAGATCTCCAGAGATAAAGACTCCACAGCTTCTTTGGGCAACCTCTGCCAATGCTCAGTCACCCTCACAGTAAAAAAGTGCTTCCTGATGTTCAGAGAGAACCTCCTGTGTTTCAGTTTGGGCACCACTGAAAAAAGCCTGGCTCCGCCTTCTTCGCACCCTCCCTTCAGGTATTTCTACACAATGAGAAATCATCCCTGAGCCTTCTCTTCTCCATGCTAAACAGTCCTAGCTCTCTCAGCATTTCCTTGTAGGAGAGATCCTCCAGTCCCTTAACCATTTTAGTGGGCCTTTGTTGAGACTCTCACCAGTAGCTCCACATTTCTCTTGTACTGGGGAGCCCAGATCTGGACCCCACACTCCAGGTGTGCCCTCACCAGTGCCGAGAAGAGGGGCAGGATCACCTCCTTCAACCTGCTGGCAGTGCTCATGCTAACATAGCCCAGGATACTACTGTTAAGCCTTACTTTGTAGCAAGCAAACATTGCTTGGTCATGTTCAACCTGGTGTCCTCCAGGACCCCCAGGTCCTTTTCTGCAAAGCTGCTTTCCAGACAGCCATGTGTGTCCCCTCCCCAGTATGTACTGGTGGCTCGGGTTGTTACTTCCCAGGTGCAGGACTCTGTTGAAACTCATGAGATTTTATCCTAGGGGATATGTGCCTACTGTTTGGGGGTTTTTTTAATTAGATATGAAAAAGACTGCCTGTCTTACACAAACAAGGAAGGGCAGTAATTGAATTCTAAACCAGTGCTAAATTAAAATCAGAAAGTCTCTTGCATCTTAACAAGGGAAGGTGCAAATCACACAAAAAGACATTCTGAGAACAACGTTTTTTCGTGGACACAGGAGACTACAATTACTATTCGTGGACACAGGAGACTACAACTACTATTCAGTGAGGTGGGTAATATACTTTTGAGTATTTTTTAAAAAACTACATGCATGTTTTTATCACAAGGTTTTACTTTTACATAGCTATTATGTATTTGAATATATTCTTGTGAACCAAAAAACACCACAGAAAAATAAAATCACAACCTTTTCCCTATATTTAAAGAATGATAATATTTCTGAAATAAGAATTCAGAGCCCCACCAAATTAATCTCACCTTTCTTCCTTTCCTGTGATCAGGGATTCTGCCATATCCCCTACTTCTGGTTTCATTCAGTTTGAACTTGTGTTTGTGCAGTGATCTTTTAACATTTTTGGATTTAGATTACTCCCTGAAGAGATAACTGACAAAAAAGTTTACTTTCTAATTATTGCTCCCCTCCCCCACTACCCACAAACATTGAATCTTCTCCATCATGCTGCAAGCCTATTAAAATTAGAACCCTAATTAAGAATATTCAAATGATTACATTTTGCCTGGCTGATGGCACCACTACAGCTGCTTGACTCGTTCTTCAGACTATAAAGAAATAAAAAGTCTAGGAAAAGTGAAATGGAGACCCTACATTTTTCTATAAGAAGACTTAATAGACCTGGAACAGGACTCTTCCTAATGAAGAGTTCCTAAAGGAACCAACTTAGAGAAATTACTTAATACTTGGCAGTGTATCTCAATGATTGCAATTTGTTTTTTTACAAATACGAACCAACGTTTTCACTACTGCATGTAGTAGTTGGTAATGTTGAGTTTGAAAGGAAGAGTACTGCAAGGTTAATTTCTCTTCCAAGCCCCGTTATTTTTATGTACATCAGCACTTTATCATCTTTACTGAGACTTGCTGCAAATTTAAAATACCCTAAGAGAGCTGAGAGGTATTCTTACAACAGTATTTATCTACGGTATCATTAGGGTTCTTGTTACCCTAATTTCACAGTTCTGAGCAACAATTACTTGATTTATGGGAAGTATTTTTTCCCATATTTTATGGACATATACGGAAGTATTTTATGGACAGGTAATTGAGCTCTATGATACATTAATTGATTTGCAGGGGAAATATATTAAAAGCCGGCTGGAAAAGCAAATTATTCAGGATCTTCACAGTCTCAATACCTTTTAGAGCTACCACTCTAGGACCACTAAAGAAGTTTGTTTTAGCTGATGTCAGTGAAGCTACAATTCAGTGTTTGTCCAATGTTCACGTTCTAAAATGAAAGTAAGGTTAACGTGGTTTCATGAGCTATAAACGCATTAATGATTACTGTTTTACTCTCAGTTCAGGATCACTTCTTAGCTCAAGGTATATTTAGTGGGAAGCGCTAAGGGGAAAGATTAAATTCAAGAAAGTATTGCAGGTAATGTGAGTTATACATCAAAATTTTAACAGAGGTGATCCAATCACAACACATGGCTGACTGTGATTCAGTGCTGCAGCTGACAATACCCAGAGTGCTAGTGATCTAGCAATTCATGAGGAACAAGTTGCCGCATCAGAGTCTGGGACGGTTATTAACATTTAACAAAACTTTAGTTAATAAAAACAGGGAAGACACAAAAGGGCCACATCAAATTCATCCCTAATGCAACTTAAGTGATATTCATCTAAACTCTGTAATTTTATTGTTTGGGTTTTTTTAAATAAATACTGATGTTTCAGGATCAGTGAAAGACAGTACGTACTCAAAACTGATGTTACTCCCTTCTAGTAAACAGAACTCCACCAATGATGAATTTGCCCGTCTGGTCCTGATCTTTATTGCCATAGTGATTTCCACCTTTGCAAAGAGTACATGAAAATCCTGTCCTTCTGACACGGTAGTAGTTTTACCCTCATTTTGCATAGGTGTAAATCACAAGGCAAAATATAAAGCTATAAAAGACCAAGCTCCTGCTTTAGAATTCCTATTTTTATGAGCTTCTCACTAGAGGCTTTATTACACCAAGAAGTGAACGTTAGAAGTGTTAATAATGTGAATGAAATAAAAATTATGTAACATCTTCCCTAACAAGACACTTTAATAAAATCTTAACAAGTTAATTTATAGGGAAGGTAGGTACAATCTTCTCATTCAGTATAGAATCTCATCGTTAATTAACACTAATAAGTCAGGATTATATTGCAAGTGACTGAATTTTGTGAATCAACAGATATATTAACATACATAAGCAAATTTAAGGAGAACGAACCTGAGTATGCTTTGCTCAGATATAGTCACACAAATTCATTATCACGATATTTCTATTATACAGAAGTAACCCTACTGCAACACAAACATAACACTATCAAGTCTTGAGTTTGCACCAGCATTCTGACTCTGATTCTTTTTGATCAAAAGAACAACTACCTTGCTAGTTTAAAAAAGCACGTGAATAAATGGAAAAAAATAGAGACTGAGATTCCATAGCATTATAATAATTTACAAATATCTCAGCACAAAAGATGTTTCTTCCACTTTGTTAAATGCTGGTTTTTAGAAACGATCTTACTACATGGTATTACAAATTCCTATGTTATAGTACCGCATTGTAAGAAATATTAAGGCATATGCCCTTTTAATTTCTATATTTTATTTGATGGTTGGAAATTATAAGCAAAGGTGGTTGGGTTTTTTGTTGGGGTTTTCTGTTTTTTCTTTTTTTTTTTTTTTACTTCTAAGAAAAAGCAAAAATCGTAAGAGGAACACTTTCATGAACTGGGAAAACTTTTATAATCCTGCATGATAGATCAAAACAGGTATGAATACAATAGAGAACTTCAGCCCCAAAATAGAAATAACACATTTGTATAACTTCCTACTCACATTATAGAGTGTGTTTATATAACGTACTTCAAATGCTGGCAGCAGCCCATGAAATGTTGAACAAAGCTCTAGTCCCAAACAATCCTGCCCAAATATCAAATTATTTTCTGATCTCTCTGTAGCTACTGTGGGAATACAGATGCAAAAAGAAACACTCCTCTCTGAAAATTAATCTGTTCTTGGAAGTTTTTTTCATCTGGATCCATAAATCCCCATGATTTCATAATAATTTCGGCAACCAACAACTGCAACTGAACAATAGATAAGTCCTATTAGGAGCGATGAATAGACACAAATTTACCTGGCAGACTACTAAGTAAGGACTCTACTTTTCAGTGTTCAGACAACTCAAATGGCTTTTAGTAACTCTGCACTAACATTCAAAGCAAGCAGCGTGTGCCAGTTAAAAGAAAAGACAGAACAAAGAAAATATTTCAAGAGGATTGTTTCTAGGCAATGTGGGAAACACCCTGATGTGTTTTCAAGCAAAAGCTATTAGCAACATTGACGCAGTGGTGGAGGGCAGAGAAGCAAATATGCTGGATTATAATCATTTCCTCCAGCATAAAAAGTTCCTAGCAGGAAAGTTCCTTACCTAATTTTGTAGCAGTTCAGGGTTGTTTTGTTTGGTTTTTGTTTCCTTTTTTTTTGTTTGTTTGGTTGGTTTTTTTCATGATCCCATGCAAAAATGGTGACAAACAGAGAGGAAAAGGAAGGGGTTGGATGAAGAGAGGCAGCTCATAATAACATGCTGAAATCATTGATTTTGATCCAAAACATAGCACCCTGACTGTTAATTACCAGTAGCTGATGCAGGGATTTACAATAGGATCCTTCCTCTACCCTGGAAACAAAGCAGAATAACAATGCAGAAAAAAAATTATTAGCATAAGTAAATAAAGCATATTTGTACTGTAGCTGTTCAGGACCACTGCTGACCACCTAGCATGTGGCAAATCCTCATCTTACCTCTATCTGTTTTAACGGCTGGGCTTCTATAGTTCATTAGACTTCTGTATTTCTGCTTCTGACTTCTGGAAGATCGACCGGGCACTGCATACGTAGGGTAACAGAATACCCTATGTATTCTGGATATGTCTGAATCACTGTATAAACCACCTATAATGAGTCTGCACATACACAATGGCCAGCTGTCCAGGATACTCCTTCTGCTCCGACTGACCTGCTGAACCTCCAAGGCAAAAGGACAAGTACTTCTTTCTCCATAAAGTCTGCAGAAACCACAAAAAGGCAGAAGGACAAAAATGACTCATAGAAGCAGCAGTCTGTAGCCAAAAAGCAGCGGAGTCAGCAGCGAGGTGTTTCGCTTCTTCTGGTATTCCACTTGCAAAAGTTTCAGCTGAGTACCTGCTGAAAAGCAGAGGTTGTACTTCATTTATATTTCAAACCGTAACAGCCATACTTCTGTTGCTATTCAACGAACAGGGAAAAAAATCAGGGGGTTTGTGAGGTTTTAAATAGTTTCCAATTTCAGGCCTAATAGAAAACAAAATGGAAATTATTACAAGTATTAGGACTTTAAAATAGAAATACAGAAGAAAACAAAATGTTATTCTCAGGTTGCCTATTGCTTTTTCAGCAGAGCAAAGTCTTCACAAACACATAAATACGTATTTTTTCCCCCAATGAAGATGTATCTTATAACGTGTAAGACAAGCCATAAAACCATAGCAAACCTGATTCCTGTAAACAGAAAATGTTCTTTAAAAATTCAGTTTGGGGAGCATAAATATTTAATTGTCTTGAGCATGTCTTAGAAGCTCCGAATTACTCAAAATAGTGTCAAGAACAAACAAAAAGCAACCTATACTATTTTAGTAAGAAATACTTTATGAAGAAGTCTTCTCTTATAATCCTTCACTATTTCAGCATATTTAGACTGATGAAAACTGTTTTGAAGTATTACTTTATGTCTGAATCATGTAAGCAACTCCAATTCACATCATCATCAGTGGGGGAGGGAGACAATGAATGCTCTTTTTATTATTTGAATGATTAATAGTGTTGACATATACAATATTAATAAAAATACTCACACAGGATTTTGGTAGAATAATACGTATGGTTGTGTAAGTTTAAGAAACAAAATGAACCATTCAAACTAGTAGGAAAAAAACTGTATATATCTTCACCAAAAAACCTTCAGATTACTTTGGGATGACTTATAACCTTACAGGCTGCCTCAGTGTGAAGCCATACAACAGAAAGACACATTAGAGAATGGATTCAGATGGACATCACACTTCTGTTGTTCTGAACAAATGGGACGGGCAGAAAAACTCTCTTTATAGATCATGCTCCTGGCTTCCGTGGGGTCTGCCACTTACTACGTCCCATGATAAACTGCTGGCAGCAACTAAGCCAGGACCTCACTTGCTCCCTGCCAGTTTTCCTAGTGAAGAATATAGTTTTGACTCATTTCACACCTAGTCAAACTCTGAGCAGCGCCATATACTCTCTCCAGGTGAATTTGACTTTGATTTTTATGGATAATTCATTCAGCCTTACAGACTCCAGTGCTTGATTGTTTTATATGCATATTCAGAATCAAACGATGAAGTAAATTCACTCTTATCACTATATGGTATAGCTAAGTACCAGATACATATAGCCTATTTCCCAATGCCTTGCTCTAAGCATTGGACAACACTTAAGATTTATTAGGTTATTTGTTGAATGTTAAGTGAATCCTGACTGATAATTAATATCACTGGGGGCTACTAATTATAGAATATACATAGCCCAAATTTTAACAAATAATTTTATTAAGAGCAATTTAAAATCTAAAATGGAAAACATAATTTCTAGAGCAATTATTTTAAGAAATTGCACTAATAAATAGTGAGACATTATACACAGTTTAATGCTTCGCAATTAATTTATATAATCACATTAACAGTAAGATATATGTACAGCAATTACAAGTGTTATGTGTTCAAAGAGTTTATCTAATCGTAATATCCAAGTATTACTTTCAAAATAACACAAAATAATTTGTCTGATTAAATCTTTGTTTAAGATAATACCCAATGGGCATGACTAAGAGCTAAAATCAATGGCAAGTGTTGGCTCTGAAAGACAGAAATTTATCGCTGACAAGTAGGAAGATACTCAGAGTATACATATAAATATATGCCTAGAGGTAACATATATGTTCATACTATAGACATTAATTTTCAATAAATTTACTTCAGATAAAAATTGAAAATTGTGGAAAATTCTGCTATACAAGGCTTGTTTGAATGATCATAGCTCCATCTGAAAATACAGACTGGAAACAGTCCTGCTTCTGAGAAATATTCTTCCGTTTCTACTTAGAGTTTTAGAAAAATATATGGCAGGAATAAGCCTTCCATTATGTTTCAGCATTTCTTACTCTAAGTAATTGTTGCTATTATTATTATTATTTTAAATTATGTCCATCTTATTTTGGCACACTTCTGAAACAAGTAAAGTACCTTGAACATTTTAAATCTCTCATTTTAAAATGTGGTATATTCCAGACGGTTCAGCTCTGTGCAACATCTCAGGGTTATTTTTCAGATGTATTTTCTGAGTTCAGAACAAATGTGCAAATTGTTTTAGCTGGGTTGAATGAGACATAAAAGAGAAACACACACTCACCCCCTCAAACTTTACACTCATATTTTCTTTCCTCAGCAATGATCATTTGATTTTTCTGCATAGGTTATTTTCATTCTAGCAGCAGCAAACCCGTTTAAATGGTGAATCATTTTATGCTGTTCCCCAGGCACAGCTAATCATGGTAATCTGTTCAAATTAACCCACATGCCACAGTTCCACAGACAATTAACCCTTGTATTTCAGTGGGTTCTGCAAATCAAATCTCAACCACATTACCATAATCTTCTGCACACTATGTAGATTGCTACAGTATTCATAACTGCTCAGAAAGATTTTTCTTTCACATTATTTCTCCCAACAGTCGAATAACGTCTAGGTAAAATTCAGAGAAAAACAGAAACAATGAAATCAATCCAGCACCTCAACAATTCAGAACATCGTACAGAAAATACCAATTCTCTTGATCATTACAATCTAGCACTCACAACATTTACTGGATCTGAATCAATGAAGGCAGACTATCTTGTCTGTATTAACTATTGCAGGGGTTCCAAAGGTTCTTTCTTTATGGCTCTGTTTTCTACCCCCAGTAATGGCCCTCTGACTTCATTCCCTAGTCTCCCAGGCTGTATCGCACTGTAAGGTACCCACCAGGACAGGGGCCCCTTATGCCTAAGAGGACATCTCCCACTGGGGCTGCCAAGCAGGGACTAAAGAAGAGTTCATCACTGGAGCTAGCACCTACCTCACTCCTACACTCAAACGCTGAGAGAGACCAGCATGGCTATGCCACAAGAGTAAGGGCAGGTCTTGCTCTCAAGAGGGCTCACAAACCTGGGAGCTGGAGGCAAGAACAGAAACCATGTATCTTATAGACATACGAATAGGCTTTGTAGTGTTTTGGGTACTCTTACCTGGGGATTTTCCCTTAAAACGTGGGCTACCTTATGTTATTTCTATCCAGGTCAGCTCTGTAAGTATGCAAGGGAAGCAGAATTTTTTTTTCATTTGGAAGGACAGACTGGGATGTAGGGATTGTTTTCTTAGTGCAGTGTTACACAATTCAGGACAAAATGCTCTCAGCACAGCTACTTTGGGAGTTTCTTCTGACATTGCTTGTGCTTCATGGCTTATTAGGTGGCAGTTTGAAAACATACTAGAATTGACCACAAGACAGACTATTAAACTTCACGACAAGTAATTTAACTTTCATAGGACTTAGCTGATCAAAAATTCACTGCCCTGTATCTACCACTCATGAAGGGCCTTGTCTTTGTCCAAGACTGTATGAAGTAAGGGGAGAGCAGATTTATTCCAGACCAAAGTGAGACAGCAAAGTTTGTGCCATATCTGTGTGGTCTCTCAACTCTCTAGTCTGGAGAAGGATATTAATTGTATTCGTATACATGCAAATCTTAAAAAAAAAAAAAAAAAAAAAAAAAAAATCCCCCTTGAATGGCCTATGTTTTGCCCTCTGGTGAGTCTTCCTGACCCTGGACCAAGCTTGCAGAGTCAGTAGAGAGAGAATTTCCCACCAGAGAGATAACGGCAAGAAAACAGAGGGCAGAACAGCATACCAAAGGGAGCAAGGATCTGTGGAACAAGGGCTCAGAATACATCTTTTACAGTATATAATGAAATGAATATTTATCATCCTTGGTCGTCTAGAGACATTCTGATGAGCTGCATTATGGATGCCCACAGAGCATCCCAGCCAAAGGGTGGGATGGGGGGATCTCCCTGGGGATCTGAGTGATCCTCAGGTATTGATTTAACACAGAAGTAGACGCAGTCAAAGTTGACAGATTTGGAGATTTTATGATGGATTCATGAGCACTGTGACACATTGAAGACTGTGGACTGCTTATAAATAGCTCACGACATAAAAATAATGTAGAATTAGCTGCCACAAATCCTGCGGCAAAAATCCCTTAACTCATTTTCTTCTATATGTTGCACACAAGTGATTTGTTTTGAATTTCTCATATTTAAAAACTGAATTTCTTTAATGTTAAAAGGACACATATATTACAGGGTAAAATCTGTTTCTGGATTGAATTAGCAGAGATCATGGAATCAGGTTTTTAGTAGCTAGCTTCAAAACTGTATCTTATACCTATCAGATTGTTATTTATAGATAATAAGCATGTAAACTCAGACTAAGAATGTTCGTTTACAAACTTGAAGGAGTACTCACAGTAACTTTCTTGTGCTACACTGCAATGGCAACACTGTCATTCAGTAGAAGATATACAGTTACAGAACTGTAATATAGACTAAGACCTACATTCACTGGCAAGAGTAAATTTAGAATGCAGTAGTTGTTAGCAGCAAATCAAGGAATTACTTGCATTATAGCTTACAGGGGCTGTGATGCACTTCTTTAATGCATAAAGACATATGTAGAAAAAAACCCTGTATTTCAACAACCACTTCCTGTGTTGCACTTTCATAGCCCAATAAAATAATTAGCTCTGCCATGCCTCAAGTGACTTCAAAGTCATCATTAGTTGACAGCAAATAATCAGAATAGTGTTTAAAATACAAAGTAGTTATCAACATATTCCAAATATTTTTAATTTAAGAGATTATTTGAAGATCACAGGATAATGGCTAAGTCCCTTGATGATTTTTTCCATCTGACAGTGCAGCCACACACTTCGTTGGCTGAAACATAACTCAGTTTCATGCTGTATTATCAACACATTGGAATAGAAAATATTTTAAACTAGTCTGAATACTCTGATGTGCAGGTTCTTGCCTCACTGCCTATGCACAGTCATTCCTTCCATTTAGAAGCCTTTACCATTTTGCAGTATACAGGGGATTTTTATGTTGTCTTGCTGAGAGTTTTAAGAAATCTCTCTCTGCAGGCAACAGTGGATTGCAAATATAGACATACAGAAAAGCTCCGATACTTCAGAAAACCAGGAAGTTTGGTTGCCTACACTGCATGTAGTCTGAGATGGAGATAATAAAGTCCAAATTCTCTTGCAATTACCAAGCTAAAAGCAAGCAGTAATGGTACAAGAAATGGAACCAACGCAACAGCATTTTTACCTATTCTTTTCACCTGAGTATTATCACTTTCCAGTCACACCACATTTTATGTTAAACTTGAGTACTAAGCTGGCCTTTTAGGTCCCAATGAATAAAATTACATTAACACCTCTTCTGTCTTTCAATCAAAAAGACACATTCACCATCACCATCAAAACAGACGCTTCTCTTTCAGTTACTTAATTCTTTTGTTATAGATTTTCCTGCCAGATTCTTACAGTACACTTTTTTCTTTAATCCCCTGTTATTTGTTCTCCCCAAAGACCCAACAGCCAGGATCAAATGAAGCTTTTTTAATACTCTTTACTGCACAGCTCGTGACTTAGAAAGGATAGCAGCAGAGCTTACATCGTATTAACCTTAACCAGAATTTACATGGAAGGAATTACATCCTAACAACATGCTTTAGTTTTCTAAATCTGATCTAACGTACCAAGTGCTACTGTTACTATCCTCAGTCATCGAACTCAAAGCGCAACAATCAGAAATATCTTGAGCAGTATGTCACAATCCATGGGTTTGGAAACAGGGAGGAATATGCAGCAGTACAAATGCAGGGCAACTGTGCAACTCTCAGGAAGACCTTTAAGAGCCCTTAGAGCTCAGTAATATTTCCCTCTGCCCCACAAAGTCTGCGAATGCAAAGTGTTTTGCATACTGCATGGAAAGACAGAGCTTCGCTTATGAGGATTTGAGGATTATGAGGATTTGATTCCCAAACGATATACAACAGTGGCATAAAGAAAGGGTTAACTGCTTTATGACACTGTATTAAGAATTATTCCTTTGTCTTACGAAATGTTCTGAACTAATTCCTTGACATTTAAATAGCGGGGCATGAGCAAAAACAGTCCTATAACACAGTATCTGGGCTGAAGGACACGAAATTTTCACAACCAACCAAACAAATCTTACCGGTAGGTCTCCAATACTGCTGCATCTATAACCCTAATAATTCCACTAACACTGTTGTAGCAGAGTTCTTCATTTTACCTGTTTTGTTTTATTGTGAGGATTGCTTTAGTCTAGCCCCAGTATCTAACTGAACTCTGCTGTAAAAACCCACAAAAAAATTGTCCCAACTGCAGAGTTCATAATCTGAAATTAAAGCCAAGAAATAAATGAGCATTGGGAAGCACAAAGAAACAACAGGACAACAGTGGTCACATTGATGGGATGCAATCTAAAAATATAATCTGTCTGAGCATTATGACTCAGCTTCTTTTGAATATACCAGAGGACAGTTACAGGATAGGATTTGAAAGAAGGTAATTAAATCTGTTTGCAGGTATTTAGAAAGATCATGGTGGAAACAACATAATTTTTTTCAACAGTTAATAAGTGGATGATGAAGGCTGATATCATATATGCACTGGAGATGGAACCAACATTTTAATGATAATTAAAATAGAGCCAAGCCACAAAAGTCCTCAGGAAGAGCGGACGAGACCCTTCTGATACATGATACCAGGAGGGAGCCAGTTTAAAAGAGCATGGAGGAGAACACGTGATTAAATACAATCACTAACAGAGAACCAGAAAGAGGGAACTGAGAGCATGAGGCTATATCCCCTGATAGTGACTGGGGAGGATCAGCACGTAGAAAGCTTGACTTGCCCTCTCCCCACAGAGGTAGGAAAGATTAGATGAGGAACTTTTTTTCCTTGCAGAAAATGTGGCCTTCTGTTATTTAGGAGTAACTTCTCATTCATATTGAAACTGGTCAATTAACATTAAAAATGCAAAAGGAAAGGCTATAAAATCTGCCTTTGGGATCATTCATTTTTAATCATTCTTTTTAAATGGCCAAACAAAAGCAAAAACAAACTCTGTCCTACTTCCTGCTTTGAGATGTGGAGCTGCATAAACACAGTTACTTCTGAGTCAGAAACACGGACCTTATGAACACAGGCTCCTATATCAACACAAAACAAAGGTGTCAGATGCAGACCCTGCAGTTTTTCCTTGTGCAGAACCACTGCTAATTCTGAAGCCAACGAGTGTGTAAGGACGTCGAGATTTTGTTCTTCACAACTAAGCTCACTAAGAGAAAGAGGTGTGGATTAAAATTGAGACTTAAGAATGCTCTTTTGAGACATGTGGTCCTTTAACATCCATTTTTTCTTACTTTCCACTCTATCTTTAGAAATAAATGCAACCCCAACTTTTATTATTTCTATGACTACTAGTTTCAAAAACATCAGTACTACATTTTGGTCCAGATCCCACATCTTTATAAAAAGTTCAGCACCTAGACTGCATTGTTTTCTATTTATGTCAGGGGCCTTTATATCAGTAAATCCCTGACAAGATTTACTGCACCCACTCGTCTGTCAGACACAGCACAGATTCCATCATGTACACAGATTCACTTATTACTGCAGATATAAGACAGCTCTGCCTGCCTTTATCCTGCAGTACTACTATACTCCATTTACATTTCTGTGAAACAAAAATTCCTAAAGGAGTTTTGTAGCTAAGAGATCTTCTGCTAGAATGGTACTTTTTTCCCCCTCTTCCATGCTCTATATTGTGTCTTCAAGTATTCACTTTTATATTTTAGAAATGAAACAAAAAAACTATTGTTTGTGTAATGGAAAAACTAAGAGCATTATTCTTAGGGAATGAGTAATTTGTCCTATTGTTAACAACTACTGCAAAAAAACAACAAAGGCTCCTTTTTCTAGGAGCAACAGCTGAATTAAGAAGATATGTAGAGCCAGAAAAACTACTTCAGAAAAAATTCTGCCTCAGGCTTGCCCCCTTCCTAATGTAATGACTACATTTCTTCTTATGTATTAAGAACAAGAAACCTGATTTTTTACTTAATTATAAATCTAAATTTCTTGTATTATTTTAGCTGAAATGGATTCTGTATCATGCAACATCTCATAAAGCACCAAAGTTAAAAACTCCTGCTCTGAACTCTTTTTTGTAGAAGACTGAAAATCCTACATTCTAGCGTTGTTCAACATGGGAGTCAGATTTTGGTGTTAAAGCTACAGATTGGAGGAAAGGAATTTGAGACATTCGCTATTCCCTACACATCTCTGCAAAACCCCCTAATTTTCAGTGTAGAAACTGTTCTTTCTTGAATTAAAAAAATGTGTTCCATTTTTTCCAGTATCTTGCAGAGGTCATTTAATCCTAGTTTATACATTTATACATTTAATCCTAGTATATACACAAGTAAACAAACAGAATAATAGCCATTTAAAACAAACAATTAGAAAAACAAAAACAGCTCTTTCAAAGACTTGATTCCTTCTCTGTTGAAGAAATTTTTAAATGCATTTTAAAGCATTTGTTAAATGCAGTGAAGTTATCAGTGATGACTTCTGCAAATTTTATCTAGCTACAGAAGATTTGAAGTCAGATATGGCAATAAGTAACCTCAAACTGCCTTAACACCCAAGCTCATAAGGTCATTATGTTTATCAGAAAGTTGCAAGAAAATAGTCTGGTAGTGTCAGAATAACAAATTTGCTGTGTGAAACTTTTGAGCAAAGTGCTAATAATTAAGCATTTTTTTTTCCTTTCTGCTTCTAGAACCTCATTAATTACATTTTGGGTGAAATGACAAACTTCCTCATGGTTTACTCTTTAAAAAAAGTACTTTAAAACAAGTTTAGACTTTCAGATTAAGAAAAAAATCAGATTTAAAAAAAAATCAATTATTTTTCATTTTTAAAAAGTAAAACCGAAAGCTTTGGGGAAGACTGAAAGAGTTCAATAAACTCATAAATTTGAGCAGTTTTAGCTTACTGAAAGATAAATAATTTTACAGCTACACTGTCAGTGAATACTAGATAGGAATTTCATTTATATCCACATTTTTGCTAAAGTATCCTGAATCAGTTAGAAAAACTGTGGGTTGGTGGGTTTCTTGCTTCCTTGTAAAAAATGCGTAACAAGAGTATCACAAATACCATTTACAACGGAACTTCCTTTAAGAGTAAAGTCAGTGACAAACAGTGGGCCTGAATCTTGTTCCCCTATTCGAACTATAACAGTGAATCAATCCAAAGACAGTCCTTAGGGATGTGGCCTTCCTCCTTTATGCTCCCTTCACAGCTGTACATATCATCCAGAACACATCTGTATTCCTTCCAACCAAAAATGCTTTGTCTACTAACATAATCTCGACAGATGGAGAATCATGTTGCACAACTAAAAGCTGTCGTCTTTTTCTGTGTATTTCTTATGTGAGAACTAATCTGAACATTTTTCAGACTGTCCATTAACACTTAAGCTTTGCTAGAGAAAGAATTATTACAGAACACAAATGCTCTAGTTGTGCCTATTCTATTACTTTCTCTTTTTTTCCCCTAAATCAACGTTAGAAGAAAAAGTACTGATGTAAACAAAGGTTTTATCACGTCATGTTACTAAAACTCAGGCGTACTTACAATTAAAACTAAATAAAAATAATTCGTGTCTAAAACCAGTTGTTCTTCCTGCTACTGTAAAAAAAGCAAGTGTAAATTTTTTCCCATATTTAAGTTTAATAGCTATTTTCAAATTTTATTTTCACTGACCACAGATGTAGAATAAACTAATGCAGCAGTGTAAATAACTGTAGCTGTTTCTCTACAGACAGTTAAAAAGTCATGGTCATTAACAATAAACTATAACCAGCAACAACAAACATTTAATGGTAATCATAAGAACTGGGCGTTGTGAAGGTCAACAAATTTGTGACAATTCTGCACTAAATTCATCATTGTGCATTTAAGAAGACAGTATTCCAGTGCAGGACAGCAAATGATAAAACATTGTCTATCTTCTGATTCTGGCTGCTTAAAAAAATACTTTCTGACACTGAGCTTTTTTTTTTTTCTTTTTTGGCTTTTTTTCCTGTACATTCTCAGTTGATCCCCTTTCCTTGCAAAGATATTTAGTGTACACTACACTGTCAAAAAAAAGTAGTGCAAGTAAAGCAAAACAAGTCCATTTTTAGCACTTTGCCAATTTTGCGACTAAGCAAAACAATGACTAACACCCTGTTCAGTGGAGCGATTTTGTCCATTTCTCACCAGAGTGGGTCTCAACGCAAGAAATTACTTTTCTCCTTTCAATATGCAAAATACACAGACTAGATGGGTGGAAGCCTATTGTGTTTCTTGCAACATGTTGTCACTAAACAGTATTAAGCTGGCTCCATGTATTGCGCAACCAGACCAAAGATTCAGGAAGGCACTTAAATCATTTGCCAGTCCCATTCACCTTAATGACCCACAGTTACCCGTCTGCTCAAGTACCTTGCTGAACTGGAGTAAAGAAAGGTTAGAGGGAGACAAATGCAAGCCATGCAGCTTCTATGAAAAATGTAGTTAAGGAGGACACATAAAGCAGTACCTTCACTGTTCTAACTCGGAGTTTTTGTTTTACATAATATATACTGCAGTAATTTTTTTTTAATTTCAAGAGCAGACTCATGAAACGTACAAATTGCTTTCAGAATCTAATGCACTGTCTTTTGAAAATGATCGGTTCATTGTTTTCATTCAGTGTTTTTAATTCAAGGACAAATCTACCAAACCTGCTGTAGAACTAGTCAGGAGAGTGGATTCAAGTGCAAACCAACAAACCAAAAGTGCATTTACAACTACAAAAATCATGTGATTATTATCCTGTACAATTCTGGCTTGTGACATACATTGTGGATGGTTGTACAAAGCACCTATGTGCAGAAAAATACATTTAAGACCTTTAAAATGTCTTAAGACCATAGTACTACTTGTTTTAGCTTTTTAAATCAACAATATCTTTTATTTTTTTGGGAGTCCACATCCCATCTTTTTGAAGCAACTCATTCAGTCAACAGAAGATCTCTGCTCTGCCTACAAAGACAGCTTTTCTGGGAGGGAAGCAGAATTCTGCTTCATGAAGGTCTAATGTTTCCAACTAACACACTGAAAACACAGTTACAATAAACACCACAGACACAAACATACCGTAAACAGAATTCAGTTCCTACAGGATAAACTTCAAGTTTACTACATTTTTTAAACTTAGTATGGAATATTGTGGTTCCAAGTTTCACGAATTATCCTGAAAAAGTTCATTAATCTCTTTTGGTAAACATAAAACCTGCAGAACCATACTTCTTAAAGGAAAAATGAAAATGGGTGAAATTTTAAAATAACATTTTTTAAGCTAAAAAGTGCCACAGCAACAAAATAGTTACAGACACATCCAGCTCAACAATATGGTCTTCCACTGGATCATACATAGACTGATTTAAGGTTTCAAATGATCATAAGTTTTTTTTAAAGTCTTCAAGTCACTATTTATATCAACTGTTAAAAATCACCATTGAATCAGTGGCTTCAAAAAAAGCTATCTTCAACAAAGTTGGCTTACTTTTTTGAAATCCATTTAATGAAACTGAATTTCAAAGGCAGAACATAATTTTTTTCACAGGTTCAAAGCTGTCGTGAGGTCTTTGGACTTCTGCGGCCATGAATAAAGAATCATTAAATGGAATAAAAAACTAATATGAACTTATGTGTCCAAATGTTTAGGAAAGAATGAAATGCTACTTAAATGGAAGTAGTAACTTAAGTCATAACAATTTTCAGATAAATGGCAAGAACTGGAGAGCAAAAGTAAGAAAAAAGTATTTGCTTACATTTAGTTTAAGTAGACCTGAAATGAGAGTTAACGACCATTTTAAAATAATCTTCCTGTTGCAAGTCCCAAGAAAGACCCTACCAACTAAAACGCAGTGCTAGAAATTGAAGTACATAAGATCCCTAGTTTCTTTTCAGATCTTTTCATTTGAATGGTGCAGTATGACTCTTCTTAAAAGTAATCAGCATCTCCTAATCTTAGAAATAATTATTTCATTAAGTATCTTCTATCATGTTATTAAAGCCTTAAAGTATTTTTGAGCCTTCTTTGCCACGTTTATGTACTTGGCACATGTCTCATCAAAAGTCAAATCATATAGGTATTTAAGTACATACATGAGAAAGCTAGTAACACTAGTTAACATCTGCATTTGTGCAGAAGAGGAGCAATCTCACTATACTATTTTCTCCACAGCAAATAAAATTTGTTTTGACAAAACAGATCTTATGCTACCTTGGGGTGGGTGAGGACAGAAAAAAAGTCTACTGTCACAAAAACTGGACTACGATATTCGCAACTGAATTTAAGCAATGAAATCACAAAAGGGAGATATAAAAATGGTTGCATTATAAAAAAAAAACCAACTTACTGATATTCACTTGATCCAACACTATCTGAAGATCCTTACTTACATTCCAGAAAAATCTGGTGTAAATAACACGAAATTTAAGATTACAGAACTAAGATAAATCTGTTGATAGACTTCCTTTTATATGCAGACTCAGCGGGCTAATTTGTCAAGGACATTCTCATGGTGGTATAGTGCTTGGCATTAATATGTATCTGTAAAATTCCAGCAGAGCAAATAGCTGGAATAAGTGTCAAGAAAACTCAGTTATCTGCTGTACTAATAACCACAAGGCTATACACATCATGCTGAGAGAACATCCATAAGGAGCAAAGTCATTACCTTAAAATTTCAGGTTGGCTTGATGAGCTGTTTATTCCAATTAACACAGAAGGAAATTGCTGGGTAACTACCACCTTCATTTAGGAAGTCTCTCTAATGTTCAGCTTATGATGAGTTCTGCAACATAGTTTTTTGAGGATCACAACATTTAAAGCAATATTAAATCACATATGGCAACTACAAATTTCATTTCCTCATGCTGTAATCCATGGATAGAAATAGCTTTCTAAGGAACTTTCATACATCCAGCAGAAAAACTAAAATACTTGATACTGCCTCTGATCAGAGCATAAGTTACATTTCATTTTACAAAAGGTTGCCATTCCTCAAGATTTTTTTTTTTAATTCCTTAAATGACAAAAAAAAGCAGTCAGTTCATCCTTTCAGCTACTGGAATTCAAATCTGCTATCCTCCTACAGATTGCACTGCTGAGCTGTAGACTCAGACCTTAACAAAAGCAACATTAAACCAAAATCATATTCAAACTCTCTTTAGAAACAGATGCTAATTTAGGCTGTAAAACTAGATATAGTATGAGAAAAGAAACCTAATGCTCGTTTTCAATGAAGTAATACAGTAGAACAGTTATTTATTTATCTACTTTGTGTTACTGGTTCTTTCTCCTATTTGAAATTTTTAATAATATTCTGTAGAATTTTGAAAATATACCCTAGCAAAAGGTTGCTTTCTGTTAAGATGCAAAGTGTGTGTGGTTGAATGGTTTCATTCCATATGCTTACAAGCTGATCCTTGATCAAATTAAGATGTGGAAGGCAATATTCTTTGTAAAGGGAAGATGTAAATAACTAAACACTTAGCGCAGGAGAAAAGTTCACAGAGAAATTAAAAGTCCATGCTGAACCAAGATAGGTAGAAGAGATCATTTTTATCAATAGATAGAAAAGCTCAGATCAGAACAGTGACTATTTTTTCTCAACAGCAACATCCACTGAAACACAACGTGATGGTGGAATTCAGTCAAGCCTTCTCCAAATGAAAAAAACCTAATCTGAGCTAGTTTACAAAATCATCTACAGTTATCATTTACAATTTTGAAAATAGCATCCTAAGTTATGAATTCTAAACTTTCAGCAGATTGACTAAACTGAAAACTAAACAAAATCTTTTGTTCTAAAGATTTCCCATTATTTTTTCTTATTCATCTTAGAATTACCACAGATCTACGAATTGGAGAGCAGCAAAGAACTAAATGAAGGGTTGGTTTCTTTTCCCCTTTTCTTCACAATATGTTCAATCTTACCTCAAAGAGATAAATATCACATCTAAGTTAATACATGGAAAACATAAAGTACAACTTTAGATTGCTTTGATAGATTCCTTTCAAATTATCCAGCTACACTGAGTGCTATGCTCAGCATTGAATACATCTGTCTGTATGGTGATCCTGGAATTTTCGTAGGAAGGTGATGAACCTTTCCTTGCTCTTTAAAAGCAAAGATAGTAACTGTGCATCCGTTTCTAAAATGTACACAATGTCTGCAACTGGAAAGGGAAGTCATCCTTTTTGTCACTCCTAAATGAAAAGTCACCTCTCTAAGTAACCACAGAACAACCCTGGGCTTGAGGTGAAGTGGACTGAAGAAGCTTTCACCAGCTGCAGCAGTCACAGCACCAAGCATTGTCAGAATTCTCAGTTTACACACTTCGGAAATATCATCAGTGAAAGCTGAAGTTTTGCTTTGAAAAGGAATCCGTGAAATAATATATTCTTGAACTAGATTTCCTTTTAAGTGGATCAAGGCTGGAGTAAACGAAACACAGAGCATCTCTGAAAATATATTCAGGGCTTTGTTCAGGATGCTAACTCAAAACACAAATCCAGAAACACATCTTTTGTACTTGTGGCCTTGCACTTGCATGTACAAGCTAGAGTATGCTATTCACCTGAAAGAAGCACTAACTAAATTAGCTACTTTAGTACTCATTTGCTTTTCCATCTCTGGGTAACAAAGTGAACAGTGAAAAACACATCAGGGAATTCATCATTCAATCAGAACAGCTTCACAACTGCAACCAATACCTATAATTCACTTCCTCTCATTAGACCTGAATGCCAATGCTTATGCAAAATAAGAAGTATCAAAGGTAAGCAGTGCAATTAGGTATGTCTTAGTAATACATGTTGGGAAATAAATTTATACTTGCCCTATGTTTTGAAAGGAGAAAAAAGAACAGAAGAGGAACAAGCATGTGAAGTTAATAGGAAGAAATAAAGAATAGCACTTTTAGAATGTTTTATATTGAACTTTAAAGTAAAGGCAATAAAGTTTACTCATGTCTAGAATACAGGAGGAAACATTTCAGTGTAGATAAAAGAATTGGACACACAGAAACAACTACATTAATGGAGGTTATTCTGGAACCTGGATGGCCCACAAGCACAGGGAAGTGTTTCACATGGAAGTTTTGAATGTAACCTAGGGTAAAAATTACTACAGTGGCTTTGTGACTTACAAATTTACATCTGAAAAAAACACTATATTAGAGCAACTTTTAGGGATGTGGGCCTCACTCAAAAGTTATACCATAGAACTACTTTACTGTTGCCCCTATACAGAGCTGCTCTCCTTCCAGGCAACATAGTGACCTTGTTGAACGACGAGCATGTCACTGAAGGCTGTATCTTAATACATGCACACACTGACCAGAATTTTCTGAACAAAGCAGAGACATTATTACAGCCTAAGGGCTGTCTCACTGCCCCCTATCAGGACATACTACAAAACAAGATTGAAAGATTATGAATAAACATTTTTCTAATACAAAAATAGGGACACTTGGGTATAGCGACAAACACCATCTCCTCCTATAATGCCTTAATGGTCTTGATTCTGTTCATATCATCCACGTATCAGAAACAGTAACACCTGGATCCCTTGTTATCATGCTCAATGAAGAGTTAAAGCAAAACAGCTACTAGGCAGAATCAGTACCTTTTCTATCTGGTGGCTCCAGTATCCAGTTTGTACCATCACATTCTTTACTTTGTGTGGATAAATAAAACTACTTCATCTTAAAATCTAACTACACCTAGTATTTATGATGATGTTTCCAAATACTCCAGGAATCTGAACTCAGCAACTTCAGAATACTGACTAAGAAAAACTTGTATCACTTCTTTATGATATTAAATGTTATGTATGAGTGCAGGTCGACAAACGGACAAAAAGAAAGTTTCCATGTTCAAGTGCATGCGGCAAATGGAAACTCATAGGCTGAGTATATACTTGGACAACACACCTCAGAACTTCAGGTAATGGTGTGTCATCTCTTTTTGTGAAGAGTTACGTTTATGTTTAATGTTAAAACAGTACGATAACAGAAAATGGCTTACATCATTCTTCTGTGAGGGATTAGGGATTTTACATAATGCCACATAAGTGATGTTGTGCAATGATTACTTTCACAAGCTCTTATGCACATTTCACAGGTTCTTATGCACCTACCCACACAACATACATACCCCGAAAATGGAGCTTTTGAAACTTTGTGCATTAAAATATGTTAGTAATGCCTGAATATTGTTCACCCTGCACCTTAAACAAAATTAACATGAGCAGGAAGACAAAGGAACAAGATCACAGGGGTTGGAGGAAGGGAAGGTCTGAATTACAGACATCCTATTACATGATAAATTACTCATTCACTTTTGTCTGTAAAACATCTTAGAAAGACATCAAATCAAACAGAAAAAAAAACATGGTTCCAGGAGAAGGTGACCCTCAGAAGCACCATTTTCAGTCAGAAAGTTAGAATGTCACAATAAAGCAAGGATATGAGTCAAGCTGCCTTCAACTTCAGACCCATCAACAGCTTCCCATACCTATTAGTATTCCCTCATTACCTGTCACACATGGGTCTCTGCAAATCTCATCCTTGGTCTTTTACTTTCAAAGGCATAAAGGCCAGCTCCATTCACCTCTTATCTGAAGTCAATGAGACTCCGACACAGAACTGCCATTTGTGTGTTTGAAAAATTTCCTTTTTCTTTTATACTCCATTCTCTTAAGCCACGTCCACTTAATTGTAGCAGGAACTGATAAAAACATTTGAATGATTCTGTCAATTCTAATGCATTTCTCCATTCTACATACATCTGTGAGGTTGTTTGTTCATAAGATGACTTGAATGCATGCACATGAACTGCTTTGAAATTTGGGAAAAGTCAGTTAAATTTTATGCCCAGGATTTTCTGAATCAGTCATCAGTGCCCAAGCGCTGCTCTTACGGAACAAGCAGAAGAATTTTAACCACAGACATTGATGAAAGCAGAATTAACCCAACAGACATCACTTACAGAAATATAGACCTCTATCTAAAGTTTGCCTTTAGAGGGCGAGGATGACATTTACTCACATCCATAAGGGTTCATAATTCATTACATTCTCACTGAAATTATGAGATCAGGATTAACCTCTCATTGAAATCATCCAAACCCAAAGAATTGAGAAGGTGAAGTAATCATGCTGCAGAAATATATCCCCTTTTTTGGGAAATAGAATACAGCCGTTATTCAGTGATGTGCTAAAACATATGGACAAACTACATTCACATTACAGCATGGTACAGTTAACAACATTTCTAATAATCTTCAGTATCTCTCACAGTAGAAGTGACAGGATGAAATGACCAAAGTTAAAAATACTATATAATAACTGGTATCCTCACTCACATATGGGATACCTGTATCTAACTGAGAGAGACTTAACCTGAGTTTTCTACAGTCCCTGTAAATACTATAAACATTAGGCAACCACTAGTGAAGCTTTCTCAAACTTGCCTCTTCAGTTATTTAAAAAACTTTGGTATTAACTCTGGCCATTGCTCCTGGCCTCAAATACTGATCCCATATCTCATGGCTAGGATTCTCATCTAGGGTGTAAGAGAGCTGTATTAACTTCCCAGATATGTATTAAGTAAAACAGAATAGTTTCCTTCAGAGCTTGAATCTGAACCTTCAGCGCTACATTGACATGTCAGTAAGTCCAGACATTTACTCAGCATCTTCCTTTATCAGAACTTAGAGAACTAGAGCATTTTTTAATTCCCAACGCTTTGTGAGACACAAAAATTACTTTTTATCCAAATCTAATGAGAGTCCTATCAGAACACTGTGTACATACACAGCTTTGTTATGTACATTGCACATACTATACAGAACTGGTTTGAGACTTTGCACTTACATATTCTGCCTTTGTTGTTTGAGTGCTCTGTTCTTTACCTGAATGAAAGCAAGACAGTGGATATTTTATGCTGGTGGAATGAATGTTACCGAAATCAATTTGACCAAATGTGCAAAATCTTTTGCTTTTTCCAAATTGTTCATCCCAATAGTAAGGGCTTACCCCACCCCACCCCACCCCACCCCCCCTACCCCCCGAAAAAAAAAAAGAGTTTGGTCTTTAGAAGACACTAAAACGGTGGGGTTTTTTGTTCGTGGTACTGCCTGTGAATGTGAATGACCCTGTTTGCCATATACCTGCTCTCTGGTAGTAAGTTTTCTGATCTGAACAAACCAGCAGGAATATCTCTAGAAGCAATGGATCCAAAAGGCATGAGAGAAAAAGAAAGACTATAAATATCACCTAGTACTCTTAGTTCATTGAAACCTACCATGTTATGGACGGTGCTCATCTGCTGGTTCACATGTGCCCTCAAAACTTTTTACATTGGCTTACGCTTCCAACAGACATCAGACAGAGTGAAAGTCAACAACGAGGTGTGGGATAATTGGAGGAAAACAACTATAATATTGAGTACATAAAGGAGCTGAAAAATGCACCTGGTTATCTACTGCAACTTCCATACCGAGGCTTTGAAATAGAGACTGTAATTTATATCTTCAAAAATTTTAAATCTTCTAGATGTGAAATCCTCTGCCTCCCTCTTTAGAGTAATTAACTGAGGCATGGATCCTACCAAGATGTTTATAACGTGGCCTTTTATTGTTTACAGTTTTTCTTGCCATCAAACATATTGGTTATGTAAATATCTAAATAAAATGTATCTTTTCCCCACCATTTGTAAACTGTTACAAAGAGAAATTGCTTTTTTCTGTGCTAATTGTTGAGACCATATGTTACCAGGAGTAAAACGGATATTGAGTAAGATTTTACACTGCATACAAAGTGAAGAATGCATCTAGACAGTAAACCCTGGATCCCAGCCCTGAAATCCTATTTCATACTCATTTCTTTGGCTTTGGGAAGACATTAAGACAGCCTATAGCTTACTAGCAATAAAACATTGACATTGACAATCCTAGTTTAAGCAGATGTTCTGCAGATGCAAAGGAAGATTTAGAATGTTTTCTGGACAAGCAGCCTGAAAATTACTCTCTCACAGATGAATAAGCATCGGTACAAAACACACTATTGCAAGCCTTGTATTTCTGTACAACAGATAGTGAAAAACCATCTGTCCATTGTAGTAATTTGCCAAGAAGCCAGTCTAGCATATGATTTTAGTATGTGTATTTAAAATATCCTACTAATAAACAATATTTCTTAACTGTTTCCATTCTGTCTGCACATACTGAATAAAAACTTCGTTGTGTACCTCACCTCTGTTAAGGTCAGTCATGTAGATAACAAGCAGATTAGACCCTGCAAGTATAACTGTGCTTCCCTTCTGGATTTGAAGAAGAAACAGAGCTTTAAATTGAAAATTAATGTTAACCTTCTATTCTGCAAGAATTCCTCTATTCAAGCATTTGATGAGCTAGACACTTAAACACCCAGGCAGAAAAAGGAAAGTATTATCTGAAGAAATATTTTGAAGACTAACTAAAAAACCCCAAAGACACTAGTCACCATTTTGGATTTCCTGATCTTTAGAAAATTATTACTCTGAATTCATATTTGCATAATTAGCCAAACAAGTAATATTCAGGTTTTTGCATACATTACTTTTAGCAATTAACTCATTTTGGCCTCTTTTAGGAGTTTAAAAAAACCAATTGTGTGACAGTTTAACGTAATGTTTCTATGGTCTTTTTATGGTCAACATCTAGTGCTCTCAGTATCCAATTCTACTCTTAATTGTCTTTCAAGTGTCAAAAGCCAACGGGTATTAAGAGATAGATTGCACTCAGTACCTCTTTAGTCCAACAAATAATATCAGGAATCTATCTGCAATTAAAACTCACGCAATAAAATATTTTAAGGGAACACATTTTAGTATCACTAGAACCACATGTTGATGATGAAAAATACACATTGGCATGGTACTCCATGCTGTATTATGCAAATGAATGCATCAAAGGTCAAAGCTTATCTAAGTCTCATAATAATGTAGTCTGCAGAGAACAATTAATTTACAGTATGTTTTTGTATATTGTGCACCACAACACTAAAAGCCATTTAATTCAGGAATTTTATTTTTAGGTTACAGAGAGAAATCATATCAAAGGTTTTCAGTTTCCTTTTGGGGGACTGAGGGAAAGGGGAGGAAGCAGTTCTGTAATTTATATTAGTCCAATAGTAAGACCAACCTAAAATTTACCATTGAAAATCCTGGGTTTTAATAGCTTCAAATGCTGTTAAATTTTGGTGTTTGGGAATGAGATTTCCATGCCCAATAGCTGCCTTACATTACTACAGCAAAAGTGTTTGAACAATTTCCACAAACCAAGCAATACTTCAAGGATTCTATTATACTATACTGTTCCCTACATAGGATAACAATTTAGGTCTATTACATGTTCATGAATTAGTGAAGACCTGTGCTGTGGATTTCAAGTATCATGCAGTACAGACAGGTTATGAAGCTAGCAGCATAAAAAGCCAGGATGCTAACCTGTGTCCAGCACGCTGGTGGGAAGTTGGGAAACCGGTGCTCCTGGAATTCTGGTTCTGTCACTTGTAGACCCAACCTTCTCCATCCACTGGCACTGTTATATTTCCCTCTCCCTGCCAAAAAGAATAACAGAAAAATATCTTTCAAGAGCCGATGTTTAGAGCAGCCCATGCTACAATATGCAAATGTACAAAAGGCTCTTTCAAATTCCACTCAAAACTCTCAGCACTCATGCCACATCTGTCCTGTACAGTCATGCAAAACTGAATTCAAGCTTATAGACTTTTCCAGGTCTGTTTCCATACTTTGGAACCAGAGTTACAGCTCTAGTAAATCTTCCAAATTACACAGTCACTTGTGCTAGTGGTAAAGCATAAGGTGTCTTCCTCGGTACAGAAGGATTTGTCTTACTTTTGTTGCACTGCATTTTGGATTGTGTATTATGCATGTGTTTCACAGATTAGCCTTAAATAACACAACGTACCATTTCTTTAAAGAACTGACCTAGGCACTAGTTTTGCAAGCGAAAAGGTACAATCTCTTTGTAATGAAAGGTAATAACAAGATGGAAAGTAAATTGTGTCACACAGCTGCTTCCTCCGCTCCTGCAACTCGCTGAATCACAAGATGGAAAGCTTTCCTATAACCTGTAGTAAAGGCTAACAAGGCATTCTCCCTCACATGACGGAAAAGAAAACTGGTAAGAGTTATCCTGCATGTTAGGTTGACTTTGAGACAGAACATTTCTTCTCTGTAGTCCTCTTTGAATGGTGTTGATAACATGCAACCTAATACCAAGGAAAATACTCCTCCTGGTTCTGCAACTTCCTTATTGCTAATACATAAGGTATGTTCAGGTAAAATCTTGGTCTTTAAACAGGTTTTAGTGTTAATTTGGGCAGAGAACTGAAAAACTCTTACACTTCATGTACAAATTTACCAACGGGGATAATAGCAAATGAATAATAACAGGATGAATGATACGCTATATATTACCAACAGACTTAATATTACTGAAAATGTATAAAAGCTGTAATATACATTATGATTAAATTATTGTCGGTCCAAAAATCACATAGCAATTTTTTCCCCCCCGATTACATCAGAATGCTTTCATCCTAAAATTGAGTATCACAGAATGGCAACAGCTGCTTAATATAGATCACTTCAGTTCTACTGTGAAAGCGTTTATATACATACGCTTAACTTTTGATATGTGAATAGTTTTATTAACTATGTGAAAACATCATCAGTTGCACAAATACCAAAATAATTGATATTGTATCTCTTAATTAGTCCAGATTTCAAGAACTTCCTAAAATGCTTCAATGCTTTCTTTAGGACCTCATTCAACTACCTCCTTCAAATGTTCAGCACACCACAAGTGTTTTCTTCACTAGTCTGTTCTTATGATGTTTGAATTGTGGCCACAGTCCTGCTATTTTCTTGTATCTAACTTTTTTCTTGAAAGAAGTTATCTCTACTTGTCTGTTGTGTTGAACACTTACTGTACATCACAAGATGACTCCTACATTTCAGCTGTATTTATGCCAGAAGGAATCTGAATTCATCCTGCTTGAAACAATGCAGCCGACTTTTAAATGTCCTGTGAATGGATCAAAATGTTTTATTTTCCATGTAAAATTATTTGCTCAGAGTAGCATCAACCACTTCATAATGGCCATGTTTGATTTCTGCATGGTGACTTGTCCAGATATCCTCTAGGTTGTTGATTTTGCTGCCATCCATAGGTGTAATTCTCCAACACACTATCTTGAAACAAGCAGCAATTCAGCATTGCTTTTTGCAGCAGGAAGACAAATACTTTCAAGTAGCCATGAAATTAACAGACACACTTCTTGAGGCAAAAAGAAGCCACAACTTTTGGCTTTAAATATTACTGGAACACTGCTAATCAAATGGACTAGTGAGCATTGTGACACTGTCTAAAGGTTATATATTAATAGAAGAGGATACATTTCAAGTGAAGTAATACAATATTTGAAGAAGAGTTATACACTATTACTTTATTTGCCATGTAGAAAGAACTTAAAGTTTAAAATATTTAACAACAAACACCTGTTTATAGTTAAAATACTTAAGAAAAACAAGTTGAGAATTATTTATATGCAAATATTTGTACTTCAGCAATGAAATATATTTTCAAATTCCCACTGCCACTTTTTCATATCAAGCACCCTATTTTGCAACACTTCCATTGCTAACATTTGTTTTGTTCATTAAGTTTTAATTACCTGGCCACACTTTTTCACACACATTAAGTTTTAATTACACGTGTAGAGTAGTAAGAGTGGGCTTCCAGACATCAGCCTCAAGAAAGCAGGATCTCTAAAACAATAGGATGAGATGTTTGTTTCCCTTCAAATCCAAGGGAGCTTATTGTTTACCTTCAAATGTTTGTACCACATTCTCATTTTGAGTTGGAAGCTACATATAGGTGCTTGGGAATAAAGTGGGGTCACCTTGTACACAGGACAGAAAACAGAATGTGATAAAGAAATAGTATTTATGTTACAAAGAGTTGTGTTATACAAAGGGTTAACTGGCTCCACAGGAAGTCTGTCATTCAGCTGGAATTTTAACTCCCAAGTTCCAGCTTCAGTACCTTCAGCTTATTTGCCCTTGTATTTTCTAAGAAGGTGTATGCTTGTGGTTGTTTCAAGGGATCTTGAACAACATTATTTTCATGTGATCTGGTAGTTTCTAAAGCTCATTCCCAAAGGCTCACACACAGTCGATGTTGGTTAGTCAGTTAGGAATTTAGGACATGGCAAGAAATTTCTTTTTCTCTGCTACGCATGCAGAGAATAGCACTGACTGTGACTCGCCCTTTTTCATCTTAACATATGCTGGATAAAGTCCTAAAGTATTTTAAAAGGATGAGATGCAGACTGATTAAACCTTGTATGAAGCTCAGAGCAGCCGTAACTGCTCACGCATGTTCTCTGTCTCCCTTAGAAACTAATGCTGCCACCAGGCCTTGCAGGAGCATTTGTACTAACACGAAGCCATGAAGAACAACTCTCTTGTGCTTTTTAGTTGCCTTTTATGTGAGAAATTTGCACACAGGCAAGCACTTCTCCTGTCCCTAGAAGTCATCTGTCAATATAACCCCAAGCTTTTGTCATAAGTTGCAGAACTAGACCCGCTGTGGCAGTAGCAATGTCATTCAAACCACCGTATATACAGTTGTCATTATGTCAGTTGCCTTTATACACTCAAAATTAAATGCTGGCAATTCCACGGGAAGGTGAAAATGCTGTAGAGTAGTTAATGTTGAAAGTAGTTGCGAAAAGGTCATTTGGAGACATTCATTAGTTGTTTGCTATAACAGACAGTCATTATTATTGGCAGCAGAAATTGGCAAAAAGCACTGTTATTGTCAGAAAGCATTAAAAGAGTGTCATTTGTCAATATGTACTCTTCTAAAGAGCAGCAGGCTAAGAGAACTCCATCTTTAACATCAAATGGGAAAAAACAGCATGAATATCCTGATGTGGTTTTATCTGATCCAGTTTGGGACTAGCCTATATGAGCAGCCACTAGTCATTAAACTGTGACAACTGAAAAGAAAGTAACTGCTATAGTACCCCTGGTAACCAAGTGAAAGTCTCTTTAAAAAGTAATAATCTGGGTTGGTTCAATGTGTAAGTAACATAGGCAGCAGTCTCAAGCAGCAGCGAGACATAGATGTCATCTCCTCCTTACCCTGCCCTGTGCATCTCCCAATACTGTCATTGAAGGAGAGGGCATGGATAAGAAGTGCTGCCAGCGAAGAAAAGATGTACAGCACTTTGCAATACTGACCCAACAATGCCAGGAGCAACAAGAATAGAAAGGTGTCTTCTTTTAGGCTTTCTCCATTCTCCCATTCCTACTTAGGGAGAAAGAGCAGATGTAGGCACAAGCCCTCCATCTCAAACTCTTCTTGGCAGCTTGGAAAATAAGTAGATGCCATTGAACAATTATGGGAAGATCTGTGGCTCCCAGGTTTGTGACCAGCTCAGAACGGCACTCCTGTGTCTCAGAGGTGGACATGAACTTACCCAAAACTCCATTGACCACTCCTGACTTCGACCTCCATACAAAACTCCACGGCTTTCTCAACATGCAAAGGCTTACAGCTCAAGTATTCATGTCTCAAAACCCTCCTAGACTCTCTGCTTCAAATACCACTCACCCCTCCCAGAGCCTCACTCAAGACCCCCAAACTCTCTGATTCTGCTCAAGCTTTTGCCTAACTCACTTCTCTGATCCTGCAAAACAAATGCCTTGCCTTCACTGCTGGGAAGCCTTTAACCATCTCACTCAAAAATGATTAAATACTGATATTTAGAGAGGACCTAAAAGCATCCAGTTCCAGAGCCTGTACAAAATTCATAATAAATTACAGTCCCAAAGCAATATTTTAAAACATTAACTATCTCAGTAAACTTGTTTAATAAAATTATCAATTGTTCCTTCTCCCAAAGAAAATTAATTGGTATTTTGCCAAAACCATCAGATTTGTAGGTCGGTCACCAGGTGTTGACTGCAGTCAAAAAAGACAGTTTGTGCTCTTGAATTTAACTCTTGGCCTTACTACTCCTGCTTGATACAGGCTGTGCAAATACCATGAAAAAAATCAGTCCTTAGATTCTTTAGGGACGCTGTATCAGCCCACTATCCTCTCTATCTGGGAGCAGAAAAACAAAAGAACAAGTGTGGGAGAATTTTTAGAGCAGGCAGGTCACCCTGTGAACAATCCAAACATTCCAAGCACAGAGAACTTGTTGCTAGCACAACTATGAGAAGGCCGTTTGGGCAGTTGAGTAAGATAAGGAAGGGAGTAGAAAAGGGAGGAAGCACAAGTTGCGGACATGGCTGAATTAAGATATCACCAAGGTTGGGAAACTTCAGCAGTACTTTTACACTGGGTCTATTGTGGGTGAAGAATTGTTACAAGCGGCGCGTGATTAAAGCAAACAAGCCAATAGCGAGTAAGCGTGTGGTGCATGTACACATACGTGAACCAATCGTATTGCTTAAGAAAAAACATATGCCCACAGCAATAGAGTATATTAACTGAGCTATCTGAGCAATAAAGTGGCATTAACCTGATCATATTGGTCTGCGTGTTATTGTCCGAAACTTCCGCGACAAACAAGCAGAAGGATTTCCTCCTAAACTTCAGCTACTATGATTCTGCTATGAGTTTTTCCAGATCAAATTGTCTATTTGTTTACCTGTTAGGCACATTTAACACTATTTCTAAACACAGATCATCAATACTTACAAAAATCTCAACTGTCTAAATGAAGTTATATGCTTTTTTCCGGCATTGGTGAGGGAGAAAAATATATTAAGATTCAATATCCCTTTTTTGTTCCAAATCCTTGAGCAAATGCTAACCACAGCACAGTTCAGTTCAGTCTTGGAAGAAGGTGGAAGTACAAATCCAAGTTGCACCTCTTTGTAATTTTCCTTTAATGCATTCCAATAATAGAAATAATGCACATTTTTTTATGCTGTCAAGTTATATTAAAAGCATTATTAAGCCCTTCCCAAATCTACATTCTAATAAGTGTTAAGTCTCCAATTATTAGATATTTAAATATTTGTACTAAGAGTCTTTAATAATGAGAATGCATATTGCAGATGTGTGCTGCTGTACTATTAAAGTGAGATAAATCACTTTGGGCAATTATTCATAGAGCCTTAATAAAGCTGATTTTCTTATCAAATCTCAATAAAATTAGTCCTTTTTAATATGGTCACAATTGCACAAATAATTTGGAATTATTATTTAATAGCTTTCAGAATAAACACAGAAGCACCATTAATTTTTTAAGACACTGTAAGAGCCTCGTAGGAGGCCATTTAACAGCAGCTATTGATTGAACACATATAATTTTCATGTTCCTTTTCCAGGTTAAGCAAGGTGACCCATCACCCTAGGCAAAGGCTGTTGATTTTGTCAGTGGGTAGGATGATGCATCATGATTACCAGGTCCCTTTTAGTTCCTACCTACTATCCCTTCTACCTCCCTTCCTTCCAACAGGCCTCCAATTCCCCGAGCACAGAATCATAGAATGGTTTGAGTTGGACTGCCCCGACCCAGATGCAGAACCTTGCTTACATTGGATCACCATGCTTCACTCCAATCTGGAATCCAATGGGATCTGACTGCTCATTCTTCAGATCTATCTGTGTAGTAATATTATGATAAATATTTTTGATTAAGGCAGTAAAATGATCATCAATGCCCTTCCTGTTTTAAAGCCATTATAATGTGAGAGTAGCTCACATTGTCAAAGGCTTTAGCCAAATCGACAAAGACTGCCCCACAGGAGATGTTGTTCCCTGCTAGCACACTGAATAAGTAGGTGTAGTAGTTTTAAATTTTTGGAGCAACCTGGTAAGATAATAAAGCCCCTCTGCTGTGGATTTACAGGACATGGCCTGATGAACTGTTAAGCTCATGAAGATCTGTTAAGATCCTTGAAAACAGCCTCAAAATGCTTGACCAAAGTTGGCTATCAATTAATGATGTTGCTCTGTCATTTAGGCAATGCAGATTTTGCAATTAACACTGTCCAGCATTATCTCATGATGTCCAGCATGACACCAGGCACCAGCCATACATTAAAAAGTTCCATTAGCTGGACATGCTCGGGATATGTCTTCATTAGGTCCTGCGGCCTCAGATGGTCTGGGCCCAGAGCTGAATTTTTACTCATTTCTCTGATGGTCTGAAAGATCTCTTTTTCCATAATCATGGCTTCAAAAGCCAAATTGTCTACAGAAGCGATAGTCTTGAAACCTCCCAGGCCTTTGAATGTTCCTGGCAACTCCCATCTCAACTTGAACACTGAGTGCACCTTGTCCAATGGGAGACCGCACCTCAGGGATTCCACGTCATCCAGCATAATACCAGTTAGTCTCCCTCTATCCAGGTGGAACAGCCACTGGAAGCATAAGAATTGTCCCCATCACACTGCCCTTTTCTTCACCCACCTTTTCTGTGGACCCAAAGAGCATGCTTCCTGATGCTCTGCATTAGGCTAGTCTTTGTCATGGTGGATTTAGCAAACAGGCATGCATACAAGACTTCAGAAGCATTAGCAATCAGTAATGCTGGATATTGCTCCCCTTCAATCACCTTCCTGTAAACCCCTTGAAGAATATGAAGTTTGTCAGCTGACAACCATTCTGAGATAACCATTCTGTAATGGAATTTCAGCCCAGCTTTTCCATGTGACCCATCATGTCCGTGTTCCCCTTCTTTCCATAGATGTTTCTTCCAATTCAAATCTTTCACCTTTTTCTTCACTGGACTCTTATGAAGTCCTCTCTACTTGTCACTTATCTGTTTGGTCGTTTTAGACAGCAAGTGTTCCGCAATCACTTTATTGATTTTTTTTTGTCCCTCATACCGCTTTTCAAGCTTTCAGAGTAAGTTAACCTCCTCCTCCTCCTCCATCCAGCACTACTGATATAGTCCCCTTGCTGTACCTGTTTTCAGGCAGGAGGCTAGAGCCCATTCCACATTCTTAGATTCACACACATGATCGCATTCCCCCCAGTTCCAGCCCTCTACCGGTACAGATTCCACAGCCCCTTTGCACTTTGAGAAGTGGCTGGCAATACTATGACATTTCACATTTTTTTTTCCTGCAGCAGGAGCACTGGAACAGGATCTTTTTCCTTCCATGAGCTCTCTTTAGATGTTCAATTTGTTCTAACATTTTTCCTATCCAGATCCCACAACAAGGACGTGACGGATTTTTGTTTGTGGCCTTCACAACTGGAGTGCCATCAGCTGAATGATCTCCTCCGGTAGCCAGGGTAGGGGCACTGATGGCATTGGTGGAAGTTGGGCCATAGTTGTGGAGGGCAGGGGTTCCTCACCCTTCTCACTTTCCACACCAGTTGCGCATGGGCTGTTATCAGTGTCCCAAAGAGTCAGAGAGGTGATCATCTTGTACACCTCTGGTAACCTATCCGGATAGTCACTCCTGGTGGAAGGGTAACACCATTCCAAACCACAAATGTCTGAGTTTATAAACTCCAGTCCAAAGAGATCCATCTCCTCTTCCACCAGTCTTTTGCGGTCCCTGATATTCCTAAGGACCATGTCATCCCACAAGTCCAGTGGATTTGTTTGTGTGACCACGGATACAAAAGCAACCCATATCAGATGGACCATAATGTCATACACAATGCGAGGGCAAACACAAGCCAGACAGCCCACCCTCAAACAACTGCCTGACTTTGCCCAATTACAACCACGTGCACAGGCTCTACACAATGATCCATAGGATCCATTGCCAAAATTTGGTTTCACCTAAAGAAAAACTGTCAAGTGGTTGGTGAAGCCAGACAATAGGGAGGAAGCAATTATAACTTCAAATACACTGGGGCAGAGGCTATCTTGGTTACACCAAAGCACATCCAGCAGGACCACAAAGAGATCTAGCCTGTGCAGCAGAGCCCAGCTAGCAACTATGGTCCCATCTTAAGAGAGCCATAGTTACTCCCACCATATTAGGCATCCTTCATTCACCTCAGGCACTCAGAATCTATTTCATGTATCCCTCCAGGTTCTCTTCTCAGCAGTGTGCCACATTTCCCACTGGCTATAAGGAAGGAAACTTTTAAGATTAGTAATGGGTTCAGCATAAACAGCCATTCAAGGCAGTAGTACTAATCCCACATTCAGGTGTTCAGAGCATAAGTCCTTGACGGAAGAGAAAACATCAGTTGTAAAACCCCACAGAAAGAAGTTATGAAGAATTTGCTGGACAGCCTCTTCCTTCCTACCTGGGGAGGCAGAAATGGTATATATTGAGATCATGTGCAGCTCAGCCTCAGTGTAAATTTTTGGTACGAGTATCCGAAAAAACAAATAGCAAATTTCTTATCCAATTACCTTCTCTTTCTCTCATCGCCAGCTTATAAAATCAAAGAGCTTTAAAGAACACAGGCCAATCAGTAAAACAGTCAAAGGCTTGCCCTTCACCTTTGTTTCCATATCTGTCCCTGGCACAGGAAAGGTGAGAAGCAAGAAGATGGGAGAGATGATGGAAGAAAGGGAATAGATTAGAGGACAGCACCTGTGTTTTACAGTGTATTTTGTTGTTCACCATCCAGTTCTACATTTTCAGTTAGGATGTCCTGACCCTTTTCTGTAAGAAAGATAATGAGCTAAATTATTATAGTACATGTTCCCCCTCCCTGTGCTTCATTTGACTGACTGCTGTATGCATTAAGCTTTTTAGGAGAAGTTGAAAAATGGAAAGCCAGCATATGCCGCATAACAAGACTGCAAAAGCAACTAAATGGCAACTGGCAATAGCAGATGTGTTAATGCAGGTCTTGAGTCTTCAGGGTTGCAGACAGCTTTGAGTACTAATTTTGACCTTGACCGTCATTTTTTTCCTAACTTAAGAGTTTTCTTTTTTGGTCAATTCATTAACAATGAAATTGAATTTTTAAATTAATTTACATAGTGGAAGAGGGCAACATCTTTTCACTTCAAAGACTTACACATTCTTAAGGGACTTGTTCCTGTGCCCTGTTTGTGAATCATAGAGGAAGGGATGGTTACTGTGCTAACAAAAGCAATAAAACATGCAATTTACTAAAACATTATCTGAAAATATTATCCATGGAAGAATGATTCTGATTAGCTAACAGCATCAGATAGGTTTATGACTGCAAGCTTTATGACTATTTGATAACATCAAGTGGTATTTGCTTCTCAAAAGGAAGTCGCAGCACATAATGCATTTGCTGAGCTTAGTCATGTTAGCCCTATAAATCACTCAACAACTGCATTCTTCAGAAATAAAATCTGCATTGTATTGTAAAAAATTTACAGTGTGCTAATAAAATACTTGAGAGATTATTTCTGATTTTCAATATAGAGTCAAAAGAAGGCACTTAGCGCTGATAAAAATATAAATAATTTTACCAAGTCCTGACATTTAATAATGACTGTAATCAACTTCAAGCAACTTGCTTTTTACATTTCAAGTAAGTCAAAGATGATAACCTTTGGTCATCAGTTTCAGTTACGCTTACAACAAGTAATAATGCAAGATAAATACAAAGTACACTTGAATGACATTTTTTTTTCTTACATTTTCCTGGTTGAAATAAAACAATCATTATTATTAAAATATGTACCTAGTATTTCCTCAGCTTTTGGGCAGACTGAATAATTCAGTTCCTTCAATATGTTCACAGATCACATTTTCTCAGTACTTGGTTCAAGCTTTGTTGTGTTGATTAATCTATCACAAACAAATATTAATGGAATGCCACAATCACACTTGCACTGACGTGAAATCTTGAGGCACTACGTCCTGAAACTGTCATACAGCTGCTGTTCTGGGTTACAAGCACCCAAAACTGAAATAGCTATCCAGCTACAGAAGTATGATGTGATCTATCATATGCTTACTTTGGGAAGCTAATGTATGAAAGGCTATTCAAAATAATTACTGGAAAAGAAAGAAGTAAGCTATCCTAGTTACATATACAGCTTCTATTACTACAGTAGCTGAGTAACCAGTTATCTTTGACATCATTATACTCCAAAACTCCTGGTGGGCAGTAAAGTATGTATAACAGACAGGGGAAGGTGTTAAGAGATCAAATGATTTACATGAGATTATATGAACAGGCTAAGGCAAAGCAGAGAATTGAGTATCCTGAGATTAGCACATGAACTGTGGAAACACTTTTTTTTGGAATACAGTTGAAGTCTCAAATATTATGGCTGTCCACTAGAGTTAAATCCTACTCAGCTTATTCATTATGTAATGGGTTCAGCACTTGAAAATTTTGCCATACAGCACTCCTGTACAGAATTACCCGATCAAATAATGCTCAGTTCCTAAGAACAAGCCAGTCCTTGACTTTAGGACTACTATTTCTTATTACTATTTTTAATATTACTATTTTAAAGACTGATAATTAATTAAGGACTAGTAATTATTATTTTAATATCATTTCAAAGAACTTACTGACAAGGAAGTGTTTGGCACTAGAAAGAACCTGAAAAAAAAAAAAATCAGTGCAGCGTCATCTCTAAGAGGTAGCTGTTTGACTTGAGTTTATATTAAGGAAAAGTTAGAATGCAGCTGAATAGACTATGGCAGATGAGGATTATCCGAGCACAAAAGAAAAGTATAGTAAAAAAATAAGCCAGCAGCCAATTTAGTAGAAATGACAGGATAACCTTTTCTAGGTCTGTGGTCTGAAGTTTCATTAAGGCACAGGTTCCCAGACTATTTTCAGTGGAGATGCAGGTATTCAGACTGCAGATGTTCCACAGACAGCTCATTAGTCACACAGCACTCAGTTCACCAGCCTCCTTCCAGCTGAGAAACTGTACTGACATATAACAACAACAACAACAAAAAAAAGTGTGTTAATTATATTACATTTGTCTGTAAACAATTTTCATTATTACAGAGAGGTCACAGGCCTGTGAGTGTCAAAGGATGTCCTCAGTGAGACAAAAAAAGTGTTCATAGAACAATCTTTATTAAAAACACGGCCCATACTGTAGAAGTCTTCAGCATCACTAAACAGTGGTTCCATTTGCCTCATATAAAGATATCACTTCAGCCATATGCAAGCATGTGTTTAGTAAATCTCTGCTTTCCTTCTGATCTAGCTTGCATTAATTGCTCATCTCCTAACACAGAGATCATTCCTATCCCCTTCATTTAGTACCAGCCCAACTGAAATACAAACAATAAAAAAAAAATCTCGTCCTGGAACCTCTTCTATTTGTCACTGCATAATGATTTTGCCATTTTCATCTTTTCATCATTTGTTATTCGTAAGGTAGTAACAGCACAACCATATTGGAGAAGAAAACAGTCTATTTAAAATGTTACTAATTCACACGTTCTTCAGCAAAACCAGCTCTGAGCAAGAAACTAGAAAACTACTGAATTCCTATAGCAGAAGAAGCCAAAGAAAAAGGTAGGGAGGACATCTTTATGGCATTTCCCACCACACTGCAATGCCAATGGGGAAGAAGAATCTGCAAAAAGAGAAGGCAGAATTTGCTGTCCCAGAAATGAGCTATACTCCCCACTCTTTAAAACCCAAGTAGAATCAGAATTCCACTTACATCAGCAGAATACCAGGTCAGCTCTACAGAGCACCCGCCTCCCCAGATAGCTGCTCCATCTAAAGGAAGGCTTCCCAGAGAACCTGTGGATCTTGGGCAACAACACAGCATCCTCTGACAACAAATGAAGAAGCAGCTAGGGTTGTGGAGAGACTTCACACCCTAGCTGCTTCAATACCCTCGCCTCCACAGGGATAGGCTTGAATTCCCTTAGCTTTCTACCTGCTCTGCTTCCCAGAACTTTCTGCCTCTGGAAAGGACTGCTCAGCCTAGCCCATGCCAGTATCTAAAAGTAGGGCAAAATCTCCCTGTAAAAGGTTTCATCTTTCTTGCTCACAGAATGGAGACCAGGTGGTACAACTCCTGAAAAAGGACCTAGGCGTGGATAGTGAGATCTCCAGTGCACACCTGCAGGGGTCTGCTGTTTGTCCAGGCAACAAAGTCTCTTGCTATGCTGTCTGAACTGCAGTCACACAGTGCACAATCACCCACTGGCTGATCCAAGGCCTCCTGAATTTCAGTGCCTCAGCTTCCTTCATTGAATTATAAATTAACAAACATCACAGTAGCCAACAACAATACACACAGGTAGAACTAAGAGAAGCAAGAATGAAGGGCCAAATGTTATAGATGTGGCTTGATCTAGAGATACAAGAGAAACTAAGGTGACCAAGAAGACCGATACTTAAGACCATGCCAGATGAGATTCACAGCCATTCCTGTGGCTCCCCTTGCCCAGGCAACACTTCTCTTGCTCTGCTAGCTGCTAAGCAAACCACTGCAGCCTCAGTCACTTCCATTCTTCAGTAACACGCCATGTACACATGACTGCAAAGGGGCCTTTCACACAAAGAGGACTCTCAAATCCACTCTCTCAGGAGACTGTTTCAAAAAAAACAAACAAAAAAAAGAAAAATAAAATAAAATTTAAAAACAAAACAAAACAAAACCCACACAACCCAAAAAACCAACTCCCTCCTCCCCCCAAAAAAAGCAAAACCACAAAAACACCCCCCCCCCCCCAAAAATAAACCAAAAAACAAACAAAAAAACCCAAACAAAAATCCCCACCACCTTTCCTGTCTTTTTCTTCTCCTTCTCCACTCTGGAATTTTCATACCCAGTCTTAGCCACAGATTAAAGTGACTGCTTGCCACAGGCGCAAGTAAGCAAAGCTAACTGGCACAGACTGTTATACCTGCTATAATCAAATCATCAACTACCCACTACTTTATGATGTAACAGGAATGCTTTCCAAATACAGTGAAGTAATATATGTAAATGAATGTACTTTCAGCTTTCCCACTGATCCTTCCCCACTCGTCTCCCCTTTACTTCACCATCTATCAGCAGTGCAGTCTTCTCCTTTAGAAACTGAAAGGGGTAGGAGGCCCCCAGAAAGGTTGTTTCCTCTTTTAAACTTCAACTCTAAGGCTCATGCAGTGCAGAATGAATGATTTTTTTATTCATTAAAATCCTGAAGGAACAGAATAAAAGGATGCAAATAAAGGCTATAAAAGTTCAGACTGGCTGATGTTGGAATGATGAGCTGCAAACAATAGAAGGAGTTTAACAAGATACTTTTGTTAGTCTGAATTGTGTTTATTAAGGAAAAAAGAAAAAAAAAATCAGGATTCTTCTCACAAACTAATCACAATTTTACCTTAAAACGTCCTCCTGTGTCTGACACCCAATCGGTGGATTAATTAGAGGTTTGAAAGGGCTACATGGATACCAGACTTCTGTCTAAATAAAGGCCCCTCCCTAGCTGTTTTACCTGTCTTTGTGGTTCCAGAAACCACCTGTTAAACTGGTAACAGAAGATAATTAGCCCATAACTGCAGCTACTTGCATGTTATCTGTTCTATTTGCAAATCCTTGAAACTTCTATTATGTGCAATTAGTTGTTTTGATTGTTTTCCCCTTCTATCAGTAAGAAGGAAAGAAACTCTCTTTTAAGAACTTAATCTCTCATTAGTCTTTCCACTGAATATGCCACTCAACTATCAGTAGGCTGCTGCTGTAAAAATTACAAAACTTCCCCTTAATAAACCAGTTGCTTGCTAAACCACACACTGTTTTTCTCTGTACCTAATACTTGGTACGGAGATCAGATGTATGCACTCCATTGCACAGGTACTACAGATGAGTACATTTAATAGTTAATGACCTGAAAGCTGACTCTAATTTGAATTCCTCCAATATTATATTCATATTCTCCCGGAGGAAATGTAGAATACTTGTGAAATATTGCTTTTAAGGTTCTTGTTTTAGTCACTGAAACACCTATTCATTTTAAAGAATCTATTAAAAAGCTTCTGCAATTTTACATTTTACTTCGTGGTGATATTAAAAAAAATGAATTATTTTAGTTCCAAAATTGAATATATTTTAAATATTCCTGTCAAAATATAAGTTAGGTTGAATAGCACTAGAACACCAAGATATGTAGCGCCCATGCAGGACTTGCCTTTTGCTTGCAGCAGATAAGCAAAGAAAGAAGACTGACCGTAGGACATAGTAGTTTTCTCCAACTACACGATACTGTATTAAATACTTAGATGTCTGGGTAATTTCGACCTGAGCAATGTTGAGACTCAGAAAATCCATTAAATATTGTAATTTTAAATTAAAGGGATCTCGTCTACATTCTTTATTAAACCATTGACTGAAACAGTAAAAGATTCCTAAAATATCATATGGAACACATACTTATTTTTGACGAGACAAAAAAAAAAGTAGCTGCCATTATCTGTATCAAAGAACATTTCTGCAGCCGGTTAAGTTCCAGTGCAGCATTCGAGAACAAAATTCACTTAGAGAACTCTTGCCCGCATGGGACATTCATGGATTGGTATCTCCTAATGCCTTGTTTTTAAAGTGAACTTTTATTGCAGCACATTTGTGAAAAAGCTTTTGCTGCATCAGAACCACAAAAAATTTACAGAAAAAAAAAAAAAGGTGAAAATCATTATAAATCCTGGCCTCTTGTAAATAAGAACTGATAGATCAGTTGGCAGCATATTTGGTCTCTCAGAAACAAACACAGTACGACATCGGCAGCCAGCTCAGAAATCAGTGTGGCAGAACTAGGTTTCTTTTGCACGCTGCAGTAAGAAATGAGGAAGAGCTTTTGGTGGTGTATTTTTGAAACCATGAAACCAATTTTAAACTTCTTAGTACTTAGTACTCAAGTACTTATTTCAGTGCGAAATGGATTTAGATTAACAATGAAAACTGAAACGAAGATTTTGCTTATAATCTGAAGTAAATGTGTTAAAGGCTCTTACTCGTTTCTGGCTAAAAGTAGCTTAGGAAAAACATGCCATGGTTATGACACAGAAGGGAAGAAAAGCAATCAATTCAGTACTGCAAGTAGAATGATAAACCAGGTCAGTGATGAAATTATGTAACTTCCTCAGCTGATTTTAACAGATACTCTGTTGGCTATTTTAAAAATATAACCCTTACAAAAAGGGTTGTGTTTCAGTGCTGCAGCTCGAAACTTTTGTTTCGATAATTCTAGTCTAAATGCCAATAACCTATTTTCAGTACGGGCTGTAGCAAATATGCATACTTCATTTAAACAATTATGTCATTAAATGTTTGGATTAAGCATTTTTGTAGTCCATCTGCACAACTAAATAGTAGTGGCTTTATGGTGGGAAATCTCTTGCTACAGTGAATGCAGTAACTGATCTCATTTACATGCAAGCCAGCCATCATCTAATTCCCTACATAATGTATAAAAAGAAAAGCTATTTCAATACTATCCCAAATGCACATGACAGCACAAATAAAGTGCTTTCAGCTTTAAGGTATCCATTACAATTAATTATCCATAAAGTCCTTGGCATAAACTGTGAAAAAGCCCTTCCTTTTGAATAAATGGAACTCCATCAAAATTATACAGGCACCTGAACTGACTGCAAATGAAAGCAAATATTCAATGGCATTTTGTTCCAAAGGCCTTTTCTTGATGAAGTTGTTTGACACAGGATTTTACTGTCTTGAATACCTAGTATAACAGACAGCATTAATGTTTTTACTAGCAGATAAAGCTAAGAATGCGTGTTTTATGGTACTTCAAGAGGTAAGGCCAATAACAAGAGAAAAGATAAATAATTTATGTCAGTTTTATGCCTTTTATAAAATCAGTCGTGCTATTTCACAGTCGTTCAAAAAAGTTGGTTCAGTGTCAGTTAGACTGTCCATTACACTATCATAAATCAAGTAACAAATAAGAAATCTCTCAGAACCATCAATAATACATAAGTAGAAACAACCTCCAAGTAGACTATATGCTAGAAATACCTAAGTGGAACAGACAAACTATATTAGTGGGAAAAACCTACCTAAGGACTAAAGATTCTTTTGTGTAGTTAGAAGGTTACTGAGTTGACAAAAGCTCAAAACTTTGTAATGAATTCCTTCTCCCTTCAGGACTGGAATCCCATGAAAGAAAGGTAGCATTTTACCATTTCAATTCTGTGTTAAGTCCTGTCTTCCTGACACCTCATTTATCAAGGTTAATACTTGCAGTTCATTGTCCCTAAATAAATTCTGCTTATTACAGATACTAAAGTTACCTGGCATTTTAGAGGAAAGTCAGCATCTGCTGTGTTATGAACTCTGCACTGTAGGTATTTTAAACTCTATCCTTCCCCTAGGTGAAATAATTTCTGTATCAATGGCTATTCTAGGTGTCCATTTTGGGATGGACCTACATGAAAATGTTTGCACAAAGTTGTCATTAAAAGACAAATGAAAGAAAAATTCAGCACAACTACTATACTCCTCAGATTCCTTCATACTTGTTTCACAGCCTTTCAAATACCAGCACTTATATTTGTATTGATTTTATAATGAATGCACGAGATGAAGGAAGTGCTGACTTCTTCTCCTCTGCCATGTTCATTGCTGCTTTTCTTGCCTAACCGAGGTGCAGTGACCCACTGAGCATATTTAAGAAAAAAAAAAAAAAAAAGATGAATGGTAGTGGAGTAAGTTTCTCTTACAGTGTAACCGTTATACAGCTTCTCTCATAAGGCACTAGCTGTAACTAGTTCAGTGCATTATAAAAGAATGAAACCTGTGATTTAATTTTCTCTACAATCCACAACTTTAAAGAAATTACAGTTTGGAACACTATTAAAACATGTACTGAAGCAAGGCTAACAAGCATGCTGCCTATCCCTTCACCCTCAGCCTGCATGTAGATTCAATGGATTAAAGTGATCATAGAAAATTATTTTGTTTAAGAATCTCAAGTGATGATGGTAATGGGTTAGGCTGCAATAAGAGACTAAAACATTGCCAGAGTTTGTAAAGTCTTGGTAGAACATTAGTCTGATTTTCTACTTGTTGATGTCTCCTCTAGACATTAATTATACAGAGACAGTATCTAAACCATCAGCAAGACTATTAGCTAGCAATAAAGAAGAGAGTGATGGTATTTCAGTGTCATTGTAAGTACACATCAGAAGGTCAAAGGAGACCACTGCTGATTTCACACTTAGACACTAACCTGACCCACATAAATGCTATCATTAAGGTATTTTCTTAAAGGGAATGTAACTGTTATGGCTATATAACAAGATACATTACTATAATTGTCTCATTTCTTTAAAATTATCTCACATAATGTGCTGAACACTACTAGAACTACCATTTGCCATAAGACAGCCAATACCAGGTGGCAGACAGAATGTCGAAACTTATTCCCAACTATTCTGCTTCAGAGACAGCTACCTATTTGCCTAGCAGGTCATTTCAGAACTCACTGCAAACCGACAAGAGACAGTAAGGTCACACCAAAATATAACCATTTCAGGGGCGAAAATGTTACATTTTATTTGGACAGTACATCAAATTAAAAGAAACTTTGACAGCTGTGCATTTTATGCAAAAAGATACTAGTACTGTCTGAAAGCATATACTACTATACTTTAAGGAGTTACAATTAAAAAAAAAAACCCCACACCTTTTGGGCTTCACACATTGCTGTTATATGAACAGCTGTGAATTTTCCATGAAGAGTAAGGCTATTCTGAGAGACTGCAGTGATGAAAGAAACATTTCCTGAGTTAGTAATATTTACTCATTTAATCCAGGTCCCAAAACCATTTACAGAGACTGCTGAAGAAAATCATGACCAAGAAAGCCAGGCCACAACATCACATGTGCCAAGGTCCGTATTTGTCTAGGGCTTTTTATAGATAACTACCAACTTGCTTAATATTAAACCAAGGAAGGAATTTGACCCTACTTATTAATGGACAAGTTTTTTGTAAGGATGCGACTGTAGCTTTTTTTCTGCCGCCCTTTCATCAATATTCTAGATCTTTGCAGGGAGGAAGAAGTAGGGGTACTCTCAACGCATTAGGTTTGTTTTGACAAGTTAAAAAAAGTTTCAAACTTCTGTTGTCCTTTCAAATACTTCACAATGCCAGTTACAGATTCAACTGCTTTCCAGATATACATGTGTCTATGATCTCTAAATTATGTACCTTGGATATAGCTAGCAGGGTAGCTGGGTCAAAATGTACTTGGTGCCCTATTATTTTATCTGTAGCCCTACCTCGGTTTTTAATAACCTTCAACACACTCCTTTAGGTCACAAAAACAAGGCTAATTGGACTTCACAGAGGACAGAGAAAAGCAAACATTACAGTCTTTTGAAAATAACTGTCTCGAAAGCTTGTAATTTCAAAGTGCCTTTCCTCCCTCTTAAGAGAAGCAATCCCCTGCTACCTTTCTCATAACAACAGGGCAGTCTGAATACGTACCACAAAACACAGCAGATCATAACACAAGCTGTTCTATTACAGCTATGCACTGGCACTGATATTTTGGTTACTGGCCAGAGCCCCTAGCTGGGAAGGCAGTGGCACTACAGCAGGTGCTGAACCACTCTCTAATGACCTTACAGTAAGATCCACAATTGAGAGTTAGCTCAAAGTACAAGACAACTGTTATGGAAAGTCTGGAAAATCTACAATAACAAATTGCTGCCTTGCTAACCACGGTAATATGGCTGAATTGAAATTTATTACATCTAGCATATGCTTTTATTCAAATTTTGTTCTTGTATACAGCACCTCAACAAATGAGAATGCTTTACAAATTAAAGAACAAAGCACTTATAAATTAGTATAGAACTTGGGTAGCTTGTTACACAGGAAGATGTTGCTCATCATGGGATAGGCTTAAATGGCAAGGTAGATATGTAATGAAAGTATAGAAAGAAGAAGGCTCAGAGGCAACTAGTAAAGCTGGAGTGACCTCATGTTAATAAAAAATTTAATAGAAAGTTAGAAAAAGAAGGAAGATTAAAATATCAAGAGGCTGGCAGGAAAAGAAAAAAAAAGTGGTTTAGGTGGCAAATAAGAAAAAGCATACTAACACAATGATCTAACAAGCTGGAATCCATGGTCGAAAGCTCGAATAACAAAGAGACAGATCAGGAACACCAACCTGGATTATCCTGCTATTGAGAAATCAAAGTGTCTTTCTTTCCTTCAATCCCGAAACCAACATCCCAGATGTTCAGCTAATGTTAACTAGCATAGCTCCTCTGAATCTACATCTACACCTGCCCCGAATTTAAGTTTCTTTTGTATTTACTATACATTATATTGTGTTTCTGAGGAGTCAGAGCAGTTGTCTATGATTAAAATATCTGACACTTAACTTTACACTATCTGTCACTGCACCCTCATGACAGCACTCAAGTTCAAATTTTCTAACTCTTCACACTGTTTGACTAGTAGAAATCTTTGGCTTTACTAAGGGAATGCTAAACTAAACTAAACTCAACTAAACATGTCTGGTTAAGAGAAACTTTCTTAAAGACGATGTGATTCTAACCTCTTCCCTCTGACGTCCGCTCTCAGGCAAGCTAGACAGCCCCACATTAAAGAGCATCACTGCTGAAACTGCAACGCATATCCTGAAATGCAAGAAATACCACAACATCCCTATTCTATCCCCCACTTCCCTCTGTTGCCAAGTAGGCTGTGCCTCTTCAAGTGCCGGGTCACACAGTCAGCCCTCATTTAAATAACCAAATGCCTAAAAGTGCCTGTCCTGTGGTTTACAAAACAAGGCAATACACATTTTTGCAAAAGCAACAAATAGATAGCAATTAGTGCCAGACTCAAATACACACATAAGTAAAGCTCCAGAGGCATGTGAACCGAAACATTTCCAACAGAATGACAACAACATGCCACATTACCTCACTGACAAGGTTTGAAACAAGGGGTCATTATGATGATGTCTAGAACAAAAATCTAAAGGTTCAGAAGTGTTTTGCAAGACATCTAAATCCTTTCTATAGAAGTAATACCATTTAACATAGGCTTTGGCAATAATACAACTTTTAGATTCTCTTTTAGACTAAGCTTAAATGACCTACCAAAAACATTCTTATCAGCAGATAGAAGATATTACAGTTAAGTTAGCATTCAATGAAAAAAGAGAGTATACATGCACAGCTCCCATTTAGTTTACCTACGAGTTAAGTATGAGAGGGACAGAATAGACACACAGAAGAGGTGTTCAGTTCCACTGCCGGGGGCACTGTGTACCACTCAGCGTTATCATTAGTTCTTTGCTTCTTTACAACATTCCTAATATAAATGAAGTATGACCTTACAGAATCAACAAGTATCACGAATATTTTAGGAGGGGGGTGTGGACACAAAGAGCAAACCTTTTCTAAAATCTGATACTAAAAAAACCTCCCAAAAGCCCAGAGATGCCAGGGTCAAATAATAGCACTCTACGACACCACACTGCTCCACCTAAAGCAGAGTTATGGACATACCATGTTTCTCTTCCTTCTTTACAGTCCTGAATTCATCACCAGTTATCCCTGCCTCACTTTACTGTCAGTATCACTGGCAGGAAGTAAAATCTTACCAGCCAACACACATTCAAAGTCTATCAATATATCTTACATTAGTGTTCCTAACCCTGTGTGATAGACCATACAGATGTGAACACCTTAAAAATAAGCTAATACTGGGGGACAGGTGTGAGCACAAACCCAGCTACAAAGAATATCAGGTATGTCTTCTAATTCTGAATAAAGTACAGCAACCACTGCCACAGTAGTATCAGCTGGCTAACTTGTTCCCCCTTCCCCCAAATACTCAGTTAAAAAATGACCCAGCTATGACAGCAAAAACAGTTTCATCCGTAGGTGCCAGGACTGTGTAGTGAAAGCAAACTTCCCCTACAGGAAAAGAAGGTCTCCTTCCGCACAACAGAGTTCCTAAATTGTGGGTAGTCAGTCCTAGGCTGTCACAACAAAGGAGCACCATAAATCTAATCCTGCAGTCTCCTGCCAGAACCTCTGCTGAGTGTGACAAGAAGGGAAGGGGAGGGGGCATCAGCTGCCTTTGTTCTGCCCTCCTGCATTACTACCAACCCTAATTACCAGACAGAAAAAAATGCCACCAAAATGTTTTCCACCTTGTGTGATGCCTCACACCTCACTCCAGTTTCAGGAACTGATGGTACATCACAAGCGATTGATACTGGCACAGATCATCACCCTGTGCTGAATCCGAGCCCGAAATGAAAGCTACAGCAGGAATGAGGAGCATGCAAAGCTGGAAAAAGTTTGATTTGTCTTGGTGAATGAAGAAAACTTTGTAAAGGAAGAAAATTGCTCTTGAATACAGATAATTCAAAGAATAAACTACCTGACTGCAGTGTTAAGCATTGCATTTCACAGTGTTATACTATATTTGCAAAAATCTGATCTTTGTTATTAACACTAACACTGTGCTGGCACTCCCCAACACCAAAGGATATTTCTGTAACGTACTTTCTTCTTTTAAATTTTGTGACACTAGCAATTTTTACTTTTCACAAAAAAACCCACATATAAATAATTGATTATATACATCATAATGACAAGATTTTCATAGTTAAACATTAAAATAATGCAGAAACTCTTGAAATGCTTCTAACCAGTCTCCTACTTCACCCCCCTCCAATCAGCCAGATGTGGAAAACTGTGTGAAGTTAACATCAAAATAAATTCTCAGTGTTAACGTAGTTAAGACTTCATTCTTCACAGGTCAAATTTACGCTCTGAAGATTCTGAAACGTACTGGGTTCCAGTGCTAGGAACATGCAATTGAGAATGACACCATTTATTTTCCTCAACTACATCCAGATTTTCCTCAGTCTGGAAAACTTGTAAGAATCCTGGTGGCTCATTTTGTAAGAAAAAATTATGCCATGTAATTTATGTTTAGCTCGGATCAGTGATTCAGAGCTTCACTGAAAGATAGCCAGCCTAATGGTTACACCCTGCTGAAGTCCTTACAATAACGTACTTTTTTTTTCTAGTGGGGAAGGGAGTATATTTTGAACCCAATAGAGGATCTGTATTAAACTTTTAGAGGTATAAAGCTTTATCTTTGTTGAATTATATTAGCTAGTCAAGAAAGAACCTTAGAAACTCCACTGATTTACACATGGTTCAAAAGTTTCAGTTCAAATGCCAAAATATCGACTCTCTGCATAGTGATTTTAAATTGCAGTAGGCATCATCTTTCTATTATAAGCAGAAACAACAAGCTTCAATGGTACGCAATATTGTGGCGATTCTCTGCTCAAAACTGAATTTTGCTCTAGTAAATCTTCCATGATTTTCTGAATAAATTATGGTCCATCAGCACTATTTTGACAAGAAACAAACTTGAATTTAAACTTGTACTTTCTACACCACCTTGGGCAACTACTCAGTAAGTCTTTTTTTTAGTTGTTGCTACATAAAGAAAGTAAGAGAGTACACCCTTGTAAGCTTGCCCAGGTTCCAATCTAAGGAGATTTCTCTACTAAAATTCTATTCAAGCAAATTATATTCTTGTTTCAACTTACTTGAAAAGAGCTTCCAAGATAAGTTATTTTACAGATAGAAATTGTTGCAATAAAACTGATTAAAATGTATTATTTATAGTTCAAAGTTATCTTTGCTTCAGGCAAGGTATTTATACCTTTCATCAGGATTAACTATTTTTACCAAGTATTTTTAAAAAGTATGTCACTCTCAATTTTAATTCAATCCATTACACCTGTAAGTCTGTTTTGGAGAGACTTCTGAGGATTTATTTCACAATAGATGAGCTTAATGCATATTTCAATGGGAGACAGGATGGGTGGTTGGAGAGATATGGAGAGATGATCCATGTAACAGTCCCCTAAGAGAAGAATTTCCTATTAAAAGAGAGAGAGGAGAAATGTATAACACTGGCTGGTATTTAAGGCTTTTTTCAATCCATCTTCTCTTTCAATATACCTGAAAAAAAAACGCTGAAGCAAATCATAACATTTCCTTTAGGAACACATGTTATTACTGGCCATTAACACACACAGACTTGTGTGCTTTGTCAACAGTTAGAGAATGTCACCGTGGTGCAATTAAGTCAAGAAAGCAATTTCTGTATTGGTTTCCTAATTCCAAACAAAAGGCTAGCACAAAGCACACAGGACATCAGGCACTGCTCTATTTATTTTCTGTTAGCTGGTAAGGTGAGTTGCTATACCAAAGCTAGAAGTCTTGAAGAACTTAATGGAAATTCTAAATGTTGATTACATACTGATAAAGCCTGTTACAAAAATTCTTAGTTTTTCAGATCATTCCTAGAAAGTGTGAAATTCTGCTCTTTTAGACAATATATTATTCTTTTTTTTTTCCTCATACCAATCGAAATGTACAGCTACATTATAGTTCCCTGTGCTGCAACATTTGTATGTTGATTCCACTTTAAAAGGTTTAAGTATTTGTTCACTCTGAGGGATTTTTTTCCCCAAAGAAAAAATAATCTTCCTCTCTCGAACACAAATGGAAGTGCCCGATACTAAAAAATAACCAGTCTAGTACTTTTCAGATACATTTCTAAAAACGCCAACAGAAGAAATGCCTTTCGCTCCAACTGATCTGAATTAAATTGATTTGGTTTAGCAAGCACTACCCAACTGCCTTGGTGACATCTGGAATATGTAGATACATCCTTTGCTTCATAGGAATCATGCTAACAAATTATTGTGCATCAATCATACCTGCCTCAAAATTTCTCTGAACAGCTAATGAAATGGATTGAAGTCAACAACTTATTAGGTGCAAACCAGAGTTGCTCTTGAACATTTCTGGTGTTTGTTCAATGTTTGTTTATTTTGCACTTAGTACACTTAGTGTTTTAGTTGAGAAATAAAAAGCAAGTGCTATGTTTTGCACAACATTCTTAGGTACTGTAAACGGAAAGCGGGTTTTACATGGTTTCTTTTTATTATTTTGTTGTTTTGGGAGAGGTGTTTTCCACTGTTTTCCATCTCCTTGCCATACATTTTTGCTTTATGCAGCAGCATTTGTTTACATTTGAATGACATATCAAACACACTAAAAGCTCTTTGTCATGTTTTATCAATGTTTTCCAGCTCGTGTCCTGCTTCCATACTGACAAGCTTGACAAAGGAATTCTTCTTGGATAAGGAATTAATTAGACTCACAAAATTTCATCAGATTTCTGCAGACTGTTTGTATTCTGGATTACCCTTGAGGGACATACGCGCATAAAGCAACCAAAAGTATATTTTTCTCTCAAGAAACAACTTGAGCTGTTTAGCAGGTAATACGGAAAAAGCAGTATCTATTGATAATTTTTGAATCCTACCGCTCAGGAAATAATCTAGCATGCCCTGCCTCTTGGGCAATCATTCCAGGGTGCAAAGGCCATTACTAATTTTTACACCTTGTTACAGTCAATACAAGCATTGTATCGTATGTCTGCACATCACTTCAACAGAAGGACAGACCATCTCACTTAGGCTGATTTAAGAGAACTGAGTTAGCTTTAGCAGATTCTTGTTGATTGTAGCACGTGGCAATACAATGAAAAGTACAGGGGCAAATTTCTTATTATTTAGACTACGAAACCGGAAAACAACCTGATTATTCAGTGAAAGGCTTCTACAACTAACTAAAATAAAAACCATGTTAAAAGAGAAGTCAGTCTGTAGAACAGCACTGTAGTAGCAAGGGGAATACCAAAGTCAGATGTTATCATGAGGATAAAAATATTCCCTTTCAAACATCTTCTCTTTCTGATAAACCCCACGGTTCTGTCACATCTAAAATTCCATCTGTCCTTTATTTATGGTATATTTGATCCCAGCAAAAATATACTGATATCAGAAATTCTGCGTTCCAGTTGAAGTCCCAAAAGTTAAAATAAACATAACACATCCTCCTGTAAATTCCTATAGCAAATGTATTAAAGGATAGGGGAAAACCCAGCTCTTTTTTAAATAGTCTCTAATGAATTTCAAATAATACACATGAAAAAATATTGTAAAATTCCAATGAAGGTGAATGGATTTTAACTGGTTGTATTTGACAGTTTATTCTGATAAGAAAGTCATTTTTAACTCCAAGCAATGTTGGCAATGCATCCTGAAAGTTAAAACTGAAAACAGTCAGAAAATGCAAGAAGCAAGAGCCATACTTTGCCAGTAAACTTTTCACTGATGGCAAAAATAAGAGAAAAATGACACCATACTACTTCTTGCATTAATAAGAATGATGATAAAATACAGCTGGGATTAGCATTTGAGAAGCTAAGGCACACAGACCTCATGAAAGTAATGCCTGACCAATTACTTTTTAACTAAACTTCTTAAAATAATGAGAACCAAATCTGACATTTAAAGAAAAGAACAAGAACACTTGTCTACTTAATTATCTTAAGCCTGAAAGAACTTCAGTCCTATACTTTTCCCTTTCATTATGGCATTATATAAGCAGCATTAGAACAGGAAGAATACTAGATCTTACACTTCAGTAATTCCACTTTCTAAAAAATGGTCTTCACACCATCTCAGCAGCAAAATAATGCACTATCACAGTTTAGAACTCCACTGCTTTGACACGCTAATAAATATTCAGGTGGGGTTTTTTTGCTTTCTTTCGGCTTTTATTTTTTCCCCTTGATTCCACACCTCAGGATAATTACAGACTGATAGTACCTGGTGTTACTACAGGTTTCATAATACCTCACCAGAATACCTTGTTAGGCCTGCTTCCCTCATTACAACAGTCATGTCAGAGGGAAAGACATTGCTGTCACAAGGCCGAGAGTGATTTTTTTACTTGGACAGAAAAATCATGCTAGAACTGCTTCTACAAGACTCCCTACCCTCTACAGTGCTATGGAGGATTTTTATTCCTGTGAGTCAACTTTTACACAGAACACAGTAACACAAAATGAAAGTTACATGCAGCATGAAGCAGGGACTTGTTGTTTATAAACATTTTGGGAAACAACCTACCATAAGCTTGACAATATTTACCAGGCTTTGGGTAAAATATGACAAAACTGTTTCTAACATGTTCAGAAACCCTTTGGCTGGGTTTTTCTTGGTTGACTTTTTTTTAAACAGTATTACACCTTCCATGTTTCTAAGGAATAAAGTAAGTAATATTATTTTATTATTTAATACTACTTGGGAATCTCAGTTAGTTCTGACATGACTGGGACTGTTCCTAGTTCAGACCAATCTGTAGCTCCACCACAACCTGAAGCATCAGTGACATTCAATTCATCTCATGAGGGTGTTTCCCCCAAAATCCTCTGCTGGCAAGAGAAAAGGTAAGGACATTCCAACCTGTTTTGTTCATATTTCATAAATGACAGAGGAAGACATGCCACAAATAAAGATGCAGAAAAGATGGCTGGTGGGTTTGTTTTGGTTTGGGGTTGTCTGGGTTTTTTTTTTTTTGAGGGGGTGGATAATGAGTAATGTCACTTTTGTAAGAACAGTTTCTGTAACAAAAAGATTCAGCAGGTCAGATATTCTCTATCCTCGGCAATGCTCAAAACAAGGCCCTGAACAACCTAATCTAGTTAGACCCACTTGGAGAGGAAAGTTAGTTTAGCTGACCTTTAGCTTCTTTTCCAGCCTAAATTATTCTATTATAGATGACATAATTAATATTGTTGGCAGAGGCTCTGTTCAGGATGTTGGTCATCTTCAAGTAGATTATAACAGTAACAGAAATCTTCTTACTGCTAATTTGCTAAATGAGTATTTTTTTAAATTTGAGGCTGCAGGAAAATACAGATTAGTTAAAGAGCATTCCATGCCAGAACACAGTATGATCACCTTCAGAAAGAGCAGAAATACTCATACTACTTCTCTTGAATTTGGTACCTGCTGTTAGAAATCCACTTATACTGGAAGTCAGAGCAGTAGAACCAAAGTTAAATTTACTCTTTTTCCCTATAAAAAGTATATAACTTCCTCAAATAAGAAACATTTTCCAAATTACAGTATCATGAAGAAGGAACTGAGAGGAAAATACACTTCCGTCCTACTTACTGAGGGGCAACATGGAGGAAAATCATAGTTTTGCAGGTATAAACATTTTTTATCAAATCAAAATTGCCTAGATTTTACCAACAGGATGCTCTAAACAAATTTCTTAACTGAAATCACCAGCTGAGTTAGCAAAATCTCTTGTCGGCTGAAATATATAAAAGAACTTTTGAAAACAGGGATTTTGCATATTAATTTCCTTGCAGTAGAAACTGGCTGCTTTGATTCCAGCATATGGTTGAACCATATTCCACCTCATGAAGCTGTTGCACAGCTAGTAACAGAGATGGTATAAATACTAAGAAAGTAGTATTTTCTGTGCCATTATCTTGATGATAGTTTTCTGAATGCTGTTTACTATAAGCACATGGAATAACTCAGATGTTTAACAGCTCCGTGGTGTTACATAAAGCTGCACACTGGAATAGAACGCCCTGTCGACAAGGCTACAGTTGCTCATAAATTTCTTATTGTACCTAAAAACTGCAGGTCATTTGGCCTTATGGAACCCAACGAATACAAATTAATATATTTATTTTTAAATGTTGTTGTATCTTGGGAAAGAAACACCAGTGTGACTATAAGAAATAAGGAAGTAAAACTACCTACTAGTAAAAAAATGAGTTTACCTGCAAAACTATACTTTTTCATTTAAAAAAAACAAACAAACAACACTTTGTTTGTAAAATAGAAGTTACTTATATTTACTATTTTTCAGTAAACAAAACCAGGGTGACTACAAAAGTAGAACTCTGGGATTTAATGGAGAAGAAAACTTTTCTAAAGTGAGTAATTGCAAAATATTTGAGGAACTCAAGCTTATCTGTTAATTATTCATGTTTCTGTTTTCATTTCCAACTACTCTGGAGCTGCTGATGCTGGCACTCTGCTACATTTAAGAATCCTTTCAGCTCAACTCTGCCAAATTAAACTGTCACTTTCTATTAAAAAAATCTATAGCAGGAGGTTTTTAATCTTCTGATTTATACTTTGTAGTAGGAAGGCAAAGTTTAAATTAGGACGGTATCAGCTTATGAAATAAAGCCTAAGCAGTGCAGTGACAACCACCAGTGAAGAAGAACTTCCTGCTTGCATCAAAGTGCACAGCAGAGCAGTTTTAGTTTCTGTCTTTTTAAAGGTTTTATTTTACAAAGTCTCAATTCAGTCTCACACTCTTATTTAAACTAGCATTGCCCATAGATTCTGACAGAATACATCTGAAGGAAGATATCGCTTGCCGTCAAGTGTCTGAACCGTACCTGACTTTATTGACCTACTACACCTGCAGCCCGTCTGCCTTTCAGTGTATTAACCAGGCAGTGCACAATTCAGTTAAATTAACATTTTCTTATGTGAGCTGCTCTTTTTCAAACTTCCATAAGGAACTAGGGGCTCCATATTTCACTGTGCTGAAAATTAAGCTGAAACAACTTTAGTAATGAAACAGCTTTATAAAATACTATTCTCTCTTCTTTTTTGTGAAATTCTTAAAAAGAAATGCTGCTACGCCTGTATTTTCGATCGTTATTTTCTAGTCCTTTTTTCCCCACCTCTCTACCTCTACCCTTCTCATTTCCTGGCAGTTATATCCCTTGTTTTCTGTACAGGCACAACCACTATTTACTTTCTATTCTCCATTTGGTCCAATGATGCTGCAAAGCCAGTTCCCTCCACAGTAAAGGGTAAGCCTTGTAGAGAGGACTTAATATCCACAGAAGGAACATGTGCACTGCAGTAGCTGAACCTGTTTGCTCAGTTCTAGCAGAGAGAAAGGGATCATTACCGATCCGCTGATTTTAATAACTCCAACAGCAAAAGAATCTGTGGCTAAACACTAAGACGAGAAATTGGAAAAAAAACAAAAAACAAAAAACAAAAAAACCAAAAAAACACCACCAAACAGGGATGAGAAAATGTCAACTAAAATAGAAGTGAAAAAAAAACAGAATTATCTCAACATTTTCCATGAAAGGAAAAGGAAAATTCCCAGACCACTCTACCTCACATATTTATCTAAAATATTCAGGTCTCATTCTGAAAACTCTGATGTTAAATTCCCCACATAAGCTGAAATTCTGAAGCTCCCATTTCAGTTCTCAGGAGTTATTAGCTTCCCATTTCCAAGAAACCTGCTGCCAAACTGCTTGTCCAACTGGTTTATATTTTCACACTTACAGAGACAGCTCTAAATACATGCTTTCTACTTCTACTTGGGGCAATATTTTCCTCAGTGCTTATTAAAAGTCTAACTCAGTATGATCATAAACAGGACCTTTCAAGATCACTATAATTTAAACATATATTTCTTGAATCAGTAGATTAGTATTTAAAATAGTAAATTAACTTCTAGGATTTTAGTTTTCTTTTTTATTAATAAAGTTCTACACTCAGTCTTGCTTACTACAAAAGTTTAACCTCCTTTGCTCCCAAGCTAGGAAATGCAATATTCTCTTGGTAGCAAGCAGGTATATACTACATTGATTATTTATAGGAATACACAACATGAGAGAAGTTTTTGCACACTGAGCAAACAAGACATCTCATGGAGCAACAGGGCAATGAAGTTTCCAAACTGATTTATCAACCAAAGCAGTTTTGCAGTGTTTGGAAGAAGTATACAAATTCCACATGCTCCCCCCAAACTAAACTTCAAAGCCTTAGCCTCCAAGAGGCTACAGTTTTATCTATTTACCAATTTCTGTATTAATTTGATGGCACAGACCACCAATGGCTTTACATACAGCCTTTTACTAGTCATACAGCCCCGTTCATCAGCCTCTGCCTCCCACTTAAAATGTTAACTCGGTGACAGCTGCATAACAGCATAACACAGTTCATCAACTTCTCCTTTGCTGTCCAGCTCACATCAGATTGATCTGGTCTATTTGAGCTGAGCAGATATATGAGGTCTCCTCTGTCTGGGTAATATCCTTAGGTAAGCTACACCAGTGACAAAGTCATAACAACACAAGCATACATCTTCATATATATAATTTTTTCTATATATAAACATACACACACACATCGTTACTCACCAGCAATGGCTGTTTGGAATTTAAATGTAAGCGTGACTGCTGGATATGGCAAAGAGATTATTTAATTAGAAAATACTTACAAAGTATTATTTGCATGGCACCCATAATGACAAAGAGAGACGTAAAATGGTAGAAAGGTGACTAGGATGCGAAAACACTCCTCAAACTCCACTCATCCAGAGAGGTCTTTGCTATTGAAATTCACCAAAAGTAGTCATTTCAGGGGCGGGCCTCCTCACAAATCTCTTCCCCTACTACTATCACCTGCAAATCCTGCTCAAACATACATGAAAGCAACAGCACATTTGAGGAATTGGCCCCCGCACGTGTAAAGCAAAACGATCCTCTAAGAGAAGAATTTTCTAAAAACAATGTTGTGATCTTCTCCAGAAAGAATTTCAGACATAATGCTCCATGATACTATGTAATGAAGTAATATAAAGGACTGCATGAAGGGAACGATTCAAAAGAGCTTATGAAACTAGAGCATCTCTTCCTTCCTATACTGGAAATAGGATTTTTTTTTTTCTATTTACACTGAGATTATTGTTCTGAGGTACAGCTGAAGAAAATTTAGTCACAAGATGTGCTCCAGACAGGGGGAAGTGACCTCAACATGGGAGAACCAGAATTATTAGGGTTACTCTAACACAATGGCTCATAAAACAATTATTTACTGCAATCACGAGCACTCTCTCCATTATGTCATGTCTCACGAATTTTGAGATCATTTTTAAAGACGTTTAAATTGCCTATAAGCATAATCTTGCTATGACATCTTTATCTTGTCACATGAAATTTTACTCCCATTCTTCTTTTATCCTAGGGATCTTTAGTTCATTCCTACTATTAATAGATGTTAGGCCCTCTGTCTGGCTCAGCATCCACTGATATGCTATATTTCACTGGAGCTAACAGTTACAACTGTGGCTCAGCAAGAATTGTCTCTCTTTTTAAAATGACTGCACAGGCTGAGCAAGAAAAGAGATCAGTGAGGAGAATACATAAGCTGACTATAATACAGTCAGTACACAAAACCGCAAGGCTGCAAGAAGATAATTAAACTGGTTAAAAAGCCTCACCTACAGAAAGATTTTAGAAAGGGCTATTGAAACAGGCATTCTACAGCATGGTGTCCTAAATATTGCCAATTATATTCTATCAGGGTTTGAGTGACTGAATCCTTCGATAGCTTTGAAGAATAAATGTACACTAAAAGTTAAAGTTAAAATGTATTATTTATTTTTTATATACCTGCCATAGCATTCAAATTTAATTCAAGCTTTAGCAACTGGAAGGTTGCTAGATATCTATTCAGTCATAAAATAAGAAATTACACCCTTTCATGTATATGGAATTTTTAAGATAAAGACAGAAAGAATCCATCTCTCTTCTCTGCACCAGTTAGATTTTATGCAAGACTGGGGAGTTCTCAGAATACACTGAGGACAGATGCGATACAATCATCTTCATGTACCTCTCTCCCAGATCTTTAGAGTCAAAGAGCTCCTACAGGAGGCAATACCAAAAGGCTCCTTTCGTTGAATAAAAATGAAACTTTTCTTCGAAGTCTATTATTGTACACAATTTGAATACAAACTCTTTAATGTTGCTCTAAAAGCAAAACTTCTACTGCAGTAGAGGAGGTCCAAACACCCCTCTTAAATGGCAAGGCAACCACAACATAATGTAACTGCTGCTTCCTATGCTTGGTTTATACTTATTACTATTCCCTTGTGCTGCCCCACACCTGCTTTTTGTATTCACTCTTTCCTTTGGACTGCGAGCCTGATCCTGCAGAATGTGACACTAGTACTTTACTCTGAAGAAAGCCAAGTTGAATTTCAAAACTACATAACTCAAACATCATGGGGATTTACCTCAGAATCCCGTTGCAAGAAGTTACATAGATTACCTACACAGTAGGTGAAGAAGTAACCCTTTTTTTGTTTCAAACCTAGGAGCAGCTGCTTCATTTGAGGCCCCTCTCGTTTCCATATCACTGGTTTCATGACTTAAGTGTTTTCGCCCTCTCTACCCTCCACCCAGTTCTTGCATTTCCAAACTGAACAGATTGTTTAACGCAGCTGTTCCTCACATGGAGGCCATTCCATACTTCTGATCTTCATCTCTACAAGATCTTATAACCACTTTTATAAATCTTCCATGATCTTTCCCCTCCTATGACATAAAAAAATAGGAAGACCTAACTTTCTGGGATGACCACAGCTGCCAGTTGCTGGCTTTAGAAAGCAAAAAAAGTGTAGAACTGACTGTAACGAGACAAGAGTGAAATGCTGGTTCTCATCACCAGTGCAATAAACAGTGTATGACAATGGCATCACAGCCACTCTTCTCCCCCCTCCCTCTTTTAAGCCTCACCCACTTCATTCACTTTGCTTACATGAAAAATTGAGACCTCCAATTATGTAGTAGAAATTAAAATGACAGAGAACATCAGAAATTAAATACTGTGATAACTGTTCCCTGCTATATTTTCCGCATTGAAGCGGCGCAAATAGGGCAGAAAGTCATCATATGAATTACACATTATTAACTTTAATTATTCAACACCAAGAAGAATATTTTCATCAGAAGATTTAGAGAATGCATTTCTCCCATACAGCCATTCTTCAAGAAGGGGGTAACTTAAGATAGAGCTTTTTACTCAGCATGCCCACTTGGCTAACTTAAAAAATTCTTCGCTCACATGTGAACCGGTAAGATTTTAAACACCCCTCACACTTTGTATAGTTTATAGGCTGAACAGCTACATTCACTGAGACTGGTCAGAAATTTTTACTATTATGAACAGCAGTGAACAGGTGCAAACAATCAGTGCTGTAATTCAGGCAGCTCCTGAACACTAAACTCCACTAATAAATGTGATAGAATCTCTAACAGAATACACGGAACCTGTTGAGCTCTATTTCCGTTCAAGCAAAGAGTTTAAATTACCCCATCCCTGCCAGGGAAAGCCCCTTCTCACAGTAAGGGTTAATGCAAGGATGGGCTTCTCTGTAGTCCAACGCTTTTCTGAAAAAGGCAGGGTCACTCCATGCTAGAAATAAGTTACAGTAATTGCCTTTCTGGTGCCTTCAGAAAGGTTATTCAGTTACTTACATTCCCACAGGGAACTAAGCATTCAGATGGTGAGTATGTACATATTCCTTTTTTAAAAGGAAACGGGTATGCCTACATCAGTGACTTAACGCACAAACTTTTAAAATGCACAGGTTTCTTTAAGGTGCAAATCTTCCTTGCATTCACAATTAGCCCTGAAGGTACACTACTGTGCCTCACAGGGGCACACAAAACACTTACCTTTCCCGATGTTTGACACCCAGAACAAACTAAGTGCTAAACGGGGTGGGTTTGGTCACAGTTTCTAGCTGGGTGCTCCAAGTTTAGCCTGGCTTTCTATGTGCTTGTTGTTCACAGACCTGATTCAATACATGTAATTTAAAAGCTGGCAACAGCTGTCTTCATTTTCCACTGAACTGAACTGAAACAGAGCTTCCTTAATCTTGGAAGATAAAAAAATCATAAATTAAATTCTACCCATACTGGTAACCACTGAATGGAGGAGATAAGCAAAATCTGGATTTAAGCACCTAGCCTATTTTAGGTTCCAAAGGTTCTCTGAAAGGTGATAAAATTAAAAGTACGGAGAAAAAAAGCCCCAACACCAAGAAACTACAACACAATGAGATCTTAACGAGGATGGGCAGGAGCCAACATGAAGCGTACGTTCTACTGCAGCCATTTTTGCCCCACTCTCAGAAGCATATTGGTGAGGATCAGTTCTGTGAAAGTACATGATGGGAGACTTCCAGGATACCTTTCAATGGACTTTCCAGTAGACTGAAATAATCAAAATTGACTTTTTGCTTCTGAATTGGAGACCTGGAAACTGCCAGAAGAGTTCTTTTGGCTTAGAGATTCTTACCTCGATGCAGTTTGTCGTGATATTTGATTAATTGTCACTAGGAAAATAATTTTCTTCATGCTCTGCTAACTGTGCCCTAAAGGAGCCTTTCTCTGATAATAGCTTCAAAATGCCAATTGCTGTGACGGAGACTCTTCTCCTTTGAATCGTTTTGATCTCTGATGAAGACATCACTTTTATCTTTGCTGAAATCTAAGCTGATAGCCTCTGAAGCTCTCCAGCATACTGCCCCAATAAGGTACGTGTGATATTCTACTTTTACCAGGAAAAGACACAATAATCTTAATTTTTTAATAATTAAAATGAAAAATATAGAAATTATACTTTTAAAAATACATTGAGACTAGGATATATACATATAAGGATATACCTTAGAAAATTATCAGTTATTATAATGCTGCTATGTGGCATTTAAATTAGTTACATACATCTACCCTTTATGAAAGGCTTATTATTAGCCCGTATTAGTCCACACAGCATTGCTCAGTAACCTGTGATCTTTCCTAAGGATTATGAGGCTATATGTGAATTGCAGGGCAAGTGTGTGCTCCAGCAAGCCTGTAGTTGTGCCAACTTGATAATTTGTCTTTTTCCTTCTGAGTTAAAAAAGTTAGCAGTGCAACTAACAGGTACTTCTGTGAAAGCACGACTACAAAATTGCTGCCTGCTTCCCTCTCCAAGCAGTTCCAATAACAGCTTCATAAAGCAACAGGGAAATAAGAACTTAGAAGTTCAGGGAAAGATCAACCATAATATCAAGTAAATGTTATTGGATAATGGAAAAGTTTTTCTAATTCAGTAAGTATCTACCTCATACAAGTTCTCAAATTCAGAGATTTAATAACTGTAGCAACATTTTTTTTTGCGTAATCCACAAGGTTCATTTTAATATTTTCATTACACCATTGTGGAACAAAACACTCTGAGTGACTTCGTGAACTACAGGACAGCAATAAAAGACTAAAATCTAGTCTCCCATCCACCATGATTTGTAGTTTGGCTCATTTGTGAATGCAAGTACTCACCAATTTGGGATTTAAAGTAGTCCAAAATTCATACCCTGTGGAAACTTTTGTGGAAACTAACTTTTTTTCAAGTTAGCTTTGTCTCCACTTCTACAGTATATTTAAACAAACTGGCATCTAATGACAGCTTACTGTAGTAGAGAAAAGAAACGCTGTTGTAGCAGACATAGAAAGAGGACATGCCTCTCCAGGATATGCCTCAAAAAGGAATTTTAACAGAATTCTGCATCTGGAAAAAGACTGGATCATTTCAATTTTTTCCCAAAGTATATTATAATTCATTGCAGATCAATATAAATTCCCTGAAAACGCCAGAACATTTGTGGTTTGGCTGCTACATTGAAGCCTCATGTAAGCACTATGATAAAATGCAGCTGCATTAGCGTAACTGCATCAGACCTTAATCTTCTTCTTGTGAAACATCTAAAATATGTATGTTTTTTTTAAAACTATACAATGTAATCTCACCAAAACCAGTAGAAATGTCTAATGAATTTTCAATTTTCTTAGTGAGTTTTCTCTACATCATCTACTATGGCTTTATTTTGCATTGTAACCATTTATATTCAATCTCTAGTTATTACGTCTGGATACATTTGGTATGTAAAACCCATTTCAGTGTACCTACCAGTATACTAGTCAGGCTCTGCCCTTCCAGCAATATGAACAGAATGGTAAATCACAAAGATTTCACAAGTTACCTCACCTCATTCGAGCCTCAGGGACTTTGAAATACTGATGTCTTAATTCAGTATCATGCAATACCACCGTCATCTACTTAAGCCGTGATGGAAACTGCATGGGACAAACAAAATCCAGAAGTTAGAACATCCATTCCTTCATTGAAGTCTAATGTTCCTCCCCAGTATTTCCTTCTCTTAATGACCAGTTGTATTCATGGAATACTTCCTTATTCCATGCTAGTTTGATGTCCAGCCTCTATCTGTTCACCACAACAGCTGCCAGTGAAGTATCTGAAGCTGAACAAATGGCCAAAGCCTGTGAACTTATCTCAACAACACTGGTGACCACCGGAAGACTCTTACTACTTATTAAGGGACAGGGCAGGGAGATTCCCTCCTGTAGATAGATCACTGGTAGGAAAAGCTGGATAGGTAAAACTGGAAAAACTGGTAGGAAAAGCTGGATTCATGAGACAAAAAAATACAATTAATTGCACCATTTGGAAAACACAAGATCAAAGCAATGTGTTGGCTATTCTACTTGAAGCATCACTGCTGCTCTTAAGACACAAAGATGCACGGGACTTTCTGCCTCCACATAACTCCAGTCTTCTGTAGTTTTAGATGTAATCCCAGCAATCTACATCTGAAACCACACAAACCTATTCGCATTTTGAGACTGTATCACTTCCAGTGTATTGCTTTTGTAAGAAGAGTAAAACAATCACTACATAGAAATGAGCCGATTTTAATTACCCTTGTTAATTAACTTACCCCATATGATTAAGTTGCTTTCTACTCCTCAATAGAGAAATCAACCAATTTCTCCAAGCAAATCCCATTAAACAAAAGCCATCTGCTTAGACTCTCACAGATTTATTGTGGGGTTATTGGGGGCATTTTATTTTTTTCTCATCTGAAGTTTTAAACATCAGACAAGTTATTCTAGAAGTTCAGAAGAGGTAAAACTACAAAGCGGCTGCATTGTTTAGTGTCAATAATGAGAACAACAAGCAGGAACAACCCAAAATTTTCGAAGATGCAGTATTTTCTTCCTTACACAACTGAGAAGCTTGACTTCTTGACTCATAAGAAAAATGTTATTTATGTTTCAAGTATACATTACCAGTACATACAGTTCTGTTGTTTCCCTGAGAGTAGTTACAGATTGTTTCTTCTGATTATTAAACATGTCTGACACAGCACTACTGCCCTCAAATTTTCTAATTTAATTGTTTCTTTTAATACAATACAATATTTTAATACAAGTTATGGATTTACCTCTTTAGCAGATCATCTCAAAAAGAGACCAGTGTACAAATAAAATGTGTAAAGTGACAGCTCTTATGTTTATCTTATCTAATGGAGCTAAATTTAACTTAATTGCCTAGTTAAAAAATTGGAGAATGTTTACAGAATCATTTATTTAAATATCTTTTGGCCATACAGAAAGCAAGTGCTTCCAAACTTGGAATTGTGGCCAACGCCATTAAGTATAGCAGAAGTTAAACTACGCGGGTGAAGGATCACAACTGAACAGTCTTTTCAGAACAGAAGAGTAAAGCTACTTCGTGAATGACAGGATTTTTGCATGTTCAATTTTACAAAAACATAATAAAACAACGTTTAAATTCTAACACAAAGTTAGACGTGCCATTAAGACTGGCTAACAATAAAACAGAAGAGACTTCTTTAAAAGTTCTAAGCTTCCAATACCATCACTTCTTACCATCAGGTGACAGTATTGTGTAACTCTTCCAAGTCCCTGATTTAGTTGGGTGTAGAGGAGCACGTATAACACTATAGAATTCTATAAGGAGATGTCCTGTAAACTCTAACAATCAAAAAATATGGGGACTGTTCAAAATGCACAGCTGGGGTAGTAATGCATACAGCCACAAAAAGACAAAGCAAGTATGAATACCACATTAAACAAACCCTCACCTTATTCTTTCTCCATATTAACCTCTGAAAGAATTTATATTGTCCAATGAACTAAGATTGCTCTATTTCACCATGATACTATTTGCTTTAAACAAATCAGTTTACTGCATCTTAATTTAAGGTGCAGCCTACAAACAAAATCCATTAATCCATAATCCTTCCACAATTTTATTTGAGCATTTATCTATCCCTCCATCTATATGCTATATACATGCCCTCTAATCAGACAGAAAAAGTCATGGCTGAATATCAAAATAATTTTTCTCCCTAAGGACTCAACTGCCTGGGGTCCTAGTGCTAAAAGCAGAGAAAAACTGATGCAAGTATCAGAATATCTGTCCTTTTCATGAAGGCACAGAGCCACTGAAACAACGGACAATTTTCGATATCTCTGCCTGTTGCATCATCCAAAACAGTACCTGGCAAAACTGGTGCACAGGGGTACCCAGGTTACCTAGTCTGATAGGAGCAGCATTCCAACTACACTGGCACAGTATTCTGGCTGTGCTATTATGTCCTGCTTTTCATACCCTGTTTGGTTCAGGAATAGCTTAGTTGGCTCATTGGGGCACTGCTTTACAATGCCATTTGTATTCTCTCCATCTCCCTTTACAGGCTTTCATTCAATCAGCTAATTCATTCCTGTGATCACAACTACATTCTATTTGCTGGTGACTTACAGACCTACAACCAGCTCTGACACATTTTCTTATATTCAATTCAGTATATCAACATCTTTTTCTGACATGTCCCCAGGGATGTGTCTACCAACCGAAATTTCAAAGGGGTCTAGATGCCCATTGAATTGCAATGGAAATTCAGTACCTCACTGCAGTAACATTAAAGATGAGGAACTCAAAACAGTTTTGACTCATCTTTTTTTCTGAAAATTATCATCCACTAACCCACTAATTGTGAGGGCACAATCAAAGGACTTACTGGGCTTGGGAAAACCATCCTTCTATAAATACTTTTAAGTACTAAGCTATCATAGAGCTGGCTCTGAAAGAACACCTGTTAGAATATGGGCTCTGATACTGACCAAAGTAGCTACTTTTTCCTGTTGAAGGCAAAGGCTGTACTTCCATTGAAAAGGAAGTAAGAAGAAAAACTACAGAAGAAAAATATTGATTTCACTTTCTGTTATTGGTTCATCTGGAGGTGTATTCTCTTTAAATCAGAGGAAGTCATAATCTTCCATTTCTTTTCCCCAACTTTGGCTTTAAGTCCCATCAATTATTTACCACCATCAGCTGCTAATATAATACAATACACAAGATGGCTATATGGCTTACTAAAATACAGATAAGGTTATAGAGTGGGAATCTTAATTTGTAGGAACATAACAAGGAAGTCTTGATATAACTGGTCTAGCTGCATTTCCATATCCATGATCCATAAGATGAATAGGAAAGAAAACAGTCCTAATTTTTTAATCCTATGTAAATATTTTTCAGCAATAGTTTAAATATTGTCAGTGTAGTTAATGAAAATACACAAATAATTGTTTAAGCGCGTCCATATGTTAAGTTGTAGCACAGTCTTGTGCAGAGACACAGCAGAAATTTTGCTAACAATTATACCTTCAAGAATATAACTTAAAACACCGTGTAACAGATATTAATATCTACTGTGGATATTTTTCCAGCTGAAGCAGTAAAGGTGATATCAATCAAGTTATAACTTTTCGTGAGATTAAGCCTTTGCATAAACATTAATCCTTTTACTCTGTCTAGAGCTGTGGAGAACTTCACAATATGAGCCATTTTCTATTTTACATTTTAGGGGCATAAACTGCCTATGGTGCATTTTTATAATGAAATGTGCACTGGGCCTGTTAATGCGCTTTTTTTTTTTTTAGAGCACTTCAAAAATATTAGCTTCAGTTTTTGAGCTACTTATTAAAATCTGCTTTCAGTGAGAAAAAAAGCTCAAAAGCAGCATCTGTTTTCACAGAAATAACAGTAAATTTTAGATAGGAACTATACTTTTATTATTTTGTTGAAAACTGAATGATTGCACTGCACGACAATTTACATTATGTAGTATGTATGAATTATTTTTTTACCATTTCATTAGATCACCATGCAGTTCTTTGAAGCAAATACCATTCAGAAGCAATTACCGCTTACCCAGATGACAGAATCATATAATTGCTCAGAAAACCTCTAACATTATCCTGAACTATATAAAAAAACCCTGTCTTTTTGGTACTGTCACGTCAGCAAAACAGCTAATGGTTGATTAACCGCATCATTCAACTGTATTTCAGAACTACGCTAAATCTCTCTTAACTGAAGAAAGGTAATCTCACAGTATGGGTGCTATCACTACAAAAAGGACCTCACATCTTCTGCTCAGTTTCTCCAGTTCCTAATGTCATATTTCCTGTACAGCTCTTTCAGTATGTGGTAAGCAATTTGCAAAAGGTGCACTAGTCCAAAAATAAATGCAACCTCAGAATATGTCTGATTACCGTTCAGAAAAACAACTGACAATTAGCTGATTACAAAAACCATTAGTCTTAAAAACAATGTTTCTCACTGTGCTGAAACCCTATAAAAATCTAAAAATTTATTTGATACCAACTTCACTGTATTTGTCTCTTCTGTGTCACATAATAACTAGTTACTGCTTTATAGTAACTGAAGAAATGACAATCATAATTTCAGATAAACACACTGATTGTCATGGGGCTGTAAATCTGTTGGGAGACAAAGTTTTCTTGCTGCAGAGAACAGTAAATACCAGCTGTGTTTCCAATTACATGTGTCTGCTCAGGGAAGGTGGGATTTTTCTCTTCCGTGAAGACCACTCCTTTAGGAGAAACAATAAAAAAGGAAACTATGACTGTGACTGTGATAGTGAGCCTACCAAACAGGAGTACATTCAGTGTAAGGACTAATACCTAAAAAAGTCTTCCCCCACCCTGAAATGGTTGTGGTGGGTTGACCTTGTCCAGCTGCCAGGAGCCCACCCAACCAGACGCCCTCTCACTCTCCCTTCCTCAACAGGACAGGGGGAGAAAACAAGATGAAAAAGCTCCTGGGTCGAGATAGACAGGGAGATCACTTACCTGTCACCATCACAGGCAAAACAGACTCAAGGAAAATTAAATTAATGTAGTGCCAATGAAAAAAACCTTTTTGCTAGTTTCTTCCTCAAACTTCTTTCCTTCTGTATTTCATCTGCCTGAATATTTGATCCATTCTTTATCTGAACGTGGGTAAAATTCTTTAAACTATGCCAGTCACTTCTCTTGCCTTATACCTTTCTAGTCATGAAGGTTTTATAAGTAAGCCTTTCTTAAATAAGTCATACATGTTGATCCTCAGATTCCAATATGATGTCCTTATATAGCCTTTGAACCACCTGTAAGGGTAGAATTCTCTTGCCTGTCTTTTGAGTTCTGTTCAAGTTTTAAAATATTTCCTTACTTTTACATAAGTCTACTTTGGAATTTAAAAGGCAATTATAGTGGATTTCTGGGTAAGTCATTGCCCCCACCTTGCTGCTCCAGAGATGTATGCATCATGAAAATGGGAAAAGGGGGGAAAACTGGAAGGATTTTTTCATCACCTCAAAACTGACTCTTGTGGAGAGAGAAGCTAACCCGTGCTGAAGTCAGGGAGATGCAGCAACTGTGTTAGGGTAAATAAGTTGTCTGTCATTATAGTGGGAAATTATTTTGGGGGAAGGCCAGACAAGGTGAAAACAAGCAGGTTTTTCACCTTTGTTACAGAGTATCAGGGAAACAGAAGCTATTTAGTATGGATACCAATTAAATCTTCTCTCTGGTGCTAAAGGAACTGTAGAGAGTGGCAGGCAGTACAATTCAGTGTACTCACATGGCCCAGCATCAGTTCTCACAAGTCAGAAAGTAGGCAGAAAGTTGATTAAATTTAGCCATAATCAAGGACCAACCTTTCAAAAAAACAGGCTGATGGACCTCGAGGTTTGAGAACGGGGACAAAAATCTCCAGAACTGGTCACCTAACTGTCCAGCATAACTATCAAATGGATCAAAGGTTTATGTTGTCCTCTGGCCACAGGAGGTATGGAAGAGTCTGGTGCCCATGTGATCACGTCTGATTACGGAGAGGATTTCACAGATGTGTTAAAGGTGTGGCCTGTTATTTCAACCCATTTCATTCACATACCTCATCCTCAAAAGGGTATGTAAGCTTATTAAGCTCAAGTTTAGTTCCTCAAATCTGTAAGAGCAAGACAACGTTGGAGTGGCAGCAGAAATAATGTACTAATTATTTTGGCACACACTTCCTAAAAAACACGTCTGCAAAATAGCTATCTTGAAAACTGTCCAAAAATTCAGCAATCAGAACTATATTAAAATAAAGCTATTGAAGCAGCCAATTTCTGTCAATTACTTTAAGTAGTCTATTTCAAGGCAAGACTTCTGATCAAAACTCTAGATGAATTAGAGAAAAAATGGAATGTGACAAAAATCTCATTGCTCCATTCCTGTCTGTCTTAATACTTTTCCCAGCAAGCTCTTACCTGTCTATGTAATTAATTTACTTGTGATGTTACAGGCTCAGGACCCAAAGACTCAGTTTGCAGGTGTCAATCACTTTGCAAAGAGCTCCACTCATGGCTGGAAAAGCCACAAATTGAACGATGACATACCCTTGATAGTGCTGGCAAAGACAGCAGCTCTTTTACAGTCTTTCAGAGAACAACAAAAACAGGTTTTCTCCACTTGAAAATGAACAATAAGAAGCAGCAAGCTGAGTCTGGGTTGAGCTTATCTCCATAGGTTGCCTGATGCAATTATATGAGCCTTGCCAAACGTAGCCACAATTTGTTGCTAACACACTGCATATCACAGTTACAATGCAGGCTTTATATATACATATATATATATGTAATTTTTTTTTTTAAATACGAACCTAGCAGTACACTACTTATTCTAGAACCATCTGAAACATGCATTGTACCAGCTGAAAGGCAACCACCTTGTCTAGGGGTACTTTTACTTACAAAGATGCCACTTCAGTAAATAAATAGCAATGGTGCCACTGTAAAAAAGCTAAAATTAAAATTGTTTACATTATGAGTTGCATGAGAGAAAAATCAGATGAAGTTGTCTCCCCTGAGTTAGCAAAATGATGTTGAGAAAAATCAAGGTTTACTGAATGTAGCTGTGAGCAAATGTGGATTATAAAGCACATAGTAAAAGACCACATGTTCACAAAAGAGGGGAAAAAAAAGGCATGTTAGCATGTGTTCAAATAAAAACAACCTTGTCAAAAATAAACGTTGTTCATGGCTGAACATCACTGAAAAATATTCCTAGCCATCACAGAACTGTTTTGGCTGTTATTCCTCTGTTATTCCTCTGCAAGGAATAACGTGGGACAAAAGAACAGTTATACTGTTTTTAGATGATGCTCGATAAAATTACATTAGTGATTATCTGATGCAGTTGCCTGTGAAAGCATGGAATTAGATCTGACGACCCAGGAAATCCCTTCCATCTAATAACAGAATTATGAACAATAATTACAGACAAGATCTCCTTCATGCTAACAGTGGATAGGATACTAGCAATGAGCTTTCGTATAAGAATTCTACATTGTAAATAACACACATGGAGTTCACCTCAAAAACCGTGGCAACAAACTACACTTTAGAGGAAAAAAGCTCTACATCCAGATGGAAAAGGAGGCAAGAAATCTCGGATCTATGCCTTTGTGTTTATCTGTAGGATGCAGCAATCAGAGCCAAGCTATGTAAAAAAAACAAAAAAAACCCAAAAACCAAAAAACAAAACAAAACAAAACAAAAAAAACCAAACCAGAAAAAAAACCAAACTACTACACGAAATGAGAAAACTGCAGGGATTTTTGGAGATGACTAGATTATATTATAGTAGCTTTCTGAGATTATAGTATAGCAACCTTCTGTTGCCTTTCATTGTTACGATTCATGTTTCGGAGTCAGAGAAGACAGGAAACATAGAAGAACTAAGCTTTGAACACAAATGTAAAAATTTAAAAAACGGTCAAATGGTATGGAAAAATGCTAGGATTTCCAACTGTTACCGCATTGTTTTTTCCTCCTCTATATAGTTATCCGTGTCCATGTAAATGCCATTTTTTTCTACAATATTACTTTGTGAAATGTATTATAGTGCACTACTTTTTGCACCCACCCGCCCCCCTAAAAGAGCACCTGAACCATGCACACACTTGATGTTCTTACATTTTAGAGGCCTAACACCTACTACTTCTAGTAAAGTAATGCAAGGCAAATTCCACCACAATAACTCTGTAGTTCTAGATAGTGTATAACAAAATTAATACACGTTCAATAACAGTTACAGAAAAATGAATATCTGAACTGCTTTCGGTGACTTATCTTCAATGGTTCTGCCACTTCTTCACCCACTCCTAACTCTATGTCCCCGTGTTTTCCCAGAGACAAGCAACACTAAACTGCAACAGACCTGCTGCTTACATACCAGAAAAATTGTTTCCCAAGTAACGGTATCTATATTCTGTGAAAGATCTCTCACCTGTCAGTTTTTAATGGCTCAGGAGGCTTGCAAAATAGAATTCTGTGTTATATATCTTGTCCAAATTTATCAGTAGCATATACTGGCTGCATTCTTTGCTTAAGAAAAATAGGCATAGTAATTGCATACAAATGGCTTCACCGCTGAGAGCTTGCTCTGTAGGAGAATCTGCACTTGTATTCATTAGAGGTTTTTCATTACTATCTGACTACTGGTCGTACTGCCTTATCGTCCTAAACATAAGGAGAAAACAACACAGAACACATTTGTGTTTCCTACATATAAACTCCTAAGTTTAACATTAGACTGCCCAGGTTAACGAAAACACATTTATCTTTCAGCTTCGTTAAGGTCTCAGCTTCATGTATCTCAGTATTTATTATGCAGTCCTCATGTTGTTTTGCATTAAAACTGACAGAAATTGTAATTAGAATCTGCTTGATATCACTGATAGGGTTTTATTTTTCTGTTTCTTAAATGAAGTGACAGAATCCTACATACAGATTTTACCTTCCTTGTCTTACAGAGGAAAGTTACTGAAAACCTATGTTAACCATTTCCACACTGCATTCTGCACGTCTTACTCTTCAACCATAAAACTTTTTTTTTTTTTTCAAAAATAACCAAGATTCCCCCAAAATACAAATTCTGAATAATAAAAGTAACATAAAAATATAAAGTACATTTAATGCAATTTAGCTGTTTTTCTTAAACATATTGACAAGATGTTATGACACCTGAAGCATTTCCTTATGAAAAGGACATGTACAAATACTTCACGTTAATTTTCCATACAACAATATAAAATGTAGTTAAAAATTCCGCAAACATTCAGAATCAACACGTGTCCACAATGTAAACATGGTAGAAGTAAATCACTGAGAAGACTCAGATCTCTGTTCTATAAAACATGAAAATTCCTCTTAAAATCCTTTAGCTTATCAGAAGATGCAGAAGGCTTGCTGCACTGGTAGTCTACAGTTCAAAAGTCATCTCCGCTATATTGTTTACCTTCCTTTGCACTTAAAAATCCATATTAAGGAGCAAGACCTCATAACCTCAACCACGGGAAAACACAACTCCTTGTATGCAGGTGAAAGGGCACTACATTTTTAGCTTTTAATCTCCAAAGAAACTTATATTTAAGATTCCTCTATCTAGTGCATCATAACCACTAAAACTCTCATTACTCTTAACATACATATATATTGTGCACTATAGCACCAGAGCTGTCTAAAGCAATTCCTAATGAACCGGTACGTCTATATTTAGGACTGTATAAACTCTAGAAGCGACACAGCTGTATCAGCCTAATGCAACAGCAGCATTCTGCAGACTTCTTGGCTAGAAACTCCACTGTGTTCAATTCCGAAGCCTGAATTGTTTCTCATATATTGGTGACATTGGAGCATATCTACTTTCAGAAGTAAAATCTTCAGGGCGCCTGCATTTCTAGTGGCAGCTCAGAGAAGGTCAGAAGCCATGCCCAGAAAAATTCACACACATCTCTCATTGATCCCTATGTTCTGCGTGCAAACACAAAAGACAGAAGAAAGTGGCTTCCACCCTCTGTATCACTACCCAAAGCATCTGTCTGGAATGATGGCGACTCAGATTGAAGTCTTCTTTCAAACTGTTGATAAAACAACCACCAAAACATAGATCAATCTCTCTTATAGGACAGCTTTTTTAAAATAATAAATATTCATTGGTGCAAAAAGTCTTCCAAATAGAGGCCAAAGAAACTACAGAATTGCCTCCACTAGCTCACTCAAAATTTAAGCATTTAATATAAACTGAGCAATAATCTGTATGAAATAGAAATTAGCAGACGAGTAGGAAAGCAGGATTTACAGTTTTTATTACTTTGCCATGATGCAGCACTACTAAAATGCACAAAAGCCTTCTCAGACAAATGTCTACATTGGGCTCAAAACATATATATGTATACACACATACACACATAATATAAGCCCCTAATTCAGTATGATAAAGGTAAGTCAACGGCACAGGTTCAGAATTATCCAAAAATTATTAAAATCGGTAATCAGCAAAGACTGGCCTTAAGAAAACCACGTTACTTCTAATAATACCCTAAAAATAGTATTTGGCTAAGATTGAACCACTGAATGTGAAACCAAATTATTTTCCTTATACATATCCAAAATTAGCCATTTCAATACTACTATTTTTTGCCCACCCTGCCCATTACACACAATACTTCAATGCACTACAAATATAAAGGCAAGAGAAAAATGAAAATAAAATGTCAACTGCTGTGATGCAGTTGCTTTAATTTTAGGTGATCTTTTATCCTCAACTAGGTTATACGTCACCCTATACAATAAGGCAATAATGTCAGAAATTAACTTGCTCTGCAGTGTACTTCAAACACCTCTCACTTTTTGACAAATGGAATAATTAGAAATTGTCCACGAGACACGACTTTTAACTGCTATTTCTGTACATGTTTCTCTGCCTTTATTCTAGTCTGTGTTCCTCTGCAGACACCACTACACATAATTCTTTCACAGACTGACAAACACAGAAATCCACAACTGTAGGGATTTCAAGGCTCTGAAGGCCCAGCATGTAGCATAATTTTTCTTGGTGAGGCGCCCTTTCATGTTATGTGGGTAATGTGCTCTAAAACAGGTCCTGAGGTACCAGCTGGCTCTCAAGGCAAAAATTCCACTAGTCAATACTGGGAGTTCTATTGGTAGAAGAAAGAGGTAAACTCATGTAAATGGAAGGAAAAAAAAGGGGTGGGGGTGTGTATTTTTAAAAACAGTGCTAAGTAGTCATGATTCCAAACCAAATAATGAAAAAGCATTAAAATTAGATTTACCGTTACAATAAAAGACAGGTTATGAAACTGAGGCTACGACACAGAATACACTACCTACCTACTTGAATAACTAGAAGTAATAACAAAAATTAATTTCTTCTACCCTTCCTGTCTTCAGGGTTTTGTAAGCGATTGCCTTCTACAATGGATTTATTTGTGTTCTAAGAAAATGTGGGTGAGATTCCAGAAGGACTCTTTTAGTGCCCAACTGACAGGCTAAGAGGCAACACCAAGAAAGGGCAAACAAAACTCTTCCCCATTTTTTTCCCTTCTCAGGAGAGACATGGAACTCATACAGCTACAGAGGTAGAATATTCAAAATACACTGTTAATTAGGTAACAATCAATTTACATGGATAATTTAGTGATTAATTATGGTGCCCCATAAAAATTTAAACCTGAGATATTACATATTACTGATTTTTTTACCAGCCAAATCTGGTATGCAACAATTCTACTCAGCAACAGCACGCCTCTCTTTTTTCATCATAAGAAGATAACTACCGGAAGAGATAAAGCTTCAGAAGTGCACTCTACCTAAATAAAATTTAAAAAAAAAAACAAAACACAAAACAGTTTAAAGCCTATAAAGAGATATTTTTATATCTTTCGTAGACATCACAGTCTATCTATCTAGAATCATAGACAATCACGATTATTTCTTACAAACCTCAGTCATGAACGTGACAAGTATGTTTAAAGCTTTGAGTTTTCCATTGCAACCATCATGCAAAGGAAAAAGAAGTCTGTGAAGAATTACACCACACAAATTTTGTAATATTGTCGCTAAAGGAAGACTCTCATGCCATGAGATGTAGAAATCAATGCCAGCTTCCTTCATTATTCACTGGTTCTTTGGTGTGACCTAAGACGGTAGAGCAAATCAGCTGAACATATACCTAACATTTTGGGGGTTCAGGATCTGTTGGTAACTGTGGTGACCCTATTCAAGATCAAAACTTCTCGTGCTCAAGATCACCACTTCTCTTCTGTTCCTCCTGACAGCATCAACAGGGCACAGGAAGTCCTTAAGTCCAAAGGAAAACAAAGAAAGTAAAAGGAATAAATCCCTTCCTCTCCCTAACTCAAGGCATTCAGCACATGGTCAGAGCATACCACCACACATGTCGCTGAGAAACAATAATCTAGCCCCACTCTTCCTTTCTTTACACATGTCTATCAGAAAGGAAAAGGCATAAAAAAACCCCCTTCTTTCCTTCCAGTGAGCCACACAGGTGATTATTATTGAATCAATGACAGCAGACATCAGCCAACAAACCAATAATGCTTACATTATTAAACAACTTAATATATGCATGCTGACAAGGTGCAAAAGCCCCTTCTCTCCATACTGGGCTTTTCTTCCAGGTACCATGCCAACAAAATGGGAATAAATAGAAACGTCCCTTTTTTTCACTCATCATAAAAGAAACTATGAGAAAATGCTAACTATGCACCTTGATATTAATTAAGAATACCACTCAGCTATCATATCCAGTCTTTTAAAAAACCAAACACCTGTAACTATATTGGAAATCATATATAACACAATACTCCAGGATATATCATATTCAGCGATTAAAGGAAAAAGCAAACAAAATTATGCCCCCCTCTTCTTTTTTTATTTCTCAGGTGACAAAAACAATTAGATCACTAATCAAAAATGAACACTTGGTGACTACCAAGAAGCTTTGATATTCAAATATTGCATCATTTTCAATATAGACAGTTTCTGTACTGCTAGCTCTGGCCCTCTTTCATTTACCAAAGATATAAAAGTGTGAAATAAATGTTAATAAATTTTAATTTAAAAAAAAACCCAAACTTAAATTGGGAGAAGCTAGAGAACACAGAGGAAACCCATTTTGGGGGAAATAAATAAAATCACCAATTTAACTCCAAACTTGTAAACGCACAAAAAAATGTGTTTATTGTTTTCATATGGAAATGGCTTAAAATCACTGCTGACTACAGTAAATATTTAATAACCGTGTCATCAGTGTGACTGTTGTTTCCATGCACAGAATTCTTCTTGGGACAATAAACGAAGAATATATCCAATCAACCCTTTCTGGACTACAAAGATGGTAAATGTCAGCTTTAAAGCAAGGGAAGTTAATGCTCTAAAACAAGAGCATAAATCTCATGAAAATATTAAACGCTTCTAGAGATCACAACAGACCTATAAACACATGAAAAAAAAAATCTTTTCCTGTAAGTCATATAGTCATTTCTTATTAGGCAAGCCAGAGACAAAAATTTTTAGGAGCCTTTCTGGAGATTGGTTAAGAAAGGATAGATGACTGAGATGAAGAGTATCTTTAACAGATAAATAAATCGCTCATTTCCAAGTCATATCAGTTCTCCTTTCTTCATTAAAATATCCTGGTTTTATTCACATAAGGCAGTTTAGGATTTACAGAATTGCCTAAGAACTGTAACATTAACTGCATGTTCATGACAACTTACAGCATTTAGGAGTAATCATACTTGGAAAAAGGAAGGGAAGAAATATTCAGTATTGACTTTGAATGCCAAACTTTCTGGTCCTATAAAGTCTCCATTAATTTCATTCAGACATGCTGAGGATCTGGACATTTGAAAACAAGATTTCTTATCCAATTTACTCAGACCTCTCACTCAACTGAATAAAATTTAATCTGACTGAACAGTGTGTATTTGTTTTTACAAATATGTAAATCTGTGTTGCAAATTATAGTGGGGTTTTTTTGTTTGGTTGGTTTTTGGGGGTTTTTTGGTTTCTTCTTTTTTTAAAGCGGGTGTTTTGGGGATGGGGGATTGTGCAGTTTTCTTAAATATGACAAAATGTTCTGTATTGATTTCATACTATATTTCTCAAGGGTTACAATTTTACAAATTTACTAAAAAGACTGATATTAGAAGCATTCTGAAATTTGCACTGAAAGCTAATATTGAATATATAATTTCATAGTGCTGTTAACCAGAAAGTTGACTAAAAATTTGGGGATATTTTTTGGGGGGAGGGGAGAGTGTCATTACTTCGTCATCCATTTTTATTTTTTTGACAGGGAGAGAAGAAAAATGGCAGGTCAACACTTTTCCAGAAGCATGTAAAGTAAGCCTTGCTATTCAGGTATGCCATTCCCTTGGATTTAAGTCAGGTGTACATGTTTCACAACAGATCCATCTCCAAAGGCAGTACTTGAAACAAACCAACAAATACATAAACAGAAAAGATTGCTGATACTCTTTGCTAAATTTTGTATCCATGCCCTAAGAGTCAAGAGTGTCATGTGGTACAGTATTACAAGAGATTGGAATTTGAGGATCACAGTCTCCTGAAGTTCTTTCTAGCACAATTCCTTTTGACCTGGGGGTGGGGTGTCAATACCAGTGATCAATGCAAGTGAACACAGTTTTGCCCCTCACATCAAAAGCGGACTTTAATAGACTTGGAAACCAGAAAGCATTGCCCTTAAATCACAGGTTTTGTTATAATAGAGCACCACACTGTGAAAGAATACTATTTGTATTCAGCTGCCTTTTTCATTTGCCTGGCTAGTAAGTATAAATCCCAAACTTCCAGTATTGATCTTGTCCTTAATGTGGATTAAGAAACTGTCATGCTCTCCTCAAACCGCTATTGCCAGAAGTGGATCAGGATAAACTCAGAGGTCAGCACAACAGAAATCAGGATGAGTGAAACAATGCTTCTCTACGTTTCATGGCAAAAGCATCACAGTCATATCCCTCCCTCCCCTCCACCGCTTCCTTGGTATATACTTCATGTACTTGTTTTACTCTTTCTACCTTTCCTCCCCATCCCTTCTGTATGAGTATTACGTCCATTTCTTCTTTGCCCTTATTCATGTCTCTGCTATTTATTTCCTGGTTTCCATCCTCAGCAGCACACAGCCTTGCTAAGGAGTGGATTAAATGCGGGATAGCAAGCTACTGTCTACTTTTAATGTACTTAAAATAATTTCTAAAATTTAATGGATAAAAATCAACCTAGTTTTGCTTTTACAGAACAGAATACTGACTGCATGTTTTAAATGGGAAGTGATATACTTTTAGAAAATAAAGGACAAAATCTTCAGTTTCTGCGAACCGGCAGAAACAGCCAAACGCTTTTTTCTCAGTCACACACACAAACTATTTTTTCCAGTTTGTACTGATCTCAGAAGCACAGACAAAAAAAGTAGTTGAAGTATGCAGAACTTAAACTTAAAAACTTAAAAAATACAGAAAACAAGTGACCACAAGATCAAGCAGAATAGAATAGTTCCAGCTGAAAGGGACAACAATCATCTAAGCCAAAAATAGTACATTAATAGCACATTCAATACACGATAACAAGGAAAATCTACAGCTTTCAAATCTCAGAAATTTGCAAAAAGAACCCTATTAGATGATTTTAGCAAAGGCAACTAACCGATTTATACTCACTTCTCTCTCTCTTGCTCATTATTTGTGTCAAAGACCTAGATCAACATCAAAATTATCGGAATGGGAGAGTATCACTTCCATAATTATTTATTTGGAAAAAATATAGGTGAGTTGACAGTAAAGTCACTACAGTAAGTTAGAGGGAAATTTAAAATATCCAGAGAGGGACCTTTCCAATTTAGTATCGGCAAGAGTAGATTAAAATATGTTTTCTTCTTTAATTTCTTAACCCATGTCCTTTATATTAACTTTTGTTCCTATGCCAGCTCTTCTAGATGCTTTAATAAATACTACTCATTCATCTTTACCTCATTTGGAAGTAATTACAGCTAGCTAACAACAAAGTGTTTCTTAAGGATATGTGTAGAAAACTTATGAATGGGATGGATCAAGCACTACAGCTCCCACAGCATTTTGGGGGGATTGTAAACGTAAAAAGATGTGTGATACTATATGAACCAACGGGACTCACAACTATGAAGAAAGTATCAGAAGGTCTAAATGAATCATAATTTTAAATTACTTTACATTCAAAACTGATGACTTCTTTCTGCCAGTAATATGCAATATCAGAATGAAGTTTCAAATATGAAGTTTTACATTAAAAACCACTTAATCAGTTTTTAACCACAAAAGAATTTATCTGAAAAAATGAATCCCAAGTCTTCTGAAACAGCCTCTTAAAAAAAAAAAATCAGCCCTTTAGACTTCTTCTGTCTCATATTCATGTTTAGAGATCAAAGCAGAAATCGTGAGATAATCCTAGCCTGAAATTACCCCAACACAAAGCCTTTTTCAGTCTTCCACACACCTCATCTACAAATTTCTTAGGTATACATAGGCTTCAGAGTTTTCTATGTAAATTCAAAAGTACCAATAAAACACTAGCAGCCAAATTCTCCTACCAAAGTGTATTTAATAGAAATACGACATTTGGCTGTAAAAGCATACTTCTACCCCCACTCCTCACCCCCGCAATAACACTGTATGCTTGCGAGTGTTTTAAGTATACTGCAACACTGCGAAATAGCTTAACAGATAACATCAGCCAATACCAGGTGCAAAATAAAGTAATAGAAGAACAAGTGCCAAAAGATTGTGGAAACTGTTCACGAAGGAATAGTAATGCGGATGTCAAAATATTAAAATATTGTGGCAGGTACAGCAAAGAACTTCAGATCACTGAAGTCCCATCAGACTAAATGCAATGGGAAAAAAAATGCAAGCTACAGTGAAGACATAGTTAGGACACACTTCTTAAGCAAATATTAAAGAAGAGTTCAAGTAACAATTTGCAAAGAATTTTCCTGAAGCATTTGAGTGTCCTCTAAAAGAAATGCTGAACAAGTTAAAGAGCTGCTAATTTCTTAACTTTTTGGAGTTGGAAGGATTTTCAAGAGTTAAAAACACTTAATGCATTAAGTAATTTATGATTATGAGCAGGAATTACACTCCTTAAAGTGAGACATACCGAGGCAGGAAACCTCACAGTACAGGCCCTGTGCAAAACAACGTTCTGGCAGAATTCAAGCTGCCCAAGAAGCTGTGTGGATCAGCACCAACTCGGCAGGACGCGCGCCACTTGCTTCCTAGAGATCTAATTCTAATGCATTCTCACTTATTGCATATTCAATGTATTTCTTACCTCACTTTCATACCACTTGATTTCACACAAAAGACTGAAGATCATATCAACCTGGGGAAAAAGAAAATAAAAAAAATGTTCATTTCACAGCTACATTCAAATCCACTGCAAGACAAAAAAGGCTTTATATCAACACCAGTGTGAAGAATCGTGTTTCTGTAAAAGGTCTGCATGAGACTGATTCCCAAAGCAGTGATTTTCCTGGCTAGAGTCAGTTCAACAGATACACAACAACTGGGGGCATTTCATTCCTTCAGAAGAATAAGCTGATCTGAAAAAGCAGCATTTAAATATCTGCCCACAGATGATAAAATCAGAAAAGCCTTTGAAGGGCTCCTTTATACATTCTGTTGTTGATAAACAAATGTTATGCAGAAGGGAAGTGGCTAATGCATTCCCACTACCTATAAAGTAGATATTACTATTATAAACTCAACGACCAACATCATAGCTGCAAGAAGTTCCCCTGATAATGAAATAAACATGAAGTCCTTATCCTTCTATGAAGCACAGAAGGTTATGGAAGTAGTGATTTTGATACACTTTGGAGATAAACTATGCACTGACTAGAGCTGAAAACTTTCCAATACATATGCTGGGAAATAAATTTTGCATGGGGATTTAAAAATGAAGGAACTGGAAATGATGCAAAACCCATATTTCATACAATCATAGAGATGGTGCCATGTCTAGTAGTTCTGACAGAGCCTGAGTAAATTACAACTAGTTGCTTTTTAAGGAAAAAAAAAAAAGATGCGTTCTCTATTTTAAGTTTCTCAGAGCATTCAAAAAATAAAGTGAAGATTTTTTTTCTATTTGTCTGCAGGCTCAAAACCAAGGATCTATCTTAAGAGTAAAATTACATATTTAAGCCATTTAAAGTTGATATATGTCTAAAATTAGTATTACATAAATCAGGATACACTTGTTACGTCAATTTTAAACGAGACTGACATTTCTTCAGCCACTTGCATGCAAAGCATTATACATGGATGTCACTCCCTAAAATATAAAACTATACACAAGCTCTGTAATTGAAGTTACATGAATAACCGAAACCACACTGATTTTAGTCATGAATATCAGAAATTGTAGCTATCATTTAAACTGAGATTAGCAAAACGGGGGGTGGTGGGGGTGGTGGTGTGTGTGAGTGGAACCCAACCCAAGAAAATGTCAGTCTGAACCGGGCTTAAATTTCCAAAGTGTTGAAATCTGTCTGGAATTCTTACACTTGATACAGACTTCACAAACTTCTTTCCACCATTCCCAGACAAATCAGTGTAGTTTGAACCTAGGCTTTTCCATTCTAGACTGGTTTCAAGAACTTACCACGTCTTCCACCTAATGTGGAGGAAATACATGTTAAGAGCCACAATTTGGCTCAGCATAACAATCAGTTGTTTCAACACAATTTGGTAAAAATACGAGCAACTAGAATATTTATAAAATGTTAGTTTAAGTGTGACAGGGAATGGTCTGCAAAGCAACACACACAAACTGTTCTGAAACTGTAACAACGGAATTTGTTTGTTACACTTAGAGTATAAATAGGACTGCCATAAATAACATGATAATAAATCTGAACCTGACAAAAGAGGTACAGTGCAACGTGTTTTGGCCTTGCAGGTGACAAAAAAGAAGTCTCAAAATTATTTATTCAAAGCAGAAGATACTATTATTTATTTTATTCATATTAGGCATCAGCATAATGTAAGCAGGAGAACTCAAACTTCTCTAGTGAATTAGCTGCAGAAGAGTCAACAAATGACTGGACATTTGTTCAAGATAAGATGAGCAGGGATTTAAGCTACTGTTCTATTGATTTACTGACAGACCTAAAATATCTTCAAACGAAAACCACTTACACTTTTTTATAATTATTCCCAGCCTCCTCAAGTATTGCAGTATATTAATTATAGTGGAAGTTGTAGTCTTCCATGCAGTACGAAGAACGAATTCATATATTAATGACAGTACTAAGCACGAATACTTGAATTTTTATACAAATGCAAATGGATAAATGCAGGAAACGATAAATTCTAGAGATGATCATTTGTCACCAAACACAAATATTTTAAAATTACACACACACAGGAAAACTCAGCAGTCAACCATCTGAAAAAGAGGGTAGTCTTATGCAGGCTGAGACACAAACGCTGAACAAAACCAGGTTCCATGTGTTGGGCATTTCCCATCCTGCGATTCTGGAATCAAGTGAAATGATATCAGCAGTTTAAGCTGCATTTAATTCTACGGGTAATAGACACATTTAATTTTAAATGTAGCCAGCAGTTAAGCTGCATTTTATTCCTTCAGCTACCTTCCAGAAATTCTTCTGGATTCAAGGACATAAACATTATCAAAAAACAAGAGAAGACTGTTCCTGTTAATATAAGATTCTAGAGAGTGAACAGCTGTAGTTTTAGCATCAGGAAAGCTAAATTACACATTTTATATTAATGACTTGGAATTACATCTAACATAAAAGTTTCCAGATGTCTTACTTCCTATTTTTAATAATATTAAACCATATTTTGGTTCATCATCATGAGTACAGCTATATTCAACGATTCTTGTTTTCCCATGAATAAGCTCCTGGTACTGAAGGGAACGCCCTAATGGGTTCCTCATGAAATGAATATATTCTTCCTGCCAAGCAAAGCGTCGGGTCACACAGAGCTCATTGCAGGATAATTATCTAAAATGGTAAATTATTTATTCTTTGCTTGTTAGTTTACTTCTAGAAAAGCTTTTAGCACTTTGCGTGTTGGTGGAAGATTCTTGGCTGACAGTCCCGGAGAATAAAATTAAGAAGTGCAAATGTATGAACGTGTTTTTATCACATCAAGGGACACCACTAGGATAAAAAAGGTTTGCTTCTTGGCTTCTTTACAACTCTGTCAACAGAGGCTAATTAGTACTAATTACAGCAAGAGTTTTAGAGCATACATTCAAATAGACACTGTTCTGACCTTCCTGGTATTTATCAGGATTATCCCTGTAACAGCAACTTAATGCTACTAGCAAGATCTCAGCTTTTTGAGATGTTATATGGACACAGACAAAAAGGAGACCTTTTCCTCAGAGCTAATGCCATATATACAGACCACAGACTAGTTAAAAAACCACATTTGAGGAGGACTGAGGAAAAGAAAATACAAGTGGACAGAGCCAATTAACTTGGTTTAAAGGAGAATTTTTCATACTGCACTGAGACTAAGAACCAAATCTTAGTCTTCTATTTTTGATAGTCTATAGAAGCAGGAAAAGCTGAACTTCTCTCTTGCTTATCGCTTTTTTAAGCATCTTTACAGTCTTAAGTCAACACTCAACTCTTGTAAAGAAGTAGCAAACCTTGACACCATTCTGCTGCTTGTTCTCTGCTGATGCAAGACCTTTTAAGCTGCAAAGCAGCGAAGTATTTTTACTGATATGATGTAAACTACACATGAGCATAGCTATACACCTAAGCATCATAACGAATATGATCCCTGGTTTATCTGATACAGCATCCCAAAGAAACTAAGAAATTGATCAACAAGTTCATTAAGACAGTATGATACCTGGGAGCTGGCTAGCATTAGGGAAGTATTTCCAGAGGTTTCTCTATCTACCACTGACTTGCTATCACACTGGGGAAGTCAACGCACCTCAAGGCTGAGAAGTGCCATGTTGCAATCACGTAAGCTTGTTAACTGCGGGTGCTGCTTTACATACTTACCCAGCAGCAACTCCACCAGCTTGCACTGCATTTTCACACTGAAACGGACCGCAAATACAGTTCCTCTTATTTCTCTTCCTTCCCTCACAAGGCCTTTTGTGAGTAGATGATGTTCATATATCCTTGCTCCCCTAAGCCTAGGAATATATTTTTGTATTGATAATGGGAAAAAGTAAAGATTGCAAGAGGTAGACTGACAGTCTGACCTGTGCATCAAAAAGGTATTGCTCCAAGAGGTAGGCCACCTGTGTCTAGACAGCAACTTCAGACCAGGTCATATGAGAAATTGTTTTATCCTCAGATAGGAAGCAGGTTTCTGTACAATGGAAGAGAATAATGCTAAGTGAATGATTTCCAAAATGGGATTAAGGGATGAATTTTAGTGATCTGCATAGAGATGATTTGTTGCATGCTACTGAGTCTCTCTCATTCCAAGGCAGCTCTTGTCATTTTACTAACATTCATGTTCAAGCAAGCACTTAGGTTTTGGCATGTTATGACAGACAATTAAAACTCGATGCTCAGCTGAAGAAGCTTAGTTCATGACACTGTAAGTACACAAATTCCTCCTCTTCTGTACACTGAAAATGAGGTGCCAAAGGACGGGATTTGTGACGTGCACTGAAAGGCAACATGCCTCAGCCCTTCAACAGGAAAAACTGAAGAATGAGGAACAAGTGAATGCTTGTACCTCTTGGGAATTTAGGAATCTCAGTGATCCAGAACATGGCTCTGCTGCCTGGACTAAGGCATATTAGTTATTCTCTGTGCTCTCTGCTGGAGAAGGCGGCAGGCAAGAAGGCCATACTTTTAAAAGGCACAACACGCAAATTTAATATCTGCAACAGGGCTGTAAGTCTCAAATGTTCAAATTTCATTTTTTTAACCTGATGTCATGTAGTACTTAGCAGTTCGTGTTTGTGCAAGTTTTAAGAACATTCATGGCTCCTCACTGCAACAAGGACATGTTAGCACTAACCTCGGATAAAAGCCTCTCAAAATTTCACAGACATGCTGTTTAAGGTTTCTCTACTATATTAACCTCTGTAGAGGAAAACACACCTAATTTTTTTTTTTTTTTTTTTTTTTTTAATGAAGACTTTCTTCTTTGGGTTACGTTGGAGAAACTACCTATCATCTGTCAAGTTAAAAAAGGGATTTTGTCAGCAAACTAAAACATTATGTAGCACTCAAAAGGAAACGGACATCTGAGATCCTGGTAAGGACAGGAGCTGCCAATTTGTCATCTCAAATCCCTGCCACTGAAGAAGTCTATCAAATTTTAATATTTTTGCTAATTCAACCTTGGAATTTGACAATTGATCTACAGCATTATCACCAAGTGACATATACTCACTTGATTATACTATTCACTTTACTTACAGAGAGGAAAAAAAAGCATTAATCTTTTTTTTTTTTAATCAAGCAGGTAAGTGTGGTTCTAGTAAACCACTGATGAGTAAGTACTGTCATACTTGTCAGACAGCTCCTCTGAATAATATTTAACAGTTTGACACTAATGTGCTTCAGTTTGAGCGATACTGTGTGGAGTTAACATCTGAATACTAATGGTTGCAATACTATACTGGATACATAATTAGAAGTTTGCCACACAGGGTAAGAAAACAAGCATTTAAAAGAGCATAACTTGACATCAGTATATAGAACTAGAGAGAACGAATGATTTTACACTACATAACACCAAACACAGGATGATTAAAATGAAAAGGTGTTTTTCGAAATTTAAAAAAGAAAATGTCCACTTTGTTTTTCATTTTCAATAGCCACCACAGTCTCAATGCTTTATTTCCAGCATTCTACATCAGTAAAATGTACCTCAGGACTCAAAACAAGCATACTGAATAGATCCAAACACACACCTGTGCTCCAGCAAGTTACAACACAGAAGATTTTCTTCTTCGCTACTTATTCTTCACTTCCATTAACACAGCTCTTCACCTGGATTACAGACATCCTACAACAGGACATATGCCAAACTCAAATTTTTTCATGTCATGTACACCACTGCATCTATAGATTTTAATTCATATTTAAACTGAAAACTGAACAGTCACGTACTTTCCATACCTTAAACTTGAATGAATTACCTCAGGCATTCAAAGACTTTAAGGCAGTTCTGAAGTCCATTGTAAAGGGAGCAAGATGAGAAGGGAAGGGACTGGAAATACGTATCTGCATCCTCGTATATGATTGTACCACAGAAAATAATTCTATAAAGCTATCAGAAGTGATTTAGGACAAAGAAAAGTTTATGTGGGTTATTCATAGTCAGCAGGCCCAATCCTACAACATAAGATACAGATACTCATGAAGATTTTCATACAAAAAATAGACAACAGCTGTGCATACAGATCATATGTGGTTAGCAAATGTTTACGCTGTCAGCTTCACAGAATGGTACTCCATACCAAGTTCCGGAGTTCTGACAACACATATACCTGAAACATTTACATTGAGAAAATGAGTTTAAACAGAGTCAATATTATATTAACAAACCAGACACATGCTCTTGGAATTACAAAAGTAATCTGAGGGTACATGCTGGGAAACCCCACAGCAGGTGACTCATACAGTATACAGTTGGATAAACTACCTACTAAAATTTTTTGGACTACAAGTCCATACAACCAGGAAAGATGCACAGATTTTTGCCCAGAGAAATTCAGAGCAGGAACATAATTCAAAGAGACAGGGTTGGGGGGAAATCTGTTGAAGAAAGAGCATTCTTCAGTGGGCTGCTGTGCCCACAAATAAAAAACTGCAGGACTGGAACCAACATTGACAGGTTAAAAGTGAGTAGAATCTAGACATCATCAACATAAGCCCAGAAAGTGGGGCAAAATGACACATAGATGGGTTAGCTTCTAGATTTGGGAGAAAAGTGTGATTTCATTCCATAAACTAGGAACTAAAGTGGTGCCCATATAAAATGTGAAGATTTCATACAGCTATTTAATTCTGTTGGCACTGAACTCCACTGGAAAACAAACTGCCTCTAGGCACTAGCACCGCTGTTTGAGGGCCTAATTAAAAATCCCCATGATAGCATCAAAAATGGGGAAAGATTTTTAAGAAGATGTGAGCAATCTAGAGAGGGCTTTACAAAGCAGAGAAATTGTGTTTTCAGTCAGGGAGAATGTAGACTTGTGCTATGTCAGCCAATAAAGTTCCTCGATAATAAAAAGAAAGGCCCTGCAGAAACACTGTAGATCAAAAGAGACTAAGATGGCAAAACATGAAACCATAGGGAAAAAAGACACAAAGCAGATGTTGACTGGTAACTGAAGCTGTTGAAATCTTTAAAGCACAACTGAGATGTCCCAAGATATTTTACGTGTGAATATTTACAGACCATAGGTTCTATGGACAAAACTCCCAGCTGCAGTGTGCAGTTACACGTGTAAGTTTTAACACAGACTTCTCATCTTATGAAATGATGAAGTTTGAAGCAAATTCTGTATTCTCATTAGAGGATTTAAATTCTTTGTACAAAGCCTGAACTATGTTCAGACAGGCTTTTAAAACAGAGACATCAATGGACCACCCAATAAAATCCCATAGAACCAGCATGATGCCATCACATTTTGTGCTTCACATGCCCAATACAACCAGAACAACCAGGTGATACATCTGACAGCTGAACACCAAGTGCACCAAATCAAACAAACCTTCTCAGAGAAGCCATTTTTTTTAAACTTTTATGCTTCCAGAAAAGCCCACAGTGACACCTGGAAAGAGTGTAATACATGTAATATGACTCCAGAGTAGAACTATCTGCAGCTGAACTTCCTGTCTTAGAACACCCATTTCAAAATGATAACGTAAATAAAATAAAAAACCAAAACTTGAAACTGTTTTACTTGATAAGTAAAATCAATTTTAAAATAATGTCTTTTTTTAATCAGTTACTTTAAAAAAAAAAAAAGGCAAGTTTTTCATCATTGAGCATGCAACTATAGCTTACACTTGTGTTTCAGCAACAGGCTTAAACTTCTATGTCCAGATATTAGTACATAATTCTTAAAACTACTGACATTTAAACCTATTATAGCAGTTTAATGTAGTTTCATTCTTCCAGGATATTGCAAAAAGACAAACAATGGTATCTTCTCATATGATTTTATCACAAGTCTCATAGTATTTGAAGTATTTTTAGAAGTTTGTTTAAGGGTTAGGCAGGTGGTGACAAAATTTTGTCAAATCCCAGCATTTCCATGTTATCCTAGTTTTGCTGATAGGTGCCCTATAAACGCTGAAAACAAAGATTCAAATGGAAAAAACTGCAAAGCATACCTAATATAATGATCTGCAATATCACTACCAATGTAGGTACAACAGCACATTAAAAAAAAAAAAAACAAAAAAAACACCACACCCCACCAAACCACAACAAATCCAAGCCTTATCTCAGCTGCTTGTCAGCTATCTACATGATTCAAAATACCAGACTGATCTCACCTAATTTTAACCATTTAAGTTTTTGGTTCTTATTCTAAACTAGTCATGTTGGCTTCTTCCAGAGTCAAAGGAGAAAAAAAAAAAAAATGAAGCACCAGACAGAAATTCCTCACACACTGAATATTTGTTCCATCCATACTGAGGAACAGTATGGGATAAACACCCTTCTGTGACTGCCTCTCCCTTCTCCAGTCGCCAGGGAGATTACAGGATCACAGAATTACTGAGGTTGGAACGGACCTCTTGGGATCATCTAGTCCAACCCCCCCTGCGCAAGCAGAGTCCACTAGAGCTGGTTAGTCAGGACTGTGTCTAGTCAGGTTTTCAAAATGTCAGAGACTTCACAACTCCGGACGTGTTCCCGTGTTTGATCACCCTCACAGTGAATGTCTTGATAACAAAAACCAGCTGTATAATTTATAAGGAGTTAAAGTTATGTGATGTGCATTCCATCCTTAGTCACTCATTTGATACCAAACAGATTAGCTCCCATGCCAGCTATGGAATCATTCCCTTTTCTCTAGGACTAACTTTCTAGATGTGTACACTATTTCACACAAAATTCTCAAAGCACTGAAAGCAGCCTGAATCATAAATTGCATGGAGGGGAAGTAAAGTCTATAGCTCTATTACCAAAGCAACATGTCCAGCTTTCAAGAATGTCTCTCAAGAATAATTTTATCAGAGGAAAGCACATGTATTAGTATTAGGAACCAAAACATCGGTGCTTTTTTCCCTCTGCAATTTTTAAAGTAAGCTAGTTACTGAGCCAAGAGCAGGTACCTGGGAACATGTGTTCATCTTATTCTCTTCGTCCCTGGCAGAGAAGCAGAGTCCTCAACGAGGACCCACAGTCTCTATTCTGACTTTACTCTAGCAAAAAACTTCATTATGCTGAAATTATTCCTATCACAATCTTGGCATCACTTCAGTAATACAGAGAAGAATTAATGAAACTATTCCTGAGAATTTACTGTGAATCCTTAACTGTTTTGATGCATGCTCAGCCTTTAGATTAAATAATTGATCATCACTGAATTAGATTATCAGACTGAGGAACACACGTAACATACTAAAAACCTACCCTTATTCCTTCCTATTCCCTTTACCCCTTCTTCTCCAGTCCACAATTTTCTCTCTAAAATGTGACAAAGAATAATCAATTATTGGGTGCCATAAACCTCTATTGCACATGAGCAGCTTCACAGGGAGGAACCCAAAATTTTCACCATACTAAATGGGATAACAGATTGCCTGGGTAATCTTAATTTGGTCTCTTATCACACGTCAGTTATTGTATAGCTTTTGTCTATTTACTGGACTATCAAGGAGGTTTGTCTCACTCAGGTGCAGAGTGAATGGGACACCCCGCTCTTCAGCTTCTATTCAGTATTATCCCCTTCCAAGTCCTGTCCTCATCGCAGTGTCTTTAATGACCTCATTACTTTGTCCAAGGTATCCAAGCCTCCCCTTAACTCCAAACGTTTCTGACTCTCAGGTGCAGTGTATCCTGCACTCCCAATTCATTCTCTTTTCGGTCTCCATAAATCATGCAGGCTTCTTCCCCATTATCATCAGCTGGACACTAGGAACGGGCACTTGTCATGCAATCCTAACCACACCTGGACTGAACAAAGACTGTTCGTCATCTGTATCATTTCTCCATTGATGAGTATCAAAGGTCTGCTGCCACCAAGAGGTAAGGAGCACTTCTCAAAAACTAAACTAGGAAAAAAAAAAAAAAAAAGATTATTTTCAACAATAGATTTGTTGGCTATGTTAACAAAACAATATGCCAATACCCCTCCTAAGGTAAAAATCAATTATATTAGTTATTTAAAACAATATTTGGTCAAATAATAGATATAGATTAATCATCCTCCTTAATAGTTTAGAAAAATTCTTTTTAGTTTAGAATAGTTTAGAAAATTTAGAAAAATTTTTGTACAATATTTTAACAAAGTACACACTAAGGACAGTTACAATGATTTAATGACTTATGTTAGGAGAGTTGCCAATGCAAAAATGAGAATAGCTCAATCAAACAGATAAGAACTTCAAGATACACCCAACCCATGCATTTATTAATTTGTCTCAAGTTTTAAAATTATAGGCAGTGAAACACCATCATTTATCTGTTTACAATTAACAGATACCGAGTCTGTTCAGATCAGCAAGCAGGCTTACCCTAACTCTAAAATACATTTTAAAAAGTTGCCTTCCTTTCTTCCCAAGTAATCATCTATCAAACTCAGCATTCATAACGGATCTCTCTTCTGCTTTCATCTAAATGCCACCCCTTAAAACACCAATTTCTCCTTGCAGAGAAAGCAGACAATGCTCATCAGCTTGTGTAAGTGAAAAGATGGAAGTTTATCTGTAAGTGAAAAGAGGGAATCTTTGCCCAAACACATACTCCACTTTTATAAGCAATCTTCAAAGATTAATGACTGTTTGTTATTGACTCTGCTTCATGTTCAAAGACTTTTCCTATTACATCCTTTGGGTTTTACACCATAAAAATAAAGAGTTCACAATAAACCCATTCAAAGAAGGCAGCCAAGTACAATCAGGTTGTGGTTGCATAATCCATGTAGTACTGGATCACACAACAGTATAAACACAATCAAGATCAGATGTGAGAAGAGGATTAAATTTCTCTGAAAACTGCCAGAACAGATGACATGGAGTTTATGCCAACTTTATGCCACTTTTATGACAGCTGTGGGAGGGCAAATGATACATGATCTAGAATAGGATAAGGAAGGGTTGGACAGATGCTACCCTGATGAATATAAACTCTGCTTGCAGAAACTTAGTGCATCAAAAACACTGCAACATTTTGGATCCCACTCCAGTGGGAGCTTATATTGAAGCAACATTTTACATCATGTGTAATTTTTATCTAATTCTCCGAGCTCTAATGCCAGGTTTACTGTACGATTTGCTCAAAGGCCGTATGCGGAGTCCTCTTATCAAACTGAACGCAAAAATATCCAAGTCCATTTCCCTTCGTTCAACACCAGTAACTTCCATGTCACTAAGTATTACTGAGAAATTTAGCATATAGATATTTATTCATCACAGGCTTATAGAATAATTCAGCTGTGAAGGGACCTCTGAAAGGCATTTAGTCCAGTCCCTACCCTCAAAGCAATACCACCTAGATGAGAACGCCTGTCCAGTCCAGCTCTCAACATCTCTGAGGATCGAGGCTCCCAGTTTCCTGGACGCCTCTGCCAGTGTTTGTCCTTTTTCAGATGGAAGAAGTTCTCCTTAATACTCAGACTCTCCCATGTTACAACTTCAGGTCCACTGCCTCTCACTGCACACTGTAGCACCTTTTTGCTTCGTTTTATTCTGCACAGGCTAAGTATTAACATCACTAGTATACTTCAGTAATACGTAAGGATCTTACTCCAAGAGAGTATGTTCTGATCATGGCTTATCAGCTCACTTTGGCCCCTCTTTGTGATGGAACTACCTAGTTTATTCTTCCTCACTTCTTTGGATGTATCTGCTAAAATGGTTATTTGTGGAAAAATAACTTACTAACTATAGTTACTGTTACGCACCATCTGCTTTGGTGATAACTCACATTATTTTCAAACGCTGTATCTGTTATACCTTTGATTAATTGTTGCTGCCACGGAAATAGGAATAAACAAGCTGGAAGAAGACGGGCTTAAAAGTCAAAACATAACAGCTGAGCCTTGCGTTCACACTGCAATGTTTTATCAAGTAATGCAAGAATTTTATTTTGGTTTGCACAACTGTAGTACGCTTCCCCTTCTAGTCTTGTCATTTAAATACATATAGCATGATATTAAAGTAAAAATCAATAATGATCTTACAGTTCCTGTCCCCGAGCTTCTGCACAAAATTTAATGGATATGTACAAAGATAGCTGTTCTTTCCTTCCCTATAATCAGGACCGGGCTACAGGAAAATTTGTTTTCCAGTACTCTACTAACAGCTTTGCTTAACTGAATGATGAGAAATCTGAAGTGCAAGGGATGCATATTATTCATAATAAGCATACAGCAGAGATATAATCTAGCCTTTCATTTTTAACAGCTACTCTTTTACATTCATTATCTGGAATGTGTGTTTCTCTGTGACTAGTCGAGAAATTAGAAACAACATCAAAATACATTAATAGGGAATGCAATAGACAAAACATATAAGAGACCGATATGGAACAGATTTCTGCACAGCTATGGAAAGCACGCATTAGTAACATTATACTGTCTATATGGTCAAAGGGAAAAAAGAAGTCTATTATGGGGTTCAAAGAATGTGACTCCTTTTCCTTTCCTTTCCTTCAGTAAGTCGCCTTTTCTCAGTAGATTGTTTTAGAAATCTTGCAAGATCAAACTGACCAGAATTTTCTACTTGCTACTTTGCTGTCAGAAAAATAAGTGAACTAGCTCTCTCAGGAGTCTGATTCACTTCTACAGAATTATTACACCCAGTACACGACCCAAAGCTCATTAAGATCAAGAACTACCCTTCCATTAATTGCAGCAGTCACTGGTTAATGACCAGTCTTTGTGAAAGGCTGAACAGGACAGTAGTTTAAATTGTCTATTTGACTATGTGTAAAAGGAATGTCTGAAATGATTTGCTAATTTCATTTTGTTATGCATGGCCCATCCTTCCCCTTTGAGTGGAAAAAATCTTACTCAAGCACTATATCACTTAATGATTTAGCAAATATCTAGAATGGGACCAAATTCTATTATATTTGAACCTTCCAACCGAACAGTATGCAATATCCACAGATTTGTATAAGAAAATACATATATGAGGAAAAGCATATAGTCCTGTCACTGAAACAAAATCCCATCCTCCAAGGTCCAAAATATCCATAACAGTGTTAACTTTAATTTAAAACTTGGTTAAGGAATGAAGTCCAGTCTTAAGGAAACTAAAAGCAAATTACTTTTGAATCCAACTGTAACAGTAAGGCTGAATCTGGCCAAGGGGAAAAAAAAACAAAACAAAAAACAAAAAAAACCCCTACAACTATCTTATAAAAACTACAGATGTACCACTGGAAGAAATAAGGTACATTATTTGTACCAAGAGGGCACAGAAACAACAAAGAAGAACTGACACTTTTCTTCTTGAGGTACTACAGATCTCCATGAACCTCTTTAAAGACTTCTGCAGTTACCAGTATAAAATGGTTTGAGTTCTCAAAAGCAGCAAAATTCAGAGAAAACATACATAAAAAAGAAAATTAGGTATTTTTTTTAAATCTCAGTTTAATGGTCTTCCACCTCCATGACTGCCAACAAGCAGTTTCCATGATAGCTTTCCATCATATCAAGTTTTAAAAGAGCCCCTACCTCATTATCAAAATATGTAAACAGTTCATGCAAGTACATTATGAATAAATTATCATTTTGGGGCCAGGAAAGCTAAATACAAGAAAATAATTAATATAATTTGACATGGAAACAGGTTAGGGTATTCACTAAATTGAAAACATGGCATATCCTACACTGCTCATCCAATGGTCTTCGTTTTATGCCTCAAAGTCCAAGCAATACATCTCTTCTGCACATTAACATTTATCAGGAATTTGATTAGCAAAAATTCCTGTGCTCTGGGACTATCTCTTTTTCATCTTCACTTCTGTTAAACTTGTTTGTTCAAAGTTATTCACAGAATCGCAGAACACTTGACACTGAAGAGACCTCTGGAGGTCATCTTGCCCAACCCCCCTGCTCAAGGAGGGTCACCTAGAGCCAGCTGCCCAGGACTGCGTCCAGAAGGCTTTTTGTTCAAAGTAATTGTTCAGTCGCAGTCAGTAATACTCCAAAAACAACTGCTAATAGTAAACCAATTAAAAAAAAAACAAGCCACAATAAAACCCCACGGTAACCAACAATAACTAAGATGCACTGTTACTTGCAGCCACCTCAGGATTCAGGTACTATTACAATGATGACATTATCCTGTCAGACATATTTAGTAGCTCTACACAAAAATGCACATCTATCTCTGAAAGAGACAGCTACCTACTCTAATTCTGAGAAATATGAAAATAGTAGAAAACCTTATAGTGCTTATCCAACTTATCATAGTAGCTGGGTGGAAAAGCACAAAGACCAGAGAACGAGCTAAAACAAGGTAAAAATATGGGTTTATTTTTTCAGCCCAAAATGTAAATCCTATTTTAATATAGTTGTTCCCAGAGCAATTCTTCTCCCAGTGGTAACCACACACATATTCTTCTTTCAGCTAATAAACAATGTTAGCAATCCTAGTTCTATAGTCTTTTGAATTATAACTCAAAGGAGATTGAAAAATATTCTCATTTCCTGGTCCATTTCTGCTTCTTAGGTAAGAATAAAGTTCCTGAGAAAAAGTCAGATAAATTACTTGCAAATTACCAATAAAGGACTTTTTGCAGAAGTGGGTAAATCAGCCCTGTTTCTTGATAAATGAAGTAGGTAGGAAAGATGGCACCCACAAAAAATTGCATAATGCTGGAGGCATTACTTCAATTATCTGACCAAAGCATCAAATAATGTGATTGGTAATCCTACAAATTAACAAGAAAATCTCTAATTTACCATTTTATATTAATGAATTTTTAAATTTTTTGGTAGGCATTTAAATTATGTTTAACAAATGAAAATATACCACATGGCATGATAAGTCCTTAGTCCCTGCTGATTGGTGAGTTGGTAGCTGTTTATAAAGGTGTCAGAATTTACTATTTCAAATTTGGTTGAAATTAGCCAGTAGTTTTAAACCAATTCAGGCATAAAGCGACACAAACTGACTGCTGCTGTGATCAACCACGTCAAATTTCTACAGGACACCAAATCAAAAAACCTGTTTTTATGAAAAAAGCACACCATCTCTTTCCTCTCCCATAGGAAAACCCAAATACTCAGCGTTATTAGAACTAGTGATATCGGAATTTAGCAAAAGAAACTGCAAAAAATATTTCTGCAAGGGGCCAGTTTTGTGTCTACTACAGATGAAAGATGCACAACCATCTGGCTCTGAAAAATATTACACCTCTCTATAGGCAGCTATGAACAAACCAAGACATTAGGCAGTGAATAATACTCATTATCCGCTTAAAAACAAGCAGGAAAAACATCAGGAGAAACAAGTTAGCTCTTCTCTTCCAACCAAGGGCTATCATAAAAAAAAAAAAATTCAGATTACCTAGTAAAACCAGTGGCAATTTTAAATCAGAAGAAAACAATATTAAGAGAAGGTGCATACTCTACAGTAAGCAATTCTGGAGCAAAACTGTGCTTTTTCATTACCTGATTACTAATCCTTGGAAAAAAACATAGAAGCAGATCTTCAGTTTAGGTAAACGGTCCTAGATCCATGAGAGTGCATAACAGATTTTTGAACTATGCCTTACCAATAACGTGCAAAGGTTAAAGGTATATTTGAGTGGCTCAACGTGACATCTTGAATCTGATATTCTCAATTGTTTTCATTATCGTAATTATTTCCAAAAGAATGAGACGTTCAGGAGTATCCATTTCAATTGAGGCTCAGAGAGGAGAGTTAGTGCTACAATGCAAACTCTCTTTATGATCCAGACAACTATGTAATTTTTCGGAAAGACAACTAGCTACTTTGGTTTCTCATCTCTAAAGTGACAATAATTCTTTCTTTCTTTCTCCCACTATTTACTAATCTTGACCACTTCAATTACAGCAAACCAACATCGCAATAGTTTTGTGACATGCTAGCTATGAAATGTGACAACAAATAACACTTCCCGAGAGAAAGATCTGGTCAGCTTCTAAAGACAAACTCAAAATACTCCTACACATTCTCCAAAGGAATTCATGACATACTGTGAATTTCTGATTTCTGCGTTTTTCCTAATAAAACTGTAGAAACCAATGAAAAAAATACTTTCACAGACTTTGGACCAAGTTTTCTTGCCTTGGGTTAGTATGATCTGGAAGGTTTAAACAAATCAACTAGAACACTGGTAAAGCACTCCTCATTTTTACCTATAATGACAGCATTTTTTGTTCTTTAAAGAAGAGGTGTCCCACCTTGGATAGTTTTCCACAGAGCTAGATAGTCAGCATCTCCAGGATTAGTTGGTAAACCTGACTTACCAGTCTGTGTGAAAACTGTGAGAATTTTTTGAAAGACCTATCACATAAAAAAAAAAACCAACCAAATCCAACAACAAAAAACCCCACAAAACAAAACAAGAAAATCATCAAGTTGCTGCATCTGATTCCACAATTTTTTATTACGTGCTGACAGAATTTCAGATTACTTTCAGAGTAAAAACTGCCTGGTTTGATTTTGTTCAGCTGGCTGTAGTTCTGCTACCTGACTGAATGAGTTCCTATCAGGATACTGGGAGCTTCCAATTTTGCAAGTTACATGGTTTTGAAGTCTGAAGATATACGCACTGCATTTTTTTTTAAATAAACTTCAAAAGGTTGGTGGAAAACATATGATTTTTGATGTAGCCATATACTGCAATTAGTCTTCTTTTAATTTCTGTTAATCATCTAAAAAAGTACTGTAGCAATTAGTAAACCAGGTTTTGATGCAAGCAGCACAAAGGCAAAAATTAATTTGGACAGAACAGTACTCAGATGTAGAAAAGACCTGTAAAAATGACTCAATCTGATAATATAACACTCTGATAATATAGTATTTCTGAATCTAATTATATTTAGTCCTTAGGCTGCAGCTCAGGGCAGACAGGCATTTTTCTGAACAGTTGCAATTCCTCATAATGTTATCACTCCAGCCCCTCTAGCAGCCTTTTACTGGTAACAAGAAGTGAGGTGCAGATTGCTAATTCATATGACAGCTCTTTAGGTGAGGTAACTCAGTTTAGCTTGAAAAATCTGAATCAATGGTTTAAGCTAATCTGGTCATCCAAAACAGAAAAAGGTCATGATAACACAAGCCATTTCAGTGACACAGCCGCATCAGAAGTCAACTCTGGCACAGCTGTAGTACTTAGAAACAGCGTCAGCCGGGACATAACAGCAGCTTTGCTCACATTCACAACAGCACTCACAGAAAAAAAGTAGTCATACTAGCTACAAAATTATACATTCAGCAGTACACTTGGGGGAGATTATGAATTACACTAAAAAAAAACCAACCAAACAAAAAACCCCAAACAAACAATAGTTATTGTTGCTCAAAGATTCGGCAAACCTTGAGCTGTGTACTGAGGGTACTCAAAAGGGTGATCCACCTGTGTATGAAGAGCAGCAGGTGACTGTAAATCAGCAAGATTTGGAAAAGAAGGGGCAGGGAGGGGGCGGGAATCAAAAGCATCTTCCTTACCTTGTCATGTTTTACCAAGAGTTCGATGTTGGGGCCTCCACAGACTATTCATCTCCCTCTTCTGTTGGCCTGAATTCCTAACACACAACAGTGATGCACACAAACCAGCACCCAAACTGCGACACATAGCTTTTTTTATGATGTTTCTCATAGAGAGTTCATCTATTCAAGTTTCCATACATTTTCTTTCTTGTACTCAGCAAATAATCAGTACGGGCTCTAAGGTGTGATCTGAAAGCTGCAATATTATGGGTTTTTTAAAGACTTGTTATAGATACATGGGGGGGGGATTGGAAAAGGAACTGAAATTATAGTGATCTGAACATTTCATAAAAGCGAGTTTTAATCATGAAGACATCCTGCTACAGGTTAGAAAGTGTACTTAGTAATTATGTGCCTTCAAATAATATTTTAATATCTTTGTATAGGTGGGGTGTACCCTAGTGTTCTCCTACAGTTCCATAAAAATTAAAATATAACAGGACATGGTTTTGATTGATCTTGCCATCAGCTGACTGTGGGTGTCTAAGCCTGCTTTGAAATAGTCACTGGCACTACCTCAAAAAGCACCAGATGCACCATTTGCATAAGTAGGGCGTTATATGTGAGCTTTTTTTCCTTTTCTTTTTTGATGACTACAGATTTATGGTACTAAATGATTTTGTTCACAGATGGACAAAAAAAATCCTGAGAATCTTCTAGATGACAGTGAGGAGCTCACTAGAGTACCTAAAAGCTTATCCAGCACTGTTGGACACGGTCTGATGGAGTCCCAGAATGGGTGAGGTTGGAAGGGATTTCCAGAGGTCATCTGGTCATACACCTCCTGTGAGCTCTTCTCATTTGCACCATCAGTGCCACAGGGAACGTGGTCTGACAGCAGAAACTATACTACGGCTGTCCCAGACATACTTCTTCCCATCCCTGGCCCTACACACTCTGAAAAATTCAACTGCAGATTATCTAAGAAAAACAAAGAACTAGTATAAAAAGCTACGTATCTGCAAGAAAATTTCCCTGCTGACACTTTAGTGACGATGCAGTAAACATCTTAAACCTGGTTTATGCCACAGGAGTGGATACAGGTGTTCACACTGCACAGATGAACAAACCTCAAGAAGTGTAAACACTAGAACCTTGCCTATTCCCCACACAGCGGATAACAAGTGATGGCTTTCACCCACACCTACGAGAAGTTACAAGTTAGAAGTGCAATCAGCACAGAGCACCCTCCCCAGTGAACACTAAAAAAAAAAAAAGGTAAAAGAAAATTACTGCCAAAGATGCAATGTATTTCAAGCAGTAAGTTCCAATCTCATCGTGATAATTCGCTACTTTGAATTGTAATAGACACTTCATCTAAACATGGATACACCATAATATATCAAAAACATCTCATTCAGTTAAGGTTTGAACACTTCCTCCAATCTCAAACTGTAAAAGAATTAAACATAGCTTCACAAAAAGAAACATATTTTCCTTTTCAATAAAAGCTCAGAGATGCAAAACTCTGGAATTCCCTTAATAGACAAAAATCTTTTTTGAATTTCAAGAAAAATGTAGGAATAATAACATAAAACTGTCATTTTATACTCAGAGGAGTACTCTACAAAAAAGTATCCAGGAATAGATTACTAAAACCTAACATTTCAATTGTGTATCTCAGAAAACTAATAAGTAATTATCAATAAAACCAAAAAATATCCTATAGGGAACTAACTTACCTATAAAATTGAGTCTTAAAAAAAGAAAGAGATTCTGTACCCTAAGTCTTTTCTTTAAATAATTCATAGCGATGGGAAGCCCAAGCCATAACTTTATGCTGAACAGCTGAGAAACCCTGCAGTTACAGAAGAATTTCCTTTGTATTGAGCACATGAAAAGCATAAGGACGAAAATTACTTTTCAGTTTGTAGTAATTGCATTTTGTTGACATCTGATTAGTCATGCTGGTCTTAAATGCTGACAAGGCCATTAATAAGGTTGGAATTAATGAATTAGGTAATTTAGAACATTTTTGAGTAAATAAATCTTTAGAGTTATTACCCTCTGTAATGTCATTTCAAGACAATAAGCATGGCATATCTGTGCTAAAAAAGCATTTTTAGTAATGTAAATACACTGAGATCTTTTGAATCAAGGAAACATACTTAAATAAATCACAAAAAGGTCAACTAGACTATACTGTTTAAAGCAAAATAATGACAGATTATTACTATAGTAGCTAAATCAAGTAGCTCCTTCAATACCTTTACCCGATGGCAAAATAATCAGTCATTGAACATTACTTATGTCTAGAGAATGTCAGTTTAAAAAAAAAAATAAAATGGGAGGTAATACAGGATCCTTTTGAGACTTAATGACAAAATACAATCACACTTAATTATTTCATTACAAGTTATCATGGGTTGGAAAGACAAATTTTGCTAATTCATTAGTGTCTAGAATCCCAAAATTCCAGGAACAATATGCTCTGATTTTTCCTCCTTCAAAGATACAAGAATAACACACCATAGGTGAAGAGATCTCTGGAACAGGCAGATGAAGAAAGAGTGTCATATAGCAATAACCAGAGAAACAGAAGCTTTCATAATGCTTCTTAATGCAAACATGAAATAAATTATTAACCTGAGGTTTTCAAATTCTAACAAGAACATATCCCAAATCGTTACTTTCATCTTATGTCCTATAAGAGACAGTATTGACTTCAATGAAATTATTAGTACATGCTGTAGTTACCACTACCCTGAGAAGGGATTCTAATCTGATGGCTATTCAGAGCAACAGGATCTGTATCTTTCAAGGAAACACCCTCTTTTATGGGTGCAGCGGAATTCTATAAACAGTGCCTTACTAATGCTTTTTCCAGTTAAATAGCCATGAAATCATCACTTCATTAAAATTATGATGAGACATAAGACTAATTCCTTTACTGGTGATCAGAATAGGTAATTATTATAGAGCTAATACTATTTCAAAGTCACCTAGATCAATGCAAAATTCACAGCAAGAAAGGAAATAATTTAAATACCTGCAAGGTCTAAATTAATCACATAAAAACCAATATTCTCAGACTATTTCTGCCACTAACTCATACCTACTGATTTCAAACAAACTTTCTGTTTTTAAGGAAATTTTCTTAGGATCATATCTGTAACTCAATTTCTGCAGTTTCACAAAGACTGTGGCTTCTGATGGTGCTCTTCATAGACAGGTTCCTGCTTAGGTACCTCCAGTAGCAAAGTACACAGAAGTCTCTTTTTGCCTTAGCTCTACTATGAAATACAGAAAAAAAATAATAATCCCCCTTTCATTTTGATTTGACAGACTGTAATTTCCTTTACTGTGTTTGTTCAACTGTATCAACCATTGTGAGTCACTACCAAAGTCAATGAGACAACTTTTGATAAAGTTAAAACAGGTGAACACATTCTCAGGCTGTATGGCCTCCAGACAGTGAAAAAAACTCCAATGATTAGCTGTTAGAAAGTGGTTATGTGGAATGAGCTTTTGTGTTCTGATCTCATCCAGCGCTTCGGCATTTGTCAAACCTTTGCTTATTAACAGGGTCAGGATTTCATCCCAAATATACCCAGGGAATTTTTGCCCCAGGCTTTGGCAGACCAAGATTTCTCACATGGACTTAAAACGAAAGGCTCATGTAATGTTAATCAGAACAAACCTGAATGAGAAAGAAGCCTGAAAATAAGCTTTGCCAAGATGCAACTTCCCATGGGGGTTTCCTGAGAAAATGATTTAATATTTCTCTACTCATATGGAAAAACACTGTTCAAAACCACTCTTCCCCTGCTCCAGCAGGAAAATGTGAACTGAAATCAAAGCATATTAGCAACTGTAAAATATTAATGCTCTGGATTTCTTCAAACTTTTTCAACACTGCATTACTAATGCCAACTAATTGTAGTAGAGATTGCTGCAGGACAAGCTATTTTTACTACAGACTTTATTTCTTTAACAATAAAATATTTTCTTGTAAAACCCACTGGGATCCCGGTAGGATTTCATATGTCTTCTAGCATTCAGATGTTAGTCTTGACTGAAAACTGATAATCAGAATCAGTAACTGAAGAAAATCTTGGTAAGCATTACAATCTTTGTATAAAATTTCTTATGTGATATAAAGAGTAATTTATTTTAAAATATCTTGCACAGACTGCATTCAGAGTGCTAAGAGTCCAGTCTCAGTAATTTTCAATAGCAAGAAATATCTCATAGTTACCACTGCCAACACAGCCTAATTCAAAGATGTGTGCCTAAGGTCTGGGTGGGCGGCATTACAACTACTTTAAGTTGCTGAAGTAGATCCTCAAAGCCAAAGATCACCTGAATTCAGCAGTATAGTTTAAACATGTCACATGCTTCCTACAAGAGCTCTATATCAAAAGGGACTGTAAGATCACACAGGAGCTCATTCACCTGATCTGTGACACCTAGAGACCGTTAGCTTCTTTCAGTGACACAGCAATGTAAAGAACGCCTGAAAAGCAATATAAGAGTTATATCAGGAAAACACTGAAGAATGGGATCAGTTAAGCTACAATTATGCCCGTTTTCAAAAAAGGAAAACATTGACTCTCAGATCAGTTGTTCATATGACAGCCTCAAAACATCCAGCCTTCGTCCACCCCAGGTGCACAGCCTGGAAGCCCCCTCTTGATGATAAATAAATGTCTATGTTCCTCCTTTTAAAGACCTGGACACTTGCACATCTCCCAGAGCAAGTGGAAACAAAGACAGAAGCACCTCATGGTTGCTGCAAGAAAAGTTATGGTCACCATCTTTCTCTCTCATCAGATCATCATTCATTAGGATTGTTTTTACTCATAGATAGATTACAAGACCTCTAATGCTGGCATTTGAATTCTTGCTTGAAATAGTCCCAAACCCTGGACCTCTCAAGGATTTCCCATTTGATTTACGGCATTGCACGCTATTCTCCACTTATACTGAACTTCGTATTTTTGGAATTGTCTTTGTACCCTGTAGCTTTAATGTCTGCTATAATCCTAAATCAAATGAGGTTGTGATCTCTGCTGCTCATTTCCCTCACTTATCTTTCCAACTGCAATTATGTTGCTTGTATTACTGAAACTCTAAAATTACTGCTCCCAGTCTACTCTCTGGTAGTTGATAATACTAGACTGCTGTTCAGTTTGATCTGTTTACATCCTTAAACATACCCTACTTTCTATTTTCACAGAGTACTTCTATGCCTTTTTTATTTCAGCACTTTATTGTATTATTTTATGTATTTATTTTATTTTAGCAGTCCATTTTTATTAGTTTTGATAGTCACCCTTGCATGTATTTTTTTCTTTTATACAATCGCATGTATCATGTTACCCCCTTTTCTTTTAGGTCTGATTGTCTGTTGTTGATTGTCTGATGCTTAATTTCAGAATAACTTCCCCTCTGTCCATATATTGACTATCGACCGATAGATAGATAGATAAAATAACAATGCTCTTCTTTCAAAGCACGGTTTCATTGAAATAGAAATTTGCTGTAACTACTTTAAAATCAAAACACTCCTGAGCCCTTAGAATGTTAAGGAAGTACTTTTCACTGCTACAGGTATATGTCAGCACGACACATCACGTAGGCTGCTACATTAACACTGAAATTTGAGTCAAGAAATCTAGAGAATTGTGATTATCCATAAATTTCAGAGTACTTAGCTATAAGTTCTAATACAATCTCATGTAAAACCTGAACACCACCAGACAACTAGGAAATCCAAACAAAAATACACTAAGAACTTAGGAAAACTGTAAAGTAACCTTACGACCAAGAAGACATTGTTTCCATCACTCAGATACACACTGAGTAGCTAAAAACTTTTACCCTACTTGGTATTTTAGACACACAAATAGGCACAGCACATACTCTGTCAGCTAGCTGGGTGACATCAAGAGAAGCAGAGAATCTTGAAAACTTCATACCCATGTGTAAGTGCTGATCTTGTAGTAATGTTCATTATTTCTTAGAAAATATTATCCCCTGTAGTTTACAAAACACATTTTAGTTGTATATTGTATTTCATTGTGTGTATACAACCCACAAAACAAACCAAATAAAACCAGACAAAAAACAAAACTGACAAGTTTTGTTGTACAAAACTGACAAGTAATAGACAAGTTGGCCATTTTCCACCTTCTTCCTTTTATCTCATTCAATTTTCAGTACCACCATCTACTGTCCTTACAACTGTTACAGCTGTATTTGAAGACCCTTTCATATTTAAATGCAAATCGTATTTCTACTGCTACTTTAATTAAAAAGAGTGTGAAATCAGTTCTGGACAGAGTCAAAATAAAACAGGAGTTTGTTTTCAAACAACTGGAAGACTCAAGGGACATACTGTAAGTTAACTTCTAGTACTTCACATTTTAGAATGCATACAGGAACAGATAACCTTATCCAAAACATAATAAAGTCAAAAGAAAGGCTCTTGCTGATTTTAACAAATTCCATCCAGTGCTTCGGATTTCAAACTTTTTCACCAGGACTGGGTCTAGATCTAATAATAATCGTCCTATACGTTTTGACAGTGAAGCTCTTTTTAATCAATGGGGCAAAAACTGGTCTTACACATTACTTCAACTCACTTAACTTCAACTCACTTAAATCCTCAAAATAGAGCTTACCCTAGATTTAGTAAAAGGAAAGACGATGTGACAAGACAGGCAATTTTACATTTAGTTAGAAGTGATGTTCTTTAGATCAGACATTAAAATGAAATACATGCTTCTATTCAGTAGAAATTAAGTCTTCTGTGGCACTTCAACAAAGTTAGAGATACCTCAGCAAATACATCTCCTTATTACAGCCTTGGCGCTACAGGTTTGGCTGACGCATCAAGAAACAAGCTCAATAGCTTGAGCCATTTATGACTAGGTTGAAGAGCGCTCAGGGGAAAATAATGGAGCAAACATCCCTGCAAAAACAGGGAAATGAAGCAGGCATCATATTGTAGTAAGCCTTTTCCATTCCAGACCACTTAATTTTTACTGGTGTTTTAGCATCTCGGATGTGAGAAATAACTAGAAACAGCTATAGATGCATGTTAAATTTCAGCAGAAATACAAACTTGTTCAACAAAATCTGACTTATTTCATTACACAGATTAATAATGGATCCTTTCTGCAATGTGCCTACACAGGATTTTTATTAAACAACTCCCTGTTTGTTTCACATTGTTCTAAGAAAAAGAATAAATTCATTGAATCTATTCTTAACCTAGCGGCTTCATGACACACAACTCAGTCTACTGCTAGCTGCTTTTCTCTCTCCAGTGTTATATTCGTAACTATGGTGCGTTGAGTTATAGAACAGGAGAATTAGTCTTCCTGAATTTGAAGTTTGAGTCATTTGAACAGACTGACCTTTTTTTTGCTTGCTGTAAATGGGAAGAACAGATGTAATCTGTTGTAACGGGGAAAAGAAACCTTAAGGAACTGAAACCAAAGAAAAGAGGTACCTGACAAAATCAAACACTAACTCTCAAAGGCTTTTCATTAAAGGACATAAGATTCCAAATAAGAACAAAATGGCCAAAGTGTCCGCTTTTGTACAAAACATGAGCATAAAATAAGAATATCAGGGAAAAAAGGATCTAGCAAAAGCATTTCAGCCTATGACAAAGCAATTAAATGAAAAAAAATTACTTTATTTTGTAGTGGTTTGAAAATTAGATAAATGAGGTTACAGTTTTAGACAGCAATTCTCAGGAGTCCTGATGAAGGACTGGGGGGGGGGGGGGGGGCCGGAATAATGGTGTCCCTGACCTTCCCTTTCTCTACTCTGTGCAAACAATGCCCTAAAACACAAACATATTATTCTTCAAGTCTAAATAACTTTTTACCAAGGGAAAAGGAACATGCTGCCTGGAGATACGCAACTGAACAAGAAGTTCCTATCTATTTTTGCATATTCAGTTTTAACATACTAAGTATGTTATCAACAACATCTAAGCATCAGCAATGAGTGTGTTTTTTCCTCTGAAACAACGTAGAGATTTTCCTCTCTCGCCACATCACAAAGCAGACACTACTCACTTCATATTGGACACCTTGCCTAGAAAACTTTTCCTCCTCCAGCCTCTGGCTTGTACTGCGTTAATTAGGTCAACGTCACAAGGACAACAGCATTAAAACAGCACAGGCAGGAATCCCTGTATGTATCATATAAAGACCAATAAATGAACTTGTCAGGATTTTTGCAGTTAGTCTCTTTTCCCTTTCTCTGTTACATGAACCTCTCTGTGCCCATTATTCCTACAGTAGATTTGCTTTCCCCTATGGCATGCATACAATACAAAACCTGCTTCCAAGTGAACTGCTCAATGATATACTATGGCTCTTGTTATTCAGTCAAACAGCGTATTCTAAACTAAGCAATATGAATAACTATCTCTACTAAACAACATGGAAGTACAACAGACAAAGATAAGTGAAGCACAAATTACCGGTTCCAAGCTAGAACTGTTTGTTGTACCTCCACTATTCAATGTGTTATCCGTTCTTAATAAGAAATTCCAGAAAAAAACAAACAAACAAACCTACTACATATTACACTTGTAATTAGTTCCTAAATATTCCCATTACAAACAAGTTAATTAGCAAATAAATCGTATGTATTTGTCTTATTAAACTTTAGCACATCACTGAGCCTAATGCAAAGATATATTCCAGGCTTAATAATGAGTGGCAGTAGTAAGAGAGGACAAATTAATAGCACAAGATTGTAAAAAAAAAAAAAAAAAAGTGCCATTTTTTGTAGGAAAATTAGTGCCTTTCAGACTCAAGCAAAGAATGTGTAAACAATACAGTCCTTGAGGTGTGTTTCTAATGTGCCTGTTAATCCTAAGAGGAACTGTCCGTTTTAGACCCTGTCTGCATGCAAAATAGGACTAAGACCATGCCAAATTTTATTCCAACCTTCTTTTAAACTGTAAAAAAGCTTTATCATTTAGGCATTCTAGAATGATTAGCCTTGTGGAAGAAAAATACCCAACAGCAGTAAGCAATTATGCAGATGCATTTGTATTGTGGAAGTTAAAAGTTTATTATGCTTTCAGATGAATAAAATAATGGCCCTGTACAGAGCTAGCCAATTCCTTTAAAAGTTTGCATTTCACATTTAATCTAGTCCTATAATTTAATCGTGATAGTCTTATGCATTATACTAGGGTTGAATAAGTGTGTAATTATCTGAATGCAAGATTTTTATGCACGAGATAATTACAGTGCTACAGGCTATCCCCACAAAATAGACAAGGATAGATGAACCAATTAATTTTTTTTACTGTTTATATTTCATGCAACTCTTCCATACTCCTGGGTAAATATGAGATTATACAGACTATCATATTTATGATACCTATGGAGAGAGCACATCTTGAATTTCACAAAAGTCTGTGAATGTTATCTTAGTTCTTCAACAAGAAATGAAGTAAAAGTCTCTGAAGGAACAAAAGGTTGAGCCATAAAATTTTTTAAGTATTGAAAACTCAGCATAGTTAAGTTTACAGATCCCAAGATTATTTGCATGTTATCCGTGAACCATGAATGCATTTTTTCTACCATTTGACCTCTTCTCCCAGCATTCTTCCACTCTCCTTATGGAACACTAGAACTGAAATGCTCACTGAGAGTAAAGGCAGGACATTTCAGGGACTTGTGTGACTTCTGTATGGAGGAGTGGAAGCTGCCTCAAGGCAAGGGCGCTACTCAAGTACTACTGCCGCTTAACCCTTTGTAGGTAGGGTTACTTAAAAAGTAAGTAATAAGAAAGGGAATCTCTGTCAAAGACAGCATTTTTATTACCTAGTAGAAACAAGCAAAAAGGTTCACAGTCTCAAACTGTGAGGAAGAAAGTGGAAGGAATGTGGAATTTAGAAGAAAATGTGGAAGGAAACTGAATCTAGCTTTTCTCTCCCAGTTCTCTTCTTTCTTCTCTCTCTCTTTTTTCCCCAAACATGCTCTGTTCACCTACCTTTTCTCATCTCTAGCATCTACACAGCCTAGCTTTTACTCTGAGTTTGTGGGGACAGGTTACTCAGGCACAGACACTTCAGTGTGCACACAGCAACAGGATCCCCACCCATTCTCTCCAGCCCGATGCAGTGAGCTAAGCTGAATAGCAAGGACCTTTCATTGTAGTTGTATAAGAAAAGTGTTAAGAGCCTCTGCTTCCTTTTCCTCTCTCCCTTGCTCAGCCAGAACAGCTGAGCTGGACTGCAAAAAGACGGCTGCAGTTGGGAGAAAGGATTGTCCCTGATGTCTATGGTGCACTCTGGAGAAAAATCTTGACAGTACCCAGAGTTTAGAGAGCCAAACAGGCAATGATAGTAGGGAGGGTGTGCCTCACTGCATAGGAGAAAATTGTGCTGTCTTCGCAGGAATGCAAAGGAATATGGCTTGTAGCATTAACAGGGGGCTTGAGACTGTATTGCTGAGGCCTTGGGATAGGCCAGAGAATATGCTGACAGCTGTGGCTCAGGCAATTACAAATAAAAATTGCTTTCAGAATCACTGGTCTTAAACAGCACAGCTCAGATAAGGTAATAAAATAACAAGAATACTCTTAATAAGTATTTGCCATGAAAGACAAGAAATCATTTTGTGTTCCAGTTTTGGGCAAGACAGAATACAGGTCCTGTCAGATCTCCATCAGCTAGGAGAAGTAAAATACAATGAGCTGATTTAGTTTCTGTCACATAATTTATTTTCTTGGTAAACAAATTATTTTCCTTTGTATTTACTCAATGTAGTTTACTTACACTAAACCATTTTTTTTCTTTTAAGTATCAGTCTGAAAATGCTTATCTACTGGTTGATAAATACAAAACAAACATTACCTTTACGTTTAACTGCTTTTGTCTTCTCTCCTTTAACTTAGGCGAATAAGAGCAAGCAGATATTCACCTTTATTTGATGTTACCAAAACAAGCTCTGAGACACAGCATCAAGTCTGGTGCGTACGTAGGTACAGACATTACCACCCTTCTACCTAAAACTTCAGTTTAAGTACTGTGCTAAATAGACAACATACTTCCATCAATTCCAACTAGAAGTCATCTTGCTTCAGCTTTAATGAATATTAATATGGAACAGAATTGTAAACATGAAACAGATTTTACACTCCTCATGGTCTACTTCAGACTTAAAAACCTCTCATCATAGAAATCAGAATGACATGATCTAGCTCTGCTAAAACATAGTAAACTTAAAAATTTCCATTATTGATTTCTTGATCTCTGTTTCTCTACCAGATCAACTAAACAGGACTGTTTTGCTTTAATGTACCTGAATAATTTCAAATTGATTTACAGTGAGACATAAATGGGTAAATAAAATACCTAGTATTCATTAGGAAGTCCTAGATTTAGAAAGACTACTATACTAAAGGCATATTTTCTTTCTGAGATGCACAATCATGAGGCAAATCTTACAAAGCGTAATAAGTTGACTGTATCATAGCTGTGTATTCAATCACACAGCCAATACGATGAAATCGAGTATTCTAGACAAAGGATTCATATTCACATCCTGTAGTTAAATACCCAACTTGGGCACCAAAATCTGGCATATTTATAAATAAACAATCAAGTAACTGCCAAACAAGCTGGGAGCAAGCCTTTAACATGGTGGCCTTGCTGTGATTCCTGCCCATCTGTACGTTTATAGCCTGTCATTTCCAGCAGGTTCAAAGTAGCTTGTTAATAAGTAAAAACGTGGTTATAGGAAATATTTAAGTGTTTGACAAGCTATAAGCACATAAAATTTAAGTACCTTGATTGTCTATCCGTATCTTTAGATTTCCTTGTATATACACAAGACACTTATTTATAGGTCATAGAAATGCTCCTTGACATACAAAAATACAGTAAGACTAGCCAACGAACAAACAGCAACATTTTTTTCTATTACCACTTTTTTAAGTACAGAACTCAACAATGCAAAACAATCTCTCTCCTTCGAAGCATTTACCTCAAGATAGCGAAGATGGTATCTACTGGAGAGGTTTCACAACACTGTGAATTTACTGCTAGAACCCCTGTTATACATAAAAAACGACAACATTAATAAGGCAAGGAAATACAGGACACACTCTTACTTAAACACAGGAGTCAAGCCTCAGCTATTCTAATTTTACAGGACAAACTCACTATTTTAAGCACTTTTTCTGAAAACTGTGTAAGGCCACAGAGGTTGTAAAAGATGGCTTGAGTATATACACAGCAGGATTCTCCCCAGTAGCCAACTCAGCTGTTTGACTACATGCACTCTGAATTGAAAAAGTGTGTACAACTCTCCTTTTCACACAGTTTCACACTTCCACTTAAGCAAAACAAGTATTTCTAGCAAAGACTTGAGCCTTCGAGTTGGTCTCACTTTTAGTATTATCACTCATCAAACCCATTTGCTAAAAAAAAGCCGCCACAGACAAAGATATACAGAAAAACTGGAGTATACTTTTCTAGCATATGAGCCAAATATCTTGGCAACATTCACTCAGCTTTGTGCAAAAAGTTTGATCTGATCATAACAAATTACAAGTATTGTCAAATATTGTCAGCTTCCCTATGTCCATAAGGGAACATAATTCTATAAAATCAATGTAATACAAGTATTAACATGGAGGTTTTTCTAGCTGATGCCGTAAGCACCGTTTACACATGTGCATTTGGTGCCAGCATCTGAAACTTTCCTTTGAGAAGTCAGTAATACTGTTCTATGAAAGATTACTATTTGTGGTGTGAATGGCAGTTACTTATCTTATACACCATGTGATGCTTGCTTATGGAAACTTTCCAAATTGGTCATAAAAGTTACCTTGGTGTTTTTTTTAAATTTTGAGGTTCTAGAATTTTTCTCATTTCATGTCAGAAGAAAACCAATCTTTTTCAAAAATTATTATTATTACAAACACATAGAAAGAGCTAGGATTTGGGTAACCCACACTTAAATACCTGGTCTATGGTAGGCACATAAGGGACTTGAACCCACACTTTCTACTGTCAAGCAACTATTCTACTCCCTCCTTCTAACAAGACTTTTCTTTAGCCAGCAAAATAAAGGTCACTAAATAAAATGTTTATATCGCACTATGTATAACCCGTTTTGGTAGAATGGAGATCATACAGGAGATGGTCTTCCTAGCACCTCTTTGGTTTATGCTATGACTTGTTAGTATATTAATATCATCTCCATGAGGTCAAGGGCTACCACAGACATCCCTCTGGCAGGCTGCCAGTAAGTGGAAGTTTTTATTGATAGGCAACAATTGCCCTGGTGTTTCAGTTCCCTTATAGGCACTATTACCACCTCTGCTAAGTACAAATTTAGCATCAGTCATCAAAAAGCTGGCTTATCCCAGTCCTGACATTATGTGGCTGTAGAGCATTGGTCTTCAGCGCATTTACTACAGCTTCACACACGGGCTTGAGAACACAGTTTCAGGGAGAAGTGACAGTCACTTCACACTTGTGAGCCCACTTCAAAGCAAACAAACCAACAAACCCAAGCAAAACACACACACACACACACACACACACACACACACACGTACTTTCCTCTGCCTAATTCTAATCACCAGAAGGAATAGTCCTGTCCCAGAAGTTTCCATTCCACACTACCATATTTTTGAAAAAATTTCACAGAGCTTTCATTCTGCAGCACTCTAGGAAGACAGTTCTACATACCTGACTAGAACTGAGGAGAAAAACCTGCAACACAAATTGCCTACCTGTAATTCAACATGTATGTATGAGCATGACAGTATCAAAAGACACAGGAGAAGAGCTGTATGAGTGTCAGTTAACTTCGGACAAAGAATATTTAGGCAGTTTCATCCAAAATCAACCATTTCAACAGTGTTAATGGTGGAAGACACGCTTAGATGCATTAAGCCACTTTACAACCCTGAGTTCTTCATCCTTCCATGTTATTGGTTAGCAAAGACTGTCTTTCTGAGAACACAAATGACTAGTGTACCAAAGACGCAATCACTACTCATATTTGCTTTGCTCCTTCACGTATTTCTGCAGAAGTGAGTCTTAAAACCAGGCATGAATTACCAACATTTTCTTTGCTGGTGCATAAAGACACCTAACATCATGCATCACCAAGGACCTGATCGCTGGATGCCCTTGAAAACAGCAAGAAAACAATGAGCGTTTCTCAAGTTTCCAAGTTGCACAGTGTGAATTTAAAAAGTTATAAAAATAACGTAGTACTACTGTGTGAGAGTCATCCCCATTTGTGATACAGAAATAATAAGCATTTATTAATGGGGCAAGCAAGTCTTTTACCTTGTAGTGGCCTGTATTTGTTGTTCAAATATCAAATAAAAGGTTAGACAGTTCTCCATTTCATATCTGTAATATTTTAAGTAGCTATCTTCAGTAAAGCACCACATGGAGCTCAAACAACAGCCTGAAACAGCACTATTTTACTTGAATGCTTTCGTAAAGCAATGGGGCTGCTGCTTTTTTAATCAAATTTCATTTCCCAGCAATAATTTTAATAGCTATTTTAAACCTATCCCGCTCCCTTAAGGAATGTTGGCCTCTGATAAAAAACAAAATCATGAACTTGTTTTCTCCTGCAAGAGAAACACGCTTTAGTAATAGCCATTTCTTTTATTAGCACCCTGCTGTTCCGTTTATGGGGGGGGGGAGTTGTGCCAACAGATAAGGAAAACAATTATCCCTCCACACATCAGGCCGAACAGCAAAGTCAACCCTCCCCTGCCTGCGAATGCTCAGCCGGGGACACGCGGGGAAGGGAAAGCCAGCTGCTTTTTCTAGGGGAGCACTCACAGGGTGCTACGAGCGCGAAAACACAGCTCACCGGTATATACATATATATATATGTATGTATGTATACAACCCCAAGCAGAAGGAATCGAGGGACCTCGCAGGTTAGTCACCTTCGCCAGCCGAGAGCGACGCGAGCAGGACGCCGAGGAGCTTCCCCGCGCTACGCCCTCTGCAAAAAAAAAAAAAACAAAACAAAAAAAAACCCACCTATTTTCTTTTCGCAGGCAGCAGGGCGGAGGAAGGGGGAATCCCCCCCCGCTACAGCGCCTTACCGATGAGGAGAGCCCCGCGCAGCCGCCCCCCCCCCCCCCCCAGCACCTCAGCCCGCCCGTTAGGAGCGGCCGCCCCTCAGCGCGGCGGAGAAGCTTCCAGAAGGGCGGGAAGGGCTGGAGGGGAGGCGGCGGCCGGGCGCCGAGGTGAGGAGCTGCTGCACGGCCCCGGGGAGCAGCGTGCTAGAGCCTTCGAGCGCTTGTTCGGCTGTGTCTGGCAAGTTAATTATCCGTGGTCGCGGTCTTTCTTTCTTTTTTTTTTTTTTTTGTTTGTTTTGAGAGGCTTCTCCGCGGTGGACCCCAACGCCCTCTCAGGGCGCCGTGCCGCCCCTCTGACAGGGCTGCCAAATTGTCTCAGCCCTTCCCGTGGGGTGCCTCAGCCCCCCCCCCCCCCCCCAACCAGAGTAAATAAAACACCCTCCAAAAGCCCCGTGTAACACGAACGCCAAACGGGCTTTTTCGAACTTTGCCACACATGATTTTAGGAGAATCTCTTTCCAACGTTCCTCAAATGCTGGTAGCAGGTGGGGCAGCACGAGAAGTGGTTTAAAACCAGGTTTCTGGCCAAGGGCCGAGTCAGCAGGGCTGAACACGACCATCGGTAAGCCTGGCTGTCCGCCTCCAATGGCCGGGCTCGCCCAGCTGCGTGTTGAGCAGCGTAATTTGTTTTAGTTCAGCCTCAGCGTAAAATACAGTACTTTAATCTCAAAGGTGTCTACACTGAATCATAACTGCAGCAAACTGACATAGAGCAAGTGAGTAATTACAACGGTTCAGCGTTGACGACCATTTATTAAGCCTGCATGACTAGTTCTCTGTCCAAATAAGTTTGGCGGAAATATACCGAGACTGAAAACAAGAACTTCTGAAGGCTGTGCAAAGAGGCAGTCCAACAGAGAAATGCTGTGAGCGAGTTTGATAATTTTTTTTTGTTATAGTTAATTGTTGAAGCAGAATGAGGAAACATAACAGCAGCATTGGTACAAAAATCAAAATAGAAAGGATTGATTTATATAATGCGTGTGACTTTATTCTGAGGATTTTTTTATAAAGCAAGTTATGTTTCTAAAATATAAAATGTTATTTAAAAAATCTGAAGAAAGGGGGAAAGGCGGAAACTGACAATTCACTTCAAACCTGATTTAGCGTTCTCCAACACTGAATGCTAGTTTATGCAGTGTTTGCTTTTCTAAGTAATTTAAAGAATACATTTTTAAATGTGCAGTCTGTTATCCATCTCCTGCACGTTTAATGACTGGTTTATATTCAGAAGCCTGGATGATTCTATAAACTTTCTTATACACAGCTTACAAATCTTCTTACTTAACCCATAGCTGTTCCCATTTTCAATCTGAACCAACCGCAGTCTGTGGAAGTCTAATGGACCCAGCGATGCTTTGTTGCGGAATCTTATGGTATCTCATCTTTAATAAAAGACAAGGACTTGTCCCATTTGTCTCTTACAGGTTGGCAAATCCATCCTTTTTATTTCAGTCTGACTACTTTTCGTGTATTTGAGTATTTGTTCTTACATTTGATTACGTCTTAAGTCTCTCTGTTTATATTTCGCCCATTATATCCTGCATTTGTGATTTTTGCAGATTCAGACACGTTACTTTTACTCTTTGAAGGAATAATTCTGTTTATGATTATCACCAGCCAGATGTCATTTTCCGACCTAAACATTCCTCAGCACCTGTTAGATTTCCCAGATACTAATAAAAGTAGTCTCTCAATAAATATGATCCATATTCATTGCCAGTAGTGAGTTTTCATGTTAGCTAAGGTAGCTATGACATTATTGCATAGATTCTTTTACCATAAGAAGTTGCTCTATTTCTAAATAAATTTAAGCTGTTCTTTCTACTGTCTTTTCACTTTTGCGCTAAGTTCCTGGTCGAGTTTCAAAAGAACAAACAACAACTACAGTTAAGTTACGGGATTTTAAACTGGTGGAAACTATTCCATCTAGCCAATGCTGAACACAGAACTAGAAACCTTTTGTAAATAGTTTTAGATTTCAATCTGTATCCTTTAGAATTGAAAATTGCCTTTCAGAGGCAGCAGTGAAGTTGCTGTTCAACTCTAAGAGATGGTTTAGATATGGCAATCACACATTCCCAGTCTTTTCTTTGATAACATTGCCTTTGCAACTGCAGTATTCCTTAAAATCAGAATGCCTAAGAATGCCTGCATAAAGACAAAGTGTCTGAGCAAATGAATAACTTTAAAGGCATATTTAAAATGTAGGTTTGATTTGAAAATACCTGCTCTGAGTACTGCAGTACTAAGCTGAGAGATCATTGTATCTAATAGCAGATACAAGTAAGTATTTAGTAACTGTAAAACTTTCGTGATATCTAGGATATAATTTTTCCTTATTTATGTCATGAACATGGGAAACACAGCTGGAAATATCATTGTGTGAGCATGGGAAGCTTTTACCTAGTCATTTAAACAGTTTAATCTTACTATGTGCTGATGTAACTGTGAAATGTGTTCTCTTTGCATTCTTAATTAGTATAGAACAGATGGTAAGGCCTCTCATTTAAAGCAACAAGCCTATTTAAAAAAAAATCTTTGGTGATTCTTCACTGTTAAAAAAGTTTACTGAGGTCTATGTGTGGGAAGAAAATGAGGCTTTTTTTTCTTGCTTGCATGTTGCTAACCTGGCATTCTAAATAACTTCAGTATATTTTCAAAGATTCTCACTAGATTTGAACAGTTCCTGGAGAAGTAGTTACCTGGTCAGTAGTATGATTTTCATCTAATTACAGGGGAAAGCTCTCATGATATTTGTAATACAGAATACCATGAGCATCTTACTGAATATGAGCACAAGTTAAACAAATATGTATTTCGGGTATATTACATTGATTGTAGCTCTAGCAATGAGACTTTTTTTTTTTTACATTGCAAGTAAAAGGAGGGAAATTTATAAAATGTATCATCTGAATATTAGGTATTCAGCTGCTATTTTTGAATCCCAAAGATTGTCTCGAGTTCTGAATGACCTTTAGACAGCCCTATACTGAGAACTGGCTTTGATAGGCTGTTTTTCATTCATGAAAACACAATAAAACAGAAGAAAACAAAACCTTGGCTCAAACGTAATGCATCACAAAGTAAATGTACCACCACTTATCAAAAACCTTACCACTTTGTAACATTCTTTTGAAATCCTATCCATTAATTCCATGTTGGGGGTTCCTAACTGTAGTCAGAAAAGACTTTTCGGGAAGTCTTAGTGAGGTAATTTTCGTATGAAGACTTAACCTGTAACAGCTTTATCACTATACTACTGCCCACACAGATTAACAGTAGTAGTGCAACTTAACTCTGCTGAATACATTTGCTAAATACAAAAACCATAACAGGCTCAATTCGAATTTCCCACTGATCATTTCTGCTCAGTGGAAGCTTTCCTTGCCTTTTTTCTCATGTTTCTTCTCAGTAGTGACCCATTGACTGTCCCCTTGTCTGCTCAGTACTGGTTTTAGGTTGTTTTTTTTAATTTGCAGTGTAGGTTTTTCTTTTATACAAACCAGTTCAAACATGGAGACCCAGCAAAATGTAAGTTACAGCACTATTAGAATTTACTTTTTCTTCATTCACTCAGGTTTTGTCTGTGCACTGCAGTTTTTGTACCAAATTCTGTTCTTGTGTCATCACTTCGCAACTAAACAAAGAGCATAGAGATTCGCTGTGCAGAAATGGCATTACAGAATTCTTTGATCTCTAGAACTGCATAAGATATTTGGCACTGCAGACATGGAACTCCCATCTTTTTTGGCATATCTGTTATCTCTTCTTTGTTAGAACTCTACTTGCCTCAGTGACTTTCAGATGTCAGGAAGTGATATCAGCATTTTCAAAACCTCATGTAAATGATTCTCATCATGGCCCAAATCTGTGTGTCAGGAGTCTACGTGTTCACAAAGAGAAAACCAGTAGACTTTCCCTTTTGTTGCAAAAACAATAGAAGAGCCCTTCTCAGCATCTAGTTTTCAGTTCCCCTTTATTTCTCAGAGAAGTATCATAGTTAAAATCATCTCTCAATTCACCCTTCAGCATGCTGTGCATGGAGATGTTAATGGTGGAACTTTGCCAGTTCTGCCCATCTGCAGCCAGACAGTTTTCTCTTCAATGTAGCTAGATTGGCTTCGTCTCTAAACACAGATTTAGCAGCTCTCTGGCTCCAGTTCCATACTCGAAAGGTTCCTAGAAGATCAGGTGGGGATGATGGATGCAGTAGTACTTGAAAAAGAAAGGAAGGAGAAATGACATGCACATGACAGAGAAAGGAAAATCTAAAAAAAAATTGGGTTGGCGAGATCACTATTAAAGCTGTATTATTCAGCTTTCATTCTTAGTTTAATCTAAATGGCCTACTTCTGTAGGTATTCAACTGGCTTAAAACTGTTCAGGGCGAAATCCAATGTACAAAACCTGATTCTGATTTTAAGTAAAAATATCAAGTGAGTGCATTAGAATTGATAAACTCAGTCAGTATTTTCATTTTCCTTTTTCTTCATGAGGTAAAAGATATATAAGTCCCTATGTTTGTCATAGTACCTTCTTAATATATTTTGGCTTTTTATTCTTTCAGGGTCTTTGGCTTTTAAAAGGGCTCCATGAGCCAATCATTATCATTGTACTCGAGAGGTTTCATGGTTTGAGGATATTAATAGACTCATCACTTTCCTGGTAGCACAGAATAGGTTGGTTTGTGTCCACCATAAAAATTATTTTTTTCCACAAAACAAATCCTATCTAAGAATGATATTTTCTTTTGTTCACATAAAAAGAAAACTTACTTTTTTATTTTTACATACTTTTATAGATTTTGTTCTGTATATTTGGAATCAGGCTGACTTCTTTCAGTTTAGTTCCATGTCAGCAGCTGACTTGGTACCAACAGCTGCACACTTAACAACAGAGTTTTAAGAGGCGACTGCTGACTGATAGTTCATAAACATTAGACTGGACCTTACAGTTAAACTTCTGCCAACTCCTCTGAAAAGTGGACAGTTGTCCTGTAGAAGAATGCCTTATTTAGATGAGTGATTTGCTTCTCTAGAGTGCATTTGGCCTTTCTGGTTTTCTTTATTTTGGAGAATCAAGAAATATTTAGGAATTACATTCCTGCAGCTTTATTTTCTTCATAAAGCATCCAGTGGGAGAGTATGAACTTTTATGCAACATTGCTTTCACTGGAGATTACTACCATAGACAGATGGTTTTTTCATTACCTGCTGTAATGGACTACACATTTACAAGAGCAGCAGTAACGCACTCTATCATGAAAATTAAGGGCCAGTCCACCTGTAAGAAAATTGTTTTTCAGCCAGATGTTATCCCAGACTGAGGCCAAGAGGAGGCAACTTTTAGATAGCTAAAGAATGTGTGATGTGTAAAATTTGCTAGTATTGAGCTATTTGTAATTCATGGGCGTAAGCTCAAAACCTCTATTTCAATTTATTATTTTAGCTGTCTGATTAAATCAGTTCATTGGTGTGACATAGATAGTTTTCATCCCACCAGGGGCTAGGAGAAGGATGATCAGTAAGACCTCCTCCTCCTCAGTCATGCAGGCCAGACTTCTGTTCTTGGCAACTCACTATGTGCCTCATTGTGAATTGTATACATGAATCAGGAGATCAGGTCTGGACAAGATAGGGTAGGATTCAGGGTGTTCTGCTTTGTATCAATACAGTGTAATCAATCAACAGGAGCTGGAATTAGAAATTATCGCTGCGAAGCCAGCAACAAGTGCTTTGAGAATGTGTTTGGCATTGTGAGGCCAGTATATAGCCCATGAACAAAGCCTGAAAATACAAGAAAATTCATGTTTGTATTTTATATTGGCATTCAAAAAGCAGACCTCCCAGAAGTGAGAGAAAAAAGAAATTTAGATTAAACTGGTTAGAATAATGGACTCACAGTTGTCAGGGTTAAAAAACCAAAAATCCCACAATGAATCACTTAATACACTTTGGGATTTACACAACAAGCATTTATATAACATGATTTTTCACTGAATACATTTGCATTTGTTTCTTCAATGAAAAATGCGGTGCTTTATCATATGTTCAGTCTGTGCAATGTAACAAGAACTGGATTAGGACTCAGGACATTTCAGTTCTCTTCCTGGCTTGCTTTACTGACCAAGTGGTTATCCTGGTTATTCCTATAGAAAAGAAGTTTCAAGGGTTGGGAAGTGGCATTGCGTCTTCACTCCTCCTCATAAATACAATTAAAAGACCGGAGTATAGAAACAGAAGGTGTGAGAGATGGTGTCAAAAGGAAGAAAAGTAAAACTAGAAATGTAATAAATACCATGTTGGTATTCATTTAGTTGTGGAAGTCTATGAAGGCTGCTAAAGCTGTACAAGCCACTCATGAGTAAAAGGCTTTCACTGCAGCCAGAGTACTGAGGCCACATAGAAAATTTCTGAAGGACTACTTAGTTTGATTATGTCAATGCAAAACTGCTTGATTGATTAATCAGCTGGAAAGTGACAGCTCATGGAAATATTTGGCTATCATCTAGAAGAGAAAAATGAGGGCATAAAACTAGCAGTACAAGGATAATTCTCCATTCATTAAAGATTGTGTAATATAAAAGGATTAAAAACTACTTCTGATTGTGAAGCCTGGTTCAGCCTCAACCTCTTACTTTCTTATTAGCGCTTTTCTAAAGTAAGTCATGCCAGTATATTTCTTATACTGACATTCCATTTCTGTGCTCATCTTCCTTTTCTGCATTACTGTACTGGAAGGGATAATTTCCACGTGGATTATTGCCCTCCTGTCATTTAATTGTAAGCCTGAAAACATCAGCTTAAGGCACATCCTTTTAAAATATCTTTTCTTTTCTCCACTTGCTGTGTATCTGCCTTTAAACAAACGTAGAAATATTAAGTAACTTCAGGGCCTGGACCTTCAGGCTGCCTTCCAACAGCTTGCTGAGTAGCATTGCTACAATGTTTTATTCCATCAGAACTAAATGAAATAAATTCATGTTGGTATATCAGATTATTTAGGTGAAGATAAAATGTGGAAAAGGAAAAGGGTTTTTTGAAGGGCTCTTGCTCTCTGGGAAACTTTATGGACTTGATACTGTTCTGTTCCTTCCCTTCCCCTAATTTTTACTATAACATCATCTGTTGTAAATACGATCTGCTTAGCTGAATAAGAAAAACTAAATGTAAATGCCTTAGCATTAAATTGGAGATGATCTTTCAGATAATAGTATGATCCACACAACCTCTGCCATTCTTTGCAGAACAATAGCAACCAGGGAATTCTCCTGCTATTTCTGAGATGACTAATTCTGTAGCTCTCGGGAATGGGTTTCTGAGTCCATTTACTCCATCCATGATTAGTAAAGATTTCAAAGGATCTATTTCTTTATTCCATACATGTATCATGGCTTTTCAAGAATCCTCAGTTTAGGATTAAACAAGGAGGGAGTAGTACTAATAACGGAAGTGTTTGTTCAATAATCATTCAGGGTCAAGATACCTGACAGAGACCTGCTTGATTAAGATAGCAAACAAAATTGTAGTCATTATGTGACGTGACCCTTGGGACAGCATAACAACCGGTTCCAATTTGTTCGTGCCAAAAGCCGTAAAGATGCATCTTCCTTTCCTAGGCATACATTATATAAAAGATTTTTTAAAATCTCCAATTGAAATAGTCTACTGCGTTGACCCTGGCCAGCACCTAAGCACCCACTCAGTCACTCTCATCCACTCCTCAGCAGCATAGGGAGAGAATTGGATGAGCAAAAGTGAGAAAACTCATGGGTTGAGATAGAGACAATTTAGTAAGTGAAGCAAAGCTGCATGCACAAACAGAGCAAAATAAGGAATTTATTCAATACTTCCCATCAGCAGGCAGATGCTTAGCCACTGCCTGGAAAGCAGGATCTCAGCAAACATAACAGTTACGTGGGAAGACAAAACACCGTAACCATGAACACCTCCACTTCCTCCTCCTTTCCCTAAGCTCTCCTTTCTGAGCACAACGTCATATGGTATAGAACGTCTCTTAGGTCAGTTCAGGACGGCTGCATTGGTTGTGTCCTCTCCCAGCTTCTTGTGCAGCCCAGCCTACTCACCGGGAGGGGGGAAGTGGGAGAAAGAGAAAACTTGGATGCTGTGTAAGCACTGTTCAGCAACAACAAAAACACTTGTGTATTATCAACACTGTTTTAGTCACAAATCCAAAACGCACCACCATACAGGCTGCTGTGAAGAAAATTAACTTCATCCCAGCCAGACCCAGTACAAATAGTTATAAACAATGAACTAAATTGAAAAACAGCATTCAAGCAATCTCTGAGATTTTTCTATTCTATGTGTACCTATAGTTCTCCCTTGCAGATGGTGTTATCAACTCTTTTGGAAGTATTCCTTAGATATGAGTTTGCTTACCAAGTGTCCTGCTGCTTGCTGGTACTCATCACTTCATCACTAAATGCCATCAATAAGATGGTTTTAAACTTTTCACAGTTCTCACATTTAAAGAGAGCTTATGTTTTAATTGGATTTTTAATTGTTCCAGTCTGCTGTTCAGGATATTTCTTTGTTTATTTTGTGCAGAGTAGTAATGATTAACGCAGGCTCAGAGCTGAAGGGTTAAAAAGGGATACATTTACAGAGTGTTTGAGTTCTAACTAATGAGAATTGTTTAAGAGTATCTGTGCACCTGCTGTAAAGAGCTCTTCAAAGAGCTCTCCTGGCCTTTATCTCAGACTATCTTTTCTCCTTTTCTTCCTTAGTTAATGGAATTTTTCTGTGGCCATCTTCTCATACAAGTTCTCTGGTACTTTTTGGTATAAATGCGATTATTCCCTACCATAGCATTCAGCTGGCCTACAAATATTAGGTATTGCTTAGTTAATCAGAGCTTTGAGAATTTATCCGTTTCTGGACTCGACTAGATCAATCTGGCTTAGAGTTCTTTGAAAAAGTTAACTACTTGAAGTTCAGTTTTGCCTGGGTGATCCTGCCATTTTACAGGGAGAAGGAAAGTGTGTAATTAACAAATTTTAACATTTTCTTATAGAGTATTTATGAAATGACACCTGAAGTAGTCTATATTTCAACAAATTATTACTGAGGACGCATTTTGCTTTTGAATTCGGGGGATGATGTTGAATTTAATAGTCATTCAGAAGTACTCGGTGCAATTTACAATGACAGCCAAAAATAATTAATAATATATTTATATCATCCATTAATAACCATCCATCCATTTAAAAGTTTCGTCCTAATGTGTTCTGGAAATCTGCAAATTAATTATGCAAAACCCTGAATGAATATAAAATTGAAATGCTTAAGAATTTAAATGATGCAATTAAAAACTATTGCATGTAACTCAAAGTTATTTTCTTCTAATACATACTCATCAATCTTAATTTCAGTACCACCATTTAGAAACAGAATCAGCTCTTATATCTTGTCAAAATATTGGAAGTTTGAGCGAAGACAGTATTCTTGTTACTTCAATTACATTATTTCTAGACATGAATTTAAAGTCTTAATTTAAATGGAAGTGGCCTTTTTAAAAACAGATTACAATGTTCATCAAAATTAGGAGGGCAAGGTCAATGGTGTCAATCCTGTTTCTTAAAAAAAACCCAACAAATCTGACAACAAGAACTGGTCTAAAACTGTAATCATAGCTGCCTTAAAAATTCTAAGGATTAAACTCTGTAGCACTGGCAAATCAATACATGACTAGTGATGATTAAGATTTGCTGACTGAGCTGCCTGAGGAGTATGTATAAACCTACATATTTTTATTATTGTTATTTTTAGTAACAGAGCAATAGCTTGCTTACTGCTTTCTATACCTTAATACGCCTTGGGGTACAGATTTACTCCCCTGTCAACAGCTCTGTAGCACCCTGGCAGCATAAAAACAGTTTCTGTTGAATTCCTGTGCTTCTGCTGTAACCTTGGAGACTAGAGTTTGGACAAAGCATCTCTCCTGTTGAATTGCAGAGCTCTATTCCCATGCTTCCTTGTACATAAGGTATAGCTCTTCTCCCGTGAGCTGCCTAAAGCGCTTCTCCCAAAGAGTCAGAATTTTCATGTTGACTAGCTGGCACCTATCTTTTTCTTACAACTGTTTTGTCAGTTTTCGCCATGCATTGATTTTCAGACAATATACAGGAAAAACCAGAAGAATAATTTTTGCAAAGAATAATCTACATTGGATAAGAAAAAATAAATAACAGGTCATACATGGTGCAGAAAATCAAAGCTGTTGAGTCTGCGCATGCTTACTGAAGTATGCAGTGAAATCTTCAGGCGGGTCAATGGCTTTGAAAATGCAAAGAATTCACAATTTGATAGAAAAGCCAATTTTAACACCAGCATCCTAGAAGTTATACAGTCTTAAGGAAGAATACTTTCAAGAGCCAGGAAAATTTCAATTTGCCTACTTCTGTTTGCTTTACTAATAGGAATGCTTTTCTATTAGGTCAAGCATTAGGTACTATAAAACCTGAGAAATACAAGACTCTTTAGGAATTGATGTTAATCAAAAGGTCCATTTTCTGTGTTTGTGTGTCACTTCAAGCTGGCAAAACTATTTTGCTGAAGGGTTATAAATGCATATTCTTTGGGGTTTGACAGCTATTTTGTTTTTTAAAATGTGCGCAATTCCAGTACATCGAAATATAAGTAGGAGTCTTCTGCCAAAATCTGTATGTTCCTCAAGGGTTTACAGATTGAATGCTTCAGGGTCAAGTCAGTCATCTCCCTTCTCTTCCGCATATCTTGTCCCTTCGGGATTACACTTTACAAATATCAACCTGAAAATCCAGAACATGAGTAAGGACTCTTTCTCCATTGGAAAGGTTCTTGCAGTAGTTGTTCTGCTGTACACCAGCTCACTGACTCACTTTTTTGCTTTAATGGGAGTGAGATAGTTTTAAAATCTCTCATCCAGCTTCGTAGTGTGGACTGGAAGGCAACTCATGATGTTAAGGCCTGTTAATAAGTCACCCTTACTGTTGAACAAATCAACCTGGGAATCAAGGTTTCAAGACAAAACAACAAAATAGAAAATATAAATTTAGGTGAAGACAAATGGTCTGTAGGGTATGCAAGGATAAAAGATTTTTGGTAGAAAAGTTTGAAAATACTTCGATTGAAACATTCTGGCTTAAACTCTTTGAAGAATGTTTTGCTGGGGGTGAAATTATTGAAATGTTCATTTTGTTAACTTTTTTCTGAACTATTTTCCTTCTCTTTTCACATACAGCAGTAAAATGCATACGTTACAGTGGTAAAATATCAGATTTGGTTGTTTTCAGGCCACATTTTAGCTAATGAAGAATGTGAAAATAGTAATTTGAAAGTGAAGAAGTTTTTTTAAATTAAATGGTTTTCATGAAATCATACTTATTTTGAGATTGCATTATCAGGTCATGTGCTTTAGAGGCAAAACCTCATTAATTATTTTTCATATGTTCTTATGTAAAACCCAGTCCAAATCTCTCCATACGAACACTCCTTTTAAATTCAGAGTACTTGATTGATAAATACAATTTTGCATTAATACAAGTTAAGTGTGTGTGTGTACCCACATATTATGTTATATTATATTTATTAGACAAAATCTAGCATTTGATCAAGGTTCTGACTGTAAGATTTTGGATAGCTGTTACTGAAGTTTGTGTATTCAGTTATTGAGCCTGGTATTTGCATCCATATGTTTATTTTACTTTAGTGAAAAGAATCTGATTTTACTATAATTCTCCTTTCATTTCAGTAGTAGAGTAGTGAGTTCAGCAGCATATAAGGTTTAAAGGTTCTTGCTGATTAAAAAGGGAACGTTTTATCTTTCTCTTTTAGTGAACAACATACTGGAGTACTGAAGCATTAGGGAAGAGGATGCCCTTTTCTAATATATGGATGTTGACTGAACAGTATAAAATAGCATTGGACTACACTGGAAAGGTAATCAATGTCCCAGGTTCAATCTTACAAAAGTTCTGCAATCTCATCAGAAATACAGGAATAAATACTTAGCTTCCTTCCCCTTATCCCCTGACACCAAGACTTTTTGAATGCAAGGCGTTGGCCTTTGCATTAGTTTATTGATCTTTTAATGTAAGATCTAACCTGCTTCAGGGGCACTATAAATACGATATTGCAAAAGTCCTGCAATATCAATATTCATTTATTTTTATTGATTAGTTGCCACTTCTAAATTCTGGGTGCTGAATTAATGTATGCTGAATAACTACTTCACTTAATGAAGTTAAAATTGGCTCTAACAACCTACACAAACTACAGAAGTATTTTCTATTACAAAACTAATTATTTATTTTTTTGCAATCGACATTTACTTTTGTAATTTGACTTATCCTTGGAACCTCAATGGAAGACATAGAATAACAAAACAAAGACTATTTATAAACCTCCATTATTTGCAATATCATACAAGAACATCCTTACTCTAAGTCCAATACTAAGCATTGGAATTAGTAGGTGAATTTGACCAACTGAATATATTTCAGAAGATGAAATTTTAGAAGATGAATTTGAGGTGTTGCTTTTTTGTGTGATTGTTTTGGCACACAGAAGAAGTACATCTATTTCTGTGTCTGTTATTCGTACACATAGATACACTGTTAGATAAGCTGTAACACGAGGCAGGTGAATACATTCATGAGTATTTGTTCTGAAAGATGGCCAGGGTGTCATGGGTGTGTTTCCTCTTTTCTGTTTCCTCTTTTGCACATAGAATCTTTCTCTTCGTGGCACTTGTTTTTCAGTTAACAGTCCATCTTTATAGATTTGATATAGCAGCCAATAAACCACTAGAACTCCGTAAAGGGAAGCCCAGATATGCAGACTAAATTACCTGTATGCAGATAACATTAAGTCACTGTTATTCTCTTGTGGTCAAATGTTTAGTTCAAGAGTTTTCAACAAAATTCTAGACTTAGGGGTGCCTTTGAATGTAGATCAGTATTTTTTTTTTTGGCTGTTTTCCTCATGTAGTAGTAGATTGAAAAAACTCTTTATCCAAATATACCCTCTTTTCTGCTCCAGATGAGAAATTTCAAAAATCTCTGTGTTTTTTGAACTATACCCTTTGCAAAAGATGTATTTTCCTTTCTTCCTTGCCAACTGTTTTGGCAAATGTAATGTGGGCCTTTTTTACTGAGAATTCTTCTCCAAACCCTTCTGCTCAAGGTCTCCTAGTCAAAAATGTGTAAAACTCAAAAATCACGACACCAATTCAGAAAGAACCAAGAGAAAGGTAAGTGGCGATTCCCCAACATACAAAAGCCCTAGTGGGAGGTAAACATTGGTAGGCCTTCATAGGTGGCCTGGGGCCTAAACACCAACATTATGAGAGTCACTAGGAGTGTGTGTGAGAGGCAACTTAACACAAGTGAAAATAAGAAGCTTTTAGAGCAGAGAACTCGCAGAACTGTATGGCCAACTACAAGTATAAACTATCACACAACCATGTTGTTAGAGCTGTGTTAAAAATATGGCACATAACGGCAACTTCACTGCAATTTTAAGTTCTCAAGATTTTCATTCATTTCCATTTGAGAAGTAGGCCTGGTATCTCTGTAAGGCATGTTTAGCCATTGCAGTATTTGCAAATGTCCTTCTGGATCATATGGACTCTTTTGACTAATGTGAAGCCATTTGTCTTTTAAACATATTACAGACAATGTAGAGAATCATTTTGAATGAGAAACCAGAAGCTTGGATGCGTGCTATTTTATCAGATGTCTTGGGCTGAAGTTCTGTAGGGCATGTGATAAGGCATTATCGTGAGAGATTTTTTTATGCAAAGAAATCAAGCTGTCACACCTCATCTTTATGATGATTTAGGCAGGATTCTTATGGAAGACATCAAAGAGTATGACTTGGTCTTTATATACATGCATTTGTAATATTATGGTCCATTTTAATCTCCACAGGAAAATAAAATTAGCTTTAGAGAAAAAAAGAAAAGCTTAGGTAGTTCCTATCTTTCTACTTATTTTTATATTTTTATAAAATAAAAAATACATTATATATATTTTTATAACATTTAACTATCTTTTCTTATATTTTTAATATTCTTATATTCTTAAACTTTTTGTATTTTCACTTATATGACAGTATAAATGACACATATTTCCTTCCCCATGAAGTGCTAAAATTATGTCCAGTTTATTTTATGCATTTCTGCATAAAACATGTTAAACATGAATACTGAATTTGATTTGAAATAAAAGCTCCAGCTCCTGTAACCAGGATAAAGTATAAATACATATGTATCTGTATGCCAAATCAGGGCAGTCATTGAACTACTTAAATTTATGTGGGCGGGCAAGCATCAAGGGCCCATAAATGGTGGTTTTGACCACAGGTTAAACTCGGTGGTCAGTAACTTACAGATCTTCTTTTCTTCTTCCTTTTATACCTCTGTGAAATTAACCTAGTAGATTGGGCTCTTCTTATGGATAAGGCAGTCTCATTCAGTGAAGTTCATGGTGAAGCCTGTGCATAAGTAACAGTAGAATTTTGTCTATAGCTGATGTATATCTTGTCCTCAGAGGATAGCTCTCATAGGAGGCTTTTTTTTTTCCTATTTACCTAAGTCTTGCCACATTCATCACTGTTACAATAGGTCTATCCAAGTGGCAATCACTAAGTAGGTGGAAAGAAGCACCTCAGATTTTCCATCCTGCTTGTGATTTCATCTGATGTTGCTAATGTGAATTCAGGCTGCCAGCAGTTTAAAATCAATGTTCTACAATAGACACACGCGCACATACAAGCAGCTCTGTTACCACTGATGAATGTAGTGCCCGAGACAAGGCTCAGTTAACTTTTTGTGAGAAAATTTCTGAATGTCAGTTCTTATAAACAGTTTAAAAAATTAAAAGTAATTCACAGTTTACCCTTCAGCTTTGAATATTTTGATCATTCTTAGAAAATAGAAGCCAGCTTGAATATAAAAATTAGGTTAAACAATTTGGGTTTTAAGTGTAAGAGTAATATATTCATATCACTAAACACTCAGTAAATCTTAGGCCAGCTGGAAGAGTCTTTAATTCAGTATCTTACATAATAATCTCCTTGTTTTAAGAATATAGCTACATATATGTTTCCAATGTATAGCTCTGTCTTGTGTGCTACCCACTTCTATCTTATGCTTAGATTCTTCCCCCTGCCCTTCTTCTGCCCTTCCCCAGTGCATGACGTAGGATGACTGGAATTAACATTACGGTATATATGGAACTAACAGACAAGCAGCAATAAAATTTAATCATCAGCTGGTTTCTGTGAGGTATGAATAAGACGACATTTTAAATGGGTGACTAGAGCAAACAATTAGGTCAAACTACATTAATTTTCAAGTAGTGTTCTAGCTTAAATATACATGCATAAAATGGTAATTTACAACTTACTGTTTAGAGAAATGCTGCTAACTGAGGAGAAAGCAGAATATATCTTTTTTTGAAAATGTTGTTCATGCTACATTTTATCAAGACCATCTCATATTCTGCACGGAAGCATTTTATACTTGTTAAGTGTTGACATTCAGATATTAAAAATAAGGAACTGTGCTCACTTCTGGATGGGCACAGCTACAATGCTTAAGGAATTTGTGGAAATAGAGATCACGTCTATATGTACAATATAGCAGTTTCACAAGATGCATGTAGACTGAAATCTGTTGTAGAGAATATAGTGTCATACATCTACTCATCTTAGAAGTGGGAGTAAGTAAGTAAGTCTTAGACAGGCATTAAGTGCAGTTTGCTGAGGCAGCTATATTCCAAAACAGAGAACTGGAAGGGATACACTTCTTTTGAACAGTATTGATGCTAATGCCTAAATGACACTGAATATCTGAAAATTTCTTGTAACTGTAAGGCTGTAAGGAGAAAGAGAGTCCCTAAGGCTGTCTGTGGTTCAGCATATCTCACCATAATTCAGATTCTGGATATCTCCTGACTCCATGATGGGGTGAAAAGTAAACATGTCATTCTTTCATTCCTGCACCAGAAGAAGACAATTTAAATGCCTCAGAGTAAGGGAATTGTGCAATATTTTGGGCATGTCCCTGGTCTGGACAATTGAGGAATGTCAGAGCAGCCAGTTGTCACTTTGTGAGAAAGGCCTAGCTGGCTGAGTGTTTTGCTGTTTAGAAGGAATAATTAGCAGTTTTCTGAGGGTTTTTCATGCATTACTACTCCATAAAGCTGTATGATATGCTACTTTGTTAAATCAAAATGCGTCTAGAAAGTAATAAGGGTTTTTGATAAGACACTGTGACCCCTCATTTAAAAAGTCACCGTATTTATAAGAATTTTCATAAAATCTTTGTAAGGTCGTTGGGACTACAGTGATCTTAAATATAGATCTAATGTAAATCAATGAAATTTATATTAGCTCATAAATGTGCCCTGAAGATATGCCAAGCATACTATGAAGTACATGTAAAGAAATTTTTAAAATGGACATTTTGATTATAAAAGGGTATGTTTAAGAAACAGTTCTTTAAAAGTCACTTACAAATAATACTATTTACACCTGTCTATCAGTTTGGGGTAAATCTTTGAGTATAAAAGGCATTAAAAACTGCTAGTGTTGTTTTATTTTTTTAAACTTGCTTCTTTGATTTTGGTGATAGAATATTACTGCTACCTTTTACTTTCTTCTTACATGTAGGCTTTCTGTAGTAATACCGGGTCAAACCTTGTAAAAATCAGAGTTAATGTATCTTTTTCTAAATCTGTCTAATCTAATCTAATCTAATCTAGCGATTGACAGAAAAGACCCAGAGATTCAGAGAACCCTGAATGAGAAAATCAGAAACTCGCAGAATATTGACTATCATGTTGCGGTTTAGCTGAGCTCTAAGTAGTGACAACTGTTGACATTCTGAATCATGTTACTGTTGATTGTTCACTTTTATTGCATTAACCTGAAAGAAAAAATGAGGAATTGTACCTTAAAGGTTTTTGACAGACTGTTGTCAGTCATTCTGTTTGTGAGGTCAAGTTACATATTCCAAACTAGTTGGACACTAAAAATGAGGGTTGCTTTCAGGCTCCTTGCCTCTCAATGAGAGCTAAGCAGCGAAAAGGTGTGGTGCAGCAGCGTGCGTGACTGTAGCTCTCTGCGTAGCTGGCTTTGGTAATGGGAAAAACCACACCGGTATAGTGTTGCACCGAGGCTGACACTTGTGGCCTCCTAGTAGGTGTAAACGTTACCTGGGTGGCACAGATCCAATGCAGTCCAATGCGTTTATACCTGCAAGCTGCAGAGGAAGGGGCAAGTCCTTTGTGTGACGAGGCTGTGCAATCACCTGCCTCAGGAAGTTTTCCTCCAGATTCTAAACTACGAGGCTCTATTTTCTCTATATCTTGCTACTGGATATTCTTGTTATCCTTACGAACTCCATTGATTTCATGAATCTGTAAACAGTAAGTTCCATTGTTAATAATGAGTTGCAAGGAAGATACTTCCTTTGATCAGTTTCTTTGAATGTTGCCTTATGTTATGAGAGGACAAATAATTTACTCTTATTTATCCTGTCCATATCTTTTTAGAGCCTCCTTATATCTCGTTTTTGTTTTAGGGCCGGCCAGGTGATGACATAGGAATGATTTTGAGAACGATAGCATTGTAATGCTTTCAGCATTATTTTCTGTCTGTAGTGGGTTTGGTATGTGTGGGAGGTGTTAGTTTTTTATTCTTTTGCTATTGTTGGTATTATGAAATTAAGTTTTTTGTTCTTAATAACTCTGACCTCTTATCCAAACCTGAATAAATGTCTTTATATTTTCTCCTGGAGAAAGATATTTATTCTGAAGTAATCAATCTACAGTAAGACTGATTTCTACCATAGTTAGCAATGATTCAGACTCTAATGGTTGAATTGACATGAGTTATGTCAAGTGTCATAATGACAGTCTTACAAATGATGGCACCAGAAGACATCTGAGCAGCCTATCTGTTGGTGTGAATGTTTGGATGGAACAGCAATGAGTTACTCATTGAATGCTATCTCAGGAAAACATGGCCCTGAATTTTGTGAGGTTTACTATCTCTGTCATTTACCTTAGGTTTATGATGAGGAACAGCCTAAAAGATTGTATTAATGAAAAAATCATACCACCACACTTTTGAAATTCTTATGGTGCAGAAACCAAATTAGTTAAAACATTGCCTTTGCTCAAATGATTGTATCTGTCCAAAAGGTTGTATCTGTCATTTGCTCAGTGTTATGATTATGCCCTAAATGCTAATTTAGGAGCAAATGAGACAGACTTTTGAGTCTGAAAGCCAGAGAGGCGTATTTAAAAACCATCTCGACCTCCTCATAATTGATTCTAGTTTTGTGAACCAAATTTTGAGCATAATTTTCATCGTGGTTTCTGGAGACGTACTTCAGGGTTGCAGTGTTGTTCTTTGGGTGGGGGACTGAGCAGGGAGAAGGGGGAGCTTACAGAAATGGTGCTGCTTTTTTCACCCGCATTAAGTTATTAGACTGTATTGCCATGCTGTATGGAATGCCGTCAGCTTATCTCTATATGTAGCACAGGCATGGGCCTGTCGTTGGTATTAAAGTTAAGCCGTGTCTTCTTGATTTGAACACAAAGACAGGTGATGACAAATACAGACACTGCTATGGGAAACCTTCCTTAGGGAGAATTAGACTAATAAAATGGAAAAACAAAGGCCCATTTTGGAGACTGATGATACGTGAATGTCCAAGTTTAAGAGGGACCCAACAAGACCCAGACATATGTACCAGATTAACGAATAGAAACTGTATGCTTTGGGAAAAATTTTGAAATATTTTCTTTTCCAAACAGCACCATTTCAGTTTTGCCTAGATCAGTTTCCACCAGCTGCTGTTCCAGGAGGTGATTTTCCATGGCTAGTCAAATATCCATAGAAGGATATGTGTCGCATCTGCTCATGTTACATGATCAATGTAATGATACAGTCAATGATCCATGATCAAATGTAATGGTGTAATGTTGGCAGCTTAAGCATATGCTATCTTGTAGTTTCTCCCCAAAGGAAGCCAATCAAGCTAGGTCACTTTATATCAGATAAGAATGCGGTCTTTTGACTTCTCAAATATCTTAGTAATATGTACGGTTATGACATGTAATCTTAGACTACATCATTCATGCCCTAGTACATTGTATGATGTATTGTAGTGTAATGTGATTGACACAGCCTGATTTGCAGAGCTCTCAGTGACAAATTAGCTTGGCAAATGGGTGGGGAAAGGTCATTTCTTTGATATTATTGTCAAAGAAAAAGTCTTTTCTACGAGAGCAACTGGCTTAACAGATTATCAAGACCTGAAGAGGATTTACTGTTGGGTTAGATATAGGTCAAGAGTTTGTGAGCTTTAAAAAGTAATTACTAAATACAAGAAAAAGTATTCTGGTTGTATTCTGTGTATAAGAGTGGGTTCTGCTTCAGTGTGCTTCTGAGGTCAAATCTGGCTTGCAGGTGGAACTCAGGCACAGGGTGGAACAAGATTGAGCAGCAGCTTTGCAAAGCACAAATTCTCAACGGCTTCTGCTTCAAAGACAGCATAACTTGATCCTGTTCTCCCAAATGCAGACCCGGTATGTTCTTGTTCTGGCAGCCTGTCTGTTTAGCTGATCGCCATAGAGAGCAGCATGCTCTACTTTTTTCCCAGACACACACTCCCCTTTCAGCTGTCTTCTGTTCCTAAATCTTGGCCTGTTTTCAGTGAGAGAACTCCTGATTCTCTTCTAAATCTAGTTGAACATGTACTCTGAGAAAAAAAAAATATTGATAGATTAATTAAACCTTTCTAAATTTTGTCATTTTAATCTCTTTGAAGGAGAAAGCCCATGAGTTCATCACTGATATAGGATGTACAGACTTGAACTTTTATTTTGAAGTCTATCATTGGCCTACTAAATAACTTGAACTGTTTCGTTATCTGGTGCCACAGTTACCCTATTTATGAAGTATTGATAAAGATGCTGCTTACTTTGTAAAATGCTTTGAGATCTATGGGTTCTTTGAAAGGATTAGTTTGTATTACTCTCAGCAAACCTACTTATATTAATCAAAACCCCAATCATGCCAGCAGTCATTTGAAATTTTGGTTTTAATTCTTTAAATAAGGTCAGTTGTCTGTTGGTCTGCAAACAATACCATAGGCATTGATGTGTCTCAGAAGCCACTCCATCTCTTCCCTGCTGCAACTGCATGTTGTGGTGTTCCTCCACCCTCCTACCCCTGCGAAATCCTCCCTTCAATGTTAGTGAGCCAGACAACTGTTTCCCAAACAATCTTTGAATGACGGCTTTGTAAGCAGTTAAGTGAAAAGAGAAATCTGCTGTCAAAGCTTCTTCGTTTATTGTTTTTGCTGTCTGAAAGTGACCTTACCGAAAGCTCAGAGGGCTTGATACAAATGAAATAATTTAACCAGAAAATACATCTTCAGAAAGATGGCACTATAAAATGCCACACTTACCAGTCTTGTATTCATACCTTGCAGATTTTAATAGTTGTCATTAAAATGTAATTATATATACATGAAAGTATATATGGTTTCCAAATCTACGCAACTCAAGCATATTACTGCTGTGGTTTTACATGAAAATGCATCATGGTATTCTCAGCCAGCATCAAAATTAATACATGAAAGCAAATAATTCCAATTCCTAGGGTCATCACAACTGCACTGATATTGGGAGATCTCCCAGTAGTATAGTGGCAGAAAATAGTGGCAGCATTCTCTTACTGCTGCTGCTGTAAAGAGGGATGGATGTCCCAGAGTAAAGAGTTCTGCCATGTGCACTTTACGTATGCTCACTTAAGTAGCTCATCTGATTCCTTTGGCTATGTATGCATTTATATATGAGCAAAAGCAATAGTCTCTTTTAGAAATTTCATGACCACATAGAAATGACCATATTAACTGAGAATATTGTTTATGCTGACCACTTAAAAAAAAAAAAAAAAAAAAAAGATAATTATCTGCCATTCCTAAGCCAGGAATCAGATGTAAAGGTTCTAAAATAGCAATCATCATACACTTATGCAGCTAGATTAGCCTTAGGCTTCATGAAGGTTTCTTTTTTTGGAATGCCTTTAATTTCTGATGAGCAATGTAAAATGACCTAAGATGTACTGACAAGAAAACAGGTTTTGTTTTTTTTATTAATGTGTCATTGCAATTCAGGGATTTTTTTGGCTTATTTTTCTTGGATTTTAGCGTATGGTGTTATACAATCAAGAGAAGTTTCCATCTTTAGTATGGGATTGCGCTCTGGGATTTGCGGGAAGTAGATGTACCTGGATGTTACAATCACAACAGCTTCAATCTTAAACTCCTTTAAACACTGTAGGGGCAAGTAGGTAGGTTTAGTTGGATTACTTTTGGTTTTGTTATCATAATAGAGATTCATCTCAATTTTATATTACCTTCTGCCTTTTGAGTTGTTTTTGCACTTTGAATCTGGAGCAGCTATTTGAGAGTTTGAAGGGTGTGACTTTTCCTTATAATATCTAGCTTTTATTCAAACAAACTTGGTACTTGTATGCACTGTATAGTTTGTCCTTTATTTAACTGTCCTAACAATATTAAATCAGTTCCAAAAACCCCAAATTAATCCAAAGTTTTAAATTCATTTTAACTGAAGTTATAACGTGGCTAATACATGCAAAATCTGCAGCAGAATGTGGCATCTCTTGTTATGTTGGCAAAAGTCAGAAATCCAGTTTGTGACGATAGTAATCAATATAACAGATTCATACATTGTATTACCTGCAGTAGGGTCATATTCTCAAACAATGTCTACAGATGACGTTTCAGGTACAAGGGTGTGGATTGTATGTTTCATACAGGAAGACATATAGGGTAAAATTAACTCCATAAATATGCTGGATAGGTGGATAAACAAAATTGAAAAATACTTTCTCCCAAATGTTTTGTACAAACAGTTACTGGAGAAGATGCAATTTGGGATTATCTTCAACATTCAAAAAAAAAAAGACTATATTCCCTATCTCGGAGTGTTTTGGTTTAGGCCATTCTCTAATTGTTTACTCCATTTTAAATTTCACATCACCACTTGTTCAGACCACGTGGTGATACTTATTTCTATCTGGTCAAAATAAAGAGCTCTTTATTCTAACTTCAAAGAAGGAAATACGTAAAAAAAATACTGCTCAATCAGTTAAGGATCAAAACTTTCATGACTTTTGTTTTTCCACTGCAGCTTGTTCTTTTTAACAAGACCTGTATGCACTAATTTGCAGTGGAGGATTTAATGGATGAATGAAGTTCCCATTTACTGTTCATCAACTATCCATGAACAAACATTTTTACCAGTTTGTTTGTCATTATTTCACATATTTAAGTTCATAAAAACAATTCAGTGTATTGTTTTACAGTTAGCTGTTTACATTTTTTAACTGATCAACTACATCTTAGAATATTGTTTCCCTTCTCTGATTAGATCACTCTTAGGTCAAAAAATGTTTTCAAAATTACTAGGTATTTCGAGAAGTTACTGTTACACAGATAGATACTGCCAGTGTCACAATTTCATTTATCACCTCACTAGAAGGAAAGTTACCCCACTCTAGACATCTATTCTGTTAAGTAAATGCAACATAAAATTCCATTAAGCAAACTCAGTGAAAATATGCCTTCTATATCCCTATACACAGGGTTAGTAATTTTGAAATTTAAAGCATGTTTCTATTCTCATTCAAAAGGACAACGTCACACTATCATTAAAATCTGGCAATCTCAAACACCCTAAGGCATTTTCTCTTATTGTCTAAATAGCATTGATACATTTATGTGTAGGATTTGTCTTCCTACCTAAGTTTCGATACAAGCTGAGTCCATTTACACTGTTGTCAACTTAATCCTCTGTGAATGGTTTATACAGCTTATCACTTTGAATAATCAGTAGTTCTTAAATACGGACTTAAATTTAAGCATGACAGTAACATGTGAAGGTCAAGCAGTTGATGGAATAGGTAAGTACTGGGATATTGAAATTTTGCTGAAATGATGCATGTTCTTGAATGGTGCCTAAATTATTTAACTTTAAACATCCAAGTTTTGGTGTACAGTGTATAACCTTGATTGTTAATTTAAAAATCAGTTCAGGTTTGTAAATATTCTAGAAGAATATAAACCTGAAGACTTCATCTGGTTCATGAAGTTTAAAGGTACCGGGGACTCTTGTGTAATCTGCTTTGGCTACCTACACTGCATGGACCTTTATGTTTCAGTCAGTTATCTGCACATGAAAACTGAGGCCTTTAGGTTTACATGCATCTTTTACAGAAAGATCCTAGGCTTGACTTGAAGCCATCAAAAATGGTGAATTTACTATTGTCCTTAGTACTGTTTGTTTTTTTCCTGCAGTTAATCATAACTGCTGTTAAAGTAGTGTCTTTTATATTTGAATTTTCTGGCCTCAACCATTGGTTCTTCCCATGTTTTCACAATTCTGGAACTTTTTCTCATCCCAAAGGGACACCGCAGTGAAGTAATTTTGGGGTATTCTGTTTTATGATTGGAATAATTTAAAGTCTCTAAGTCTCTGCCATTTTTTTCCACTAGTTCTTGAAGAAACTTTTTTTCTGCATCATGTCTAACTTCCACATTTTGCTAATATATAAACATCACATCTAATCACATTTCTAACTTTTACTTACTGTATAGATCCATGTTGGTAAATGTGCAGCTGAAACATTATTTAGCAAATATTCCAATGTTGTGATTTTTTACTTGCTATTCAAAATGATATTAATAAAGTCCTGTTCTTGGGTGACTAAGCAAAAAATTGAAAGCCAATCGAGAAAAGAATTTTCAGTCAAGAAGGAGAAAAGTCTTGCTGACCCATGCATTAACATAGTAAGGTTATGAATGGTGGCCTCAGGCAGATAATTACATGTGGAGTGATGGGAGTAGGCTACTGGAAATACTTATAAAAAACTGATGAGTTGCTAACATATGCTATAAAACATCAACTGCATCAGTAGCTTTTAGAATACAGGAAACTTTGAAATATTGACACAAATATGCTTAGAATGGCTATAAGGGATGCGAATCAAAAAAAGGGGGAGCTATAAAGCTCTAAATAAGAGGCAAATTAAATTGCTGGTGAAGTTCTTTTAACTGAGCTGACTCTTATTAGACTGAATTCCTGTAAAAAGTCTAGTGCATAAAAATAAAGCAAAAGTGTAACTGAAACTACTTTGTGTAGCATAACATCTTTTATTTCAGTTTAAGTAAAGGACAGTTTGAACAGCTGCAGTGGAATTTTTATAAACAAGTGACTCACTAGTACTGGACAAAATGGTAGTAGTACAGATCTGAAGCTGTTCCAATGATATTGGAAAATGAAAATAAGATACCAAGAGTATGTGAAGAAATAAAAGACAGTTTAAGAGGAGGGGGTTTGCCTGAATAGGAGTTTCAAGACTAGAATGTCAGTGGTAAACAGTTTAAGAAAAGCAAACATTTCTGCAGATACCTCTTATGGGTTTTTGTTTCGTCTTGTAAAGGGGACCACAGGAGTAATGTCACTAAGGTTGCTCTGAACTGCTATAGCAAGATAAAATTCTATTGTAATGTAAACCAGATGTGTAGACTTTATGGGGCCTTGCTCACATTTTCAACCTATCCAAATAATAGTTTGCTCATATAATTTTTTGGTGCAAGTCCTAAACTTTAATGAGAAAGAAGCTTGCTTCCAAAACCTGTTGGTGAAGAGGGGGAACAGTAACCTAGCCAAGCACTACCTGAGAATTGCAAACCAAGAGAAATTTTGCAAGGGAAGGTTCTATTTGCTACTATTTCCTGGTGCGCAAGGAGGAATTACTGGGTGAAAGATACCACATTTGCATATCAGCTGTAAGGCACAAAAGCATACAGCTCTACAGTGATGAGAACATTTTGGTCAAAATGATGCTCTTCGAAATAAACTTGCTTCAGGTTTTCCATAAGTAAAATTCTGCTGTCCCTATCCAGGAATGAAAGGAGGAAGGTACTATGCTAAATGTGTTTGAAGTCAGAAACTCCTTGGACAATGCTACTACGCTCTCCTACTGGGCTGTGAACTGGAGCAAAAGTCAGGAGAGTGTACATGCCATTCACTTCCTTTCTCTCTCTTTTTAATGCTCTAGCCTTTAGAATACATCTTGATATGATGAATTACGACCTAAGCCACTTGGGCCACAGGTTCTGCTCTAAGTATTTTGCAAGGAAGTTGCAACTTTGCTGAAAGTATAGAAAACACAGCACAAAGTTCTTCAAAGTAGTTGATAAAGCTGTGATCATGGCCTCTGGTGCTGGTTCCTTGTTGCTGCAAGACCAGGAATTTTCATCCTTCAGCTCATAGCTGGCTGAAATCTGAGCTCTCCTGGTCTTGGTTGGCTGAAATCTGAGCTTCCCTAGTCTTGGACAGCAGTGAGGGTGAACTGTACAAGTCAAGTGGTTATTGCAAGTTATTATGCTCTCACAGCTTTAAATTTATAGCCACAGCACCTCAGAAGGAGAGAGTAGATTCTGTGAGAGAAATAGCCAGCATTACTGGTTTTCCCACGTCTGTTCTGTATTCCCTCTGTACCCTCCATTAAGACTTTTTATTTGTTTGTACAGTGGGGATGCTGGTGTGTCAAGGATATCTCAGGCATTATTTAATTCCACAAATTTCTGAAATCTCAAGCCAATGTGTTTGTTAAATCTTGAAAAGGAACTTCTAGATTATTTAATTTAGCCATTACTCTAGCCAATGGCATGCGACAGAAGAGCAATGCAGAAATGGGAATGCATCGTTAGTGTTTGAACATACATGAAAAAGTAGGATTAGTTTATGATTACTTTATTGTTACATGACTCTCAGTTGAGTTTTCAAAAATCTTAAATTCATTTGGTACTAAGAAGTATTTTCAACTGCACATGTTTTTCTTCTGTAATGGCCAAGTGTAATCCAAAGATTTAATTCAGACAAGTGACCACAAATATTGATAACTGCCCAGGTAGCAAAAACACTTTTATTTATCTAGAAAGTGGACAAGAGAAACCATTTGAATTTTGAAATTATAAGACAATGTTCATAGTAAAAATGGTGGTAGGTTTTCCTAGTCTTTTTAAAAAATATTTCTTTGGCAAGCCTGGTCCAAATCAGGAAGAACAGTCACAAACAATAATTTCAAATAATGAAAATAAACTTAAAAGGCCATTAGTACCTTAAACAAAGTTTATAGGTATTCCTTTTGAACCTAATATTGAATTGTTCATGATTCCAATAATAAAAACCAAATGAATTTTATTCTCCATCTTCCTATTCATCACTGCACATGTGACACCATAGCTGTACTTCTTCATTTATGGTCTTAACAGACACACAAGAGAGCAGTACAGTACCTTGCACCAAACGATCCAGTTTTGACCAAAAAAAATAAAAATATTAATTAACACTGGACACACTAGCTGAGCAAAAAGAACACAGTCCTGTAATTGGTAAGTAATACAGATTTACCAGTGACACATCATGTTAAGTGATATAGATACCAACTGACAGATAACAGGTTTTAAAAGTATGAAGTTGTTCTTCATTTACTGGCAAATGGATGTATAATTCAAGAGAGCTTTTCTAACATATCCATGCATGAAAGCATTGCTTTATGGACCCGATTTGTAGCGCATTTTAACCATGAATGGGACATCAGAGTTTCCATAATGTGGGGGAAGTAGAGTCCAGTTCTTCTAAGTACAGTTAATAAAATATCTGTTTTTAACAATATTCAGAAATTGCACATAGTACCCAGAGATCGTCATTACCTCTTGAAAAAGAGATTTTGGTTGTGAGTCTTAATTGCCATAAATGCTTAGAAAATGGGGCCTGGTCCCTAGCATTGCTGTACCACATGAGGTAAAGAAGGAGGAATATGTTCTTAAAATAGTTGATAACTATTTTTATGTTACCAATGACCAGCTGTCTCAAAATGCCGGTAGAAGGTTATTTTCATCTATACCCCTCATTTCCAAGAAACATGTTTCTGTCATCTCAACAAATGTTAGTAAAACACAGCCTTTTCAAAATACCTATTAAAGAATCTCTCTGTGATCTGAATCAGCTGTACAGCTGTATATCAGATTTTTGCTTGCCCCAGGTCATTACTAGTGGCAACTCTCCAAAACTAGTTAGTGTTATAGTTCAATGGACAGCAAATATGAGGCTTTATATGAGAGAATTTTCTGCTGTTCTTTGGACAACAACATGTCATTACTTGGGAATGTGGTATTTATGCTGCTGTTTTATAGCTGTGAAGTTTTAAGCCATTACTCGTCCCGAAGCTTGGTTCAAATAGATGACAGCTAAGTGGCAACACACATTCTCCTACAGTTGGAAACTCTAATCCTAATAAACAGTTCTAACTGGTGTCTGAACACAAAATATTGTGAGTCAACAAACATGATAAATTTCATAAATGGAATGTTGGCTTAGATAATCAACTGAAACCAACTTTATTGTTAAATCCCCTAATATGTAAAGCTTTTAGCTTTCTGAGACACACAGGCTGATATGTTACAATTTTTACTTTAATTTTTGTTCGCCTACTTGTTTTTATGATGTAGTCAAGTTACAAGGGTAAGAAACATCCTACATTTACATGTGCAGGAACAGATCAAAGCAGTTTAAAAAGCAGTATTGATATTTAATTTCATTAGCTTTCTCTTACTTATTGTGGTATTCAGGCTTGGTTTCTCCTTATACTTACAAACACACCATCACCAAACAGTCCACCACACATTTTCCTACCCTCGTGAGCTCCAAGAAAACTGCACTGCAGGAATTCATCAATGAAATGAGCAGCAGTCTGAAGGCTGTACCACATCTGCACTAGAAACTGGATTTTAGTTATCATCCCACCATTGCTGCTGTATCCTGGCTTGCCACAGATTCTTGCGTTTATTCTGGCTGTCAAAGCAGCAGAAAGAACATTGATTCTAGGGAGGAATTTATGCCTTCTGGGCACTAGGCACCATGCAGAGAATTCTAAGTCATTCCTGGAGAGCTTAGACATCAGCACAGCAGAGGTATTGATCTACTGTGGCTGGATGTCAGCTTGATCCATTGATAAGGATATCAGCAGTCAAAATATAACCACAGTTTTAAGGTTTTGAGGGTGTGGGAATCCAAACAATGACCCTTTGAAAGGTGCTTTTTGGAGGAAGATTGTCTTTTACCAGAGTTTCCATGCAGAGATTTATAAGGCGTGATGCTTGTTTTGGAATTTGTTAGTGTTCCCTTTTCTCTTTCAATTAAAAGTGTATGCAATTAGTGATAGAAATAGAACAATCAATGTTATGTAAAGAACTGGCCTACTCATATATTTCTTGGAGCACGAGAAAAAGGGGAAAAATCAGCCAAAGAAGCTGATATTTTTGTTATTTACAGCATACTTAAAAATTCTTGTTCATTTAAAGAAACTGTCACTGTAATTTTGGTGGATATTGCCTAAAAGGAGAATGTTATTTGGGCATTTTTTTCATACACTTGAGGTATTATGACTAGCTGTACTTTTTGGCATTGTATCACAGTACATTAAGTAAGTTCAGGTTACCTGTAATCTTTGTATCACAAATGATCTAGTATGGGTCATAAATTCTGTAAATTTGAGGTTGCCTAAAATAGAGAGCAAGATAATCAGTCACTCTCATAACCTGATCAAGCCTGGATAATCACAAAAAAGAGTTGTGACAGGAACTAAAGGAAAATATGGTTCACTTAATCCTTTATAAATGGATAAACTCTTGCAGCTTTAAAGGAATGACCCTTTCAAAGCAAAATAATCAAATCCTTCTCTTGTCAGTTTGGTGAGATTTATATATGGCAGCTGATGATTTTTTAGCAATATTGTCAGTCTGCTTTTCAGATCAATGCCAGTGAAATATTTTGTTTACGATTTAACCTCCATTTCCCCTAGAATTTGAGAGTTTTAATACCAAAAGTAGTTACGTCTAACTCTATTGATCCAGTGGTAAATTAAATGGCAAACAAAAGCAATTGTATTGTTTTGTCAAAATGCTCTCAATAGGGAGCAAAATTCTTTATTAAAACAGGATATGTTGCACTGAAATGAAAAGAAAGTTTCATTTCAAGAATGATCTTTCAAGAAAGCAGAGAAAGACCTTCACATAGCTAGATTTATTTGATGGGAATAGTACAAAGGTAATAAAACTGAAATTGTATATTGAATTTCTTATCCCTAGTATAAAGACAAAAGACCCCCAAAAAAGTATGAAACTTACCTAAAATGCACATTGGTAATTTTATTCAACAATGTATTTTCTTTTTTCTTCAAGTAGTTAATTGATAACTTTTCTATTTGGAATTATTTGGTTTTATTTATTTTTGTTTCCTGCCAAATCCTCTATTGATCTCTGAAATATTGTGTGTAAATTATATATTGTGTATAAGTTATATATTCACAGTGAGATTGCTATGACACAAGGACACAATGAACACTTGGATAAAGAGCTTCAGAAGAAAAGGAGGGTCAATCTATTAAATAAAATCTATTAAATAAGTAAAAACTTTTAAGGAGGTATTTCCAATGTGGAGTAAGTTATTATTTCAGCCACGTACAAGATTAACATAATTGGAGAAATTACCAATTTAATGGGTTGATAAAATCATGACAGTGATTACTAATCATATTAATTCCACTTACAGGTTTACTTGCCAAGGGCTCTGAGGTCAGTGGGACTTTAGGCATTGTTTTCAATAGGAGAAGAACAGACTTTCAGAAAAATAAGGAAAGGCATATAAAAGTTTCTTCTTATGTGGCATGATAACTCTATAAAAGACCAAACAGTTAATATAAAAAAATACTGTATGTAATAGAAAAGAATGATTTTAAATGATTTCTTGATCACACTAACTTGAAGGACTTGCATCAGTACCACCCTCTTAACAAATCTCTAGAGGTCCAGGTTTGTGCAGCTTACAAAAACTGATTGCTATAGAGTTCATCCATTTGTAATTATTTTCTTTAAGATGGCATTGGCTATTTAAGCTTGAGGCAACATGAAAAAATTGATTTTTTTATGATGAAACTCTACCCGCTACAAATAGGACATCATGATTCCTTTTAAAGATAATCATCTGCCTGTGTCTCTGCAAGCAAAATCGTTGATGCAATAAATAAACCCCCCCAGCATAAATAACACATTTGTAAATCCTACATTTTCAATTCTTTTCACTTTTAGGGGTATTTTTTTCAAAGCAATTTTTTTAAGTTCCCTGAAATACTATACTGTGACTCTGAAGCCCTGAGTGGGAAGTGAAGCAGAGCTACATCTCCCTGCAGGAGGACTAGACGGGCTGTGACTCGGACTAGCTGTTTCCCACTGCTGCAGTTCTTTGTGCAGGTTGTGTGTTGACCTAGTGGCAAAGCCCTGTCTCCATACCCTGGGAGCGATGTCAGTGCTCCATGAATTTTCAGGCATTCCATTACCTGGAAACTCAAGAAAAAAATCCTGTGTTCAAGTTCTTTTAAATTAAAGCTATTCGGCATTTCAGCAATCTGAGAGCAGAATTTTGAAATTCATTGAGGAGACATTTCTGAAGTCAGGCATATACCTGTTGGTGATCTTGTAAAAAGCTATGTAGGTTGGGCAAGTTGCAAAGGCTCTGAAGCAAAATATGTGCCTGTGTGATAATTCTTAGTGATAATATTCTACTATAATATTATAATATAATATTCGGATAAAATTTCCCAATTTACTGCGCAGGTGTGTGGGGGATATATTCTGTAATATTGGGTGCATAATAATTAAAGGACCCTCTCCTGAAATCTTTCCCTTACACAGACAAATGCACAAAAGTAGAATCTGGCTTGAATCAAAGGAATGGTTTTGCTGTAGAAATTTGCTCAAATCCACCTCAATCCTTCTCAGCAATTTTGCGGTATTTCTGGGTTGCTGAGCATTGATTATGGTGGTTGTGGCTACTACAAGTGGAAAAATCCTCATGCACATACCCTAGCTTTCCCTCCTTCTCTAGCAGGAGCAGCACCTCTCTGTATATAAGGCTGTCTTAAGATGTCTGTAGGAGGATACAGATAAGAAGGTCTCCGTAAGAAGACTGATCAGGCTAAGGTGGTCACTTCCCCATTTCCAGAGGGCCAAGAAAAGCAAGGTGTCTGCCTCATTTTGAGCCTGCTGCCTGCCGTTGCTGTCTACTTTGTCCACTGAGCTAGCTCTGAGTTTGTCTGCTTGTGGTGGTTCCCGGGATGGGGATTTGTATCTACTTAGAGAAATAATAACATGAAGAAGACAGAGGAGCTCGTGACACTAAAATGTTTTTTAAACTTACATTTCTTTGGTTTGGCATTTATTAAGATTCAGTTACTAGTGAAATTAGTACTGATTTTGTTACTATACACAATGGAAGCATTGTACTTAAAATAGTGAAATTTGTGGTTTTATTTCTATTTCTATTTCTCTTACTAAGTATTTTTTTTTCTAGTTCAACAAGGTAAGCTGGAAAACTGCCCTGACAAACCTGTTTAATGGGCAGTAGAGACCTGAAAAGTTGTATTTGATTCAAGAGATGAGGGTGAAAAGATGAGAGAAATTCTAATGTAAATGACAACAGGTATCAACAAGATTATATACCAGTATTGAATTAATATGTAGTTCAACTTCAGAAAGATTAAATGTATTCTGGCATTTGGCCACATAAAAACAGGGTGCTACAGTTCAAGAAATTAAACTGTCATTAAAGAATGCTTAGAAATACCTTGTAAAAAATATTAAAAAATAACAATGGAAATAATGAGTGGGGCAGGGAAAATAAAGAAAACTAAAACAGAATGCAGATTACAGGCTTTATGAATGTTATCTGTATTTATCACTCATACTAAATAAGAGCAAAAGCCAAGCATAACATCATTCAAAACAAGCAGCCAAATTGTCTACCCTATAAATGTGAAACGTTACAGAAATGTTTATGCAGAGAGCTCATATTTTAGGAGCAGGCATTACTTATCAGTTTATTTTCTTTTGCTTCTCAAGGTGATTTCTTGTTGATACTGATAAACTCTGTTCTGTTTAGCATGCAGACAAGAACATTACCTGGAAACTTGCAACTGTACCTAGCCCTATGGCAGGATGAAATGAAAATTTGTTCTTGCTCTTTCCACAGATCTTTTTGATGTGAATAATGAAGCCAACAGAAGAAACAGGTTTACTGTTTCATAGAAAATTCAGATTTTTTCCTAATTTTGATTTTGGTCTAGATCTGCTTAAAGTTGCAATTTCAAATTTCCCTATTAACTGAGAGCAGGCGGAATTTCATTTTAAAAACACCAGAACATGTAATGAAGCAGACTCTGCAGCTTCATTGGTATTCTTGTCAGTTTTACTGCTGCTATTGGCAGAGAAGCTGACAAGAATACCAATGTCACTAAGCAGGCAGGTTGTTCCCAAAATCTATAATTCTGGGCAGTTTATCCCAAAATGACCACATTCTAATCCACACTCTTTCCTTTGAAACTGGAGTCTTGAAATGCTTTACTTTTTTTCTTTTTTCTTTTCTTTTTTTTTTTCTTTCTCCAGAATCCCTGACTCTGGAGCAGGTGGACATTTCCATCACTGGGAAACTGTACTTTCAGAAACACCAGCATTCAGATAGATTGGCTAGATAGAATATGTGGTACTGTCCCATAGTCACAGAGCTCAAATTTCTGCCATTAACAAGGGTCAATGTCCTTCAGAGTTTCAGCAAGATTTTTCAGAACTCTTCCTGACCTCAACAGATTTTATTACTCTCACTGATGGAGTGAGTTGCCTCTGCTTAGGGGTCCCATGGTTTCTGAACTCCAAGATACAAATTCTTGGTCATTATAATGCAGAATATATCAATGCTGCTCAGGGTTTGGAGATTTTTGTATCAGAACATGCAAATTTTCATTTATTTTTATCCTCTTTGGTGAACCCTTTGTCTCCAGTGAGAGAAAAGAGCAAAGGTGGTGACAGTGCCACCTGAAAATAGCCAGCAGCCTGTTAGTGTCATTCCATGCTCCAGCTCTGCCTAAGTCTACAGAGGCAACCTCATTTGGCTATATTTTGCTTCTGGGTTGCCTGCTTCTGGCCAGTCATTACCTACATTACAGGACGTTACCTACAGGACAGATCATAGGAACTCTTTAGCAATCAACTGTGTAGAGCAACTGAAAAAAGTCTTTGCAAGAGAATGCTGAGGTAGAAATAAAGACCCAAATACAGTTACACTGGGACACTGGGGAAGCATCTGGAGTAAATGTCCTGAGAGTTGCTGTAGTGAGATGCGCCCTTGAAATATTTTACTAATGAGCCTGTGTGACTGAGTTAAGGTTTTACTTGGCTTTCTTCACATACTGTAAATATTCTTCTCCAGTCTTCTCTAGGTTATGATCACTCTGTGTTCATTACTGGCATGTATATGTTTGATGAATCTATGAATTAGATATCAGAGAAAAACTAAAGACCTGTAACAAAAACCAGCTTGGTCACTTTTGCTTTCAATATAGACTCCCTGCCTCTTTAACAGAAAAAAATTTAGTGCTGTACCAGTGTAGGCAGATCTTTTTTAAGAAGGTGCCTCCTACCAAAATAAGAGTAAAGCTGACATTTTGACTGTTGGTCCTTCTAGCTGAGGAACAGATTACTAAAAATACTTTTAATTATAAAAATCGCTTAGGTGTCTTATGCTATGAAAAATAATATTTTATGGAGGGTTGAGCAGTGCACATTCAACAGGAGAGTTCATGTAGATTAATCTGCCCACTGGGATGCCAGTCAGCCAATTTGATTCTTTCAGTGGTTTACCAAGTTCTGATGTGCTTAGCACTGAATTTGACTTACCGTCAAAGTTCTGTAAGTCAAGTGGGATTGATACTCTTATAACAGCTCCACTTGTTTTTCTTTTCCCTTTATTTAATTAAATAAGAGAGTTAGTGAAATTGCATTTTCTATCTTTGCTGTGCAGACCAACAGAATAAGTATAAAACTGTCATTGATGTGGTATGAGCTCACGATTTTAATCTAGCTGGATAAATTGGACAACTATATATTTTATGACAGTCACAGTAGCTAGCCTACAGGAGTTGTTTGAGAAGCATAAATTAGCCATATGTCTAGGTGTTTCATTAACAAACATCTTAATATGAACATTGATCTTGTTGAATATGGCATCTCAGCTATAATAACAATGTTTGAGTTGTTCTATTTTGCTTAGATGTGCATTTTCATTTTCAGAAGATATCAGAGTTATTGAGCCTTCAACAAATAAACCATGTAAGGAGAAACTAACTATAAGAGCCAATGCCTCGTCTGCTGTAAATTAGTATGGACTTGCTGATTTCAGAGAGGAGGATCCTGCTGTCCATCTCCATGTGAAAATACGTGCATAGTGGCATGCAAATAGCCCTATCAACTTAGATCACACTATGAGGCCCTGTCTTCTGCTCAGTATGGCAGTTGCCAGTTGAGAAATAAATTATTTGTGTATAGACAGGACTTAAAAGAGCTGTGGAGCACTCTAGTAGTGCTCGGATAATGTTCTATGGTTCAGGAACAATATCAGAGATGATTCAGAGCAGCAGTGTACTTGTAATTTGCATGCGTCAGACTTGACTATGGTGGGACTCCAGACAAAATGACTCCGTTACCTAAATGCTAACCTGCTGCTCTTATGCCATTGATACTGGTATAGACATAGATACACATATATTATCCTTAAATAGAAGACTGAAATTTTCAAAATTAAAGCTATAACATTTAAAAATAAATAGAATACTATGTAGCTCAGGGTCCATCTGTTTGAATCAAAGATGCAGAAGTTCATAGGATGAAATACTTACGTGGAGCTTTTAAAAGGGCAATTTTATGACCAATAATTAACACTTGAAGCTATATAAACTGAAATAATGAACATACTATAATTTTAAAGAGTAAAAGCTAATTGCCTTTTGAGGGGCAGGGAGCAAGAAGAAATTCCTTCCCTACTAGCATTTCACAGGTTGCTTGGAGGTAATGATGAGCCTCCATCAAGGAAGTCATCATCTTTCTTTCTTTATGACCTATATAGACCTCAGTAGTGGTTCATAAGACTTAGCAGGGACATTTATACCTCTTCAAGATAGATAGAAGCAAAGCTGTGGACTCAGTAGCAAGTATTGTAGCCAACACAGGATAATCCATCACTCAGATAAGTGAGCAGCCTGTTGTTACTTCCTATTCTCTCTAATAAGGACTTGACAGACAAGAAATTATACTATGCGGTATCTAAGCTATAAAAAGTTTACTGGAACTGTTGGTAGATTAATTGAGCTTTGGTTTGTGCTATTTCCTGCATATGTCTAATGCTCTGCATGTTTCCGTTCTTTTCCCCTGATATCAGATTTACCAAGAGGACAATCAGTTACTAGATGGACTGGTTGTCTGACACACATTAGCAAATTCACCCTTTTCTCTATAACTCAAAAGAAAAAAAGGCATAGACTGATGTCTTAAAAAGCATGTAGTATGTTAAACTGGCAATGTTTGGGTAGACAGATATTCTCAAACTGTATTAAAATTATCAGTGAATCAATACTTTAATGAAGTGTTGAAATTAACTCTCACTTTAATGAAGGCCATGGAAGACTAAGCTTGGTGTCCAAATCTATTCATCCATGGTAAATATTTCTCAAGATGCTGCATCTGAGGTAGGAATGAATAAATTAATTCACAATGCTGAAATATTAGAACTTGGCTTTAAGAAAAGAATATTAAAAGATTTCATTATATAAGCATGCAGCACACTCTTCTCAATTTCAAGAAGAAATTGATCATTTCTTCTCAATGTTCCTTATAAAGAAAAATCTCTTGTCAGCATTCAGTGCTCGTTAACAGTTACAGTTTTCTGAGAAATCAATACTTATTCCAGAGAAAGTGGCTGAATTTGGAATGGGATCATTTCATTTCTTTAAATCAGAATATGAAATCAGTTATTTGCAAAACAGTATTTACCACTTAATGGAATCTGTGTCTGTTTCTGCTTTCTACTATGATACATTTTTAGATCTGAATTTTTATTTGGTTAACTTGTCTTTGATTCCTTATTGTGGTTTATTCTCCAGTTAATGTCTTTTGTCATGAACTTAAGCACAGACATGATCGGTTTCTTTTGATTATTTTTCAAATAGTGGAAGAAACCGTAAGTAATACTCAGCCTGAAAAAATCTTTCCAATTTTGTCTTGCTTATTCTGATATACTTTCAAAAATTACAACTCAGTTCCATATCAAGCATTCTCAAAGTTAGAAATGGAGCTACTAATAGCTTGGACACATTTTCAAATCCTCTTAATTCCAGCATTTAGAGAGAATGATTTTATAAGAATATACATGTTTCCATGATTTCTATACCTCATACAATGGAATATATCCTACAGTTGTTAACTCTTTCTTTTCAGATTAATAGAAATTATAAAAATATTTTTAAATATCTTCCACATCAAGTGATGACTTATGTACTTCATGATATGCAGTATATTATCAGGCTAGTTAGCTGGAAGCAAATAGTCAATTTTTTATTAATTTGTGAACAAGCAACATTAGTAATCACAAATGATGCTGATGATGCAAATGCAAAAAAATGCTTGTTATAAAATTAAAATCACTGACAGTATACCAATATTGTATTTTGAAAAATTCCTAATGCAGCTTTATTGCTGTCTTGAAAATGATCTAGCAAAGATTATTGCTCTTTCAACTGTAATAACAGACAACCATTTGAAATATTTGGTATTTCCATGGTGAGCCGCATAGAAAAGAAAGTTTAAAAATGCTTCCTTTTGCTATACATAATTTCTTATATGCTACAGAAGACTTACGGGTGAATTTAAACGAAAAAAACCCAAACTTGTTTGGGTTTATGTCACTGTCATCTAATTAACATAACTGTTTTAATTGTTTCTGTAGATGTTATTGTGTCACTTTACAAAGGTGTATGCATTTTATAGACACAAAAAATGTTTTAAGAATTCTGTTCTTTCATGTCATGCTAGAATTGTTTTTATGTCCTCCATTTGTCTTATGTTTTATATCTGAAAGACCAGTATGAGCAGTTGAGAAGCTTATTCTGCATAAACTGCAGTAAGCATTATGGCAGATTTTCTGACTTTATTGATCCTTGAAAGATTGTATGTACACTCATCCTAGAAAGCGCAAAGTCGCTTTTCTTCAGGAGTTACATCCAGATTGTCACAAGTCTGGTTGCAATTTATTTTAGACAATTAAAAGTACTAATTTAGATATACTTATTTAGCTACAATATGACATCCTTCTCATTGGCCCAATCCACTGTGGTATAGAGCAAATAGCAGATAGTGTGCTCGCCAACAGCTGAGGTAAATACATACGATAAAATCATATTTAGATATGAAATGGTTCAAGATGTAGGGCAATTTTTGCTGGTAGTCAACAATGTCGATTTACCTATTTTTGCATCTCATTGGTAGTTGAAGCAGGATCTGTTAGTTGAGATGCTATATAAATAATAAATACTCTTTGAGACTGAGGGCACTGCAAGGTGTTGTAGCCAAAAAGTGGCTTTCAAAAAAGATTCCTAAAATGTAGTCATACAGAGGTCTCACAGAATCAGAATATTGTTCACAGTTGGTTTCAGGTCTTCATTCCTCTCTGGACAGTTTTTCAGTCTTCAGACAGTATTCTCAGTAGAAGCAGAAGAATTCTGCAGTGTTTTCTGTGAAGGAGTGATGCAGGTCAATTCTCTGAAACTCTTGATTTTCCTTCCAGTTCTATTGAGCAGTTCTGATATTCTGCACTTGAATCAGTAGCTCAGAGTGCACCGCCAGCACAGAAGAGGGATGCCCAGTTTGAGTAGAATTCCTCCCAGATCACAGGTTACTTAGACTGGATGAAGTTTTCCAAGAACTCTGATGAGGCCTTTCCTTGGATATTTCCAGGTTCTGAGCAGAGAAGCCAGTTTTCTAATGGCTATAAGACTTTATCCTTCACAGAACAGTCAATGAGACATTGAAGAATATTAATATGCACACATGGTAAACATTTGCATCTTATGAAATTGCTAATTAATCTGTGTAGCAGTTTTCTTCCATACCATGCCATTTCCTTCCCAGGCTTACAAGTAGAAAAACAGAGGCCAGACTAACATCACAGTTTGACAGGCAGAATTTCAAATGTAGACCTACATGAATTATACTTACTTCATAGGTACAAAGTCAGTAACGCTTCAAACCACTGGGGTAAAGCTACAGATCATGGATTTGTGTTTCGTTACTAGTTTTTCTTTAAAAACTAAGTTTCTTCAGGCTGCATTTTACACTGAAAACAAGGTTTAAGTCAACAATATATTGGTTAGTGTTGCTTTGAAGAGGTTTGATTGATTCATTCATCCCTTTGCTCATTCAGTGACTGAAATAAGTTATTTCCCTTAAAATGATGGGTTTGTCATCACCCTAAGGGACAAAGTAATCTACTTTTCTTTTGGTTTCTCATTGAAAAAGTAGAAATAGAAGGAACTGAGGAAAAAATAAATTTAAGTCTGTGTTTCATTTTGGTTTCCAAGCACTGGGAAAAATACTTCTAAAATTTATTTTTCCCTTTTTTTCCCCTTCACTTTAGGCCTTGAATGAAATGCTTACCTTTCCAGCCAGTAGGTGGGCAATAAATATTCCTTTAGAGTGGGGGAGGCAGTATAATGGGTCTGTAACAGCAGTTGTCTCCATCTGTTGCCATTTCCTCGTTTTTCATTGTAATTTTCCTTCAGTGTGGAGTTGCTGTACTTCTCTCCCTTTCTGACCACACTCCTCTTTTATTCTGGATAGGATCTTGGATAGGAAGACAGATACAGCTTGTGATGGAGGGAAATAGCTCTTTGTGCTTCCTTTTTGAGCCCTGACAGCAACTTCTGGAAAGTTATTAGATTTTTTAATACTACTCTTTAATCAGCTAAACTTGCAAACAGACTGGGAAAGAAAAAGATGCAGTGTAGTAATATTAAATGTTATTAAGAAAACCAAATCAAGAGAATATTGAGAATTACCAAACTAAAGTGATTTTTATTGACTTCTATAGTTCACTTTCTATACATGTAACTAGACCCTAAGCAGAAACTAGAAGTTCCTGTGGCCTATCAGAAATACCCTGTGTGGTCTTAATATTTCTCTAAGGTTCATTGAAGAGAGCAAAGCCAGAAAAGATCACGGAATATTGCTGAGATGGTTAAGCTGCAAGTTTTCCCTTTATACTTCAAGTAGGCAAGCAAATACTTCTTATAACTTTCTATGTTCTTTTGTTAAACAACGTTATATGAGTAATCACTCTTTCCCTGCAGATCTTTAAAGTATCAGAAGAAAAGTACAGATAATTTAAAAACTGTTTTCTTATACCAATGAACTGTATGAAGTATGTCCTGTGAGCAGTGCTGACAGACTTGACGTATCAAAACTGACGTATCAATGAGTTATTTGCCTGGGATCTTGTTGTAAGGAAAATTGAATACATAGATTTTCAGAAGGGAAACCAACCAGTAATATTTTCTAACAGGAGAATCATGATCTTTAATTCTTATCTGTGAGAAGTTGCCATTTTGTGTATTGTGATTTACCTTGACATTTTCCCAGACATGTATTTGTTACTGGCAAATGCTGACCAGTGTAAACTTAGGTCCTAAAATCCACAAAATGGCAAGTAGTATTTTTAAATAGTTTTGCTGTTAGAAAGATGAAGGTAACTTTCATTGTTAAGAAGAAACCTTCCTGCATCACACAGATTAGGGATAGTAGTGCTAAATAACTCTACAGCCCTTCATTGTTCAGTCTTTGAGCTTTGCTTGCAATTAAAATGCAACTTTTCTGATATTCTCAGTAAAGCTGCCCAAAAATTGTATCCATGCAGATATAAATAAATACTATTAATGCTTTCACCCTCTATCAGAACTCTCAGTTTTCATAATCTGCAGATGGGTAGCACTGGAAAAAAATGGAAATTAATTAGAGTTATGACTGGAAATTTAAGCTTTGAGATAAGAGATTGTTAGCAGGTACACTGAGCTTCAAAAGTAATGTACAGAGTGCTAGGAAGCTGGCAGCTGAGACTTCATGGAGATACGAGAAGAAAATAATATCAAACAATATGATCTCTATACACTTTTACAACCCAAGTACAAATAAAAAAATGTTCTCTGATATTACAGTGTGAAATATAAAATATAAAGCTGAATACAATATTCTGGCAAGTAAACAGTCAGAGGGGACGACATTACCTGAAGTCAATATATCAGAAGGCTCATGTGGTGTTTCAAAACAGTAGTGTTTGAAGTGATCAAAGTGCTCCAGATACTTTCCTGTCCTTTACTACATTACCAAAAGCCAACAAAGAAAAGAATTGCAGCAAGTAATGTTTAAAAATGTTTAAATATATTATGCATTAGAAGTACCTCTGTGCTAATAATTGAGAATGACAAAAATACTGGAAGGAGAAATACTCAGGGTGCCAAATATACCTTCTGTTCAGCTGTTAAACTTAGTAACATTGCTTCATGCTATCTAAAAAGTAGAGTTTGGGACCTACAAGGTTGACTTTAAATAACGTTTGAATCCAGTACAGCTACAGCTTCAGATGAGTCAAAATGAAGTTTCAACCATTTTTATCAAATATGACACATTTTTTAGGGGTGATCAGAAAGGGACAATACATCAGATTTTACACATTTTAGTATAGGTTTCGCTAACTGTGTCAAAATTTTCTTCCAAAACATGAAGCCTGATGGTAGAGTTTTACTCTGTGCATAATATGCATGATGTTATGTATTAGCTAATGAAGTCTCTCTTTCTCCACTACAAAAATGTTCCCAAAGTGGATTTGCTAATGCTTTTCTAAGCCAAGCTTTAAGGTGTCTACAGAACTGACTATATTCCTTTATACAGCATCAAAACATGCACTGGTATTACTCTGACATTACCATCTGTATAAAAAATGGCATTGGGGAAACCTTTCTTGGCAATGAGAGCCTGGGTGAATCAACTGGTGGGGAAATTCTGTGGTATTTACTTTATGGTTTGGGTAAAGGTGGGAAGAAGATTTAGAAGAGTACAGCCTTTGAAATGTCTTCAGATGAGGACCTGAGAGCATCTACCAGTTTCCATCACCAGGTTACATGTTCTGGCCACACACCAGTCTTCTGTTTTTATGTGAAGGAAATCTGGCCTTATAGACTGCAAGAGAGCCATGATGTGATTCAGTTAGATTTCTGATGTGCTTATACAGAGTCACAGATAAGATACTGTTTATCTGCTACCCAAGTATTTTCCTGTGCAAAAAGAATGCTTAGCAAATAGATCAGCTAACATTACATAAGCTTGGTGCAGTTGAGTCATAAAAGTGTGTAGAATAAGGATGATTTAAAGCAAGGATCCCTGTCACAAATCTGCTGATGGAAAATCTTTAATTTTTCCCCTGAATTTTTAGCTACAGTTGCATTAAATAAATGATAGACATATAAACAATCATACTATCCTGAGCAAGACAGTCATTAAGTGTGTAATTCAGAGATTCTCTACCTAAGAACTAAAAGACTCATGAAAGTGAACAGGCAAATTTTTAGGTACCCACTTCAGGAAACATTTAAACTGATGTCTAAGTGTTGCAGAAGTCAAAGATGCGCTTGACTTAACCATTTCAGTTTCACAGCTTTCTCTCATTCATACCCTAAAGGAAGGATTTCTCATCTAGTTCTGCCAACAAAATAACACTTACTTCTAAATGACTTCTAGTTGTATAATCTACTCTTCATGAGGTTTTCCTGCTACTTTCATCATATTTGGCTTCCTCAGGTATGCATTTTCAAAATCAGAGAGGTGAAGTTACCTACTGATTCCGTGCTGTGAAGCGGCTCACTGCCAGAGGCAAGGCATTTAAAAAGCACCAGCTGCAGCACACTTGGTGTCTATGGCAGATAAGTTTTTCAAGCTCAGGGTTATTAATTTAACAGTTATCTTTGTGTTCCGTTATCATAGGGTACATAAAAATTACCAGCCATAAATTGCATCTCTCTGCTAATCTGAAGAAGTTTGGAGAAATTAAAGAGAGTAAAGATTGAGGTGAATAATAACAATGTTATCCCCTTCTCCTTTCTCCACAATACAGAGACTACATACATGTCATACTTGGACATGTAAGTATTAATGATAACTGGCAAAGAGCACTCTCTCTGGTTAGCGGAAGTCCAGTTTCCTTGCTTCCTGTCGTGGGAGTCACAAGGCGAATCCAAGAGCTTCTGTTGGGAGAGGACGTAGGAGACATGTTCCAGTGACTCACAGCATGAAATAACATACCCACATTTTGTAGATGTTTCTCAAAGGTACTAGTAGGGAGAGATCCTAGTAGGGGCAGTCAGAGGGCTGGAGGGGAGGGGCGATTTGTAACAAGTGCTGGGAGTTAAGGCAATACCTCTGCAATCTGCATGATACATTCCTGATAGTTTCAGTGGATACTTTCTTCTTTGTGATTGTTTAAACTGATTCCCTTTGAAATTCACGAAGAACAGTAGCAACTGTTTTTTCATGGGAGGAGAGTCTGCAGAGAGTGTCCTGCTATTCCTTATGCAAAGCTGTGTGGCTTTCATTACGATGTGCTAGAGAAAAACATGGTGGAGTGGTATTCTGCTTTCTCTTCACTGTTTATCTTTTAGCACCTCAGAAAGTCCTAGGCACATAACTTTGTTTCAAGCATAAAATCCACAAGAGATAATCTCTCTCTTCAGGAGATTTATGTATCTCCTACTGCTACAAGAAGATTTTCTGTGTTTTCAGTGAGTGATTTAAGGCCGGTTTTGCTCTATGGAGACGTTATGACCCAAGAATTGTAATCCAGCTCACAGGCCATTGCTGAAATAAGTGTAGTATGTGAATAAGAACATTCAAGAAATGATGTGGAGGAAGTAAGAGTTTGTTAGATGCTTCAGGCTAGTGCTGGGAAGACCCAGGACCACTGTCAGTAGAAAAACCTAAAATACATACTAAGGGTTACACAAATCAAAATATAAGTGTATAGCATTAGTGCAAGTGATACATAGGGTCATGTTCAAAATAAATGAATACAAAATGTCATGCTAAAAAGTCTATTCAGAATTAAATTGATTGAAGCTGAGAAATTGGGGCTGCATTAAGATGTAGTACAGCTTCTTGAATTAGCAAAAGTTTGGTAAAGTTCAGTTTTAATTTGCTACCCTGCATGACAACATTACCAGCATTTCTTTGGGGTCCAGCATCTGCTCACATTAATCATTTTGCAGGATCAGGCCCTTAATATGTGTACTATGTTGGCATGGCTTTAATTGCAACCCATTAGGAGCTAAAGTGTTTTCTAATGCTGTAGATGTGCTCTGTAGTTCACTGGGAACTCAAGGAACAGTAAACAAAACTCTTATTCACCAATCTGCAGATAGGGTTGGCAAATGACTGACGAGGTCTGCTTGCTGACACTTCGTCAGCATAATTATTGGAGGTCAGAGCAGTGACAGCACAGACTGATAATTACTCACATGCAACATTGCATGGATAATTGGTTAGGTTACACTGTCTGTCAAGGTAAATATTGAAAGTGCTTGAATGATAGTGAATACTGTCATGGATACATTTTTTCCCCTTAAGGGACTGATTCAAAACCACTTAAAGTCAGTGAGTCATGAATTTCAGTAGGTTTGGTATCAAGATCTGAAAAGTGCAGGGCACCTAAGTTTTTCTTTCTTTCTTTCTTTGGAGGGCGTGCAGAGTATGCTATAAATGGTTTATCTCTGATACAGCCTTCACAATAGTGGCAGTGCGTTTGCTCTATAATTTCCTTGTTTGTTTAAACTACTCCTACACATTTCCACGTGCATTACATCAGTTAATTTGCTTATTAATTCACAAATGAAGCATTGTCTTCTCTATAGGGACTGCCAATTGCAAAGAATCTTTCTTTTCAGTGTATTTCTCTTCTATTTCCTTAAGTATCACACTTACCTGCCTTGTAACCTAACCTTGAACCTAGACCACTGCCTCACATCATAAAGGTAAATTAATGGATTGAAAATGCATATTTCCTGTCTTTTTTTCTGTACAGTTATGCATTCTTAGAGTCCTTGAGAATTTTTATGATCGTTGCTCTAAGGCTAAATAATGTGCATTGGGGTTTTTTTCTCACTAAACAGCTCATAAGGATGGAGTTTAATGTTTGATTGACAGTGCTTCTGGAGACATGTAGGATCTTGGCTTGTACAGGTTCAGAGTATTATGAACAATTGAACCACCCTGGCTTTAGATAAATTTGTTAAATGTTCATTCCTATTTCTAACTTATATTTAATAAACAATGTCCACCTGTAACATCTATCATTTAGAAGACAGGAATAGAAAAGTGTGACCTATAACAGAGGTTTCTTCTGCAAGCAAACTGCAAGGAAAAATTATGTCAATTTTATGTAGCCTTCACAGTTGTCATCTGAGCATGCCTAAGTATTCACACTTTTAACTATTCCGTGAGTTGTGGCATTGAAACCCAAAAAACTCAGATGAAAGTGGGTGTAGGTATTTCACAGGATACTTGGAAATACCTCATTATTCCCATGCTCTTAAATGAATGACACATTTAATGAAAGAATGAGTCGTACTTTGGGAAAAAAATTAAATGTTTAATAAAATAGGGTTTGCTACTCAAAAAGCATTCTTTCATTGCTAAATACCAATTTTGGCCATGATTTGAAATTTTCCCTATGCAATAACAACTTTCCATATTCATTAAGCCCTTGTATAGGCAAGATTTTACGAGCACATCCTTCCGTCAGAGAGGAGCCTTATTATCTTTACTAATGCTTATAAGCCTGAGTAGAACAGTTTACAGGAATTAGATCTTTCAGACAAATGAATGATGTCTTCTTACCAGCATACAAGAAAGCACTCAGTACATTCCTCCAAACTATTAGAGACTTCATTGAAATGTACGCTGCAAAGACTCCCAGTGTATCTCCTGTAAATAATGTTTTCAGTAAGAGTGGAGGGAGAGGAGAAACTTGAAGAATTGCAAGCTATTTATTAGCATTCAAGTTACAAATTGTTTATTAGAGAAGTGTTTTCTTTTCTCAGAACATCAAAATCCAAATGCAAGTAGAGAAAAGGAAAGCATTTTAATTCTCTTTATTTGTCCTTTACTGAAAAAGCTTAGTTCTTGATTACCTGAGCAGTTTTACAGTTAAGAAGTAATCACTAGTATTAGCAAATTCAAGGAGACTGAGATTTGCCAGCTGGTATGTTCTGAAAAATTAGGTCATATAGTAGCATGGTGCAGATCCTCAAACCAGCTCAGGATAAAGATGTGACAGATACTACCTCTTCTAGTCTCACTCTAAAGCTAAACCTCTAATGGCAAGCACTGTGTGAAATAGAGAACTTTCTGTGTGTCAGTCTGATAGATGTTTATCTCTAACGGCAGCTGCTAAAGTGCCTTGGCTAAATAAACACTTGGTGTTAAGTCAAAATGGATCCAGATCTGGTCTTCTGCACTTTTAGATGTAGTTTTCATGTGTTTGCTGTTTTAATGATGCAGTTCTTGTACTGAATTTTTTTAAGAAACAGAACTTTTACAAAGCAGTTCAATTTTTTTTCCTTCTTCTTCCTGGCGAGAAATATTCTTAAATTAGACTCATTAAAAATCTATTGTATTGCTGAGAGTGCACATGCTAGACTTCTTTTTCCCCACTAATGTGAAACGGGAGAAGCAGAAGTATCATTATATTAATGGATTGAGGAGAATATACTCAACTACCACCCAGCTTACAAAGCAAAATGTAACAGCATACAAAACTATGTTAAAAGCAATCTAGGTGCATAAGGATGTAATAAAACTATGATAAATGAAATCTAGCTGCATATCACCATGACAAGTAATTCCGAACTGAATTCACCTATCAAAACTCTGCTGTCCCTTGGTAAGACAAATAAGACATTGAAACCTGCCCTGAAGGCTCAGTGATGATAATGCACTGGTGGTATAATTTCACTCAGTCTTAGGCATCTTTTAAAGTGTGACACTTACATGAATCAGAACCATGCTTGTGCTGGAAATGCTGGGATCTATGAGTATTTCCCTCCAAATTCCACGTATTAAATCTTGCTATTAAAAAGGAAAAACAGTTTACTGGCAAGCCAGTACTGTCTTCATTCTGATTTTTCTTTAAAACATTTTGTATTACATCTAAAAGGTCAGACAGCTTTGACATACTTACCTGTTTAACAGTGTACATTGAGTTGTATGCATTGAAAGATGTAAGATTAGCGTCAGTACTATGACTCGTGGTCATGAAATATATATTCTAAATTAAAGAAATTAATAAATCCATGCCAGATTAAGGTCTCGATATTTTTATCTTTTTTAATCTTTTCTATGAGAAAGAAGGTAAGGGGAAGTTTTGTGAAATGTATGTGAATTATCAGTCATAGGAACAATTTGGTCCTATAGGTATAAATCTGTCATAATGCCAGTTTTCTTTCCCTTGTTTATCTGTTGGTATGTCTGGATGAAGATAACAGTAAGAAGGGTTATAGAAATAAATTAACTAGCAAATTTTAAAACCCTGACTTAAACAAGGGAGATTATTAGCTGGATGGTAGGAATAAGTCCCAGGACACCTCCTCTTATGCGAGACTAGGCATCGTAACATGGTATTGTTTAATATTTGAGTGATGAGAGAAAGGATTGGTTTCACCCAATGTAAACCAAAAATATTTTAAAGCATAGTTATTTCACAAAACTTTGTGTATTATCTACTTCGTTTTCTTTTTGCGAAGACGAAGGGAAAATTACCATGGTGCATCACAGTAGTTCTTGTCATTGAACTAGTTATTACAGTGGTAGTGTAGCAGTAGTTACTGTCTGAGCGATTTCTGGCCAATTTATCAATATCAGAGTCTTAATACTTTGATTGAAACCAAATGCATATGTCAAGTGGGACCTTGATTTTCTTGTTTGATTATAATAGAAATTTGCCAAAATGGCTCAATATAAGCTGGGTTTTTGGGCAAGTTGAAAATGTGTCATATCAATGCACAAAGCCAGAGACTTTGAATCAGCTGGCAGAATGACAAAAATCAGAATTATATTTAAAGGAAAGAAGTAAAGTTTCTCTTAGATGGAAGTTTGAAATTGTTTCTGGCATAAAAAATACCTATTGCCAAGGAGATCTAAATCCCACTTTCTGCTCTCAGCTACCAGTACATCTGTCAACAGTCGCTAGTACAGTGTTGTTGTGTCCACATCAGCTAAAGCAGCCTGTTTAGCTTTAAAGACTTCATGGAAGCCTCCACAAAGCCAGTCTGCTACTTGCCAGGGACTTACCTGGACACTGAATCAGGGATTGGTGAGGAAGTGCTGCCTTCTGCAGTACCTTCCTACCTCTGTGGTTCCCAACCCCCCCCGGTCTCTGCTCACTACTGCAATGAAAAAATACAAGCAGTGGAGAGACATCCAAGAGATTATGTCATACATGGGAGTATGTCAGTCATTTCAAACTTCACTTTAGAATGTCAAGACATCCCTGGAGATATAAGACTGATTTCCTGTTATTTTGGCGTGAACCAATTATTGCCCATTTTAGAACTCACATCCCATGTGTTGTTTGTAACAGGATTTGTGTCTGTGCCTGCAGGTATTTCCCTGATATTACACAATTATTAATGAGTTTCTTTTGGACACTAGTATTGATATTCGCTACTTGAATTCTTCATTCGCATCCTTTTTCTGCTCTAGGGTCATACGTGTCTCTGTGGTTTTTGTCTTTCTTTTCAAAACAATCTTCATTCTCAAATAATTTGCATGAGAGTTACCATCTTGCCACAGGTTCAAGTTAAGGCTGTTCTGTAATAGGCTTTTGCTCTGCATGGAATACATCATTGTGACCATTCCTGTTTCTTTTCTGAAAGATTCCATTTGTGCATAAGCATTAGTAACATTTTAATCCAGTAGTAGTCTATGTGCCTTATCTATTTTTAACTTCTATTTTAACTTCAACTGTCTCTTCTTTTACAAGATTTTTTGTAGCAACCACAGTGATCAGAGAATATTGTTCTAAACAAAGGCACAAAGAAAGCATGAACAACCTAAGGTTGAAGAATAATTAAACATGGCTGATATTCCAAAATGGACATACCCTCTTCTCTTAAGACCTTATGATTTTCACTGATTGCATACAAGTATAACTTCTTTATGCCATAGAGTATCTATACACATCATTTTGATGTCTAAAGGAAAACTTTAAAACCTGGGTACTATTTAAGTCCTACGTACCTCTGCAAGCTACAAAAATGAGACCTACAGTTAAAGAGACCTTGAACTGACCGTTTCTGATTAGATCAGTTTCATCCTGACCTCTCAAGTAAAGGGTCTCCCAAAAGGAGAAAATGGACATGTAAAAAAGCACATGTAAAAATGATATAAAGTTTGGATAAGCTTCCTTTTATTAGTGTCAGGTGATCGTGCTGATCCTCATTTATCAGGAAAGGAAGAAATAACGTAAATAAAATATTTTCTGTAATTATAAGTGGTTATACAAAGATCTTATCTCACCAACCCCATAAGTAATTTGAGAAATCACAGCTTCAGTAAGGGAGTACCTGTCCTAGAAAATGAAAAAGACTTAAAATGTTAGACTGAAATAGATTAATGATTATAGTGGACCAAACTTACATAGGTGGCATGCAATATGTATTGGATTGTAATAATTCAGTAGAATGTCATTTATGAAATAGCATAGGATAATAGTTAGGAAAATAGCAATGAACATGAAAAACGAGTGTTCCAAGGCCAGTCATATCTAAAACTCTGAAGAAAGTTGGTTTATGAATGTAGGTAATACAATAACAGATACACATACAACAGGTCCCACCAGAACATCTTTGATAAAAACTGAAGTCCTCCATTCTCCTGTCCCCAACTTCCATCTTCCAAGCCTTCATGGTTTTAGCTAGCAGTTGAGTTAACATTTTGGACGTTAATGAAGATGGAGTTTTCTGGCTTGCCAGTCGTTCCTTGGTTTTGGTTTAAACTTGAGAGAGTAGCGAGGGTGGTGGGAAGGGAATGATCATCCACTTACTTGTAACTGTTACCTTGTAAAATGAGATCAGACACGGCTTTTGCCTTTCAAAAAAACCCTTTATCAGGCATAGCACAGGCAAGCTGAATATGCAGTGCCCTCTAAACATAGATATGTTCCTTTATATTATTTTATGCAAGCAACAGTAACATCAAAATAACATGCAATAAAACAATATTGCTGAAAAAGAACACCCTAATTTCCAAAGATGAGACATCTTCAGGGTCCATATCTTGAAATTCAAGGCGATAAAGACAATTAAGAGTTTGCATGCTGGTGAAGATTTTGATTTCAACCAGCAAGTGCAATAAACATGTCTGAGACAAAGGTTTTGTCTTGAAATATGCAGTTAGTCCACTTCCTCACCTCTGTTTCCTAGTCACAGTCAGCAGTGTTTCCCAATTAGACTTCTAGTTCAGTACTGTTTCTTTAGCAAGGGACTTGCATAAAAGAGGAGTAGTGGGAGATTTTCAAAGTACCCATGCTAATTAGGTGTCCAGCTCTCATTGATTCTGAATAGGAGTTAGGTCCTTAAGAACTCTTTATGCCTTTGAAAATTTCTCCTGTAATCTCTCTCTGTTCTACTTGTACAGCCTCTAGCATTCAAAGACTTCGAGTCCAAAGAAAAGAGACAGTGCATGATGCCTAGTCTAAATTACCCTTCATGTCAGAACTACTATTTACAATTGAAAGGTTTCAAAAGGATAGCCTATATGTTGTTGACAAAAAGAAACTTTAGGGCTATTAATATTTTACACATTAACTCCTTACTTGCTACAAAGGCTGCTTTTGTGTAACTTCAAACATATGGTTTCAGTAGGTCTGTGTGAATTAAATGCATTTGTCCTGCAAAGGACTGGAGCACCACTGCTTAATTCTCAGTGATGAATCATCTTCTGAAACATAATATCGAGTCAGAATAACATTTAAATGATTTTACTATTTTCTAATGCTATGACTCAATTATAAGGCAGGACAAGTTGAATATTAGTCATTCCATGTGCCATGCTCAGACGTGCAAGATCAAATAAAAAAATGCGCATATATGCATTATGTGCCTTTTAAAAATCTATTTTACTGGCCAGTAGTTAACAACTATTTCCCCAAGATTCTAAGTATTCTCCTATTCATTCTGAAAATCTGTTCAAATGATATATGAAAATGTCTTGCATCTTTTCAGAAAGGTTTTTCTAGGAAAGGATTTTGTTTATTGTAATAGCTAAAGTGAAGTACAGCAAAGTGAATGTTCACTGGCATACATTGTTGATGCAGCAGAGCAAAATCTGTTCGCCTCTGACTTAACTGTGGGGGACTTCTTGACTTATGGCATAAGGAGAAGGAGAGAGACAGAGGGGGAAGAAGAGAGAAGGGAGAGAGCATTCTGTTCTGCAGATACCACTAATAAGAGACACGCACCTCTAATCCTGTATGTCTTAATAAGGGCACAACTCACAATAAAATGCAAATTATGAGTCTAAATGTAATTCCACACCATTGGAAATAACACAAGAGTGCTTCTCATTTTGTACAGGTGAAGTTCCTCTAAAATTTAGAAGTAAGACTGCACTCTTCCTCAGGATCTAAAAACAAGTAGGAATTCTTATTAATGCCTGGTCGAGTGCCTTGCTGAACAAAACATAATCACAGAGTACATCATGTGCAATCAAATTAGAAAGGACCGTGTTCTCCAATCTGCTCACCCATCTATGGTGGAATAATTGCTTCTTTAGAATGAAATGTTAATAATGGCTCTTTAGACTTTGAATGCAACTAAAATGCTACGTACAAAATAAAACCCTTCAGTTACAATGTCCTATTAATCCAGCTGCTTAGAACAACGCAGAAAAATTGAAGGCTCTGGTTTATTTCACAAGGATCACCTAAACCATATGTGATGGTATCATCTCAGAAAGTTAGCTGCAGTTTTAGTGCTTCTAATTTTAGTCAGAAGAAGGAAAAATAAAGCTAATAAAAACAGTTCCATGGTTTCTTCTGATCTCAGTCAGCACCTTGAATGTCTCCATTGGTCTAAAAAATGACAGCAAAAACTCCAAACAAACAACAAAAGCTCAATATTGTTGGCCTCAGCTGCAGTAACTGGAATTTACTAGACCTATCCCATTTGTGATCTCAGCTATTAAGAAGTAAGTAAAACTCCATAAAAAACTATGAACACTGAACGCTAATAAAGGAGGAAGCAAAAAACGGAAGTGACAAATGGAAAGAGTCCAACAGCTAATGGACAAAAATGGCAAAGTTTGAAACTGGCACAAAATCATGAAAGCACTCACTAATTCAGTCTTCCCCCTTCCTTGGATTTCCTAAAAAAGTATTTGATGTGGAATCAGTTACAGATGATGGTCAGCTTTCTTGAACAACTTTGACTTCTACTACCCAGGTGGCCTTCCAGAAACTTGTCACATGGCTTTCCTGAGCCTTCTGCTCTTCTTACAGATCTCTCTTTTCACTTTTTGCCATATGTTTAACAGAAGTCTTATCCAGTCAAAAGGAATGCATCTTTTGCCACACAGCCATAAATAGAATAAAAACTCAGTGGCGCCCAGCACAGTGACAAACATTAATCAAGACTCTGATTGCTTTCACGAGAGTGTTCAGTGTGCACATTTATCCAGTGGTGAAACTGCAAATACGAATGACAGTACTTCTATTCAAACTCTTGAAAAACAACCTGAAAGTGGTGGTTTAGCATTTGAAAAACTTAACAGAAAGAACTACTCTCATTCATCCAAATCATAAGAAAAAAGCTAAATTTGGGAGTTCAGGGAAGGGTAGAAAAACAAGGAGCCTTTTCAAATTCTTTTTTTTTTTTAGGACATTTTTGTATTTGCTTACATCAAAGATTGCCCTCAAGCCTACAGGAAAGTATTTCATTACTTTCTTTTAACATTTTATGGTTTTTAGAAAATATTGCCTCTATGTTTGACCTGACATTAGGAAAAGTATAATTTCCATTTCTGTTTCTGTGTCATTTGATCTTCCTGAAGTAAGGAAATTGAGAGCATCCTTGCAGTATTGTAGGTATATTATGCAGACTTCACCCAGGAAAGCAACTGCATTGCAATGACTTTTGGGGAAATAGGCAAAGGCCTTTGTAGCAACATTATTCTTCATCACACCTGCATGCTGAAATAGAGCCATTCTAGCCTTGGTAGTTATTTAAATACAACTGAGCGTTTAACAAGTTGGTTAACAAGTTGGTGTAATCTTTAATCTTTCTATGGGATTAACTGTAAAAGTGATGCAAAATATACATGGAAGGCACAGCAAGTAAAAATGCACTTAGATTAGCTCTCTAGGAGGCATCCTCTCTATATACACAAGATCACCAATGATAGGTGCAGTTTCTCTGAGCATCTTTTACTTTTCCAGAAACTTGAGTGGCAAAAGGCCCCATGCTGGAGCTGTACGTTACATCAGCAACTCCAGTTTTGGAGGCAGGGTCTCCCATAAAAGAAAGAATGCAAATGTGCTAACTGCTGGCAGCCAATTCTGCAATTAATTAATTTGTTTTAAAGCAAGCTGAGGTTTAATCTCGCCTAACTGTAACTAATACAAAGATCACAATACACATAATTATCTAGGTCTGCATTTAGAGAGTTTCTTTCCCTTTTGTCAACAAAGGGGACCTTGGAGAACTCTGTCCTTAATTTATGCTTTTCAGTCAGGTGCAGAGGAAGGGCCTGGGAATCTAGGTCCAGGTCAAGAGTTCAGTTAAGCATAGAGGCCTGTTTCTAATTTGACATTCAGGAGATGGCGTATTTCAGTCACAGGGTACTTAGAACAATCCTGATAACTGTAAGATTTAAAATTAAAATTGGTACTTGTATGCATATTGTTTTTAAGGCTATAAGCAATAGTATATCATTGTTCACAATTTTTTATTCGTTTAAATGCATTCTGGGAGTAGACTTTAAAAGGACGTGCTGATGAAAATCATGTGGGTTTTAGTCTTGCAATTTAACTCAAATTCACTGAATACAAATAAAAAAATAACACAAAGCCTCAACATTTAAATATTAAGACCACTTTTTGGTCTCATGGGTTCTAACCTTTCACCTAAAAGTGCTAATCCATATGAATCCTCACACTGTATGTCATGAGTAATGAGCAAAGTAAATCTTCAGTAGTTCTGTGCCCTATTAGTGACTTTTGGTAATAAATAAATAATTTTTTACAAAATGGTTAAGTCCAAGAAAAAAAAAAAGAATGGTTGAAAAATTACCTCTAGGCTTATGGCTAGAGTTGTAAGTTTTCTGATTTCAGATTTTTAATTTTTGTTTACTTGAAGGGATTCTTGGTGAATCCAAAAAGCAGCAGATTCTGTTTACTAATTTCACTGCAAGGAAAACATTTACGTGTTTTGTACTGACATAAGCAACTGGCTTAGAACGACAAAGGTACCACAGGTGAACACATTTCAGTTAAATGCAAGAGATGTGCTATTCTTCTAGGGGAAAAAATTCATATAGGTAGAATTTTTCAAATGCAGGGAACTTTTGTTTCTTCAAACTATTAAATTGATAATGAGCTTAACACTAAAGAAAAAATAGCAAAAAAAATTACTTCTATTATTCTGATGTTTTGAGGACACTGACTTGTCTCATTTATCTAGAACAAGAAACAGTTTAAAATGTGATAGCTTAGACTTTGCTCTATTTGTTTCTTAAAAATTCTTCAGATCTCAGAGTGGGGGATGGGGAGAAGAAAGGTAGGAGGTGAAGATGGCAGGGCAGTATCACCAATTCAATTTAATCTTAAATTCCAAAAAGCTTTTCAAAATCAAATCAAAGATAGAGGGGAAAATTAGCATAAGAATCACCAGTAATAAAAGTAAAGAGAAAGAATAAAGTAATTGCTTTTCACCAAAGTTTAAAGCAAAGCAATAACAGAGAAAATACTGCAGCTTAGAAAATGATTTGCCATTGCGATGATTCATTTCTAGCCTATAATAGGTTTTATTTCCCTGCTTTGCAGTAATGCATTCATTACATGCCCAATTTAGAGCAAAGTTAGCCACAGAATTCTTTATAAATATACAACAGAGTCACTCTTCAGCTCATCTTCAATGCTACATCAGCATGACAACCCAGACAGTATCAGTGTAGCACAACAATAAAATGTGGGCAATAGTTGTCTAATACTCTCTTATTAGCTGAAAGAATGGGTTAAAATGACAAGAGTTCATTGTATAATTGATTAGTCCAGATTCTAGTCCTTTTGGAGTCAGCATTAAAACGCTTGTTGTTTTGAATGAGTTTAGTGTCAGATGCCTATGTTTTTCAAATGCGTGCCCTGTGTAATGACTAATGTTGTACTAGCAATATTAATCTGATTGAGGTCTTTGTGTTTTGGTACATGTCACATGCTGTCAGTCCAAACACGTCTAACTCCAGTCAACTTACTCATGGGAATAATTGGTAAGACCATTCTGATCTAGTAATACTTTTACACATTCTTTGTGTCACATATAAGGTGGGGGAAAGCTGTATCCATTTAAGTCAGTGAAATAACATCACAGGCAGGTGGGCTTGGCACTAGCTAAATCAATTAGTAAATTACCACCATAAATTCTTACCCATTTAGTGATTATGGTTAGTAACGTTAATTTTCAGAAGAGGAAGGATGGCAGAGCTTGGAAACCATTTTTCCAAAGATCCTGAAGAAAGATCCCATCTAACTAATGTAGGTACCTAACTGTCTCATTCTTGAACTCGAGGAATTTAGTGAATTTTCTATAGTAAATGTTCCTAGTATCCTTATAGTCCATGGATATGGTTTTGATATCCTATAAAAAGGGAGGCTTCGGCTTTTAACTTTTTGTTCCCAAGGTAGGCAGGTAGCAGTTACTTCAAGCAGTTTTCAAAGGTATCTCTGTCTTACTCGGTTGACTATCTATGAAACTTGCACATTTATTTTCATTGCACTGTTCTTTAGGGACCTTAAAATTTAGGTGAAATCTGTGAACATTTGTAACCACATCCAAAACACCACATTTTGAGTGAGGCGAGTGGGTTATTATAACTCATTTCCAAGAAGTTGTTAAAGAAACATTTGAAATGACACTTTTGTTTCAGGAAGCTTTTAAAGCACCTGCTTTTTTCAGGCTAACAATTGTATGTTGTATATATACCAACCTGTAAATAGGAGGAAAGCACTATGTATTTTTACACAGAAAAAAAAAAAAGGCATTATAAAATACATCACTCAAAATAATACTCAGAAAAAGATTTAGATTTTGCCACTTCTAACATTCCATTGTTTACTGTCCTAAAATGCTTCCTTACATCACTCCGCCACTCTCAGTTCCTAAGGGTTGCATATTGAAGCAATAATATGAGGAAACAATCGATCTGTCTTGAAATGTCATTGTCAAAATTAAACAGCCATCTTTTCACCTCTGGGATAGAGCAGTGATGGAAATATAGCACTGCTGAAGTCAATATCAGAACTGTCCCTGAGTTCAGGAGGACTGAGGTTTCATCTCAGGGCTTCTCATTTTAATGATTTTACATAATGATTTTACATATTCATTTTCTACCCTAAAATGATACATTAAGAAATACAAGCATTTAGTTATTCTGACTCGCAGACCAGGAGAGCTGGCCATCTGGCATCTGAAAAATATTATGACTACTGGAGACTTGTTTCCAAAATATGAGTTGCTGAATTGGTATTTTCATTTCAGCAAAAACAAACAGGTTAAGAGCTTTCTCTCTGAAGTTTATTTTATTTCCGTACAATACAACAGATGGAAGTGGTGTTCACCCCACTCATCACTAAGCAGGAGGATAGAGTCTTATTTTGATAAGTCTACCAGTTGAAGTTTACAGCTTCATCAAGAACATATTCTAACTTCTGGTATCATTTCTTGAACAACCTACAGTTTTGTGCATTGTGTTCTCTCTGGGCAACATTCCAAGTTTCAGAGACCTGCTCTCCACTAATTTAGAGTGGACGGAGTTTGAAAAGTAAAATGTCTTTCTAATAAGAGGCTGCAAAGTCATAGCAAATAAACACAGTCAACAGTGCACAAAATGACACATCTGTGGCCAAGTACACCTTTGTGGAAAGGTACTAGCTCTTAATTAGTTGCCTAGGAATATCTACTATTACTTGACAAAGTCTTTTTTCAGCAGCTTGGCTACAAAATGGAATTGTTTTAACCTCATTTATTGAAATAATAGAATAGAGGTGATATTAACCCAATCGGTTGCACAAAAGCCACTGAATCATCTGCAGCCATGTTAGGTTCCTGCCTCTAGGCATCAAGTATAAAATGAAATCAAATAATGGAAGACAAAGGACAGTGGCATTATGTCCAACTTTGATTCTTCCCTCAATTCCACTTCAGTTGTATTTTATATGTATTAAAGGCAGTAATTCAGTTTTTCTCAGCAGTCAACAAATTCATATAAATCAAATCTGTATCTCCCATAGTTCAAAGCTATTAAAAGGACTGGACAAGTTATAAACTGTTAATGTTCTTCTCAGCAGTGGACAGCAAATTACATTCTAACAAGTATGCCATGAAAAGATGAAACACGATTAATTTTTGGACTGTATGCCTAGATTCAAGACATTATGAGAGAGGGTAATAATAATATTTTGCTGTATAGCTGTAGAATAAGTAAATGTAATTGAAAAAGAACAACAAAAAAGTCAGGGAACCAAACTGAAATAATTATGCTGACATAATTAGGTGGCAGTATTGGGTATACAGTTATAAGAGCTGTTTTTCTGAGACATGTAGAAATGCTGAAGATACTAGTTCAACAGTTTAAGCTATAAAAGTTTAAGTATAATAGCAGAGTGATACTAAGAAATGGAAAAATAGGCTATTGGAAATAATATCATTATAGTTATATATATTTGGCTGTAGAAAGCTATTGCCAGGAAAGGTACAACCTCTGCAATCAAGTCAACTAAAACACTTCAAATATAAAGTACCATAGCAAGAAAACCAGGCAGAGTCATGCAGCTCTAGGTGATCTAATAAATATTGCTGATTTTTATGCCTATGAAAACTGTAGAATGGAATAAAGTTGCACAGTGACTTGGTGAGCTTTTCAGAGAGCATTCAAAAATCAGGTTGAATTCTCTGGAACTGAGCTTGATGAAATAGGTGGAGTAAAATAGAACTGAATAAGTAAGGCCCTATTACAGGCCATGCTTTGCTGGCTAAAAATGTCATCCAGGCAGAAAAGAATGAGGGCATTGGAAAAATCTCTGCTTTCTTCTGCCCCTCAAGTCATTTGTTGCATAAATACTCAGGAGAGAGGAGAGTACTGTAAGAAACACTTACAGGGAAGACAATTATTTTAGGAGAGGCTTGCTTCAGGGATTACAGGATTCTGTATTAGTGAAATGAAAGGATGCAAACCAATCTTACCATGGAAGTCATTAAAACAATTCTTCCAGGCTGCCACGCTGCAGCTTGGCTGAGTACTCAGGCCACTGGAGGACTGTCAGGCATCCCTGTTTGTCACTGGCTTGGATGCATTTCAGTGGTCAGCATGCAGTAGAAACTTCCGTGGTTTTGTCATTATTGATCAGCGGGGCACATAATTTCAGTTCTTCATGATTTCATTTCTCCATCCCTAAACTGGGGATGAGAGTAACCTTTAAATGCATTTACATAGGGCTGTAAATGTAACTAATATGTGAAACAACTCCTCAGTATAGGTGGAAAAGCCCACACCTTAGAACGAAGATACCAAATACATTTTAAATCTTGTCTGTCCCATTGGGACTTTCATATTTGTGTTTCCTGAAAACAAAATCTGAGAAATTGAAGAATTTTCACTAACTGCACTTTAAAGAAGCAGGTGGGCTTTGTACTCAGCTTCGGCATTAGTCTGTGTGTTGTGGTTATATATATATATATATCAAATCCTACTGATGTTAATTTAGGTGACAAGGACTAAGGTAATACAAAGTTAAGGTTGTTAGTCAAGTCAATACAGATAACATGGTAACGCTTCAAATTAAATTATTTCTCCAATGAGTAATTAATTTGCATGTAAACAATGGTTATTGTTAGTTAATTAAATGTCACATGATTGTTCAAAGTGCACTTACTGATACTTGTAATGTAGATAAGTCATAAACAGCATGGCCACAGAAGCATAATTTGAGACACATTTGTTTGGACTTGCTACTACTCAAATATCCCTGAAATTGTGTTTTGCTTCCTGGAAATGGCACATATGTGGCTAGTTACTTTCCTGGCTATAGTACTAGTATAGTAGCAGGACTGTTCTCCTTTGCAACTAAGAAGTGAATCTGCAGTGTGTGTTTTAAGTTATTACTGTATTTCCTGATTTAGAATCTGGATCTGTAACACAGAGGGGTTATCTCATTTCTTCAATATTTTGGTAAAACGAAAGCAACTGATATTGACAAAAGGCATTATTGTGTATGCTGCCAATAGTACAGTTGATTACTTCTTCTCACTTTATGGTTAGAAAATTTTATATTGACAGCTGTATATTTTATTTTGGTTTGCTTTGTTTTCTGATGTTGATCTTTACTGATTCTTCCTGACAATGTATCCTTGAATTTGAATGAATAGACAGTTTGTTGTGGAGGAAGAGGAAGAATGTATGTAAATGAGAGAGGAGGAGAATTGGAAGGCTTTATGGCCTTTAAATTCTGTCAAAGCAATTTAATTTCTAATCAGAGACTTTATTTATTACCCTGGCATCACCTGTCATCCTGATGAGGGTAATGATTAAAGTGTGGTACAGAGCATGATACATATGTACTTCCTTTAAACTAAAAATAGCCTCTTTTTAGGTCAGTGGCTTTTAAGCAGGTCTTTCATTTTTCTTTGACAACTTAATACTGTTTTTCATTTCAACTTTAGAAATAGTTCATAAACTACAAGTATACAAATTCTGCCAGGGAACATGATTTTTAAAAACATTTAATGATGCATTTTTTGTACAGGGATGGCACATTTTCTAAATGTTTAGTGTGTAAAATAGCTATTAATCAAAAACTTCAATATGTAACAAACAACAGAAACAAACTTGAGATCACCTGGTTTATTAAGAAGGAGCTATTTATAGTGATGTCAACTAGACATTATTTTAGCAAAATTGAATACTCCCACTCACAGAGCTGAAACACTGACTAATGGACTAAATGCTGTGAAACTCAGCTGGAAATCCTTATTTTCATACTCTGTTACAAACTTGATGGATAAGGAAGTTATGGTTGACCTTTTAGGAAAAGAAGATCATTGGTTTTTTCAGGAGCATATGTTGTGTCCCCTCTGAAATCCTTATTTATCTGGTATGGAGAAATCATATACATGATTTCTGTTCAAGAACATACATATATGTGTTTATTTCTGTTTTTTTTTTTTTCTTTATTAACACTTGTGTATGGATCACCTTGTGGGGATGTATTTTTCCATGTAGAAAGAGCAAAATACACTACTATATTTTTTAATCAACAAAACCAATGTTTTCTGTATCTTGAGGCTATCTGTAACATTATTGTTAGGATTCCTGTTCGTAGAGATTGAAATTATTCTTAAACTAATGAAGCTACATGTATTCTTGGCATGCAGATCTATCTTGTTGATCCAAAGACCACTATAAAGGGTGATGAAGTTACTTTTTGAATTGCAGTCAACTGCTAAGAACAACTATTGCCCATGAAGAGATAAGGAGTCCTCTTTTTTGCCTATTTGTATATCATGGCTTTTGGTCTAAAGAGCTCTTCCTTGACAGTTTACTGATAGCTGCATTCAGTTGCTGATGTTTTCTGAGGTGTTGACAATGGTATAGTCATTGAGGTATGACTATATTGATCTGAGGGTTAGGGGACACAGCTGTAGTGGCAGCCCAAAGAACTGGCAAATACAGATGCTACAGAATACATTTTTGAAACTCTTCTCAGAGGTTTCTCACCGATGTTAGCTTTGTGTCACTCATATAAATGCATTATTTTTGAAACTCTTCTTATTTGTCATTTGCAACTATATACATACAGAAGGGAATATCCACATACAACGTGGTAATAAAGCCTGAATAAAAGCAAACTGGTGACGATCCTTGAAAGGAAATTGTAATTAAGTTTTTCATTAATTGTTATTACTTCTATAATCATTTCATGTCTGAACACTAGCTTATGATAAGAAAATCCATATCTCCTAGAGCTGTGAGGCAAAGGCTTTCCATTAGTCATCATACCCTGCATAATGAGTGGCATTGCTAATAAGACACAACAGACTTCAAAGTTATTCAGTCAGCAGTCTGAATAATGAGATTTTACAAAAATGTAAATAGCATGCAACAAAAGCAATAAGGTGGATTATAACATTTTCTTTTAAGCCACCACAAATTGATAAATTGAAAGGAATTTAATTAGATTTTATAAGTAATACAGAGCACTCCACAGATTCCTTAAAAAAACAGAGTAGGTCAGGGCACTCAGTGCTTTAGAAGAATATGAATTTCAATAATAGAAATAACTCCTAAGAATAAGCTTTATTGTAATCTGTAACTTTGCATTTAAATTTTGGTGGAAAACATCTGCCAAATATTTCTTATACTAAATCAGAAGAATGCTAATACCACATTTGACAAACATGCCAGACTTAGAGATCACCCCCTAGTAAACATTGTTGCAACCTAACATTTAAAAATATATAATGTCATGTCATGTCATGTCATGTCATGTCATATAATATAATATAATTGGCACCAAGCCTGTCAGAATTCAAGGAGCATCTGGACAATGCTCTTAGTTGTATGGCTTAGCTTTAGATAGTCCCATGAGGAGCAGGGAGCTGGACTTGATGATCCTTATGGGTCCCTTCCAATTTGAGATATTCCATGATTCTATGATTCTGTGATTCTGTAATTCTGTAATTCTATAATATAATATAATAGCAAGTTGAGAAAGAATGATGTGTGACTGATAGTTGAATATATTTTTTTTATGTGTAGAATCATACTTTTTACTCCTAGAACTCGAGAGAGGGAAAATTAAAGGACAATGTTTCAGTTTTATTTAAAATACCATGAAAAGCTATCAGTCTTACAAGTTGGTAGAATAGGAATTTTGGCTGACTGAAAATATAAACATTGGGAATTCAACTTCAGATGTTTTGGAAGCTGTATGTTGCAGGATCATGCTGTTTTAGAATATTTCTCATATGTATATAGGAAAAAAATATTTATCTTTCATGCAAAATTCCTGTGTTAAACTTAAGCATCTGATCAAAATTTCTAGAGGTCCATTCCCCTCTGTCTTACGCATAACGTACTCTGTTTTATACCATGATAATGTATATCAGAGAGAAAACAACACAATAGGAGAAAAACCCATGCATATAACAGTGCAAAGATGCAGAACAATATGCAGCCAACTGGGATACCACCACAGCAAGATAAAGTGGCTCAGCAGAGCAGACAGCAGAATTGTGAGACCTAATTAGTGCATGTTCTATTTGCTTGATAAAATGTACCAATAAATCCAAGTCAGACAGAGCTGACAGAAGAAAGCTCTTTAATTTATTTGGTAATTGAGGGTGGGCAACTGGCAAAACAGAGAATCTAGTTTATCTGAAGTGAGATAGCATATTTAAGCCTGGGTGGTGACCTAGGAAGTAGTGACATACAAGTGATACACCTGGAGATAAATGATAAAATAGATAAAGTACGAGCCAGTGATAAATGGCATGAAGGCAAACATAGCTCAGTCTCAGATGCGATTCAGATTTCTGTGACTATTTAGTGAATTCAGAACTATTTCACAGCCACTTAGTGTTGTCCATATCCACTCAGTTGTGGGAATATGAAAGGACAAAAATGTGTAATAGCTTTTGATTTGTTCGGGTTTTTTCTCCTAAATGAAGGTATTTTTAACAGGCAAAAACAACTGAGGGAAACCTGGGATAAAACCAAGGAATTTAAAGGGCCACACTAATCAGGTATCTGCAGAGAGGAGAAACAAAATTCTGTTTCTCAAATACAAGGCTGGAGGAGCAGTAACATTTTGAGACTGTGAATATTGTGCAGAAAGTAGTCCTTCCATTCTAAAAATTTTAGAAACGAGAGAGAGAAAGGAGTTAGTATCTACACTGAAATCCTTGGAATGGTATAACCCCATGTTTTTAAAAGCAAGGCTTCAAGTGTCCTTTAAGTAGCATTTGATTTATTCATACTGAGATAGATAAATTAATAATGAGAGGTGGCATGAACTAGTGAAAATAGACTGAAACTTGCAACTCTAAAAGACAAAATTTTCAATTCAATTTTGATTTTACCTGAGAAACACGTACAAATTCTCTCCTGGAATACCGTGAGAGATTATAGCATTGTTAGACATATTTTTCATGGGAAAAAAGGTACAGTCATATTTGTCTACAAATATGAAGACCTTACCTACTGTTTTGGCTTATTGTGACATTTCATCTGAGAACATACTCATTTAAAGTTGTTAATCCTTACACCACCTGATGTAACCTAGAACATGCTGTTTGAAAAACACTTTCATATCCATGTATCTATTCTGGGAACTTCTTGAGAACAGCAAAACTGGATCAGATAGAAGGTTCATCTCATTCAGTGTCCTCTCACCAGCAGTGGTCATCAGCAGCTGTTTACGGCAAAGTAAGAAAAATATACCTTCTCTTTAGGAGTCTCCCAGCATCCATCCAGTTTCAGTTCAGGGATTTCACTTGTCCTTGGAGTTCATGAGATTGTGTACATTTAGGCAAAAATCAGTGGAGTTCTATAAACAACCTAAACCTTGCATGACCCTGAGAAAAATTGCATGGCTCTTTTCCTCTGCATGTAGAAGAACCAAGAATTTTTTGAGTTCTGCTGAATCTTTTTAGGAGGGCTAAACCAAGAAGATTCCACAGATTTCTTAAAAGCCCATGCATTCAATGATATTCCATTCTTGACTGGGTAGGAGTGATGATGTCTTTGATCCCTCATTTCCTGTGTACTCTGAAAAGCCAAGTACCAAATATGTGGAGATAATATCAGGGGATGTTTACATTTCTCCAAATCAACCTTTGAAAGAGTCACTAAACCCATTTCTTGTGGTCATCAAAATATGTGTACCTAGTTCTTATCTAAAAAAATGCAGGAAGCAAGTCAAGAAAATTATAAATACTTGAATTGAGAACTCTAAACCCCAAATGCCTTCTAGAACATGTTTCCAGTAAAATGAGGATATGAGGAATAAACCAGCATATTTCCATGTAGTGTCTCAGAAAAGGTTTTATTATTATAGTAGCTATAGGTAAATACCTCAATAACAAAATTCTGGAATGTGATGCAAAACTGAACATCTGGAACAAAAAGCTTTACTTGGAAAATGTTGCTTGCACAGTTTTATATTTTGGGTCTAGTAAAAAGTAATGGAAATATAAAAGAATAGTTTTCACAGGATGCAAATGTTTTAACTCATCCCTGTAGCAGGTGACTGTAAAATTAATTTCTGACCAACATCAAGAACCTTTATAGGGATCTTGAACAGCACTACTTTCACCCAAGTCTATCATTTTGTAGCCCAACCCAATGAGTTAATACTGCTGGTTGGTAATTAGGTGCAGTCTGCACATTCTCATCATCCTGTCTGGCAAATATATAATTTTTGTTGTTGGCAAGTCATTCTCTAATACAAAGCACTGACATATTTGACTGAAAGAAATGCTGTTGAAATCAATTTTCATAGTCACAGGTGTATGCTAGAAGAAGTTCCTACTGCCAGGTAGGAGTGTCAGATATTTCCCAATCATGCAGAAATTAGTTTCGCAAGTATCCCTAACATAAAACATGATTTAATCAAGGATAAAATGGTTTGTACACACTTTCTAAGTTTACTTAAGTAAGTAAAGTGTACTTAAAGGAGTCTTCTTAAGAACTTTTATGTTTTCATATTTTTCAGTCTTCTCTAAAGGTGACAAAGAGAAGCAATAGCTGATTTTTATACATAGCAGACAGAGAGTATGTGAGAGCTAGAGCAGAAAATATCTGGCAAAAGGCTTTTTATAGCTCAGAAGCCAATATGTAGTATAAGCTGCATATTATGCCTAGGCAGCATATGTGTTCCTTCTTCATATTCTGATTTTTATAAACCTAAACACAGATTCCTTATAGATACAATACATTTCTTTGAAACACAGTGCGTGCAGGGGGTTGCATAGAGGCCACTGATGAGGAAGGGGACCTTTATGCATGAATAGACTGGCATGTCTCATTCATACTCCTTTAGCCCTTTGCTTTCATTATCATTCTGTAAAGGAGAAATGTCACTTTCAAAGGATGCTACTAATGCCCACAATACTACTGTGTAGGCCATTCTGAACTCAAGTTTAATTTGGCTCTCCTAAAACAGAAAAGAGCTTACCATGGCACCATGGTAAGCAAGACTTTCTAAGGTGTTAAGTAATTGTTTGATTACACCATTAAAATGAGGAAAAAAAATCAAACAGATCCTCCCCAAAACCCTCCAACAAAAGGCGGCATCTCTCATGTTCATTTGGCATTGCTAAACTGCTTAAAACAATTAATATAATAGTAAATAATAACTTAAAAATGGGAATTGATGCCTGAGAATATAAAAAAGCAAAAGACTTTCATTCATTTTTATTTGTAAAGAAATAGTGGCTATCCATTGCTTAGTGCTGATCTGGGATACAAGAGTAGGTATTGTTAAATGTATAAAATCAATTACAGTTCCTGTGGTAGTACATAACTGTTTGTAACTATTCAACCACAAATTCAGGGAATGACATTGTGTGAAGACAAGATAAAGTTTTAGGTATTGCATTATATAGTAGTAGAAGTAGTAATCGGTAGTATATCAGACTTGTGTAAAAATCCAGCAATGCAAAGAAAAACATAGCAATGATCATTTCAGTTGTGTAAAGAAGTAACTGACGTGTAGTATGCTCTGTCTCCTGATACTTGGTGTTAAGTAATGCATGAAACACATTTTAAAAAATTCAGGTGGAGCTTTATAAATCAATCAGTAGTTTATGATTATCATTAGTAGCAAACTCAATTTTATAGCAGTATGCTCTTATGTTCATGCCAGCAGGTAAAAGCTTTGCTGCTGGCCATCTGCCATTCAAGCAGGCTACACTAACCTTTTACCCGTCTGAAAGAATAAAGCTGGTCTTTAGAAAAAGACACCAGATTTGTATTTTAAAATATTACTTTGAGCTGCTGGAAAAACAGTTGTCAAAATCTGAAGCAATAATGTCTACAGCATTAACTTAGAATGACTTAGTTATGTTGCATTTAAGAGAAATCCATTATATGAGACCAACAAAAATCTGTTAAGTAAAATAATGATATCATATTTACAATGTACACTTAGAATGCTATTTTGTTAACTTACTCAGCAGTAAAATAAAATGTTGGAAATTATCTGTACTCTCAGTAGGAACACCTTTTTATTTCCCAGTCTGAATTTCTTATAAAATTCTATTATGCTTTATGGGACAAAAAAAATGGAATTTTGTCTGAAAAATAGCTTGTTGGCAGAAACACAAAAAGATTTGCTTTCAATTTTGTGCATAGATATTGGCATCAACACCAATAGTTTGCAGGCAGATTTGTAGTAAATGTTTTATACATCGCTGATTTTACTAAATCTATTTTAAAAAAGTAAGGCATAAAATATCTCTGGTTATCAAAAACATTGAAGGGTCTTCTCACAGGTTTTTGAAGTTAATTCTTTAAAATTACACATCAAAACTATTTGAGTTATATTTTCAGTTGATGCCAAGTGTAATGACGTGTATACAATCCGGTTGCCTGCGCAAGATTCCTAAATATATTTTATTGCAATGAACCTTTTCAGAAATTAAATCCCGTTTTAAGTGCAAATTTGCTGTACCCTGGATGGGAGAAGGAAGGCCCTTCAGAACAGACACAAAATAGCCATCATGATGAGCAAGGGCATGCTAATGATAAGCATACTTCTCATGGCCCTGAGCTAACCGACTAATAGATGCTGGTGTCGGGAATGATCTTAAATGCTGGGTTACTCAGATTTCCGTCTGATTTACATCAAACAGATCCCAGTCTGGATGAATGGAGAAAAACAAGTTCATTAAGTTACTTCCACATTGGTAAGATCATGCATCTAGGAATTAGACTGTATATCCCATTTACAGGGCAATTTTGAAAAGCAGTTCATTTGTGGAGGATTTATGAGTCATGGTAGATCACACTTTCCCAGAAGTAGCTAAAAACATTGCCAGAATTTCTAAGCTGGAGTAGAGAGCAGTATAGTCTCATTAGTATGACTGGAATATCATTTTTAGCGTTAGAGTTCTGGCATTCCTAAAAAATGTTTATTGAAAAATTACGAAGGGCACAAAACAGGCCTAATGACTGAGTAAAGGTCTGGAAAATCTACAGTATTGTAAAGGAAGTTCAGTCACAAGTTCAGTCAATTTTGTTTGAAACCTGAGAGTTGATCGAGAGGTTTGTTCACATTACCTACGCTGGGAACTGTTTGTACTATCAGACAGTTCTTTGTTCTGGAAGTAGTGGCTGGAAGCTGAAGTCCAATGTTTTCAGACTAGAAGTAGGATACAGGCTCTACCTCTGGAGTAATCAGCCATTAGTAAAAAATAACCAAATGAGGTAGTGAGTTTCTTATAAAAAATTTTAAATCAAAAATTCTTCTTTTTCTAGAAAATATGATCAAATTCAAATACCTTCTGCACTTGATGCAGCAGTTACTGAAAGGGAGTCTTTTTGATGTATTACATAGGTCAAACTACTATTGTAAAGGTTCCTTCAATCCCTAAAGTTCCTAAACCAGTTATAGCATTGTATAGAAGTATATGGAAGGAAGAGAATTTCAGGGAATTTGACTAAATATGTCATTATCGTCATCAGTCTAATATAAAATATTAATTAAATACTGTAAATTGTGGATCTACAGGAAAGTGGACATTTTACTATTGCTTAGAAGAGGAAAAAAGTGAAGGAAGGGTTCAACAGTTCTCAGATAAAAATATGTCTTGGTAATACATATGTATGATACATTTGCTTCTAGAATGTCAGATGTTACATAAAAGCAAGACATGCTGTAAAAAGATGATGTCTTGGAAAAGTGGGATTCAAACAACCACAGCACTGAAAATGTAGAAAAATGAAATTACTTAAAAATGCATGTAAATGGGCAGAGAAAGCATTATAGTAAAAAATGCACTCATGCTTCAAAAAAAGCTGTAGTTTCCCACTGTGAAAATGAAGTTTTAGGTCATCCAGTACTCCAAGGAAAAGAAATTAATGAATTTAAAGTTGGTTAGTTTAAAGCATTCCATCAAGTGTTTAACATTAATGATAGCCCAAAGCTGTTCTTTTACTTTACCTATGATAAAACAGAGGAAGACTATAAAACAAATGAATTGATCTTTTTTATTATTTGGTGCCAACAATGAGTTATTATTACAGACTCTAATACCACTATCCTAATAAAAATTTGGTGGGGCTGTGGATGTAATTGCTTCATCATTATGGTTCAGAAACAAAACGGTTGATTCTGAATATTTCCCTCAATATCAACAGAAGGACTTCAAAAGTGCCAGAGATTAAAATCTGTCCCACAGATTTTTCCAGAGCAGATAAATGAGAAAATAAACTAATTCTGTTTCAGCATGAATGCAACTTTATATGCAAACCATGAACTTTATTCTCCCCCCAGTTAAGTGAGAAACAACTCTACCAAAATCAGTAAATAAGTTTCAGTTGTAAGAAACCTGTACAAGAAGAGACTGAGATTAGGATTTCCAAGTTTATTTGTTAAAAAGAGGTTACTACAAGAAGCAGAAAACTTATTGAGCTTCAGACACTTTTTGCTATTCATAAATATCTAGAGATTTAAGTACCACTCTTCACAAAATACATTGCTTCTACTGATGAACTGTATTTTTAGCTTGGAAGCACATACTCTCGTAGTTGTGAAGTAGCTCTAAACTGTACCAAGTCTTAAAATAATGGCTCTATCATGTTTAATTATTCTGATATTGTAGTAATAATATTAATAATTATGAACTCATTTAGTATTAATTTGGTTGTCATAAAATGCTTACATAGATGCTCTGAATTAATTAGCTTGACCTTAATTTTGATGGTTAATCCATAAGAGCCTAGTGTAAAAACTTGACTTAGAGCAGAGGGCAGGCTGTGAGCATGATTGCTGAGCATAAAGTTCAGTCTTTCAAAATTTGCTTCTCAGTCCTTGACAATAATTCTGTTGGATAAATGCAACATTGACCAGGTTTACTGATTATGTGTGAATAATGAAGACTGTTATGTTCGAAAGAAACACATTTTGTGGATCTTCTGTATCTGTGGATCTTCGTAATTTCTGTAATGTTTGATATAGTTGAAACATTTTGACTCTTCTGGCAGTAATAATGCTTGTGCACCAGCACAGAAATGTTTAATAAGAATTTCTGATATGCAAGCATATCCCTTAACAGCAAGTTTAAACATTAAAAAAAAAAAGCATGTTTGGTATAGCCCCTGCACCTCTACTTTAGATTTTGATGTCACTGCAAACCAAATACATTTAACATTTCAGGGATTTGTATTTTACGGTGAAAGACTTGAAACTCCCCGCTCAAATAAAGTCTTCTGTTTGGAGAAAAAAAATAATTTGAAAAGCGTTAATTGAAACTAACATTTACATTAAACTTTGCGCAGAAATGATCGGTTCATGATAGACCCCTACTTAACTGTCACATCAGTATTTTTATCTATTGTGTGCTAAATTATATATACCAAACTGGCTAACAAGAACCCCAACTGATTTTTAAGCTACATTTCTTCAAAAGGGGCCACACCACACCAAGAAGAAGAGAAAGAGCATTCCCTGAAAAGACAGGGATTTCATTTGTCCTATGTCCAGGACCTCATGCCTTTAATAGGATCATAAAAATTGCTATATAAGCTCTACAATAGGTTAGAAAAAGATACCACTTCCTATGCTGTGTCTTCCTTCTATTATCCTAATATATGTCTCTTACTAAGAGTCAGAGCATTTGAAAATGCTATTATTAAACTCTTAAAATTATCTGCAAGTCATTAAGCCCCTAATACAAATTTGTCTTCAGGGGACCCTGTCACAAGGATATGCAGAGCCATACTATATATACAAACAACCTTAAATTAGGCATGACTCCCAGGTGCTTCTTAGTGAAACCTTGAACTCCATCGCAGATGATCTTTTATTAAATTCAGCATAAGCAATCAGGGTGAAGGCAAGTCAGTGGTGTTGCTATGTGTTGAGAACACCAATTTGAGATGTCTCTATTCTAAAGTTAGCTGGAAAGACTCCTGCCATTTTCCTTTAGAATAAACTTTTCTGGAGGGACAGCTATATGGTGTTTTTATCATTTTTTACTGTTAATGCAGTTCTGAAACACTTTTTTTACCTTCAGATTCCTTTACAATAAATGATAAAAACACTATATACAATTTAGAATTGCAAGTTAAATAATTTGTTTTCTTCCTGGGAACGTACCTCTGTATCATCTGCAAACTACTATGGTGGATCTCATGCATTTTGTAAAGCTCATTTTCCAAGGCCACTCTTTGGCACAGAATTTAGTAATAACATGCATTCACATTTAAACCTTCTTTGGATTCCTGAACTACTTCTTAATTTGTTGAAGTGCTTTCTTTCATTTTTGAATTCAGAATCAACAACTTATTGACATCTTTATACTTGAAACATCTTGGAGTATGAAAGGGTGTGTCTGCTTCTGATTTAATCTCAGACAACAAGGTCTATATTCATGGCCAGAGTTCAAGAGAAAGTAAAAGATCCCATCTCAGCTGTGGAAGATCTGCCCAGAAGTTTCTCACAACTTGTAGTCATCTCTGTATTCTTTAAAGCAGATATTCTGATCATTTTATCTCACCCAGGGAATGGAATACTCTAAACCATCCCAACCCCATTAATTTTACTCTTTCAGATACGGAAAAAATTAGGTGTGGAAATGTATGGTAGATAAGGCCTTTAATGGTAAATATTTTGGAGTATTTTTACCCACCTTCTAAATCACATATCAACAACTAAATAAAACCACTAAGGCTGTTTTTCAGCAATCAGCATCCTAGCAGGAGTCAAGCTTATGATTTCTTTTGTTCTGTATTTTTTGAAATAGAACTTTTCAAGAAATACTGATGGTTTTGCTAAACAGGCTTTTAGTGCAGAGGTCAGTGACTCATTCTAAACTGACAGATGCAGGCAGATACTTTAAATACAATAGTTTGCCAGAATACTGTTTGAAAGTGGATATTGCATTCAAATTTGTGGCAAGTCCAATGACCAAACCAACTGTTGAGTTACATTTAGAAGGAGAAAGTGCTATTATAGCCCAAGTTATGGTCAGTAAACATATTGCTAAAGTGTGAGAGCAGAATCAATAGTAAATGAAAGGGAGGCATAAATCCTGTATAATCCTGAATCCATGTGGGAAGTCTGTGACTCTGTTACTGTTGTGAATCTTACCCGTTCTGTAGAAACCTGCAGAAGCCGGGTTTCTCAGTGACTCAGATTCTCTCTTTCAGCTGTATTTAACTCAATGTCTTATGAATGAATACTTCAGCAAATATGCTACATATTTCCATACAAACAGCTGCCCTATGCTTCACTGATATAGAGTAGATAATGTATTTTATCTTTTTCATACACTAGATTATGTATTCTCCTTACAGGGACATTTCTGATATATTTTCTGAGAATCCGTTTTTGTCTTATGTAAATAGTTCTCTGGAGGATTTCACAACTAGAGCCAGCAGAAATAAAAAACAAAACCTATCATTAGGACAAAAATAATGTCTACTGTTTGCACAAAAAATAATCAAATTAAGCACATGGCCAGGCAAACTACTATTTGAGTCTGTTCAGAAAAATGTCATGCTCTGTTTTGTCAAAAATAGGACTTACATTTCATGAAATTAGAAGAGAAAAGACAAGCAGCTCATGTTAGACAGAGTCAATAAATCACTGAAGTTCTTAGCTAAAGGAGTCAGGCTGAGAGCTGTACATTTTAAAATTAAGAAGCAGCAGAAGAGGAGAACAAAAACCCTTGCTAAACAGACTGAATTCTCTGTGAAGAACATTTGGTAACAAATACAGATGCACCTCAAAACCATCTGAAAGCAAGATATTCAACTGCTGCCAAGAGACAGGAGAGAATTTTGAGCATAGCTGAAACCACTGGAGCACAGCAGCAATTAATCCGGTTCATTCATTACGAAGTTATGGCTTGAAATAATAATTGCACTGAAACCAATGACCGCATGAGATGAACAGAGAACATTCAGAAAGTGGTGACTCTGTTTAGATGTGTTCCTGATTGCTTTTGGTCTGCAGAAGATAGGACTGAATTAAGTAATTTCTAGCCTTCTGTCTTATTACCCAGGTAGGTTTATTTGTATAAATTCACACCGGAGGTTCACATAGCATATCATTGTTGTGCAAACTCAAATTACACTGATGTAACTAATAAAATTTACTTACCGCCTTCCAAGCTATAGGGATATGAGAGATCCATGGTAGAAGGCACCTTCATTCAAAATAATGCAGCAAAAAAAAATTACTTGACATCATATAGGACTCATTGCATTACAAGCCTCATTGAATTTTCTCAAAATCTGGTTGTTATTGCTTGGCATCTCTTCAGACTTCTCTGTCAGTATAGAGATTCCGCTTCAGTTCTGTTCGTCTTCACTACAACCCAGATGTTTTGCCATCACCACGTGTACCATTACGTTCCTGCTTTAGACCTTCCCTTCTGTGGAAACTCTTCTCATTTGCATTCAGCACTTCAGTTTTCTGCCTTGCTTCAGAAAAACTTCATCTTTCATCTTACTAATGCAAACTGCTACAATTCTTTAATTTAGCTCCTTTCAGGTGGTTTTGACCATGATCAAGCCTGAACCCATCCAGATCTCTCCTTGTGCCCTGATATATAGACCCAGGTGGAACTGAAAACAGCTACTGTAAGGTTTCGCTGCAGCACTGGCATTATGACTGTTATTTAAAAATTGGTGTTATCAGACCCTGTCAACATTTCCTCAGATTTAGGTGTTCTGAATATTTTGCTTTTCACCTGATTTTTTTATTTTCAAGGCAATGCATTTTCCTAGTTAAAAAAGAGCTGAGCTTCTAAATATTATCACTTACTTTTCCCTGTATGCATTCTTCATAAAATACCACAAAAAGGGGGGAAGGCTATTATATGCTTCCAAAAAACTTTACGTGCAAGAAAGAGACCAAAAAACTGTTTCTTTTTTTCTAAGGTGATGACTTAATAGTATTAAAGGGTTTTCTGTTCCTCCTGCTCCGCTTACCCCCTTATATGCAAAAATGTGCAGAATTTGAGTTGCTGCTATTATATAAAGAAGATATGCTAGTAGTTTATCTTATTCTTCCAAATTAAATATTCTGACCATTTTTTTCATGTTTTTCCCCCTTTCCTGTACACCTTTGTTTCCTATTATTGTAGGTAGTGTAAACCAGTTCGAAAACAATCTTCTTCATAGAAACGAGAAGTAAGAATGAAGTCTGTTAGAAATTGTTGTGAAGAATAAACTCTAGACTGGTGTTTTCAAAAGAAACTAGCTATTTTTAAAATTCTTGGAAGGTGTATAAGTAATGTATTCTAGAGATTAAAGAATCTCTCACCATTTTTGAAAGCCATTTCATCATAAAATATATCAGATTGAGTATGAATTGATGCAACAATAAGCCTTTCATTATAAGAGGAAACTGTCAAATAACATCGTTGCTTCAGCTCTATTTTAAAAGTTTGTAGTTGTCATAAGTACAGCTGATTAAGATTCCTCTTTCAATTCCCAGAGCAACTGAAATAATCAAGTCATAGCTATGGTATTCTCTGTCTTTTTGGCTTTTCAAGAGAATATGAATATCTACTTTTTCTTGTAAAAGCATTTTGTTTGGTTCAATGGACCAACATTACTTTGGATATCCATTATCCTAATATTGATTCTTCTGCTTCAGTTATCTGTTCTGCTGTAGTCCATTTCCAGAAGTCTTCTGCATTGTATAAGTCACTGCTTTCATTAATTTCTGTGGCAAGACATAATATTGTTACATGATGTTAAAACATAATTATTATTTCAAATGTCAACTGATATTTTCCCAGCAAATGAATTTTTGTAAATCTGAAATATTAAAAGTATATGAACACTGAAGTCAGTAATCTGCATCCAAATTTTGATTTTTAATAGGAAACATGACATAAATCAAAATTAAGATACATTGTAATTAATAGTGGACATTCTTTTCCAAAGTGCTATCACATTTAGAACAGTTTCATTCCTTCCCCCCCCCCCCCCCCCCCTTTTTTAATTAAGGACCATTTTATTAGAACTCTTTTTTGGAAGAAATATTTAATTTTTCATATCTCAAGAGCTGGCTGACAAAACTTAAAATGTATATCCTTTGGTTACAGTAAAGGATGGAATTATTTCTTGCCATGGCATTGATATCAGGTTTGTTTTAAATCATGAAAGATCCTCTTAGACTCCTGAAAAACTGTATTAAAGTTTATTGTTAGATATTGCTGATTGTGATTGAAAATCACTTCATTAAATTACAGTACAGAGAGATGAAGGACATCTTGCAGCAATGAAAATGGTTGTAAATTTAATTAAAACATTAAATTATTGTTGGAATAAAGGTCATAATCATAAAATGTAATTGAAGGGAGTACATTAGCATGTACCCTAAGGTATCCTTTCTATTTCAAAATATATATTACATATTTGACATTTAAAGAGGAAATAGGTACCATTTTATCTGGATGGATGAACTACGATGGGAAGAATTGCTATACATAATACAACTTAAGAGCCCAATTTTTCAAAAAATCATTTGCTTCTTGCATAGGTGCAACATACTATTTTTATGTCTCTGACTGAGAAAATTTGCCGTCTTATTTATTGAACATCATGGACCTGCACAGAGAGGAGGACATTGTATCATATACTAAGACTTTATCTCTATGGAAAAAGTATAACTTACACTGCTGTCTTCAAAGCGTATTCTTGTCAGACTCTGGTTACATTTATGACGGTGTGTACCATTTATCACTGCATTTTCTCTCCCTTGCAGCAGATTAGGGTGGCAAACAGTGCACAGTAATAGAAAGAAAAGCTGCAAGAAGAACATATATCAGTAAAACTGTTGTTGAAAGTATACTGATAATGCTGCTACAGGACCACTGTCACCTCATGTCCTGAGGATTTCTTTTTCTAAACAGAAAATGCCCCAGAACTGAATAAACCTTCTTCTTAAAGATTTCTCCTAAATACTCAGCAATATCCTCTGAATTCAGATAAAGTCTTTTAAAATATTCTGCACCTCTTTTACTTTCTGCATTTACTAAGGTATCTTTTTGAAAAGGGAGTGGGTATTGTTTGAAATATGTCAGAGGGGAAAAGCAGGGTGAGTATATTTAGAAAATTTATATATTTATATACTTGAATATATATTTATATATAAATATATATTTTATTTTTAATTTATATTTGGGAAGAAAGTCAGCATAACCAAGCTGGATTTCAGCAGTGATTATACTCATAAGTTAATGCCACAGATTGAAATGCTTCATTGTGCCCACTGAATCAGTTTATTTCTGTAGCTCTCTTTAGATTTAAGAATTGAAATTAGAATCAGGTACAGTAAAAGTCATTTTACTGAATAAAAGTACTGTATTATAAATATGTGTGCATATGTATCGGTTTATTCTGTACAATAGGAGATTTTCATTCACTAGAACAATTATCAATTTATTCATCAAAATGCCTCAAGTATGCATCTCATTCATACACTAAAATGTACCTGTAAGAGTTTGAACATATGCATACAGATTTTGAAAGTAATACATGTTGCCAAGTGAGGGGGTTAAGAAGAAGGAAGGAGAGAATCTCCTAGTTCTTTCTCTTCTCCCATTGTTGATTCTGTTGAGAATTTTTATGAAAGCCTAACATGAAAGTTACCCCAGTTATGAGCTATCAGCCATTTAGGAAACACTCATGAGCCCATCTCCAGCCTAGAAAAAAGCCAAAGGTACAGTACAGGCATTAGCAAATGTCGGAGAAGTGTCAAGCAAAGAAGCCTCTTCCTCACAAAAGAAGTGAGAAGCCGCTACGTGGCAATTATTGCATGGTGGGTCTTCCACAGCCCTCAGTCAAGTCTTACAGCATGGGTCAGGATATGAGCACTTGTGGTTCACGGTATCAACTGTGAGGTCATCCGATACACACCTACTTCCCGAACTCAGTGCATCTTCCTTCTTTTTATAACAAGCTCTAGGTGTATAAGGGTCACTGGCGTGTTGGCTGGGTCTTCAAGGTGAGTCATTTAAAATCTTTTTCCAATGGGAAAGGGCACATCTTCAATTGTACCACAGCTTTTGCTTGCCAATCTAATCTTAAAGCTCAAGTGTTGGCTCTTTCTGGGTTGATGTCAAGGGCAAATGTGCGTAATTTCACCAGCTCAGAGAGTTCAGCTGTTCAGGAATTTACATGCAGGTTTCTGGGACATCTCTCATGTGGCATCTGTAGGGCTTCTGTAATAGTCTAATAAAGAGTCCCTCTGACTTAAAACTGGGCTCTTATATATGTGATTTTTTATGAATGCCATACTTGAACAAGAACTTCTGAGGGGTGCTGTAGTTGAGAAAGTATTTTGATTTTTTTGCTTGATATGTAAAAAGATTATTAAGCAAAATGTTTTCTGTAATTCTACTGAGTGTTTGGCAGTGATTTAAGGAAAAGTTACAGAAATACTTGCTGTGTATAAGAGATATATCTCCCACCAGCGCAGAATGTGTCCTTGCATTAGGTAGAAATTCCCATTAAGGTAAAACTCGCAGGAATATCTACCCTTTGTGCAACTTACAAAACAATGTGATGCATTCTGTTAGTGTGTTCCTAAGAGCTATCTTTGTAACTTGAGGTGAAAAAATATTACTAACAATAATCAGATTACAGTTAATTCTGCCATGGGCAAGATGAGACATTTCTCCCATTTCTCCTTTCCATTCAGTTTGGTTTTTAGCAATGGTAGAACTGCCCGATGTTTGCAGGCAGACTGCTTTTTTCTTTGAAGAGCACTGGAGAAATTTTGTTAGTGTTGGAAGTATTTGATAAAGGGCGATACCTAGTACGTGGGGTTTTTTAATCATATAAACTGGATAAGCATGTAATATTCGTGAATACAAATACAAAAACTTTAGACTGTGACTATAGCTGAATATAAGGAATTGGATTTTTGTAAGAGCCTAGAGAACTAGATATACACATTCCATCATGATTCTTCTGAAAATTTTAGCTAAAGTCTGTGCTATTATGAATGTGATTTATGCTACTGTAATTTTTATGGCACTAATCAAAAGAAGTGTTATTAGGAAAGCTCACTGGCATGAAAGAAATTAGGTAAGGATTGAATTTGATAAAAATTTATTTAGATGCATTAGCATGGCCAGTAAGATGGATATTAAGGATCTCAAACACAGAATTCAGACATGTGTTATGGACTTTTTACAATTATTGGAGTAGGATGACTTTTATAGAATAAAAAAATACAACACTTGCAGCTTTCTTGTTAATTTAAACAGTACACAGAGTAATTGTATCTAAAGTCTGTAGCCATATGGGAAGGCATCTAATTAAACTTACCAATATGAAATATTGTAAAATGCTACAGGTATATCTTTAAAAAATACCACAGTCAAATCTACATGTGAAACAAACAGATGTTATATGTATCAGAAATAATGATCCACTTCTGTTTTCTTTTGACTCTGTAGGGCCAGTGAATAAATTCATATGGAAATGAGGCCATACTTTAAAATTAATTAATCGGTATGTGAAGATTAAAGCAAAAGAAATTATTAGGAGAGCAAGATTTAATTAATACTATCTGATAATTTTGAGTGGGATATGAGAAATATTTGATTTCAGCTATGAACATTTTATAGGCAAAGATTCCCAAGCTTAAACACATTTCATAGAATAGAACAGAGACACAACATCCCCCAAAAATAAACAGAAGTAAATTCATTTTTAATTGTGAATCTTCCTAAAAAGGACTTTGCAACAATTGCACAGAAAGAAGATGGTAGACTTGACATGCCCAACTGTTGGATATTAGGTTACCACTTTTCTTATACTATCTGATCATTGGAATTTACCAGACATCCAAAATTGCTGGATAATTCTATACTCAACCCATCAGTATAAATTTGACACAACATGTATTCATTGAACACACATTACCTGGAACAGTGTTGCTCAGTGCATGGGGCGTATTGCAGTTCTTAGCAATGCACAATAGATTTACTCACGGGCAATGAGTCTAATCTGCACAGGCAACATCAGCCTTGTTCCTCATGTAAAGAAGAATTGCATATACATTGTATATGCATAGAGAAAATATATTGTACTTGTTCCTTTTGACAAGTCTGGCATGCCTTGGGTAAGATAATTTTAATTAACCTTGGCCAAAAATCCTTTTCCTTACTGGCCTATCATTAGTTTGAGGGCTCTGCAGCAAGCCATTTTACACTGTGTAGACAAAATAAGAACCACACATAGGTATTTAATAACTGATTAATTCTTAATATTCTTAAATAAAGGTAGAAATCTCCTAAATCTTCCTTAGCAAATATCATCTTTCATTGCTGTTTCACGTGGTCTCCAGACATTACTTCAGTTGCCATCTTCCTTCTCATACTGACCTGCTGTGTCAAAGCCATCAGAGGAGCAGTAGCAGACTGCTTAGACTGCTTATTCTCATCTGTTAGTTTATGTCAAGAGTATTTCCTGGAAAGCTGTTGCCAAGAGAATTAGTTGGCAAAATACATTTTAACAATCAGTTTTTTTCAAAGTTTAAATCTACTTCTGTTGTATTTTCTCTTTTTTCCTCTTTCAGTAAGTACCAGAGGCTTTTTTGCCCTTTCCTGCTTTATGTTTTCTTTGTTTCCCCCTGTTTTCTTGTACTCAAATGTATTCCTTGATTAGCAAAAATCTTTAACAAAAAAGTCAAAGAAGATCAGTCAGAATTTGGTGATGGTAGATATCAGATATTGCTTCTTAGAATTATGACAGGAACTCTGTTTCTCAAACACAGGATTTCAGGCTCTATACTGTGTTATTTTTATATTCCATTATCTTGAGGCTGTTTCTGAATCCTTCATTAGTTCCTTTCCAGAGATTTGTTAACATTACATGTGACATAAAGGTACAGATTTGAATAACATTTGAGGCATCATCTTCTGCATTAGGATCTTCAGGAACCCTGGTGTATAAGTGAAATCTAGAATCTGGCCGTTTTGGCAAATGTCTCTTCTCAGCAAACGCTTAAATCAGTCAGTAGTAACATTCCATAATAATGTCACAGACATTATTTAAGTAGGGAGTTCTGATCTGTTGTCTGGATCACTAGTTTAAATCCATCCACACATTCTGAAAGGTAACATGAAGCACTCAGGATGGAGACCATTGTATGATAATTGTGCAGTTGTATCCTCCAGTGTTGTGTTTTCTATAGCTAGCTAATGTTATTACTTTATTTCTCCTCCCTTAAATGAACCATTAAAAAAAAAGAAAGAAACAAAAAAGAACTCTGATAGATGATGTGCATCTTGGTTTTTGTAATTTCAAAGGTAGTCGTCATGAATTATTTAATACCACTTTTTCTGCTTTAAAAGCTAAAATAACTTGATAAATTGGATTACATTCTTTACTATTTGAAACATCAAAAAGAAATACAATAGGAATAGTAATATTTGACACTTGTGTCCATTAATGAAATTGGGAGGGATATACAGTGTACTGATAAGGCATTTCTGAAGACCTCTTTAGAGTTCCAGTCTGAGGCATGACACTAGTAAAGAAAGAAGTGAAGAAAAAAATAGACATAGATCAAATACAAAAGGAGAACAAAGCAGAAACATTTAGATCACAGAAGACTGGAATGGCAGTGGGTGACTACAATAGTTTCAGGGAATAAGAGAAAAATGAGAAATGCATCAGAGGAAGTTATATGGATTGTAAAATAACTAAACTAAACTTGAAACCAAGATTGAGGCATTGTCTACATTTCTGTTGCTCAAATAAGCAGAAGAATTTCTATTTGATAATTTTTTTTCCTTCTGCTTCCCAGCACCCTAGATCTGTTCATTATCACCGTATCAAATAAGACAGATAGAGGTATTCTAGAACAGATAAGACATGAAACTTCAAGAGAAAAATGCGTAGATTTTGTTTGCCCGTTCATTTGCCAATTACTGACAAAATCTAAATGTAGTTTATTGCTAAGTAAGAGAAGGTTGTCCTTAATTACAGCAACAAAAGTTACTTTTCTATTATAAGCTGTTTGGTTTTATACCTTTTCTGTCTATTGTCTCTGAATCAATCAGTATAAGAGCATGCTTGTGGAAATCAGAATGGTCTCTTGGGAACTGCTGAAACAAATTAACAAAATTGAGGGAGATTTAGAGTTTAGACATTAGCAAAACAAGAATTCAAAATTCCTATGACTTGCTTTAGTGTGGAAAAAAAAGTCTTGGCCTAGAAACAGTTTAGGGAAAAAAAAGAAGCATGATGTGTCTCCTAATCTGTTTATTTTTGATCCCTTTTTTGGTGTTCTTATCTATGGCGATTTGTTATTCTACTAGACAAATACGCAGTTTAAGAGTTTTCTATTTTGAATTAGTGGCATAATTCTTTTCTATTTGATGTTAGGTAAATGGATCACAGTACATAACCACTTGCCAGGTCCAGTTGGTTCTTATGGTATTAGGCCAATTTCTTGAATCTGAAATGCACATCATCCTTAATTACAGAACACCTAACTTCCACTTCATTCATGTGAGTCTGAGGCATAAAAGTAGTGCCAGGTCCTTTGTTTAATAAAGCAAGCTGAAAGGCGTTGAAAAAAATTACAAAGAGATGTAAGAGATGCAAAGACTCTCAAAACAGAAAGACAGATGAACTTTTCCTTGTTGTTTTTAAGTACTTCATAAAGCTGCTCAGAACTGGTATGAAGGCTGTAGTATCAAATGAGCTGTTAGTCAATGAAAACAGATAAGGAAAAGGAGAAAGCTGGTAGCACATAGGGAAAGCGAGACAGTGCTGTTGTTTCAGTGTGGGTTCAGTGAATTGCCAGGTTAAATTTTAGGAAAACCTTGCAAGATTGCAGTAAAGCGTTTAATGTAATACAGAGAGTTTTGAATGCTGGCAAAGAAAAAATCAGAACACCTTGAAGAGCAGTGTCATTATCTCAAAATTTACAGTGATTAAAATTTTTCCAAGCTTTTTATTTCCCCTTTTTCATCAGTGTTTTTTTCCCTTCTAACTGATCATTCATTTTCAGTCTGCTGTTAAACAGCTTTATCAAATGAAGGCTGTGTGGCTATAATGAGAATGTGTCCAATAAAAATGCTTTCAATTACATTTTAAAACTGCAAAATATCAAATTACTGCTGTATGAGGATACTCCATTGAAACCTCTAAGATTACAAGAGAGGTCATTATGTTTCTTTACTACATGACTTTGTAGTATAATAGCACAGTGTCACCTTAAACATGATTCATTGAAAGTGTTACAGTGAACAAACTAGTTTTTCATTTCTAGAGCCCTGCAATCAATGAAACAATTCATACAAAGTAAGAAACAGTGTAAACTTTTATTTCTTTTTTTTTGATTGATACTAGAACTTTTAGATGATAAAATAAAAAATAATTCAAAAAATGCTGTCTAGTTTTCACTATATCTGTGACTTATTTCTTGTATTTCTCCTCATTGCAGTTATATTCATAGGTGCTAGTTTCTTTCATTTTTTGGTTTTCATTCACTAGCAAGCGTTGGGTTGATAGAGAACTGATTGAGTTGCAGGAGATCCAAGTTGAGCTCCTTATTTTATAATTCCCATGATACCTTTGAGAAATGAGTGTTCTAATGTAGTTAAGTTCCATTTGCAAAAGCCATTAAGATACTTGGAAAGCAATGGGGCAAACTTGCTAAATCACTTGGTTTTAGAAATCTTAGAAATTTCTGTAGTCCAGTTCCCAATTTATGAACTTGTTTTTTTTTAACCACTGGGATTACAGATGTTTCAAGGAGGACATGTCTAGCACAAATCACAGCAGCACACATACTGAGGTGTAGGACCACTAATGTAGAAAAATAATAGGCTGAAAATCTTGCAGGATGTTTTTTATTTCTTCTAAAAATTTTTCATAGCTTTTTTTTATATCTTTCCAAACAATTGTATACTGTTGTAAGATTGTGGATTGGATGAAACCATGTATAAACTATGTGTTACCTAACCATCATATTCCTTTTCAGTGTAAAAAGTAAGTTCTGCTTTTGCAGCAGTAATATCAGTCATTGGCCATAACACAAGCTGCAGGCAAAACTGTAATCTGTTGGATTTTCCTTGTCTGAATTTCAGAAGCAAGCGACTAACACATTGTTCTATGCACACCAAAGAGGCATTCATACACACCGTAGCATGATCCTTTGTATAAGGAAAGTGTATTCTGGATTTAGTTTGTTCACTGACAAGATACCTGCAATAGCAAACAGAAAATCTTGCTCTTATTTGATTTCTAGCAAGTTTACAAGAATTGGATTTTAGGTACATTCTTTATTTATAAGTTTTTATCAGAAAACACCAAACTCCAAACCTTTCCATTCAGCATTAATTTTACCTGCCTAACTACTGAGTATCACATGCCCATTAATAAAGTTGCTCTGGGCAACACAACTGAATAGCTGCATTTTCTACATGCTGCCAATATGACCTCTACATAGATTAATGTGAGAGAGTACAATAGGTGTGTCTAAACTAGCAATTTAACACTTTGCAATGGCTCTTTTTAGGTGTTAAATCCACTTGCTTTTGTAGTTCGGAGTCACATTGTGTGCACTAGAATATACCATGGGTACACTTAGAGCTATGTCCTTCCCAACAAAGTCAAGGTGAAAGTCCTGTCCTGCAGCGTCATATAGAGTGCCCTGATCACAGGGTGGAAATAAGGTCCTCCAGCAGTTTGTTCCCTGGGTGTGAGTGGAGTCCTGTTAGTAATGAAAGGCTTGTGTCGTGTACTAGGTTCAGATCATCAGTGAGTGTTCAAGAGAAGCAACCAAGTGAATTTCATTGCCAGTAAATGCATTGTGATTATGGTTCCAAAATGGAGCACCAGACCAAACTCCAGTCTCCTCCATCTTTATGCTGCTTGGTAAAGGGCATGCATGAGAAAAGGACCAGCAGGATTCATCTGTATGTGAATTCAGACCTCTTCACAGTGGGCAGGTCACTTACAAAGCTCTGTACTTTCAGTCTCGGTTTGGAGTAGGTACCATAGAGCCTGATTACTCAAGCATCACACACAGATGGAGAGAATTTCACCTTTCAAGCATGAGCTTAATGTAATTTTCAAGAGCATATTTTACTTTTTACACGTCTTTGTGGTATCACAGAACACTATATTCCTGCTGACAGATGGAATGGATGGTTTACCAGAATTAAATTAACTTTTAAGAGTAAATCTGTTTCCCTCTATGTTTTAGAGATTGTGCGCTCTTATAGTTCAGAATTTAAAGGGAGATTAAAAGGAATGATTTTTGAATATTTTTTTGTTGTTTGCTGGGGGAGCAAAACAGAGAGAAAGTCTAGTTTTTCTTGAGGAAGGTGAAACATTTTGAACAAATGCTTTGCTGTGTTCCTAATTGCTTCTTTATTGTTTTTAAATTTCTATAAAAATACCTTGTTCTAGACATCTATGCCTTTCCTGTCTTGAAACCACCTCTGCCTTAAAAAATTGCTAATAAGTAGCTCTGCTCAGACCTATGCATACATTCATATCCATGCTAGACCTCCTAAGATTAGAACATGTAGTTATAAATCTGTGTTATTTGCACTAGGAACAATATGCCTCTCTTTCAGGCTGTGAAGGGCAAAAAAGTCAGGTAGCAGGGCCTTTGATAAGTGGACTGCTTACACACCTTAAAAATGGTGTTGCTGTAGCCTTTACTGTTCTGCCTGCAGTAAAAATATAACATGATATTTAGATTCCAAACAATTTTTACTTCTGTAATGCTTTATTTGTATTATATATTAAGGATTGTAGTATAATGACTTTGCTTTTTGTTGCTCATTGAGCAACACAGCTTCCAGCTGTGATAATATAAATATCTGTTCTTTTTCTGCTGCTAATGTAGAAGGCAATATAGGTACCTAGAAATGTACAATATTATAATTGCATATTAATTATTATCATCTTTCTTTTTAACACAGGGGGTTTCTTGATGATATGAGGTGTGATAGAATAGAATCACAAAATAACAGAAAAATTTAGGTTGGCTCTCTGGAGGTTATGTAGTCCAACCTCATGCTCAAAGCAGAGCCACCTTGATCAGATTGCTCACAGCCTTGTCTAGTCAAATTCTAAATATCTCCAAGGATGAAAAGTTCCCAACTTCCCTAGACAAATTGTTCTGATGTTTTACTACCTCCAGTGTGAAAAATTGGACATTTATTTTCGGGAATTGTATTTGTTATGAGGTGAACTGCGAGAAAGATGACCTGGTAGTTCTAATAAAAGAAACTGAACTTGCAAGTCTGTTTATTGCACTAGCCTTTAAACCTGCAAAGTGACACAGCATGAGAAAACTAAATTAACAGTCTTTCTTGATTAAATCATGTGGACTTAGTGATTCACTTGGTAATTATCAAATGTGCAGGAACTTTAATATACATAAATGAGAATTAGGCAGGCCTTCAAATGTTCCATGCTCCTTAAAAAAAAAAAAAAAAAAAAGTATTTGTGTAGTTCCAACTATTGATTGCAAAAGATGGGGGATCTTATCAATATATATAAATACCTGAAGGGAAGGCATAAAGACAAAGCCAGGCTCTTTTCAGTGGTGCCCAGTCCCAGGACCAGAGGCAATGGGCACAAACTGTGACACGGGAGGTTCCCTCTGAACATCAGGAAACACTTTTCTGCTCTGAGGGTGACCGAGCACTGAGGTTGCCCAGAGAGGCTGTGGAGTCTTCATCCTTCGAGGTGTTCAAAAGCCACCTGGACATGGTCCTTGGCAGCCTGCTGTGGGTGGCCCTGCTCAAGCAGAGGGGTTGGACCAGATGACCTCCTGAGGTGCCCTCCAACCTCAGCCATTCTGTGATTGTGTGATTCTGTGGACCAAGTGTCACATGATAATTTAACTGATATTTTATTGGAGTTTTTGACTAGGTCCTATTGCCTTCTCTAACCCCCATCAAAAAAAAAAGTCCGACCGTATTGTTTTCCTAAGGTACATGCTCTATTTCTAGCTTTCTTTGGTAAGAAAGAAAATATAGGATGCTTTAGCATACCACTGTACCTAAGGCACTCTTCTGCGGTTGAGTTTTTTCTTGGGGAGTAGAACAAGGCATGCACACTGGCTTTCTGCTTCTTAGAGCAGAGAACAGATTACATAATGTCAGCATTTCCCTTCTGGTTTACGTCAATGTCAATGTTAAAAACAACCTGACTTTGAATTGTTCTAAAAGCAGGGTTTTTTTTCCTTATTTTTCCACCTGTAATATGCTGTTACTGTAAATAGAAACCGCTTTTCCTCATGAAGATCATCACTATAACATTTTTTATATTTGTCATCAGAGAAAAACCTGAAAGATATATATCCTGCTGAAAACAGATTGAACAACCCAAAATAAAAAAGTGAAATATGCAACATCTGGATTCAAATAAGGGACAGAAGAACACTGCAGAAAGGCTTGGAAGGGCTAGGAGAAGAATGGTTAGGCAAGACAGACACACACACACTTATTTAAAAGGAGAAGCAAAGGGGATTTTCCTGTTTACTACAGCCTTAGGCCCTAGTCACCACCTATGTGCCTATATATTTTAAAAAAAATCTATAATTATGTTTTTGCAGCCAAATTATAGTCCAGTTTGATGAAACAGAAACATTTTTTGAGAAGAAACTTTGAGGAGCAGTGAATTTCAGAAAAAAATTACAAGAGGAAATAGATTTATTTAACAAGAAAATATATTCAACTTACTCTATATTAATATTGAATATATTGATAATATTTAGTATACGATATTTTATATTACAGTTATATGCATATATGTATGAACAGGGTATGCTACACTTCTACAAATTCACTGTCTCAAATTTTCTTAGTCAGTTTCCATGTAAGCAGTCTTAGAAGTAGACATTTTGCCGTGTAGAAGAAAAAAGTTGACTATCATTTGTCTGTTGTTTTTTTTCCCAGTTGTCCATCCAAAAGGTTTCATCCATTAATATTGCTCTAACATTTAGAAGAATAGTAGCTTATTAGAATTACCACATTACGTTATGAAATATTTTTGTTCAGAAACTATAGCTCTAGACTTTGAAACAACATTGTGGGAACTATTATTTTGATATGTATATGTATAGGTATAAAAATTTACCTGCAAGCATAATTTTAACCTAATTTAGACAGTTGAACTGAAAAAATGCTTTGACTTATACTAGCTTTTAAATTCTTATGAATGCTATTTTTTTTTTAATAATACCATGTAATCTGAAAAAATAGGTTTCTACTGTGTGCAATACACTAAATTGTCGAGGACGTCGGTGATATTTCCATATTCAGCTGCATAAAAATATTCCTAGAATTTTCTTCCATAAGAAAAAATCTTTTTCCTAAAGCAGAGCTTGTAACCTGATAATCATAGCAATTTGTTTTATTAGAAGTAAGAACATTAGAAATAAAAGACAAATTATGTGGTATGTACTGGAAAAAAAAATGTACAGCTTGTTTCAAAGCCATGTACTGTAACTTAAAAAAAAGTAAGTAGGCTAAAGATATTTTTGGGTTTGGGTTGGTTTTTTTTAAGTAATAAATTTTGGATTCTTCCAGTTTTCACTTAGGTTTTAAAAACTCCTGAAATCGTGTGTCCAGTGTACCTTTTCAAATTAGGGGTCTAAAGAGGTTTCCTTTGAGAATGGATGTTGTTATTCACATGAATTCAGATTTTGGATATACAAAAAGAGAAATTGAGAGAGTTTGCAACACAGGAAATATTATGGACCTAGACAGACAACAGTTTTACTCCATATAAAAAGCTTTTTATGCTTTAAATATTTGGCAGTTTCCCAGTAGTGGAAATAGAAATGCAACAATAACCTACCAGAATGGGATTTGAAACTGAAAACAAGGAATAATGGAAATTTTGTAAGCAGTTGTGCCAAAGCAGTAAGGAACTAGTACATGTGCAAAGATACTTATAATTATAAGTACAAACCAAGTAAAAATGTGTGTGATTGCTCTGACCTTCAGTTCATTACATTACTAATTACCTTCATATTTCTCAATATAAAATAACCATGTTTTAATTATATTTATGCACAAATGCATCCGAAGTTTGGATAAACACTCAGGAGTAAATTAGAAACCCAATGAAAACCAGACTTTGTAAGAAAAGCACTGACAAAAGAGTTTATTGTAGCTTTGAGAATGGTTCTGATGTAACATCATGCCACCTAGCATAAGTTCTAAATTATATTTGCTCATAACGATTATAACTTTTTACATAAAGCAATATTTTGACTGACAATTGCATGGAAGAGAGAATGGAAACCTAGCAACATGGCAATTCCTATTATTATAGATGAACCCTTGCAAAAAATATAATCTATTTGAAAACTTTGCATTTAGTATTTGATGGAAGCTGTAGTTCAATTCAGTGACAGGAATCCTTAAGTCCTCTACATCTGTGGTCAAGAGAGGAGTTGGGGGTGTGTACCTCTTGGATCAAAAGCATAATTCCCGAAGGATTTGGTGAGGGTTTTGTGAAGTCTTTTCTTAAATGATCCTGAATTTGAAATATTTATGCTATCCCATCACTTTGTGAGGTACGTTGCACACCAAGGCAATCCTAGCAAGGAAACACGGACAGGTGAAGATAAATAGCAGAGTTGGTTCTCTGCCAACAGAGAAGTCTACAGCATATGAAAGGATGGATCTACGATACAAAATTTCAAACATTATAAATCCAGTTTTATAAGGGTTGCTAATTTAGATTGCATCTCCTTACCTTGTCTCTAATCTTCCGAAGAGGTAAATACTACTACTGCTGCTACCACAAGTACTACAACAACAGCAACTGCTACTGCTACTACTAGATAATTGCTTATATAATAGTTTAAATCCAGAATTTCTGTTCTCTATTTTTCAGTGTTTGGACTCGTAAGCACAAAGGTAACAGGGTGCTTACAAGTCATATCAGATATCCTCTGACTGTATTGGTTTTTAAAGTTTTATCTTAGAAGACTGAATAGTACGGTGCAGGACATCTGGGACAACAGTACAGCTAAATCCAAGTATATCTACTCTTTCAAGGCTGACAATTCCTGTCCACCCTTTTTTCTTTAATCATTAGAAACATGAAAATGTAGGAATATCCTATTTACAACTGATTACTGAGAATCCCACATTATACCACTCTTCTGCTGTGACCTGATTAGTGGGTAGAATATAAATTAAGCCTATTTGTTTGACTATTTTTTTATGACGCACCATGAGGTCTGCAGGCCAAGGCAGTAAACGAAGATGTGTCTAAATTGTTTTTAGGATTCAGTTAAACTGGGCCTAGAGATAACACCAGCACCTTAGCCTACAAAAAAAAAAAAGCTTGAATTATCATAAATAAAAAAATCTCCAGAGTATAGAATTTCAACACAGAAATATCAGTAAATAACTAAGTTATGTTTATGTTTGTTTATGTTTATTCATTGATCAGATTTTCAGTGGAGACTAGAAAAACTAGACACTTGCTATGATAGGAAGCAATTATAGCATCACATTTAGGTTAAATGTTTTTATACAAATGTCAGTAAAAAATTTACTTAGTTATTTTTATGCCAAGTTACTTTTATATACATGGCCATGGATTATTCAACACAAAAAAAAGAGAAATGGGGTATGTACTTACCAGATTACACAACATTGAAGAAAACCAGACAGAGTAACAGTAGCTTAATTCAAATTCTGTAAAAAGTACTTTAATTTTAACAAAATCATTCACCTTTTTCCATTAATATGATATGCTTTTTCTCTCTTCCTTAGTTTGATTATTCAAAAATACCACAGTTTGCTGTCATAAAAGAGATCTTTCTAGCATAAAGACATACTTTTTAGTGTAATTAACAGGGCCAAGAATTGTCTAGCATAGCTACAAAAATTAATTAGTAGTAAAGAAAATGTTTTGTCCCACTAATATTGTCTTTTCAAACTCAGTTCAGATTTAAGCACTTTTGTACAACTGCTGTGTGCCATTAGACAGTTATTAATGCTATTAGAATCAAGAAGCTTCCTCATATGCATAGGGTTAAATATGCTCAGCCAGGGTCTCATATAAGAAAGTAAAACTAGGTCTGCATATCATTATATGGTTATAAAATAGAACTTGTAAAATATGGTTTCTAATATTCAGTTTCCGTTATTCCTGTGTTGAGGATGATGTTAGCAACAAAAAAAAAAAAAAAAAGATATATTTTTTCAGCAAAATTAAAATTGAAAACATAAAGAGGCCAGTACTATCCAGTAGGGATAGACTAGATTGAGAGGCAGAGGAAGAGAAACTGGGTGTGGTCTTGTCCATCCTGCCTTTTGAGAGTGAGCCCTGCTGCTTCATGGGAGCTGAGGGCTCCTGCAAATTACCCACCTGTGCTGACGATTGCGGGGACACACACGCTGCCCAGCCAGTCAAGCCTGGTGAGGGGGACACTTTCCATCAGCTTTGCTTCCTGGCTTCTTCTCTGGAAGCTGTCCAGCTGGTTTATTTGGGGGCCTTAAATGAAATTTTCCCAGAATCACATGGAGGTTTTGCTTTTGAGGAAACTGAGTTACTGCAGAGAAAATGTGCATAGTAAGGGGACCACGGATATAGATGTTGCTTGACAGCAAAGACATACTCTCTGAGACAAAGTGCTTGCAATTTGTCTACTATATTCAGTGTCTGAGTTCCCACTGCCTCTGACTTACCAATTAAATGTCACTTTTCATAATACATCTTCTGAAACACATATGACAGCAAATGTTACATACTTACAGCTAGCCTAATAAGCAAAATGCTAAACAGTATAAAATAAATATTCTTGGCGACTTGCACTGGTTTTTGGACTTGATAGTCTCCTTTCTCATATTAGTATTCTGTAACTCTGTTTAATTGGACAGTAACTCATCCTGCCTGACTGCTACTTCCGTCACCTTTAGTAGCCATTAGCTCTGCCTTTCATGGTGGAGCTGTAGTTTTCTTCAGTAGATGCCCATTGGGGCTGACAACCTCATAAACCTGAAGCAAAGGTCTTTTGAGACAAAACTGCATGTTACAGTCACACATTCTCACCATAGATGTGTTCAATGTCGTTTTCTAGTGGAGCTGGCCTCTTCTGGGACACTAAATAATACTTTTGTTTGGTGTTATCCATGTCTCTCGATTTCTGCGAATCCTCCATGACTCTGACATGTGCTTCTACTGAGTGCTTCTACTGAGTAATCTTGTTTTCAGTTTTCAGTTAAATAAAATGTCAGCAGGTGTCAGCTCATGCTTCACTGGTGCCATCTCATAATTTTGCAGAGCTAAATACAGATCGGTGTCTCATTCCACTGCCGCCTTTACAGGCAGTTTATTATTTTGACATTGCTTTCTACCAGCCTATTGGGAAAGGGGATAACAAACTAGAGGTCCCATGTCTAAACCCATATTTCACAGCAAACTGCTTCCTAAATGGTGGCCCACAGACAGACATTACTATGTCTGGTACGTCTAGTGAAAACATATTTGACGTGCATGATCATCTGTTTAACCGTACTTTCTTTTTCTAAGATTATGTCAGAGGAAATAGGATGAGACTTTAGAGCAAATACATATACATTCCCATTAATCGTAAACAAATCTCTGTGTTAGGCATTTGGTTTTGCTATGTCAGCACTGTGGATTATCTTTATAAATTTGGCCTTCTTTTTTGGCATATGCAGTAGGCCTTGACAGCTTCCTCAATATCCTTGGCCACCTGAGCCCTTGGTATAAATTATTTCTAGCTCTCCTCTTCAGTTCTTTCCATCTCAGATGCCTCTTTTGTACCATTATAAAGTTTTCAAGCCATCTTAGGAATCATTGTCCTTTAAGCACAATTCCCCCTTCCCTCCAGAGGAAGTGAGAGATTCCTATTGATTAACTGTATAGGCTGGAAAATTGCTCTTCTGTCCTCTCTGTGCTAATTTGCTGTGGGATATCATCCTGGAAGTATAGCTTCAGCAACCATTGTCTATCTTTTGGATAAGACCAGATAAGAATTTTAAATTAGACTGATTTTGTCACCCTGAACTCGCCCTGGCATAGTGCCGCCAAATGCCTTTGGGAAGTCTGTCTGAACTCCTTAAGTCTTTTCCAGATTTCTATTCATTTTGCAAATCATGTTTGTAATTGGAAAACAAAACCAAAATGATGACAACAAAAAAAGCCCCTCTCTGTTTTGAAGTGGTGTTTGTGAGGCACCGTTTGGCAATGGCAGCAGGTGGAACCCTTGTAAGGACAGACATTAGACTTGGTGCGTCGAGCCAAGTCCTGATCCTCAGTCTGGGTGTATTAAAATTCATTTGACATAATAGTCATGGTATTTAAGCCAATGGTCTCCACTTTTGATTGTACTGTTGTGTGCTGATTACTTCCTGAAGGTGCCTAACGGCAGCTTCATCTTGTACTTACTATCACAGTACTTGAAATCTAAGTACGATTCCATTCTTCCAGCTTTTTAAAATTAATATCTCATCTTCAAAGGACATTTTTGCAAAGGTTTGACAAAAAAAAATAGGCACATATGTCCTACAAATTTACCAGTCACAAAATCTTTACACCCTTACCCAGAACAGTGGACATTCTAGTTGTGGCCTTAAACATCAATAAAATCTTCTTATGCTCTTATCACATTTAAAATTACAGTTTTGAATCTTTTAAATCTGCTGAGAGATTGGTTCATGTTATTTTTTTTTTCCTCAGACCAAAATATGACTCATATAGCCACTGATACTCTCTGTGGCAGTATTCCAGGTCAGGCAGGATTCTGGGCTAAATTGAAAACATAAAAAAGAGACTTTGAATATAGTGGGAAGTTTCATTAAAACATAAATTAGAAGAACAAACTTCTTTAAAGTAGAAACTATTCATATTAACCAGGAAAAAACAGAACAGAAATAAGCACAGGTTTATAAAGATGTCTCCATATTTTTAAACGTGCAGAGGGAATGTGCATAAATATGTCCTGCTACTTGTCAGAGTTCTTCTAATTCTAATGTGTCTAGGATGGAAAGATATTTATTTTGTCTATTTACTTATTTCTTATTCAGTTATGTTGATGAATATGTAGTGTCTCTGTGTGTATGCATAACTATACATTTATTGATGGAAGTAAGTAACAGTCCTCCTGTAACAGGGCAATGCAAAAGTTTTCTTTTAACTTTTTGGCTTTGAGGAGTTTGTACACAAGCAGCGATTGACAGATATCCCTGGTGGATTCTTTATTTTAACTAATGTAAGGAAAATGAACAGTGCTTGAAGTTCCTGCTGCAAAGCAGTTAAATGGTTTTACTGAATTTTTTTCTATGGGCACAGTTTTGTAATAGAGTTTGGCCTAGGAGTCAATATAAGGATACTGTAAGCAGATGTTTCTTCAAAAGAATACTAAAGGGAATGTATAACAGAAGGTGTAGCATATCTGATTTCATATTCCCTAGGGCGCTGAGATGCTTTTTATTGTTTGTAAATGTTTGGTTTCACTGCTGAAGGTCAGTAATGCCTGCTTTGTGACTTTAGGCCCTGTATACAGCTAAGCTTCCAGATGGTGTTACTACAGGAAAGAATCAGAAACTACAGAACTTGGGAATCTGCATTTTCGTATGTTATACGTTGCTCCGAAGAGGGCTGTAGTTGAAACTTTAAAAATAATACTGAAAAATAATGAAATAACTATTAAGAGGCCTACTCTATTTGATCATTATGCAAATCACAAATACCTCTCAATATTTTTGCTTCTCTAGTTTCTTTGTAGTAAATATATCACAGAAGAATCGGACAAGGTAGCTTGTTCCAGCTTTGTTGGGGGTTATAAGCTTTCCTGTCAAGGGTAGGCCAGCTGACAATGTACACAACTAAACTTTCAGAGGGCGACTGGACTTGCATTTAGCTCTGAAGCCTGCTCTTTTTATTTCAGACTTGAAGAAGGGCTTGTGTAATTTTTTTCAATTGTATTTTCTGGTCTAAATAATGTTACCTCCGTCTACAAGGTTTGTTTCTCCTACATCCTTTAGACCAGTACAGCTACAGTGAAGCAACTTTGGAGGAACAACTAAACCTATAATTTTAACAATTTAGGATATGATCTCTCTTTTCTTGTTCTGTTCCCATTATAATAACAGCCTCTGTAATTTTACTTGTGAGATTCTAAAATGAGTTAAACACCTGTGTAACTCTTCAAATGCAGATTCTGGCTTGTTCAACAGTGCTTGATACAAGTACTTGATACAAATACTTATATATTAGATATAAGTACGTTATAAGCTGATTTTAACAAGTCATAAGTAGTTCTCTATATGAGTATTTAAGTAGAAAGCTAGGAGTTCAGATTTCTGACATTCTGTATCTTTATTCACATGTGAATTCAGTGACAGTATTCAAAATAATAAGGATTTGCTACTCAAATAAGAGTTGTAAAATTAAGCTTAACTGTTCTCTTCCTTGTGTATTTTGTTAACTGATGGTTTATCCTTTACAAATTTTGCTTCCAAAAACCATTATGAAGAACAAGCTACTTGTGTCCCCTTTTAAGGCTTCTTTTTGCCACATCATTACTCTCTCATGTGCCACTGAGAGATCCATCTGGATGCTCATAACGGAGAATGTAATTTTGATCACCTAATTGTTGAATTTTCCAGCAAGACCTCTGTGTCTCCCATGCTCACCTTCTATTTGGGAAAATTACTCTTTTAACAATCCACAGAACATATTCTTCTTATTAATTGTCTTAAAAAAAACATCATAATTAAGAAGCTCAGAAATAATGCATCTGGGGACATATCCTATGTTATCAAATATCATGTATTAACTATATAACAAAATCTAGTATAAACTGATGAAGAAACTAAGGAACAAGGCCAGCATTTTTGTTCCTTGAGCTGTGTCTTCACTGTCTTTAATATGAGTACTCTCATGTTCAGGTTCCTCAATCTCCTGTAGCCTAAGCTCTGCAATTAAAACCTTCAAATGCAGGTAGAGGAGGTTCTTTAAAGTCCAAAAGTGTATGTCATGTTAGCATATTGCCAGGCAGGTTTATGTAGTTTGCTGACAGTCTGTCTATGAAAGAAGATAGAGCTGACTAGGTAATACATTTATGTCCACATCAAAGTCCAGTACTTCAGGACAGTGTAAATATAGTAATGTTATCTGGAAACCTGATAATCAGGAGGATTATTGAATTGTTTATGATCATGTCTGTGTTTTTATGACTATGGAGATGTGTCTCTCTCTGTCATGCAAGATTTATTACCAAGAGTATTCCAAAGTCCTAGCTGGTAAATAATCTACTCTTCTGAGCAAACAAAAACTGGAAGAAATAACAAAAGAGTGTGTCAGCTTGCTTAATACATTTGTTGCCTCTGTTGGGTCTTGCTGATGGAAAATTTTAAAGGAAGATTCCACTTTCTGAATTAATCCAGGAGGGATTGGTAATAGGTGTGGCTTAAGTCATATTAAGGCAATGTATGTGAGGACAGTTTTACGTAAAAAGTGAAAAATGCATAAATATTTCATCTTGGAATAAAAGTAACTACTATCCCAACAGGAGGCTTAACCAACATCAAAGTCAAGAGTAATATCTTCAAATAATCAACTCAGAAAAGTGCTATTTTGCATGACACCAAGATGAATTTCTCCTTCAGATGGGGAAAGTAGTCAGTTGTCTTTGGATGAGTAAACTACAGTCATTGTGCTACTAATGGAACTGAGCATCTACTCCAGCTTCTTCCTAACCTCAGATATCAAACAAGTCAAAACACTATGGTAAAAGTCTGGCTTAGATATCAAATGCTGTCATACACAACACAGCAGGCAGCTCTCCTGGTATGATTCCCCTCTCTTATTCCCTTCCTACCTGCACAAAAAAGAACAGCATCGGGCTTTAAATGATTTATTTTATTTGGTGTATTCAAGAGATTCTTGATATTATATGTAGTTCAGTGCAATTTAAATCTGTGTGTCCTGTATTAGTCTGCAAATATCTGCTGTTCAGATATGCTCAGATGTGCTGGGAGAGCACAGGCTACAGAGCCTTCTGCTATACCCTGTGAGCTGGTTCTCCATGTAATCCCTCCACAACACTAGCCCAGGCCATACATTTGCTCACTTCATGAGGCAGCATCAGTGTCACTTGCCAAAGATTATGAGTAATGAATCAACAATAAAGTAGTTGTTTCACTACGGTAGCACTATGACAATCATGAGCCCTCACATCCCATTTCCTTCTGTGTTAAAACTATCCCAAGCTTAACCTGATAAAATATGACCAGTTCTACTGACTGCTCACCATATGCTGAGTTTAAGAGCAGTGAGGCCTTCGTAAGGGATTAAATACGTATAACGTGTTTGGAGGATGCAAGATTAAACTAACATAAAAACTGAGCTTTCTGGTATAAGATCAGACTGTTGGCAAAGACAGCTTCTAAAGGTGCTGCTTCTTTCCTGAGATGTCATTTCAAATATGAATGCATTTAAAATGAAATGCACAAAGGCTTGCTGAAAAATAAATCAAACTTAAATTTTAGATCCTCATGCACTATATGCTTTTTTTGAGAAATGAAACCTTCAGTGATGTATTTATACCTGCAGATGAAAATACATCCGATTTGTCATAAAATCATTAATGAATACCGAACACCATGTGCTCTGACTGGATAAAACTGATCTGCTGTCATGTGGATCCGTAAGATGGATTTTCACTGGCTTTTAGAAATGCGTAGCTTCAAAAACATTTGAGAATGCTTTTTCCTTTTCTCCTTTCAAGTTCCATTTTTTTGCAGCTTTATGTTTGTTAACAGTGAGCTGCACAGACCCAGAAGCCGATTAAACACCAAGAGTCAAAGTTCTCTTTTCAGGATTTCTGAGCCAAGAATCACCAGTGGAGAAAATCATTTGCATTGGTGTGCTAGTCTATGAAACATCAGTTTGTCCCTTTAAATTTTAAAACACAAAGAGAGGATTTTAATTCACCTGCAAGGTCCTTTGAGCTTGTTTAGGTAAATTGGCTTTGCATAATGGAATTTTCATTGCTTCTGGAAATAAGCAGAATAATATATTTCAAAAAGCATTTCCTACACGAGAATTGCTCCATTTCTAGTTACAGGCTATATCTATGAAATAGTATTCCCAGCTGAGTAAACATCAGATAAACAGCTATAAGATTTTTAAGGGTATATCTTAAAGACTTATTGATAAATAATTCACAAATCTTTTCATTTTAGAGGTAGCATTTCATTCAAGATCACTTAGGTTTAAGGTGGAAAAAAAATAAAGGATGATTTGTTTTGTTTTCATCTTGAATTTTTTTAATTATATTGTTTACTATATATTTAATATTTACAGGTATGTGCAGCAAATATAAACAGAGTTTACATTTCTGAGTAGTCCATGAAGTCAGTGTTAATTTTCACCTACTTAAGTTCATATAAAGGTGTTTGACACAATAAAAGTAGGCACAGGAAAAAATAGAAAGACACAAGTGTCTCTTACAGGAATAAATCTGCCCCATATAAGCTTATTCATCCTCTTCCTTTCCATAAAATCTGAAAAATGATCACTATTCCTGGTAGATGAAAAGAGTGCCCAGATGATTAGACTCAGCATAACAAGAGTAGATAGGATGACTTTTTTTTCCCCTCAAATATTAAATTTCCTTGCTTAAGAGTTTGTGTGATTGATTGATTGCTCCTTGCTTATTGAAACAGATTTATGTCCAGTGGGAAGGATCCCTACCTAAGTGGAAATCACAGTTTAGCGGAGTATGAGTTAAGTTGCAAAGCATCTGGGCTTCCTCTCTCCATGGGTAACTCCCCGTTAGTGGAGCCATTTCCTGCTGGCAGCAAACCTCTCTGGACATTATTCTACACATGCCAGAGAGGGGAGAGGCAGATAGTGGTCCCTGAAGCAACATCACATTTTATTTTTCTTGTTCTACAAATACCGTAGCATCTCACATTGAGCAAGATTAAGGGAATGTTATCAAGCACAACTGTTTTTTTTGTGTAGAGCTACCCTCGTGCAGTTGCTCTGGATCCCCAGTGAATAAATGCAACAGCCCTGAGCACGTCAAAACTGCAAAGCACTGGTGATAATGAAATTCAGTGCTGCACAAAGCTCTGTCTCTTATTACACTTCTACATATTAAAAAGAAAGAAAAAAAAGGCCCCCACAAACGCCAGCCTCCAGCATGAGGTCTGAATCATTAATGAGAACAGTAGATTCAGTTTCTCTTCAAGTGCAAAATTTATTTCAGCCTTAACTGTTGTACATTGGGGTAATGCATGCACAGTGGTCTGTTTATTACTACTTAGGTCACAGAGCCGATTTTCCCTGGAAAATTGAATTACATTTTATAAGTGCATTTGTGGATTCTGGATATACTCTTGGCTACAGAAGTAGAACACAATTGCCATTATTTCTCAGTCTCTTCTTTCTCTGATGACACAATATGCAGCTATGTGCTTGTATTCAGGGTGCACCTCTTCATGCTGGAGTCTTGCCTGTGTGAGGGCATGATCGATAAGAAAATTATCTCATCTGCAGTCTTCGGCATCCTTTACCTAAAGAGTATAATAGCTACATATGGTCTTATGAGACTTATTCTTCAGTCCACGTAGATGAACAGTGCTGGTAGCAGCCAAAGACATCAGACTTCTGAGCATGTATTTACAAACAAAAACATGCTTTCCTTAGGGCTGTGAGGCAGACTTCTCAGGATAACTGCCTGTCCAGATCACACTTGCCTCCCAAACCAGATGTGTATCCAGCAAACTCTTTTCCCCACTGCTCCTCCTTCCCTAGAATCATAACACCTTTGTTGAAATGTGCACATCAACTCTTCTTTCACCTGGGTGTTCACGCCTGGAACTAGGAGTCCTGTCCCTGCCTGTGACTCCACACTCCTCTACCCCATCTCTGGTACTAGCAGCACATCCATATATCCGTTTATATGTGTATATATATAAATGCCTGAACTAGTGCTTTGCAAATGACATTTGGTTGCAATAAAAGGGTACAAAACCAAACCACCATCAGTAAACTGGTGCATTACAACTGTGTTCATACTTCATCTCCTTTCTCCCCAGGTTGAAGGAGCTGTATTTATAGTAAGGAACACTTCTGTTACACTTTGAGTACTTAGACATGATTGAGACACTTGGCTTAGGAAAATTCTCATTCAGAAATATTAGGGGTTATTAACTTATTTCCAACTTATTTTTGTTTTCTACAAGCATGATGTTTGACAGGATGACTACTTCTGCATGAGAACTTTAAGCTCATATATTTGCATTATGATGACTGGAAAGCTGAAAATAAAGTAAAGCAAGTAAATGCCCTGCTTGTTTCTTACAGCTCACTGTTCAGGCAAGCTTTACATTGCAGTACTTAATCTCTCTTTTACAGATTCTTGTCTTTAATTGTGTCTCATTAAATAGCAATACAACACTGAATTGATTCTATGCACGAGTGCTTCACTATCACCTATTTGGGCTGATATTTTTGCAAGCTAACCTGGCTGAACTCTGTAAGTGTTATCCATGAAACACAGCAAACTGTAATGCTCCAAGCCTGATCAAGGGAGATTTTCATAAGTGTAGGTCTAATGTAGCTTATGGATCCACTGAAAACCGGCTCCAAATCATACTTTGTTTTGTTCGATAGTTACATTAAAATTGTTCAAAGCAACTGAACGTTCAGATATAGGGGCTTCTAAAACTTAACAGTAATTCTAATCCTGGTTTTTTTGTTTCATATACTAAATCGTAAATTGCTTCTGAAAAAAGTGCTTTGGGTTTTTATTGCCTAATGAATTAGTCACTTCAAGTAGGAAAGGTGATTTTAAAGTATCTTGTAAAGTATATTTTAAACATAACAGTTATTGACTGTTTTCAGTCTCTTTCCCAGATTGTTTTGAATGATTTATCTGTGATATGAGATCTTAAATACTGAACACATTGGGTGCCAGTGAGTATTTCAGAAAACACAGACAAGCTCTTCTGGGAAAGCCTCTCTTGTCACAAGACTATGTCAAAGAGGAAACAGAGAAGTGACTTTGATGAGGGCCTGCAATAGTTAGGTCTGAAAGTGTCACCGAAATCGGGAATAAACCTCGTAACACTAATGTAGTGTTAAAAGGCAGGCATTCTTTATTCACGGCACCGGGAACACGCGGGATATCTCCTCCTGAAGTGTGTTCCGCCTTGTACCAAAAATCACAGGTTTTTATACATATTTTCTTCTAAGTCATGATCACACCACATTATTATCATAGAATACTGAATATTCATTCCTTCATTAATATTCACTACCTTTCAACCTGATTGGATTCTTTAAATATGATATCACCTTTAAAAATAATCATTGGTCATCTCCTCTAAGACCACTGACTAACCTAACTGATTACGTGATCTCCAAATCACGATGGAAATGGTACATGAAAGGTACATGGGCTTCTGACCAGCATCACTGGTGCATAACAATTAAATTACTAGATACAATTCCTTATTGTCTCAAAGTTCTAACAGAACATTCTTCACTATACCACTAAGTTAATCATTACTTTAAAACAATATAGATTCAGTTATGTTTCTATGGTCACACAGCACACAGTATTCTACTTGTTCTAGTTAATTCCCTACCTACCACCTTGGTTACAAAAGAAGGCACTGGAAAAAGAGAATAAGAAGCATGAATGTAATAAAACCAAAACCAGGAAGCTGGCTGGCTTATTGAAAAAGGGGTTCATGTTTTATCTAGTCACACTTCCAAGCAGTAAGGCTGTTTTGGCAGCTGAATGTTATAGATTAGAGAACTCTCTATGTAACTGTCAAGCTGAAGGATTTAAGGTAAGATTCAAGCAAGTGTTTCAATCAGATAGGCAAATTCTGGTCTTAAGGAGGAATACTGAGTGCAAGGCCTCTCTCATAGTCAGGTGGATGCAGCTCATATGGCAGAGCACAGTTCTCAGTTTGAGGGAAGTAAATGTTACCCAATACTTTCTATACCTAGAGTTGGTTTTGTTCTTTATAATAAAAAGAATTATAATAATAAGACTTAAAATTGAAATTTTATTTTCAGATAACCATGAGTTGGTCATGGCTGCCTGGAACTCCTGTCCTAATACATTATGGAGCCTCACAAAGTCCTACTTTAGCAGCAAGAACTTTCCTTGTGTAGGCTGTCCCAGGAAGATGTTTACCACTATCGGACACAAAGGTAGGCATTTTGGGGGGGAAGGTTTTATCAGTGAGCTGACATTATGGAGCTGGAACTATTCACTGGTCAGATAAACTGATAACAAAGAAAGGGTTAACCATGGATTTAGGAATGTAGAAAAAGAAACCACTTTCAATGTTGACATTTCCTGATCAGCCATAATTTAGTTTGCCTGTATGGATAGAAAAATTTAGAAGAGAAAGCAAACAAAAATGTTTTCATATAGTTTACTGTTTAAGAAATTCCTTCTAATGATGCTGCATCTGGTTTTAATAAAAAACATGCTGAGTTGTATAGCTGTACAAAACTGTAATCCTTACAACAAAGATCAGGCCTAGGAGAGAAGTTGAAATGTGATACCACCACAAAGTCCAGTTGTGCAAACTAAAATATAATGTGAGATTAAATAAAATAACAGAATCAAAATAATAAAACAAGTGACCTTACAGCAGACTAGAGGAGCACATTGATCATAAACCTAAGAGTTACTGTGCAAATGAAATTGAACAAGGATTATTCTGAATCAGATCAATTAGCTGTATAGCCCAGTATGTGTCTGCAATAACAGCTGGAAGCAGATGTTTAAAAAGACTGTAAAAGTTGTCTATAAAGGGATTCTTTCCCTGATAAAATTCTTAGCTTCCAGCAACAAAATATATGACCAAGTGTTATAACCAGATCAATTTGTATAAAAGCTACTGATGGAATATTCTCAATTAATATACTAAGTGTTTTTAAGTATCCATTTCTACTTCTGGCCTCTACGATGTGTTTTGGGAATGAGTTCCACAGTAGGAGTCAGAAAGTAGGCAGCTGACAATAAAGTTGGTTGATAAAAAGTTAGAAAATTATGACTGGTTTGTCGAAGGTTTTGTCAAAGATTTTGGTCAAATTCAGTCAAGGTTTTTAAACTGCATCTGTCAACTCCGAAGTAATCTCTTGGCTTTTAACTAGAAAAAAAAAATGGGGAACACAAAAATGAAAATACATGAAAGTCCAATGAGAATTATTTCTTTCTGGCTTTGATAAATATACACTATTTGACAACATTTCACAGGTCTTGTCACCTCCCTGTTATAATTAGTGCCTGGTCAAATATCCTTCCGTGTATAGATCAGTAGTGACTTCGTTACTATAATACCGATTAATTATCATCTATGTTAATTTCATAACTGCATGACTAAAACAATATTGTTCAGGAATAAACTATAAGGATAATCTGAGATAATAACAAGATGTCTTGCATGGAGGCATCTAAGAAGCTCAGTATATTTAGTATACCAAAGAGCAAGCTTAGTGGCCCATATATTACTTTTAGAAAAGCTTATTTGTGAAGAAGTGTTCTGATAAAGTGGCCTCAGTACTAGAAGAAAAAGGAGTGAATAGAGCTGAAAAGTGGTAGATTCATGCTAGAAGTTCAATATAAAGCTACAGCAAGGAGAGGAAAACAACAGTTTAAAAACTTATGCAGTTATATGATAAATTGTTCTTCAGCTGATCTATTTAGATCAAGATATTGGATGTTAAATGTGTAGCTTAAAAATTTTAGCCTATTATATGGATAGGGCCAGATCTTTTAGCTAGCTTTCACTGGCTTAAGAATAATACAAGCACTTAAAAAGAATGTATTTTTACATGGCAAAGATTTCATCTAAGGGAAAAAAAGAGATGAGTTTTTTCCTCCATATAAGCTACTAAAATGCCAGAATTTAACCTGAAGGCTATCTTTTTTAATAGAACCTTAGTAATTTGAGGTAAATAAATAGGTACAGTGAAAAAATTTGTGACAGTTGAGGAAGATTCTGACTACCTACTTTGCTGCTACGTGTCTGAGTTCAAATAAAGTACCTCTCTATAAAAAATGAAATACCTAAATGTTAATTACTCCAAACATCAGTCGTTAAAAATTATTACATAATCTCACTTAGATAAAGACCACTAATGGTTAGAGTTTCCTCCTACATTGCTATATTCTGTTTTTCATCATGTATTCATATACATATTGACATATTCAGTATATTCAATATATATTGAAACCTATAGCATTCAAAGAATATAAAGACATTATTAATTTCTTCCCTCAAAGATCTTAGCCTTTGACACTATGCAAATGAGCACAGGAAAGGATTTAAACTTTGTATCTTAAGACCCAGTCTTGTGTTTTCACTGATACATGGGATGCTACAAGGGCATGAATGACCTTCTAGCTAGCTGTTGCATTGACAGCTTTTAAGCAGCTCACTTGAACGTCCATTGGCCCGAAGAGTGTCTTCTTAAGCCCTGAATAACTGAAACACTTAACTCAGATTCTTTGTAGACTGCAAAGTTAGTCCTCTACCTCAACATTTTGAAATACCTTGCTGAATCTTGGCAACTTCTTTGATAGCATTTTCTGAGTTCCTTCAATGTATTTCTCTCCCTCAGCTGATAAAAATGTAAATCTGATGCAATGGTATGTAAAGAGAAAAGAGTCTTAGGAATTAGCAGTCTCAAGCAACACAAATATTTAAAGCGTGTCTACGCTGTAGAACTGTATTGCAATAGTCTTTCTGAGGTTTAGGATTGCCTAACACAGCCTGCTGCTACACAATATACTAGGTATAGGCTCCTTTTCATGCTAATCTGGTAAAACCCCCTTGATCTTGAATAGATAAAAGACATTGCAGGGCCTATCTTTTACTTTCATCTTCTCTATTATCCAAGTCTTTATCTTATAAGTCACCTTTGTCTTACCTGCTCCTTACCCCATAGCTTCTCTCTTGAAAGAGCACATTAAAACATTAAGAAGATACAGAAATAGCCTTTCCTTACAAAAAATTATGACAGTCTTTTGAGATCAAAAAGGATGATTATCGTTCATCTGCTGTTTAGACATTCTTAAGTGGGCATACTTTTTACTGTCTTGGAGATTCATTTTAAGGTCAATACTCTGTGCAACTAATAACATTCAGCTGAAGTTAACTGACCAAAAAAAGATGGACGCTTCCCCATTAAGGTTCAAGATGAAACATCAATTTTCTACATATACTAATCATCCAGTGTGTCTCTGTTCCCTTGAGATCTAATCATTTTTTCAAAATACCATGAGAGAGGATTGCCCTTGCTTTTATGATCCAGACGTTTTCCATCCAGAAAATAAACTCCTATGTATGTTGTACAGAGAAAGGGGACATCTCTTCAGACAAAAGATTAAGAAAAAACCCCTAAATTCTAACATAAAATGAACTATTTTTCCCTGTAACAAATTTTCACAGTTTCTCCTCTCTGCCTATTCTATGCTAGTTAAATGTGCTTCTGACACACTTTATTTCTTTCTGTAAATCGATTCCTCTTACCTTTGAAGAGTAGCAATAACGTATAACTGAAAATAGCTACCTCTGCTTAGGAGAATCCTGTGTTAGCCTCATATAATCTCCATTGAGATAACATTTAAATTCTGTTTAAAATCTCCATATTTCCCATGAGTTACCATATTGTCTTTTCATGATTGAAACGTAACAAACTTCTATTTGTGCATTGTGAGCCCTTCTCTCAGCTCACTGCAAGTCTGAAGAAGCATCTCCCAACTTGTTTCTTCAAAAGTTGGAAAGCAAAAAGAGACCTATGGTTGTGGACTGAAGGATGCATGACTAGAGTAGTGCTGCATCCACTGAATAACTCTTAGAAGATAGGTATCATCTGCAGCAACAGTCAAAAAAGGGTGGGAACTTCTTGAAAAGATATCCAGATTTATTGGTGCTATGGATCACTGTGTAATGTGTTAGTGACCCATGGATTATGAGGAAATAAGATCTTCCTATTATCAGTCATTATGGCAGCAGTGTATACTTGAGGGCTAAGTATGCTAAGCAGCTACGCATTCAGATGGGCAAACAGTTGCTTCAAAATCTAGTGGTCTTAGAAAGCTACAGAGGAAGGGTCAGGAGGTTTTACCTTAATGCTGCTTTCCCTATCTGATAAAGGTTTAATAAAATGCTTATATGTTTAATCTTTGAAGTAATAAAGGATAGAAATAGAATTCCCAACTCCGAACCCTTTCACTGGAGAGGTTATTTTAGCTGCCAGAGAAGTTGCTTTTCTTCTGCTGATATGGGTAGATTTATCTATCTGTATGAAGAAGTACATGATACCTAATTTAGTCTTTCCTGTCTGAGAGAGAGCCTCCATTTTTCCTGCTTAGGTCTTCCAAGATGTCAAAGTGAGAGGTGTAGCCTAGTTTGGACACACAATTTAAAAGTAGGACTATGAAGATAATGCAGATATACTAACATGTCCCATGCTATTTTTTCCACCCAAAGAGAAAACTATACTTTAAAATGAATGTTGATAGCTATTTGTGCTAACTTGCTGTTAAAAGTTTATGGTAAAACTTGGGCTTGAGTAGTTATCTGCATCTCACTGAAGTATTACCAGAGGTGATATGCTACTCTCTGTGTTTGCATTCACTAATATCCTTACATAATTTAAATTATCCCATTGTGAAAGTATTTCTTTCTGCCCACAATACGTGCTATCAGGCAGACTAAATTTAAAGACAAATCTGGGGACTCACACAGTGTCTCACTGAATTAGTCTCGGCCAAAAAGTCTCAGCTTCTTGGCTGAACATGCAGCAGCTTTGGAAAACTACTTTCCCTTGTCTCTGTGTGTGTATACAAATACATGCATATACATATATGTGTGTGTGTGTTTACATATACATACATGTGAATGTATGTATACATGTGCTTGTGTGTGTATAGATATATGTATAAGAAACAGTTCTCCAAATTTGCTGCATGTTCAACCAAAAGGCTGAGCCTTTTTGGCTGAGACTAATTCAGTCTCAGCTTATTTAAAATAACTACTTGTATAAAATAGTTGGTTGAAATTATCTGAAGAAAGCTGTTTTTATATTATATGTGTGTGTGCGTGCGCGCGCACATGTCTGCTAATCACAATTTCCCTACCTACCACAACTAACATGCTTCCCCATGTACCAGCCCCTCAGCTGTACACAACACCGTGGACACAGAAGGGCTACTGTCCTGAACATCTGAGTGCACCGGTGGCCCCCGCATCCGAGACAGTCCTGGAGACCTCTACACAGGTAAGGAGCTTTGTGCCCTCACAAGGTTATGTGCTTTTTCAAACTAGATTCACTGGTCTAATGAACCATACCTGCATCTCTCCTCACATTCTTAACATTGCAAAGTCAGCACTGAAATGAAGACTAGTTTTGTTGGTTGTGGTTTGATTAGACTCACGTGCAATGTCCAGATTTACTTATGAAAATATTTTCCCTCCACTCACATTTTTCACATCTTCATAACAGCTATTTTTCTAATGAAATTGTGTTATTTTCCTCATGAAGTTCTTAAAGTAAATGGTTTGTACTGGAAAAGGTAAGGTAATTTATACTGCAAACTGATTTCTGTTTTATTTTGCTTCTTTGAGGGAAAAAGGATGGGATTGATGCTACCTAAACCCCTTGAGGTCAAACTTAATCCATTAAAATATTTCCATAGGACATAGATTCTGTCCCAAATAAATTGTGATTAAGTAAAAGATGAACCGTGCATAGTTGGGAGTTTCACTTGAGCACTAATCTTTGTTCATTACTTATGTTTAATCACACTGTGACTGCTTCACATATTAGGAACTAGCTATCCAAATTGGAAACAATACTGGAAAACAGTGCCATTGGTGAAAGAAGTTTATAATAATTTTGCTTTTTCTTGAAAATTAATAAGGAAATACAGGGGAAAAAAAAAAGTTATAATAGTACTCTTCCAGTGGGCAGTTAGTTTTTTCATGGAGCCTTTAAAACAATTAGGTTATGAAGAAGTTGAAAGAGACAAAAGCAAATTTTAAATATCTGGTTTTACATATTCAAAAGCAACCTTTTAATAACAATGATGTTAAATAGATGATACTGTTTAAACAAAGCAGGTCTTCGGGGATTTTTAGGCAAAGATTTACATTAAATCAGAAATCAAGCAATGTCCTCAAAAGAGGATTTTTCATTGTCATGAATCAGGAACAGGAGAGGATTTCCTAGTAATAAATGGTGATGCAAAATGGATTTTCCTGTCATACTGCTAAATTCTGCCTGTTGCTGTCATGAGGAAAATAGGATTAACTGGACGTTAAAAGCCTGAGGTGTTTACATCTGGATTATAAGATTTGTTTTAAAAAATAAAAACTGCCACTTCATGAATGCAAAGGAGAAGACAAAATAGGAGTTAATAGAAGCCACTGTTTTAAGCTAGAAAAATAGCACACTCCGAACAATGAAATGGAGCAGACATCTGTTTTGCTGAGAAAGCAACAGAGGAGTATGCTTTTTGTTTTCCACCTGGATCAAACACTTCATATGAAAGAAAAAAGCGGCAGTGTATGCGAAGCCTCTACCTTTACCGCTATATGAAGTGTCGATTTGGTTCAAGTCTGAGGGACCTGAGGCAGCTGTCAAAACACCAGTTTCTCCCTTCCCTGTCTTAATAGTATGCCGAGTAGCTACATGACCCCAGACTTGGACAGGCAAGAGTAAAAGGCAAAAATAACTTCCAGTAGTAAACAGGAAAAATTTTTCTATGATGTCTCAGCAGACATGGATTCAGAAACCAAAATGCATAAACACGAGAAGTTCTGAGATGCACTTTGAAACTATAACATGCATTGTTGAGCCACAGCACGCTGGATTGTTTTACACTCAGCTGGGTGAATTTTCAAAGTCAGTACAATGTGCAAATCTAGAAATATGAAGAAGGCTTACTGGCATCTTATAGGTTTTGTAAGAAATTGAATTCTGCCCATGCTTCAAAGTTTTTAGACAAATAGAACAACAGTTGCAGAAATTAGAAGAGGCAGGTAGTTCTGCAAAGTATAGTACTTAAGCACTTTCCTGGTACCCGGTGAAAACCAAGCTGGCACCAGACATGCTTTACTATCTCCAGCTAGTAAAGACCTAGGAATTGAAGGGAAAATGTGCAGAAAAGATGTGGCACTGTTATCAGAAGTTTGTGTTTCTTCGCATTTGTTTTTATAGAACAACAGAGCTGTATAAAAGTAGGTGAGAGATGGGATCAGTAAGATGTTGGAGAACCTGCATGCTCCAAGTGCGTAAAAAGCCTAATTTAGGACTGGTCAAACAGAAGCTTTATTAACTATGATCATAGTGAGAACAGTTGGATGGTATCTCCCCTTCTGCTCCGCTGTTCTCTGCCAAGTGTTTGCAGAGACCCAACCTGTTTCAGAAAAAGAAGCAAGAGGTGAGGAAAAACAATCATTTCAACATTAACAAAGCCAGGTGTCCACCCCTGGGAGAGGTGGACTCCTTAAGTAGCTTGCTAACTGCCACACTTCTAAGAAGGAATCAAACAGTAAATAATGTGACAGTACGGAGCAATGGCTTTTGATGGAGCCTATAGGAGCAGCACACCCAGTATTATCTTAGCTCAGAAGTGGGGAGTTGGAAACAATCACAGGCTGTTAGTTTTTAGTCACAAGAAATGTTCTTTTAGTTAGGATAAACTTCTTAGCCAGCTTTCTCAAATCTTAAATGTTAATATTTTTATCACCACAAAGAGAAACAGTAAGATTCATGTCACACTCGTGCTTTGTTGAGCTGCAGTTAGAATGCGGCCATCACAAATGAAAACTGATGTTACAGTAATATTGTATATTATTATGGGCTGATAATCTGTAGACACTTACTACCTAAAATTCTTATTCTGTCATAAAAACCTTAGATTAGCACAACAAACACATTATCACTATAGCAAAATTTATTTAAGTACAAACAATTAGCAACAAGTTTTTGACACTAATGGAAGGGGAATTACTTCGTGCAGGTGCTTTTATTGACCAAAATCAGGCTTATTAATGTTTCATTCCAATTGTACTGTTTGACAAGCCTGTCGTAATTTTCATACCACATGCTAACCTGCCAGCCATCTCAAGCCTGTGACACCAGTTCCTAAATACTAGAACAAAATTAGCATTTGACCTTTAGAAAGTTAGCTCAGAATGCAAGTGCATGTCCTAAAACTCACGTAGCTCGCCTTTCCTTGGCTGAATACAGCAAGAAGCCATTTAGCAAGCCACTACAGGTTATAAGCACAAGGAAAGAGCACGAAGTATGCAGTTTACAGAGTGTGATTTACCTGTAGCAAAAATATTAACCATGCTGCATGCACAGCACACTGTTTCAAGATATTAAGTGTTTAATAACATCAGAATGGCATCTGAAATAATTAAACTACCTTTTTCATAACTCTGAGGAGAATGGAATTGAAAGGAAAACTTATCTTTCTAATTTTTAGAAAAATTAAATAGCTTATTGTTTCACCTCAGTTGTTCTGCTGAAACAATGCTTCATGTTTTGATGCCAATTTTTAAAATTTTGCAGTATTTTCACATGAGAAAAAAAATCGGTACAACTTACAGAGTCTTCAGAAAAGTAACCAGATATGCAATTGCCCCATCACAAATTTCTTTCACTTTTTTTTTTTCCTCTTCCCATGTAATTGGAGGCCCCTAACTGAGATGTTTAAATCAGGAGTCTGCTTTCCCTGGACTCTGTCTTTAGCTGGTGGAGAATAAAAGGACCTCTAGAGAGCACTGCAACACATAAATTCTGAATCATCTTTTGTAGGTCTCTCTCCCTCCTCTTTCAACTCTCAGTCGAGTCTTTTAATACTTTAAGTTAAGGGAAAGAATGTAGACCAACAATTTTTGTTGTGAGGCAGCAAATTTGCTCCCATTTGTTTAAAAACATGAGGTGCCTTTCTAAAGCTGCTGGTAACTAATTCCTTCTTTCAGTGACTTCACTGATTCATTGTTTTTTTTATTTTTCCTAATTAACTATAAACTAGACACATTTACCTGATTTAGTATAGCATCACTAGAACTCAGATGTTTTGACATGTTGAGCTGATGAGGTTCTTTTTAACTTTAAAGAAGAAGTGGAATAAGTTTTCCACTATTCTAGTTTCACAAATAATTTTTCAAGTTCATTTATAAAACCAGACACTTAAAACAGATTGCTAATGCAAAAGCTACAGTAGCTAAAAAATACTGTTGTAAAGTACACTGTTGAATACTTTAAAGGTATCTACTTTCTGCAATGGTTACATCAAGAGGGAAGTTTTTGTCTGTATTCACAGATCTCGATTTGACTTGTTTTCTAGTTGGATCTCTAACCTGCTCAGTGTGTGCTGAGAAGGAAGGAACTGTTAGCCAATTCACACTAATCAGCTGCTGTAGCCTCATTTGCTCTATACTTGTCCAAGTGTGTTTCTCACTTGTGTTTTCAATTTGGCTGGCCAGGTCTCTGGTTGCTAGTTCTGCAGAACTTGAGAGCACTGCAATCCTGGTTCGGTGCAGAAGAACCGGGGGTACCATAGAAAGGCAAAACAAAACAAGGACTCAGGCTAGAGGAAGATGGTGGGAAGGGAAATTATTTTATGGGATTATTCCCTGGCCATTTGGGCATATGTTGCCTGCATATGGAAATAATGGTTCTGCTGCAGAAGGATGAAACCCCCAAGGTTTTGAATGAGGTGCTGTCAAAGCTGTTCTCTGAGAGTCTGTTGCTTCTGTAGAACATTTCTAGTGGAAAGAGAAAATTTTTTTAAATGTAATTGCAAAAGACCCTGAATACAAACACTCAATACTCCTACAGCTACTAAATGTTCAGTGCTGACAGAACAGTATCCACTGCTGGAGTTACTGTGGTTCCCCAAGTAATGGCAGACTTGTTGCAGACATCAAGTTTTCAAAAAATGAAATAGCAACTAATAGGAACTAGGTAGCAACTAATCACATGCTATCCAAAACAGTTAAGTATCACAAGCAAATCATGCACATGTTAATCGTCCATAATACCACCAAGACCCTAATGAGTGAGTGCTCACATAATAGTGAACTAATTTACAGAACAAATGGATGATATTTGAATTACCTATGTTGGTATGAAATTTTATAGAAAAAACTTTGAAATTAGGATATTTTAGAAAAAAAGAAGGACAAGCTTACTGGAAACAAAGAGTAAATACCAGGGCTCATTTTTTAGATTGTTGAAGTCATCTTTATGCTTCTACTTGTAAGAGTGAAAGTGCTAGGTTTTATATTTTATGCCAATATCTTTGCAACAAGCTGTGCTTTAGGAAGTGTATTTTTGATTTAATAGCTGCTTTTTCAATGGCATCAAGTGGTATGAAGCACAAGTCTATTCATATAATAGTGTCCTAATTTTATTTATTTTTCTAAAGGTTGTTCCAAAGCATTTGAGGGACTTCATAAAATCAAAAAAAATACAGAACTTAGGAATTTGTAGTATGTTCTTTTTTAGAGGCAATAAAATTTTATTCACTGTAAAATAGTTACAGGTAGCATGAATCTTTAATTTTCACATTAGCCTTTAAAACAAAATTATTTTTTCATCTATTAAGTGTACTTAAAGTTTCCTTTCCAAAAATCAGAGTGAAATTTCCCTTTCACTTTCTGTGCAGAAGCATAGAACTTTGTTATGGGTTAGCAAGATTTATCCCCGACACATTCTTGAATGTCTAATCAAAGGTGTCAATAGATACCAATTCTGTTTCATTTTAAAAAGAAACAGTCAGCTTACAAATATAACTGACATGTTAAATACTTTGTGCTACAACATTCAGCAGCGTACTACTTTAGCAAGCAAAGTGAGACATGACACAGGCAAAGTAACTCTATTAAATGACGAAATATTTTCCATGTTATTTTCCATGTTATTGTACTCTGAAATTTTTTAAAAGACAGAAGGAATTCTATTTGCATTTTGTCTCCATAATACAGGTCTGTACATTGCAGCTGTCTAGATAACAAATGCACATTCTACAAAAAAAAAAGTAATTCAGTACACAATAGTTTATTCGGAATAACCAGGAGTCAAATGTTATGGTAGAAAGCATTTAGAAAAATGGGGAAGTAGTAAAAATAGCATCTTCTGGAAGCAAGAAAATGCAGCCCTAGCTAAATTATGTTGCTTGGTATGGTGGGGTAATTGTTAAAAGGCGAGCGTTCAAGCTTTTTTATGATTAATGGAATTCCAACTTTATGTAAATATGATCAGACTAGATTTAACATTTTATGCAACGAGCTGTGCTTTAGGAATTGTCATTTTGTTTTGATAGCTGCTTTTTCAGTGGCAGAGAAAATATTATTATTACTGACATAATAACATTCTTGTTTTACTAACTTTATTAAAAGTAGCTCCAAAATAGAAGAGTTCATAAATACGTAATTCAAATTAAATCAACGAAACATGTCCAACTTTATAAATAGAACTTATTTTTCCACTGGCAATTTAAGTTAATGACTCCTTTGTTCTGCTCAAAATAAGATTGTTTTCTCACTTGCTAAATAGTTGTTAAATTGGTGAGACATACCCAATAAACTGAAATCCCAAAGGACTAATGTTATTCTGTTGGTCTTTTATGACTCAGGGAAAGAAAGGACCAGTGATAACTATAACCAGCTTAACAACTTTGCAGAAATACCAATTTAATCCATAATACCTATCAGTTTATGTAGACACTTACAGTTGCATTAATTTCTATTTCTCAGGCTTTTCTTCACAAGGTCTGCTGTTTTGATTGGTCACTCCTTTTAAAATTTCTCCATTTGCTTTCCCTTTTTTACTGCCTCAGAAACAGTGATCATTTCCTTACCTTCCAGTTCCTTCCCATTCCAGCCTATTATGACTACCCACCTTATTTTTTTTTTTACTATAAAATTACTTCCAGATAGTGCTGTTCCCAGTCACCTGTTCCCTTTACAGCCGCCTTGTAGGAAGGAGATTTTACTTGTTCTATAAAAATAAGTTTTTTTCCTTCAAACTGACTTCTTTCTAAGGTAGCTCCAAGGCTTCAATGTGCCAAAAATTCTTCATGAGGAACCTATGTAAATATTTCCAAAGCTTTGCTATGAAAATGTGACACATCTTTCAAGACTTAATGAGCAAACGTTTAATCTTAAACAACAGTGAAATAAGGTGAAGGGTCTAGAAAACAAGTCTGATGAGGAGCGGCTGAGGGAACCGGGGGTGTTTAGCCTGGAGAAGAGGAGGCTGAGGGGAGACCTTATTGCTCTCTGCAACTGCCTGAAAGGAGGCTGTAGCGAGGTGGGGGTCGGTCTCTTTTCCTAAGTAACAAGTGATAGGATGAGAGGAAACGTTCTCAAGTTGTGCCATGGGAGGTTTAGATTGGATATTAGGAAAAAATTCTTCCCGGAAAGGGTTGTCAAGCACTGGAACAGGCTGCCCAAGGAAGTGGTTGAGTCACTATCCCCGGGGGTGTTTAAAAGACATGTAGATATGGTGCTTGGGGACATGGTTTAGTGGTGGATTTGGCTAGGTTAATGGTTGGACTCCACAATCTTCAGGGTCTTTTCCAACCTAAATGATTCTATGTGTCTATGATTCTATGATTCTGAGGTCTTTTTAACCTTGCTTACTCCATATTGTAGTATCACTCTATTGTAGTATCGCTCATGCAATGGAAATCCCTCTTGGGCTATGCTGTTCCCAGTTTGTAAACAGTCAGTCTCTGGGCCATGACAAGGTGGCCACACTGACAGCAGGTGTGAAGACTCAAACCCCAAATGTAGCAGTCAACTTAGAGCAGTGAACGTACCATTCCTTTTCTTTCTCCATGGTAACATCTGCCTAGCTTGATTAAAAAGAAGCTGCATTAAATTGAACAATTTTGGATCTTACAGACAGACACTCATCTAACATCCCTTCTTTAAATAACATGTAAATCAAGGGGGGGAGGGGAGGGGGAAGACTGGAAGAAGCAGCTCCTTGCCACCAACTGCTGACAGCCTTAAGTAATTCTCTTAAGGTTTTCCATCACCTGGGAAATTCCCATTAAGTATGGCATTCAGGACAAAGCAGTAAGTTGCAAGTTACAGCAACAGCTACAAGAACACAAATATTAAAAGGTACTCAGAAATAAAGTCTGTAGAACAGACACTGACACTGTAGTCAAATCACAGTCCTGTTTCCGACCCTCAATAGCTGCAGAATATAGTTTCACAGTTCTCTAGGGTGCTAATTAAACGGTAGCCTTCCAAAAGGCCTGAAACTCCAGGTAGCACTCAAGATGCTAATTCTCCAGGTAGTATAGCAAGGCAGATGTTAATCCTAACAACAGAAGAGTCAAATAGAAAAAAGACAAAATAAGCTGAATAAAATTGTACTTCTACCTTGTAATTCTACCTTCTGTATATTTTAGCTAAGTTTCATATTATAAAGGCAACTTAATTTTCACCCTTTGTAATACAAAAATTGAAAGAATCCTGTAAGAATTTAACTGAAGAGGATTATCAAGATCAGTTTGGAGGGGGGAAAAAAAACCCAGACGAAACCCAGACACACAAAGAAAAAACTGTGAACCTTTCCTACCAAACATTTTGTAGAATTTCACACAGATAGCAAATTTAATTTGAAAATACACCAATCCTTTGCAATAATCTTCCCAGGGAAACCATTTATCCGTGCAAGTCAGTACAAGTGAGAATTCTTCAGGAAAAAAAAAACCCAAACAACTAAGGTTTGAAAGAATCTGCAAAATCCCCACATTTTTAATAATTTTTTCTTTAATTTCACTCACCTTCTACATCACGCTCAAAATAACATTCATCAAGGAAGTTATTGTGGCAACATTGGTATCAAATGTGAAATATCGATCTCTTAATTGTATATATAAGCTTTTAAAAACATTCTTCCTGCCTGAAACAATGTAGCGGCTTGTTAAATAAAGATCAGAAAAGGAAGGATAATCTCATACTTCAGAATTCATCCTTTCCTGTAAAATTTCAAAGTTCTTTTCCTGGAAGTGCTGCAGGCTTCATTTGTGGTCCTGGAAAAGCCAATCTTCATCACCCATGAAAATGCTATTTTGTTCTTTCTATCTCGTTCAGAAGTAACATCTCTCTAGATTTTGAACTTGTTGGGGTATAAATCGTCAATCATTATACAGTGCTTAGAATCATGGGGACTTCATATTACCTGGGATGTCTGGGTGCTATTATAGAGCAAAATAATAATAACCACCATAAAAATCATTGGCACAAAGAAATACATTAGTGAATGGTACAACTTTCATAGCCTGTGAAGCAGGCAGTCAGCTTCACTTGGCTGTCAGGTACCTGCAGTGACAACAGTTTTAAAACTTCCAATACATTTTCTCATTCTTCCTCTTCTGCCTCTGATTCAGTGCTTTGCAGATTAAAGTTTTTCATGTGCATTTTTAAAATTCATACCCAGTTTAAGTATTAAAAGAATATAAATGGACATAGGCAGGCAGCACTTGGATACAAAACGAGTGAAATTGCATCATGAGACATCACTGTATTATTTAGCAGGCCAGCTACTTAGCTGATATTAATTGGGGAGTTGCAGTGATTTGGACAGAGTACTGTCACACATACATGATGGGAATTTGCCTCAGTAATTTCTGCTCACAAAACCAGATTAATTTTAAGACTAATTTTCATTTTTAACCCTTTTCACATCTATTGACAACCTTCATTATTAGTTGCTAACTTGCTTGAGTTTGTTGATCTGTGAGTCTCATTTGAATACGTTTATTATTATGCTGCCTGAAGAAACAAAACTAAACTTAATTAGAGGTCACATCACCTCCAGCTTAAGTTAATTAAAAGCCTAATCAAACCTTTTGGGAAACAGTAGCCCGTCAGTGAAAAAATGACAAGGGGAATAAAGTGCACTATGCCCCCACTAAGGACAGTAATCTGTCTGATTGCCTTTTATTTTAACACGACCCCCACCCCCACCCCTGCTTTTTACAGGTAAGAGAAATACATAGTATAGCATATATACCCTCATATAATGTTAATACTAAGTAAAACAGTTTGTCAGTTTTTCTTCAGTCTGGTAAACAATGCGTATTTCAGGAAAAAATGCAGGAATTATACTGCATGCCTTTATGCTTCCTAGCACATAGGCGCCAACTAAAAATAATTAGCTATTACAAGGTCAGCTTTCCAACTTAACTGCATTTGGGAGAAGTATGAAAAACAGCTGGAGGTCTAACATAGCTAAGTATCAAATTAATAAAGATGAGCTAGGTAGAACTGGTAGAGTGCATAAGTTGACTGTCTGTGTCAGGACACCTGTGTTCTTAAAGTGCACTGGCCTGCTGTGCGACCTAGGAAATCCACTGCCTCACCTGGATGTTTGTTTTGTCTATTTAAAACATCCATTCTTTGACCCAGACATATCCCTTCCTCAAGTGAGTGCATAATTCTTAGGGTGCTGATGTCCTGATGTTAGTTTGGTTCTTTCAGTGCTATCATCATCAAGCTTCAGATTAATATCATCCATAGGTACGAGGAAGACAAGGATTTGTGCAAGTGAATGACCATTCCTGTAATGTTAAAATGCTCACATACAATAATATTTACACTGCAGATATAATGTAATTACTTTCCGGTCACAAAATGTGTTGCTTCAGACAATCTTTAGTTCTCAGCAATACATTCTCTTCAATTACTGCTGTATTATCCATTAATAGCTTGCTACTTGTTGCTTCTGAACAGAGTTTGCAACTTCAGTCACAGTAAGCAAAACTTAGAAATTAAAGTTATTCTCTCTCTCCGTGATATTCTCAATCTTTTGAACAGATGGCAATCCTTGCTGATTTAGGGCAGTGTGCTTTCATTTTTACTTGTAAGGATTTTATGGAAGAAAGGGATTCCTTTTGTAACCTTAAAGCCATCAACTCAGTAAAGCCCTAATCTTAAAAGGTGACCACTGTGTCCTTGTGAAGCCCCGCTCACTTCAGTGATTTAGGATGCTCAGATTGTCTATTGAGGATCAGAATCTCAGGTCACATTTGTCATCATGTGGGTGGGGAATATTCAACTTATTTGAGCAACCTCACATTACTTAAAGATGAAAACATGAAATATATCATGTACGTCATGTATTATATTACATATGTGCAAGATTATTTAATCAACTTTTAAGATTAAAAAAATACAGGTCATATGAATGGTTCAAAATAAGAGAATTGTTCTTCTCTAGCAGTGATAAAAGAACCTAGAGTCCTCAGAGAATTCTCATTAAAGAGTTAGATGAAGTGCATTAAGTGTCATTTTAACAGTAAAAGAAAGGTTTGACCTTTCTGACCTTTCTTTGACCTAAAAGAAAGCTCAGACACTTTGCTACCTGGAATAGAAATGTACACAGACAGAGCCAAGCTCTCAGTTACCAGCCAAAGGTATTTTTTTCAAGTAGGAGATTTTCACTGAAAATCCAGGAGACTACAGTATCAGTTGATTCAAGTAAGAACTTGATTTCAAATGAGAGATTTGGCCGATATTTGTGTCCATTCTCACTCTGACCTAATGGGCCTATTTATCAGTAGTTGTGTCACCAGCATTTTCTTTCCTACCTATGATTAATCATTTGAACAGAAAAGCAGAATACATAGCCTTTTGTGGGATGATACTACTAACTACCCAAAAACCATTAGATATTGGTACGAAATTATTTATTCAGTCAGCCTCTGAATTAGTGACTAACTATATGTGTCATTTTGCTTTTTGGAACTAGCAGAATAAACTGCTAGTAAAATAATAGATATTCCCATGCAATTCAGAGTAATATCGTCAGCTTCAACAGATCTTAACCAGATTTATTCAGCTATAACTGAGATCAGATCCTGGCTCATCAGACAAGGTTGAGTTGTCTTTAGGGGCAGACAATGTGAAAATTTTCTGCAAACATATATAAGTTATCAACTAACATGGATTAATATTAGTGATGAACCTGAGCCTGTGTCCTAGCTCTAACTCCATATCGAAATAAAAAAGTGTTTTACTGAGTAACTTTTTTTCTTCTGTGCATCTTACAATATTGAATACAGTTCAGTGTTGCCATACGAAGTTTTTGAACTCAGCATGCTTCATTTTTCTCTCTCCATAAGCAATGCACAGAGAGCAAAACACATCTTTTTTTTTTTCTTAGCTCAAGCTCTGCCTTCCAATGATTAGAAAGTGTGGAACAATTAAGTCATAGGAAGGAACACAGCAGCATTAAATAATAATAGCTACCTCCTAGTATAAAACAGTCCAGAAGATGTCAGGAGAATTTAGTAGCAGCCATCACTGCTGTAAGGAATCTACAAAGAAAGACATTTCTCACATGGGAGGTCTAATGACGAAAAGTTCTACCAACAGATGCAGAAAATTATTATGGCCAGTTGTTTCACATCACTAACAGCTTCGTGTAACAGCTTCTCCCACCAGGAGCCCAGAGCTGAAATTTATAAAAGATAATTATTTAGTTTTCAATAAAAATTGTTTATTGGACTTGAAAAGAAGTCCTGAACAAAAAGCACCCAACAAGAAACCTGGAATATTCAAAATATATTAATTATCTGTATTTATTTGATGTTTATTTTCTGAGTCCAGCAAGAACCTGTTAATTTTAAGCCTGATTGCCTCCTTGGGCATTATAAATAATATTCAATACTGAATACAAAAAACTGAAGTTGTGTCAAACTAACCGTTTGGTATCCTCCCTCTTCTGTATTAGATGAGCTAGAATTCATAAAAATTAGATCCAAACCAGTGTACTTTTGACATTTTTGCTGTTTGTCCTTACCCTTATTTCTTCCTCCTGCAGAATGATTAGCTGTTTAAGCTGAGCTGAGCAGGTGGTTTTCATCAAAACAACTTTTTGTGACAAGCTTTCGGAAATCATGTGTTGATTTAAAAGGAAAATCAAAGAAAAATTTCATAACATTTAATTTTGAAACAAGTACCTAGGGACTTGAAGGTTCATTTAAAACTTTATTCTTAGTAATGTTCTTCATATCTGTTTTGGTTTGTTCTTTACATAATTTCATGATATATAGAATATTGTTATTACTCCTGAGAACTCCCACTTAATCCTAACTGAAAGGCATTATCTACTTAGATGAAAATACGTTTTCTATTTGTGGACTGAACGAAACCACAAGTACAGATGCATTTTCTTGGATTCTCCCAGAGTAGTCATTTTCTTTACTTATACATTTGGAGCATCTTGTTTTACCTAAGCAGAGTAAAAATATCATAACATGGAAAAACAGAAAGCAGATCGGGAATAAATTGCTAATGTTGGATATGTCAACATTTCATTTTAGTATTCTCTTTCTCTCATGACGATTTCAGGGAGGAAATATTAGAAAACATGCACAAATTTATTCTTTTGCCTGCTATCATTTTCTTGCAAATGTTATTCTCAATTTCAGAGCCAAGTGGAAATATCTAAAATGGCATACAGATGTTTACATCTGAACCAATGCTTAATACATATGAACATTCCAGTTGCAAATCAGGGCTAAAATATAGATTTATTATGTCAGGAACTCAGTTGGTTTTCAAAGCATTTTCATGCCATTTTCCTTCTTCTCATGGTAGTTCCTGTCCAGCCAAACCACATGCATTGTATGCTATTCAGTAAAAATAGGTATATGCTTAGATTTGTGAAGGCAGGCACAAATTTCTTAATCACATGCAGAAATTCAGATGTTTTTTCATCAGGGAAAAATGAAAGAAAATTCAGGAGAATGTTCCTTCCATTTAAAAAAATGCCACCAAGGTCTACTATAAATTGTGTCTTACTTTTAATGGCTGCAGAATCAGGCTTTTAAGCAAGAATAATTGAAGAAATTGGAATTTCCCAAGGATTAATGTCCACCTTTAAGAGTGAATTAGAGACACTCAACAATATTGAATTTCTTATCCAGAAAATGTAACCCAAAAGCACTACTTTTAAAATTCATGACTGTTTATGAACATTTATGAATCCCTCTCTGATAGATAAATAATCGACTAGGTGTCTGTTATGGACAGCTTCACAGGATGTAAAGAGATTTCTAGAATGATAAAATCTGCACATTAGCAAAATATTTTTCTTGTTCTATCCCTATGTCTTCCTTTCCATTCACAATTATATAGTACAGCAAGAAAAGAAATGAAAAGAGCAGGTGAAGGCTGACACACTATAAGGCACTGGAGCAGAAGTAGTAGGAAAATGCTGAGATTGCTCAGGGCTTAAGTAGCTCTGTATGGTCTAAGTGTGTCTGAGTGTGAGAGCTAAGCCCCACTCAGACTGAATTCTTTGTCTGGTGAAATAAAAAGCCTGACTTGCAAAAGAAAGTCTCCCCTAGCAAATATTTTGGAATTTTGAATATGTGTTTATGGTTAATACTTTGGCGATAAGCAAGAGAGACTGAATGACTGAATTTGTGACCATGGGTCACAAATATGGGGAAGCCAATATCTAGGAATGCTAAAAGAGAGAAGAAAACTAAAGTCAGCACTAAAACAAAGTAATCAGAAGTGATGGGTGTCAGGAAAGAAAGAGAAATGTGTCGTGAAAGGAAAACAGATATGTGAAGATTAAAAAGAAGGTACATTGAAAAGAGAAAGATGAAGGAGGAAGTAAAAATCAATGAGAATAAAATATACATGAAGTGAGTCATAACAGGATGCTTGTATTTTGTCAGATGGATTAATCAATCTGTAAAAATATATAAAAATGTAAAGCAGTGGAATAAAGAAGCAGCAAAGCTGGACTGGAAATACACTGGAAGTTCCCTGGGGCAGCACAATGCCTGAGGCTTCCCTTAGCTCCACTGTCATGTGGTCTGGAGTTTTGGTATCTTTCATTCAGAATAGGGGAATATGCCTTCACACAGTTTGTTAATCTCTATAAATGTAAAAGGTAAAGATGGGCCCTGCCCATAAAAACTGAATTCTGAGAAATGTGGAACCTGAGAGGACAAACGTGGTGCACTGTTACATTCCTGTTGAAGAATAACCCAACATTTCCAATCCAAGCAGTTTTAAGCTTTGATGTTTGATGTTAAGTTGTATGCCCCTAACCACTTCTAACTTCCAGTCCATCAAATGCAACACAAGGAATAACAGAGTGTCTCCAGTTGTAGCTGGTTCATGAAACTGTTATTGAAATGAAAGACTCTGAGAGAACAAAACTGGTTCTTCACACAAGAACATTTTCAGTGGATAATACTTTGCTTATGTTTCATAACTCCAGTAGAAATAAGACTTAGCAAGAACAGAAGCTGGATTATGGGGAATCTTCTTATAGGCATAACATAAATTTTGCTCCAAATAATACTGAATCTATAATACTTATTCTAAGAGGCTTGGCTGCTGGCTTCCTCTTTCATAATCACATTTCCAGGAAGTCTGAAATCTCAATGACTTTTCCCATTCATGCCTCAATTTTACTTCTTGTTTGCTGCCAGAACAACTTCAGTTTTGGATTACTAACAGAGTTATAGAATTTTCCAAAAGTTTTGTTGGTTTTGGGGTTTTTTGGGTTTTTTTTTTTTTGTTTGTTTGTTTTTTGGTTTTTTAATTCTTGCAAGCACCACTTACAACTAAATGCATGAAGTTTTGGTTTTACTTTGCAAGGGCCTGTGTGCCTACTATTTGTCTTCTTTGGTATGCAGAAACATCGGCTCTTTAGCACATTTTTCATGCTTTTGAATTTGGGCAAAGCAAATGGAAACCGAAACCAGAGTTTGAGTTATTTCAAGGAATGTAGGAGATTAAGAGAGAGTGAAGGTAAATTGAAGACAGATCATGGCAGGAGGCTTGGTAAGCACAGTTAGAAACAATCCATACCATCTTCCCTTTCACCTTAACGCACGCAGCCATGCACAATGAAATACATATATACATGTACGCTAGTGTTATTGAAGCAGCACATACTGTTAGAGGGTTAGAAGAAAACTGGTATGGCTGTTCATCAAATAGAAGTGGTTGCAGTTAGGTTGCTTTTTAAAACATGTCTATTACAGGCAAAGTTCTGAAAATAATGAGAAATACATGCAAGAAAATATTGGTCTGAGCAGTAATTTTATAGCTTGTATTGTATTTGTTAATAGCAATTGAGGTGGTAGGTAATCACATTTATTTAAAAGCTAAAATAAATGAAAATGAAATAAATTCAGAGGAAACTGATAAGTCAGGCCCATCTACTAATATTTGTTCATTACTGAGGAGATTATCTGATATCTGACATTCTGTCACAGCACGGAATAATAAGAAATGTGGTATTATTAGCTTCCTGGAAAAGCAAAAGACAGTAGCAATTCACACAGACCTCAGTACTCAAGCCATTTCTAATTAATTGCTGTGTTTTGGAAGTGGATTTGAGATGTAGTTGGTTTAATTTAGAGATGGAATTTGTAATAAACACATGATTTAGAAGACACCGCCAGAGTAGCAAATGCTTTTGTGAAAAGAACCTTTGAGGTTTTACATCTGGGAACTCTCCTTCTCTAAGAAAGCTTTAGAATGAGGAAATGTTCAGGTTCAATAAACGTGCTTTAATAAGCAGGCTAGGAGGGAGCGGTGCTGCAGGATTGTTATATAGCCTGTTTTCTGAGCTTCTTGTAGCTAGTTCTACCAGGCAACAGGTTGTCAAAACTTAGACATTCAAGACTTACCTAAATTAAAGATTCTCATGCAATTCTGCTGCTAATGCAAAAGTCTAAAAGTTCAAATCCACACTGATTTTGTCCAATGCCGCTAAATGGAGATAGAACCTGGCAAAGGAAGAATGGCACCATACCAATGGCTCCATTCCAGGTGGCTCCATGTGTAGATGAACAGATGGAACTAATTGTGATTTCTGACCAGACTATCTGCTAACTATTGAAAGCTTCTTAAATTTGCAGTGTCTGCTTGCCAGTTCCTTAAATTGTTCTTACAGATAAGTTCTGCAAACTGTAGCAAAAATGAGCCTCTTAAAGGTTGGAAAACAGTTTTTTCTAGTAACATGGCCAAAGCTTGCCTTTTTTTTTTTTGACCAAATGAAGACTAAAAGATTTGCTCCATTAGCTCCTGAGTCTACATATTAGAAGTCTGAGAGGTTATAAAAAACTTGAAATCATAAAAGATTGGTTGGGAGAGGAGAAGTTTAAAACATCCTCTATAATCATAAAGAGATAGAAAAATCATCAGTTGTCTTAAAAAAAAAAAACTAGCCAAGAGCATTTAGATTAATAATTTAATTCTAATAATAAGAATGGTAAGGCACTGGAACAGATAGGTGTGAAGTTATCAAGGTTTCACACTTTCCCTGTTCGAACACCTGCCAGGAATGAGGTACATACAGTGTTCTTGCTTTGGAGCAGAAGAAATAAAAGTCCTTCCCAGCATTATTTGCTATGGGTTCTATGGAATGGAAACAGACACTGATGCTACAGGTCCTACAGACCAGCTTTTACTGGCTGCCTTCCAGATCAAAGGCCTGCTTAGCTGAGTGTTCACTCCCTAAAATGTAGGGCACATGACTTAGCTTAGGTGGAACGGACATTTTTCTCCCTACTAAGAGAACGTTTCTAGGCAGATTCTTTTACAGTAGGTATGTAGGCAGCAAATCTTTAATTGTTGTTATGCATGTGTATCTGTTTGGTGCTCCTCACTGGAATGCTGAAATGCAAGGCAAATTCTGCTTCAGATATTGAAGTAAGTCGATCTGTGAAACAATTCATGCATATGGGATTTTAAGTATCAGCAGCTATTCTAGGGAAGCAAGGTAACTGCATTCTTTTTTGTTACATTATTTCTATCAGAAAAAAAGGTTGAGGATTCCCCATCCTCTTCCCTTTACCCCCTGAAAGCCTTGTCTTTATTTCTCACAGGATCCCTTCCTTGCTCAAATTTCATAATTTTCATTGCTAAGCATAGCTTCACAAGGTCATTTCCAAAACCATACACAACTCCACAGCATATAATGTACATATGTGTACATAGGGACCTCTCTCTCTCTCCCCACCCCCCCATATATGTACATATAGTGTACACAGGGACCTCTAAAGGTCCCTTCCAACCTAAACTATTCTATGATTCTATTATTCTATATTAACTTTATGCTTGATTCCATATAGGCTTTATTTAAGCTTTGTCTCTAAAACTTTCAAAAATCTGATTTAGGGTAAAATTGCAAATAAAGTTTCAGAAATACCTAATTTATATCAGAGACTGGTTGGTAATCTTAAGAAATGTGCTTGATGCACTATTTAGGGAAGTTTAAAAGGCTGTTTGAATCACTGCTTAAAAAAATGCCCTAAGTTTAACAGAACAATAAAATAAATGGGCTGTGAAGGGTTCGCTAAGTTTAACAGAACTGCTCAGCAGAAAATGAAGGAGTCTTAAACATAAGAACTGGTTTCTTCTGTCACGATGACAATTCTGATTTATATTTTATACCAAAAAAAGGTTACCCTTTTTTTCAAATGTTAATATCTGTCCCAGTACATTAACATTTCTTAGGAGCCTGTAGAGTTTTGTTCCTCTCACACTCATTCCGCTATCCCGGGATCAAAATTACTCCTAATATACTCTGTTGCTTTGTTTAAATACAAGGGGAAAGAAAGGGGGAATAAATCTCTACACCAAAAGGTTACAGAAAGTTAAAAATTGTTTAAAAATAAATTCTGCATCTGTTGTCATTTGAAATTTTCTCATTGCATTTTTGTCTTCAGAGTGGCTGTTCAGCCCTCTGCATTTTCCTACACAGTTTCATTTAAGTATATGTGTCTCTTTTCATTAAATATTATTGTCCGAGTTACACATCTGAAATTCCAATTTCCAAAATCTACTCTCAGTTATTTCTATTTGAATAGCTTACCACTGCACTACAGAGACACTCACTCACCTCTCTAGATAGTCTGTAGTGGAAAGGGTGGGAACAATAAGCACCAGCAAAACTACACAGCGCTTCAGTAGCCATCTCAGATTCCTAGGGGAAATGTTCTTAGGAGTGATCCCACAGATATGCAACTGTGAATCTACTGCTTGAAGAGAACTACTAAGTAAACATCTAATATCAAATGCACAGTCGTCATATTTTGCATGTTGAACACGGTAATATAGCTTTTGATTTCTGCTGTTTGAATCACATGACTACTTTGACATGTTTGCTCCGTCATTCAGTACAATGCATGACCTCTGATTCTGTGTCTAATTAACTTTAGCTGTTAAATGGATTAATGACATTTCTTTCCTAAATCAGGTTGCTGCCACGTTTTCCTATTTTTAATTGAAGTAATTCAGGACACAACAATAATAAAAGGTTAGTCTGCATGGTAAATATATGGAGATATGTAACAAACTGCTTTAATACAAGTTTAGGTGTTCATTTTTGAGGTGAAGAATTGTAGGTTGCCTTTGGATGCAGTTGTTTTGTACAGTCAGACAGTTGGAAGTAGTACAAGTAGCATGCAAGAGCGTATGAAACTAGTTCTCGACCTGTATGCTGATCAGAAGTTTACCACAAACTTTAGGAAAACCAGTATTTTCATTGTTTTTTGTATTTCTGGAGCAATGTCTCATGGAGATCATGTGTTTTCTTGATTATTATAGGTCTGTGTACTTTAATATTAATGTTAATATCTTTCTTGGAAACATTCAAATGTGTAGAAGGTACTTTTTCAGATTGCATCCCTAACAAAGTCATTTTTGAGGCAGTACTGAGCAGCTCAGAAACTGTTTATTCTTTGATACATGCTTACGCTCTGTGCCTTGATGCAGAGGCTCCCTAAGTAAGTGAATTGCTCAAATATAAGCAGAAGAAAATAGAAATCATAAGTGAGATTTTCAGTCATGTCCTGTTAATTTAATGACAGTTGGCACTGTATTAGAATAATGACCTCTATATTAATGGTATAATAGAAATAGAAAATCTCCTGTTCCAGAGAGTGGAGATTCCCAGATGCAGACACTGATATGTGTGCCCTTTATTGATCATTTTACTTCTGTCTTCAGGACTAGGTTGTGTGTTTCCATACTACCAAATAGAAATACTGTTTATATGAGGATTTGTCTACCACAACTGGAGTGTAGTGCTTCATCCACATGCATACTTGAATGCTCATCTCAATGCCTGAAACTGCTGTAGAATATTAAATCAGAACTTACAGAAAATATAAGCTATCTTTTAGCAAATTAATGTATATGCAAAACTTGACATTCCCTGAGTTAACATGCTTAAAGCAGCATTTCTGAAATTGTGGGCTGAGACTGTTCTGAGGTTGGAAAACATTAAACATCTGCAAATGGCAATAGTTCACTTGCCCTAAGGTTGAGAATGGAAAATTACTGGCTGGATGTGTTTGTTCTAGTCAGGAAACTGCTAATTACCTCTTAATTGCCAACAGGAGATCATTTGCTCCAGGATAAGTGAACAAGCATTTGTGACCAATAATAATCAGGTTTCACTTCCTTGTCTAAATGAATGCAAGCAATTCCCACTTCAAGGTCCTACTTGAAAGTTCAAAAGAAAGTGACCTAGGTACTTTGGATAACTTCACACTTCAGTAATTTTAGTGGTTGCCACGGCATGGCCATTATACTATTGCTTCATCATATGGATCATATTCATTAATGCAGACCTAAATCTAAATAAATACAGAACTCAGCTTTGACTCCTTTGGGGGAGTAAAGGTTTCATATTGTAGAATAACATTTGTTGTTTTCTTGTGACTTATTTACAACTCATACTGATCTGACAATATTTTCCTACCAAAACAGTTAATCTCCATGTATTTCAGAACTGGAAAGAATAAATAAGGGATATGAAAGGAGAATACTAAATACAAACCTGTAAAAGCTCTATTTGAATTGAGATTTCCTTTTTATATTCTCCCTTTTCCATTTTCCATCATAAGGAAGCCTTACACTCAAAGTCTTGTGGCCAAAAGGGAACAAAGCATATATAGAGCCAAGGATGTATCATTAGCCCAATTAAAATCTTCACAATTTAATCAAAATCCAACAGCAAAATATTACGAGTTCAGTTACAATAATATTAACATGCACCATCCAGATTAATATCAAAAAGCCTCATTATTAATAGCCTTAAAATTATTACAGAAGAAGACTTACTAGTGACTACACCTTTTCTTGTCACACTCACCCTTCCAACATCCCTCTGGCACATAACGTCAACAGCACCAGCCATCCTCAAACAGAGAGGGAGCAAAAATTCACAGCAGGTTATCAACATCCCAAAGTCTTCACAAGGAGCACACGGTATGAACACCAGCCAACCCCCGCCCCCCCCCCCGCAACCAGGCACAAGCTTGACTTGCATTTTTATATAGTCTCATATCACAATTTGCTCCCCCCTCAGTCATGCCACATAAAGCTCAGGAGAGCCTCCCCTAGCCCCTAGGAGCTGCTGCTGGGGACACATCAGGTCTTCCCAGAGCAAAGCACAAACATGCAAGCAATGAGCAATGAATGGCCTTGCAGTTGAGTGACAGCATGGTTCAGGCCACAACAAGGCCAGGCAAGTTCTTGAGATCCTGCCCTGTCAGGCCAATACAGAGCCTGGGACCTTCTTCTAGTACATGCAAAAGTTTTCTTAGCTTAAGAAAAGCTACGGAGGAAGGGCTGAGATACTGAATTTGGTCTTAGGTTTCTTTCTGCTGACACACGAATGAATCTGCTATAATACACGTGGGAATCTTTGCATCGGTTTGTTTGGATCATGAGAAACTGGGAGGTCAAAACATTGCCTTAATTACAATCTCTTTCTAATTCTTGTAATTTTAAAATGAAAATGATAGTATTATTTTACATAATGGTATGCAGCAAAATCTGTGTTTGAACAATAACTACAGCTAAATGCCTTAATGTTTCCCCAGATAACTAGTTTCAGCTATGGTGTTTTACTCTGTCTTCTGCATATCTATTTATATGCACATTCTTAATGGGTGCATAGTGCTCATACTGTAAAAAGAGTTGAAGTACTCTTTTTTTTAAGATTAGAATTGAAGGAAAATAAAATGGGATATGTATGAAATGCAGTTTGTTTTTTAATATTATCAGTAATCTCTCTATGCACGTACTAAGACATGTATCTCTACTATCGAAGATTTGCTTCAAAAAAAGTTAAAAACACGTCATAGCCTTATGTCCTCTGTGTGTGTGCAAGGGAGGATGGTGAACACGTGCTGTTGAAGCTTGAATTCCTTTTACTATTTTAAATCTTCTGTGAGTAGGAATTTGGTTCATTTTGCACCATAAATTTTGTTACCCTTCCACCAAAAACTTAGAAGAACAAATCCCCACCAGTATTGAAAGGGCTTTGTAGCTTATATCAAGTCAAGGTTCAGTGAGTTGCTATGAGTTGATATAGCTGAGGAGAGTCATTCAGTTGTATTTTTTTTGCCTTTTTGATATTTGTTACCTTTATTATAAGGGTAACAGAAGGGTGGCAGGTCCCAGTATCAGGCGAATGTTCAATTGAACCTCAAAAAGAGGAATGAAATAGAAGAAACCAACTGAGAGACTGAAATTTTTTACAAGATTTAGATAATGTATTTCTTTAGTGACACTGAATTAGAGATTTTAAAGCTCAAACTAGCTGTCCAATCATCATCATCATTTATCCTATATTTTAGCAAATGTTTTTGATCAGAATACTAATATTTTTATTTTCACAAATGTATTTTGGTTAAACCAATCATTTGGATATGTACATACAATTCAAAATAGTAGTCAGGTTTTTTCAGTTTCCCAGTTCACATTAAAATAGTACGTAGTGTTGCCTTGTAACTCCTTTGTCAATTTGACTTTAATGTACAGCTTCCATGTCTCTTGAATTTCTAGCAATAGTTTTTTGTAAAAAAGTCAGAAAATGTTTTTTCTTAAAAAGCTGAATAACCCCTTGCTCACTGTTAAAAAATTTTTGTTTTCATAATTTTACTGCATTAGACAATGAAAGAGTGGGATGACAGTCTTGTAATTTCGTTTAGTTTAGTTTTATGGGTCCAGTTCATATTCACACACGGTTTCTTTCTCCCCCTCTCGCATCTGGCTGCCTTGACAAACAAGTGAGGTTTGTTTTCCTTCTGAAGTGGTGTAACTTGAGCAAAAAGTAAGACCATATACTGGCTTGTGAGTGTTTGTATAAGGCCTCAGGGAGTTGTAGGAAGTAGGAGGCTAAAATCTGATTAGTGTTAGGAGAACAACAAAGGCGACGTATCTCTAGATAAGCACTATTTGGAGTTTTGTTTATATACCTTGCAATATCTGTATATGAAAATCAGTGATCTGTAAAATCCTTATGCTTGATGGTTTTAAGTATAGTTATTACATTGCCAGTAATCTGCTTCCATCCATAGCTGTAAAGCTATTTCATAATGACTGGTGATTTCAGCATTGTTGTACATACACTTGAGCTTGCAAATGAAAATTATAGAATTTTCATTACTTTCACCTGAAGGAGTTTTCTGGGCTTCTCTTCACAAGTCTGAAGTCGTCTTAATGTATGACATGTATGAATCAGGGATTTGTTCTATGCAAAGTGTTTCAACGTTGGCATATCTTCAGGTCTCAGATTATCAGACATGACAAGCAAATAGGAGTCAATCTTAATTTATAGGAATATGGCAGGCATTCAAAAAAAAAAAAAATAAATTCAAGGCATCTGACAGAATTCTGTTGCACCAGTGTAGAGCCAGGGTGTCAGCCTAAACACAAATTTCTGTGCTTTAGAAATATCTTCTATGAATACATAAGAAAAAATAAAAACTTTGTAAAAGAATATTCAAGAGCATTTTTTAAGTTGCAAAATTTTGTTCTGGCATCCTGATCTAATAGTTTGCTTTAACTGTGGCAACCTTCTTTTCAAAACTGTCGTGCCATTAATTCATCAGCTGCTGTGGAGCAGCAAATTTCTGATCCCTAACCATTTTTTCCTAACTTACTGCTGAAGTTTTTCTAACTTACTGCTGAATGCCTGATTTATTATTACTTAATAATGTAAATTAGCATAACCTCTAACATTTATGAGAATCTCAGACAAGTATTAGTTCTGATGTCATTTAAATTTTATTCATGTTATCTGCCCCTTACTCATTGTAACTATCCACAAAATCCATACGGATTTTCTGCAGACAAAATTCATCCATTGGTCAAAACCTCCACCAAGCACTTTATTCACTGTTAAAACTAGGCAGCAGCAGAACAGAAGAAGGGAGAAGGCTTCAGAAGGTTTTTGTAGTTAACCTGGGTCTTATTTCTAGTAGGCATAAATCTGTTCCCTGCAGTGTTGAACAGGGTTGAAGGAGTAGAGGCTTGCTGGAATAGAGTGGAATCCAGTAAACAATCTTCAAATACTAATAAATTAATAAAGACAAGCTTCCAGTTATGTGAATATTGTCACAAGTTAAAAACTACTTTTTTTAAATTCAGTTTGTGACTGCCTAGTGCTATGTCATCATGAGACAGCATATTGCCATGTGGGCACTGGCTTTGGATCTTAAAAGTAGCTGTATTAGCATGCTCTGCTCAGCAGGCTAAGGTATTTGAAGTCTGAAGTTAAGTCAAAAAGTGTCATGATCTAATACAGAGTAGAGTTACCCTCAACAACCCCAAGAGAGGATGGATTTGTTATCTTGATTTTGATTTTAACTGAAACATGACAAAACCTACTCTAGTTCATGCAGGCAAAAGGACTAGAACAGTTGCATATTCTACACATAGAGCATGCCAAAAGCATGTCCGAAGGGCTGAAAGTTAGTTATTCTTTAATTCATTTTCACGCAGTACGTCTTATTTTTTGAACATTACGATATGACATTAAGATAATATAAACATGTCTGTTCAAAAGCTGTTGGGAAAAATGAGTTGTCAGCTATGATATATTTTACTTAGCTTTCATAACTTATATTTTAAAACTATAATAGCTATGCATAATATATGCACACCAGATGGCAATTTGGAAATATATGCATGAGCTGAGAATATATATAATACTTTGTTCACAGCACACCTTGAATTCAAGGAGCATTTCAAAGAGCATACTGATTTTTTTTCTTTCCTTATAATAAAACACATTTTTTTTTATAAAGGTGTTTTCTGTTAAGATTAATAAACTAGGATTGGAGCAACACATCTCTCAAACAATGCGATGCTCTGGTTTGTTCTCTTTCAACTACTATATTAAAGCATTAATATTAAAAGCTTGAATGGCTTGTGGTTTAGAGTGGTTATGAAAAAAATCGCAGATAAAATGTCTGAAATAACTGTAAGAACATAAATACTTTATATTTTTATCAGTAATAATGTCCTTCCATTATAAGACAAGCAAAAGATCCTTCCTTTGCATTTAAACTTTAAATTACTCTCTAAACATTTCTAAAAAAATGATATTTTTAGATTAGCAAAAAGGGATTACATATTTCTAAAGCAACATTTGCTTATATTTCCTGAAAAGATGCTCCCAAAAGATCTATAGGCAATACAATTGGGATGCCAAATTCAACAAAAGAGTTTGATATTCTGCAATAGAACTATCTTGAAACTCCCTCACGCTTCAGTTTTTCTATTTACATGTCTTAAAAGAAAAAAGTTTAAGACCCTACAAACTAGTGATTTGGTTTTTAATATAAAGTATAGAACATCTTCATTATTTAAATCCCAAGATATAATGCTTCATTGTCTGCTGTCTTTCACAATATCAGTTGTTTGTATTGGGCTCTGTAAATGATCAAGCTTGAAAACGCAAGGTTTGATTTGCTATTTCAGCTTTATTGCACCCATTTGAAAATCCCAGCTGCAGTTGTGAAAAGGGCAGGTCTGGGTTGTGGCATGTCTTACGCAGAATTTGGCAACTGAAAATCCTCCTTTCCTCCCATACACCCCTAATTTGAACAAGTAGCCCATAAACCTCAAGAACATCACACCAGAGAAAACACCGGATGAAGGGAATGGCCGTGTAAGGCCACGCAACAGCATACCAGCACACCTTCTGTGACCTGATCTCCCTGTTTGGGGGATTACTTTTTCCTCTTCATTTGTCAGAATTTCTCTTCTGTAATATACTTGACCCGGAAGAATATCTCCTCTGGCACATTATGGAAAATAGTGGTGTGTTGCTTTTATCTTCTTCAAAATAAGTGGGAGATGTCAGTGGTGAGTACTCTAGCTGTCTATTTTGCCTGATTTTGGTGTGATGGTTGTGCGAAATAAACAGTGTACTGAGCAGTCATGTTTACTCCTGAGGCCCATGTAGTGACAAGTTGTCATCTGAAGCTCTCTTCTTGTTGTAGTACAGTGAGTAACACACCTTGCATTTACACACTTAGAGTAAGGGAGACTATAGAGCTGCTTCAGGAAGAAGTAGCAGAAGAAGGAGCACCTTTCTGTTGAGGACTGGTCTTTCTTGTCTTGGTGATTTTCTTGGAAATTACTTTGGGTACACCTTGCCACGTAGCTCATGTGAGGAAGAGCCACCTACCTGCTGATCTCAGTTCTGTAATCAGCTACCTCGTGAAACTCACCTCTTCTGCTACAGCAAAATCTCTTAGACCATTGGTTATCCAAGGTAGTGGTTGTCCCAATTAAAAGAAGTAATTAAGATTTATTATTGTTTATGGATACCAAAATCCTCCTGAGGGCAATTTAGATCTAAATCATCAAAATTACTGAGAGTCTCTATTCCAGTGTATAATCCTACAACAGTAGTAACCTCATCTGCAGTACATAATTCAGTTGTATGGAAGCTGTACAAATGAGAAGCCGTTCCCATTCACTAAGGCAATTTCTTTTGCAGCATATGGTATGAAGTGAAGTTTTGCGCCTTTATACAGCAATTGGATTATGATATATGTATGTCTTGCATGCAAGACATTTGTAATTAACTGAAACTATCTAGATGAATAAAGCAAAACCATCTACTATTAGTCTTTTTCTACTGGTGAAGTTTTCTTCACTGCATTCCAGCCCCTACATTCAGACTCTACTTCAATAAACGGCAAGACAACCCTGTAAAAGAAATAGAATTAAATTACTCTTTTTTTCTCTAAAGTATATCTGCTGCCATCTGTTGACTTCTGAAGTACTTTCTAGTCTTAAATAAAATACAATCAGATTATCAGATGTTACACATACAATTGAACCTCCTAACAGCACTTTAAGATATTGCCAATTAGCCACTTGAAACTGAGCCTTATGTTTCCATTTTGTAATAAAAAAGACACACAGAAAAGGCTAGAATCTGTGAAAATTCACAACTACTTTGCATAGCATGGTACAAAATAATTTGTGTAGCTATTGAGGGAAATATTTGTAGTAAAATCAGTTTGAAAACACTAAGGCTGCAGAATAGTGTTCATAGGGAGATATTGAGGAGTTAGATGCAAGATGGATGGAATAATAGTGTATGGCAATGTGGGGTCAAAATTTGCAGCTGGGTTTAGTTTGATTTTGGGAAGAGTGGTGGGGTTTTGCTTGCTTATGTAAATATATAGGATTCATTTACAAATTCAAATGAGAAAAAACTACTTTGTGAGAGTGTAGAACACTACAAAAAAGTAACTCCATGGCTATTCTGCATAAATTCTGTTTGTTTGTTGTGCTGCATGCAGAACTTATATTTTTTAATGGACTCCTTCCAGTTTTTCTCCCTCAGTACTGTATTTAGAAATCTGTGAGTCTTATTAAGGGAAAGAGGCATTTTTTTCCCTCATGGCTACAGCAGCATCCAAAAGTGGAAGTTATTGGCATGTATACAGAATTTTTAGCATGTCCTGTGTGTTGCAATTAATTTGAAATGTAGGTAATAAAATGTGGCTTGTTCTAAAATTTTATTTTTGAGGACAATCCCCTATACATTTTTAAGTAAGGCAATGATGGCATGTTCTGCAGGATCTATGGGCATTAAGCTATATTTTGTATCATTTTTTCGTAAGTTGTATTACACTCATCTCTGATAAACTTCTTCATCCAACAAACAATGACGCTTTCTATCTATCTTTTTCTTTATCAGTTTGTAAGAAGAAATATATGCCTTAGTGTGATGAAATTCTGCATTGTAAGTGCATTTTTCTTGTCTGAAATGTGGGGGTTTTGTTCTGATTTCTTCTGTTTTGAGCATCATCAGGAGAATGCTCTGATCCTTACTGCTTATACAGGAACTGAAACGTCACTGTAGCAGGGGAAAATTGCGAAAGGAAGAAACTGTCTAAAATGCAGTAATTATTCTTTAACGCATTTTGCTATAAAGAATGAATTGTAGTAGTCTAAGCAGCATCAGTCGCTGCCCCTATTTGCTACCTTCTGAAGTGATGAAAATTCTTAACTCTCTGAAGATTGAGAAAAGCCAAACATAGCCTAACACTACTGGTATTTTACTCCAAAAGTATTAAGGATCCTAACAAAATGCAAGCGCTACGTAGAGTCCTTGGCACTGTCGTAGTTTCACCATTTCTCCCTCTGATCCACAATAAACCGCATCTTTGACCAAACCAAGCTTATAATATGTAGAATAAGCATGTCCTGGAATAGCATTCTAAACCAGATAGTATTGTTCCATTGGATAACATAGTTCAATTCTCTCTGTGATTTAGGTTGTGTCCGCACTCATTCTCATTTCTGACTTAAAGCAGAGTTTGAATGGTGTGCTCCCTAGTTATTGGCAATGTGTATGAGTATTTACAGTGCTAAAAGAAAAAAGTCACTTCTATAGCTTTAAAGCTCTGTTCACATGGCAGACTATGTATTTTCTAGGTGTCAGTCTGATCAGTTGGATTTATTTTGATCCAACATGTACTTGTTGTCATGTTTTATGGAGAAGTAAATAGTATGTTTAAAGCAAATGTACATTTCTTTATCTGTCAGTTGCTTTTGCTTAGATTAATCCTAGCTTGTTACCAGAATCACAAATGTCATATGCAGGCTTAGTGCATGACATTTCCTGAGAAGTGATGCCTGCTTTCCTCAGGAGGAACTGATCCCAGTTGGCCTTAACATTTCTGCCAGGAAATGACAGTTGTGAACCTTCTACCAGAGGCTTTAGAGATACCCCACCAGCACAGGAATTTGCAATCACTGCTTCATTTTGCATCTTTGCCCAAAAAAAGACCTCGGGCCTTTCTAAGGATATTCCGATTAATTTTCTATGCTATTAGATTGAATGTTGTTTTTAAAATGTTTTCTCTTTCGAGTTCCTGGCTGTATCTTCTCTATTCACTAGCTGTAGAGTAGAAACTGGGGACCTGCTAATAAGTGCTCTCAATAAAAATTGAACTAATTAAGTTTCAGACATAATCCGCTATTATTATAAGAGAGCTCAGTGAGATATAAAATAATGGGGTAATAAACCCCTGAAAATTGGGATTTAGCAAGGAAATACCAACAGAGCTTGGAATGTAGTATTGTGATCTCAATTATATAATAAATGTTTAATCAGCTGCTACTGATAAATTTTAAGCAGCAGAAAGACCTGAATACAACAGCAATGGAGATAAGTTTAGGCATAGATTATTTGCAACAACTTTGCATTTCTGTTGTTTTTAATTAATAAAAACACAGAAGCACTGATTTAGAGGTCTTCAAAGAATTTGAAATGTTAAGGGATAGTAAAATTGGTGCAAACATAACCTGACACATCTATGCCTAAAGTAATAAGTAGAATTTTGATGATCCTTTTTCCTTTCATCATAGGTATCATGATTTAAAGGAATTCCAAGCTATTAAATATAGAATGCTAAGATCTTAGATCATACGCTATTATAACATCAAAAGTGTTGGAGCAAAATGTTCTGACACTTCTTGAAAAGTTTATTTAAAAGCTCAATTAACATCTGGATAGTAATGTAAATGACCATGATGTTAGACTTTTCTCCCCTACAGCCTGCATAACATACTATACTAATATTTTTTTGGTTAATCTTTTATGTTGATTACAGAGAAATCAATTTCTTACATAATCAGCCAAGAGCAAATCTGTAGCAATGAGTTCCAGAACGTTATGGTGCACAAATGAGTGATTGCCAACTTAGTCTGTTCAACCAAGATAGCAGCTGAAATGAAGGCTGATAATTATGTTTACAAAATGGCACATTGCAATTTAAAATAATTTTGGGGGTTATGGTTGGCTTTAAAGTATGTTTATTAAGTGGAACTACACTACTGTCTTTTATTACATCCAGATTAGTATGTTACAAAGAAATTTTTACTCCCGAATTCTATGTTGCATAGATATTTATCGACATGATGTGCCATAGCTCTAAAGTTTGTACTTAGGGAAGAATTATAGGAGACATTCATCTAGAAGCTAGAGAAAGTTTTGTATCAATTGAGGCCTAAAATATGTATATGGAAAGGCTATTTCCCACTTTCCTTTCACTTCCTCTTCCATTTTCTGCCTTGCTTTTTCCCTTTTTCACTCTCTCCTCTCTCCTTCCCTCTCTCTAACAGAATGGTAGAACGCTCCAGAAGAAGGGCCAGATTTTTAAAGAATATGTCTCTCCTATTCAACTTACATTTCACCTTGAAAGGAGCTGGTAGACAAGTGAGTGCTTTCTGTTTGGCACAAGTGTGAATTTGTTCTAATATAAAGCAGCAGAAAGTTAATGGGTGGAACAGTTTACTAATCCCTGTGGTCCTCAAAGGCAGATACAGGTAGAATGCACATCATTAATGCCATCTTCTGGGTGAGGAGAAAGCATAACTAACTGATGTGAAAATTATTTCAGAGAAGCTTTTTTTTATCCTCAGTTTCTAGAATGACTCCTTGCAATATCTCATCGTGCTTTGTTTTTTTAAGCAATATGGAATTACAGCCAACTGTAGATCAGTATTTGCTGTTTCTCGTCATATACTTCAGGAAAGTACTGAAGCATAGTTTAGCTTTACTTCTCCATTTTTAAGCAAGATCAGAGGAGGAGATACATTGAGGAAGAGTTGACTAACAGGTATGATGGAATCTCCGTTCCAAAGAAACAGGTTTCACATGGAGCCAGGCTAGATTAGATTAGGCAAAAGGCAAATGAACATTGCTTTGTCTGGGGTCATGGAGTAGAGATTTGTTTCACAAGTGACCTAAGCTTCGTGAGAGTGGGTTATCCCAAACTTGCTCATGAAAGAAATAGGTAAGTTCTTAACTAGCTGAATTTGTCAGCTGGGATTCAACTGTACAGAGCAAGAAAATATCCTGTTGTCCAATTCAGAAGATCAGCAAAGGACTTTTCTGCAAATGTTACCTATATGTTGAAATATGTAGCTGCCAGAGAATGCAGCCATTGGAGGGATGAAAAGATACAAGGGTGAAATAATTAGTCTAAATAGACAAACCAGCAAGCATGTCTCATGGTGGCTAGAGGGCAGCCCCGCACGCATCTAGAGAAAAGAACTGGAGAATGCAAGATGACATTTTATGGGATTAAGAAGGTATAGGCATACCCAAGTGTGGGTAAAATGACAGAAGAAAAACAGAAATAATAAGGGGGGGGGGGGGGGGGGGGGGCGGGGAACAGTAGCAAGAGAATAGCTAGTCCCCAGAAGTGAGCAGAAGCTGGGATTTGAGGGTATAAATCTGGAATGGAAAATAACAACTTAAGGTTTGACATTTGTTTTAATAGGAATTGTGATATTTGCTTGGCTCAAGCGAAAAGGTCCTCATCCTGTTTCAAGTATATCTTCCTTTTTTTTTGTGTGCTTCTTGCATTTCTAATCCCGAACAGTTTTGTGGTCACGTGTAAATACAAGTAAACAGAAGCTGCCTGAGTACTCTACTGTCTCTCTGCTTCTCTTATACTGTAACCAAGTGAGGTTACTCACCAATTTGGATTTTCCCATTGCATCACTAGTTTTGGCCATCTTGAAACATGCAAAAAGATGAAAGCTAGGGCAAAAAATTCAACTAGGTTCTGATGTAGGCATTTCTTATTTTTTTTCTTTTTTTCCCCAAATGATGGTTGCTACTTGGACTACTTTCATTAGGGAAAGATTTTTATAAGAAAGTTCACTTCTGATTAATTTAATGATCCAGATGCATGGTCATACAGTTTCAGATAATTTCCATAGGAAATGAAAATAAATCTGGAGCCAGAATATGTTTTTTGTGGCCAAGTTTCACTTGTCGTGCTCACGTGTAAAGCAGAAGTAACATATCTCTGCTTAAGTTTTTTCAATGAAGTTATATCTTTTACCTTAAAATATTTGTAAATATATAAATAGGTGATCCAGTCCAGTATGCATGTCTTTGAGTTCTCTAGGATTTACCACTGTTAATACTGTAAGTTTACTGACCTCAGATGTATACATAAATATACCTTTTCTGAGGTTTAGGGAGCTTTAAAAAGCAAGTTTATTTGTGCCTTATGGTTTCTGGTGCAGCGAGCACTATTGATCTTGTTTTGTGACACTTCTGTAACTAACACTATCAATAATGTGTTGCTTTCTGTTACTAAATAAGAACCAATATACATGACCAAATTAAAGCAGCCTGATTCCAGGCAAAAAGCTGCACTCTTGTAGTGACTGAGTAAACTGGAGGAAGTGAAATCTGTTATCTGATAGTATTAGAGATCCTCAAAATTAGGGGGTTTTACTTAATTATTTGCAGTTTTACACCATTATTTCTTTATTGTGACTGACTGATTTTGTAAAAGTTTATTATTAACTGGTCAGCTGTTTCTTCAGTTAATTCAGTGAAGAAATACAAGGAAGGAGAAACAAAGCAGAGATTAAAGTTGATCATATTGTCAAGCCATAACACTTTCAGTCAAGAGATCTGAGCTGTTTACCTAGTTCTGTCATGTAATATTTGTAACCTCCAGGAAATCTGCAGAAAGCAGTTTCATAGGAAATATTTCACAGATACTTATCCATTTGACAAAATTCTGCCAAAAAGCACAGATAGATGCATACAGAGAGATAGAAGAGGGAAGTAGCTTAGGTTTCTGCAGCATGCTGGCAGGTTGCTAGAGGCCTTGCAGTTCTCTGACTCCACTGTGGCTGCACCACAGTGACCAACTTAAATCTGCTATTTTCCCAAGATGTGCTACTATAGTTAGGTGAGGAATTATTTTACCATAAAAAAAAAGCTTTCGTTATTCCAAAAAATCCTGTAGTTGGTGTGAATGACATCAAGACCTTTCAAAGCTTCAAAAAAGAAACCAGTAAGCCTGACACCATCATTGGTATGCATCAATATGCATTAGCCTGACACCATAATTAGTATACCATCAAATATAATATGCAATAATTTAATTAGAATTCACATGGGTAAATATGTGTTGGGAAGAGTTCTTAAAATAGCTTATGGAAAGAGAAATTATGCTTCACAAACCTTTCAGGGTTTTTTCAGGGAGCTGCCAAGCTTATGCCAGTTGATACAGTCTGCTTGGGTAACCGGAAAGCATTTGGACAAAATTCCTTGCCAAAATGCCATTAAGAATTTAGACAGCCAAGGAATAAGAGCTCCTTGTGTAGAATAACTGCCTTAGCTTGTCAGGGTCCCGACTGCACTGACGTGCCATAATCTCTTAAATTTAGGACTGTGGGATTGTGCCCTGGTCAGCAAGGGCAATGTCCTGCCTCTGCTCCTCCTCCCACCTGAAGCAGCCACATCCTTGCTGGTCCCAACAGGAAAAGAGTGGAGAGGAGTAAATGGTCTCTTGTGTAGGGCAGCTGTCAGTGGAGATCCTCTTGCTGGGTGGGCTCTGGTAATAGCAAGTTTTGCAGAGCATCAAAGACAAAGGCATATTGGAAAGCACTGCAGAATGGCCTTATGACACTGAGTGACTGAGAGAGGACATGGCCGATTAAATTCAGCATAGATGTATGTAAAGTGATTCACACAGGGTGGAAACAAATTCTCTTTGTAAAATAATAGACTCTGAATGAACCATTACCACTTGGGAATGAGATATTGCCATAAATGTCAGCTCAGCATTCAGTAGTCAAAAAAACAAATCGAATGTTGAGAATTACGAGGAATGGAATCATGAACAAAATACAAAATTTCCTTCTGTCATTGTGCAAACTGAGTGTGTGCCCGGATCTGTCAGCATGGTGTGCAGCATTGGTCTCTCTCTGCCTCAGAAAGAAGAGATACTAAAAACTTTAAACAGTTCAGAGAGAGTCAGCAAAGATGATCAAAAGTATGGAGCAGCTTCTCCACAAGAAGCAAGTAAGCAACCTAAGATTTCTTCAGCCAGGAAAAGTAACTGACAGAGAGATGGTACAGCTGTAGGCAGAAGAGGCAACAGTCATTCCCCATCTCTTCTAAGACACTTCCTGAATGAAGGCATTAAGGACAAGTTCAAAACAAGCAAAGGGAGGCCAATCTTCACACAACTTAGAACTGAGCTGGGAAGTTCTGTCAAGTTTTTGGATGATAAACACACACATAATCAAAAAGAAACTGCCAGAAGACAAAAGGAAAACACCACCAGCAGTTATAAAATACAAAGACTTCAAAAAGCTAGAAAACGTCAAGAGGTGGATTTGGGGGAAGTATCGTTGCCTGCTTGCTCCAAGCTTCACCTCTTCCCCAATGTCCATTTTTGGCTACTGCCAGAGACTGTTGCCAGCCTAGATGGCCCACCTTTGGACAAATAATGTCTACTTTGTTATGTTCTCTGTTTGACAAATATATAGCTTTTTCTTATTTTTTTAAGTACAATTTCTAGGAATTCTTTCAAAGTAATAAATTTCCAGCTCTTAAGTAGAATTTATTCTTCCTTGTTCATAATTCAGGGTGAATGTATTTGTCATTCATTTTTAGTTGATCATTCTTGTTCACTGACTCTCTCACTTCAAAAAGAAATTAATAATAAAATATAATACCCTTTCAAAGTCATGCAGTAGTTCGAAGATCACTACTGAGAAACAAACAGGACTGGTTTATGAAAATGGCAAGAAACACAATCCACAGGCACTATGCACCTGTTAAAGACATGCTCTTTCTCCCTGTCCATATCATTAATCACCCAGCCATAACGTTTAGCCATAATTATCATACTAATTTGAGCATTTTTTCTTACTGTGGAAATAGATAATAGCTATTATTATGGCTTCTGGTTGTTATTTTTAAAAGGAACAATTGTGTTTGTGGATATTCAAGAGTCCACAAAAAAAGACTTTCATCAGAAATCTTTGCTTTGGAAAGATATTTTGGGCGTTTCTTCATATTCTGTGAAAGCAATTTAGCTAAGTAGGGAGTTGTTCTGCCACTGGATCAAGATAATCTTTATTTTTGACAAATGTTTAGAAAAAGTGCATTGGAAAGCGTACAGAAAAGAAATAATGCAAATGGCAAAACTCTCAAATTATTTTTCTCTCCCTCAAACATAAACCAGGAACATTTTAATTGGTGTTTGTCTGCTATTTTTCAAGACCAGAAAGGGCAAAATGGTGTCCTACTGAAAGCATTTAACAAGGTAGCTGTGGTAGGTTTGTATAATTTAGCACAGAGATGATCAGCAGAGTAGAAAGGCAGGCATTTTAAACAAAACTAAAATAAAGGCTAAATAAATTGCATGGATATCGCCTTCCATAACTTTTAAATATGTTTGCTTTATTTATATACAGCTCTTCTTTCCTTTACATACTCAGTTGTAGCCTACCTCAACTGAATTCTGGCTGGGAAACAGCACTGATGAATAGTACATTGATGAGGAACTGTAGGGAAAGGGTAGAAATTATGCTGTAACTACAAATTAGCATGCAGTGAATGAGAGTTAAAATCAGGGTCTGAATGTGGGAACAATTAATCCCCCACATAAGACTTTATTTTAATAATAAAAAAGTTGTGCACAGATGCAAACAGAAATGGGGTTAGTGCAGCTAGAGGACTAGTTCCTTGATGTACCAGTGCGGTGGTTAACGTACAAGACATTAAATGAGTGCTTGTAGCCTGGAATAGACAAGCTGCTTGGGACACACTGACTTCAACACCAGTTTCTTTCTAAAGGTAGATTGGAAAGCATCGAGTTACTGAAGCTGCCAAAATAAGAAACCTTCACTTTTTAATAGTACCATACCAAACTCGATTTCTGTATTATAGAATCTGCTTAATATAGAGTGTATGCAGAATAAACTCCAAAACATTTAACTGCAGGGCCAGATCTAGTTATATATTAGTCTGGATCTTAATGAATATGAGTCAACTTGTGTTGATTGGACTACCTAGCTTTTAGGTCTGTGTACAACATGTTTACATTGCCAGGCTTCTGTTCTGAAGAAAACTCAAAAGCACAGGAATGTATTATAAAGCTCATTGCTACAAATGGCAGGGAGGGGAGGAGGTGGAATGGCAAAGGTGCCAGTTTTTATGCTTTGCTTCTCTGTATTGGGCTTTCTGAAAATCTAGCATTTTCTGAAGGGGGGGAGGAATTGACTACTTACATGATTTTTCAAAATTATTTTAATATTTTTAAGAAGCATCAGAGTTATGGCATGCCTTTGATTGTTCCAGTACAGATTCAAAATAATCCTCATTGAAAACAACTAATATCATTATAACAAGTGCCTTAATGGTGGGAAATTCACTCTGGTTAGCCATTTGCTTTTGGATTCAGTTGTTTTTCTAAAGGTGTATTTTAAACCAGCTTCCCAATTCTCCTGGCATAGAGTTAAATAGTTAAGCAATATTATGCAATGTCTGGTGTGTGTGTGTGCATACTGTACATAGCCTTGCTTTGTTAGGAGCACTTGGGTACTTTTACTACCCTTGAACAACATACAGTACATTCAGCATCAATTTTATTCCCCTTTTAATTTAGGAAGGAAAACTTATGTTCCCAAAGGTATGACTCACTTTTCATATGAAGTATTGTATTTCCGTGATTTATTGAGATATTAACATGGAAATGGTGATGTTAAACAATACTTGGAATAGCTCTAAAAGTGTAGTGGGAATCATGATTTCATAAGAAGAAAATTAGTTATGTAGGTAACATTACTGTATAATTTCCCATAGGATCTCTACATCAGGCAAGATTTTATTATATTCTAAAACAAAGTTGCTTGCACTCACTTTAAATATAAAGTACTGCTGAATACGACAATATCATAAGGCTGCTCACAGTACAAGCAAAGACATCTGTTAATGGTACCATAAATAGTTATGAACTGTGGTACTCAAATGGCTTTGCCAGCAAAGCATTGCCTCCTAATTTATTTTTATAGCAAATGGATGCCTCATTTTTCATGGTTTGGTAGTTTGCATTCAAATGTACCAATAACTTCCAAGGCAATCACTTCTACACAGCATGTTTTATTTGAGAACATAAGATGCAGTAGCTAATGGTGTGTTGGTGGGTAGTCTTCTCCATCAGCAGTTTTGTATGAATCCTTATGTTATTTTTCTTTTTTTTTTTAATATTAGTTCATGAAAAGGAATGTACTACATAAAAGTATGCTTATTGTATGGAAGATTTAATTTAATTTCTTATCACACAGATGAAGAGGGACAAAGGCCGTGTAATTGCACTAGTTTTGTCATCCAATATGCTACAGCCGAACTGGGCATTTTACATTTTCTCTCATTCCTGGAGGCATCACCAAAAACTAAAAGGGAACACAAGTGGTTTCAGCTGTCACAGAGCAGAGTTCAAAAGCCTCTAAAGGCTTCCACAGAAATCAGTTGAGGAGAGGAGGGACGCAGCAAAAATTAATTAAGTCTGCCTAAACTATTTTTTCAGATTTGTGGTGGTAATATATAATAACATAACTGATTCTAGAAACAGTTTGCGATGATGACATGATTAGTAGTCAGTAGCTACTTCCATGGGTTCATCAGCTACCTTGTGGTTTATTGTCACGTAATCATTTTAAAACAGCATTGTGTGGCTGGGTAGATGGGGACGCTGTGGCTGGCTGGGCTGTTGGCACACTCGGCTTTGGCTGTGGTGAGAGAGCCAGAGTTCATTGACTCCAGTGTTGCGGATCCTCCTCTGTGTGCTTGGCATTGCTGATGGCTCTTTTAAACTAAATCCAGCTTCCTTTAATAGGATGCCACTAACCGCTGTGGTGTGTATGGCTGCATAAATACAAGTGTTACCCTCTCTTTTGAGGGCAGATGAAATCTACTGAGTGACTAGCGAAAAAATCCATTTCATTTATCATACTAGGACAGTGTGAGGTCTATAGTGATTTGGTTTTGAAAAGACCTTAGAATGAAAAAAATTAATTTGGAATCTCATGACAGAATGTTAATCAAAATTAAGTTCATCTTATTAAAAAACAACAATACAAATATGATTTTAGAAGAGCTCGTTTAAGTCTTTTATAGGTGCACTGCTTGGTTTGGTTTGGGGATTGTTTTTAAACTGAGATTTCTTTAAGCCTTTGCCAAGTACAGGTTCAAATTTCCTCATCTTGTCCGTCTCACAAAGCAGTCTTGTGGGATTCAACCCTTGAACTGCAGATGCACCTAACTAGCTTTGGGGCTAAACACAAAATGGGATAATGCTGAGCTGTGCTATTGCTATCCCCAGAGGGACTCACAGCTCTCCATACAGAGCTATTAAGTAGAGCAGTTTCATCAACCAGTGAAGTGCCACTCCTCCTGTGTGTGAGCCCAATGAATGCTCACCAGCACCCTCCAAAACCCTGCGAGATGTTTTATATCCCACTCTGGTGGCCCTTGTAGGGACCCTCCCATAGTAGTGAAGTGAAGTGAAGTGCAGTGAAGCCTTAGTGTTTTGGAAGAATGAGTTTCTACCACTCTTGGAAAGGACAAAAAAAAAGGAAAGAAAGAAACATTCCTGACAAAATCTTTCTCAAGCCAGACAGGTCACTGTGAAACACTCAGCTTTAGAATTTCACCTAATTGAAGGTGTTTCAGTCAGGTCGCCAAAGACCTTTATCAACAAAGCCCGCTACTGCTTCAGCTCCAGCAATAGCTCCATTACGATTCAAAGTAGCTTCAGGAAGGCTGCCATCTTCCCTGCCCTCACATTCTGTAAATCAAAATAACAATCACCTCAAGCCTCTGACTAGCATAGGCAAAGGAAAGCCTATTTCAAGGTACAGTTGTAAGAGTCCGGTTCTTGTAGCAAATCTTCTTTGGGATGCCTCAGATGAATGCCAAGAAGAAGCTTGGCAGCTAAATAAATGTTTACTGACTCAATTTGGTTTTGCTACTCCTCTCCCTTTTCACTAGCATCACCTTTTCATACCTGTCTTAAAATGCAGCCTGTTAGCTAGCATTTAGATCCTTTTTGTCAGAAAATATTGTTCTGAAATATATGATGGTGATACATTCTAGTAATAAGGCATTTTTTCACGTGATTCTGACTATAGGTTTGTGATATGCTATAATTAACTGGGTTTATAATAATAAATACTTTTAGACCAGTCGTAGTAACAAAAAGCTGGGCCTGCAAAACTTCAGTGTCCAAATAACATCTTTCTTGCATGCCTCTGCTGACAGATGCCTTTTCTTTGTGCTGGAGCAAAACTGTCATGGGAGCTAGGAAATTAAAGCCCTATGAAGGTGTGTCATTTGAGCCACTCTTACTAGACAGGCTTTGCATGGTGCACCACTTCAGCCATCACTGCTAAACTGTGCTGACACTGATTTGTCACTTTTGAAGTCTAGAGCACGATAAACACAGAAGCTGTTACACTGTAGGGGATATCGATCAGATCTAGTTAGTGCTTGGTGACTGTATGCTAGTGAAGCCAATTGGTCAGATTACTTTGTGCTCGCTGGCAAGTAAAGCTCAACTCAAGATGTGATCAATCCACCAATCTATAGTGACAGAATAATACATTAAAACAGATTGATCCTTGAGCTACCCTAAATCAGGTTAAATCCTTGTCCTTGGGTGAGTTTGTTTTACAGAAATACCACCTATGTATGACTTCTTTGGTTTCTGCTAAAATTCTTTAAACACTATAGTTTTCATTAACATCTTCCTTGCCAGAACTGCTTTGTATTTTTCATCCTGTGCTATGCTGAATGTTTCTCACATAAATAAAACAGTAATCTCATGAGCAGTGAGTTGCAAGTTAATTGTAACTATTCTTTATTAATTCCTCCTTGAATTTCAGTCTGCAAGCTAGATCCAAAATTATGTTTGCTCTCTCATGATGCCAGAGGTAGACAGGTTATGTCAGTTCAGAACAAATTGTTTTATCTATCGATATGTCTACTGCAGGTTTGTTGTCTGTTAGGATATGCAGCTTAAGGGTGCCATGCTTCATCTTTTTTACACTTGCATTGGGGAAATACCACTATTTGTGATGACTGTATAAAACAGAGGATAAAATTGTGGACTGCAGATTCCGTGATTCCTTCTAACCTTTTAGAAGGCAAAAGTATCATGACCTCTTGTATACATCAGCATGGCAATTGTTAATGAGACAACTGTTGGTGATTGCTTTTTCATGACTTTCAGGAATTACTCTGTGTAACCTGCTGCCACCCATTAGCTGTTTTACTTCAGAATATGTCTGAAAAAATACATCAAAAGTCTGTTTTCTTATTGAGCTACAAGGTCAAGGAATGGTATGTGTGGCATGAGGCAACTTCTTTGTCTTCTTCGTGCTAGGATGCAGAGTCTTCTGCTGGTGAGTTGTCTGGGCAGTGGTCTTACCAGAGCACAGGCTTGTGGGATGTGATGAACACCACCATCCTCAGCTTCACTGCTGGGAGCAGTGTCCTGGAAGCAGTGGGCTGGGACTCGTGGTCTTCTTTACCAATACTGGCCATTCTTCTAAGCCTTGCTCTGGTGCTTCTGCTGGTACTTTTGCACACAGACATTTGCATCCATCTTTCTTTCATGCCAATCTCAATATTTCTGTTACAAAAATCTACATCTTCACTCTGCACTGACTGTCTCTTCCTTTCCATGAGCAGAATCTGCAGGTGACTGTGTCAGGTAGGATTTTTTTTAATATCAATTTTAAATTGACAAAAATAAGTTTAAGGAAGTCTCCAAGAAAATTAATTATACTCTTTGGCATATATGGAATTTAATAAGACTATTTTATTACTCTTGCATGCCTAGAAATCACATTCCTATTTTTACCTCCTACAGTTAAGCAAATTGTTCCTGTCGATACATATTCAGAGTTGATTTTCCATAACATTTACCTGATAAGAGGCACTGTAGAGTCCCGTTAGAACAGCCCTGTTGGGCTGGGCTCCAGGTGAGATAGTAAAGGGACTGTGTGCTCTGGTGTGCAGCCTCTTCCCCTGCATCCTGTGGGGCTACCTCTCTGCTACATCTTACCATGCAAACTTGGATATTTAGGCTGTAACAGACTTCTGATCTGAGGCTTAGTTTATAAAAGAAAAAAATTTTACAAGAAAACACAAAAATAGAATTAATACTTGCAAAGTAGAATTTCTGAATTTTCCCTGTCCTTCTCTGACTATATAATATATCTACTTAAAAACAAATGCACATAATGCTTTGGATTACGGTCTATTTGGTTGTAGAACTGCCTATACAATGTTCGTCTATGAGTGATGGGAAAATGCTAAGTATCTAACTATGATGGCTTTTGCATCTTGAGTTTTCAGAATTCTTTTTGAAGTGGTTTTCAGAATGTGACTGACATTTGTCAAAGTCTTTTTCTCTAGTAAGATGCATCATTTATCCTGCTGAGTTTTTTGAGAAGTCTGTAACATTTCTCTCTGTATATCAGCAGATAAAATCTACAAGAGTAATTAACTAGATTGAAAAGAAAAGGACAAAAGATAATGTATGTTTATGTTATATAGACTGCCACAAAGGTATTTAATGGAAAGATACTTTTACTTGTTCTCCCTAGCTAAGATTTAAGTGAATTTATGGAAAGAGCCACTTTTCAATCAAACACTGTTACATGCTGTTAATCTCAAAGACAATTTTTCAGGGCGTCTCGAGGGCAGGCAGCTGCCTGGGGCCAGGAGCAGCAGGGGCTTCCCTGGGGTCCGTCAGGCAGGGGACTGGTGGGCCAGAGCCCGTCCCAGTACTCCAGCCAGGGAGCAAGGCAGCTGGGGGCAGCCCCAGCACTGGGCACTGCGCACCTCCCTGGGGATGAGCTGAGACCAGGCTGGGATGTCAGCCCACAGTGGGGCTCAGGATCAGGCCCAGTGAGGGGATGGCGAGGCAGGGCCACGGGGATGGGGACGGACCAAGGCTAGGCTGGGAAGGCAGTCTGCAGGTTAGATATTCCTTTGAAATTGCTGAGACTTAATCCTAGTTAGACAATCCCAGTTCTGTCTAGATTTTTAAACCCAGTAATCTTGTTTCTTCAAAGAACTGGTCCTGGAGTCTCTTACCTTTATATGCTGGCAACACGCATAACCAAAGCAGATAGATTTAGAGACCTTAGTTGCTGTCACTGACTCCTTGTTGAAAGATCAGTGAATTTCTTCTCCTTGATGTTTTCACATCTTTGCTTAGTGAAAATACTAATTCTGCAGTTACAGAATTCCAGATGTTTAGTATACCTGTCAATACGCTTACAAACATGAATAAAAATACATGTTTACATGTGTAGATAGAGGCAATTCTTGGGGATTTTTCTTCCCTTAACCAGTCATTTCCATGTTCGGTTCAATGTTATGTGCGGTGCTCAATTTTGAGACACTGTGTTACATTTACTCACTTCCTCTTCTTATTTACTACTTAAGTGGTTCATTGTAAGAGTCTCATAATAACCACCATTAAATAACTCTAGATTATGAAGTCATTAGAATAAATTTATTCTTTTGCTTGTACAACACTTAGCATAAGGGAGCCCTACCCATTTGTAAAGGCTACTCTATTTAAATTTAAAAAAAAAAAAGCCCACATAATGAATATCAAGGTCCCAAGAGATCATAGAGGAATGATATCTGCTTTCCTATCACTCTTTCAGATAAAATACTTTTCTTCCTCTATCTGTAGTTCAGGATGTCAGAATCTATTCCTCTCAAACAAAGACAAGAGGGCTTAATAAAAGCCCCAATTAGAGGAGAGACAAAAGTTCGTGCCCAGGCTGTTCTACCAGAACAGTCCACATACTCCCTCTTCTTTTCTCCCTTCCTTCCTTCCTAACCCAAACGTGCGTCTGATGACAGCATTTCCTTTTTTAAATTTCTTTTTTGGGGGTGGGAATGGTAGCAAAACTTCTTTAATGTAATGAACAAGCCTTTGGGCTTAAGCCACAATGAAATGCATAAAAGTAAGAAATACATTAAGTAATAAAGTAACACATCTACGTAGAGTAGTGTTTTGGGGCAGAAAAGGTACCTTTTGGGGTTTGTATTTTCTTATTCTCCTCTGGTTTTATCTCTTGTTTCTCCTTCTGTTCATTTCTAGACTTGTGCTTCAGTGTAGCCCTGAAGTTCTCAGCTTAGCTGGAAATTCACACTAATAACTCTTACATAACCCCTGACTTCAGTGCCAATCATTAGTTTATCCAATGTTTGACATTTTCTCCTAATTTTATAGAGAAGAACTTTATTTTCAGTGTCTTGTTGTATCATGGGAAAGCAACAACTTAGTCCTTATCAACATTTGTAATCACTTTCCATGCCTGAAGAAGACTGAGCCAATTAAAGATGCATATATTGAAATGGCTGTGTGTACACATCTCAGGCTATTTGCAAATGTGGCTCTTGTAAATCTAAGCTGGTAAAAATACATTAAGGTTCGGAAATTGAAGTGATTCAGTTTTCAAATGTGGATAGTGCCTGTATATCACAATAGTAACTTGCACTTCTGAAAATGAGGCTGATTCTTATGAGAAACACCACTCGTATCGTTCTCTTCTGACCAAATGCTGTGCATTTTAAATGCAGCATCCTGAACATACATATGCATTCCATGCCTTCATTAGGTCAGTATTGGATTCCTATTGCTTTGTCTGGAGTATGACTTTCCTGCAAGCCAAAAGTTTTTCCTGAGTGTTCCAGCTAATCTGTGATTCAGAAGTTCAGCATAAATCCATCTAACTTGCAAGAATCAAGCAGTATATACCCTGACATGCTTCTAAATGAAATCACTGAAGGTGGTTCAGCTTAATTACATTATTCTTAACTGAGAGAGTTCGGCAAATGTGTTTAATAATCTACAACTTAGAGAGCACTCAATACAAATTGTTTTGGAAGGGTAGGGTGGATCTCTATGCCATCAAATTGAGAGGCAGAGGAGGAACAGATGGGAAAAGTGCAATGCATTTAAATACCTAAATATACATTCTTTAAAAGGCTGGCTTTATAGTTCAGAGTGCTAGGATTCCAGAGGGGTAAAATAAAAACTGTTTATATCCTCTGTGATCTTTGGAGTTATATAAAACAAAATCAACCCGCTCCTCCCCCCAGTCCAGAGATGCTTGCTGGCTCTTTGGATCATCAGTCTCATTCTTTTCCCTTACAGGAGAGGACTTTTGCATGTCCTTGTGGCTACATCTTTTTGCAGTACTAATGCCTTTTGGAGTGACCTTAAAAATATCACATTAATGCTGTTAGCTTAAAAAAATGCTAACTGTAACAAATTGTTTAGGTTCAACATATCACATTGACAAGCTCTAATGACACCATGGAGATGTTTAAAGGAGGGGGTTGGTGTTAGTTAGGTTAGACCCTAACTAAACAGAATTAGAGTCTAGTCGCACTGCGGCCTGTGACTCTGAGAGTCCAGATCTCAGCTGAGCTGCAATGGCTGATCATGCATGGGAGTTCTTGTCCAGAATTAAACCAAACCTGGCAATTCCATCACTGCTTTTATGTGATCATCTCTTTCTTCTTTAGGATGAAAACACAGAAGATTTGGATATTTCTCTTGGCTTTTAAGCAAGTGTCTAGTCTCATGATAAATGAAACAGATTTTATTTCAATACCTATATATTACAGTAAGAGGAAAACGTGCAGTGTTTAGGGTTATCGATATTATTTCTGAAGGTCAGTCTTTTAATACAAACTTTTCTTAGAGGGGAGGTAGCAGTCAAAGCTGGAAATTTTTTCAATTATATTTTGTTTTAGGATTAGAATAATAGGAAGGAAGGAAGGAAGGAAGGAAGGAAGGAAGGAAGGAAGGAAGGAAGGAAGGAAGGAAGGAAGAATGCATATGAAAAATAAAAAATGTATTGTATGATTTGTATCCTAAATAATAGTTGTATATGTAGGAAGCCAAAACGTGCGGTTTTGTCTGTTCTGCTCCTTTCATTAACATTTATCCATAAACATTATGCAAAAAGAACCAGAAAGAATCGGCATTTAACAAATTATTATACTGCTTCTTCCAAAAGTCAAGAACTGGGAGGCAATTTTCTTTTTTTAAAAAACAGATCTAGACAATAACAGCAGTAGCTGCTTATATATAAATATAGGTGAGAAAAGGTAATGCTTAAGTCAAATAACTCCTTTTGCCTCTCTTCACTGTATTAATGATGGTCTCCGATGTGCCGTACATAGCCTAATGTTTCTAGGCTGGGGGCTTTTCACCATTTCCAAAAATTGCATCCTGTGAACACTTACATCTCATTTTTTTCCATTTCTTTTGCTGGTAAAATTGATACGATGCTTTCAAAGTAGATAATTTTTAAAAGATTGATTGATCCAATTGGTTGTGGTTTTTTGTTGGTTTGGGGGTTGTTTGTGAGGGTTTTTTTAGTATGTGGCATGAATATTTTCTTGGTCAGAATCCATCAGAGAGTTGCTTCTTCACATCTACAAAGTGTTTTGACGCACTCTTTGTGTGTCCCAAGTTTTTCACAGTCTATAGCAAAATGGAAATTGGAAGGGAACTGAAGTGTCTCTTTTACTAAATACGGGTTAATTCAGGTTAGAAGGGATCTCGAGAGATCTTTAGTCTGGCCTCCTGCTCACAGCAGGGGCATCTCTAAGATCAGACCAGGTTGCTCTGGGCTTTATCCGGTCAGGTAGCTAGATAACTTGGATAACCTCCGAGGGTGAAGCCTGCTCAGCCTCTCTGGGCAGCCTTTTCTCTTGCCTACCTGTCCTCCTTGAGGGGAGAAGCTCCTCCTCCTATCTGATGTGAACCTCTCTCGCTTCAACTCATATCCACTGCCTCTTGTCCTCCCACCATGCACTGCTGTGAAGAGTCTGGCACCGCCTTCTCACCCTGTCTCTCTTCTTCCCCCCAACCCTAGCTCCACTTTATTGATGTTTTCTGTGTTGGGGGCCCCAAAATTGGACACTATTCCAGATGTGGTCTCGTGAGCACCAGGTAGAAGAGAGTAAGCCTTTCCCTCCATTGACTGGGTGTGCTCCTGTTGGTACAGCCCAGGATGCCGTTGGCTTCTCTGCTTTATAGGTAATCTTGCTTTTTACTACTTGTTACTGTTTTAAAGACACTCTGTGAGTCAACAGAAGGATTTTTGCTAAATATAAGCACTTCTATAATAAAGCTATGTAAAGACTGTCACTTCAGGAAGAACTGGCATTCAGTTAATTTATATTCACTGACATTTCTTGATATTCCTGTGATGGGCAAAGCAATGGATTGACCCTGTAAAAAGTACAGCACGAGAAATAAACTAATACTGGGTCCTGGGTGAAAGGATATACAGTAGGTGAAAATGAATGCAAGGGAGAGAAAGAGAGCACACCTGAGTATGTTGAGTTGGGAAGCTCTTAACCAGCTCTTTTATTTTGTGTAATTGGATCCCAGCATATGCATTTATTTTTCTATTGATTACTAGACAGTTAATTTCATTTCACCCTTTCCCGGGCTGTGGTTAGAGGTAGTCTGCCTGTACTCCTGCAGGACAAAGGACAACACAAGGAGACAGTGTTTCGTTTACCCCTGTACCCTGAAAGGATAGCAAATACATATAATCTCCATGACGTCCGAGGAAACCTCAGAAAAGAAGATCATGTAAGTGCTGGTGCTGTCTTCTGATGGAAATGTTTGAGTTATTATAAACTTCCCATTGACATGTGTTGATCACACGTAGTCTTGTATCAGATGTAATCTCATTTCATTACATTTTTACTGTTAACCCTTTATCGTCATCTCTTTCTTGCTGTGCTACTAACTCTTGCTTCTCTTGGCAGGCAATCTTGCTGATATTACTGCTCTTGTTTACATATTCCTATAAATTCATATACATATTAATATATACAGTATTATATAAATTCATATAGATAACAAACAAAGCGTCTTGGAGGAAACTGTTTCTAGCATGCTGGAATTAACGCAGTAGTTTTTGCTTGCTAATCCCAGATCTATAACTTTGTTCTCTTAGGTTTTTGGATGGGTAGGAGGAGATGACAGTAGCTTCCTCGGATGCAAAAGACATCTAGACTGCAGGAAATACATTGTCCTAGAGACTATTAAACTTCATTAGTGTTTTAAATGAAGGAGTTAATGCTGTGGTGATGGCTGGAAGTGCTGAATTTTCATTAGTTGTAATAAATACGTAAATAACTAAAATTTAAAAGAAATAAACTAAAACCGTACAGTACTGTTTTAAACCAGAAAAAATAGATAAGCAGAATGTCTTTTGTTTTTTTTTTTTTTTTTACTCCAAATTCTACACAGCACTGAAAAAGCTGTCTTTTTGTAGGGTGGTTACTTTTTGTTATTAAAGTCTCTATATTAATGAAACAAGGCATAAACTAAATTCCATATATTCTTGGTTAGTGTTATTAGCAAGACAATCCCAAAAGGCAATTGCAAATGATTTACAGAATTTGAAATACCCTGAAATCAGAATCAAGCTATAGAAGGTATTTTTGTGGAAAAACTTGGGATAAGGTGAAAGTGTTTTGTTTCCTAACTCTTCCAGCTGCCTTGACAGCTGAGGCTTTGATGAATACTGTACTAGAGTAGTGAAAGCCTTTTTGTTTGCCTCTGTTCGGTAAATAATTGATTACTAGCTTATAATGTGGTTCTACGAGCTGGAAGTGCCTTCCTTAACACTGCTGTGTCACTTGTAATGGAGCTGAAGTAGGACACTGGATGAAACAGACTGTGCTGGAATTTCCCGCTGTGCCGTGTGCATCTCAATGAGTCCTGATCAACTGCTCATTTGTTTCACTTTCTGACACAGTTATTAGCTACCTGTAGCTGCACAGGCGGCCTAGAAAGTGATGCTGTGGTCTGATGATTTTTCTTCTGTCAGAAACAAAAGAATAGCATGGATCTTTCTTTCACTGCTTTAAATTCCTCTTTTTTTTCAAATTGAGTCTTAAAAACTGATACAGTTTATGTTGGATAACAATGGCCTTCCACTTACAATGCCTTCAGACATTTCAAACAAAGAATAATTTCTATTTTGGGAGTCTAACTTTACTCCTTTCTATCAGGACACAAAATAACCATTTGATGCTCTTTCCTATGACCAGCCTTATTTTTCACATGATTATGTACACTGCCAAATGCACATCACCCATGTTATCTCTTACATATAATTGCATAGCATTAGCTTGTGCTTTATTGGAATCTAATGTTCACATAAATCAGTAGGGTTTTTAACTGCAGTAGTCTTAGGTGTTATTTTGAAGACTTGCCTCTTGCACCAGGTCTTCAGGGCAGTGAATAGAGGTTGGGTGGGAAAATTCAGTAGCCCATAGACTACTTGTTGTCTGCGTAAGCAAGCGTGCAATGGAACTGTGGCACACGCAGATCCTTCGCTCTGCCACTGGAGAATACTTAACTATTTCAACAGGGAAGACTTGGATCACCTTGAGGTTTATACTTGCGTTTAGGTTGTGTAGCAATATTTTTTCATCCCCTAAAATCCATATGAAGTTTCTGGGATTTTTTCCTCAGAATATGAAAGTCACAAAACTCTTACTACAAGTTGACCTCACTTGCATGTGTGTATGCATGTATAGATACAGGTGCTTAAAGAAGAAATTAATGTCATGCATGTGTGGTAAAAAGAGTCCTGCAAAGCCTTTTGAAGCCTACAAGATAATGAAGCTCAAGTGCTTCAAATGAGAATTGCACTGAATGTTTAGTGTAAATGTTAATGTGAAAACAAAGGGAAGAAAAGCCAAACGTGTGTGATGTTTTCAGGAATCCCATTTGAAGATCTGAGCAAGTCACAGGAGGGGACTGGAGAATATCGTCAAGGGTTGGAAATAGCACAGGATTTCACTGATGAAGATAGTAACATAAGGCCCAGTTTGGATCAGGCTCATTTTATTTCCTCTAGATTCTACAATATTTTTTTTGGCAGCTCACCTTAAAGTAAGAAAACCTGTTTACAATTTTGTCTTTTAATACAATGATAAATATTGAAATTAGTAACTTCTCTTGGAAAGAAAAAAGACTAAATATACTAAATATATAGGCTGTCACTTCCTTTGGCAGCCCCTTTGTAGCCCCACTCCAGCTGCAGCTCTTGGGTTTGTGTCTCTCCTAAGCCCAGCCCTCTACTTTTCCCCCTGCAATAGCTGTCAGCTTTTAGCACCTGGGGGCAGAATAGGGAAGGCACTGTTAGACCAGAATTATACCTGCTGCTTTCGCCTCTGGGGCTTTGTGGACCTTCAAAGCTGAAGCCCTCTTAGCCCAGCTTTTCTTCTCTTTCTGTCTCCCTTTCTCTCTCAGTAAAGCTACATCTGCGAAGTTCTAGGAACTCTGTTTAACACAACTGCTTTTGACACAGAACATGGATGCCTGTGAAAACAAAACTCCTTTTTCTAAGCAAAACCTCATTGTGGGATATAGTTTTGCATCCATTTTTAAATCCATTTTTTTTTAAACAAAAAAAAGGAAATATTAAATAATTTTTTGTTCAGCATAAGTGTTGAGCCAGGATGAGAGAGAAATCACTTGCAGCAAAAAGTAATATTCTCTGATTGTTCTGATATTCATTCATATGGAGAATTTTAGACATTTAAAATTTCTGGAAGTTCTTCTCCAAATAATGTCAAGTGAAATATTTAATACTTTTAGAACACTCTGCATATGCTGTTATTAAGAGTTGTAGAATAATAAGAGTAATACTAACTCTCCAGTCCTATGCCTGGCATACTATTGAGCATACCCTGGCTGAGTCATATATTATATACACCTTATTGAACTTGTATTCATTTTGTACATCTGAAAATAATTCGCCATCGGTTCTGCATTCGGAGACCCCTAAAGTCCAGACAGTTAGAATAAGAAAAGGACACTTACCTGATGTTTTATTCTAAAACATGCAAAGTGTGAAAACTTTACAACACCTTTTAAAATGAAACAGTCAAACGTTCCCGAGTCTTTGATTTACACATTGCAGTGACCTTTATAGAATTTCTATATGTAATACGTGGTGATTGTCATTAGAATTAAGGACAGCAGTTGTCAACATTTTCAAATGTCAGACTTTCAACTTTCTTAAATCTTCCAGATAAACATACTCTTTGTGAAATAGCTGACCAGCTGGCTTCTGAAGCACTCTTGTGCTTTGTATTCCATTTGATGTCCAGAAGACATCTTTATGTTTGCTGAGTCGCAACTCAGATTTAAATCAGGGTAAGAAAGTGTGTGAAAATATTCATTACTTATACATGATCAAACTTGATGGCAAACTGGACTTCTTTCCAGATAATACCAAATACTGGAACTATAGTCTAGCAGGCTGTCTTTTAAACAGAATACTACTGTACTACATTTTAAATTTGCACTGAACACATGTCATTTTCTGAAGACACAAATAATCTAAAAGCAGGAATTTAAAATTATAAACAAATCCACCCAACCAATCTGAATGCAATTTAAAAGGAAAAGATGCGTTAAAATTTTTATGAAGAGTGTTGCTTAATATCTGAGAGTTAAGTATCACAGAATCACAGAACAGAATATTTCATTCATGGGGAAAAATGCACTTCTTTCTTGAATAATTCATGTTATTTTTTCTTGAAAAAATGATATTATTTAAAGGGCTTTGGGTTGATTTGTTTTTTGGTGGGGGCTGGGGAATTGTGTTGGTTTGTACTGTGCATATATCTGTCTTGAACTTTATGGGTCTAAAATTGCCAGACATTGAGTATTTGATAGGTACACTGTCAAAATAACATTTTTTTTTTTTAATCTGTGCACAACTGACTTTTTTCCTGTTTAGTATGAACCAGCAAAACAGCTACATTTTCCCAATTGTAGCATGGCATAGATCTGCTTTTTATTCTAGTTTCTAGCTGATCCATTTACTTCTTTAAAGACTGCAGCAGCATATCCATTGCTTGTAAGTGAGTGTGCAAGTTACTCATTTCACTACCTTGCTCACCACTTCAAATTTCTCTGAAATATAAATAGTAAAATACTCCTATGATAGACTATAGAGCTAAACATGAACAAATGAATCAGTGTTTTTCTAATTCCCACATGGAAGGATAGTCTACCTTGAGAAAACAGGCTGAAGGTCATGGAACAGTGTCCTATGGGCAGCAGCAGTGCTGGAGGTAGAAGCAATTTCTGAAAGTCAAATTGCTCTATGTAGGTGTGATCAGTATTTCACCATTTTCTATGCTTCCAAAACCTACTTTCTCTTCCAACAGAACTACTTTTTAAAAAAAAAATTCTTTTCAACAATATGAAAACAGGAAAAAACTATATTTTAAAAGTCCTTATGTTTCTGGATTCCATACCAGAAATAACATATATACAAACCAATGCTTTCTATGTAAGTATATAAAATGCCTGTTAGACAATTTTTCTTAGAAGTTATCAAGTACAGAATATAAAGAACTCTCCCTGCTTTTTGATAGCTACTTAGATTCCAAACCCATATTTATTCTATATATATTCTATATATTTAGATTTCAGTTATACAATATGAAGCAATTAGTACACAAATAAGCATAGCATTGTAAAAGACAGCTACAGCAGTTCTAATACTTTTAGACACAAATTCTAATCAGAAAGAACTGAAGAAGAAGAAATGGAATGTTTACTGGTTACAATTTATTTTATATAACTTTGGTGTGCTAATGAGCACCTGAACGATACTGATACTCTGGTAATGACTGGATATCATGAGTACGCCTCCATAAAGGTTTTGACAGGACTTACCCTCCAAGAGTTCCTTTCCTTCATGGCAACAATGGATCTGGAAAGAGGGTAGGAAGAATCTTGATTTGAGAAATTATCCTTCCTGAAAACCATTGCCAGTGAATAACCTTCCTTATTCAGTGAGGAATTTTCTTTATGGCATTTAACTCGGAAAACTACCAAAAAGGGAGGTTAGAATAAGAAGCCAAGTACAATTAATGCTAAACATATTTTAGGGAGCATTTCCAAACCCCAGTAAAAATGGTACGCTATCCACGGATGTTGTTCTTATTTCAGACCTATTATGTATGGTAAAAGTTCAGTGAGAATTCTTGCTTACAGTAGTGAAGGCTGATACGTCCCGTCACAAGCATTCTTACTGATTTGCCCCTGGCTGCAAAGTGGGATGACATTTTGAAAGCACTTAGTTACTGAAGTGTCTGCTTCATTCTCAAAAATGAGCTTCCATTGCATTGACTTTAGAAGAGAAGTAGACTAGTAAGAGCCAAAGGTGCCTTGAGGACTTTTGCACATTTCACACAGGACACTTGCTGCTGTTGGTAATCTATGCACTAGTCCAATATAGTCTCCCTCTTAGTAACTTAAAAAGCTCAAAATGCTGGGGTCTATCTGGAGTCCAGCCTGTCACTCTGCTGCCTCAGGTCTGCCTGGCAGTAGAGGTTATTATCAAATGTTACTAAATGGAAAAATCCACAGCACAGGTGGAAATTTTGCACACAACTGTAACATTACTTGCAGCATATGCGGCAATACCAATATGTGGAGGTGGCAGACCATATTACTAAATTGAAAAAAAGCCACGTTGCAGTCATGTCATCTTCAAAATGAAAGTGCAGCAAAGGGGGAACATCATCAGGAGGTGCACGGTTGGGTTTTGCATTTTGGACTGGAGAGAAAAGGGGTACTCATGGGATGGGGGATGTCAGGCGTTTTGTCCCACTCACCCTCACTGACCACTCTGCAGCAACGGGGGCCAACACTTGCTGAATTAAAAAGGGAACTGGGTTTTTAACCTACTTTTTCTCCGGGAGCAAAACTGTCGGGAGCAGTGCAATACTATGAAGTCTAGCGTAAAACACCACAGACAGTGCTGACAGTTTGACTTCTGTGGCTGGAAACTGTAGATTACTGATCATGAACGAGGACACTTGAATGATCACAAATGCCAGAACAAAATTTAAACTAAATATTTCTCAGACCAACTAGGACAATAGTGAATAGTACGTATTTGTTATAGCAGCACACTCAATAAACACAGCGGTCAGCCTTTATTTTTGTCTTAGACAACAGTCTTTATTTTTAGTCTAATCCTTATAATTTGTATTCTACACAGAGTCAGGAATGTAAATGGCTTAAACTTAAGCAGCATTTAGTACCTAATCCTGGTTGTTCTACCCAGCCCTAGCCTTTTAAACTCAACAGTTTTGGGGGGACGGATTTAGCTGAGGCATTAGATAACCTTTCACTGATAAAGGTTCTTCTTTAATTAAACAATATCCCTGAAAGTACAAATCACTTTCTAAGAGCTGAGAGACTGCTGTAACACACCAGAAAATAAATTGGGTAACTCCCATGTCCCCAGTAGTATCTTAGCTGCCTTTTATACATCTTCCACTCAATTTCCCGATAAGCCCTGAAAATGCATATTCAGTGCAGCAATTTATCCTCAACGCTTCAGTGCAGAACTGTCTTAATTTGCCAATTAACACTTCACCACCCTCCAGCAGGGCCATCAGTTTCCTTACGACTGCTAAAGCAGCAGTGGGATTGTGCTTGCTTACTTCACCACTTGGTACTGCCAAGGGGGTTACATAAAGGTGAAAGTCGTTTCCATTACAAAGTTCTCACTCACAGAATATAAGATTTGAAACAGCTTGTTATTGTCTCAAGTCGACACACTGGCAACAGCTACTAGGGCTGAAGTTTCTCTGCACAATTTATTTGTTTTGTTTTTTGTTTTTTTTTTTTAAACAAATGAAACAAAAGCATAAGAGATTAATATCTTGAGAACAGAAGATGTACTATGGCTCCTAAAGTAGCTGGAACCAGAACTGGAGAGAAGGGGGAATGCGAAAACTAACGATTATACTTAAAATTTTTGCCTTGTTATCAGACCATTAATGACTCTCCTGCATACTAACCCAGTATCAAGTGAGATATTTATTGCTTTTTTTCTGTTTATAGTGTTTCACGTCCTGGCCACAGAAAGCAGAGGCTAGTGTTCAGTCAGGCTGTAGCTGTATTTCCTCAAACTGTGTTGCAATCCTCCTTGCTCTCGAATACCGGTATACCTTCCAAATAGTGAATTTGTACCTAATAAAGGTCTATCCATATGCATACTTCTTTAAAGCAATTGCATACTAATTCTTAGTAACTTCATAACCATATTCAAGAGCTTACTTTAACAGTCTAACCTTGAGAACAGTGGGAAGGCAATAACCATATTATGTCTCTTTCAGCTTTTAAGGTGATAATTTGCTTCAGATCATGTTCTGGGTGTTTTGTTTCAATCAATTTTGTCTCATAAAATGTATCTTTAAGACAGCAGAGCTTAAGTGTGACTTTTAGTAACATTGTCTTTTTAAAAGAAATGTAATTGTTCAGTTTTCCCTTGACACCTTTTTTTATTTTAAGGTAAGAAATTATACAAACTTATTCTCCAATAAGTCCTGCCAATCACCATGCGTTGAATTTTTGTTCTAGAAAAAAAGTTATAATCTTGATGGGTTTAAGTTTTACTGAGGGTAGATTTAATTTTTCATCTGATTTTCTTAGTATCTGCTTTTGTTTTCCAGTAGTAAAACTGAATGTGGGAAATGCTAGCTGTGAGCTCCTAATAAACTAATTGCTCGGGTCTTGCTGATTGCACTCAGGCTGATCTACAAAAGGAAGAGCCATCAGACTGTTTTCATCATCTCCTCTGTGCAGGTATGAATTTATTATTGGTTCTGAGTTCTTTGATGGCCTTATGTCCTGGCACTAGAACCCGTGTTCACATGTTTAGGTACTGGAAAACTTAAATGATAGAAAAGGAGTCTTGGCAGAAGCATTTGGGATCAATTTCTATCAGTTCCTTGATGTTATGTAGCAGCTCAACCTGGAACAGAAATAAATGGCTAAAGCAGAAGCTTGATCAAAGCTACAGGGATACCTTAGGCTTATAAAGAAAGCTCATAATATTTTAAGCTAATATCATCAAATCTCATCCACAGCTTAAAGAACCCACTTAAAGTCAACAAACGTTTTGCTATTGATTGATGTGATTCAGGCACATATAAAAAATCATGCAGGTTGGGGAAGGATCACAGCTGTTAGGGTTCTCGTAGAGTTAAATCTGCATCACCAGCATGTTTGTCCAAAAGGGAGTTCATTTCCTTTTGAGTTGTGAGGGAGTGCTCATGCCACGCTACCTTACAGAGAATCTGGGGTCAGAAGAGGTCCAGGTTGATCCTGTGGTTAGTAGATCTGTGTTTACCTAAACTGACAAACCAAAAACATCAGTGCAGACAGGGCAGAGTCAATGTGAAGTCTACTGCTTTCTCAAACAAAGCTAAAATGCTTACAGGAAGAGTGTGATAATGGTTGGCAGTTTGTTTGCTCCTGGAGAGAGCCATGCAACCCAAGCGCTTCTTATTTTAGTTTTGCCCAGAGGCATTCATAAAAAGAGAAACGGAAGTTTTCGCTGTAACAAACAAATCAATTGTATGTTGCTACCTAATACACCAAGTGGTCACATTCATGGAAGAGGAAACTTTTGCCATTAAAATATTATGGATAACCCGTGTATTACGTAAATGTAAGAAGCCACTTTATTACTTTTTGCACTGCAGATTTCTCCTTAATCTCATCCTTGATGGGCAAAAGACTGTAAACAGATGGAGAGACCTCTGCCAGTTCTGTTGGAGTATGAGCTTGGATTAGAGCCAATTGCTAGAAGTTTTTTGCAAAGCGTAGTGCTTTTCACTGGAATCAGACTTCAGCTAAAACACATTTCTGAGATAAATGCAAATCTGGCATTGTCTTCTGTATCTCAGTATGCATGCGTACAGCTGTTCAATTTCCAAATAATTTTAATTTTTGAAAACTAGTTCATTTACTGCAAATGTGTTTACAGAGATCAGTGGGAACTTCCATGCAGCAGAACAAAAATGCTCTTTAAAAATCAACAGAACTTCTGTATTACAATTTCCTCTCTCCAGTTTTGGGACACATACAAACTTATGGGGCCAATGATTTACTTGAAGCTACTAGAATATATGTTATTAACTGATAATGTGATAAGTTAACTGGTCATCAACTATTTATGTAGTTTTATTCTTTACTAATTGTTGATGTTCAGCGAGTTCTTAGATCTTTTTAAAATGCTTATTCTTCATAGGCAACTTTGAATTGTACACTGCTTTTTGTTGCAGTATTATAGAACATGCTAATTTGACTGCAAATGGGTATATTTTATGGGTCTTATTTTGGTGACAAAAACAAAACAGTCAAAAGTCATGGTATGTTTTTCATCAGCTGAGCTACTTTGCAAGACAGCAGGTTTGCAGCAGGCTAAAGTCTCACATATAGACAGGTATTGCAGACATCTGCCATTCAGTCACTTTGTACCCAAATCCTGTTGATTTGTTAAGCATATTGAGATTGCTAGAGCTCTTCTCCTCATAGAAAGATGCTTTTCCAATTTTCTAGTTTTTCCTGGTTAGTCAGTAATCTTTGTGTTGGGGTTTTTTCCCCCTCTCGTTTTCTTCTGTCTGATCGTAGTAAACTGTGTGATTTGTCTTTCATCCCCAAATCCCATGCTTCCTTCTAATTTGTCTCTGCTTTGCCTTTGTTCCATCTTCATTAATTAACCTACTGTCTTCTTCCCCCCCTACTTTATGGGACATCCTGGTTATTATAACTCATTATTGTGGCACTTGCATGAGAAATACTTACTTAAGCAAAATAATATTTTGTTAGAAGATTTTGAAGAACGGTGGTTTTGTACCAAATATGTAAGGACTTCAAGATGCACTGATATAAATACTAAAAGAGATTTAGATCCTTACTGGGGTTTTCTGTTGCTCATGAGAATGATACCTGATCACACATTGATTACAGTTTTGGTGATTGGCATAGTTTGGTCATTATTTGCAAGTGCTAAATAAGTTTATTGTAATACTAAGTAAACATACTAAATAAAAATTGCAAGTACAAGGACCAATAATTTTAATTGAAACTAGTAGTAACTGTATTATTAAACTTTCATGTAGGATAGAGGTGGACCAGCACTTGCTTGTGTTCACCATTGTATGTTATGTACAAACTATTAGAAATTATGAAACACTGTGCTTTTAATTTGTCTCACTAAACTCCTAGCATTATGGAGAAATCATCTCATTTGAAAGCTGTGTTTCTACCCAGCTTCTACAAAGTGGTAATTGGCCTGTTTCAGTTCTATTTTAAACCTCTTCTGTGATGTCTTGTTTTATCTTTTTGCTTGTTCTTTCATTTACTTTAACTGTCTCCCTCACTTTTAAACTATTCCTGTTGTCTGAAGTTAAACTTTGACAGATTTTATTTGCGGTTTTCTTTCCTCATGAAGGGACGATGAATAAGTATTTCATCATGACTATTAGATAGTGGCTCTTTTGTAGTCACCTCTTGAAACATATCTTATAGATGTGTCTTACTAAAGAGATCCTTCTCTTGTGAAGTTTTTGGACTAGTGGCAGCTTTTATGTACAATCCAACATCATTTGTATTGTGTTATAACAGCATTCTGCATATTATCTCTTCCATAACAAGGAACGCCACATGAATATTTTTATTTAAAAACTGGCACTTATTTTAGTTCACTCTATATTATCATTTGTATAATGGCAGTTGTGCATACCTGTTATGTCTTCTGTATGTTTGTTTATGTACATATGTCATATATTTTTTTTCTCCTTTTATTTTTCAAGGTGTATTTTAAGGACTCAACCTTTAATAGTTGCATAATCCCACAGAGCTTGTTCCTCCATACCCCAGAGTTTCTAAGTGCTAGTCAGGCAAATTCCCAACTGTTCTAAGTGGACCCCACTGCTCAGCGGGCTCATTTGTATGCCAAAATATTTCCCTGGTCCCAAGAAAATACGATCCTTTCTCTGTACACTGTTACTCAACCATTCATAAAGGCTTTTTCTCTCTGCCTCTGGATTTCAGTGCAGCATGGGGACCACTGCCGTGTTGCTCTCATTCATATTCAGAATTCCTAAAATGCCACTCTACTGTACACGAAAGGAGGTGTCCTAGATTTATCCTTCACTGCCTCCTTGGACACTTCTGTCAAGTCCGCATGCCGCTCTTTCACTGACTGGAGAGCTCTTTCACTTTAGCCTTTCTTAGAGAAGAAATTTACTGGAAACTCCCTCCCATGTTTCTCCAAGTAGCTGTGGAAGGCCACTGAAAATTATGAGGCAGAGTGCTGGGATTGTTCAGCATTGTGAAGGGAAGGCTGGGGGCAGATCTTATTGCCAAAACATTCCATATGGCACATCCTAAAAGATACATGGTAATAGAATGTGGTGACATTACCAAAACACCAAAAAACTTTCCGTACATCCCTGTTCCTTTTCTGCCCTATAAAATCATGCAGATGTATTTTTATCTCCATCACAGATGATGCAGAGATCTAAAGACTTCATACTCGCAGATGTTTCCAAAGACTCCTTCAACTCCCCTGTTGGAGAACAGAGAGCAGAAGGGAGTTACTGGTAATGCTCTCAAGAAACCTTGGCAGCTCTGAAGGTCTTAAAAACTTAAGCTCCCTGAGACTAGTGGGAAGGTCTGGAACAAGGAAGATCTTAATGTAGGGAGATGCAAAGTCCTGCACTTGGGCAGAAATAACCCCATTGCACCAGTGTATGCTGGGGGCTGGCCAGCTGGAAATCAGCTTTGCAGAAAAAGACCTGGGTCCTGATGGACAGCTAGCTGACCATGAGCCACCAATGCATCTTTGCAGCAAAGAGGGCCGACAGCATCCTGGGCTGCATTTGGGCAGAGAAGGGAAGGACACGATCCTCCCCCTTTACTCAGCACTGCTGAGACTCGTCTGGAGTGCTGGGTTCAACTCTGGGCTCCCCAGCGCAAGAAAGACATGGACATATGGGAGCAAGTCCAGCAAAAGGCCATGAAGATAATTCAGGGATTGGAGCATCCGTCATGTGAGGGGAGAGAAGGCTGGGATGCGTGAGTATGCCTGATGTCTGAGAAGGCTGGGATCCCTGTGTATAAATACTTGGGGGTGAACTGAGATGGAGCCTGGCTCTTCTCAGTGGTGCCCAGTGACAGGGCAAGAGGCAATGGGCACAAACTGAAACACAGGAAATTATATTGAAACATTAAGCAAAATTTTTTTTTCATGTGAGGGTGGTCAAACACTGGAATAGGTTGCTCAGAGAGGCTGTGGAGTCTTCATCTGTGCAGATATTCCAAACACAACTGGACATTGCCCTGAGCCACCAGCTCTAGGTGACCCTGCTCTGAGCAGGGTTTTGCACCAGATGATCTCCAGAGGTGCCTTCCAACCTCAGTGATTTGGGGATTGCCGAATGATTCTTCTGTGATTTAAGAAAAGAGATTGGTTTGGAGCAGGACAGTGACCGCTGGCAGACAGGGTTAGCGTACTGACCCTTGCTTTGTCCTGCATTTCTGGCAGGGCACTGTGGTTTCAGTGTCATTCAGACAGAATGACACAGCTCAGAGAATAAATTACACATATCTGGTGGTGACCGTATTCATAGAGGTTCTTTTTATGTGTATTGCTTTTTACGGTTTCTCCCAGGAAAAGGCAGGTTTTCTGTAATCCTTTGAGAGGGCTTCCTTTGCTAAGGCTTCTGCACCAAATCCCTTCCACGTCACTTGAAATCAAGTAAGAAACCAGTTTGTTCATCTCCCTCTACTCCTTCCTCTTCTGCATAACAAGTCAAGGATAACTCTGCTGTCATTCAGTAGCTTCGCTTACTGAGCTCACTGTGCTGGGGAACGGTCGCAGAATTTTCTCCTCTGAAACAGACGTCAGGCTTAGCAGCTTTAGCAGCACCAAGAGGAAAATCATTCTTCCCAGAAAATTTTTGTTTGTATTTATTTTAGGCTGCTAAGTCAGATGCTGTATTCCTGCAATGGTGAGAAAGCTTAGGAATTCCAGTGTTGCTCTTCTCCTATCAGTGGCACTGCTGAAAGAAAAATCAGTCAAATGGACAGCAAGGCATAAGCTATAAGCATGCAGCTGAGCACAAGAAGAGAGTAGGAAGAATATGAATAAGCAACAGTAAAACTCTTAGTATGTTTCTGGCACCATCCATTACTTAATGTTTCTCTGATGACCTGCTAACATGAATGAGCCTTCTGTAAAGAGTTTCTTCAGCATATAGAAGCAGAAGTTTCAGTATTAGAAAATACCTGAAATTATTTTGTGATATTTCTTCCAAATCTGCCTTTAGACAGGTTTTTTTAATTCTTCTATTAGATTTTCCTCAGCACCTGCTCTGAATGACTTGAAGACAGTGAGATAGAGAGGGAGGGAGGCATGGCAATTTTCTTGAAGTCAGAAAGATAGCTATGGGAATGAAAAGGGGTTGGGTAGCGGGGGGTGGGGGTGGTGTGTGTCGCTTCCTCATTCTAGAAAAAGATGTCCATTCGCTTATCCTCCTATTTCCCTGGCAGGTGAATATTAGCTAAAAGAATAGCAGTGGTGAAATGATACTTACATGATGAGCCCTGAATTCAAACCTAAGCGAGACTGAACTTTACATAGATACTCTTATCTTTGTTTAGCTGGTTTTCTTTAGTATTTGTGTATATGCTTATTTCTTCTACTGAAATAATCAGCACTAAACTACTGAATACAATAGCTTACATTATGCTTGAATACTTAAAAAAGACATCTTGAAAATCTTTTTACGGTAATTCAAAACACAATTTAGATTTAGAGGCTCAAAGTTGATGTGCTTTGTTCGGTTATGGTCTGGAGTATTTAAAAATGTTGGCTTCCTTTCTTATTAGGGAGGGGTTTTGGCTACACTGATATTTTTTGTATTTACTATGCTAATTTTTCTTGGTTTTTCCATACTCCATGTTGAATTTCAGAAGCCAGTAGTGCCTTTGTCTCATTGGTCACTGAACTAAGAACATATTCACATAACCTTCTTTTTACTGAATAAGCTTGATCTCTTCCAGAAACGAAGTTTCTTTTAGAATCAAATCTAAAATGAAAAACTTAAGTTTATAAGAATCAATAGAAAGTACAGGAGCTTGACTTCTGTTTTCCTTCAGCAGATTTTTGAAACTAAGTTCTGGCATAACTTAGCAATAGAGTAAGTGAAGACATTGCTTTGTTTATTGGGAAAAGTGCATGCTTTATCTTTCTTGTTTGTTTTTTTACAGTTAGGAGTGGCAGAAACTTATTTTAATGTAAGCTGAAATTCATTATGTAGCCCCCTAATGAGAGGAACACAAGTGTTTTATAGCAGCTGCATATTGTAAGACTTCTGATAAAAATCAACTGGGTTGTTAATGCTGCACAGCAATATCACTAACTAGGTGGGAAAATATAAGTACTTATATTTTTGCCTTGCTGAATTCTCTGTAGTTGGCTATGGTCACATCATTAATTGTCACACTGGCATATATTACATGTGATAATCAAAATTCTTTTTGGTTGGAATAAAATGTGCCCCACAAAGTTCAAATTGGTTGCGTTCCTTACCTGGCCTACATCATCTAATATCGAGCAAATGGATTTAATGTCATCAATCCAATCAACATAACAAATCTGTCATTATATTTGGTTTCCCTTAAGATTATTCATTGAAGGAGAAAACCCATTTTCATTAATTTATGTTAATACACAGCAACATCTTTTTGCTTTAATCTCTACTGACGATTTCTAAGAAAAGTTAGATTTTAGGAGTGCCGGGGTATTAATTATTCCTTGTAAAATTTTCAGTAAGCTGAAGGAGATGTTTTGTTAAACCAAGCAATTTTTTCCAGTTGTTTAAACCATAAGATTACAGCCTGTAATAAAGACAGTGTAGTTCATTTTTCTAAGTATTACACCTATTTTTGTCCTCCTTAATCTGTGACATTACCTAAGGGTAACTCAAAAAGGATAACCAGTATTTTTATTCAGAAAGTAGTTTTCAATTATACAAAGGAGTAACCTAAATTCTTTCCTCCCTATCTCCCCTTTCTTCTTGCCATACTTGGTGGTTTTTTAAAATAATGAATTCAATATAAAATCAGATTTGACCAAGTAGATAAAACATTTGAGTAATTTTTTCTCCCCAAAAGCTCCTCCCAACCAATTGATTATCAAGTACAACCTGAACATGATCACAGTCAGTGAAAACAAGGGTGCATCTTGTCCACAAGCAGATGCACAGCACAGAGTAAAAAAGGGCAGGTATGTATGCTACTTCCTCTGATATCCTTGCATTTCCATCTATTTTCAGATTAGAAGATTTCCTGAGCTAGATGTGGTTTCTGTCTACTTCATAACCCCTAATTTTTCCAAGTACTTGATAAGTCTTCCCTTTGCGGACAAGCAGTGAAAATGTGCTACCCATTGTGTGAGAGCGCACTCTGCTTCCAAAAGAGCTGAAAACTCAGAGAAGTGTCAAAAACCAGCTGCAAATTACTTGATGCCTGGAAGGCTGGCATTAGAGTAGCCTTTTTTATTTGAATGAATACGGTGATTCAACAGACCTGCATGTTGCACGGTAGTAAGAGTACATTAAAACTTGTGAAGGAAACCAGGCGGCTAAATTTTCTGTCACGTGTCCAGATGCTCAGACAAGCAGCGGTTAGGTGCTTGGGCTGCCCTTCTCCCTGTATGAATTGTCCTGTTTTCAGGCTTCCAATTCATAATTTACTGTAGGAATATTTCCTTCCTGACTAAAAAATTTCAAATGTTAACACACCTCTACGGCCCTCTCTTCCCACTCTCTTCCCCTACGCCTGGCATGGAAATCCTGGTCATTGTATTGCTTTCATTAGTTTTCCAGAAATAGGAAGTGACATTTATAGGAGAATGGCATATATATATATGACTGAATTGCTGTTAAAAACACAGTTCTTCTTTGTTGATAGACAGAAGAGAAAAATGTTTTCAACAGACTGTAAATTAGAAAGTTTTCATTATGAAATTAGAAACTATATAGATAGTCTTCAAACTTCAGACTACAGAGGTGGAAGTAACATTGAGCGAAAAACTCAAAGGGTTAAGTCTTTCTCTGAAAATATGTGTGCATTTTCAGGCAGATTGGAAGAGACATTTCCATAACTGTAATTTATGTAATACTGAATCAGAATTTAGATTAAAACTTTGAAGTGTCTGCTACAAAGAGCTGTGATGTTAAAAACTCCTGTTATTATTACACTGGGCTCTTGCACATCAGACAAGAGTTTTGATTGTAATGGGATTTTCCTTCTTTAAGATATAAAAAAAAAGTGAGTTGTAAAGATTTATGTACTATGTCACAGTATTCTTAGAGATTGCTGGTTTTGTAAGATTGGTTCTTTTATGAAAGCATTTTTCTTCCACTGTCCATCAAAGTTACATCTCTGGCTCTGGAAGTAACGTTTTTTCCTGCTAGTGTGGTTGTTGTCTTTTTTTTTTTTTTTTTTTAAATGTCACTCACATTTTGCGAGTGTTATTCTTTTGACTATTACCTAGCTTTATGATGCTGTCAAAATTATGAAGTATATTTCTAAAGAATGAGAGGAATGGAGAGGAAAAAGGAATGAATTTATGACAGTGAGAACTGTCCAAAATAAAATATTTTCCCTCTTTTGCTCACAAAAGTAATATTCTTATTTTACAGTGATCCTCTTAGAAACAAGAAAATATATTTGGTTGAGTCACATTGCTACAAGCCTGTACAACAGAGATTTTTCTGAAATATAATCTTGGGATTAAAATGAAAATACATTACTTCCCTGTTTTTGTTATTAGCATGAGAAGTGCATGTTGGAGAGCAGTAGTTCAGACAGTGCATCTGGAAATAACCTGACAGACTTCCTCCTTGCGAGGCTGACGCGAGGTCTTCAGGCAGTTGCTGAGGCAGATGCAGCTGCCACGGGCGTTCCTGCCATAGGCAAGTGAAGAGGCCTCCAATAGTCTTTGAATAATCCAAATAAGGCAAAGCCTAATGACAACCTATAATAGTGCTGCCTTAAAATTACTGGGGATCTGTTTTTACATTTCTTTCAAGCCTGATTTTTCATGGTAGATTCAGACAGCCAGTGAAGGAAAAAGTGTCCCTCAGCCACTTTTGCGGCTCCAGAGTAAGAGTGACAAAGAAGAGGTGGTAACAACTTGTGACAGCCATCTCCTCTATTTGTCCTGGGAAGAGGAGCTCCATACCACATGTGGTCCTTGATCATCTGAAGTTAGCCTAGTCCGGCTCTGCGAAAACAAAAAGCGGATTCATGATCCAAAGTCTTTTACTAGGTCTAAGTTGAGCTTTGAGGTAAGCCTCTGAAAGCAATTTAAATTGCAACTGCTCTTAACGACGTATAAAGCTCAGCCTAAATGGCAGCCCATTTCATTACACTTTAATGGTACAAATTCTACAGCAGAGAGCTTATCAACTCTTGGTGTCATTTATTAAGAAGCCAGTTTGTGTGTGCAGTTACTTGTGGGTGAAGACAAAAACTACAAGACAAAAGACAAAAGCCTTTAATTACCTGGCACTGCTTTGAATATGAGCACTCTGAAAGAGATGCTATTTAACAGTATTTATTGTATTGTTTTTCTTATACTCAGCCCTTCCTACAAACAATATTCATTACAGCACTTTTTAATTTCCAGCACAAAATGCTGTAAGCCATTCTATGTTATTTATTAGTTAATCACAAAATGCATATATATGCAATGAAATATTAATGTACAATTCAATGTTAAAATATTTCATTTGAATGTACAACAAATTTCCTCACACGGAAATTTAGGAATGTATAATAGTTTCACAGTTCTAATTCTAAAGTTATTATAAATTTTTTTGCCAATGTAGAAGTTGCTGGTCTTTGTTACGATATAATGATGCTCAAAAGTTCATTTTGGAAAACAGAACAATGATGTAAAAATGGTATGACCAAGTCTGTTAATACCAGCATCAAGCCTTGGTCACTGTTAGGACACAGGAAGAATAAGTCATATTGTTATCTGAATTTTTTTAAAGATGTTTAAGCATTGTTTAAGAAGGCCAAGTGTTAAACGATATTGAATGCATATTCTGAGTATCATGGCAGAATCTTCATTTGAAATACACAGCACTTAAGGAATGATATGTTTAACATGACATGAATTGCCAGAAGCTTGTATTTTTATTGCATTGTAAGATACCCAAATGTGAAAATGAAGCTGCTCTAGACTTGTGCAGTGGTATTTGCTGTTAGAGAACTGGGGATTAAGCAGAAAAAGTTTTAGTTGCACATTTTCATCCCAAGATTCGCTACTGACTTGCTTCAACTCTGAAACATGTTTCTAGGTAGTGTTATCCCTTATATTTATATACTAGAAGAACTAATGGCTAGAAAAATTACTTTTCTGAGCATTTAAAAAAATTATTTGCATTATAAAAATTTATCTCTTCCTCTGCCGATGTATTTGATATACCATAGGTCTTATAATAACCTTCTAAAGAGAGGTGTCATCTCTTTTCAGCTATGCAGTCTAGTTAACAAGGAATTGAGACACAGCTCAGTGACACACAAGATTTCAGGCCTCTAACTGCTGGAGAATTATACCTTTAGTATGCAAATACATCTCCTAGGGAAGCTCTGATTAAAGGCAAATTAAATAAAATTATGTGTCATTTAAAGTCAATGATATGTATAAAACTGTAAAATTATATGGTAATTAGTATGCTGTGTCTGTCTATCAGGAATGATATTCCTTATTGAAATTATAAATTGATGAAAGAGTACATTCTTCTGTAGGAATGAACTACCACTAGACTACCCTTCCTGCCACATCAATAACCCAGAAAATCTCTGGGCATTTTCAAACAGATTTTTTGGGTTTTTTTCAGCTATCTCTACTCTTGAAAAGCAACCTGTTTATGGCTGTGCTAGAAGTGTTGTTACCTGAATCTGACAGCAGAGTTTCTACAAGCAGGCAATTTTCAAACTGTCACTTTCTTCTTCCATTTTTGCCTTTCATTCTTCCTACAAAACTTTCCCTTCCTTTTTTGGTTATTTTTATCCTCCAGACAAAAGCATTTCTCCCCTTATCCAATGTAGTAGGCAAAGGAGGGGTTTTGTGTGTTTAATAAAAGGGCTGCAACTCAGTCATTCATTTTTGGAAATTGGTATGCAACTCTGACATAATCTAAAAAGGTCCAATTGGATAACCAGAACGTAGCTTTGAAAAAGAGCTTATCTTAACAGCCAGGCTGTGCTCTCAATTATATACTCTGCATAACATAAAGGTGGCCCAACACTGGAATTGTTTGTTTAGCTCTTCTCTACTTCCTCCTTTCAATTTTTTTGTACAGTATTTGCTGCTTTTAAAACCTTCTGTTGGGTGAGAATATTGTAGGTTGCGTTGTTTCCATTTGTTACTGGATGAAGTTAGCAGAGTGTGAAAGAAAAAAATTAGTTTCTGGCACAGGAGTTTTAGAAAAGTATTTCTAATCGCTTCGAATTGATGATTACTGTTTTTTATGTGGCGGGTGGGGAGGGGTTAGCTCTAGAGAGGGCAGGGAAGAGTAACTAAGAAATGAGCTTTGTGAAACAGCTGAAGCAGCTGAAGAAGACTTTTATGGGACAAAATGCTGTAAGGATTGTTTGGCTTTCTAAGTGGTTCTTTAAAAATATCTATATTTATTTGGTACTTTTTTTCCAATATGCACACATACATGTTGGACACATTTAGGACCATTTCTATGTGTGTCAGATGCATGTGGTCACTTCACGGAAATCCCTTTCTAAAATACAAATGAACGTGAATGCCAACTCCATTTCACATTCCCAGCCTCAAAGATACTGTGATCTAATTTGTTTCTTGCTGAATAGTACACCGGCCCTGGTCCATATACGGCATGCACTTGTTCAGTTGGGTGTCTGATGGAGGGGATGTATATTTTAACTGGGTGGTTTTTAAGTACCTCTCACTACTCCATTCAATTTTTAAATGTCTACTGTTTTGCTGATTTTAAGGAATTGGCTTAAACTAATTATTTTTTAAAAGGAAATTGTGATGAAAATTTACATTGTAAGCTCATTGACGAAATAATTTTCCTTGTTCTGTGCCACGCCCAGTATAGTGTGAGTCTGGGCTCATCACACGTTAATGTTTTGTAACAATTTAATTTAAAGCGGTACAATTTTTCTATAAACAAGGTTTAGTCTGTACAGGGAATACTAACATTCATATATGTTCTTACACGGAGTACGCTGTTTACCTAACAAAATTGCACCATATCTGTAACTCCTCTCAGCAATGTTTGTATCTGATTGCCTACAACGTTCCTTTGACTGCAGTAGTGGTGTGGTACTGGATCTTAGCTGGAACCAGTGCCTGCTACAGAGACAAAGGAAAATGCTTCTGATATGACAAATGATAAAAAGTAGATAAAGAAACTGCAGTTTCATCCTTCATAGTATGTCAGTGATATTTGCCTAATTATCCTGCTTGGGCTCTGGGTACCAAAGCCAGGATAAATGAAAAAATTCTTTGGGAGATTATTGGAAAAAAATTAGTGGTAAAAGGGAGCAGAACTGCGTGCTTCAGCTCGATCACTCTGTTTGTAGCCTGGCTGACAAAGACAACCACAACTGCACGGTATGCTTCATAAAAATCACATACAGGTAACTCCTTTCATTTAATTCTTCTTTGACATGAGGAAAGATGTCCCCAAATATTATTCTTAACAGAACCATCAGAAATAAAATAACATCAGTTCATTGGTTGAGAGAGAAAAGCAATGGGTTTGTACACATCTAATAGGGAATTTACTTTTACATTCTTCAAATATGTCATAAAAATACCTAATTAAATTCATTTCAGTTCAATTAGTTATATAAAATTATTTTATTCTACTACTAACTGGACTTTAAAAATGATAATGCTATCTCATTTTCTAAAGATGGAAATATATCAAGGTTTTTAGATAATTACTACATTAGTGTGAATTCACTAAATATTGACTAGTTCCATTAAAGGAGAAAAAAAGGAACGCTTTTAACTGATTCAAGTGAATCAGTACAAATTATTGCAAAGCTTTGCTTTAAATATTTATTGCTATTTGGAAGTCATCTTCTAGTGATTTACACAGTTTAGCCTCAGTCTAGTTTTCACCCTGCAGGTTTTTGTGTAATTATGTCTTCTGTAAAATTTCTTTGAACTTTCCTTTGTAAAGGAAGGTAGGAGTCTTCTCTCATAACCTTGTTATTTCCATACCTTACTAACAGAATAATACGTCACTCTTTCTTTGTTTTTATTTCTTTCTGATTTTTACATTTACTCCTAAAATATGTACAAAAATACAGACGGAAGTTCCAGAAATATTTTCTAGTTTAATCACTGTCATGAAGTTCCAGAAGTATTTTCTAGTTTAATCACTGTCATGGTTTTAGCTGGGATAGTTAATTTTCTTCACTGTAGCTGGTACAGTGCTGTGTTTTGGACTTAGTATGAAAATAATGTTGATAACACCCTGGTGTTTTAGTTGTTGCTGGGTAGTGCTTACACTAGTCAAGGACTTTCTAGCTTCCCATGCTCTGCCAGGTGCACAAGAAGCCGGGAGGGGAGGGGATACAATCAGGAGAGCTGATCCGAATTGGCCAAAGGGTATTCCATACCATGTGACGTCATGCCCAGTATATTAACTGGGGGGAGTTGGCTGGGGGAGGCAGCGATCATGGCTCAGGGACCGGCAGCGTCGGTCGGCGGGTGGTGAGCGGTTGCAGCACTTGTTGTTTAGTTTTGGGTTTTTTTTCTTCTTCCAAGATTTCATCTCTCTCTCGCTCATTATTTTCCTTTTCATTATATTATTATTATTGTTATTGCTGTTTTATTTTAATTATTAAACTGTTCTTATCTCAACCCACGAGTTTTCTTACTTTGGCCCTTCCGATTCTGCCCCCCATCCCACAAGGGTGGGGGAGTGAGCGAGCGGCTGTGTGGTGCTTAGTTGCCGACCGGGGCTAAACCACAACATCACCACTATCAAATCATTCCAAGTCTTTGCAACTGTAGGGCTCCTTAATTTCTCAATTCAGACGGGGCTAACATATGTTTTTAACATGCTGCAAAAAATTGTAGCAATTACACACTGTTTTCACTTTTTCCAGTGGCATTGATTTAAACATAAACTTAAAGATTCTTTTTTTTTAATTTTATCAAAATCTTGGCTCTTATATACAAAATGCGAGATTGACTAAATGCATCTTGAAGTTCTTTAAGTTCTTTAACAACAGGATGTTGAAAAATGAGATTAGTCTGTGATCTAAAAAGTATGTCTCATGGCAGTAGACCATAACTATTTCCATGTGTAAGGACAGTGGATAGCTAGATGAAGTAAATACTTCAGAGCTTTGAAGAAGACAGTGTCATATGTTTTCTCTATTTGTTGACAACTTTTGTTGAGAATGATATACTGAGAACAATAGTTCTCTACTGTTTCTCAATCCTGTTTTATGCTGGACTGTAGAACGCAGGTTTATTTTCATAGAGGTGGCATCAACTCTGCGCATCACACAAAAAAGGGGAAAACTTTATGCTATGAAGATTGATAGGAATCAATACTACAGGCATATCTTCAAGCATATAGCATTCTACATGCTACCACCAAAGAGCTATGGACTGCACAGGATACCTACGTGCTTCATACTCTCACATTTTATATTGGCCAATCTAAAATGTTTAGCTGTTCTGGGCATATTGGATTTATGCTATTCTGTATTAATTTCTCTCCTAATTCTATTTGTTTTGATGAGCAAATTGCTGGCACAAAGTAAACCCTAACAAGTCTGTATGTCTCAAATGGATTTTTTTCCTAGATGCTCTTTTAAAACTTGATTTAAAAGATAAACTTCTTGTCATATTTTCTCAGACTTTTAATTGTATCTCTTGATTCTTGGTTAACCCGAACAGAAAGCAGTTGAAATTCTCACTCATGTCAGCAATTCCACATTTCTGAGTACTGCTGAGATTCTGTGAGGAAAAGCCTCCTGTGAAAAAAATGGGGGAGTAGACATTAGGTGTTGCTGGTACGTTCTTCCCACTTCCTGCTCAAATAGCTTCGCATCCAGGATATGGCTCCTGCAAAGGGTTGAATTCTGTCTATCTGCTACCCAGCACAGATGAACCAGATCTGTTCCCCTAATGGAGGAATTATTTGGGTGAGCAGATGAGAGAGGATAATCAAGCTTATAAAGAAACACTTACTTAGAAAGAGGTTGGGCTTCGAAGGAAGCAAAGACAAATAATTAGAGCAAGACAATGGAATTCTTGAATAGTAAAGTGGATAAGGCAATATAATCTCTAAGTGGAGATGTCAGGGGACTCAACATATCTGGAATAAAAATCATCTGCCCAATATGCATAATTTAAAATGTATTTTAGATAGCTATACAGACCTTTAATATGCTCGATATCAGGTCAAAGATGGAGTGTTGTGCTTCAGGTAATAAAACTAATTTAGTTTTAATTAATGACCCTTAGATTAAAATGGGCCAAAAGAGGAGTAGCAAATTTCTTAGCAGCAATTACTAGAGTCTATAAACATTTTTGTTTTTTTTTTAAAAAACTAGTGAATGTGATACTGAGAAGTGTTATCCAAAGATCTGTAGTCTAAATTAGACTACTTCGCTATATTTAAAATTAAATTAAGTGTGCCAAAACCTGAAAAATGTCTTGCTTTTTAATTTTCAGATAAAATCTGAAGAACTGCAAGAACTAATAGTTAAGGAAATGCAATAGTACACTGACACGTTACTCACTTTTAATACAGATAAGCTTTATTGGGTCAGAGACTTCTTCCAGACCTATTTACTGATCTGAAAATGGTGCTCTAATACTTGATTAAAGATTACTGCCACATCTGTGAAAGAAATAGTGCTCTTCATACTGGCTGCCCTTTAATTTTTGTAATTCAAAGCAACAATCTGTGCCCACTCGATTAGAAATTTGATCCATAATTCTTTAGAGAAGGCAATGGTAAAAGTTGAAGTGCATACAGATATTTTAGCCATATCACATCTAGAAATAAAATCTCAAGAATCAAGATGTCCTAGGCAGCGACAAAGTGTAAGCAGATGAAAGTTGTAGAGAGTTGCAATATGTCAATGAGTAAGCAAGCAAAAAATGACAAGTGCTACAGAATTTAATGTGCAAATTTACCATATGAAATTTTCTCCCCAATAATGACAGTATAAAGTCTTAATATAAGGTCTGTGGCGATGATGTTTACTAGACGTTGTTGTTAGATATGTATAAGTATTGTCCTTATGTAAAAAAATACTGTAATAAATGCTGAGGCATTGGAATGTGATGGACTTCAAAAGTTATTGCAGTTCATTCTTATTAATAATGGGAACCTCATGTGAAAGTCACTCGGTAATTTCTACGCAGCAGAATCATAACTGTGCTGCAAATGACAGAGATGCTTCCAGCTCTCTAAATGGGTGGATGCAGGGAAATGAAACCATTGTTCATTTCTGTAGTAATTCTTTATTTGCCCTCCATGAGGCAGTACAGCTAGGAACAAGTTTAAATTTACCCTTGTGAAGAAGAAATGCACTATTTGTTGGAAATTCAGTGTTTCAGGATATGTTCTCATTGGGAATTTTTGACAGTTTCATGAGACTCTGAGCTTCTGGTCAGAATGTATCCCTGACAGCAGATGGGACTTACTGTTCAAAGCACTAGAGTAAAGAAAAGCTTGGCCTGAGATAGGCCGGGAATCTGGGCAGTCCTTTGGGGAAAGGGCAGTTCATACTGAAGTTCAATTAGCTACCTTCGGCTTTCCAAACTACCGGTATTTAGCTAGAGACTTTAGTTTCCAAATGGGAAGCAAAAAGCAGAAAAATCTCACTTTTTCTCTCTCCCTCTCTCCCTTTTTCTCCTTTTTTTTTTTTTTTGTTTTGTTTTGTTTTGTTTCCCCACCCCATTTGGTAAACTCTGACTGAGGATAGCAGGGGAAAAAAATGAATTTTTGAAAACTTTTGCTGACTAGAAAAGCTCCTTTATGAAAAATGCCATTACAACTTCTGAAATTTTCGGTCTCTGTTAACAGTCTTGGATCTTTAATCTTACTCATGTGAGGATTAGCTACAACCACTCCAACTTAGAATAGATATATTCTTGAAAAGATTTTATCCACTCTTGTATTGTCTGTCATTCAACAACTTCAGCAGAAGAAATGAACCTAAGGAGATTAAAAATTGCATGCTATCCATATTTTCAATATTTTTGATAGCAATATTGGGCTGTTCCCTGTAAATTCTAATGACTAAGATTTGAATAATAATTCTTTGCTGTTTGTGATCTCTTGAAGTTGCCGGGTCAGAATAATTTAAGGGTTTAAAGAACTGTATTGCTGTTTGGTTAATACCTGCTTCTTATCAGTAGCAAAGTAATTTGTTGTTGCTCGGGTGAGACCAAAACATACTAGACCAATAAGCCTCCATTTCTGCCTTTGTGTTTCTATACTTGTTCAGTGGTAATGCATGCAAATCCCTGATGATGCTCCTGGAAGCTGGATTTTTTTTTTTTTTAAATTTAATTACTTTATCTTTTGTACAGAAACCTGTTTTTTTTTCCCTCTTGTCTACTGAATATTTAATTCAGTGGGGTTTCTTATGCACTTTAAAGTGAAATATGCACTTACTTCCTTCACAAAATTGGGGTCTTTATCTTCATTAGAAAGCTGTGCTTTTGGGAGGAAGAAGACCACACTTAAAAACAAAATGACAAACTCTTAAGCCTCGTCTCAAGTCTTCCTGTGTACCTTTATGCCCTGGCAATCATGGTGGATGCTTGTAAAATTCAGTTTAGATCCAAAACAAGACTCCAGTATTAGCAAGAAATATGATGATGGTACCTTACTAATGAAGTGTTTAGCCTTGTCTGGCAATATAATCTCAAAATCTGTCATATTGCATCTCTGATGAAACCCACTTGCATATAAATTTTGTGGAGATGTATGTATGTAGTATGCATACAATACAGACTGCTGTTGCCAGAGTTTTTGTACATAACTTACGGAGCTAGATGTAATTTTGCATTACTGTCTCATTAAGTTATTATATCATAGCCTGTCATCATAAAAGTCGGGTCATCTTCTCTCGAGCCACATTAATTTTATAGAGTGGAGAGATGAGAATAGTACAAACCAAATGAAAACTACAAGAAGAATACAGTGCTCACAAACTGACCTGCCTACAAGATTTTCTGAAATTATTCCAAGGGTAAGAGAGAGCCATAAGAACAATTTTAATCACAAAATCCTATTTCATCAGTTTATTTCCGTTGTTGGTGAGCCAAATCAGTGTTACTTTGCACCAGACTTCAGCCTACCGTCACTAAGTTTGTAAAGAACAATTGCAGGTAGCATTTTGCCATGGGCTTCTCTGTCCTTGATTTACAGAAACACAGAAGATGTTTCACCCACAAGCATGCATCCTGTATTATTCCTTATTTCCACCTTCTCTTCACTACTGAGATCTGTAAAATGATTTAGCAATTTTGAACGCAGCTTTCAGGCTAGTGGCTGTGGAAAACCCATGAAGACTAAACGATGAATGGATTGCAGTCTATATAAGGTTCAGAGCTATCTTCTGTAAAACTTCTACTATACTGCAGAACAACCTCAAATGCTCACGGTGCATCATACTAGGTAGGGTCATAGCAGCAGAATTTGTATTTCCATCTCTGTTTATACTCCCAGGTACCTGGATACAGACACTGGTGACTGGGAACCTTTGCAGGTATTTGCATCTCTTTTATCCAAGATATTTTAGTGTCATGACTAGAGATTTTTTATAGGTCTGAATCAAACCAGGTCAATCAAAGGATGCTGGGCTTTGGATCAAATTGTTGGCATTTTTATCCAAGGATAAGGCAGTTGCTCTTACTTCAGGAATGGGTAAACTGAGACATGTGCTTTGATTTGCCCAAGATCTCTCATCAGCCATATGCAGGCTCAGAACTGAACTGCCACCACTTTTTTTGTCTTTTTCTGAGCCATTAAATCAGTCCTCTTCTTTGGGTGCTAACTGACCTTTATTCACATCTTTGCTTTCAGCTTCTGTCTGTTTGACTTCCCTGTTTCTGAGTATAGTTTCCTGTTTGAGATGTATGACCTGAAAGGAAGAAACAAACCCAACTAGAAACTGGGAGTTCAGAATTACTTTCAAGTTACGGTAAAATTTTAAACGCCAGGTTCCTAAACAAAGTGTTAATTGAGCCACTCCCTTTTGAACATGCATAAATAGTTTCTTTCCCACCTACTTGCCACTTACCTCGTGCATTTAATTATCGCCTAGCCAGAAGGCAGAGACACTATTACACCTAGCCAGAGGGGACTAGAGAGGAAAGTAGTCACTCTAATGAGCTGGAACAGAAGTAGGTCAATGAAAAATATATGTATAATTTACTAGAGTGCTTCTATGTACATATATATATTTGATCGGTGGACTAAAGGTGACATTGATTGTTGAAGCTTAAAACATCAAACTTCAGTTAGTTGAGTGATGTTTTTTTCCTTTTCACCTTTTTCATAGTGTGCCTTTTCTCTGTTCCCATGCTGATTCAAATCTTTAGTTTTCCACGGCTTATTTATTACTTTTGTTGTTATAATGTCTTATTGCAGAAATACATGGATTTCAATTTATTAGGTCTTTTTGTAACAAATTTCTACCATGTATATTTGCTTTTATTAAAATAATTGTTTTATGCTAACACTTTAATTTGCTTTCTTGAACTATAGGGTATCTCGACAATATATCTGCATACTTTTATTTCATAAACAAGTAGCTGTTCAGGTTAAAAAAAAAGAATTCTTATTTTCTCGGAATCCTCAGTAGTGCTTTGTTCACATGACACAACTTGCTCCTCTTAGGATGCATGTGTGGAAAAGCAATGGAAAGACAGAAGGAAAGAAGAGATAATGAGCATACCAAAAGGTTAGGTTAAGTTAGTCTGTGAACAATGTTCCTCAGGAGGAAGGTCTCCACTGATTTCGGAAAATCAGCTTAATAGTCCTTAACACCATTTTCTTGTGTATTTAAGAGTTCTTTTCTTTTCTTTTTCCCTACTGTTTCCTTATTCATGTTATACTCTATTTTCCCCAACTATAAGCTGGACACTATATTACTATCTAACATACTTCAATGAGCTAATATTTACAGTGCAGTATTTATTCTTTCTCAAAAGTTATGTTAGCCAACTTCCTTGGCTATGTTTTCCTTAAGCAGGGCATCGAGAGATGAACCCTTTGCTTAAAGGGAGGACAAGCTGTGATAACAAGGACCTCATCACCATTTTGTGCTTGACGCTTGCGGGATGTGGCATGATAATTTCTGATATTGTTTTATTGCAAAGTAAATAGGAGAATAAAATAATGGAAGGACCTGAAGTTGTTAATCCAAATGCAGGCAATCATGCAATAAATTACTAGTCTGTGAAAGCCCTGGAACATCTTCTGCTCATGACTTTTCCTCAGCCCTGGCTACAGCACACTCTTCAAAAACATAAAAAATGCAAAACTTGGGAGAAAAAACCAAAAGGCATGACTGCAATATGCCTGTTCTGATCCACAAGATCAGAACAGAAAAGATCAAGGGTATTAGTGTCCTATATCACAAATCAAAACAAACAGAACAAAAAAATCAGCCTGTGACATGCCTGCAGTCAGGGAGGAGAGAGGAGCCGGAAAACAGGTTTTCTTCCTGAATCCCAATTTGATTTAGGAGTAGACTAGACTAGAATTGCAGCTGATTTAGTCATGAGCAAGGAATGCAAATCCAGCACAGGAGAGATTTTAATACTGCCTTTAGGAGTGTCCAAATACCTCCCCATTTGTCATGGTACTTACATGAGGAAAATGTCTGATGCTTCAGAGGCACTGAGAATAGGAGCCCAGAAGGCATGCTGAGCATCAGAAGGAGGAAAAAAACCTGCTGGGGTCTGACTGTTAACTGGTAGAAGCTTGTAAGCCTGCTATTATAACAGATTTGTACAGAACAAACCGCCTTCCCCCCTCTCACAGACAAATCCAGCCCTCCTCAATGATACCAACCACATGGTTACCTAAGGACTTAAATCCTTTCTCTGTAACATGCTAAGTGCCTCCTGCATAGTTTTTAAAATCTTCCATTTGTGCCGAGTCAAAATGTGATTTCCTAGAAACCACACAGACCTGAAGATTTCCTTATTTGCATATACAAAATATTTGTAGGCAGTGTTTCTGTGTTGGGCGAGATCAAACACGAGAACTAAAAGCCCAGGAAAAATTGCAGTTTACAGTTATGCCTCTCTGAGTGGAAATTAAGAATACTTCTTTCCAGATCGCTAGATTGTACTTCTTTTGTCCCTGTCAGTCTCCTCCACATTTGAATTAGCAATGCTGGCTTTTCAAGACTAGTATTATTAATTTAAGTTTCCTCTTGGACTTAAAAAACATTTGCAACCTTTCACAAAGCACTGACGTTTCAGCTTAATTTTTCAAATAGAAATAATTTACAGTAGCTCAGCTGCCAACACTAGTACAATTATGTACAATGTACAGATAATTATGTGCAACTATGTAGTACAATTTTGGGGAAAATGAATGTAATTTACTCCTGGGGGGGGCTTATGTTATTCAAGTAAGTCTATATTCCTGGCAACAATGCTGAAGAATCATCTTTGCTCTGCGCATTGAGCTTAACCAGGCTGATGAAGGCCAGTGGGACAAGAATGAAAATGCTGTGCAGTATTCATTTAAACTCCAAATCCTCAAGTGGTCAAGGTATCATCTTTTTCCCTGGAATTAAGATTTTTGTTCTTTTCTCTAAAGCATCAGATAGATTATTGTACCTTTCCTGCTGTGATCTTAAAGCCTTTAGGTCTGACTTTCCCATATAATTTGCTTACTCTTTGTATAATTTTTTCTTTAATAACATATTTTCCAGTACAAGTCAGTTACTTCTCCTCCTGAGTGACATCACTTTAAATGGGATTCCATTGTAATCCGCATTGTTCTGTTCCAGTTTACTGGTTCCTATTAAAAAAAAAAAATGCCATTGCAAGCTGATTGCTAACTTTGTTAATTCCCTAAAATTTGATTTCTTGAGATTGAATACCTTTGTACTGCCATACTGTATTGATTCATTCCCAGCAGTACTAAATCCAAGTAGCTCCTGATTTCTGGTCTTGTGGTTTCCTGCTTAAGTTCTTCATAGTTATTCCCTGCAGGCCAAAAGAATAATTTCTCCTCCAGCTTCAAGGTTAACCAATACAAGAGAGAAATAAAATGTTAGATTACTAGTAATTTCTAAATGAGTTTTACCATAAATTCAGTATGCTGTTGTCTTAACTACATGAAAAGAAATGATACAGAGTGGTTGGTTTGGCTTTTTTTCAGTATCTCTTTAGTGAAATAGAGTCGTTACTCACAGAAGTTCTCCCTTGTTTGCTACCAATTATGAAATCCACATACAAGTTTTACATGCTAAAATCTTAGGCTTAAAAGCTTCTTTTTTTTCCTTATCAAAATCAGAAGGCTCCACACTGCAGCAAACAGCCATCCAAAAAACTGAAAGGTGTTCTAGAATTTCCATTTTTTCCTCTATTTTACAGTGGAAGTAGAGCTGTTAATAAACAATCATTTTTGCTTGAAGTTTAGGAAGAGCTCGTGTAGGCAGTGGGTCCTTTCATGGGAGCCATTCTATATCCTGAATTATTCTCAGTGCAAGAGAGGACCAAAACTGCACGCAGTTTGAAAGATGCAACAGTACAGTGGATTTGCACAATGCAATAATGATATTTTTGTTTGCTTTTCTGTTCCTTTCTTCGTAATTGCTAATGTTTACTTCTCTGTTTTCGCACTCCTGGGTATTGGATTTATGTTTTCACAGCATTATCTACAGTGACCTTAACATCCTGTTCCTCCGTATTAGTGGTTGGCTTATCACTGTGTAGGAAAAATTATTTTTTCCCTTGTGCATAATTTTACAACTATCCTTCCTGAATTTCATCTGCCATTATCTCACTCAGTTGCTTGGTTGCAAGGTTTTTCTGCAGTTCCTCACAGTCAGTTCCTATCTTTACCACCATGAATAACAGTAGCATCCTAAAAGTTTGTCATCACACTCTTCACTCCTTTTTTCAGATAACTTAAAAACATGCTGAACACCAGGGTCTCTAATAAATCCCGTAAGACTCTGCTGAGTATCTCTCTTGAGAGAAATGACTTTTACGCTAACCTTCAATATCTTTTTTTTTAATCAGCTATTTTATTCATGTGAGGACCTTCCTTCTCATGACTGCTTAGCCTATTTGAAAAGCTTTGAAAAAGATTCTTGTAGAAGGCCTTTTGGAAATCCATGTATGCTCAATTAACCTGATCTCTCTTATGCATATTCTTATTGACCCCGTTATTATTGACTCTAAATGTTTAAAATGTATTTTTGATACATGCCTTGCCTTTATATAAGCTGTGTTGATTCTTCTGTAATAGTTCCTATTTATTGTGGCTTTGCTATTTCTGTTTCTTTATAGTTTCCAACAATTTCCCTGGAGCAGGTTTCAGAATTACTGGTAATCTGGGAGAAATTTTCCAGAAGCTTTTAAGAATTAGTCTTTCTAGTCACCTTCCAGTCTTCTGCCAACAAGGTGGTTTTGCATGGCATTGCATACCATGGTTCTAAATAAGTCAGTTATTTCATTTTTAATCTGTAAATGCAAACCACCTGAATTTGCTGTCTTGATTGTTCATGCTGCCATAAACTTTGAGTTTGACGCATCCATCTGATACGGGTCCTCTGATGCACTGCCTGTAGAAGGGGTTACAGTACTTTTTTTGCTGTGGGAGCTTTATCTTCTGTGAGTGTTTCTTATCTGTTATAGCTACCTAGCAAACTTTACTTAAAAGAAAATGAAGCATTCCAAGAACTGCTTCCTAGTACAGCAAAACAATAAGAATACTGTTCAGTTTCCACTTCAGAGCAGCTGTGACCTTGCTGGGTTTTGGACAGATCAGTAAGTAGCCACAGTGTTTTCAGTCATTTAAATTGTTTTCACAACAGCTTTCCAGTGAGTTAAAATACAAGGTCATAGCCTTGGAATTATCTCACTTTCTTGTTTATCCTTTTCCAAGTTATTACAAATAAGTAAAAGTTACCCAGTTACAGGTCTCAGAGTGAACAACTGAGTCGCTTCTTGGAAGTTAATTTCCGATGGAAGCTTGTTGCCCCACTTTACCTTGTCACACTTTCTGAAGGAGCAGACCCTTTGGAGCAGGACACGCTCTTTTGTTCAGCTCCCACTGCACAGTAGTGGAAAACAACCTCACTGAATTTGTATATTCTTTGTCATCTCCATTTTTAGGGGGTGGGAGTGTCTGGGCTCTTAAAAGGGTTTTAAATCCCATAGTGAACAAAAACATAAGATGACTGGTGATGAATCCTCAGGTGATGGGCTTCCCTTGTTCTCTCATTTCTGGAGTTCTGAAAGGAAACTAGTAGTATAACTAGATTTGTTCAACTATCTGATCCTCTGCAGTTGATAAAATGATGCGGTATGAGCTTATAAAATTTCATTTGGACTCTCTTTCTTGATTCACCCCATTCACTTTGAATTGAGAAAGTGTCCAAATGACCATTTTCTTATTAAAAAAGGGTAGTAAAAGAGAGGTATCATGTCATATACAAGCGAGCTTTATTGCCCACCTCCCACAAAGGTAAAGTACTGACACTAAGATGTGTATAGGATAGTTCTAAGACAATTGTATCAAAGGTGGCAGAAGAGACTTTCTTCTTAAGAGAAATTTAAGATTCAAATATGCTTTTTCTAGTACTTCTATGGAGGAAAAGCTCAAGTGCTCCAAACGGTCGATGCATTCTGTTTTGAGAGCTTTATGACTGGTAGCAAATTGTAATTCCCAGACATTTAAGTTTGTCCTGCTTTACTTTTTTATAAAGCATATGCAACATGTAACTAAATCTGAGATGACATCCTTAGTTGCAAATGTGTCTTGCAAAAACCAGAGCTGTGCAGGAGGAAATTAAGTAAACAGTCATTCCAGCCATATAGCTAAGTAACGGGAAATGTTCTTCCTGCTAATTTACACATGCAAATTAGATCAGGCTCTTGTATCAATAAATCAATAGAGCCTAATGAATTCCTTGGGTGGAATTCGGATATGGCTAACTGCAAGCCCAGTTTGTTTGGAAGAAAACAGTCTGTGCCTTACTTTCGACGGAGGTTTCAAATCATGTCCTGAAACACAATGTTGTCATTAAGTGGATAGGGGTGTTATCAGCACAAAAATTCATTTAGCATTCTAGTAAACACTTTATTTCTAGTAATCCCTAAATGTTCAGCCATTAGTTGAAATGTGAAGCATCCTTATTTTTCCCTCTTACTTTCTGACCTGAGCAATCATGTCAGTTTTCCCACGACGTAGCTGTCTCAGTCAACAGCTGTGGCATTTTCTCCAGATGCCTGTACATTGTAATTCACTTTGCTACTTTACCTTTCCTACCCTTCAGCATGTGCACACCACTGGATGGCTGCAGGCAATATGGAGCTGTCATTCATATCCTTTCCTTTCTTCTGCCTTCAGTGAACTCTGGTTTGCAAACCTGAATAATCATTCCATTCAAAAATTATTCTAATGACAAAGACTTAATGGAGTTATAATCTTCTGGGGTATATCTGATTTATAAGAGAAACATTCACTCAACTAATTGTTGTTGTTTTAGTTAACACTCACCTTCCTGCCATCGTCCTTAGTGATGTACAAGAAATTAGTATCTTAAATATCTTAAATATGGGTATGGATGCCTAAGTTTCTGCTTCAAAAAGTACTGCATCGATCACTCCAAATATAAAGTGACTCCTTGTTTTGTGAGAAAGTTGTATTGACATTTTATGTGTTTTATATAATAGACTGTGCTTAAAACAAACTGAACAAGATTTGTTCCTTCAGTGGGTAATAGAGCTTTCTTTGTCTAGCTGCTTTTAGTGACACAGAAAGTAAGCTTGGGTCATCTCAGCTGGTAACCTCACCCAATAATGCAGGGTATATTGATCTAATTATATGAAAAACATTGTCTGCAAAGAGATGTTTTAGATTACAGATACCTTGAATTTTCTATGTAGCAGTGAAATTAGTCATCATTTCTTACTTGAATTAGGTTAGAATTTTTTCCCGAGAAATGAAATTTACCCAAATGATACTACTCAAAATGTTTTAAGGTATACAGCTGTGTAGATATCGTGCCCAATAAAAATCTGGATGTTACCCTGGTTATTAATGTACCTGAAAGCAAGTGTGAAGCCCATAGGGTATGACCAATTTGTCTGCTACCATTTAATTTCCTCATAGCTATAAGCCCTTTAAACTAATCCACAAACAGAATTTAAAAAGCGAATGGAACTGTGTGCTGAATTTCTATGCTGGGCGTAATGGATTAAAAAAATCCTGAGCTGACAATTATGGATAAATTCATCAAATTGAAGATATGCTTCTTCTGCTTTACATGAAGGAGAAATCTTCCAACGTCTGGGGTCATTGATATTGATATGACAAATGTAGTGCAAGCTGACTCTCAAGAAAACCATTCTGCAAAAGTTTTTTTATAGTGTTTAGGTATTCATTATCCATTTTCATTCTAAAATACTGGCATATGACCACAAGGTAAATACAGAAATGTATCTTCATCTTAAATGGTGGTGTGTGGATTGTCTCTGAGTAGTAATTTGCTTGCATTTTTGAGTTGTTTTTTTTTTTTTAAATTCAGCATTTTATGCTATTTATCTGTCTTGTTTTGGTTTTTAAACATGAAATCACCATTCACCCTTGAAGCCACCTTCACAGCTTTTGAAAAGTGCAACCTTCATCAGCATCATACAAAAATTGATTTTACAGGCTGATATTTATGAAGATTTTTTTTAATTGCTTATAAAGACCGTATTCTCTCACAGGCTGAAATATGAGGGAAGATAACAGTACTTGGCCCACAAATAAAAACACCAAACAAAGATGACAATGGTTTCTATAAAATCTTGAAAGAAAGCTTAACTAGCAACTGGCCTAGTGAAAAATGCACAGTTTTATAATGTATAAATCTTTGAGTTCAAAGGAACAGGGCTCCTTTGTTGGTCCTTGATGATCAGTGTGGTCAAGGACGATGGGTTGTTTTATTGCAGATAGCTGTTCACAATCAACATTTCTAAATCAACCTAAAGTGAAAGGCATAAAGGGGAGGAAAACATCAAGTCAGAAATGGTATGATAAAACATTGTAAGAATAGCTGAGTCTATGGAGAAAAAAAAAGTTTTGAATGACAAGCCTTGCAGAAAATTTTGGTCTGTATCAGGATACAAATGTTGTACCTTGGAAAAGGACATATTTTGTATATTCTGCAGTGTTTCTGTAAGGCTTTTTAGGGTGAATTTCAAGAACTACGAGAAGATCACACCCAAGCTTTTATTACGTAGCTGACTCCTGTCCTTTTGGACATATATCCTTTTCCTTTATTGAGATGTTTGAAGGGATCCAGCTTTCTTAAAAAAAACCACAGAAGAACCTCTTTTCTCCTAAATATACATATCATAGAGAGAAGAGCAGCAGAATTTTATTTCCCTTTGGAAAAAATCAGTCTCATAAGAAATTGGAAAAAAGCATTTTAAAAAGGCACAGAACAGCTCTGAATCTCTGCCAGCTCTGGAGACGTTTGGCCCCTCATCAGAAGATGTGTCCTGTGTTTAACCTACTTTCAGTATTCCAGGAAATGTTTTGAAACTTATAAGGGATAAGGCAGGAGTAGGAAGATTAACCATGTGAAGCACAGGCAGAATAACACCAGTCTGGATAGGAAAAACTTGCACCTGTCAGCCACCTGGGAGCAGAGCTGGTTCAAAGCTCTAAATCATCATCCATGAGGGTCAGGGGCATAATAAATCTGTTCTGTATTAAATGTATTTACTGAAAGTAGTATAGGAAGAAACTTTGCAAAAGGACTGGTAACTCAGGTACACTGAATTTCTACCCCAGTTAGTGGCAAGTGCTACTGTGTTCTTAGGATTCCTGTTTACTCATTTTTAATAGACTCATAATAGTAGAAAATAGCTGTGAGGGTTGTGGTGGTGTGTTGTGCCGGGCAAATCTGGTCCTTAAATCATGGAGGTAGAAAGAAGTAAGCCAACTTATATTTGTTGAATATGAATTTCTGTTGCATATGAGACTTTTAAGGTCCATGTTGTCCTTTCTTGTCCTCTAAATATTTTGGACTCTTAAAGAAATGATGTATCAGCGCTCATCTTTCCTTAAAATCAAGTGTATTGAGTCTTTACCTCACGCAATAGCATACTGTCATCTTCTATATGGTTCAAATGTCACAGTGCATAAATTTTCTTTAATCATAATAACATCCTTGAGAATATTTGCAAAGAAACTGGTGAGCTATTTTCAACTGTTCATTCTGTGCTTTGAAAGTTGGAAGGATAGGTTTGACTGAATGTACTCTTGACTAGTAAAATCTCTGCTCAGGATTATTATTTCCAGATCCCTGGAAGATGAGACAGTCGGGTGTCCATCCGTTTGCGTAAATGCCGTCATCTGAAGTTCAGGCACTCAGAACGGGTTTGCCACCAGAAAACAGCTGGTGATACACCCACATCTCATGTCCTGGAAATGCGGGCGCTAGGAGCTGCAACCTCTGGAAGAGTCCAGCGAGATGCCATTTGAAATCTGCAGCTTCTAGCCGGTTAGTAGATGAGTAGTGTGAGAGGCTTCCATTAAATTCTACTTAATTACATTTAATCAAGTGTTTCAAGAGATAGGCGAGAAAGGAAGGGGACAGCTGAGGTACAAAGGGAAACAGCCTCAACTGTTATAAATTATCTGAATGCTGTAGCCTGCCCCTGCAGTCTAACAGAATTTGGTTTATAAGAAGAAAAGTGAAAGACAGCGAAAGGGGCATTCAGCAATGTCTATGAAGCACGCTGGTGAAATAGTCATGCCTCTTCACAAGCTTTATGGTATCTATGAGATTTTAAACTATTTTCTAAATTAATTTCAACTCTAGGTTAATGTTAAGAGACAGATGCTGGGAAGGGGGATGGAACTGAGGGTTGCAGCATATTTATCTTTACAGTCTTGAATGAGACTTAGATTGTTTTTCTCCTCTATTCCCAGCTAGCTTCATGTGCATGCTCAGTTGAGTAGCCTGCTTGATTATAAACTCTATGATTAAATGACTGAGCCTTACTGTGAAGGTTATTTTGTATTTTTGTGGCTGTTTGAACGCGGCACTAGCAAACAGTCTGCCCCCTGCAGTGGCGCTGAAGGCTGGAGTATTATTTTAAATGCATAAGGATGGACCCTGCGGTGCAGTTACATTGCACAGAGAGTAGAAAAGCCATGTAAACCCTGATGCACTGCATTAAAGCAACACAGGGACAGCTCTGACTTATTCTTAACTTTTCCAAGGGGAAGAATATGGAAAACATAGCCAAATATTAGTGTAGTAACGCACAATTCTTTATCAGGATAAATTTCCAGACACTTGGGAGTTTTCCATAGCAGGAAGTGGTGAAAATATCAATTTATTAAATTGCTTGTTTTTGGGGTCATACACAAGCCCAGCTTCAGCACCCTCCTGTGCCTGAAGAAATGTAATCCTACTTTTTTTCATCTTTTATCATCACCAGCCTAAAAGGTACTTAGTCTGGAGTGCTAAGAAAAGAATGATGAGATTTTCATTTTTTTCTCCTCATGCTCCTCCACTTTAAACATCCACTAGCACAATGGATGAAAGTCTGACATCTCATTTCCTGTCTAAGGACTTATCTTCTGTGTCCTCCTAGATAAATAAAGAGAAAGACATTGAGTGAGGTTGCTGATACCTCTGTAAACTGGGTACAGCTGCCTGTGACAAAGCAGTATATCTATTTCAGCTGAAATGATATGGAGGATGGAATCACAACTGAGGGGAACATATTGTGGAAAAAGAGGGAGGTTAGAAGATTATATATTATGGTAGCAAGGAGGCAAGTGGCTGGAATCTGATGAGATTTCCGTGTGAACGACTAAGTAGTAAGGAAGTGTTCTTGATGAAGAGTGAAAAGCAATAGGAATTACAGTAGTACAGAAGGGCTAACTTGTTGACTTTGATACGATGCTGACTTGTTGACTTTGATACGATGCTGAGCTAGAAGGCTGAGAACTGAAGAGCATAAAATTGTGTCCTCTGCCTCCCTTATCTTGGAGCCACTGAGCTGGGAAAAGGAGATGGGACCACTAAGGTGTTTGGCTGCTGAGAAGCCTGTAGCACACAACTCGCTCCAGGAACAACAGCCACAAAGGCTTGATGTGAAGACCTTGGCTGTGTTTCTCGCAGAGCTCTGATTGTTTTTTCTGGAAACAGGAAGGCTTTAAAGTGTATACTTGGCCATTGTAAAATCTGCTGGGGTTTTTTTCATGTGATTGTATCACCGTTACCTTATGCAGTTCTTTTCCTCTTCTTTTGCTTACTGTCCTGAAGTACTGATAAACAGCAACTGCATCTCATCTCTCTTTGTGAGACTAAATAAACCTAGTTTCTTCTTGTATCTTAGACACTTGGTCTTTCTGCTCATCATGGCAGCTTTTCTTTGATCCTGTTACTGTCCAAATTCATCTCATCAGCCTTTGAGAAATCTTGTTACAATAGTACTCAGCTGTTGCTGTGACAAAAATCAAGGATGGGAAAACTAAAGTTGAAAGCTCTTGCTTCAAGCATCTGCAATGTATGATTAATTTGGAGAGCTCTCCTTGTACTCATTCTTTGTTATTCAGTTCTATGCAATTATTTAAGCACTAATCTAACTGCAATAATCCTTTTTAAAGAATCCAGTGTAAAAGTGTACAATCTCCAAGTGTTTCTCTGTGGTTGACTAGTGATTGATTTCTCTTATATTCCTCTATAGCCACCTGGGATTCTTTTAACAGTGACTGAGAGTAATTGAGGCATAGTGTTACAGGGGACACTTGTCTGTAGGTTTTCTTAATTGCTATTCATTGCTACTCTATGGAGCTTTAGGAGAGCAGAAAGAAATACCATAACCCCCTCGATTTACCTCATTTTCCAGAGCATTCAGTTTAACCATTTTGCATTGGCAGAAGCATTTCTAGTCCACATCTCAAATTGGTGTTGGTCCTGTATTTCAGTTTTCTCCGTACGCATGAACGCTACTTACGTACCATTTTTAGTGTCCCTTAGTAACAAAACTGTACTGCTGTGTTCTAGCAAAGCATACAGATAAACTCTGCAGATGTTGATGTTTAAGGTTTATACTCTGAGTGTTATTTCACTCTTGCTCCCAATTACAACTAACACAAAAATCCCTTTTTAATGTGTATCCTAACAGGAAGTTGTTCATTTATATACATATCTATTTTCTTTTTTTTTTTATTTTTACTTGGTCCTTCTGCAGTACTTTAAAAAATTAGACACTCTGCGGTATGCCCCTCACCGAAAATAGCAGATTAAGCAACAGGGAAGGAATTTTTAAGTGGATTTTTTAAGGAGGGAAGGGAGTTCTAAGTGGATTCCCACTGACTGACCTGCTCTCAGAATCAAAGACATGAGGACTGATGTGGTTGGGAGGAAATGGGAAGACCCTCTCTATGAGATAAACGTGGGGGAGGCGGGATGAATTGTACAGGAGTGTATAAAACATATTACCACTGAAGGTGAACAAACTAGGAATAATAATAGAAAGACTGCAGCTAATATCAGGGTCAGGCTTCTTTTCACTGGTCTGGAGGTCAGTGTTCTTCGTTATATTAAGCCAGACCAGGATTAAGGACGTGGGGGATTTGCAGGTTCGTGTTGGTTTTATGGGTCTGTGCCTTTTTTATTAATAACATTAACTGGTTTATCTAAATATTGTGTGTTTTGTTGTGTTTCTTTTTTCACAACAATTATTTTTACACAAGTGAGTGAATAGAAAAAAAATTTCCCAAGAACCAGAAAAATGTTTTAAACATTTAAATATAAAAAAATCAAATATTTTAAATATACCAAAAAACTTTCAAAAAGATATTTTCAAATATGTATTATAAAAGGCACACAGGTGACATTTGGAGAAAACATATTGGAGGGACTTAAATCTGAAGTATGAGTGATTTTTGAATACTGATAGCATTTACTCTTTCACTGTATCAGTAAATACAGAACATTGCATTTTTTTTCTGTATTTTAGCTATTTCTTATTTGCCCCACTGCTGTCTGTTATTTTTTCTCATACTTGTTAAAATAAAGATGACATTAAGCATTGTAGCTATTGTTGGTTGTTCACCTAGCTGGCCAAAACTTTAATTTTATCTTAAATCCCTGCTCTGGAAAGTATGGGACTAGCAGTACTAAATTTCTCTCCTTTGATACAACCATATATAAGCTTAATTTTCTGTATTAAAACTGTAAATATTTCATATAATGACAGAGTAAACAGAAAGTCTACCACCTTCCTTGTACGGCCCAGGTTCTCCTGCAAATAAAACAATTATTATAGGTACTGATTGTAATTTTCGGTTTAAAAAGAAAAGAAGTAAGACATTGGTGCTTTGCTATTGCTGCTGACAATACAGAAAAACCTGGGTTAAGTAGAATCTCCATGACGTAACCAAATATATTGGAGTTAGAGAGACCAGCCAAGGAAAAAATAGTTACCCTGAGGGAAAATAGCACTGGATTAAAATCTAGATAAAGGGGAAAAAACCAAAAACCTTAAGGTTAGCCATTTTATTTCCATCTATAAAATATAACCCCAAAATGTTTGTTTTTTACCACAGCATAACAGATTTTTATCTTTTCTGAACCTGCAGTAAAATACACAGGTTAAAAAAATACAAGTCTTGCTTTTGTCCTTGAAAACTTTCATGACTACAGATAATAGTCACTTGTTTACATTGAACATAAACTTTACATTGCACATTATTTCTCTTCTTTCTCTGAGCATTGGATTTTTTAAGTCTGTATACACTGAATTCTAGTTTTGACCCTACATTTTAATATTTTATGCTGAGGACAGGGAGTACAAAGAGAACGTAAAAGAAGCAGACATAGAAAATTAATTTAATAGCAGAAAGACCCATTCCATTGAGAAAGCTATGTTAAGATTACATGATTTGCATAATTAAGTGCTGAAAAGTCATGAACTATGAAATCCAGCATTTCATATAATTCTTATTCTTTCTTCTTTATGTATCTGTTACTGTTAAGTCTTCAATTATACAACTGTAAATCTTAAAAATGCACAAGTTTTAATTAGAATTTTTGCTGCATGTACACGTATAGACTTTGTAGATCAAACTATTGTCAGAGCAGCAAAGCAGAAGAGGAAAAAAGGGTTTGAGTACAAAGCATCTTTTCTGGTTTTTTAAAATGTATATTTATATATTTTAACCACAGATACATTCAGTTAACTGTACAAAACAGAGCACTCTCGGAATATTGGCATTAACAATTTTATGGATTTAATGCCCAGCTCATCTACTTGTTCTGCTCTAACCGTCATTGCTTCTTTCATGAAATCTTCCTATGACTTTTAGATGTAGTGGTGGCTGTTTCTGTCTTCATTTTGGGCCGCTCCAGCTTTATTGTCATTGTCTATGGCTGACAACTTCTTTAAAACCTGTCTTCAAACCAACTACTTGGACCATCTCGCTTGCTGACGCCCCAGCGCTGCAGTCATGCCTACTGTCACAAAGCCTGAAAACCAGAGGAGAACAGATCTCAAAATTTTTTTGTCATTTATAGTTGGAATAAAAATATATCTTTTGCCTTTTTCTTGCAGGAAGGATGGATGCATACCAGCCATGTCTGTTCATTGTGGTCTTTAATTTAGAACATCTGATCTCCTAAGCCTTTTTTTACAGCATTGCAGTGAGCTTGACCTACAAAGCAGATTTGTTATACTGAAGGAGCATAGAGCCCTTAGCCATTCTCATTTATTTTTCCTCAGATGTTCAGCAGGCGTTTAAAAGATCTTCTATGCCTGATTTTGTTCTTATCTGAGCCATGTATTTCTGAGCCTCTCTAAGAGCACTTGCCTGATATTTGTTCATAAAACAGTCACTGAATGCAGTCATTGGAGAAGAGACCCACCATGAACAGGGTCGTTCTTTTTTGCTGTCGTTCTAGCAATTTTGGTTTTTACTGTAAAGTGGAGCAGCGTATAGGAAAAAAAAGGCTGAAAGTAAAGCTATTTTACAGTGAAGCATAGCCCAGTGGTGGAAGCACTTTTCTGGAAAAGAGGTACTGTAGTCCTGAACCAGGTCCCCCGACTCTGATGAGACGACTCATCAGCATGCTGTTGAGAAAGCAGATGGAAGCAGAGAGAAGTGCAGAGTGCCTCGTTCTCCTCTGGCAGCTGTGTTTTGAATGAAAATGGGCACTCCTTCTTCCACTGTATTTCCTGAAGCCTTTTAGGCTAAAATGACTTAAACTAATGACTAGTCATTAGTTCTGGGAAACCAGAACTAATCCTGTACCACACCGCTACTGTGAGAGGGGCACAGCAGCTCCTTCACCAGGGGGGAAACTGTTGGAAATCCAGCAAGCACGCTTCCAGATGTAACTGTCACTGCTTTTAAGTAACACAGTTTGGCTGTCAACCAAGGGGGGTTTTCTGCTGTCATGCTCTTCAGTGTTACCTGACTTGTGCCACCTCTCAACAAATAGTCCTAGACCAGGATCCATCAGCAGGCCTTATGTTAATTTAATGGTACACAACAAATCAGTGGAATTCACGACCACATTTGTCTATATTCTGTGTCTGACAAAATTCAAGTCATGGATTTTCAGTTTCAGGTAACAAACCAGATCTCCACTCGGTCAGTGACCTGGAAGGAAAGTATTGCTTCAGCTCCAATTAGTCTAGTCTTAGCTAAACTGACCACAGACTTTTAGTGACTGATGCTTACTGATGTTGACATTCATACCTCAGCTGATTTGCAGTAGCTAAATATCTAAGACAGGACCATCAGAATCAGACCTACAGAGGGGCTTGCAGGCTAAAAGCTTGTCCTTTTTTTCCCCAGTTATATCAGCTGATCTAGGAAAGTGTATTACCTTTCCCTGCAAATCTTGTTTCATTTGAAAAAGAAGCTGTTAAAAAAAGTAATGGAAGCACAGAAGGGATTTTGTGGGACCCTTAATCATTGTAGCCAGAATTCTTTCTGAAGTATTCTGCTGATTTTTTCAGCTATTGAACAATATATTTTCACAATAAAAATATTGTGCACAGGAATACATATTTATCTGCAAATTTAACAAGATGTGAATATATACCTCTTGCCGCAGGCTACAGTAAATTTGTACGTTATTATCTGAGGTTTTTTATTTGTTAATACCAAATGTTTGGTATTAACTACTAGGCTGTAAAATCTCATAACAGGAGAAAATGCAACATTAATAATACTATAACAAAAGGAATAATATTTATGACTAGAGGAGAACACTGGCTAACTTCCTGGCAGGTAACATTTTACAGCTTATGTTGACAAGTAAGTCTTTATTTATGACTAGGATCATAGAACACCAGGAAGCTCATCAATAAAGGATCTTATAATGGTGTGAAAGAAAAATTCTTTATAAACAACATCTTGCAAACTTAGTTTAACTGGATGATGCCTTGTTAATTTTTGTAATGGATGGTGACATTGGCATGAATAAGATTTATTACGTTAGTCAAATGAAAGTGCATGTGCTGAATGCACAAGTTTAGCCATCAGTACCTGCACAACAAACCTAATTAAATGGTGTGTCATTGAAGATGATTTAAATGAAAAGATAATGAAGCAAATCACATGAAAAGTGTTTAACAAGATTTATTCTGAAAGAATTGGAAAGGTTATTATAATTAGAGAAGTAGTCCTCCATGTTAATAATCTTTTTAAAATTGTCTCATTAAAATCCCAAGCTTAAAAAGAGTCATGGAAACTCAGTTTTTGGTTTGGAGCAAAAGACAGGATTTCTTTGTCACTTTTTGCAGAAACGGACATGTATTCTTACTGATGAATTTTCAGGGAAAGTTTCAGGTCTGCATAGAAATGTATGGCTTATGGCTGTTTCTGTCTGTGTCCGAACTGGGTGAGCCCTTTTTCATGAAAATAGAGTCCTACTGAGCCATCATTAAGTCACTGAGGTCAGGAAAGTTTTTAATCAGGTGTCTCACATCAAAACCAAAAACAGTGAGGAAAATGGTTCATGAAATTATTAGATAGTAACATCAGTGGGGTATGAACAACAAAATTATATGCAACGTTTTACTAGGTAAGAGAATAACTACATGAGTTTTCACTAGATACTTAATAGGGGATATTTTTCCAAAATATGTGGCCAGAGAAATAAAATTTTAGAATAGAGTTGTCTTGGTTAGTAACCTTGGCTTTTTTTAGCTCATATACAAAGTGAAAACCACACTGGTCAAAATACTGTGATTAACAAGTCACCAGTTAGGCAAATACATATTTTATTCTCATGGGTTCATACAGAATATGTGTGTATATTCGACATGTATAATCAATAGGCTCCATCAGTGGTGCTCCATATGCAGCAATAGGAGTGAAGAGGAGGAATGAGGAACCTCTCAATTCCCCTGTGAAAGTTACCCGTACAGTTGGTTATGAAATTGCAAGTGTACCTTCTGCAACAAAATGAATCCTGGCAGAGCCTGGATTGCATCTTAGGAACACAATTGTGCGAAGAAAAGCACTAGAACAACTCTCCTCTACAAACCAAGGGAGTCTGAGTTGACTTGAAGTCAAAACTTGAATCTAGGGACTGTAATCAAGGACAGCCACTCATCCCTCAGCGTATGGCAGGTTGCCAGGCCAGTGCACAAGTACTGAGGACTGGGTCGATATTTACTCGCATTCCTGTATAACATCTCATTTTGAGAAGGCTTTTGGACAAGGCTGTTGCTTCCCTAATTCTTCTACAGCCTCCTGCTTCCCCCCACTTTCAGACTAGAAGCATTTGTATTCCTAGCTGTGAGTTTCTGGAACCAGGAAGCTTACTGGTTGCTACTAACCACCCAACCAAAGATCTGTAGCACCACTGGGAATATACCAAATCCCTCCAGAATTTCCCAGCGTTGCAGTGAGTGCTCGCACACATCATCTAGCACAAAGTTTCTGGACAATTCCTCCAAATGTCATGCTACCCATGGAAAAATATTTTGGGGATGACACCCTTGCCAGACCCCCTCCCTACTCTCATTTTTAGTGCTGTTATCTTTCTCCACCTCTTTCTAGGGTCTTTCTTCTGCAGGGGGAACAGCCTTTTCTTTCCCCTATGAAGCTTTGCAGTAGAATTTAGAGCAACTATATTGCAGGTAAAAATGTAAAATAATTTGTACCACTGATGAAAAGAAAACTGGTGTTTTTATTGAGACACCTGTCAATACTTCATTCAGAGCAGTAAGAAGCTGTGAAAGAAAAGGCCATTAACAACAAAAAAAAGCAAAAAAAAAAATTGGAAACCACTTGTGAGCAAAGAAAGTCTTCTATTTTTCATATTTCACCATGTTGTTTGCTCAGTGAAAGAGACATTTGGCAATGAAGCGACTCTCACCAGGCTCTGTATTGCAGGTGCTTAATTGCCTAGGACAATCACTTGTCTGTGAAATAAGATGCTATATGGCACTGGAGCTTCAGTCAGTTTCTCCAAATGCCGAATAAAATTTATTATTAGGCCCAAAGGTAGCTAAAAGTGCTTTCTGCAGGAAATTTTAAATGATCTTCTGATTAATATCCCATAATTGAAGGTTACCATGTAACCCATTCCATTATGCTGCAGGAGGAGAAAAGACTAACTGCCAATTATCTGTTTGTTAGCTGTATTGAGCTCCAAGTGACAGACACGGTACTGAGCCATGAATTTCAGAACCAGGGTTTGAAGTCACCCCCCCTCTGCTCCGTGTGTGTTTGAGATATTCCCTGTTTCTTCAGTCCGTGATTGAAATAGATCATCGTACCTTTCGGATTGGAGCTCATTTCCAGATTTAACTACTTTCTCCCCAGCAAAGTCCCGCACTGCCTCTGCCCTCCCAAACACACATACGTGTTTAGGCCATTTGTCCAGTTCAAACTTAGTTATTTTAGGTTTTTATTTTGGGTTTCATAACTCTATTGATGTTTTCAGACACTGCTGCAATGCTAGTCTTCCTTCTTGCTGCTCTGCAGTGACTTACAGTGGATAGTGCAGTCATACGCTGTCTTTAAAGCGTTATGTGCAAGTTGTGTCCTGAGGTGAAAGCAAAGTAACTTCAGTGATGAAAACCTGTACAGATACTTTAAACATCATCAGTTGGATTAAGGTAACAATTCACTAACAACTGTCGCGTGTACAACAGGGACTTGCGATTAATCTTAACTATTGATGGATACTTTCTGAAATACATGCTTTTTTAAACAGATTTCTATCATGTTTACCCTTTCAGTGCTTTCCTGGATGAAGTGAGACAGTACGGTGGTGTTTAATGAGATCACAGTCATGGGCGAAGTGTGACCTGTTGGTTGGCAGAAGGCAGATACTTAAGAACAAATCCCGGTAGGTGGCTTAGTTTTTAAAATAAGGTTTCATCTCCACAAAGATTCTGACATCTATCAGCAAAAAAGCCAGGAGAGAGAAATTGCAATGCACCCATCTGAAATTTAATCAAGAAGTTAAACTTACTGTAACAAACATAAAAGCTTAAGTTATAACAAAGGTACAGCTTTATATGTATTTGGTGAAAATTAATAGGGTAGAGGAAAACCTATATTCTTAACGATTTTATGTTGAACTTTTGTTGACATATCTACCTCAATACATTAATATTTAGCCGATAATTAATCCATTGGAAGTGCTGTAATGTATGATTATTTCCAAGCAGAGCTTCAAATTGAATGCTTAATACATTTTTTCGACTTATTTCATAATCGCAAACAATAAAGCAGAAAATGAAATGGTTCTCTGCAGGCAGAGCATTTGAAGTCACTGTAGCTTCTAGCTCTGATCTTTGCAGAAATACTGCCACTTTACATGAAAGCCTCTTCCTCTCTGATAGGGGATGAACACTGAAAATTTTAAAACTTGGCTCTACTCAGAGCATTTTTTCCCCTTTAAAATGTTGCAGGGTTTTTTAAAAGGTCTGACTTCTCAGAAAGTTACATCAATTTCAAGTGCTGTCTTCTGCCAGGACATGCCAGAAGGCTCCTAGTGAAATCTGCCTTAGGTTTTAGTTTCTTAAATCTCTCCTTTAACAGGTGATAGAGTAAGAACAGCAGAATCTGAGACTCAGGACTCTAGAATGATCTCAAGTCTTCAAGACATCTTCTTGCTGTTTCTTCTCCATTTCACTTGCCTCACTGGTAGCTGACTCAGTATCAGAAGACACATATATAGTGTCCCTCTATTTACTGTGGTGCCCAAATATTGCTGCAGCTTAAATACTGATGCGAAATTTTGAGACAAAAAGCTACGTGTCCATTGGCTTTGTGACAGCACCTGAAAAAAAGTCAAGTCACTGTGCTATGGATTTCCTATGCCTTTGGGGAAATCTTATGGCAGTCTTTAGTGAACAGTGCAGGCTTCTGTGGTTAGTCCTCTCCACGTTGCATTCAGTTTTCTTGCATTTGTGATCTTTTCCTGAAATGCAATCAGTCACGTGAAATACGTTGCATCTCTTGTTCTGTAGTGGAAACACAGTTTTTATCTCAGTCAATATGCTCTCAAATTAGAAATTACTTGGGGTACCAATTTTTACTATGGCTTTTGGAAAAGGAAATTGCACACAAAACTGTTGAATTTGCACATATTAGACATGCCACCTCTTATGCAGATAAATATCCCTGGAGTAATGTGCTCTTACCAAAAGGATATCACTTTCAGATTTATGGTTAGAAACCAGTATTTGCACTAAAGAAATATTGACAAGATCTTTTCTTGTGCCCACGAAGAGTTGGACAAAGTGTTAACATAAAGCTAAATGAATGGGTGTAACTCTGTAAGATGAATCTGTTGAAGAACACAACTTTGCAGTCTGTGGTTAAAAGGAAGATTAGCTGGAGCCGAGGGGGGATGCGAATAACTTTTGTGAGCTAAGTGACATGATTCCATCTGCGCAATTTGGGTGACTCCCAAGCTGAGGCAATCTTTCTCTTGCTTGTCTTTTACAAACAAAACAGGGACATTTTCAAGGACACAAGTGGCTGGAACAGTGTGTCCTTGTGCAGGCTGTCTGAGCGCTGGCAAGTCCTGCAGCCCAAATGCCCCAGACCACAGCCTGGGAGCCTTGGTTCGAGCCCTGACTCAGGAGGGAAGAGTGCCATCTGCTGAAGTACAGAGTCCAGTTTTCCTCCCTTTTTGATCTCTGATCCTCACACTGAGAAAGACTAACAGTCCTGGTAGGACTGAAAATGGAAAGGTCAAACCAGAATGTGGCATGGCTACAGGAAACAGTAGCTCAGCCTGCAGAAAAATCTGCCTAATCCAGGGAGAAATGAACTGACTGTTTTTAGTATTGCTCCATTATTTCTTTTCTCTTCAAGGCTGTTAATGTTGGAAAGTGTTATTTTGTTTTGTTTCACCTATGCCTAGGAGAGTAGGTTGGAACTTTGTTAGAGCATGTTCCAGTTTGTTCTTAATATAGAGCAGATAAAGAGAAAATAATGCATCCATGCATAAAAATCACTTTATGCCAAGATTGCAGTCGACAGCATCTGGGAGACTTTGAAAGGTTTATTACAGAGTGATGAGGTCTATTACGTGAAACACAAAGAATATATAGTAAATTACCTTGTCAGTCTTGCTTCTTCTCTTTCCCTCATCTCTGTTGCTTTTCCCTTTCTCTTACTTAAGCTGCCCAATACAACTTCACACTTATTCTTCAGAGGAAAAGTGAGTACATCTGTCCTTTTCCCTTGGTGCTAAGATTAATACTGTACTGTCAACATGTTGTCTACCTCCCCGGGCTGGTCCAGCCATTTCAGCAAGAAAGGAGACTTGCCTTGAGGGTTTTTTTCTATGCTTTCAAAAGGCAATTGATGTGATTTAGTACACTGAGAGAAGAGCTGTGTTACTACCATGGTTACAATTCCCACTGTGTCCAGCAGAGCTGCAAGTACAGTCCAGTCGCACAGAAATAGTAGTCTCTTCCCACTAAGACAATTAGTTTATCTTGTAGCCAAAATGCTGTTTAAAAAATCCCAAATGCCTGTTGTTTTCTTCCTCTTTCTTACATAGCAGACTCCCGAGGAAGTAAAGAATCAGCATTACCAGTCACTTAGATTAATTTGTAGTCTCCATTTTTCCTAGCTTCTTTTTGCATTGACTTTCATTTCGTGGAAGAAGACTAATCTTATGTCTTTTCTTCACTGTTTATGATTATAACATTCTTTTGCCTGACTACACAGAAGCTTTATTGAAGGGTATTTATTATCAGAAGCACAGCTATCATTTATTCAGATGGAAATGCTTTTCATCTAAAAACAATCTGCTTACATCTTTTGATGCAACTTAGATCGTAAAATGCACAATGTGAACAAGGAGGTGCCTCCTTAATAACGACGAAGCATTGTATAACCTGCCCTCAGCTAATGAAAAAAAAAAAAAATGCAGTGCTCTTTTTCAGCCTCAGTTAAATTTTAAGATTCTCTGGCTTTGCTGTGTTAGTCACACAATGTATGTGTGGCTCTGCTGCGTTGCTGTTCCATAATCATCCTTTTTTCATGATTAATGTGGTGAACTGGTGTCAAAGATGACTATCTGTTGAGGCACCAAGGATGACTCATTTGCCTGTAGCTATGGATTGGACTTCTTTGATTTGCTGCTCTCTTCTTGTCATTAACTCTCTTGTAGATGGGTTATTAATAAAAGCAAAACATCTATCTCTGGTTACACCACTCTAGTTTTACATTATTATAACAACCAGCATTAGGGTATTCTGTTTAATATTTAGTGGGCTGTTTATTGATGCCCCCATAAAAATAATTTCTGAGAGTTTATGGGACATCAAAGCCAGTACTGATTTTGATATGTAGATTTTTTGTTACAAATGAGGAAGTATTTCTCTCCATTCCTTGCTGTAGATGTTTCTTAAGTACCTTCTATAAGTCAAGATGCAAAAAGCCCAGAAATCATGTGCCCAAAAAGGCTTTTTCTGAAGTATGAACTCGCATATCAGAAACTCTTAAAAACCTGCACCCCTAATATAAGCATAGTAATTCCTAAGAGACAGGGAGGAGGTATTAGTATCCTGTCTCTAGCATAAACGTCAGGCTTGCTTTACACCACCGTGAAGGGCCTTCTTTTGCCTTTAAAATTTGGTGGGGGGATAGATGGATTTGCGTGACAGCGGCTCAGGGCACAGGACAAGAAGTCCTGGGCCTCCCAGAGTGAACTGCTCGCCTGTCAGAGCTGGGAGAGGGGGGAAAAAACCCTGCTGTGCCTCAGGCTCTCAGGCAGGGCTGTGGGAAGGTTTTACTGAAGCCGATTTTCCCAAATTGCGGGGGGGAGGCGGGAGTGGCGCGAGGCCTCGGCCGTTGGTGCCCGTCGCCGCACCCCGGCGCTGCCGGCGCCATCTTGGGGCGGCACCACAGCGGCGCCCGGCGGCCGCCGGCCGAGGGTCAGGCGGCTGAGGTGGGCGCGGGGAGCGGGCTTCTTCCTGCACTGAGGGCGGGAATAAAACGGTCACCCCGGCCGTGGGGACGGTGAAAGCGTTATCCTGACATTTACAAAGAGGGCAGAAGTAGATGGGAGGCGAGTCCTGGTTGGTGAGAGAGGTGAGCTGAGAGAAGCTCATGAGTTTTAATTCTCACACCTGGCCTGTGAGGAGAGTGTGCAGCAACAAGGTGCCTTCTGGCCATTGCCTCTTTGAAAAGAGAACTTTGAAAGGTGCATTTGAAAAGGAACGACTGGTGACTGTTTTTCCTGACTGGACCCAGTGCAAATGTTGTTGGGAGGTGGCAGAGACAAGATGCCCGTTTATATAACAGATAACGCTCCTGAGGGACGATCGATCAGGAAAGGGGCATGAAGAGCACAGAGGGAAAAGCAGGTGCTGGGGAGTACTTAATCAAGGAAAGGCAATAAAGCAGGCATGCCTTGGCCTCGTCAGTGCTGCCTTCTAAAGGTGAGAAGATGGAGCTGCTTCTCCTGTTTCACGTGCTGTGGAAGGACAGGACAGGACAGGACAGAGCAGGGAGGAGATGGCGAAGGCGGCAATGGAGTGGGCTGATCCCAGCCACTTTGCTGTGGAGTGCTCGGGCTTGGAGGTTAGTGATGGTGAGGAGCACTTTGCAGGGTGGTTGTGTAGAGGGTTTTGTTGCTTCACGGCACCACGGCTGAGTTCTTAACATGTCTGGTTGATTTTACAGTTTTGAATACTTATAGCTGCTTAAGTTAAGGAAAAGCAGGAAACTAGCTGAGGCTTGTGGCTAGTTTATAAGAATATAGAAAACGTCCAGGAGAAAAATACCTTCTTATATGTAACTCTGTAGAAACTTGTGAAACTCAACCTGTCAGGTGTCTTGATAGTGAGACTGTTTTGTCTTAGTTTTCCTTTGAAGCATCAGGTATATTTTTTTTTGTGTGTGTCTGTATGTTTGTTTTCTGTAGGATTATAAAGCATGAATAGCTTTCTTAGTAGTTCAATTTAGAATTAAAGTCAGGAACTGTGCTTTCTCTCTAGAACAGCAATAACAACAAAGAATTTTTGTTCTGACTTGCTATGTATTTATTCTTTTAATTTTAATGGAGAATACAGCTAAATTCCAAACCAATCTCTCTGTTGCTCTATAGATATACTAGAATTCTGCACTGTGTGGCCCAAATATTTAATGCAGTGTAGCAGAAATATTTACTGTGAGCTAAATGCTGTTGTCATTATTCAGACAAAATATTGGAAGAATATAAATGTGAAACATGTTTTAAAGAAGAGCAAATAACATGAATTTTTAATGGGATTTTCTTCTTGCATGTGTGTGATAATCTCTGCCAAGATATGAACTTCCAACATTTTCTTGGGCAATGCGTGAGGCACACCATGTGCAGTCACTACTATTTTTAATGAGTCTTACTTAAACACTGAGAGATGCTATAAAGTTTGCCATCAGTATTCAGGAATACTTAAAAATAAATATGGGAATACCTATAGAACCTATAATCAACAGGAGAAAAAAGCCAAACACCCCCCCCCCCAAAAAAAAAAAAAAAAAAAAAAAACAAAAAACCCAAAAAAACCAACAAAACAAACCAAAGAGCTTACCCCACCACCACCAAGCAATCTGGTCTAAAACTTCTATGTGTGCAAGGGAGGGGCATGGGGCAGGGCAGAAGGCATTGAGAATTACCAGAAATCAAGAGCAGCTATACTTCATAAAGAATTTTCATATTAATGGGAGAAGGTGGTTTAGTCATATAAACAAAATGTGGTGTCAATGTGTGCTGTAGAATCAGGTAAAAATTGAATGTAATATAATCTCGTCCTGTCTAAAAATAAATTGCTTTTTTTAATGTTTAGTGCTTTTTAGCTTGGGCAAAATGTGACAGGTTTGTGTAAAGGGAAGAATGGAAATGAAACAAATTTTAAGAAGCTTGATACATTGGAATTGGAATGATTTAGTTAATATATTGCAGAATCCTAAAGGCAGTGTCACACAGGGTGTAGTTCTCCATAGTAAAATGTTAAGCAGTAAATAACTGCCTTTGTCATTGACTAAGTAGGAGGATAAACACCGTAACCTGCGCAAACCTTGCTAGCCTGTGGTCCAGCCACTGAAATGTAGCAATGAGGTGTTGGTTTTGGTTTTTTTGTTTGTTTGTTTTGCTTTGTTTAAAGACTAATATTCTGTAGAACTTGGGGACACCTTTGAATTTGTTGCAGCTGAAATTTTAAAATTCTTCATTGAATTACTGGGTAGTATTCTTTTACTTAATAAAACTCATTTATTTCTGTAATGGTTAGTGCTGGGGCTGGTAAGTATCAAGTGAGGAGAGTAGGAAGCACAGTATAGGTGTTCAAACCTCTTACTAGCCTGTCTGTATCAAACTGAATATGTTTATCCAAATTGTGGGGTTTTTTCATGTATTTATTTTTTAAACAAAGATTGATGGTCACTGGATGATTGTCATGCACAGCTGACTGCTGAATTGCACTGTCAGAGAGCAGAGCAGGCAGTTTTCCTGCAGTGGGTCTTAGCTGTTCAGTTGGAAGGAACTTTGTACTGAGAAAATTTCTTCTGCCCAGACAAAAACTTTCACATGTATGGGTTGTGGTTTTATTTGTATAGCTTGTGTGGGATTTTTTTGTTTGCTTTTTTGTTTTTAATTTGGTCCAGTGCTACTCACAATTTAATATTGTGGTTTTTACATTTCATACCACTGTAATCATCACCTGCTGGGCACTAATCTCTTAAATTTTAGTGTCAAACCTCTTAGAGGGTGGGAGGATCAAGAGTAGAGTGTGCTTGAGAATTAAAAGTCTTTCAGCAATTCAGGATGCCTTCCATTTAAACATTATGGAGAAAAAAGGTGCAACCCTGACTTTCTCCCCCTTCCCCCCCCCCCCCCCCCCAACATGGGGAAGAATGGTTTTCTTCTTTATTAGAATGTTAAGCAGATCAGGATGGATCTCCCTGTGGCCTCCATCTTGAGTCATGCATGCATAAGTGCTGCTGTACTTGTTACTGCTACAGCAAGCTACCTTCCAGAGGTTTTCTGTGAAACCTGCAAGTATCAGCGAAGTTCAGCTGGAAGGTGTTTAGCAGCCATTTTACCTCTGACCATTGTCCTAATGATGCCTAAAGCAGCAACAGCTTAAGACCTTTTTGAGTTATAGCCTATTATTTAAATATTTACTGTGTCTGTCATGATTTATAATTTGGTATTGTGTTCATAAATGAAATTACTTTTAAAAAAAATTACAGGACTCAAGTCTTCTATTCCAATGCAAAAAGACTGAATAATAAGTTTTCCAGTTCTCTTGAAATGTTTTTATCAACTACTGTTTGCCCATGACAGCATGGTAGCAGAGTATTTCGCTTCCAGAATAGTGAAGAAAAAACATTTCCTCTGTGTGAAAGTCAAGCTGTGGCTTTTCTAAGCAAAGAGGGATAGATATCACCAAGGTTCAGACTTCCAGTTTTGTTGGAGACTAGAGTCTGTGTTATTACTGTCATACGTGGTTATTTAAATCGGGTTTTACCGTGGAATGTGAAGATGGCTGTTATGCAGTATTCCTGTGCTTACTCTGCCTGATTTCTTGGTATGCACATTGCCAGCGCCTTTGACAGCCTAGTATTTGTTAAAATGGGTACCATGAATCTTTAATGTCTCTCTTCCGTATTTATGTAATTATTGGTCAAGCAGCATGACTTAGAGGACAGTTTAAAAATCCATTTTGTCACACAAGCTTTCATTTGAAAGCACTTTTATTTATTTCTTAAGAAAGCTGATGTGTCCATTCTGTCAAAGCAGTTGACTGTCACAGAGGAGGTGGGCGGAAAGAACTTTTACCTAGACCCAGTCTAAAATCTTGGTATTATTTTTTTGCAATTTGTAAAGTTTGAGTTGTGCACTGTGATTATGATTTTAAATGAGGTGTTCCCTTTACCCTTTCTGACAGCATACTTGCTGCCCCTTGTGATTTTATTGAGCAGTCACACATTTGAATTGGTTGTCCTTCAACCCGCAATCCCTGAGCACTACTTATGCAGCAGAGTCTGTCTCGCTCCGTGCCCAGTAACATGCTTAGGGTAGCAAGAAGAACATCTTGTAATGGAAGGAACAAATGACTGAAGGATGATAGTAGATGAAACATTGCAGCTATTAGAGAAATTGTCAATTGTATCTCAGTGAGAGGCTGTGGGGGAATTCAGGAGAGACTTAACCAAACATGTGGTATGGCATTTGTAGGTTGTAGGCAGTCTGAATTATTTCCCTCCTTTCTTCTGTTTTCGTGGTGCTAAGGCTACCATCCTTCATTTCTAGAAATATTTTTGTTGTTTGTTTTGAAAGGTTATAGATAGAAGGTGCTTTTTATCAATAGAAGCATAAGATTTGCTGTCAATATTCATGTTGAGATATTTCAAAACAACCTGGAAGAGTTTTAATTTTCTTAAATTATAACATTTTCCAGAAATTCAGGTACTGTTCATTACATCCCAGTTACTTTTTTATTAAATTGAAAGTCTAAGAAAATTTATCTGATGTTTCTGTACTGAACACAGTGGCAGATATATTTCCTAGTACTGTAAGATATAAAATGTGACAACCAAATGATTAGCAGTATGTGCTGAATAGCTATTTGTGTTGTTGGAAGGAGACACTTAAGCACGTGCTGGGTACTGAAAATGCCCTTGCTCAGTGTTTGTGGTTTTTTTTTTTACTTAGTGTTACGAAGGTGGATTCTAGTTGCTTTTTTCTGCAAGTTACTCTAGCTCTGTTAGCTGTGTGAGTCTGTCTTTGAGCTTTGCTTTTTCTTTGTTGCTTAAAGTAACCTCACTACAGGTTGGGATGCGAACTGGTAAAGCATTTAAAAAGAATGTTGTTTGGTATCTCTTTACAACTTCAGCATAAGAATTTGGTAAGCTTAATTCCTGTAATATATAACTACCCACTGATACAGCACCATAAACAAAATGCAGTGTGTTCATGAAGTTCTCATTAATTACAGAGTTCTTTGTTTATGTAGATTGAATAAAACTGACTGTTATGATTTTTAAGCTGCTATGAACCTGCTTTCATTTAAGTAAAAAAAAAAAGGTGTTCTGTTACAACTTAGATAGGATCAAGGTTTTTATCTTACAAATAGAATGTGGAATTGCATTAGCCTTATGGATTGTGCCAGCAGATGGCAAGAATAAAGATAATTAGTAAATAAAATAGTTGAGAGATTTAAAAAAAAAAAAACAAACCAGGAGATGATATGTGTCTCTAAAATAGTCACATTAAATCTTGCGAAGCCTAAGAATATAAAAAGATGTAGGGGTGCTTAAGTAATTCTTTAGCAGTTTATTAGCTTTCTTCAAACAGTTCTTACCTTTCAGAATAATTGGTCTTCTCAGTGAAGGTTTTTAAGTGTAAAATCAGGTAATAAGCATGTGTATGTCAAGAACCCGAAGCAGTGGTTCAGAAACTAGATGATACGGGCACAAAGTGATACAAAATTTGTCATAATAGGCTGTAGGGTTTTCACTTTTAGCTGCTGCAAGACAAATAATTAATCCTACATTAGGATGTAGAAACAACCGTTCTGGGTCCAGTTAAAACTTTATCTATGGTAGTGATGAACAGTAGGACTTAGGACAGGTAGGAACAGTGCCACTGGCAGATGTTTAGAGAAAGAGTTCAAGAACGTCACAAATATACTTTGATATTTCCCAGAGTATTTCCCTAGGCCTTTAATGAGGGCCCAGGAAATCTTAATGCAAGTTTAGTGACTCAGTTTGGACCGGGAGATTCTTGAGGGGTTTGTCCCAGTACAAGCATGTTGTGGGGTGGATGGAAGCATCATCTTTGTTTCCTCCCATACAAGAACTAGCGACCATCCAATGATACCAGCAAGCAAATAAACAGTGAACAGTGGTCACCTAATTGGCTTTGTTATGCTGCTTATAAACGGCTGTCATACCATTTCTCTACACGAAAGTCCATTTGTCTGGCTCTGTAGAAGTTATTTGATACAGTTAATTGCTCTTCTGTGTTCTTCCTTCAAGTTCTGTTACATCATTTTTGAGAGAGAGTGGACTGGGAGCTAGAATTGCAAAAAGCATTTAATATGCAGGAACTTTACGGATTTATGCAGTTGCATAATGATAGTTTGGAGGTTTTTTCTTCTGAATAATTTCTAACATTCACTCAGTATGTCTTTTGACTGCTAGCAAAATGACAGCTCAGTGTTTAGTAGAGTTATCCATTATGGTATGAACACCTCATTTCCATACAGTAGTGGTCAGTTCAGACTTTAGGATTATTGTTTTTCCTGTGTCTCTTCCATTTTGTCTGCATTGACTTTTATCTACCATGTCTTTTCCTGTCAGTTGGTGTCACAAGGTTCTTTCTACACTTCACAAATAGTCCTCGAGTTTAGTACCCTAAAAAATCAAATATCATAAGCAGACACTTTGTCAAAATACATTTATACCTTCCTTTGGGCAATTTATGAAGCTTGTTGAACTGAGGAACGTGGAGCAGAGTGTGCTGCAGAGCTCCAAAAATTATTTGCCTCTACTGTGAAAACTACCTGCTCCCTTTTTCCTTCTACTTCCTTTTTTGAAGTCACTTGTGTGAAGAGCCTTTTCCCTAGTTCATGGCTCCTTGATTTCTTTAACAGCTTTTTGAAAAGGAATTTTGTGCAGCACCTTTCAGAAAATTGGGTAGACTGTGCCAGGCAGATCTCATGTGCTCACCTACTTCAAAGGACTCGATCTGCATGAGAACTAAGGTCTACAAGACATGAATTCCCCTAATAAGAGCTGTGTTGGTTCTTCCTCAGTAGATAATTTCTCATGCATAGTGCCATAGCCGGTGCGGGCATGAGGCAGCTGGTGTGCAACTCCTCTGACTTCCCATAGAGCCCTTCTTGAAAAATGTCACCTGCCCTACCTTCTGATTCTGAAATGCTGCAGTGGTTTTGAAGTGAGAGATTACACTCCACAATTAGCATCTTGATTATTTCAGCTTTAAATTCCAGAAGAGCACTTGGGTGATCTGTTACTGTTGATTTTGTCAGGTTTTTTTTTCTGGGACATCTACCAACACATCCATTAGAGAAGGGCTCCAATATAGGAAATTCCTCATGCTCCTTCACCACAAACTCGTTTAAAGACTTCACAAGGTTTTATACTGTAGCCTTATCTTCTCTGAATGTTCCTTTTATGTCTTTATTTTCCACAGAGACTCCTTGGAAGTTTTCCCACTCTAATATCTTCCAAAAAATGATTTATTATTATTTTTTATGTTGCTTGCAAGTTATTTCTTAAACCCACTTTTTGTCATGTTAATATTTAATCTGCCAAAGTTCATGATCCTTTCTGTTTTTCATGGTGGGATACTTCTCAGCTTTTTAGAGGATGATTTCTATCTATCTTGTTTGTTTGTTGTGCTTTGTGGTTTGTTGGGGGGGTTTTGTTGTTTTTTTTTGTTTTTGTACTCCCCTGCTTAGCTATGCTGCAGTTTTCACTTCCATTTTGCTCCTGTGCTTGTTGAAGTGTTATGCCTTTTATTTGTTGCAGCTTGTTTTAAGAGCCTTCACATTGCTTTTAAAGATGTTTCTTTTTTGTTTTCCTGTTAATATTCCTCTCATGTATTTTCTCACTTTTGCATAGCTCCCTTTATAAATTAAACATATACATTATATATGTACAATATCTACTATAGTGCTGATGAGGATAATATAATTATTATACAAAACAAGGATTCTTCAGCAATTTATTTGTTTTGCTGATTCTGGAAAGTGTTACCACCAAATCTGAAAATTGGGGAGTCAATTGGATTCTTAGTTCATAAGCTTACAAATAATAAAGTTTAGTTGGCATGAAAATACAGGAGGACTTTTTCAAAGTTTGTGTTTAATACCAGTTAATACTGTCTAGTATTGAAGGTCAGTGAAATTGCCAAGTGGATTGATTTGCCAGGATCAAATAACAAAACAGGAAAGCTACAGAATGATTCTGCCATTTTACAGTGGTTTTGCTCTTGCTTCTGCCCAGCAAAACATCTGCAGATTCAGAAAGGATTCAGTCTCTATAAGAGGAGCAGAGAAAATGGACTTAAAATTATGTTTATACCCACTGCTGAGGATGACTAAACTTTGGATCTACTTTTCCTGTGGTTAAAAGCATAGGAGACTTCAAAACTCCTCAGGGATTACAGTTCACAGTGTGAAAAAGTATCTTAAATTTTAAGATACTGGCTACAAAATTCTCCTTTCTTTGTAGCACCACTGGTTTTTAAAAATGAATCCTGATACCAATTATCGTACCACTTGAGCTTTCTACCAGTCCGTCCTTGCACTGAAAGAAGCCCGAAAGTGGAAAAATAGTTCTATCGAATGTAAAATTTGACTCATTGGCTTATATCTGAGTCCTGTCAAAAGTTGGCATAGGCCCTATTTGTAATAATTTGTAATTGGTTTTGTTGGTGTGTTTTGTTTGTTTGGATTTTAGTCCATTTAGTCCATTTTAGTCTCCTTGTTTGTGGGTGAGGAGAGCAAAGATATGGTCCTGTTGCTGTTGAAATGTTGGCAGGCAAAAAAACTAATTCCCTCAGAAAAAAAGATTTAAATAGTGGTTCGTAAAGACATACACTGCAGAGTAGTCTGTGGTGTCTCAAGCAGAGAGGACGAGGAAGAGGATCAAGACTATCATCGGTAATTTTATGGTAAAGAGCTGCTGTTAAGGCTTCTGAGAGATGTGTTATTAGTGGCTTTAGCAAACCTTTGTTACAAATGTGTAAAAATAAATTGGATGTTAGAACTGGTAACTAAGAGAAAATGAATAATTGAAGTGGTTCAAATGCTTGTTCTAAAATTCTGAAGATCTAATTTTATATTTAGTATTGGGAGGCTTAGCCATTAGAGAGATGCTTAGCGTTGATTTTGGTAAAACATATTTTAATTAGATTCATAACCAATGCATTCATGATCTCACCATATCCTTACAGTCTTCTTTAGAAGGTAGACTTAAGTATTAATACTTTACCGAAACTAAATAATTAATCACTTTTTTGTGTGGCTACCAATTTAACAGGTTACGTAGTTTCTTTTTAGTTGAATATATATATCAGCAGTCTACACGTCTGGCCTGATATGAAAAATGTTGAGGTCTTTTTCACTTTATCTCATACACAGTGCTAAAGAAGGCTGAGTCACCTGATCGGCTCAGTTACATGAGAGGTGACTGACCGAGGTGATGCATATCAGTGAAGTTTATCCTAAATTCAGTAGGTTTTGGAACTTGCACTCAAATGTTGTGTGCAGGGGAGAACTTTGGGATTGGGGTTTTTTTTAGGTAACTATAAGATTGAAATGTTTATTAGACTGACAAGCAAATGTCTCTTAGGAATACCAAAGATTATTAACAAACTGATTTCTTTTTGTGAATATTTTAAGTATTTTCAGTAAATACTGATAAAGATGTGTATTCTTTCAGCAAGCAGTATGGGCTCAGCGCATCTGATGAACTTGTACAAATGCTTCTTGGAAATAGTTTGGTTCCTTAACGCTCTTCAGTATGTCACTAAGTTACATTGAGTTAATTGCTATTTTTTTTGCTTAGTATTTATTGTGACTAGATTTAAACAAAAATAACTTAATGCCCCCCCCATGCATCCTGTCTGTGTTGCCTGTCCCCCCCCCCCCCCCCCCCCCAAAAAAAAACCAACCTCCCAACAACCCCAAAACCAAAAAACAAAAGAGAGAACCAACAATCCAAAACACACATGCCCCGCCTCACCCAGGTAAACTGATCATTTGAGCTGCAGTGCTTTTTCTTTGGTAAACAACGGAAAGATAACAGGATGGATGTCTCTATGTCATGCAGAACTTGGATCCTGTTTAAATCGTGTTTGCACAGCGTGCCAAAGAGATGAGAACAAATTGGTAAATCCATTTCTAGAAATGGATACCAACTAAACTGCAACCAGTAATTCAACAATCTCAACTGTTTCAGGTCTCCTAAAAGTAACAACAGAAGTAAAGAACAATCTATCCTTACTCTGATTTCAGATGTTTCTACTAGTCGTAGTCACTGCTGACGTTGGTTGAAATACTGAGAAAGAAATATTATTATGGTCTGAAAAATACAATAGAAATGGTTATTTTTCTGCAAAATTTTTTTCCAGTGAAGGAAGTGGGGTACAAACAGCAGGCAAGAACAGTTGTCTGCTATCAGTGATGTCTGGAAGTTGTTTTCTTTCTCTCTTCCACTTTATTTTCCCATGTTTCTACAGTATTTGAGATAATGTTAATATCTGCAGGTTTTTTTCATATAAACTTGTTTCTAATCCTAATCTGAATTGAAAATTTTAGGGTTTAAATTTTAAGAGAAATTATGGATAATGTTGAGGTTCTTGTTATACTACTGGGGTTTATTACAGAATAAACTGAATCCTAAAGAACAGGGGAAGCATGGTGTTAGAACTGAATTCTTGTTAATATTATCAAGAAACTAGGTAGACCAGCCAGATTCTTTCCTTCCGTGTCCTAAAACAGTAAGTATTGGGTGAATGTACCGTATCGTGAGCCTGTGGGATTCTTGAGACACACAGAGGTTGAGAGCTTTAAAAGAGATTGAGATGATACTACAAAATACATGAAGTGCAGTGTTGGTCCTTCTGGCTTATTTTGGTCAAATAAAAACAGAGCTTCTCTAAATTCCTCCAAGTGGAGCTGGAACAGCGTGTGCAACTGTTGTCTGTTATCAAATCAGCATGTCTTCTTTTTTCAACACTGAGGAGCTTTCACTGCTGCTGAAGGTTAGAAGGCTGGGCCAAATCTGTTGAGCCTTTTTGCTGATTACTAGGGTAAGAGGATACAGAAATTTTATTCTAATATTTTAAACATTATAAGCAGCATTATACTTAAATTCTAAATGGATACATTGTTGCTGTGGCTAGAAAAAATACCAGCCTCAGTATGGCATCCAAATAGTATGTTATATTCTGGCATATTTTCAAAACAGCGAGCCCTGCATCCTTTCCTTCCATGTCTAATTAGTGGCATCCCTGCTGCAGTCTGGCCACTGAAGTGTCTAATCCGGTTCACTTGCAGTTGTTGATCATTGTTTGTCTGGTACTGCATTGTGTAATCTGACTGTCACAACTTGTGAGTTGTGACTTAGAGTAATTGCTTAGGATACTGCCCCATGTCTTTTTTCCTAAAATCCTGGTTCTTCTCCCTCCACTGAGCTGTAAGGCTACTAATGATATTCCCATCGACTGCTCATCTGAAAAAAAAAAAAAAAAAAGCCTGCAACATGTCAGCACTGACACCAGTGCACAGAGCAGAGCACAGAATAGAAACACTCGGCTGGTGTTTGCTTTCTGTGACTGATATTAGAGCAAACGGGAGTCTTCAAGCGAGGTACTGGCAGGCTGTCCTTCCACAGGATGTATCAGCCAGCTGCTGGGCATAGTGCTAACCTTGCAGCATGATTAAATGTCACACCTCCTCCTTTCACCAGCTGAGACTAAAACAATATTTTGGTATCTGCTTAATGCTCACTGCCTCAAATGCTCAAATACATTCTCTCTAAATCATTCTTTCTCCTTTTTGAAACATCTGGTATTTTTTATGACCAGTACACACAAAATGAGCTCATAGCATGTGCTCCTGCAGGAGCTGCTGTAGGGGAATAGAATGCCAGAGGTGGCCAGTTTGGCAGGTGTCAAGGAAGTAGAGGAAAAGTTGGTCATCAGCCCCTCAGGGTAGGTGTCAATAAGAGGTATTTGTGTCAGTCATGTCGCTTCATTTGAATACTGTTAGTATTTGTTTTCGCTATTTCCCTCATAAAAGTAATTGGAGTTTTATCTGGGACTAAATCACCCTGAAGATCTTTTGTGTTTTGAGTGACTGGATTCAGAGGTCAGACTTTTTTTTCCCTCCTTTAAAATCTTGGATTCTCTTTTCCCCTCCTAAGGATATTTCTTAAATTCTAGAAGCACACTGAAAAGGAAATGTTCTTGCTTCTAATAGTACGAAAGGTACATATATGATTATTATAGTAGTGGTGAAGAATGAAGAGTGAGAAGGGAAGTATAGTACTCTGGTGCCTTTGCAAGTCTTAGAGTAGATGTGATCTGTGTAGTTTTTCTCAAGAGTCTCTTCTTGTTCCTGCATCCTAATTCTCATAAAAAATCTAACTTGGTTTTTTTATAAATTACGAGGTTGTCTAACTCTTTGGCAATGTAAACCGTATTAAGGTTCAGTTTTTCTTGGGAGTGTAGTGGGTTACCTGATACATTTCTTGTAAGAAATCAAACCTCCAAATTTTAGGTATTTAAGAACTCATGTCTAACATGAGATGAGCATAAAAGAGATGGAAGCTATTGAAGGTACTGACGTTTTCCCAGTGCACCATGATTACAAGAACATTTGTTTGGAGTTGTGATGTGCTGATCAACTGTGGAAATTCTGTGTTCAGTGGCTCTTGACACTTCTCATTTCTCCCATGTGGAGGAGTGATGGAGTGGCTGAAAATAGAACTGCGGTTTAAAGTACAGATGGACAATGATTCAAAATCTTGGGGGGAAAAAAACAGTAATGCTGCCTGGAGTTAGGCATATCTGCCTGTTTTTAAATATTGTGACTTTTATTTGTAGGTCTGTATTTTTCCTATCTATTCAATGAGAGGAAAATGCACGATACTATGGCTAACATGTAACTGTGCAGGAGCAAATAGACTGGATGAATGTTAAACTAAGATGGGTCCAGCACTAGAAAGTTCAAGTGGGTGCAAGAACAGTTTTTAAAATCTAGTAATTTCGCACTGCCAGTAAATCACAAGTACGTATTGCATGCCCAGTTAAGCCTAGCTGATTGTAACTGAAGTTCAGTTATGTTCTCAGAGTTTGAAAAAGCAAGCATACTCTTTCTTTTAAATCTGGTATGTTTAAGAGCAATCTGATTAGCTTCAAAGGTTGAGCTGCGGATTTCTGATGTCTGGAGCTCTGAGAAGTATATGCCATCTGGCTTGGCATATTGGTTGGCTATAGACAGGCCACACTTCAATTATAATATGATAAATTGAGAATGTTGTTGTGGAAGGACCATTTGTTGTCCATAATAAATCAGTTCTTGATTTATGCTGATGCACCTGTTACGTGTTAGGTTGTTGTCAAAAGTAGCTTCAGGAACACATGCCACCCATACTCAAGTCTACATACCCGTTTTTCCTGAGTATTGTATGTGTGCGACTCGGGTAAAAAATAAAATCTGGTTTGGGTTTTTATGCCTTTTCTATCTGCACAATAGGTGTCACAAGAAGGAGAGAACTGATCAGCAGGGAGCAGGCTTCTAACCTTCATGTGCATCATCTTGGCTGATGGTGGGCAGGAGTGGGTTGCTGTTGCATCTAGCATGTGTTCAGGGGGTGCCTACCTTAGCGGTAAGAGGCATCTGCCTCTTATCTGTACAGCCAGATGATTGAGTGATAAATTATCTGAAAGGAGTCACAAATCAAATGTACTTACAGGCACTAGTGTTGCTTTGCATTAAAACAAGGTTCATCAGTAAATCAATGTGAAGAAAACAAATCTTAATCCAAACTGTTTCAACAAAGATATTTGCTGTAGCTAATGTTTTACACGTGCAGCTTCAGTGTTACGTACAAGATCAGATCTTCAAGCTCTCTAGAGCATGAGTAGCATTTAGCAGAATTAAATATGAACATTACAGAATCTGTAGTTCTACAGGCTGCTGTCAGTCCTCTGGAACAAGAATGATCCTGATTGAACAGGTATGAAATTGCATTAAATTCCAAGTTGAGCATGATGTACTGAAGTACTTTGCAGGATGAGGGACAAAATGCTTGGTGCTGTAGTGAGTTGGCCTATATATGATTTAGTGTCATGGCTGGTTGCTTGAAAAGCTGCTCGGGTAGATTTGGGGGCTTCATTTTTCCGTTAGTTGGTGAAAATCCTTAAAACATGAACAAAATGTGTTGTGAAATGGAAAAAAAAAAAAGAACTCTGAGAATAATTTTAGATTTATTTAATTTGAAGTCCTGGAAAAGAAGGATAATTTAGGTATCTGCTTTAGGTAGTTCTAACCCTAAATCACAACATTCCTTAGTAAATTTGATTATAATGGTCCATCTTCATATATAGCTTGTTTTATTTAGAAATTATAAACTCTTAATCCAAAAGGAATTCATATAAATAAAAAAAATTCATCTGATTAAATAGTTACCTTTTTTCTAAAATGTCATTCAAAGTTAACATCAAACACAACTTTGAAATAAATATTTTTCATATTTTAAAATGATATTTTCCATTATAATAATGTTCTGGGTAAATACAAGATGTAGAATGAAAAAGACAAAGTTTTGGTTCTTTTGTTTTCAGAGGAAAATGACCAGAAAGTAACAGTATAGGACAATTACAGCATGAGTCTCTTTTAAACACTATAAATTTTTCACTTGACTTATTGAGACAGTAATACTATATCAAACGAATATATTGGTTAAAAGATTAATTATATAGAGCACACAGGTAGTTTTCGGAGCTCTCTCCAGAGATTTTTGCCTTCTTGATGAACAAGAACTGTGTGTTAAGGCTGGGCCAGGTATGCCAGATCAGGTCTTCAGAAAATCAGAACAAGTGATTGTAAAACAGGTGCAGTGTTGTCAATGAGAAAACACCATGGACGAAATTGTATCTTTTTCAGTGATTGTATTATGTCATCATAGGAACAGGCCAAAATGTTATCTGATTTCCTTTGGCACAGCAAATTGCTTTATTGATTATGTGGGGCACTGTGGGGTCTAAAATGCCGTGCCTTTGAATCCCTTCGGAATTGAGCAGAGGAAGGCACAGTATTCATATGGAAGCTATTCTTTCCTTGTGCTGGCTGCCTTTCAACTGTATAAATTCCTTAGGAAAGAAAGATGTCGCTGGTTTATGTACTGGCCACACATATGAAGGGAGTGGTAGTTGTGCTGTGTTCATTCCCACAACCATGGAACAGTTTAGCCCAGAGCATTTCCAGTATCTTCAGGGGTCTCCAATACTCTTTCAGTGTTTTTTTTGTCAAAATCTCCTCTGGCTAGATAGCTTATTTCATCTTTTGGCAGTATTTGCCCAAAGCATCTTTAGGTTTTTGTTGCATCTGTTCAGTGTTTTATCCATGGGATACCATTTATTGATTAGCTCCATTAGGCATGAGGTGAATACTATTTCTGAACCTATCATGGTTTAATTTTTGTAAATATTTTTTCTATTTCTGTCGTCCCGTCCCGTCCCCCCCCCCCAAGCATAAAAGGCTTGATATCGTGTCTCCTTCAAGTATTTTCAGGGACTGCCAGATGGCCTGCTAACCCTGCTGTGTCCACAGTCAGTCACTATACTTACTGAGCCAAAATCCCCATCAGGTATCTCTCGGAATTCTGGCAGTCAATGTTTCGGGTGTTTTGCTTTTCTGGATTGTACAAAAGTGTTTCACAAGATCCTGATGCAGCTGATGTGTATGAAAGTCCCTCTGGGCTCTAAAGCTCATTTTGGAAAGTACGGTAATCTGGATCTCAAGGATTTGTGCAAGTTCATTTAAAAAATTATTTGCATTCCTATTGTTCTAGTCAGTAAAATATGGCCCAATATGTTTATGTTGCCTGTTAACTTCTTGAGATGGGCCTTACTTTCTTGTCTAATCCTGTGTGATGGATTACCAGATTCATTAGAAAGCAGCATATTAAATGTGATCAACTGGTCATCCTTCCTAGGCTTTTTCCTTCATGATTTACAGTGATGTTCACCTTAAAAACTGCTGTTTACTGTCAGTTATTGTGGGTTGTGTTTTTTTTTAAATATAGGAGCTGACTGTACAGGCACTTTTGAGTTTTACTGATGTTTTCTATGATTTCAAACAGTCCAGCTGCAGCCATTAAGCCCTGTGAGCTGTCTTCCCTTCGTTTTCCAGTACAGAAAGTAAAATAAACACAGTTGTCTTGAAATCAGTAGGATTACATGAAACTTTAAGGTTATGCTTAAGGCTTTGCTGTTCAACTGTGATAGCACATTCTTCTAATTCCTTCAAATTTTTTCCCCCCTTCCCCAACTTTCACACTTATGAAGCTGTAAGTAAAGAATGACTCTTCATATCTTTTAACTGGTTTTCCTGGCAATGTTTTCTTTTAATATTAAAGGAGAAAGGTTTGCTGATGTGCATATGGTAAGTGGATCATAAACAACACTTCACTCAGGCTTTTCATGGTTAAAATATTCTGTTTGTATGTTTCTGACACCTGGAATGTGATAGATACCTGCCACATAAAGTGTCAGGTTTTGAGATACAGGATTTTACTTTTTGGAAGTGTCAGATGCCTTCTATAACTTTTTTCATCCATTTTTACGTGGACAGACAAATGATTCATAGTGAATATATGTTTGACTTGCATACAAAATATATTCTTTGGCTGTTTAAATTGAGCACAGATATTCTGGAGTTCCTTTGCCCCATCTTAATAAAATTCCACATTGCAAATTTGAGCAAGGCACGTTCTTCAGTTACCACTGGAGGAATATACGTATTAAGTCAGTGCTTAAAGTTCATCTCCTTAATTTTGAAAAAGTGACACCTCTGCAGAAGTGATTCGTAGTTGTGTGTAGTTTACCACTGTTCTTTATGTGGTAAGATCTTTTTTTTAGAAGTGTGCATCTATCATGGGGTCTATTTTCAGTCTCTATCAGACCACTCTCTCTGATTTTTAGTTCTGATTTTTTATTATTCCATAAAGACTTGCTGTTTGTCAGATGGAAAATCTGCTGCTGCTGTTGTAGATGAATGGAAAGCTGTACAAGTAGCCTACCATTTTAATTAGAGTAGACAAACTTCATCCTGCAATACATTTAGCTTACTAAAGATGCCTGGATTTCTCCAGTTCTTATTCATTTTGCATTGCTTCATCTTAGTAATTTTGCCTTTAACCTTGTGCGTATATGGTCTGTAATAGTTTTGTCTTTAATATAATAGAAGTAGAGCTATATAAACATATAATTAACAGGAATTACAAAGCTTGCAAAACTAAATTTAGTATTTCAAATAAAGCTAGAAGAGATCTGGTGTTAATTCATATCTGCCGTTAATTCAAATGAAAGGTGGAAGCCCCACCCCACCAAATCTATAATGTAGTAATGCTAGTGGTGGGGTGAGATGAAGTCTTGTGAAGAAACCTGTAGCAGTAGTTAAAGTTCACGTTAGAAACTTCAATAACTGGCTCAAGGAACAGTAACCTTGGTGTAGACTTGCATATTATTTTTTTTTTAACAAGACCCTGAGTTTGGAGCTGTTCCTGGTTTGTCTTCTGTGTTGTTCTGTGTAGAATTGGTTTTGCAGCAGTGTGCCAGTAGTCTGGAAATGTATTTTAACAGAGTTCCAGAAGGTCCGATCTAAATTTGGAATAACCCAACTTTCAAAATCATGAACAATCCCTTGGTAGGTGTTTCCTTATCTTGCGAAGGGCAGGGAAAAGGGGACTGGGGGTGGGAGAGGAGGGGGAGAGAGAGATCACAACTATGTAGAGCAGAGGGTGGTACTGTCAGGGCTTGAAAGAACCAAAGGAGAACAGCTGCTATTTAAAGGAACAATTACATCCTGAGCCAAGTCCTTTTTATGCTGCTGTTATCTTAGACACCTTGATTTTGCTTTATTTGCTTATATTTTATTACTTTTTTGTTTTAAATTTTGTTTCAGGCTCATCACAAATGTGGCAAAATCTGAGTTAGACTTGAAGGGAAAGGAAGGTTAGGAAAGGGAAAAAACCACTGAAATTTAGGGTTTTTCCGTGCATGTTTAAAAAAGGAAAAAGTTAAAATTTATTTAATAATGTCTGGATTTTACGTTGTTTAACTGTGGAATTCAAGTATATGCTTTAAATGAAAACTTGACATGAAATTTCATATATTAGCTTTTCATGTTGTTGTTTTCAGTCCAGCTCTATTATTACATGCTTAGGAGTGGAAAAGTGAAAATGTAATGCATATCTCAAGTGTATGGATAACAAAAAAGGTACAGATAACCTAATGAGGGCTCTTGAGCTGGGCTTATTGGCATATTAGGAGCAGAGTTCTGTACTTGGTATAGTTTGCTACTATACCTTATACCTCCCATCTCTAAATAGTACATCACTAGTAAAACTAGCGACAAACTTTTTGTTAGAACTTAACTTGTTTTCACAAATACTCCTTTTTAGAACAGAATATTGCAATTTTTTTAATATGGAGCTAAGTTTGGTATAAGCTGTCGATCCATTTATGTGCTTTCAAAGCAAGTTAAATGGTGTTTTGTGTGCAGCTGTGCATATAAATAAATGTCTTCCTGTAATATGTTTGCGATCAGATTTCTTTATCTTAGTCAGAATAGGAGAATTTGCAGGTTGTATTTTATAGTTCATTTTGTGATGAGGTTTTCACAGTTACAGTGCAGTCAGAAGTCAAAGTGGACCTTAGGAGGGAGATGCTAGAAGTGAATAGATGATAGCTATGTGTACCTATTGTAAACAGGCCTGAAACTTTGATAGATGTATTAATGTAAGTGTGGAGGAAGTTATAGAAGCTAGGTAGTTCTAGAAACTAGAGAAAATAAAATTGAAGTTTGTGGACAGCTAGCGTGATAATTACTTCCTCTTCATAATGGAACATATATTCCAGTTCTGTACAATGAGAAAAGTTGCAGTTACCCACCGTTTTCTTTATTCTGTTGGAATGTGGGGAGCCTTGATGAGATCCAAAAGATGATGCTGGGGGACTTGCATAAAGGTGTTACAGGATTTGTAGAATATTCACATGCAACAGCTCAGCACTATACAGCAATAACAAGGCTAGCGCTGAACCAAGCTAGCTCCAAATCAATAAACTATGCTGGGGTTATAATGCCCTACCTCTTGGCAAAGAGCCTTCCCAAGCTAATTAGAGAATCTGCATCTCTCAGAAATAATGAGAATTGACCCATTTGGTAAATTCACAGTGGAATATGATTACATGAAAATAGTCACCAGCAATCCTGGATTGACAGGAGTTAAGACTAGGTACTGATTTTTTGGGTTTTGGTGGGGTTTTTTAATCTTTTTCTATTGCTGGACAGGCTCTCAAATTCTTTATTGGATTTCTACAGTACAACTTGCACAGTCTTGTAATTTGCATCTTCAAGCATGTCTCGCAACCCAGTTGCATCTATTGGACCAGATCTGAGTCCTAAGAACTATGTAAGAAGCTTTTGAGGAATAAAATGGGAATGAACTATGATTTAGTTTAATCTCTGGTTAGATTGTAGTGGTTCCTATCTTATTTTTGTCAACAGTTGTGTGAATTGTAGGGCAAGAATATGTGTATTGCATACCACTGGAATTGCATTTGCTTTTCATTTTCTCAATGTATTCTATGCTTGAGTTGCATAGCAATAACTGGTCATGTGCTGAGAGGATTGTATTACCCTTAGCGGTGCAATTTTGTAAGAATATATTGTTAGATTGATTGCATATCAAATACATTAATTTCACCAAATGCAACATCTTTTTCCTAGAAATGAAGACTGAGGATGATACTTAAAATAGGGTGAGCTCCCATCTAGAATGGAGGGAGTGAAAAGGATCAGTGGAGTTATATTGGATAATGAACATTTGATTACTGCTGGGGCAAAAATGACATAAAAAATGTCTGTGTCCTGCAGTGAGATTCCTAGAGTTCTGAATTTAACTCCTGAAAATGAATAACGAGACGTGATTGTACCGCTGGGTTTATGTAGTGACTTCTAGGCGCTTTGCTTTATGGAGCAAAACATAATGAGAAATGATGTCTTGAAACTGAACCCTGGCTAGTCCAAACCCGAAATCGAATACACTTCACTATTAATGGTGGTGAGTACCAGTTGGAACCAAGCAGTTGTGGAAAAAGTCACGGACCTAACAGTTGCAATTTGGCTCCTATTTAGGTACTTGTGAAAGTTGAAGTGGTTTTCCATAGTGAGAGGAGTCTTAGGATATCATTACTTGTATAGTGTGCTTGGAAGCTTAATGGATTGTATCTGCCCAGCTTATTTAATTATAAAAGGATGCCAACATTGTTCTTTAATTTCTTGTCACGCATCCTATCCAGCAGCTCAAGAGATAAAAGCAACTCAGGGACTTGAGGGGTAAAGTTATACAGCAGTGATAGAACCTCGTTTCCTTCATTGATCTCCAGTTTTTGCCTGTCTGAAAGCAGTTGTTATAGGGGCTGCTAGGAGTCCAGAGAATGAGGTGTTCTGTTCTTCCTGTGCTATAATGAAGATATATGCAGCTATGTGTGAATTAAGATGGAAGAAGAAAAATAATAAACTGTGGAGAAATAGAAATCCCTATATTATCGGGGAAACGTGGGGTCATATTGTGGATCACAGCTAATATGTGGTAATAATGGCCATGGTATGCTTAACATTTTGGAACCTATTGTATTTCCCATTTGGATTAAATTAAATACATATATCATTCTAACAAACCTCTCCCAGTAGATTGTGAACTTCGGAAGCCAGGAAGGGAATTAATGGCAAAGTATTTTATATTGGTGTTCCTCTGTCTAGTGATTCAATTATTTTCCCATGAAGAATTTACGATTTTTACACAACAGATGTTGGTCAGCTTGTGAATAGACATTGCTGAAGGTGGAGTGAAAAATGACCTTCAAATACAATAAACTCAACAGCTATTATTTATCTTCTTGTCTAAGAGGCAGGCCTAATAACCCATTTCAAAATAAGAGAATAAGAGAACTAGGACACAGTTGAATTGCAGTGCCAAAACCCTACGACTGAGAGCTTATCTCAAATGCAACTGGAGTCCAAGATGCCAAATCATGGCAGTTCATCAGCAAGACTTGTGACTGAGGGAAACAATAGTGAAGGATAGCTGTCTTTAAAACAGATACTGAATATAGGTAGGCAGTTGTGAAAATCGATCCCTTCTTGATTTTTTCAATATGAAGTTAACTGCTATAAAATTATCTACTCGAACAGCTTAGGAAAAGGGCCCACAGAAGGGTCTTGTTTAAATAATTGCAAGTTAAACCAGTTATGACATATAAAGAGGATTTCTGTGTCAAGTAATACATTTCTGAGAAGACACCAGCTAAGTAACAGTGTATTCACAGGTGATCACCACTTTTCTGTTTATAGACATTTGTGAGGAAAAAAAAAAATTTTCTAGTAATTAAATGCAAAGTGTTTTGTGGTGTGTGGTTCATTTTTTTAATTTTTTTTTAAGGAGGGCTTTAACTTCTGTTTCAGAAACCTGTACTTGCTGTTTCATGTCTACATAATATTTAAGCAGTTTTGGGTTCACTTACACACATTGTTTTGGGAGAGGCTGGGAGGGGACCTTTTTTGTTTTTACATGCTAAAAATCTGCTGAAGCTTCATAAGAAATTGTACAGTAGTGATGCAGGCTTCACATCTGCTAAATGCATATAAAGCAGAGAGACAAAATAAGTATACTGTGGAAATCATTATTGAAATTAATCTTTAAATACTTTAATATATGTCTTGTACAGATTTCACGCGTCTAATTCCGAAGCTTTGCATGCACAACCCTAACTTCACATGGTTTAGATGAACTGGGTATAAGGATTGGTACTTGCTGAAGAGATACACATCTGCCCTATTTAGAGGGGGCAAGCAGTGGAAAATTACCTTGTTTCTATTTAGAAAACACATTTATAGAGTGAGTATTACATTTAAACAGCATTAGCAAGCTTTCTGTCACGTACTCGGGCAAAGATGATGTTAATCAAGCATTGCTGGTGATATGTACTGTGTAATAGATGCGGGCAAGTATTACAAGAGTAGTAGCTGGACAATGATTTTTTTGTTTAAAAGTTTTCACATACTGCCTTTTAGTAAGTATTAAAAACAGTTTCCAAAATGAATTCAACCATGCAAACTGTGGGGAAAGGTAGCTTAGAAACAGCAATTTTGTTTCTCTCTAGGATGTGCAGTGATTCTGTAGCACGGTTGGTAAGGTCAAGACTCCAGGACTAATTCAGGCTACATAACTTGGACAGCAACCCCTGCTGTCACCCTGGGAATGGAAAAAATAGTTCCCGTTGATACTAGGTCTGCCACCCACTGAGGAACGGGGCCAAGTGCCACCTGGGTGCCAGTGTTAAATGAGAGTTCTCTGGACTTGGTAGAATTCAGGCCATAGCCCCAGATGTGTTGAAGAAGCAAAGATGGGGCAAGCACCTGGTTGATATTAATTGAATAGGCTGAGGCAGGGAGTGAAACAATAACCATGTAATAAGAAAAGTACCAGAGGATAGCGTAGGGAGAAATCCTCCCATGTCTGCATGTTTTCCTCTGTTTAAACCTTAAGTTGCTTGAATTTCAGACCTATCCTCTTGCTTTACTCTTGCCAGATGTTTTACAGTTTAATGGAATTATAAGCAGGCAATGGAAATAGTATCCTTACTGAAAAGCAAAGCCACAAACACCTTTGGGTGTTTGGGTGTTAACACATAGTGGAAGTTTATAAACTGACAGAGTTTGCTATACTTGTGAGAACTTCTGTAAATATTTACTTGTGGGTTTTTTCCTCTGAGGAATTATGTCAAATAATAACCTGTACAATCCTGAGGCTGGAATATGTACAGTAATGTCAAAGATGGGGCTTCAAATGTTCCAGCCTGTTGTGGAGCTGCAAAGGGACAAAGCTGCCTGTGTATTTCTTTAAATTTTTTTTTTCCTGCAGCAGAATTGCTTTCGAACCATTTGTATGGCCACATCTCAGCAGTAGCGTGCTGAGTTCTGGTCTTGTCCTTCACTGATGGACTGGAAAATCCTGTCCTGTACATGTTTAGGTATGACCACTGAGCATTTCACTTTACAGACGTAGTGGTGCTCATCATCCACCTTTCTGTTACGTGTCACTTCATGTTGCAGTGATGTGTAATAACTTCCATAGTGCCAGTCCCTTAATAAAATGCAGATATATTTTTCTAGTCTCAAATTCAAGTTCTCAAACCGTTAGCTACCAGAAGAAATTTTATTGATCATAACTTGACCAGGCTCCTTTTGTTTTTCTAACGCTCTGTGCTGTTGAATTGAGCTCATACTTGCTTTACATCAGTGTAGTCAGATTTGCTTTATTGGAGTTTCTCTAACTTTAATTAAGCATCAGGTAGGTTCAAATTATCAGATGTATTCTTCCAGACCTGCTCCCAGGGAATAGCTTGGTGTTTTCCCACTTTTAAATAGCAAACAGAAGAAGGGACTACAATGATGAATGTAATCTTTTGCAAGAAGAGTGTTGTATTTATTTTGCAAGATAGAGTACTGAAAAAACTTAAACTTACTAAGGAAACTTTATTCAAGTTGATTATGGATGACAAGCTTACTTGGGGCTGTCTTCATAAACTATCAGTTGTTATTATCTACTCTTGTTTCCCTCTACAGCTTACAGCTCACTACTTGTTGACAGGCCTGTGTTGTAATGTATGCCCTGTATGTGATTTAAAAAAAAACAACAAACCACATTTATATACTGCTGATGTTCTTTACTGTTGTGGCTTTCTTGCTGAGCTGTCTTGGTGCACTATGAGAGGGAGTAAGGACAGGGATGCCATTAGATTTTACCCTATAAGTTGGGGGGAGGGGGGCAGAACCCACCCTGTTCCGGGATTAAGTTGTTTTCAAGACATTAGGGTGATAACTTGGTAGTCTGACTTGGATAATTTATTGAGATGGGGACTGTATTTACATCCAGGAACACAGACTCAGATTGTGAGTTATGCACATGGGAATGTAGTATAACAATTCCTTCTCCTCGAAGTGCTGTGTGTTTTGTTTTAAAAGGAAATAATTACTCTGAGTTTAAAAAACAATAGTTTTCAACACATCAGAGAAGTTTAACTCTTCTTGACTTTTTTTTCACTTGGCTGTGAATTTCTTTGTTGCAGCCAAGTGGTCCATTTAACGCCTACCAGTTGAGCCAATTTCTCCTTTCTGCTTCAGAGGGCAACCTCTAGATCTCATCAATGCCACCAGCAGGGATTGCTTTCAAAAAGTCACCTTTCTGTGAGAAATGAGTGTGCTTCTTATGTGAGCCATTAGAGCAGGATAATCTAGAGGCTGAAGTATTCTGTTTAGTAGCAGTGTGTGTCAGTGCATGCATCCTGATTAAGTAGTGCCCCTATGGGCAACATGCAAGTAATGCCATGATGTCTGTAGAGTTCCTTTGAATGTCTCAAAATGTTTAAGGTACTCTGCTAGAGAGAGATTATAGTTCTATTAATTGTGGTACTGAAACGTTTCCATATGCACATATAAAATGGAGTTTGTTAGCTCAATGAAAGCAGTAAAAAATAATTTTACAAGCTCTGATATGCTTCAAGATCAGTGACAATAGCAATAGCAAACAAAATAATACCTAAAAAGTAAAACTATGTTATCCTAAAACTGAGGAAAGAAGGAGAGGCTGAGCTGATGGGTTTAAATTGTTGAAGTTCACTTCTTCTCATTCTTGAATTTACTTCTTTAATGAAAGAATCTTTTCTTTAGGTATTAGGTGTTTCTGAAGTTTCCTGCTGCTATTTTATCTTTGCCTTCTATGTAAATTAGGTTTGAATTCATAACAATAGTCTGTTCTGCAGTTTTAAAATATCCTAGTTATACTCCGTAGATGTGCTGTCTCCACCTATGGTGGTTTTGGCCTGCCTGCTGTCATGGTTTTAGCTGGGGTAGTTGATTTTTCTTCACTGTAGCTAGCATAGTGCTGTGTTTTAGACTTGGTATGTAAATAATGTTGATAACACCCTGGTGTTTTAGTTGTTGCTGGGTAGTGTTTACACTAGTCAAGGACTTTCTAGCTTCCCATGCTCTGCCAGGTGCACAAGAAGCTGGGAGGGGAGGGGATACAACCAGGAGAGCTGATTCGAATTGGCCAAAGGGTATTCCATATCATGAGACGTCATGCCCAGTATATTAACTGGGGGGAAATTGGCTGGGGGAGGCAGCGATCGCGGCTCGGGGACCGGCAGCGTCGGTCGGCGGGTGGTGAGCGGTTGCAGCACTTGTTGTTTATTTTCGGGTTTTTTTTGTTTTTTTTCCCTCTTATTCCAGTGTTTCATCTCTCTCTCGCTCATTATTTTCCTTTTCATTATATTAGTATTATTGCTGTTTTATTCTAATTATTAAACTGTTCTTATCTCAACCCACGAGTTTTCTTACTTTGGCCCTTCCGATTCTCTCCCCCATCCCACAAGGGTGGGGGAGTGAGCGAGCGGCTGTGTGGTGCTTAGTTGCTGACCGGGGCTAAACCACAACAGTCCTTTTTGGCGCCCAACGTGGGGCACGAAGGGTTTCAGATAATAACAGTTGCTGGTCACAACATTGATTCATCTGTTCTCGATATTAGTTAGTCAGGCCTACACCATGCTGATCTTGAAGTACATGTTAAAGGTTGGCATTGGGTTTTGTAGTTTGCTGTGCTCTGCAGTGGTTAGAGATGTTTTGCCTAGGAGATTTGTTATTAAAACACTGGCCTTGAGTTTTATCGGTATTTGGGTCTTGCATGGAAGCCGTTACTGTACTTCGGGTACCACCTCATGGAGACAATTAGCAATTATACCTCCTCTTCTGAGAGGTTCTTTATGGAGGAAATACAGAATGGCACCTTAGCTACCGTCTTCTGTAATGTCTCCTCCTTCATTACAACAACTTTTCAGTATCTTGAACATCCTTGGGTAGTTAAGATACAGCTGTTGATATTCCTATGGCAGATTGTTTCGGTTTTGTCTAAGGTTAATAAGCAATTCAAGAATATCATCCAGAGATCTGCTCCAAGGCTCGATAATTATGGGTGGCAGGGTATGTGGGATAGTATGGGCAAATGCCTGAGACGGTGGGCACCTCCAGTGTTTTGGGACTTCACCCCTGAACAAGTGCAGAATCCTGAAAAATTAGTAGAATATTTGGAGGAAGTATGTTGTCACCCTAGCAATTCCAGAGAGATACAAATCATTGCAGTGTGTTGGGGCCTGGCCCATGCCTACCGAGCCCTGTTCAACAGTATTCAGTACCACCAAGGGAAAACGACAGGCCCTGCGGCTACTCCAAGCCCAACGACAAGCACTGTGGCCACTCAAACCCCCACTGTATAATAAACTGCCAGAAAATGAGAAGCAATATGCCCTGTTCACTGATGGGTCCTGTCGTCTGGTGGGAAAGCATCGGAGATGGAAGGCTGCTGTATGGAGTCCTATACGGCAAGTCGCAGAAACTGCTGAAGGAGAAGGTGAATCAAGTCAGTTTGCAGAAGTAAAGGCCATCCAGCTGGCTTTAGACATTGCTGAACGAGAAAAATGGCCAGTGCTCTATCTTTATACTGACTCATGGATGGTGGCAAATGCCCTGTGGGGGTGGTTACAGCAGTGGAAGCAGAACAACTGGCAGCGCAGAGGCAAACCCATTTGGGCTGCTGCATTGTGGCAAGATATTGCTGCCCGGGTGGAGAACCTGGTTGTGAAGGTACGTCATGTGGATGCTCATGTCCCCAAGAGTCGGGCCACTGAAGAACATCAGAACAACCAACAGGTGGATCAGGCTGCTAAGATTGAAGTGGCTCAAGTAGATCTAGACTGGCAACATAAAGGTGAACTATTTATAGCTCGGTGGGCCCACGACACCCCAGGCCATCAAGGAAGAGATGCAACATACAGATGGGCTCGTGACCGAGGGGTGGACTTGACCATGGACACTATTGCACAGGTCATCCATGAATGTGAAACATGCGCTGCAATCAAGCAAGCCAAGCGGGTAAAACCTCTGTGGTATGGAGGACGATGGCTGAAGTATAAATATGGGGAGGCCTGGCAGATTGATTATATCACACTGCCACAAACCCGCCAAGGCAAACGCCATGTGCTTACAATGGTGGAAGCAACCACCAGATGGCTGGAAACATATCCCGTGCCCCATGCCACCGCCCGGAACACTATCCTGGGCCTTGAAAAACAAGTTTTATGGCGACATGGCACCCCAGAAAGAATTGAGTCAGACAACGGGACTCATTTCCGAAATAACCTCATAGACACCTGGGCCAAAGAGCATGGCATTGAGTGGGTGTATCACATCCCCTATCATGCACCAGCCTCTGGGAAAATTGAACGATACAATGGACTGTTAAAGACTACACTGAGAGCAATGGGGGGTGGGACATTCGAACACTGGGATACACATTTAGCAAAAGCTACCTGGTTAGTCAACACCAGGGGATCTGCCAATCGAGCTGGGCCTGCCCAGTCAGAACTCTTACGTACTGTGGAAGGGGGTAAAGTCCCTGTAGTGCATGTAAAAAATATGCTGGGGAAAACCGTCTGGGTTATTCCTGTCTCAGGCAAAGGCAAACCCATTCGTGGGATTGCTTTTGCTCGAGGACCTGGGTGCACTTGGTGGGTAATGTGGGAGGATGGAGGAGTTCGATGTGTGCCTCAAGGGGATTTGATTTTGGGTGAAAATAGCCAATGAACTGAACGGTATGCTGTTAATTGCTATATGATATTGTATGTCATCACTCCTGTGGTTGCTATATGCCGTATCAATGGTATCATAGTAAGAATTTCCAAAATTAATGAAGAATGAACTTTGATTGAACCAAGCAACGTGTAGCGGTGGTGAAACAAAGACTGACTTCAGCATGCAACAGTCCAACACCACGCAGACCATCTCTCCGGCCTTGAAAGACTATTACAGTAGATGAAGCCCAAAGTTATGGACTGAATGAACTCAATGGACATCTGTGGACCCTCTACAGATGTTCTACAGGGATGGTCCATAGACTACAGGAATGATAAATGATATCTACGTATGTCATCAAAGGATGGGGAGGCGGGTGGTGGTTATTGAGGTCATATTGGATAGTATGAGACCTGAGCATGACGTAAATGGTATGGAATAAGGGGTGGATACTGTCATGGTTTTAGCTGGGGTAGTTGATTTTTCTTCACTGTAGCTAGCATAGTGCTGTGTTTTAGACTTGGTATGTAAATAATGTTGATAACACCCTGGTGTTTTAGTTGTTGCTGGGTAGTGTTTACACTAGTCAAGGACTTTCCAGCTTCCCATGCTCTGCCAGGTGCACAAGAAGCCGGGAGGGGAGGGGATACAACCAGGAGAGCTGATTCGAATTGGCCAAAGGGTATTCCATATCATGAGACGTCATGCCCAGTATATTAACTGGGGGGAAATTGGCTGGGGGAGGCAGCGATCGCGGCTCGGGGACCGGCAGCGTCGGTCGGCGGGTGGTGAGCGGTTGCAGCACTTGTTGTTTAGTTTTCGGGTTTTTTTTGTTTTTTTTCCCTCTTATTCCAGTGTTTCATCTCTCTCTCGCTCATTATTTTCCTTTTCATTATATTAGTATTATTGCTGTTTTATTCTAATTATTAAACTGTTCTTATCTCAACCCACGAGTTTTCTTACTTTGGCCCTTCCGATTCTCTCCCCCATCCCACAAGGGTGGGGGAGTGAGCGAGCGGCTGTGTGGGGCTTAGTTGCTGACCGGGGCTAAACCACAACACCTGCCCATGTGTAAATCAAAGTTTCAGGACATGCGGTTTGAGACCACTTCTTGCTTGTTTAATTTGGGTCATAGAGCTAGGAAGTAAAAAGAGAAGATGAGGGAGGCTGACTTGGTATTGAAGACACGGGTTTGGAATTTGTTAGATTCAGTTCTTACTGCAGACAGTGCCATAATTTTCTGATGTAATTGTAGCAAGTTGCTTGGTATCTGTCTTTTCCTCAATTTCCCAAAGAGGAAGATGATAGTGATGTCAAATTTCTTCTATGACCCAGTGGAAGAAATGGGGTCATACAAGCACTTGCGGAGATCCGGTTTCAGTAAACAAAGCTGGAATTTTGCATGCCAAATGCTGTAAGAAATAATCACAACAAATAGTTTGTGAGCAATCTTCAGGCATCTTTTATGAGTCATCGAATCATTCTTCAAACAAAAAATTTTAAGTAATGAAAATGTCTTTCAGTGAACGAGAAAAATAAAAAAATAATCTCCTATATTTGTATTGGATCGCTAAAAGTGGCTCACCCAGCCTAAAAGGGAAGGTATTGCAGCAAAGCAGGTAGGTCTCAATCATCTGTCCACTGACAGCTGATGCAGAAAGTGTTGTCAGAGTTCAGCTCAGGGTGTCAGTTCTGGGTGAAGCTGCTACAGCAATATAACAACCAAGAGGGTTGACAACTACTGCCATGTCAGTGACACACATTGATTAATGTCCTTGGTTGAAAGAAATTTGTGAGGGTGGCAGCATAGGGACATTAAAGTCATTCTTCTTGTCAGAAGTAAATGCTGCATCGTCTTCTGTGCCCTTCCCAGTGCTTTGCAGTCTCTTGTTCTTATAATCAAACCAGTTGTCTCTTGTTTCGCTGATGTAGGCATATAAAAATGGAGTTCTTTGTGATATGAAACATGTGATAAGAAACTAGTATGAACCAAATTTCTCTGCTGTTTAAATCCAAAGGGCAACAGTGAAATAGAAAACAAAGCAGTTTTGTGAGACTCAAATTCAGCAGGCTGAAATTTTTACAGTGATTACCGTTGATCTTACTGTTTCTTGATGGGGATAGGTATCTGGATTCTGGTTTGACTTGCTCAAATTAAAAAGGGGGTGGAAGTTTGGGGGCATGTTTGTGGGATTTGGTTGGGGTTTTTTTGAGAGAGAGGATTAAAGGGAGTGTTTTTCCCCCAGAACGAGGTTGTTTGATAAGATAACCGTTTGTAAAATGGTCTGTCTGTTTTTACAGCACTGTGATTGTATGAATGGTTTAGGCAAATATATTACTTTGTATCAGGTTCATGTATATTTGCAAAACGTAATAGGGGCAGATACCATTTATGTTTTTGTAATGGTATCATCCACCTCAGAACGAACAGAATATATATCTTACTTTACTTTTTCTATTTGTTTAACACATGTTAGTTAATTAATTTGCCATTTATTAGAAAAAGAATAGCGGGGAGAAGATGCCATTTCAAAGTCCCAGACTGTAGAGTTTATGAAAACTAATTTAAATTGATGGCATTTCAGTAAATGCCACTGGGGGACTAAAATGAACAGCCTAGCAATTACAGCAGAGTATATTCCATGTATTACAGTAAAATGACTTCAAAGTTGTCCTAAACTAGTGAGAACACTGGTGAGTGAGATCACTTTATATCATTCTCTTAAAATCGTTCTTTGTAGCAACAATAATAGAGTGGGCATGAAATTGGTTTGAGGTGATGTGAGTTATGGGACAGCGATACATAGTGTGATATACTGGCAATATAATATGTCAGAGGCCTGACTTCAAGACAGAGGACTAACTCGGGCTTAAAGTGGAGTTCTAATACATCTGTATGATGTGTATGCATTTATGTATTTTATAGAAATATATTTCTTCTGAAGTATGGTTCTGCATTTTCTTACTGTACAAGTCTGCCCAAATTCTGCTCGGGATGTCTGGAGTGGAACTGGCCTTTTAAGAAGCTTGAAGTAAATTGCAGTGTCTTTCTGTGGAACACAAGCAGATTGTTTGGGAAATGGTGTTAGCAGTTGATAGAGATTAACAGAGCTCCCTTTCTCTCCTTCACACTCCCTTTACTCAAATATTTGTCAGTTTACTTGTTAAGGTCTCATCAGAGATAAGCTCCTAGCTGAACACCTCATTATTCTCCGGGAAAGAATGTGGTAGTAGCTGTATCTGCATATGTAGAGCCAAGAGAAAGAAGTTCTTTCTACTCTTTCATCCCAATGGCACTTGGTATAACCAAGATAATTTAAGCTTCCGTAGGTGTGCAGAAGAGTTCACAGTGGATTATTTATCATAGTATGTATTACATTTCTGCAGATGTGATGAAGACAATATATCTATGCAAACATCTTTAACAGCTGTGGAAGTTTGATAACCATGAACATCCAGAAGGCAGTGCAGAAATAACAGGTGAAAGGTCATGTTGTTTTAAACAGCTGCTCCTTCAAGTACAGGTTTTAGATTATATTAATTGATAAACCTGTCCTCTATCAACAAGCAGTGGATGGGGCAGAGTCAGTTTGTTTAAGGACGGTTTACACACACATATCATATTCATATCAGGGATGAACTCTGAGAGGTGTAGAAAGGCTTTTTTTTCTTTTCACTCCATTTTTCAGGATGCTGTTTTAGAGACAAATTACACGTTCCATTCCAGCCAGACAGAAAATGTAATGGGGTGGGTAGTTTTATTAAAACCAAAGAAAACTCTTTCTCAAACAACAGAAAGCTATCTCTATCTAATACATTGGTTGCTTGTGTAGGACAATACTAATCAGGGTAACAATATGCAAGCAAAAATACATTACTGTATGACAAATAGGAATATTCCCATAATCTTATTGTACTTTAAAACATTAAAGCATCTGCACCTTTAGGAAACTTCCCAGTGCACTTTCAGGCACAGGTAGGTGTGGTGAGGACAAGTTTTCATGCCTTAGGAAGTCATCAGGCAACTACAAAGGTGGAAAGTCTGTAGAGTAGAGTGAACCGTAGCTCCAGCTACCTTCATATCTGAGGCAAGAAGCTAGTAATTTCTGCCTGTGGTCCATCTGTTTTTAAAGACACTTATAAGAAGCAAATGAACTTTCTGAATAGGGTTTCAGGTGTTAAAGGTTAGCCAGGTGACACTTATTGTGTGTCTGTGGTAGGCTTAGTTATCTCCTTTCTATGGATCCTTTGTGTGTGAGATTGCTCTGCTTTGTGCTGTATTTCAAAGTTTATATCCTTAGAGTTAATGGTTATAAGTGTGCTCATCAATAACAGAGAATGTCATATACCTGCTTGATAACTGAAGACTGGCTGGCTTAATGTCTTCCATCAGACTGTGTTCTTTTGCGGAACTGGGGTTTGGTTGGTCTTTTTGGTTTTGGGATTTTTTTTTGGTTGTTTTTTTTTTTGGTTGTTTTTTCAAAAACTAGTTTTTCCCAGTGAGTAGCTGTTTTCCATAGGAGTGTGGTGGTATTTTGGGGATTTGGGGTTTGTGTGTGGGGTTTTGTTTGTTTCCTTTGTATTTAAGTGAATCTTTGAGGTTGGAAAACCGGATCCAGATGTGGTGCCTCAGGTCTTTAGCCTTAGCAGGATAGACTCTGTGGCTGGACTTTACCTTTCTTGATGCATCACTGACTCTTCAGTTGCATGGTGCAGTACCTTCTCGGATTTGCAGTGAGAAGTGAGTGGGCAATGGTGGACTTCTACACTGACTCCCATGAGGCATTGTAGCAGAACTGAAAAAAATTTTGCTTTTAATTTACTGTTGCCCAAATGGTATTTTCCTTATTAAATGTGTTGTGCAAAAGTTTTTTATGGGAAGATATTGTTAAAATGGTATTATGGGACAAAACACCTGTGCTGGTTTTTTTTTTTGCAATTATGCCCACCCTTCTAGTGCCCCTCTGGAGCCTGAGGTTGACAGTTTTGGTGTTCCTCAAAAGAGTTGGGTTTTACAACATGTTACCAGCATCCTGGGGTCCTTGCCAGGAGGATTATTATGATCATGATGAAAGCCTGTTCCTGTCCTGTCTTAGGTCCACCTTGACTTACTTTTACACCTTTTCTTATCACAGTTTGCTTCCTTCTCAGTGGCTCTCGGTTGAAGGCAGACCACAACACTAGCCTCCCTGGCCTCAGGGCACCCAAAGGGCAGATTTTCATTATAAAGGGATGGCCCAGAGGTGCCAGGCTTTTCCTTCCCACAGCACCATCAGACCTAAGCACCTGCATGGGAGGAAGTAGTCACTTGTCCTCTAGGTGTTTGTTGTGAAAGAAGCTGAAACCAGCTCAAGCCAAAACAAATTTTTGACAAACCCTGAGACCCTGTGCCGACCTGACAGCACAGCACCTGTGGCAGATACCATACTTATTGGACTACAGATGTTTTCCAGAATGCTTTTTAGCTGTTTAAAAGTGTTTAGCAGGAAAAAGAAATCTAGCCATTTTTCTGCATGGCTTGACTGGGAATTAAAATGTTTTTTTTTGGGGGGGGGTGTTCAGTTCATTGTATGTTTTAATGTATTTTATTTTCAGTTGTGTGGAATAGATTAGAACTCTATCTTTTGAGAATTCTTGTTACTGTATTTTTGGGGTTTTTGAACACCAGTTGAATAGTAGCTTATTAATTGCAGATAAATGAGTTGCAGTGGTATTTAGAATGCTTAAATCAGTCATCAGTAATGATTTAGTTCATTAACGAAAATGATTGTGAACATAGCAACAAATGTGGATCAGACTAGGGATTAGTCTTGCCTAGTAACCCCTTTTGTGATAAGCCAAGTACGTTTAACATTTCATTCCAATAAGTTACTGACCTCCAGAACTTTCAGCTTAAGGAGGTCCCTACCAGATGCAGCTTCTGTGTGTACCTTTGATCTCACTGCTGTTCTCTGAACCACTTCTACTATGTTCTTTTTGGAAGGAGAGATGTGGGACTCTATCTGGTATTCCAGGAACGGCTAAATCAGGGATTCATATAATGGCATTATGATGATTTCTGGTTTTACTCAGCTCTGGCAGTTGATTAGTTGTTTGACACCTATGGAGGATGAACCTAAAGTATGCATGAAGCTATCTCAAGGGTTTGCTTCCCATGTGGTAATGGTCAGCTCGTAACCTAATGCTGACTTCACACATTTTGATATGATTTGCCTGAGTAAGTTTTTCATTATGTGGAAGCTGTGGTCACTGAGAGCAGCAGTATCATCTTTTAATCTGAAAACTATTTCTAAAGAGGAAATACAAGTATTAGGAAAGGCCTTTAAGTATCAGTTTCTCAGTGAAGAAGCTTCCTTCTCTCGTTCTAGGCTAAGTCTCTCACCCCTTTTTAGCTCTCGCCATTAGACTACTTTTCCACCAGCTTTTTGAGGTTTAGCTCTTGCATCCATCCAATTACCAATTTATTTTTTAGTTCAGCCTTTAATGTTAAAGAATACTTAATCCTGAAGTAATCTGAGTAATGATTGAAGTGATACCAGAAAAGGAATATTAGAAAAGAACTAACACCTCTTAAAAAGAATCTGAAGATAAAATTAATGTGTTACCCTAGAGGTACATCTGGATGTCTTGGAGTGCTCTAACTATTCAAAAAAAAAAAAGGCAGCAAAAAAAAAACCCAACCAACCCCCCAAAAAATCTTTGTGGCTTTAGTACTTTATGTAGAAATGAAGTTGAATGAAATCACGTTTTCTGCATAAATGGAGAAGAAAATCTGTGATGAAAGGACATACCTGAGAATATTATCAATGACCATTACTTGTGAATAATCTTAGCTAGTTTTGGCGCAAAGTACTGTGCTATAAAGCCACCTATTGTTTTATTTTTGTTTATGCAAAATAATAAACCGTTGCTGGCTTGGAGTGTATTTCTCAGTTTTGTCTTTTAGTATATCTGTGGAAAAGTGATTATCTATACCAGAGAGAAATATTTCCTTACTCAAACCTGGCTATTATTAGCAATAAATTTATTCTCAGCAAATATAATTTCATCCAACTTGGCTTTTGTCAATTAGTTTTTGACAAATGGCTTTTGTGTATGAATTTCTGCAAGCTGTAGCAAAGACAAAACTACTGGGACAGGTGTCAAATCTCTACCATCTGCTGGGCTAATAACCACGAGGTTCAGAGCACTCTGGTGGAGTTAACAGCCATTAGGAACAGGGCCATTATCTCAGTACTGATACCTTGATAAGCTTCTCATTTCAAATAAGATAGCAGAAAACATTGTGTGCCAAGTTGCTTAGAACCAGAGCAGATTCTGTCTTTGGAAACTGTAAAGCTGACTTGAAGTGTCTCTGCAGGCACCTTTTTTTTTGGGGGTGGGGGAGGGTGGGGAAGAGATTCCATGTAGGTGGAATGAAAGCTCTCCTGGGTTACTCTGGCTAACCAGAATTCATATCCTGTTCTTTTAGCTTCATGAGTTATAACTATGATTCAAAAATATCTGGGTTTTGGAACTCTCTCTCTCAGTACTGAGCATAATTTGGTTCAGAAATCCATCAAAAAAACCAAAACCCCAAACTGTTGTAGTGTGTTGCACTTCACCATGCAAATGACTTGCTGTTAGTAGGTGGTAGCACACTGTAGAGTGGAAGGCTGGCTGATACTGTTCTATAGTGTACAGGTGAATCGTCACTGCATCATCTTGGATGGTCTTGACCAGAGTAAAGACAGCAAAATGTATACCTGATCTCTAAGCTGCTAAGCATCTTTACTCATTGCTTTTTCAGGGCCATGTGATACCAGATTCTAACACTGAGAAGTAACTATTTCAAATGTCTTCTGTGCTGTACCTGAAAAGGCTGCAAGTCATTCACTTACTATTGTTATGATCATTTGTTTACTTAATTTTCTGTGTTATTGGACAAATCAGCAGACAAATCCCTTTTGGCAAAGATGCTTGAGAGGTATCTGCCAATTTTTAACCCTGCGCTGCCATCACTGCCCTTAAGCAATGAATGGTTTTTATCATTTTGTCTTTATACTTCTGTACAGTATTTCAGGTGAACGGAGGTTCCTAATCATACTGTATTACACTGAGTTACTTTGGGACAGTAGGATTGTTGTGTAACAGACTATTGTAACTGAGAGAATGGTGTGAAGTAAACAGACCTATATTTCAGAGCTATCATGTTTAGACAGGTAAACAGAAAATACTTTCTAAATTTCAATGGTATCAAGTCTTTAAAACTGTCAGTTTCTTCTAGAAAACACCTAATGGTTCTAAGTTTTGTTTTTCTCTTTGGAAGAAAGTATAAATGACAAAATATTGAAATATTGACAGCTGTTATTTGAGAAATAATAACAGCATTTTGCAGGCAACAGGATGGTACTCTTGAGCATGTCAAATTGCAGCAATTCTCAATGTCACGTACTCCTAAATGCAGGCTTGTTATTTACTGGATAGCTTATGTCGTTATATAGTTAATACTGTGGCAGACTATCTGTCCTGCTTTTGCATTCAGTGCACATAAGCCTCATTACTGAAGCTTGTGTGAGTTTTAGTTGTTTGATTAATGGAGATTTGGATGTTTTTGGCTGGAAGAATTGTATGGTCTGTATAACAGTGTTGCTAAACAATCTGGGCTTTTCATGGGGTATCTGGCCCTCGTATATGGAATCTTCAAAGCTTTTAATCGCTTACATTGTCCACAGTGATTGTTTCCTATTGGTTATAAGAGAAAGAGGAAACTATTTTTTGTTTCTCTTGGCCACTGTGTAACTAGGATAGTCTATGGTTTAGTTCTTAATAAGAATTATAATCCTATAAATAGGAAAAGGATGATATAAAGTAATTCTGTCTAGTATTATGGTTTGGACTTACCAAAATCACAAGGTAGTGGGAAATATTTACGAAGAAGCCAATGAGTGCAAGAACCTTGGAACTAGTTTTATTCCCTGTCAGGGTCGTCTTGCTCGGAGCATTAATGCATTAATTTTTAAAAAGAATGACATCAAAGTCCAATGATGAAAGCAGTTCAGTGGAAATCTGTAGAAATCATTCAAATTGAAGCTGGTATGAGTCTTGTTTGACTGTTGGCAAAATGTATAGCACGCATAGCCGCTTGCTATTCTAGCATAATGCCAAAGTAAGGTCAGGCAGTCAGCTGGTATTCATGAGAGCACCAGACAGTGATGCATCTGTTCCAAAAGCAGATGGTGAGATGACCCAAAGGAAATAATCGGAACAGCAGAGAGCATTTTTACAGCCAGCCACCTAATCTTATATCTCTGATTTAAAAGCAAACAGAAGATGCTCGTAAGAATTGCTCTAAGAGAAGCGTATTCTCTGCATATATATATAGACTGTGCAGTGTATATATAATCTTGGTATAGTATATCATTATAGTATGAATATAATAGTATTAGTTTATAGTATACTATATAGACACACACATACAAAATACTGCATATGAAAAAGAAAGAGCTGGGCAGTAATGATCTAGCAAAGCAGTTTATACCCATAATATTTTAAATGGAGAATACTCAGTATCAGTCCATAAAATGAACCTAAGGTGTACATTGGCAAGGAGGTGTTTTGAGTAAATTAGTTGAAGAGAGCTTGTCCCAGTGCCCCATGTTACTCTGGAATTGTAACCTTAACAAATGTAGGTTCCCTGCCCATTTATAAGAAAGAAACTTATAGTAAGTCATTAGGCAAGCATCTGGCACCAAGGAGACTAAAATTCTCATGCAAGCTGCTGGTGACATATTGCAGTGCCTATTACTTGCTCAGAGCAGCATGGTGCATTAGAGGCCCACCTGTGTCCTGCAGTTGTGGAATGCATGGCTGTTACAGGTTTTGACTGCATGATTTTGGATTCCCTCACTCAAATGAGAGAAGTCTGTGCTATTTACTAGTTGTCTGGGTCACTTAGGTAATCACAGACAAGGTAGTGGTAATGCCATTAGCAGGCAGGTCCTACATGCATATTAATGGTCTGTGGGCAAAGGCATTTGCTTGCTGGTCTTTTTTTTAGTTGCTCTTTAGGGTGTTAATAAGCCTTGGACACAGTTAGAAATGTGTTGCTTTCTGGATCTGTGCCATCATTCTCTTGTATTCTGTGCTGGTTTCTCAGTCATTGTGATTGTAATCTTTACTCTATTTTGCTTTAATTGATAGAGTTAGTGAATCTCAGTTTTTCTTGGTTACTTACAGCTTGGAGTTTTTGGAGTAGTATTGATTAATCTTTCTGCTCAAGATTGCATGTTGTGTCCTAAATTCCTGCTCAGGATTGTTACAAGCTGATGCAAGGCATCAAGAGCCAGTTCATGCTAACTTCTACCTTATCTGTGCCTGCTAACAGAACATTGGCAAGGACATGGTCTGTTTTTCATAGATCATAGCCTGTACATTCTTTAAAAAGCAAATGAAGGCTTCAAGTTGGCTTCCTCTTGCAGATTGCAGCTGTACCTGTCCCCTTGTCTTCTAGCTTGTCTGCCTTGAGCTCAAAAAGTTGAGGTAGGAAGCTGAACAGTAACCAATACTATAATTGAAGCCATTAGCTATGAGACTAAATTGTAAACCAAGTTATGTTTCATCGTTCTGGCTCCACTTTTTGTTTCTTGTTATATTAGCTTTGTTTAAAACAAGCTGACTGCTCCTTAAATGCAAGAATTCTGCTGGTTTTTTTATAGTTATTTGAAGGGAAAGAGCAACTAAATATATTCTCCAATGGCACTAGGTTTCAACTGATGTGGGTTGTGACAAGAAATGTCCTTTTTACATAGGATAAAGTCCTAAATTTGGGACTTGATAGATAACCTTAACAGAGAGGACCACACATCAGTCCTCAATAATAGTACATAAGGTAGATGACTGGCATGGATCTACTGAGTCTGTCTGTTACAATCCCAGTCCAATGGGGAGGAAGTGTCAGTGTTTTAGAAAGACTAAATAAGACATAGCCTTGTTGTTAAGTAGAGGGTAGATTTTTTTATAAGAGATACTATTCCTTTGATTTATTTTCTTGTGCTACTTGTGATTTTCTGTGTAATGCTAGACCAGTTCCTCTTTCTAGATTTGTATTACACGTTTTTAAAAAAGCAGTAATTTTCATAGTAATGTGAATTGTTTCAAAATAAGGGAGTGCTGATGCCTTATCATACATTTCCTAGTTAATATAAATGAGGCACTCATATGTTACGGTCAAGTTTTACTCACCAGAATAAAATAATGTTTTAGCTATTTAAAAAATAGATACTGAAATAAAGGTCAGGCTGGAAATGTGTAACTATAACATTGAATGAAAAAAATCAAGGTCATAGTCCTAATTCCTGTTGTTCCTGCATTGTGGGTAATCTTGATAATTTTTTAGGCAAAATCAGCTGTTATTTATCTGGTAACAGTGATGCTTAGTATATTTATAACACCCTATGCTGCGGATGCAATCTTTAAATTTAGTCTGTAAAGTAAAATGGATAGTGCTATATCTGTTTTACTGACAAGGAAGCAAAGACCAGTTTCAAACAAGTTTTGACAACCCTTGATGTGAATCCTGGAGAGCCAACATCAGGTACTTTGTTTCACAGGAAAAACTGTTTTTTCATGTCGCTCAACTGGGGAATATACAGGTCACGTTGCCAGGCAATAAGAAAAGAAACAAAACAAAAAACTGTCTTCAGAATCTCTGTAAAGAGATTCTAATTGTATTGATAATGCTTTTAAAAACATGAGTGAGTTACTGATTTTTTTGAAGGCCTATGAACGTATGGATAGCTTTGATTTCTCTAACACTTTGCTATTGACTCGCAGCTGCAGAAGACTGGAGCCTTTTTGAAGGGTCATGTGTCTATAGGAACACAGTGATTCCCAGAAATAAAGCAAGCAGGCTGAAGCAGAACAGTGGTGGCCTCTGATTCCTAATGCTTTAAAAAGGAATCACAGTACTTGCAGAACGTTAAATATAGTGCTTGTGGTGGTGGGGTGAATAATTTCTCTGCTATAATAGTACAAAGGTTGATTTCTAGATAAGCGCGCTTTACAAATATTGTGGCCAATTCTTCCAGTGTTCCTCTGTAATATGCAGAGATGGACCTGTCAATGAAAAAGATAGCAAACAGACACTATAATTTAATTTGTCCCAAGTCAATGAGTTAAAGGCAGAGCAGGAATAGGATTAGTATCTCATTTCAAATGTCTCCACTATCTGCTCCCTTGGTAGTATAGAGACAAAGAAACTTTAGTGCGATGCAACTGCTTTTTCGATGCCTACCTCGGGAGAAGCTGATGCGCCTATTTCTGAAGAGAACTTAAGAAAACCAGTTCTGTCACAAGTCCCTCCATTTGGGCAGAGGAGTGCCATCTTTAAGGTTTTGAGTGGCAGTTACAGGACACTTGAAAGACAAAGAAGAGTTCTGCTAGAAGCAACAGCAGAAGAGTGCTGCCATCTAATCACTGAATATTCATGATACTTAATACCAAATAGTCTTTCTCCTTTGAACTGCAAAGTAAGTCTAGGGTATCCTTTCTTGGAAATATAATTTTAAGTTCTGGAAGATAGAGTCCTTCTAGGATAAAAGACCTGATTCCGATCAGTGGAAAAAAAATTCTGACATCATGACATACTGAATCATCAGAGATCTCTGACTCCTTTGTATCTCAATTGATACTTGCCATGTTCTGAGAATTTTGTAGTGTAATAAAAACCCCACAAATAATATGAAGCTGGAATAGTCAGCAAAAGCAGACTTATTTTGAAATAATTCTGTGGAATATTCAAGAAATTGTTTAGCTTTCTGATTGTTTGAATACCTGGATTTCATCATCTTCTGTCCTAAGATATGCTAAGTGAAAATCAGTGCAACACATGCAGGCTGTATAATACCACCGTTTGAGGAGAAATACAGCATTCTTTCCAGAAGAAGTGATCATCTAGCAAAATGTACATGTGCATACACGCACCCACCCCCAAATATGTGTGAAGACTTTGCATTTAGAACTAGTGCCAGCTGTATATTTGAGATCAGGAAAAAGTGAAACACATGGAGGGGAAAAAAAAATCCAGTTCAGATCTTAGCTGCAGAAATCTATCATTAGGAAGTTTTGACATTGTAGGCTTTCAGCACGTCATTTCCAGCAATTTCTCAGTTGTGTAGCTTTTAATTAGTTTTCTTGTATTCTGCATGTAGGTGAACTACTTTGGTGCTTCTGCCAGGAAATTGTCAAAACCAAAGAGAGGCCAGCGTACCATGTCTGCTCGTGATACAGGCGTTCTAGTAAAGCATTCATATCTAGACTTTCATTTTCTTTACTGCTGAAGGCTGGCTGCAAGTCGTCTTTGTGTTGGGTTTTTGGTGTGATTTTTTTTTTTGTTTTGGTTGGTTGGGGTTTTTTTCCCCCTGCAGATTTGAGATGTGTTTTTGTGAATGCAATTAGTATATTGTTACACCAAGAAATATATAAGCAAAAATGACATCAGTAGTGTATGGCAGACTTGTGTGACACAAAAAATAAATATGTATTTTCTGTTGTAGGAAGATTGGGAAAATCTATGGCAAATGGAAATTTTCATATTAAGTATGGCACGGGAGTGTGGGAGGCAGAAATTTCAGTTACGTGCTAGTGTATTAATTGGGGTATGCAACTGAATATTAACTCTTCTTTGGTCTGAGTTAAAGTTTTATAGGCTAAGTTTATGCTCTAGCATTTAATACTCTAACAAGTGCTGTATCTGAAAATGTTTCTGACCAGGATTGCAACAACAAATATGTATATGGGAAGCATAGAAATTATTGTTGAAGACTGAAACACACCCCTCTCCCCCATATCCACAAATACTTATACAGAAAAAGAGATCTAGGAAGATAGTGCCATTTTTATTTAAATTGTTAAAATTCTGTCCAGTCCCTTTAAGTAGGACTATAAATATTCATGTATTTAATTTCTGTGGTGGTCTTTCTTTCCTCCTTCTGGCCATTTGGCAATTTGCTATACAGTTAGGTTTTCAGGACATGAGAGTTAAGTACTGCTATTCGGTACTTACAACCCGTAGCAAAGGTGTATTTCTGTTTTGGCTGTCTTTTGTAGAGATTCTTTGCCAAGACCTTTTCTCTGCTGCTGTGGTTACTGTTTAGCTTAACCACAGTAATTTTGCTATTAGAGTTGTAATATGAATCAGTAGAATTTCATATATATTTTGAGGTGCATTCACTAATGTTGCCAGAAGATCCTCATTACTTCTGCTAGGGAGAGTGCTGTCAGTTCTCAAAGCACCATGCAGGATTTTAGATGCCATTTGAAAAAATTCCAGGTTCTGATGGTATTCTTTGTGGTACAAGTCTTTTAATGATCCATTAGTCTTCAGAACTGACAACTTTATCATTTGAAGTCTTGATGCACAGATGTTTCATTATTGCTGTGGGTACAGATGATTTTCCTACATTTAATCATAGTTGCTATAGTTACAGTCAAGGCAGAAAATAACACTATTCAATAGGTGTTGGGTTTTTTTAAAGTCTAAAATCCAGTGTTTTCTTATGTCCAAGAATACACATAGTGGAAATATAAACCCTAGTGGAGTTTCAGCAGTCTGGTAATTTTCCATTCTACAACTTGAAATTTTCCTGCCAGTTCCATTTAGTTCCATCATACCACCCGCCACACTCTTCCCAGATTTTCCCACTGTTCCATATTGTCAGGCGTCTTTTTCTTGTTCTTTTTCCCCTGTTTTGACGGGGTAGGTGGTAATACTTTATCAGACAAGAATTGCTCCTGTCAACTGAATTAGTTTACTTGCCTAAGTACAAACAGGTGCTTCTGCATTCTCTAGGGGATCCACATCTCCTTTCAGCTGAAATTTTTGTATATTCCCATCAACATTGACCTGCTGTCCAATTTCTTTGTTGGCAAATCCTGCTTTCCTTCCTTTCAGATGGAATATGTTACTACTTCCCTCACCCTCAAAGTAATAAGCCTTCTGTTGCCTACCTTTTCTTCAGTTCTTTACGTGTCTCTGATTAGACATGGCCACATTCTTAAGTTGTTTTTGGTATTTACCATTATAATACCATGATGAAGTTTCAGCTGTAGATATTTATGAAACCAGGCTATATTACAAACTGATGAAAAACGAACTCCTGCATAGCAGGTTTGTGTTTCTTCTATTAAGTTTGTCATGCATTCAAAGTGCAAATACTGTAAGAATTTCCCTGGTGCTTTTCTTGCGTTTTTTTATCCTGAACTAACTTAAGTTTCCTGCTGCCAGGAATGACTTTTGGTTTGTTTTAGTGAGAAAATCCAATTATCCCACAGTATATTCTCTAAAATGTTTCATGATAATAATAGTAAAATCTGCCATACATGTAACTACTGTTTCACCTTGCCTCTGTTTGGCTGCTTTGAAATCTGAAATGTACAATGATATTTGGATTTCTTTTGTGCTTTGTTAAGATATCCTGCAGCCTTAGTGTATCAGAAATGGAAGATAAAAGTTTTAAACAAAGTCTCCTAGAAAGAGTTCTTCAGGATCTTTCCCTATCACAGTTGTTTCAAAAGGGCTACTACTAAGTGTGAGGTCAGCTCCTGTGACTAGTTGTGTTGCAATCCACAACAATTAGTTCCAGATGAGGCTAATCCGAAAAAAAAATAATGAGGGTTTGAGCCACATCCCATGCTGCTCTAGTTAAATAGGCTAACTTGATAAAGATAACCCTATTATGTAGATTATAAAAGAAAATATGAGTAAGAAGCTAGGTCAACAGTAATTTATACTTCAAGGCTGTTTTGGTTTATAGGAATAAGAAATATCTGTGGTTGTGTAACTTTAGCATAATAAAGCAGCAGTGAGCACGGCCTCCTTCAGCAACTTCCTCTGCAGTCTGATCTGAATGAAGTACACTGCTGTTACAACTAAACACTAGATAAGAAAAAAATTGATAGGATAACATTTTGTTTTGCCACAACATTAAGAAAACTTTCAGTGGGGTTGAAGCTAATTTGACTTGCAATAATCAGGGGCTAATCAATTATTGATTAATATTGTTCACCATGGTATTGGCTTTGAGGTTAACATTTAATAAGCTAATATATGCATGCAACTTTTACTAGTTTTCCATAATGTCTTTTTAGAAATGTTATAGAGTTTGACTAGCAGAATGTTACACTAAGTTTAAATGCAGTTCAACCAAGAATAGCAGCCTTACTTTTAAAAAAAGCATTTTGTTCTAAAAATCTTCCAATTCATTGCTGCTGTTCTTACAATAGATGGAACTATGAAACTTTTTCTGTGGTAGCTAATTAATGTTTGTAAGTGTGAAAAATCCTTTTGCTTTTTCCTACCATGTAAAAAAACCAAACCACCAAGTATCTTTGGAGAGAGGCCCTTTGTTTCTCAAATGTTAACAATCCTGTGGGTACCTAAAACTTCATTACTGTCATTATGCAAAAGGATGGAGACAGGCAGAAACTCGGGCTTTCTTGCTCCACATAGAAAGCTTTCTTTTCAGTTCAGGGGGAGGTAGTGGGAAAGGAAAACAAACACACACACACCCTGCCCCGCCCCAACCAGACCTGAGGAAAGAGAAGGTAAATTCCAATTCTGTCTGGTAGAGAGAAGTGGGTCTCAATAAGGGTGTTTCCTGTCATGTTGTGAGTGCAGGATTTTGGGAGTTGATTGGCAGGGGCAGGGAGATGTTCTGATGGCACAGCCTGAGTGACTATAGTCCAGGATATTACCTTTCTAGTTGTGCAAAATAAGTTGCTCAGGTTATCAGTAGATCAAAATAAATACTGGGTATTGCTTTTGGATGTGTTGTGTTTTTGGTGGTTTTTCCTTTCTACATTTGGGTGATACTGGTGCTCTGTGTAGGTACTTAGGAAACCAGCTGAGTGCTGATCTCGGTTACCAAGTTTACTCAGAAACCTGCATTTTTCTTTCTTAACTAGAGGCAAAAGGCTAACATTATAAATCTATTCAAGGAGTTCATTAGTGTCATTTTATTTCATCCATTATGTTAAATAGTTTCACATAGTTGTAGATTATTCCTGTGGTCCTAGCTCATTCTGGTGGCAGTTAGGCAAATGAACTAACACTTCTTCCTCCATCATCTTTATTTTTCCAAGTATTCAAGTAAACTAGAGAAGTGAGGTCTTGGAGACTTCAGTGCCTTGCTACAGGGGAAATCAGAGTCAGACTTCTATAAAGCTTGGCCCTTAATTAATAGAGGGGAAGAGGAGATGTTACCAGGCGCTAGATTTTACACTGACATCTTTTTATACTAATTCTAAAAGTGTGTTTTTCAGGTTCATTGAGCCTGATGTGTCATTGCAAATACCTTTACTGTGGTATTAATAGCCCTTTCTAAAATCTAATTAAGTTAACTGAAGTTAAAGGTTATATAAATGTAATGAATATATAGAATAACAGTCCTTTAATGATAAATTAATGAGTTGCTGCTGATGCTAACTGGAGTTACATGGGCATGTAGATGACTTTGTTTTTCCACAATCTGTCTGTCTTTTATTCTGTAAGTTCCTCTAGGAAGCTTCCAGATGAGGAGACTGCTGGTCCATATCCTATTTCGGAATACTGCCAGAAACGATATTCAGTTCATTGATTAGCCGCTAAGAAAGCATGTTTCAAATCATTACTGTCAAAACACTTAAAATGCCCAGTTTGGCTTTGAGAGCTTGAAAATGTGAACTGCTTATGCAAATTCAAACCAGCCTGAATATCAGTTTTGATTTGTACCCTGCAATGTTTGAACAACCACAAGCAAAGGCCAAATCAATTATTTTCTGCTTAGCAGCCACTGGATCTTGGCATTTAAAGGTAAAAACTATAATATCAGTATTTTGTAAAACACTGTTATATGCTAAACTTCTGGAAAAATCTAGCTTTCCTATGCCTGCAAAATTTATTAGGTAGTCTCATAGAAATACCTTCCTTTTTCTTTTTTTTTTTAATTTCTTTTTTCAAGATTTGTCACTTTTCTTCCCAAGAGAGAGACTTTTGAGCATATTATAAGAGTAAAATTTGGCCAGAAAACTTGCTGGTGCAAACTGGTTAGCTCATCCGAAGTCCTCAAGATTGTATGAATTTGTCAGCTATAAATTTTCCTCTGGACAGAAGAACATTCTGAGGAAGCTGTATTAGTATTTTGTTCAAAATTATGTCTCTAATTCTTGTGATCTTCTTTATACTTCTATTAAGAAAGGCTACCCCTGTTCCTTTTTTTTGTTTTGTTATTTAATGGTATCTTGATGTTGTGACAGTTAAAAGCTGTCAACCAACAGTGCAGGCAAACCAAAACTGGTCCTTCTATAGCTCACATGAGCTATAATGTGGCTTTATATTCTTGAGAAGAAATATTTTATTAATATTCTTTTTCTATGCCTTAAATGCAGGTTCTGAACACAAATCCTTATTAAATTTTAAATGCTAGGATAAGACAACACATTTTAATGTGTAATATTTTCCATATATATATATTTTCTGTCTTTGGGAAACTTTTTTTAGTTATCAAAACAGACTGAGTATTAACTTGGTTAAATAACATTTAAATTAATGCAGACAGCTCATCTTATAAAGTGATTCATATGCAAAGCACAGTATCTGCATAATTTAGTAAAATACGGAAGTTAATATAAAGAGTTTTAGGAAAAAAGAATTACATCAAGTGTAATTTAACCTAATTGAAATTGATTTAATATTGTTTTGAAGGGAGATCTGATTTTCCGAAAGCAGCCTTTTTTCGCTGTACAGACTTCTCAGTGTTATGAACTTTTTCTTTTATAAACTACCTAGTTGTACACTAGGTAGATTAGTTTCCATAGTGCCCAAATTTCATCAGTTATCTCATGCTCTCAGTAACTTGTTACAATTCACCATATTTTTCTTTTTTCCTCACGGTAGCTCTCATCCATATAGACTTTAGTAAGCAAGAGAATGCAGTATTACTGCTAATCAAGTCTTTAATTTGTCTGTATTGACACATTTCTGGCCAAGGGCTGTTGGCCTATTCTATTTTGTGCTACTCCTGTATTTCATGTAGATAATCCCTAATTTCATTAGATCTAATTCTTTGCTTTGTTCCATGAATGCCACTAAAATTGGTGTTCTTCATTGAGTGTAAAACACTTAGCTGTAAGGGGCACTTGGGTGTAATACTATGGATAAATCAAGCAAATAATGGTAAAATTATTGGCTAGTTAGTTTTGTTGTTGTTTGTTAAATTATTTGGCAATTGATGTATCAACAACCACAAAGATTATGAATAATCTAATGAACGATGACAAAACTTCTCCAAGTTGCATTATATATCTGAAAACATTCTCAGTCTTTCAGATTGTAAATGGGTAATATCCTGGTCACTTCAGAGTCAAGAAGTTGCCACTATATCTTCAAAAAGTTTTACAATAATTTCCATAATTTTCAGGATATATATTCTAATTTATTAAAAAATACACATTTGTCACAAACAGTGCTAAAACTGTGCAAGTGAAAAATAATTTACATTCAGTGTTTTAGAAGCCCAACATAAAAGTTGAATGGGTAAAACACAGCAAGTACAACAAAGATCTGGAGAAGGACATTACAGGTGATCATTTGGGCAAAACCTTTTGTTTATTTTTAAATAGCTTAATTATGGAAAGGTCTAGATTTTTTTTTCACTTAACATGGAAAAGAGTAGTTAAAGACTTTGAGGAAGGGGAATTTAGTGAACGAGGTAGAACTGGTTGAACAGATGGAACAGCATGTTCTGTGAGCAGGAGAAAAAAAGGCAATGTCATTTACATCTAGGTATTTCATAGCTAACACATTTGGTAGTACTTCAGCTTCATTGAAATTCTTTGGTTTTACCCTTTTGAATCCATATAAATTATTTGCTTGGAAATCATCTCTGGAAGTACACTCTTTTTCCCTTGTAATTTAAAGTAAACACAATTGCTTAGTTGTAAAGGTTTTTCAGTAACTGTTGGTTCTAGTTGCCAGGTGATTCTGCTGGTCTTGGAACAGCTGAGGATGAGTTAATTCAAGTTACTACTTTGAAAGGTGTAGGCAGTACATCTAGAACTTACCATTAAGGAAGAAGCCATTGGGACATAACATGTCTGTGTCAGTACTCTAATATAAATCCTCTGTATCCATTAGTTGGTCCGTAGTTTGTGCCTTCTACGCTGTCAGAACACCTAATGGCAGTTAAAACTCAGTGTGTATAAGGAAGATTCCTATGCGTGTGCTCACTGAATGTGGTGGAGCAGACTTAGTGTGCAAACGCAGATCGAACTGTTCAGTCTATACACAGCAGTTTCAGCGCTGGACTTGCCGTACAATGTTACCTGGCTGTCAGGACCCGCTCAAGTTGAGGAATTGGCTTTTGAGTCTGTCTGAAAATTATGGGTTTGTAGGCATAAATGAGGCTGTACCCCTAGCTAGGATGAGCCACTTAGAAGCTGTCCTTCATTAATTCTAAAATTAATGAATGAAGGCATTTGGGGTTTTTTGGTGGTGGTGGTTGGTATGTTGTGTATGTGGCTTGTTTATCTGTGGTTTTGTTTTTGTGTGGTGCATTCAGTTCTTAAGATTTTCCTTACCTTTTTTTCTTACCCCCTTCAGTTCCCCATCTTTGTTTGGTTTCTATCCCGCTTCAATTAAAGTTTTCAAACGTTCCAAGGCTTATTTTTTCATTTCATCTATCCAGAATTCAAGGATTTTTGTTGATCTTTATGAAAACTGTTCAGTCACAGACTAAACATATGGAATCTAACAACTGTTACTAAGCATCTTCCATGCAAAACAGAATCTAGAGAATCTCGTACTGAAACACAAAGATTTCTACCTTTTCTTTAACCAAGAGAAACCAGGGATGGGATTAAATTTCATCAAACTTTAGACATCTGCAGATCTCTAAACATGTAATTGCCTACATTAAAGGTAGTAATCATGAACTTTTGTATTCAGTGGGAGGAACCAGATTCTTCTGGGATACAATTTGTCTAACTATTTTATTTCTCTAAGATTAAATAAATTGTACTTTACAACTGTGTGTTTCTCTCTGATGCTACGGGATATCTGTAGAGTTGCAATATCAATTTTGGTGAGAATAGTCTTACTCCAAATGAGCTGCTGACAGGGCAAAAGGAAATAGACAGGAATGTGGAGGGATCTCATAAGGAAAGGGACTGCAGCGGACCTCAGCAAGACTCTCTTCCCAGCCCCTTTAGAGCTCTAGTTACAGTTAATACAGTTATTTACAGTATTCCTTTTAAACATATTAAACACAACTCAGGTAAAACACTGCTTTCTGAGATGTTCAGGAAGAATTCAGTCAACCTAAAATTTTAACTTACTCTGTAACTTTTAAGTGTAGGTAAGACACGAAGGAAAGGAAGCAAATAAGACAGAAGGAGGCAAAAAAAGGGAAGAGGGAATGATACCATCCAAATTTTGGAGATTTGCTGGGGGAGGGCTTTGGAGTGTTGTTCCAGACTGCTGCTTTTGAGAAGGATTATTAATTTATATTTGTATTCTAGGAGTGGGCTCTTAAGGTCAAAGATGCTGCTGCTTCTTAGATGAGTTTTAGGTTTAGGTGGTCTGCGTGTTTCAAAGTAGCCTGGTGAAAAGTCACCTGTCCAGTGGAAAAAAAAAAAAAAATCCCAACATATGACTGATACGGGTTGTTTTATAATACTGAGAAAAGATCCCACCCCAAAGCCAGAAACCTTGTAGCCTTTTTGGAAGGGAATTGTTCAGGGTCAATGCAGTCCTTCCTTGTCCTTCTCTCTTACCTCTCTGTTACAAATGGTTGCTGGCATTTAGTTACCACACCTAAATACCATTATTTGTTTTAATCATATTGTATTTGATGGATCTGATACTTTGTTCACCTTACAAATTACTGATATTTAAAGCTGCTTGTTGCTTGTAATAAAGCTGAGTTTGAGATTATGGACTAAATAATAAGGGCATGGATCACAATGGTGCTGTAGAATCACAAGGCTGTCATGTTTCCAAAAAAACATAGTACTGTATTTTAATGAACGGTAATTACAGTGAGTGAAACAGGAAGCTAGATGGTGTATTAGGAGAAGACGTGGTTTAAAACAAAAGTGGAAGAGCTACTGAGGCATGGATGAATTAAATATCAAGAGATTACGTATGCACTGCGTACCAGTCCTTTAATGGCAGCTGATAACAAGATGATCAGTGCTGCAGTGGAATGATGGTTGTCATGCTGTGCAGTCAGTCAACAACAAATGAGCTGGAAAAGATAAATGCAAGGAAGCATAGAGCACTGTAGCTCAAACACAGAATTTAATTAATATCAGCGAAATTTGGCCAGGCATGGGATAGTACTACTTTGAATTCTACTTTGATTTGTACTTCCCTTAGTTTGCCTGTGATACAGCAATAGTGTTGCTTGTAATTATAGTATACAAAAAGGAAAAGTGAGGCGTGATAGTTCTACAAAAATGTAGAAAAAGCTGAAAACAGGAGAAAGTAACAAAGAAGCATTTATAGTAAAAAGAAAGATGTGAAGGATGAATGAGCTGAGAGCTCAGTCAGGTCAGAGCTGTTCTGTTCAGGATCCTCCAAGGCTGTGGCTAAGAGCACAAGCACTGGCATAACTTTGTACAGTTGCATTCTGGTGTTTCATAGATTGGTAAATGCTAATTTGGCATTTACCACAACCAAAAACATTATTAAAACCCTGTGACCATTCTTTACTTTCATTTGAAGCACTCACAAGATGAACATGTTTTGGCATGGTATTTCCTGCAATTTTCAAGACTCAGCATGGAACAAGTCACTATGTTAGTTATCATGGGAAGCTTTGCTCAGACAGCTCTGCTGTCTGTGATGCAGCCGATGACACCATATCAGTATTGTAGTTATACCAGGCAGTAAGCAGAACAGCTAAGGTAAAGGGTGTTGGTATTGTTTTCTGAACAGCGGTGGCTGGGTGGAACAAGGAATTTTCCTTTTAATCAAAAGGGGGTCTGAGACAGTGAAATAAATATAGTAAATTCTCCTGCAATATCAGTTCTGAAATAATGCCATTCTAAAGACACTGAAAAAATTCATTTGCATAGGCCTTCTAATAATTCCTTAGTTTTGATCCTTCCTTTCTTTTTTTTTTTTTTTTAGTTTAACTTTCTGTTTACATTTTATTTGCATTGTAAGCCTGGAAATATTGGCTGAGGTGGTAGGAAGATGAGCAGACATGAAACTGGGCAGGATTCCAGTAAATGTCATCAGAATTTTGATGCAATCAATGTGTTTTTCTGGAGTGTTTGAATTCTTTCAAATTGGCATTTGCTCTCCTAAAGCTGTTCTGTTAGAAGAGTTTTGACCGACTCTGATATCTGCAGCATAAAGAAAACTTTTCCTGCAAGAGGATTTATTCTGCTTATGAGTATAGCCTGAAGGCCTTGAAAGCAGACTGCTGTGGAGAAGACTGAAATAACAGGTCTGAATTTTCATTCTTCAAGAAAGAGGAAGGCATACAGTGACTTTCTGCTAGAGAAGCTGGAAAACTGTACTGTTTCGCTTAGAGTTATTCCTACTTGATAATAAGTAGGTAGAGAGAGAAGAAGCGCTCATTTTACCTGTTTCTCATTGCCCATGTTTTGTGATCTCCATTCATTTCCCAGAGATAAAGTGCTGTTCTGTCTCCCCTTTGCTGTAGTCTTTTCTCTTACAAAGACCTCTATGAAAACAGGGAAGTGGGGGATTCCTTGTCTAAGAATATTATTTTCAATTTAGATCTAAAAGTTTATATTTTAGGCCATTAGAATTGAGTAAATAAAGCCCATATATCAGTAGAGAAAATCTACAGTAAGTACACTTATAGAGATAACATTACAAAACGGTGTATTTCAAGAGAACATTAGTCTGGGCAGGGAAGGGCAGAAATAAAGCATGTAGATGTAGTAAAGAGCTGGCAAATGGTACTTCTCAACAAATGGGCTCTTTTTGTGGATAAAAAGCTCCAAACAAGTAACCCCCGAGGAAATCAATTCCCAAATGGCTGTATAATCCTCTGAGGCTAGCTCCAGTGCTCTTTTGTCTAATTGTATTGACAGCTGGTAGTTCCAACTTTCCAGCAATTTATCTTCCCACTGCATATTTATTGAGAGGTTTCTTGTTGTAGTATTGACCATACATTAATAAGGAAGTGGTAGATAATAGCAAAATCCCTGTGGTCCTGACAGATGTTTTCTTGGTATGGGAGCTTTTGCCGACAGCAATGGGCATATGCACAACAAAGTGAAACTTAACATTTTTTTTTTTTTAAAAATAAAGCATTAGTTAAATGGAAGAAGTGAGTCAATGATCTATATTCAGTTCCTGATCTAAAACCAGTTTGTCATGGTAATTTTTTTTATATAGACACATGCAAAATTATATGGAGATAAACATGCAAAGCTAAAATAAATATAAGGCAAATGCTGAGAGGATTATAGTGATTTCAGTTTCTTAAGAAAATGATTCCAAAAGAGAAATTATGGAAAAAGAACTTCTGAATTTAGAGGGGTGATTTTTGTGTGTCAGTCTTTACCAAAATTTTAAATGATTTTTTTTTATGGTATGATAAAAAAGCCTGAATAAATAAACCAACCAAAACCCACAAAAAAACCCTGCTAAAGAGACAACAAAAAAGAACCCAAAAAAACCACACCACCACCCCCCTTGCCCTTTTACTTCAGAGAAGGCTGAGGTATCTAGGTTGTCCTGCTTCTATCTTTCACATCTCTTGCAACACCTTTCTTCAGATAAATCCAAAGGTAATGTTTGGGTCAGGAGGGGGAAGAGTTGTTCCCGATATCTTGTGCAAGGTGCTGGTGTGCTGTTCCATTGGAAGTGTGTAAGCAGTAAGGGGTGCGTGTTTACGTGCACATGCATCTGGTCTCACTTTTGCAGCCCAGTTATGACTACCTAATATAAGTATCTGATAGCCTGATGTATGGATGCTGTTACTTAATGAGTCCTTTCTTCCATTCTGGGTAAGACTAACTGAAGCATGACTTATAAAATCTTTCATAGTGCCTTTTAAACTTTTCTTGGGACCCCAAATTGTGTGTGAGAAGAACCAGTGGCTTGCTGTTCCACCTACAGCTCACCAGAAAAAAAACATTACTGTTGTTGTCATGTACGTGCTCTCTGTTTGCATTGATTGATTGCCTCTCCTCAGAAGACAGCACAATGGTGTACTGTGCACATTACCAGGCAGGTACGGACATTTCTAAACATTGAATTGTTAGACATAAGCTCCTTTTTTGTCTCTTAAAGTAAATATGCTCATATGGATATGATAAATTTCTCTTGTTCACAGGCAAGGCACTAAGATGCCATAGATACAGATAAATAAATATTCTCCAAACAAGATTTTTATACTGATCGTCTGAGCAGACCTCTTTGTCTGTTGTTGTCTTTGTTTATGAAAACCTGCTCTGTAAATTAGCACCTTCCTGTTAATCCCTTCTGTATGGCAGTTATTCAGAGCAGTAAGTACAGCACTTTAAATGGTTTTGCACAGTGACTGCTGCCTTAATAGCCTCTGAATTTGATTACTATGTGTGTGTATTAACATTTAATATTCATATTTTGTTCAAGTCATCCATTGCACTTCTGGTAGGTACTAGGAAATAATACTCCTTTTATAAAGTCAGTTTGGCAGCAGTCACCTATTCATTGTAACCAAGGTACTCTATTATCGTGCTTTACATTTGCTTTCCTTACGTGTATCCTTTGCATTGTCTCCGGAACGTTCAGAGTGAACCAGCAAACGTCCTCACAATGACTACATTATTAGGCCATTTAGTTTTTTCCAGGTCAGTTAGTATGAAGTCCCAGTCCAGTAATATACCAGGTGAAAACTTGTCCCTCACTTGCTAAACAAATTTGAAAATGTTAGAGCCTTCTGAGGTGTGTTAGTCTTGCACCTTCTTCATTAAACCTGTGCATCTGCGATGCTTTGTGTCTCAGGTCCTCTAGCTCTTGGTTCCCTGGATCCCAAGTTCAGCCCATGTTCAATAAGTAATTCTGGTTTTATTCATAGCACAAACTCTGGGGTTTGTGCTGCAGTATGCTCAGCAAGGCACTTCTGCCCGCTGGCTTAAGTTTGAAACTTCAGCAGTTCAAGAGGAAATGAACCCAGTAATGGCATAGCTGATTAGGAGCATTATAGCTAAATGCTATCAAAAGAATAGGAATAAAGTTTTATTTAAACCCTAGCATTGAATTCCAAGCCTAGCATCCTGCTTCTGAGGTTTAACAGCCTAGTTCAACCAAGCCTTGTAGTACAGCAGCAAAACTCTTAACCCGTTATGAGGACTTGAAAGTTGTTTAGATGGAACAGAAACCAAAAGCCATGAGGAGCTATGAGGGCAGGTTTGGGAGAAAAGATGGTTTCAGATAGAAGTGAATTCCCTCAGACACTGTATCTGCCCCTCTGCCCTGTGGATGCCCCTGTGGGTTTAATTCAATACAAGTATCATAAAAAACTAACCTTTTGGATTTTGCACAGCCCTGGATAAGAATAGGTTGTTCTTTCTAGTATAGCTTCCTGCTGAGCTCGTGGATAATACTTCTTAGCATATATGGCCTCTTGAGAAAATTGCGTAAGAATACCCCCCTGAAAAAAGATTGTGTTGTAAAGGAAAGGGTTACTTTTTCTTTAGTTGTGGATGCTCTTTACGGTTCAAGAAAATGAAATATTAAGAAAGACAGGCCTAGAAAGTTGATGAAGCGACCTAAGGCCAGAAGTGAGGACAGTGAGGAGTTTGCCAAAGAAGGGGAGACAGCAGTACAGAACAAGACGTTTTTCCATCCTGTGAAAAGATTGTTAAGTATGGCGTTGCTAGGTTTGGTGGTGAAGGTCATTGCGCTCATATGCCCATCTACAGCAGTATGTTTGTTTAGCTGTAGATTTCATGAAAATAGCAAATATTATAGATGCATAAACAGACTGTAGCAATAATTGATCTTCTGCTTCATCTCAAATTTAATGTGCTTTCTGAATATTATTTTACAAAATTTTAATATCTTATCATGACAGTCTTTTCCTGTGACATCATATTAGAGACCTTTCACATAGAGCAGCTTTAATCTCCATTTCTCAAACATTTATCATTAAGTATATTCTGCCTGTGCGTCAGAACAAAATCAGATTAGAAGCAGACAAGGAATTCTTAACAGCGTATTTTACTTTGAGATATTAATGTTGATTTGATTTTTTCTTTAGGCTGTTGTTTTTTATGGTTTGCATTTTGATTACATCTGATTAACTTAAGGGGAGGCTACGAGAGATGAAAGATGAAGTCATGCTATTTTGAGGGAGACAAAGGATGATAGATGACAAGAACTAAATAACCCACTCGACCAAGCTAATGTGCTCAGTAATCATTAGTCATCTCTGTGGTGCTCATGGTGCTTCATAATCTACAAATGAGCAATGCAAACCTGATTTATCAATACTTTTTAAAAAAAAGCACTGTTCAGTGTCTGCTTTGATTTCACATTACATTGAATTTGATTATTTTGGTAGCCGTGAGGTATTTGGGAAAATAATAGTGAGTCTCCAAAGCTTTCTAAATTAAAGCACAAATACTCACTTTTTTCCAAAAATTTTGAAAGTTCACTTATGATGTGACCATTGCTGTACTGACTGTGCAGAATTAGCAATTCACCAATGTCAGAAGCAAAAGGCCAGAAATTACGTTGGAGAAGTAACTCAAAACCTTATAATTAAGAATTAATTCTTAAGATGACTCCAAATTTTATAGGTAATGTTTCTCCTGGAAAAGAATCCCCCTGTGGAAGTTGAATCATAAATGCAAGTAACTTATAACTTTGAGATTGCATAATCTTAACTTCTTCAATCCTGTGAATGTTGAAAAGTAGATAGGGGTTGGGCACCTGTCTCCCTGAGAGCACTTTTGGCAATCATCTCCAGTGTTTCTATGATGTAAATAATTTTTTGTTGTTGCTCTTGCTATTTTCTTATGGTGTGTGGCTGGATTAGAGAGAGCAGGATCACAGGTGTCATGGTTTTAGCTGGGATAGAGTTAATTTTCTTCACTGTAGCTAGCATAGTGCTGTGTTTTAGACTTGGTATGTAAATAATGTTGATAACACCCTGGTATTTTAGTTGTTGCTGGGTAGTGCTTACACTAGTCAAGGACTTTCCAGCTTCCCATGCTCTGCCAGGTGCACAAGAAGCCGGGAGGGGAGGGGGCACAACCAGGAGAGCTGATCCGAATTGGCCAAAGGGATATTCCATATCACATGATGTCACGCCCAGTATATTAACTGGGGGGAGTTGGCCGGGACAAGCAGTGATCACGGCTCAGGGACTGGCAGTGTCGGTCGGTGGGTGGTGAGCAGTTGCAGCACTTGTTGTTTGGTTCCCCCTGCCCCTTCCCCCAGGTTTCATTTCTCTCCCTTGTTATTTTCCTTTTTATTATATTATTATTGTTATAATTACCATAATTATTATTGTCTTTATTACTATTAATATTTTATTTTAATTATTAAACTGTTCTTATCTCAACCCACGAGCTTTCTTGCTTTTGCTCTTCCGATTCTCTCCCCCATACCACTGGGGTAAGGGCAGTGAAGGAGCAGCTGTGTGGTGCTTAGTTGCTGACTGGGGCTAAACCACAACAACAGGTTAGCCTAACTGGGCCATATTTATAGAAACTAAGTCGGCTTCTTCCCAGTGTGTGGATTTGTTTTAATTTTTTTAAAGTATACCTAGCACTCTGGCCCTTCTCCAGACAATTCACAATTGTTACTTTAATTGTATTATTTTTAGACTATCACTGATGATGTTTTGTGATTTTTATTTACTTTGGATTCAAGAACTAAGAGCAATTAAAAGTAAAGGTCGTTAAGCAAATTATGCTATTTTGAAAGTTTCAGGGGTCCGGCAAATGGCATAAGGTTTCCTTTCCAATCTGGACTAACCTGGGCTGTGAACAAGCCTTTTTAATGAAAAGGGCAGCTTTTGAATGTGGTCCCTAAGGGTAATTATCATTTTCTGGGATCTTATTACCATGCAAAGTGGCATAGGCGGAATAGCAATATGAGCCTTGGGAGCCAATTGAGGGGACAGTAATGCATATATTATTGTAGCTTGTGCAATAACATTTAGCTGTATCAAGGGATACATTGGAAAGACTACTCTGGCTTATCCAAGCATTTTATATAATTTTTAATGCCATAATACATTCATATATTATGTACCGAGATTAGAGCTTCATTGTGGATTTAGAAGGCAAGCGTTGCAGTTTATTCGTTACAGAAAGTTAGCTTATAGTAAACATCAAGTGATTTGGGTGAGCTAGATCTGTGCTTTGCGGCTGTCCATCTTTTCACTTCATTTGGGCTTGGTTTCTGATTTTGTGAGGGAGATTTATTTAGGGGTGGGTTTGGCTTTTTGGCTAGTGAAATCTCAACTTAATCCAAGTAAAGGTTTCTGGAGTTTTGTGGAAATGTGGTACTTGAATACACCTCTTTAATATGGGTCTTTGTTAATACCCAGTTGTGCGGAATGTATGTTCACCCTGGTTTGAGCAAGGGGATTGGCCAGAAGACCCATATCTGGTCCTTTGACCCCAAATATTTGTATGATTCTATATACCTGTGTGCTGCCTATGCATACCTCGCTGTTGCTGAATTAATAAATTAATTAAAAATAGATTGCAGTGTTCTTCACTTTCAATTTGGCTACCCTTTCTAGGAATGGAATTGTGGATCTGGAGGTGAATGTTGACCTCATATTCTTTACAGGCACTGAAGTAGTTTATTCTGCCTGTAGGTCAGGTGTCGGTTCTTGTAGAAAGGGGCTAATAAAGCAATTTGCTTTGGCCTGCTTCTATTCCAGAAAAGTCTGTCTTTCTGTGTCTTAATACGGTGGCATGTGTAGATACTTCAGGAGATCCCTAGTCGGCTCTCCTGCTCCCAGCGGGGGCAGGTCTGAGATCAGACGAGGTTGCTTTGGGCTTTATTCAGTCAAGGCTTGAAAGTCTCAAGGGGTGGAGGCTTCACAACCTCCCTGGACAGACGACTCCACTGCTGACCTGTCCTTATGGGCAAAAAGCTGCTCCTTTATATCCACTGTGAACCTCTCCTGTTTCAGCTTAAACCTGTTGCTTCTCATCATCCCTCCACATACTGCTGTGAAGAGCCTGGCTCTGTCTTCTCCCTCTGACAAATTCCATTCAGTAGATGAGAACAACATGGTGTTTTAAGTGCTTCGGAAGGATTTATGAAGTAAAGTTTAATGAAGCTTAGTTTTCTACCTTTCTTAATGCCTCCCATCCCGTTCACTAATAGAGCTTCTCAGCTGGCATCGTGCAATGCCTTAAGTGCCTTCAGAGTGCATTTCTGATTGCTTTCTTTTTTTTTTTTAAGGGGTGGAAGAATTTTAATGGCAACTAGCTGAAAAAGCAAAACACTGTAGGATACTAAAGAAATCTACTTAATAAGAATTCTGAATCAGTGCAACATCATGCTGTTGATAACATTTACTGCAAAAGTTGTGTGGCCTGTGCCTCACGATAAATAAAGGGAATCCTAAGGCTGTTATACATAGCTGACACCTTGAGGATGTAAGCTCAAAAAAATGATGCACCTCCACACAGAATAATATTTTTGGGGAAGAGATTGTACTGGCCATTACCGTACTTCAGGGAAAAGAAATTATCCATGCTCAACAAGTTTTCAGGGCTGGATTTTGCTCCTATTATGACTGAGGATTTGCCACTTCCTATTCCTATAAACTTTTCTAGGCTCATGTAATCTTGTTTTAATCTCTGTTCTTTTTAAAAGATTAAAGGTACTTGTGTGAGTTTGAATTTACAGTTTACAAACATATTACATGTGTGGCCTGAAACTTAGAGAAGTTATAGCAGTGAAAGAACAACAGAAATTTCCTAGATTAATGCTTTTATTGTAATCTGACTTACTCAAATGAACTACATTGGATACATTATATTTGAACAAGTATTTTATTAGTCTTGATCTATTGTTATATCTGTAAAAATTGCCACAAGACAGTGGTATATAAAAAAAAACAAACCCCAAATTGCAGGAGAGATGGGTTTCTTCTTAAAATACTATGGGTTTCATTTTGTTATTTAATTTCAGAATTTTCATGACACACTTCTGTATTTTACTCCTTTTGACATTAGTGGCTGATCTTTATTGGGATTTTATTGACTCATTCTTCTAGCTGCTTTTGAAAACCTTGTTATATGTTTGATGTTCCGTAATTTCCAATGTTTACAGTAACAGCAACCACATTGTTCTGTAGAAATTCAAATGATTTCATGTGAAAAACAGATTAATAGACAGGCTTTCCCAACATAACTGTATGAATACTTGAAATTTTAAAGCAATTCCTTTACAGTATCTGGAAATAAGATTTTGCTTCTTAAGATATTCAGCTATCTCAGAAAACAAACAAACAAAAAAACCCCACACAAGACCCCAAAACAACAACAAAAAACCCCCATCCAAACCTTTGCCCACAAGATCATCCCATTGTTGCACAAATTTTGTTGCTGCAGATGAGGTATTTGAAACCAGTATGCAAGACTACTTAATGAAGAAATGCACATACACATGGTATATGCCGATTGAAAACCTGAGCCTTAAGTGTTTATGGATGTATGTCCTGGTATAATCATAAAAGTGTAAACTTACTGGTGTGAGTAAGTTTGTTATTTGCAAGCCCTTAAAATGTGTCTTAAGATCTCCTGATAAGGATCAAGAGGGACAGATTCCTATCATAGGCTTGAATACAGATTTATTGATATACGTGCTCTCCATAAAACTATGCTACCCGGATTTTGACGCTAATGCTTTTGTTACTTCTTCTATTCTTATCCTTTCTCATGGAGTCACTGTTCTACTCAAGCATAATGACAGACTTATTGAGTATATAGTTAGAAATCTTTAGGAGAAGCTTCCACCCTCCCTCTGTTCTCTGTGCGTTTTAATTGTATTCTCTATAGGGTGGACCTAATACAGGAAAATACTGTGTGACAGATGGGATGCTTCTGGGAAGTCCTAGAGAGGAGTCTGTCATTGATGGTAATGATAGACCAGATGTAGCCAGCTGCAGATGGGGGTGGCAAGCAGCTGAGACTTCAAAATCTAACAGCTATTCATATATCCTTGTTTCTCAAGACTGGAACACAGACACTCAATACAAATGAAGGTCAGAGAAGCTTAGTCTCACTGAAACTCTCTGTTTAATTGTTGGTTATCTGTTTGTAGAGAATCAAAATACTGGGATGATGGCCTGTAATGATATCAAACGATGATAAATGCTCAAACTTCCCTGTGAAAACTGTGGACAGTACAGAATTCATTATTTATTACCTTTTTATTTTCTTCTGGTTTGTAATCTTCTTTAAGTTCTGTTTTTGATTTGGAATTAAATATTTCAGAATATAAACCAGTTGATCTTACTGTGTGTCGGTATGTCAGTGCTTTTTAAAGCTCAGAGAGAGCCCCATAGAAATTGTAGGTTGTATAATTATGGGAGACTTGAGTCTTTGAAAATGTGGGAATAGTGGCCCATAAAACAAAACCTGATAGCATATATCTCCCTATATCTACATATAAATTTTGTAAATGAATTCCTGCTTTAGTGGAAGGGCACATCTGAAATTTGGGAATGAGCTTTCTTGCTTATCTCTATTTGTATCTACCATTACAAGATATTGCATACAAAATTGAAATTGAATAAAGTAATAGGTAGGAGGAGCAAGTGGTTATTCTGGATTTCTACTAAGCGAAGAGGATACTTCTACTTAAGACAAGGTCAGCAAAACTGCTGAAGAACGTCATGAGATAATGCTACCAATAGAAGCTTCACCAGGAAGGAATTTAATATCTCAAGACAATTTGATATTTATCTTCTGTAGAATAAAATAAAGCAGATCAAATAGCTAAACAGGAATAAAAGTCCCACGAGTGCATTGTGCTTACACAAGGGAGCATTTCTGTTAGAATGTCAGATGAAAGATGGTAACATTTTGGTATTTTTGGACTACTATTTTCTATTTACATCAGTTTTCCATCCTTACAGGAATTAACAATGAGGCATTGGGATATGTTAAGCAATCACTTAGGTAGATGTTTTCAGTTATTTGGGAATGCCAGGTTGCCTTTTCTTTGTCGTAAGCACGAGGAAGGATGAGGAGCGTATGGTGTAGAGGTACATTTGTAGTTTTGTTTTAGAGTGTGTGTGTGTTCTTTCCTCTCAACTCAGAAGTTGGGAATGGATGACACTTCTCCTGTAGTTAGTTTTTACCTCCCGACACTGCCTCCTAACGCTTTCCCAGGTTCATTTAAAAAGCAGTGACATTTCAATTGGAAATCTCCCTACAAAATTTCTCTGCAGTCTGTCAAAATATTTTTCTTTGGTATGACACTATATGTTCCTTTTCTTATTTTTGCTATTACTGCATATAAAACACTAAATTGTTTATCTTCATCCATCGAACAGTTTTCAGACTTCTATACTCCCTCTGCTTAGCCATCATTTGCCAAATATGTGCCTATACTAATGGATATGGAGCAATATTTTATTTCTGTGTGGGCAGACATGAAGTGCTAAATCATCTCTGAACTTCAGAGAACGTTTATAGCAGTTTTCAGTGCCAGATGCAGAACTGTATCGGGTGGGCAGACAGTAACCACTCTCCCATCCCTAAAATATGGTGAATCGAGTAGCTTACTGTGCTAGCAATGCTGTTCGTTGTCATTCAGTTTAAATGAAAATACATAGCTCTTTAAATGCACAAATTTCAACTTTAAATATTCTTGGCTATCCTGTAAACAAAACCATTATACATTGTATTGGGTCCAGTGGCAGAGGTAGTTCTAGTACTGCTTTTTAGTCTTACACACAGCCTTATGCTTTTTCCACACTCCAGCTGGGTTTTTTTCTAGTGTTTGTTTAAAGGAAACTGCAGTTGATGACCATAAAAGAAAGTATGCACACGGAGTGGTGCTTGTGCAGGATGGCTTCGTAATCCTTGTACTTCATGTTTTGTGACATTTATGTTTAAAAAAATTACTCTCTTGTTTCATCTAGTTGTTTAAAATGCAGCTGACAGGTAGTTCTTTTGCTATTAAATCTGATCATGTGTAAAGGCCACTGGGAAGGCCTGAGATTAGCATGAAAGGAGAGTGAATGCACAATTCACCTTCATATGCATTAGCATCTCATGGCCAGGAATCAAAGATGACTATCTGAAGACTTGTAAGAAAATATGAAATAATGTGCTCACTAATAAATCAAGTTGAAGACTATTCTGATGCATTGGCCTTACCTAAAGATCTGTTTCTAAGTTTCAAGGGACCGAAGTACCTTGTGTGAATAGTAATTCTAGTGTCAGTTATGTTGAGAGAAAAAAAGTAAAAAAAAGTTAATAGCAGTAACATCACTGTAAGATTTGGATCCATAAATAATTTGAGAAAATGCTGAATAGAGGCTGTCAACATGGGGAATAAGAACAATTTCTCTTGAGTGCTACCTTGCAAATAAAAATCAGGAACTCAAAGCTTTGTCTAAAATTTGAAATTTAAATTATTCTCTCCTCTGATGTCCAAATTCACATCCAATGTTACCCATAGTAGACAAACCTCACTTCAAAAATAAAGAACTACTTCTGTTAGAAGCTAGAGGCTGCATTTTCCATTCTGTTTGTTTCTGTTTAGAGGTTTGATTTTAAACAATATTCAACAACTATAATCTGAATAATAGCCCCCCCAAACCCAAAGCTTCATCCGTAACAATAAAACTGTTTCTTTATTTTAAACAGTTGGGTTTCCAGGTTCAGTCTGTATATGGATCTTTTCTAGCTGAGATGTCAAATAAGGCAAGAAGCTGGGCTAAAATAAACATTGACTGATGCTTTTCCCTTGTATATTTGAAATGTTAAGGAAAAATATTATGGCTAAGGAAAATGACAACAAGTTTTGTTTAGACACTTAAAATGTTGAAAGATACTTTCTAGGAAGGCAACAGCCTGGGACTTGTGCAACATGGATCCCCTTTCATGTTGTCACAAACTACTCCGTGACTGAAAATCGCTATCACCCACAGCATCAGCTTTTTAGCTGTAAATTACCCTCTTCTGTTGGACCAGGATATTTTGACGTACACCATGCACAGTATTCTAGCTAGAGACACCTTCCTCTGTAATCTGGGTACATGTCAGTCATATATGCAAGATTCTCATATAGTAGGAATGACTCCCATAGCCAGTCAGAATGGAAATATATTGTAAAAGTTGAGAGAGATAATGGAAGGGTATGGAGCCAATGGGAGGCCATACTTTGGTACAGCAGAGCTAGCCTCGCGCACATAACTGCGCATGTAAAAGTACAAATAAAATTTGAACAACTCTGGCTTTTATACATACCTCTACATAACTTCAGAATTGTATGTGCTTGCTGATTCTCTCTGAACATCAGAGCACTAGAAACATGCATCTTCTCAACGTATCTGAACTGGCACTCTGATTTACAACTGTTTTGTGTATATAAAAATCCATGAACTTCTCTGTAAAGAAAGATTATCTTGTTGGCAAGTTTCGTGGGAATAAATGGAAAAAATCTGGATTCATAATGACTATTATTGTATTCAGTAATATTGAATAGTAAAAATGAAGAAGTCTAACTTCTTTGTGATAGAAATCTACAGTATAATTTCACTTTTTTTTTGAATCTTACTCCATTCTTAATATTAACTTTCTTGGTATAGTTTTTGACTATGGTTACAGTTGTAAGAATGATCTTATATCAGAAAAAGAAATCCTATTCATCTTTTCATTCTCAGTGCAAAAATATGATTGATTTCTGATTGGAAGCCCAAGTAAAAGGGTGAATATTCTTTTCTAGCAGTAATGGACAGTAGACTGGACTGAAGAAAATGATCTTATTTCATACAACAGGCAGCATTACTAACAGTTGACATGAATAAAAATGGATGTGTTTTAAAAAAACTTAATGGCATTGGCGATAGAATGAAATACTCTCATATGAGAGTATATGTAACTTTTTAAAAATAGATTAACAGTGCTTCTCATTGCAGAGACTTTTCCATGGATGAGAAAAGTTGGCCTTGTTTTGCTCCAGATTTTGAGAAATTTTCAGTGATGCTGGTGCCACTTCAGTTTTCACTTCTGGAATATTCTGAAGCAATGGCAATTTACAGAAGAAACCTCTGTAGCACAAGAGGCTTCTGTTGTTGATGATGTTGGTAACTCCGGGTGCAGACACTGGTTTTGCTCTTGGGCATCTGTAGGAGCAAGAAGAGTCAAAGCAGCTCCTTCCTGAAGAGGCTCAGGTTGGAGGATGAAGGGTGATTTCAATGGCAGGGAGAAGGAGGAGGAGGAGCTTCAGGCAGTTAGAATGTACAAATAATCTGAGTCAGGATTTGCTAAATGGCAGGACTAGGGTTAGGTTTCTTTCTCCATTTTGAGACCACTAAAACCAAGTATTTTGTCAGAAAAGCACAAAAACCAGTAAACTAGCCATTCTTTTCTTTTTTTGACAATCAAAGAAATACTAGTAACCAATTTCTACAATTTTTTTCTTTTAACTGTGTTCCTTAGTGCTATAAAAACATTCAGCATAAGAAGGTACAGTACTAAAAAACTGTGGATTAACGTTGTCTCTTAAATGAAATGTAAAATAACTGAGAATTTTGTGCTTGTGAAGAATTCAGTGTAGCTGGTTTGGGGAATCTTTTTGTAATTTTTGCTTAGTTTCTCTGATGCTATTGGTTTCTGGGCAAAATTGTATTTTGAAAATTATGTTCAGACTCTTTCAAATTACTTTAAGATGATACAGCAGCATTTTTCTAACCAGCCGCAGAATGTTGCTGTGTCCTGTTAGTCTATTTCATCATAGGAGCTTCCTCGTTTCAGGCATAGATGAAAGGCTTCCTTTGTTAAGTGGTTTGCAATATGGTCTGAAATTCACAGTGGAAGATGTCTCAGACAAAGACTGGAATATATCATTTGTATAGCCTCGTAGTCCAGCTAGTTACATGAAGGCTGACCCAGAGCCCAATAAATGAAAATGATTATTTATAAAATTTGATTTATGTGGCCATTTGTTAGCTTGAGAGAGCTCCAGAAATTTATTTTTGATGTCTAAAAAGCAGGTGAAATAAAATGAAGGGTAAAACTTTCATGTTTGTCTAGAGAAGGTAGCGCTTTTACACATGTTTTTAAAACCAGTATGATTTATCTTGTTAAGCAAACCTGTATGCTTCTGGAGATCTCAGTCCCAACACGTGGCAGTGTTATCCAAAGGAGAAGTAGCGTATCTGTTACACATTCCACTGTAAAATTTGCTTCTCCTTTTCCTGATGTAAGAAACAATAATGAAAAAGAAAAATCTTCCTTCAAATTTTGTTTGTCAACAGTTGTTAACTGTCACCAGGATTATCAAAGTTTATGTGAATTCAGCGGAACTGCTTTCCATTAATAAATTGAAAGGTCCTAGGTAATTTCCCCTCTCTGATGGCTTATGCTGGGAAAAGAGTAAGGAGAATAAGACCGAGCATTATTTGTTACTCTATTTTTAGAACTTTGCAAGTTTGAACAGTGTCACTTCTTTTACTTTTAAAACCTGTCTCCTTTTCTCATCTATCTTCTGCTTCCTCCATCTCTGTTTAAGCACCTGATGTGTTTGCTGTGTGAGCTGTTACCACCGAAGCATAACACCTCTGGAATAATCCTAGAAATGTTCTGTCAGTCTCCTACTTGTAATGAGTCCTGATCCAGAAATCAGGGGTCACAGAAAATAATTCTCTCCCTTGAAGGAATATGTCCTTTAGGAAAAGGCCTTCAGTACTGTGCAAAAGACTGTTGAAAACAGTGGTGTTTTCAGAATAACAATCAGAACACATTTTGTAAGTCTTCACTGAAATGGGAATGCTTTTAAAAGTACTGTTGACTGCTGGGGGGAGGAGAATCATGAAGTCTTCCAGACGCATTTGCTTTCCTTCTCTCATCTCTTGTCCTATGTTTGAAATGTTCTCTCAGACACAGAAAACCGCTACATTCTGAGCAGTTCATTTCAGAGAAGACATGGTATTCTTCTCATTTGTGTGCCATATATTTCAAAACACATAAGGCCAGCATTTGAAAGCACAAGATACCTGGTGACAAGGATGAATGCATTTTGTCTTCCACTGCTCATTTACTGTAAGCAAATTATTCTTGTATTACCCTCGATCCTTATTCTGTCTTTACCATGGGAATTGCTAGAAAAAGTTTATTTAAAAAGTGAAATGCAAGAGCCATAAGTCTCAGAGGGACTTGCAGGTCACTTATACAACAGAAATTAAACAGGTAGGATCTTACAGTGACTGAAAAAAGGATGGGCAGAGAATCACAGCTTAATAACTACAAAAGTTGTGTAACATCTGTTTCAGATTCTTTTTTAAATCCTGGAAATAAAAGCTTTATACCCAGTCCTTGAAGGAGTTTCACACTTTCTTATCTCAGTACAGTTATTTTTATTGAACTCAAAAGAACCACTTACAAATAGGTAGCTAACCATTTTCATCACGGTGTCCTGAATCAATTGTTTGCACTTACATACAAATGTGAAAACTCATCTATATAGCATGTTTAATAAACTGCTGTGGCTTAATATTACTGAGGTCTGAAATTAACCTGGAGAAGTCTACCAATTTTCCTTAAGCCCGTAGCAAAAACCAAGCAGCCAAAAAAACCCTAACCCAAACCTGAAAAAAGTCATTACCTTTTACTGTAGATCTTTCCCATTATCCCTTTCTGTTTGAGCTGGGGGGGGGGGGGTGTGTGGAAATTACAGTACAAAAAGGAAGAAAATAAGAGTGGAGTGGGGGGGAATAATACAGTAGGACTAAGCAGGACTTGGAAAATACCTTTTACAAAGAAAATGTAAAATGAGAGGGAAGCCAATACTTTAAGGGGATAAGGAGAACGCATTTGCATCGAGACAAAACTTGAAGTGAGAGCAGTAAGCTATTTATATATACACCAGTCAGTTTTGTAGGTTGGATGCATAAAGGTTCAGGGCCAGGCTACTTTTCCTATTTTTTCCATATTGATAATAAATAGAAACAGAAAATAAATACAATGTCTTGCTTTAAAGACTGGGAGAGGAACCTTTAATTCTAAACTTGCATATAAGGACCCAAAAAGTTTTAAGGATCGGTGGCAGGCAAATTCCTGAATTCAACTTGAAGCAAGGCTACAAAAGCTTAATTTGTCTAATGGGTGTGTTTTAAATGAGTTTGTAGTTTGTGTAGTATGTTCCAGCTCACGGTGCAATACTCCAGCCCACTGTATGACTTCACGTGTCTGTTGAAGACCTGAGGTGTATGATGTGATAGCACACAGAAACAAAGCAGTTGCCTGAGAACATCAGGTTCTCGCTCGAGTGCTAAATCCACAGCTCTGAGGCAGCATACCTGTTAAAAGAAATTAGTGTTTCCTCCCCGCACTGCCCTAGTTTTGTGATTGGATGGAACATCTCCTTGCCCAGTATTTTCAGTCTCTTAAGTGCAGCCTGAGTATTTTTATGTGTGCAATCTAAGAGCGACTGCTGGGAATGCCTAAGATATGATGTGCCTTAACAACAGAATACACTTGACCTGAATGTGGACTGCAACATGAGGCGCAGTGTTTATTGCAGATGATTTGTTCAGCTTTTGATGCTCTCTTTTTTTTTTAAAAACATCTCTAGTAAAATCAATGCGATGCCCAATGTGACGTTGCTTTTTTGGCTTGTAAAAGCTGCAGCTCTCATTCTTAGCATCTCAGAGTACAGACTGTCAGTATATGTAAATGTCCTGCAGGTATGATTTTAATGCCAAACAGCATGCAAGTTTTCCATTACTTCAGAGATCTCTAGCTATTTTGAGAAGTATCAAGAATGGTCATAGACGTCTGTGTTCTCTCATAAGTTGTTATTCTTTTGCAGTAGATGAACAGGAATGACTGGTGTGGTTAGCTAGCTGGTTTTTTGTATTAAAATGATGTGGGCATTTGCTGAAATAACTGACACTCATTTTTCATGTACATGTGTTAAGTGTCCTTAACGTGTGCAGGTATGAGGACAGATGAATTACAGGGAAAATACAATTTGGCAACATCTACGTCTTAATTTTTGTCAACTTGATTGGGGTAAAAATGTTGGTGTTCGTGTGTTAGAGGGACAAAGAGGTAGAAGGTTAGAAAAGTACGCATCTAACTCCAAGGATAAGCAGCTTTTATGTTTATTTTTTCATTGTCTAACTAAACTTGAAAGAAAAACAAGTTACTGTGAATGTAAATGAAGAGCATGTAAGATCCTCTGTTCTTTCAACACATGGCTTATGGTCTGCAGAACAAACGGAATTTTAAGTAAATATTTGAAAACAACTGTTACAATATTGGATCCAAAGTAGGATGCTGCCTGTTGTAAGACATGTTGCATACTGTTTTGTTAGGTCTACGCAATTCCAGAGAAGTTGGATGTTTGAATGAAGTTAGGGGAAGTTTTAATGACACTTGAATTCAACTTTGAACACTAATTAAGGCATTCTTCTTTAATCTGAGTCTCTCTTCATTTCATATATCATTCAGTCAGTCAAACTATATACTGTTGTTGACTTATCTGTTCTCCATTGTTTTGGCATATAGCAACATTTGGTTATGTGACTGCATTCTCTGTAACATATGCACCCCAAACAGGGCTTTTTTGCCAAACATCACTGACAACCCAGTCATTGACTTGGCAGGGTACTCAAGCACACCGAACTGTGTAGCTCTGCGCAGCTTCTCCCTCTCCACAGTCACTGTTTTGACAGAATCTGCACGTCTCCCAGAAGGAGCTGAGAGAGATGTCGGGTTCTGCCAGGCAGTTAAGCAGAAGCTGTCAGCCTTTTCCAGCAGTGCGCAAGTTCAGTGTAGCCTCGGATACCATTGTCAGAGCAGGTATAATAACACTTGTAAATCTGACTTCTGAGTGCATATCCAAATGAAGTGCTATAGAGATATGAAAGTATCCTCACCTTTGCATTCTTACTGGGCATAGTAAAGTTCCTTGGGCAGGGCTGACTGTTGTGGTATCATATCAATTACATCTACATTCACTAGTTCTCATGTTAAGTGTTACCATGCCATGCATGAAATTTGGCTCTGGATCTAAATGTATCCCCATTCAGAGTAAGTTCTGGCACGGGCAATTTCAATGCAAAAGATGAAGTTTGGAAAAGTTCTGAGTCTGCTAATAAGACCGTTACAAAACCATGTAGGGACCTCCATTTATAGGACTTTCTCATAGTATACACCCCTAATTACTAGGCTTTTTAAGTGCATTCCTACCTGCTCTAGCCTTGCTTCCAACAGCCAATTAGAGCTTGCACCAATGTCTATAAGAAATTAAGAATTACTAAATGTGTGGTATAGCCAATGCTATTTTGCTTGTCCCATTTCCAAGCTAATCAGTAATCTCCAGCTCTAGAAATCTCTTGTGTTTCTTGTTGCTGACTGAATAGTGCAGCATGGGAGACAGGTGGAATCTTTGTAAAACAGTGTGAGGCAGAGATGCCTGCCTATTCCTGACCTTTTTCGTATTGAGATAAAATGTATACGTAGCCCACTTTAAAAGTTCTTTTCATATTTGCTTACCAGTTTTCCTGTTTCCCAGTTAGTCTGAAATTTATTTCTTGATCATTATTTTGAACTGCTAAATATAATTCAAAACACTGTAATTCTAAATAATGCATTACTGAAATATTAATACTAGCAAGTTATTTCATTTCCACTTCCCAATAAAATTAACAATATTAAACTGTATTATTTTGAAGATTTGTGAATGTTCCTTTCAAGCTACTGTACGCACATCTTAATGCAGAAAGTGCCAGGAACAACTTACAATTGCTATGAAATCCACTTTTGTATCAGTTACATCACTGTTTATCCTGATCTTTGGTGTACACCTCTGTTCAAAGCTGGAGCTTAAGAAGGACAAATTTGTATGACCTAGTTAAACTTGCTTTAAGATCCAGTTCTATCTTCTGTTATTTCTGCTCTTCTGTTGCCTATAAAAATGAAACCTGCTATGACATACTACTGTGCATAATGCATGAATCTTCTCATTATGGTAAATTTACAGCGATGAAAGTGGTCTTAATTAGCTTAGCACATACGAAGAGGCTAGCAGTGAGTTAGACTCTGTTCCCTTCTCCCATAAGGTGTCCCTGTTGTGTTTCTCTTACTCATGTTAAACCCTTCAAAGATTCCTTCTCTGAGCCACAAGCTGTGATGTGAGATTATTAAAGGGTCTTCACTTGATCCTGGCTTCTGGTCTTTGGGGAGAAAAACAGCCACTGGATCAAAGAGAGGTGTTAAACCTTAATAGGTTCTGGCAGAAAGATCTATAGTGAAGTGGAGATGAGCTGTACTGATATTGATACGACATGCAGTTATTTCAATAATCTATTCAGGATAGCTCCCATTAAAGCAACATGTAGCTGGGACCTGCGTAATCAAGTTTTCCTCCGCTCTCAGTTATTTAGGTAACTTCATAGTACTGTGGTAGAGGAGGTAGAACTGATCAGAACAGTAGATAAATTAGACAAAGGGAAAAATAAAATATCAGTGCTACCAAAAATATGCCACTGAACCGTAAGCATCTCCTTTTACGTTTGAAGAGAGTTAGTATGCATATACTTCACGTAACAGTCTGCAGATGCTGCAGACTGCAACGCTGGAAATACCGCATCCCGTAGTCTTCAATCAATGTGGTTCATCCTGCTTCCTTCAGAGCTTCACAGGCATAATTCAACCTCCGTGTACTCATTTCTGAGCCTTTTTTTCACCAGGCTCCAATTCACTGAAGTAGTTCCCACTCTTCTTTTATGATCGCAGACATAATTAAGAAAAGACATAATTTAAGTCATAAGCACTTTTTATGAATATTGCTGTGATTTTTTTGGCTGTTTTCATCTGGTATCTTTCCGAATTCACTGACTTGCGCACAACATCATTGATTCCAAATAATGTAGTGTCGTGATTTAGCCCCAGTCAGCAACCAAGCCCCACGCAGCCGCTCGCTCAGTCCCCCCTGGTGGGATGGGGGAGAGAATCAGAAGAGTAAAAGTGAGGAAACTCCTGGCTTGAGATAAAGACAGTTTAATAGGCAAAGCAAAAGCCGCGCGCACAAGCAAAGCAAAAGAAGGAATTCATTCACTACTTCCCATGGGCAGGCAGGTGCTCAGCCAACCGCAGGAAAGCAGGGCTCCATCCCGCGTAATGGTTACTTGGGAAGACAAACGCCCTCACTCCAAATGTTCCCCCCCTTCCTTCTTCTTCCCCCAGCTTTATATACTGAGCATGACATCATATGGTATGGAATATCCCTTTGGTCAGCTGGGGTCAGCTGTCGCGGCTGTGTCCCCTCCCAGCTTCTTGTGCACCCAGCAGAGCATGGGAAGCTGACAAAGTCCTTGACTAGTGTAAGCACTACTTAGCAACAACGAAAACATCTCCACATTATCAGCACTGTTTTCAGCATAAATCCAAAGCATAGCCCCACCTAGCTACTATGAAAAAAAAAAAAAAATTAACTCTATCCCAGCTGAAACCAGGACATGCAGATAAAGTGAACAGTGAAGAGTAAAGCATAGTTATGAAGTCACTACAAAATGTAACTTTTCATCTATGGGCTTTGGGTCTAAAACTGCACTAAATGTGTGGTTAATCTGGTTATGCACACATACAATTACTGTGTTTTGTGTACGGCTTTGCTAATTGCACGTACATAGTATAAACAGGTATGGTTGCATAGGAGAGTTCCAAAACTATGGTCCTGCCTTCAAAAATAATAATAATAATGATAATAATAATAAAAAACCTGCAAACAAATAATTTCAGCAAACGAGCATTTCAAGCCATGTACTTCTAATCTAGCAAGTTACTGCTCTTTATTTCATTGCCCAGGCATTTCCTTCAATTTTTCAGTTTGACCTACTAGCATCCTTGTTTCTTATCCAGTAGGGTCAAAACCCCAAAATATTATTTTTGTCCTATGAGGAAAGAAGAAGTTATGGTTGGCATTCAATTCATATTAGTCCCTGTATGTGCAATAGCTCTGTACCTATCAACTGTGTAAAATGTCTTTGTATTTTTTGGCATTATCATCGCTGTCTGGTAATAATGTTTATTAGATGCAGCCTTTCAGTGTATCTGACTTCTTACCTAAAACATAAAAATCACTGCTAGTAACTAGCACCCCCAGTTCATCAAGATAATTAAGGCCTTACCAAAACCTAGTAGCAAAACTAATCAAAGTCAGTGCATATGTGCAGCGAGGGGTTTCAGAAGTGAGCTGGCTGAATCCTAAGGCAGTTAAGGTATTGGTGCAAAACAATAACTATTTAGCAGAATGAAAACTGAGACTTAATGAAGTGATTTCCTTGAGGCTGTGCAATAAAGTCAGTAGTTTACAAGACAACCAGGAACACTAGCTTTTAAAACCTTGTTCTATCTACTACGCCACCAGAGTATAGATATGTCACTTCTAGGAACAACAGGATTTGGTTTAAATATAGCTCAACTGGTACTAAAAATTGGTTGGAAGAGTGGCAGATGTGAATGGATATGCTCTTTGTGCCTTTGCTCTAATGCTAAGCGATATTTTACATTTCTTGTAACTTAGTGGCATAGAAAATTGCAATGCTTTGGGAACAGTAACTTGGAAACTCATAGAAAAACATAGGTGGTCTTGTTTTCATGCCCTGTATTGTATATTATTGAGCCATACACAGAATAATACCCTGCCAAATGGTGATCCCATAGCCCAAACTAATCTCTGTAGAGCAGATGGGAGTTTGACGGGGAAGAGACAAGCTGACAGCTTTTCCTCAAATAAGAGTCATATAGTGTGTTTCAAGTGCCAAGCAGGATTTGACATTTAATTAAAAAACTACCTCAAGAAAAAGACCAAAAAAAAAAAAAAAAAAACAACAAACCAAAAAAAAACCCCAACGCCCAAAAAACAAACTAGCACACACATGCACTGATACAGCTATAGAATCAATTTGGTCTTATTTAAACCTGAAACCTTGGTGCCCAGAAGGCATATCATTTGCGGGGCGGGGGGAAGTCTCTGAGGTACCATGGGGAATATAGACAACATTAAAAATGTATTTTGGCTGGTCTTTGCTACCAAACTTGGCTTGAGGTTTACAGCGATGCTTATTAAGCAAAAGGAATTACTATAAATACTCAGCCTGAGCTACTGTAATTAGCATCTAATATGGATGGTATGTATTCTGTTAGGCTTGAGTACAATAGTTGTGTCTTTTTTATTTTTTGTGCATTTGTGAAGTCAAGAATATTGAAGACATGAAAAACCTTTACAGGAAAAATTTATAGTCATGTAAGATATTTCTGTGTGTTAGTTCTCTGTTCAAGATCACCCCATCATGCAAACCAGAGGCAATTGTAGCTGGCTCTGGTATCCTTTTGATACCCCACTGATTTTTAGGGTGTTTTCTGGAGCAGTTTCTGTCCATGAGGTGGTCCTGCGTTGCTCTCAGCTGTCCCTTGTTGCTGCACTCTCCCTTGGCAGGAGCAGTTGTTGGTACTCAGTTCCTTCCTGAAAACTTCACTCCCAAAGGGGAGAAAGAAACACCAGAATCAGTGTTAAAATAAGATATTTGATTCTAGGGAAGGTATGACATTCTAGGGAAGGTGCCCCAAACCCTTTATGACAAAATACATTGGTTTCCCTCAGCTCCCTCCCGCCCTTTTTTTTTGAGGTTCTCCATGTAAGCAGGCAACCATAAGATCATGAATCTGATGATGACTATATGAAAAAGGAATACCATTATATCAGGAAGCTAGAGCTCCCTTTGCAGTTAGGACAGGATTATTATAATAACTTGCAGATTTTATGCTCTTTTCTGAGGGTTCAAATTCTGTGTCAAAAAAACTGATGGTTGGGGAGGGGGGAAAGCAGCATAACACAAGTTCCTTGATGTTTCTGTGTGATGTGGCACATAAATACATTATTAATTTATTATTTAAATTTGTACATTATATTGCTTTGAAAAGGAAATGAGGACAGTTCATTTCCCAAAGGGTTTTTCAATATAAGTGACAGATGTAGAGATGACAAGACAAACTAGCAAGCTGTAACTTGGAGTTTTGTTGTTAATTTTTGAAGTAATTCTGTGCAACCTCCTTGCTATATCAGGTTTAATAAAAGTGCAGAATTTATTTATCATTATGGCGATAATATAAACTACTAAAATCCAACACGAATAATTACTTCATTCTGGGTAGGACTAAAAGCAATAGTTATTCCTATTTTATAAAAGGATTTGTTAACTTTGCTTAACACTTTCAAAGATGATGAGGTAGGTACCTAAGAATGCCTAGACTTTGAAAAGTGCTAAGCAAGTTGTATTGTTATTTTCTAATGGTTCTGGAATTATCTCACTGACATTTTTGACTTCTGAAAACCTCAGTAGCTCTTTTTTGGTACTTTTAGACACATGCGTTTCTTCTGTATTTTGTCTGTGTGGAGCCTCGCTGTCCCTCAGGGATACACTGCAAGTGTGTGAATGTCCAGAGTTGCTACTGACTTGGAAAGTCTGGCCAGTTCAGCCCTCGGGCATCTGTGAGCAAGAAGTAGGTGTTCCTCTAGCTGGAGCCTAGCAGGATTTGCAAGTGAGAGCGCTGAATACTGCAGGGCAAGAACAGGCTCGGTATGAAGCACGGGCTCTGCTCAGAGCAAAAGTGATTGTGCCCCATTGATGGAAAGGCAAACTGGTCAGAGCACTGACTGATCGCGGTGTTCAAGTGGTGGACGCGTGATCAGTCCCAGGGAGTCCTATACCTCCTCCCTTGCTGACTGTGTCTTAAAAACTTGCCTCTCCTGATTTTCTTTTTAGGGAAAACTCACAGGTGCCTTCCTATGGAAGCATTTGCATCTGCAGTCCTGCAGCGAAGAGGTGGCTTCTGTTAGGCCTGAGTGTGGTAGCTTTATCTCAGAGAGGTGGGGGATTTCAGAGCTGCTCTGACTTGAGCACTTCCTTGTGTTCATTAGTGCTTTGTATTTCCTTATTCCTCCAAGCAGTTGCATGTCAGTGTCCTGACTTACACAGCTCCTTGCCCAGCTTTTTGGTTGCTTTGAATCCCACACAGAGATACGTATCTCTGCCCCTATCATGTATGTTGAGCCTAGATGCTGAATTCAGGCTCCTGAGATTCCCACCGGGGACAGTGGTCCCAAAATTGAGTCAGTTGGCACCAGACTTCAAGGAATCAGAATCCTTCACTGGTATTCTATCCCTAATTGCTTTTAAAAGTGGTCCTTGGAGTCCAGCATAACTTTGGCTCTCTTGGATACAAGTTACGCTGTTTTATTATTTAGGTTAGCTATTTTATAAATAAGTACCAGATTTCAGCCATTTTGGTAATTGTCTTAGTAGAAAGAAGCTCTTGAAACTATTGTTTCTACTTTCATTTAATCCAGGATGATATTATTTCATACAATTCCAAACTAAGGAGGATTACTGCTGGTTCTGGCTTTGTTGCTTTAAAGCATTAGCTATATTGAGATTTACAAAAAAACCCAGTGACAATAATAACTAAAAAAATCACCATTTCTCTAGGGAGCCAAGATTAAACATCAATATAATGTGCCTCTGTAGAACAGTTAAGTCCCATTGACAACAGAGCATAAACTTTTTACACCACCTTTAACAAGAGCCAGTTAAGAGTCTTTACAGATTTTTTTCTTTTTCCTTATTTTATTAAGTAGTGAATTTAATCCATGTGGGATTTTAATAATTTTAACTGCAGCAGGAAAAGATATTTGTTCCTCTCTTTAACAAGTTTCTCTCTTTAATAATCAAATAAAGGATGTGTTGTCTACTCTTCATGCAGTTCAGTGAATCTTAGATTTAATAAAAGTTGAAATAGTGTATAATGTTAGCAAAATACAATAAAATGCACCCAAAGTACCGATATACTTACTTAGAGACAATAATGGCTTTGAAGAGAAGCAATATTCTTGAAAATCTAAAAATTGCATCAGGTGAATTAGTAGGGTCTTTTTCTATAAAATAATTCAGGCATGTTAGTATTCATTGATTCCTCTTATTATGGTAGCAGTGGTTGAATCAGTGCTGATCTATACCAAAAGCTGCTCACTGGACTAGATGTCAGTGTTTCACAGCAGGATGTTCCTGGGATGGAGATTCCTACAACCAAAAAAGTTCAGCTTTGTTATATTGTGTCTAATGTTTATATTTCTGTGAGTTGTTTGAAATCTCTTCCTTTTATCCCAGGCTGTATGAGACTTTAATTGGTAGCTTTATTTGTAAAGCATTGAGAAGTTTTTTAATCTATACAAGAGACCGTAGCAAGGAAGAGTTCACAAAGGACTTTGACAAGTCATTTCAAAGACAGTAAGTCATTATCACTAAAAATGAAAAGCAATATTGAAGCCATAAATAAATTGGGACTGTCCTAAAATTCAGGAATAACCTCTCTTTTCACGTGTGCTGTAAAGAATTGAAATTACACAGTTCAGAGCATTTCTCTTATCTGAGCAGTAGGTAGACAAAGTATATCTTCCCAAAACCAAATGATGCTTGGATAATTGACAGCATTAGTGCAACCTCATGTAAATAGAAGATGAAAGGTGAGAAGAAGGAAGCAAATAACAGAATTTTTATGACTTAATCACTCCTCCTTGAGAATCCGAAGGCATAACACTCATAAAACATTACAGACACCAAGAGATCTAATGAACACACATATAACATCATAAAGAGATGACATTTGCATTAAACGGGGCTTTATCTGTTGCATACTTGCATCTCAAGTAATGTAGAAAGCTGAACATAAGAGCTGCCAACTGAACTCTCTAAATCAGAGGGAGGTTATACTGCAGGAGCCTCGTAATCGTGCCATAGTCGTGCGTAAATGGTGCCAGGACATTGATATGGCAGCAGCAGCTGCTGAGAGATCTTGCAGCCCAGGGAGCCTGGCTTACAGTAGATTCTGGAGCTGTTCATCATGCAAAAAGAAGAGCAAAAGGAGTAGTAGTATGACTTATTTCAAAAGTGACAAAATAATTGGTGTCTTCAAGACAGTAATATAAAAATAATTATGTATTTACCAGCTAGTTTTAGATCACAGTCACAAATAAGAGAGCAAATTATTAATTCTTCTGTGGAGGTATGGTTTGTATTGGGAAGTTACGTTTTACAAGAATGCTGAAATCAAGCCTCCTAATTTTTTTGTTCTGGAAGAATACAATTCTTTTTTGTACTTACAGATGACATCAATGATACAATGGAGTTGTGCACATCAGCAAACTGCAGTGGTAACCCCTAAATATGAGGCTATGCAGTTGGCTATATTGAATAATGTGCAGAAACTGAGCATTACGTGTGATTCTGCCTTCTCAACAGAAAACTTCAGGAAGCCTCAGATACGACACCATTTTTCTCATTGTAGAGTTTATAGAAGCTGTGGTATCTGCTGAACATCAGTGTCCATTCTGTGCACTCAGAACTAACACTTTAATATTAATTCCTAACAAGGCATTAATTTCCATCAGTCCATAGTTGCAGATGACCTAGAGCGTAGCAGCAAATAGACTCCCTGGTGTGAAGGACCATGCTTGTATTCTGCGTGTCTTCCTAGGGCTGTCTACAAAGCACAGATTGTGTTCAGGTTGGTAGCCTTGCCATTTCCAAAATCTTAATGTTTTATACTTAATTCAGGTCTTTCTCAGACCTTGTCTTTGCCTCTGCTCAAATACGCTGATGATCTTGCCAATACACGTGAGGCTGTTAATTGGATCCCTTATACAGTGACCTTATGGTCTGCTTTTTTTAAAGGAAAACCACCAAAGATTATTTGTTGTTGAACTACTTCTTTTGCTGCTTACTTTCCGCCTTTGGTCCCTTCTCCCCCTTTTTTCTCTTGTCCTGTGTGTTTCACCACCTGTGTGAACTGATTAGTAAATCTTTACATTTAGAGCAATGTGACTGCATTTTGGATTTCCAAAGGGAGGAAGTTTTACTCCTCCCTGAAGTTTTTACTGGGGGGTGATTTAAAGTAAAAATTATTCTTTGTATTTATCTATGTTACATTATAACAACTGCATTATATCCTCGTGTTTTCCAGTTGATCTTGCAAGTACATAGTCTTGCTTTTCTACATAGATCTAGGCTAGACCTCACAAAGTTTTGGTTTAGAACGAGCAAAAACTGAAAAGGATTTTGCAGAATACCTTTGCTTTCCTGAGAAAATGTTCCTGGCTCTTGTTTGCATTTCTCAAACATATTTATTTAAACCTACAATACTTAGATCCTGGCATGCAGTCATACAAGGATCTGTTTCTTACCCTTATTTTTATATTCATGGGGCTCCCTCACTGAATTTCCATTTTCCATGTTAAAATTTCTTGTCGTGTGCTGACCCCTCTCACCGAAGGGGCAATACCCTTAATGTCATCAGAGATGTAGGAACCGACAGCAAGCTTTGCTCTGAGTGCTACTACAGGATATTTTGTGGGTATTTAGTTGTTTTGGCAAATACAAACAGGAATTATTGAAACATAAAGCTTCCATGGGACAAAAAATTCTAAAATTCATTGACACTTCATACCAACCTTCTATGCCTCTATTTTTATTCTTTATCTCAACTAAGGTTTTGAAACAAATAAAATAATTACTGAGACATTCCCTGTAATTCTAACTTGCCTGGAACTCGGATAGGGCTAGTGCTTAGGTCTTGATTTGCACTTAGTAGCAGCTGTAGTATTTAACTTAGTATTTACCTTTTTTATATTATATTGCATTGAAAAATTAATTCAATGAAGAACCTTAAAGAGAAGATCCCCTTCTTTCTTAGTTGTTTGGAAAAATACTTCAATTTTTAATTTTGCTTTGTTTTAAGCACTTAATTAGCCTTGTGTGGAGTGAAAGGGAACAAATATTCTACAGCAAATACACAGCATACTTTCTTTTTCTGAAGCGTGGATTTTCCAGTAGGTTTTACCCACTATAGTGAAGTGATGATTTTTTTGGTTTTAGAAGGTGCTGAACACTGCATGGTATAACTTTTGTGTCTTACGTGAGCCTAGGATTCAATCCATTCATTGTGCTAATGCAGGGTTTTCTGTGAAGTATTGCTGATACCTGTGACTTATACTTCTTCACTATCCACTTGTTCCTATGTCAGTAGAATTGAAGTTTAGACGTGGACAGAAACGCAGCTTTCTAAGCCGATGAGCACTTGTAATACTGAGAAATTATCTTCCCTGTGTTTTTACTGAGCACTACGGATATGTTCTCTACCATGAGATGGCAGCAGTGAGTAGCATCTGCCCGCTAAACCTTGTTAACATGCGATAATACAGATTTTTCTGAAGGCTGCAATAAAGTTAACTGACATACCTTGAAATTAGAAGTATGGGGAAGACTTATTGAACTAATAATCAGAAAGCTTGTTAAGCGTTGTCATCTGAACCGGTTTTTTCCAACTCAAAGTAGAAGCGCTATAAATGTAAACTGTGCAAAGAAACTAAGTGCTACAAAGGTTCTAATGTTAATGCAGTTACACTTATTTATAGTAACACTATTTATATTTGGCCCTAAAAGTTTTTCTCATTTCAACTCCTTATCATGATTTTTTAGATATTGGGAGTTTTCACCTCATTTTTGCCTTCCCCCCCCCCCCCCCCCCTTTTTTTTTAAACTCTTTTTATATTCCAAGGAGGCATTTACTGCCTGGAATATGTATAAAGTAGCAGGGAAGGGAAGAAGAGCTCAAGAGCCAGTACCTCTGTGCAAGTTCAGTAACAGCTGCATTTGCTGCTTCCTTGGAATACCTCTATGGGTTTCACAGCACCTGGGATTTTAGTGCCTCAGATTATTGTAGCTACACAAAAAAAGAATAAGGATCAGAATTCTCTGTAGTATTAACAGCAGGTGACTGAGGAGGATAGTGGTTGGTCCTGTGAGCTACAGGGGACATCTGCCTTGTGATATCCTCACAGCAGTAAAGAGCAAGCTTTGGAAGTTTAAGGTTTTGTTCCATTTCTGAACTTTGTCCAAGTTGTTTTTAAAGAATTTTGAAAGTGATCCTGTGCAAGATACATAGAAAACATGGGAACAACAAAAGGGCATTCTTTCTGTGTGGTCTTGCTCCTTTGCAGAAAGAATATATTTGAAGCTTGTTTGGTCTCCCTTCCCAAAAGGATTTGGTAAGGATCAGATTGGGGTGACTTGCTACTTTTGGTTAGAGAAATGGCAGAATCCAGGCGAAGGACAGAATCCGAGTCCAATACCGGTGGCTAGCGTATGAGGACCTCTGAGTCTGTGGGACACCACTGCTGTTGGTTGCATCCCTGTAAAGAAGGGATGTGGTAGATGCTGTTGATTCACAGCTTCTGGTAACAGGCAGGATTTAATATTTTAGTGAAGTCATCAAGGTGCCACGTTACATTTCGGCATTGGGAAGCTGGAGTCTTGCCACTTGTCACAAAGGACTTCCAGGTCAGTCCTGGTTGTTTTTAAATAATGCTCTTCCTTAAGGAACGGAGGAGACACAAATCTACCTTTGCTGTCACTAGGTTCCCACTGATTTGAGGACAGATTGAGTAACCACAGGAAACAGTCCTTCATGGTGACTTTTTTTTGTTACTGTTGTATCCCGCTGTGGAATACAAAGATAAGTGTGAGTAGAAACACACAAAGCTCACACAGGAAACTACTCAGGTAAATAACTCCACTGTTAAATATATTTGCTAGGTTACATCTCTGTTGGAGGTCAGTTAATCATTGAAGAGCCTCTGATTTGTGTGGTCTTCATAACACACTAACAGAAGGAGCTTCTCATTGAATTGTAGTGCTCAGTTTGTATGATCAGGGAATGTTGTTGGTTTTTTTTAAACTGGCAGAAAAAGGTACCTGTTTACTGTTAGTATAGTTCAAATACAACAGGGCTTGCGTTTTGGTTTGGTTTTGCTTTACTTTGTTTTTTTTTGCCAATAGCATAAGAAAGAAGCAATTCAAATGTTGTACTTCATGTTCATGGCTGTTAAAACAGAGTATCCTCTCTTAAAATAAAATTTAAAAATGTATTTTCTGCCTCATATCCCACCCTATACCAGTTTACTGCAAAATTCCTGAGGTATTTTAGTTTTGGATGTTGTGCTTCTTAAAGAAAAATTCGTTGTTAGGTCTCTAACATTCAAAAGATTTTTCCAAGCTATTGATTGAGTGGATGATGTGTCATCTAATGTGTAAAATAACCTTGAAAACTAAAATCAGGCTCTGATGGCAAAGTTCTGTGGCTGTTATAGTATCATGCTGTATCTCTTAAGAGTCTGTTTCCAGACAAGATAGCTTATCCAGGCCTAAAGTAGGCTTTCAAACTACTGAGGTCAATGTAACTTGTTAATACTAGTCATTGGAAGAAATTAAGACAACACTAAATGGAAAACTATAACTTTGAGGTACCCTTTGTCTCTTTGTGCAGACACTGTGGGCAGGGTTTGTAGTGTATTTGCTCCTATTAAAAACAAACAAAAAACCACCACCAAACAAAAACCTAGGGACTTTTCTGTCTAAAGGTTAGTTTTAGTTGCTTGTAATTGTACCAAATGAGTGAATTGGTTTTAAGTTTTTCCTTTAAACTACTTTAGATCGACCCTTTCTGTCTGTTTTTGCCACCTCACCCTCATGTAACCAGTGTTAAGGCTAGTTGAATAACCTTACCTCCTGTTGTGTGTGTTTTACAGCTAGATAGGACCAGTAGGTAATTTTCTCTGCAGTCACCCTTAGCAATATTTATTTTGTACAGCAACATGGGAAAAGTAGACAGTTGCATCCAGAAGTACAAAAGTGGCAGTGGCTCTACTGCTTTAGTGTAATTACATTTGGTCTGTTCAGCAACTGCTCTGATTCTCACTGTGGTATCACAATCATAGGAGAAGTGGTAAAACTACAAGTAGACCTCCTACACATGTGACTAACAGGTTTTTAAGATATGCAAAGAGAGACACAGGGTATTTCATGCATATTCTGTAGCCTACAAAGAGGAGAAATCAGAAGTGCCAAGTTCACAGTTTATAAATACTTTGCCAAGTAAAAGATAAAGAATAGTTGTGTCACTCTGGGAGGTTTCTTCTTGTTTCCTGAGAGTATAATCACAACATGAGATAAGCGTTAGGAAGGTGTTTTTAACAGTGTGCTTATATCATGTGACAAACATGGACTCCTCAGGTGATGCCCTGCTTAAGTACCCTTCCTGATTCCACCTGTGCACCAGGAAATAGTCCTCAGGTCTCTTCAGAGAGCAGAGCTGCTGAGATCCTTATTGATGCCAGCCCATTCTTATCGGAGGGTAAAGAGCAGGTCAGTAGAATAAAGAAAGATTTCAAACTCTGCTCGGTTTTAGGGGCAGGCTGAGCAGCGTTAGTCCATGTCAGAAATCCTGCTGCGCGCAGTCCACTTTCCTGATTAAACATACTAAATAAACTGAGTCATGGCCCTTAAAATACACAACTAGAAGGTTTAAAATGAAAATCAGAGGCTAGATTCTAACACTTTGTGACTCTGAAATAACTGCATTCACATCAATGCAGTTACTTGATAATACATCTAGGTAAGTGAGACTAAAATCTGACTCCAGGCCCATTTGCTGTGTGTTTCATTTCTTGTTCAGGACAATCGGGGAAGAAATGGAAGTTTGCATTCAATGAATCCAACTTCCCAGAGCCCTTCATTAGCACTACAAAAACTCTGTCTCTGTAGTTGACCTGTAATAGTCTGTGAGAGTTTGCAGGTATGAGCGTTGTGTTCTATTAGGATAAGTTTTGATTTGGCCCAGAGGTAAAGCCGAAGAATGCTGGCATCTAAGTAGTTAGACTGCTACAGAGATTGCAAAACTGCTTAAACGCCTGTTTCTTTTGTTAAGTGAAAATATGCTTCTCCAAGAAATCTAACTGGCAACACTGAGAAGGTTCCATGTGTGACTGTTTGTACAATGGGCAATGGCTTCCAGAAGTTGGAGGCATTTGCAAGTAAGAAAGAATAGCTCTGTTTTTAGCTCTACCAGTGCAAAGTTATGGGCTTGATCCGTCAAGTTCAAATGGACTTCATTTATATCACCCGAGCTCAGGTGCTCTGTGATGCTGGAAAATTCCCTTAAATTGTCAGCCTACTTTTGCTTAACTCTAATAACTTGTGTCTGGTAACTTCACCACCTAACTAGAGTTAGAAGGTGTTCTGTTCTAGTTCCTTTTGCGGTCAGTGAGGATTTGAATTGCCCCATGACCATCTCTAGCCACTAAACACTTAAGGAGGCAAAAATAAGTGGCTTATGCAGGCATAGGTGGCTAAAGGCAGGTAGGATGACTCCTGCATGCTTTGATGTGCTGGTGAATGAATAAAACAGGAACAAAAATATTTGTGTCTCTAAGAGATCTTGTGAGGCTTTCTTGAGATGGGGAAGAGAGCTACATATGACTGCAAATCTTAGTTGCTTCTAAAATAATATCATACTAGATAATGCCTTGAAAGCAATTGATCAAGCTCCCATCATCCTTAAAATTATTACTATTAACAAAAAGCAAGAAATTAAATACTACCATTGCACTAATTTATTGCCAGTGACTGTGTAAAGGATCCAGTGGTGGATGTACCAGCTTGTAAGATCTTTTCGTCAGGTGCTGTCATTGGTGTAGCTTCTGATGCAGCTGTTCATCTGAAAAGTGCGTTGTGCACTATTGTAATATGGCACCCTTTGGCATTCTGGTATCAGCCAACATGCTTCTCCTGCTGCTGCTGTAACTTTTTCAGTAAGTGCTGCTGCTTGTTCGTGGTTCTGCTGAGTGATGGGTTGGGCAACCGAAACTTCAAAGTCCTGATCTGTGTCTTCAAGATCCCAGCACTTAAATGGTGAAACATTGAACTTCATTGTCTTTGTCTGTAACTTACCACCGAGTTAATACCACACCTCTGATTTTTTTTTTCCTTGGTGTCTTTCATTCTTTGATAGAAGTCATTTTTGTTTTGCCTGTGAGACTTAGTGCTGGCATACTCATTGCTGATATCATGTCACATTTTGTAAACTAAAATTATAGAGGGGGCAACCTTGAATCTGTGTTGATAAGCAAAATAATTGAGGTACAGCACTGGCAAGTCCAGATTTTTTCCAGATATTGCACTACTTGGTTATTCAGACTGTAGAAGTAGTTTTGCATGTTGCCTAAGGCAGCCTGCAGACCGAGTGCATGACGTAACCCATCCGTGAGAGCCAACAGCTCTAAATTCTGTAGCTTTGCCTAATTATTCAATCTGTGTCATTGTGAATAGACTATTTCTGTTGAGGTGGGAAAGAAAAACAGCTTTCAGGGTAGGATTTCTGTTGGCTTCATAGGGAGCTGTGTGACTAAACACTAATGGAGGTTCTGAGGTTTAGTGCTCATTTCCCAATGAACTCCTTTTAAAACTTCAGCTTTGGTATTTAAAGCTGCTGTGCTGATTTTAAAAGCTGCTCTGCATTTGTAAAACAGAAAAGTATGAATTTTTTAAATTTTGAATTAATACTTTCCAGTTTCTGGCCACTTATCGTAATTTTCTCTATACAGGTTTGTGCTCTCATTGGAAAAGTGATATTTGACAGAAGCTTCCTGTTTGTATCGAGACCACTGCCTGAAAAGTAGAAACTGAATCTGGCTGTTTACTCTGAGCTCTGGGCTAGTAAATGCAGCTGTAATAGTATACAATTGAGCTACCTCAAAGCCAGCTCAGATGAGAGAGATGGTCTGCAGTTTAGATGTACCCAGATCATAGGATTGAGGCTTTCTTCTTTGCCTCATCAAGAGCAAAACATTGACAACAGAAGAGGCTATGCATACTCCGGGCTGTGATCCAGGAACTTTCTCAAAAGATGGCATCCCATTACACTGTATGATTCAAAACCGTAGCAATGAAAACAAAGAATAGACAAATTTAGAACTTGAGACCTAAGTCCATTTGCAGTTTGACTAGCAGTTATCTGTCTTGAGAGACAATATTACTAATCCATCATCTTATTATTTAAGATTCTTATTATTTAAGATTTAAAAAAAAAAAAAACCAAAACAAAATTTAAAATTATAGAAACTGTCGAGCTGAATGAACTGGAAGTTTGCTGTAGTTTTGCTATGGAATTGTGATATTGTCCTGCTTGAAAGAGTCAGGAAGGGGAGTTCACTGTGAAACTATCCAGCTGGAAAATGTGTCCTTTGATTTCTTGTTGATGTGTATTTGTCTATGCTATTCCTTCTTGCTGGCGGTAGAGCTGAAGTTTGTAGAAAAACATGTTTCTGGTGTGATTTAATTACTGTTGGCTGAATCATAAATTATATGAAGAAGTATTTTCCATAATCTAATATTCCCTTGGATAGAATATATTTCTCAGATTTTTTTTTCTTACGTATTGAGGAAAAGAGCGTGAGCGGGAAAGGGAGTATTGATTGTACTCTGAAAGGGAGAAGAAATGGATTTATTTTTTTCTTCTTGAAATGAAGGTGTACCACTTTGTAGAGCAAAAACTGCTGAACTAGGTTTATTTTTATTATGTATTTATCTTCTGAAATTTTAAATCTTCCTAGGAAAATGTCAGTTTATCAAATTCAATTATGCAACCTTCAGACTTACTAAAACCTTACACTTTTCTACTTCCCACATGCTTTCTATATTTAAGAAGAGCCTTTTCTGCAGTAACTAGCCTTGACAGAGATAATTGGGAAAGCAGTTTGCTTTCTTCCTACCTACCAAATTTATGTTTTTACTTCTTAAACTAGTTCCTCACTCCAAGAGAGAACACCTCAATCGTAAGAATATTTTACCGGTCACAAGGGTTTCCTGCATGAGCAATTGCTTAGGAGTGTTTTGAGTCTGGGCTGTGCAATTCATTACAATTCCAATGCCAGTTTGGTTTTAATGGCTCATTTTAAGATGTTCGAACAGCAGTGATAAATAATGAGGAGGAGTGTCAACAGATCCTGTTTTAATTCATAAGGATTTTACATAGCTATTTTATTTTTCAATTTTTATAGTTGTTTTAGTCAAGTTGTCTCACAACATGAGTCTCTCTTCTTCATCTCTTCAACTCGTGTACTAACTCTGTATACTGTGAAGTACAGAGTATGTGAAGTGGATGGTATTGTGTGAAGCACAACGGCATGACTAATTACGACACAGGGTGGCACACACTGGAGGTGTTTGGACAGGTTTGAGGATTTGCATCTTTTATGCTTTGTGTTTCAAATGTGATTGCACTTTGTGAAAGGGTTCAATCTAGGATGTCTGCATGTTGCTGATTTGCTGTAAAGAACATTCTTCCAGCATAATGTCCATTACAAGAAAAGGTTTTAGTTTGTCTCCTTTCCTGTTCCCAGAAAAGATTTTATAACTAATTCATATTTTTATATGTGCATACATAAGTGTAGACTCTGGCACGCTTAAGTTTTACTTTTCCCTTCAGAAAGGGCCATTGCTGTCAATAGGGCTGTAATATTGTATATGGTGTAAATGTTGTCTATTTGAACTATTTTAAATAGCTCCTTGAGAAATATTGCTGCGGATTTTGTAGGGATTTCCATTTTTATCTTCTGCATATTCAAAACATACCTTGTATTCTATTTTTCATGTACTACTTGTTGTAAGTACACTTGGAGCAGCGTACTTCAGCATGGTACCTCTTAGGGTATTTGGAGAAGCTTCTTGTGGTCCTACTGAAGTAAACTGAAATCCTGCCATTGACTTCAAATGGGGGCAGGGGTTCACTGTGGATATTTTTTCTTTTTTTTTCTTCTAATTTTTTTTTTTCAAGGTGAAGGGGAATAATAAACAATTGCCTTTATAAGATAGAATCTTGTCAGGAAATCTGAACTATGATTAGCCTGTACTTAAACCTGAACTCTCCTGATAGTAGAAAAACATTAAAATGATCATTCATATACAGATATATTCATATACATATATATACGATATTTCATGTTCATGCCACCAGGAATTTTAATGTGCATTGAAGAATATAATATATTTGACTCTACTGATCCGTCCTCTGAAATCACGGGTAGCAAATATAGGCCTCTACATAACATCAGAAGGTTAAAAACAACCAGGCCATGGCAAGCCGAGGAGGGAATGGCTGGAACCCCAAAAGGCCATCTTTAACTTTCAGTTGTTTTGGCTCCCTCAACATCTGTAATCCTGTGCTGGCTGCTGGAGGGGGAAGTACAGCAGCCTGTGAAAAAATTGCCATGAACTGCTTCTATAAGGACAGGAAGTAAATCAGGGCTTAGTAATACTTCCTTAAAGAATACACCACTACTCTGTTCTCCTCTGCAGGAAGCTCCAGAGGGAGGAGCGCCTGTCAGAGTGCTTACGTGGGTGGTGCGATCATCAATGGCTATCAGCACAACCCTGCAGCTGGGAGATAGAGGGAATTTGCAAGTTGCAAACACATTCAACCTGATAGTGTTTCTACAGTTATCTACCCTTTCCTTCTTGTTGCTGCAATATCCAGGGGTAATAGCAATTCATAATTATTCCAGGATCATGCTCCTCTAAATACACTCTTCGAAGTTAGTGTTGTTGGCAAAATCACATCCCATGAAAAAGGGTACTCTTGATCCATTTTTGACCTCTCAGTCTTGTGGGAATATGTCTCGAGGTGAGGTCTGAAATCTGCCGTCTTTTTCTTGCAAGCCCCTACAGTAAAACAGATTCGTATTTGTAGGAGTATATATGTTGGGATATTTCACTTGTAAAGAACTTAAACTTCTGACTTTACAGAATGATGCTTAAACTTAGTTTCAGGTTTCAAAGAATGTATTCTTAAGAACAATATGATGAAGTTTAAAGTTGTATGGAATATCTGGAGATCCTCTTTTACCACAAACTGAGATAATGAAAATCAGCTGTGACACTAATATATCTCTGTATCTTTACAAAGGCCTGTTCTCTCCTGTCATCTGATCAGTTTTCCAAAGGCAAAGTCAAATGCAAACCCAACTCTTTTAGATACATGCCTCAGACAATCAGATTAGAATATTCTTTTTATGAAACATCATTTTTGATGCAATTTAATAAGAAGAGCTGCCCGAAAGATTGTCAATGAAAACTGTCTTTTAGGGAAAGCTTTAGTATGGGTGTGGAGTTTTTTTCTTCTTTCATTTCCTCCTTTCATAAGCATAACAGCTGAGAAAGAAAGGATTTCTTCAGGAAATCTTACATTTGCCTTCCTTAGACGTTTTAAAAATGTGAAGATCAAAGCACATCTGTGACTGAGTAGTTTGGGGGTTTTTGGTGTGGTTGGTTGGGGGTTTTTTTGGGTTTTTTTGGGGTGGTTTTTTTCCCCTCCGCCCCCAACACCTAGACAGACAGAAACTGCCTGATGTCTTCAGCCCTCCAAGTAACACTTGTAAAATTATATTGGAGGCAATATTGGTTCTGAAGGCAGAAAGAACAGTGATGTTTAATCTGCTTTGTGTGGTTTGTCTAGCTGTTTTCAACAGCAGTTGAATAACTACTTCTTTTGACTTCTTTGCAAATCCAACCTTTTATCACTAAGTCACCTTTTGTTATATTTATTTAGCCTGGAGAAGAGAAGATAGGTATGAACTAGCTTCATTCTGAAAGGAGGAAGTGAAGAAAATTATGTAGAACTTCTGTAACAATCTAGAGCTGAGCTTAAAATCATGTTCCAGAATATCAGCTTGATTCAGAAATTTTTCCCCCCTGCCTTTTCACTGGTCTTTTGCTTCTGAAGAAGTCTGTAAAAAGTACAAAATTTAATGCAGCATTTGATTCATTTGAACTATTCTCTTGCTTTCCCACTTCTAATAGGAAAGTTTCCTCATTCTCATTTGCCTGCATCTGCAGTTACTGAGCCCTCAACTTAAAACTCAGCTCACCAGATTTGTTGCCATAAGAGTATCCAGAATTACGGTAGTGAACATTAAAGAGCTTTGAGAAGGATATAAATCGTCATGCTTAAGGGCTTAAACTACATGAAGCTTTCCTGGAAAGCAAATAATGTCATAGCTGTGCCTAGCACAGTTGCCCTTCTGTTTCTAACACAGTTGCCCTTAGCTGCAGGTTGACAGAGTAGATAGGTCACTCATCTAACATGTAGCAAGTGTAGTTTTTATAGTCTTCACCTGCCTTTTCTCAGTGATGCATAAGGTTTGAATCCCAAGTATTCGCAGGTAGAATGCTAGCAGTGTTTCTGTTGAGAGCTCCTCTAAGTTTAGTTACTGAAACTGGGCCCCAAACTGGAACTTCATCTCTAAAAAATGCATACCTAATCTTCAAGAAACAATGGTACATGTTTTCTGCTGTCAGTTAGTGAATCATGTATTATTGTCACATCTACTGAATTCTTAATAATACTTACTCAGCTTTTCTAGAAATCAGCAGGATTTAAAATTAACATCATCAATCCCATGGTTTTTACTGAACCTCAGAGTAGAAGTTCCCAAAGTGCTAAATACAGATAGACACTTAACTGCATTTAAATCAAGAGCAGTGGTTTACTTAAACACCATCAGCAGATTTTGAAAACACAGTTGTAAAGTTAGACATACATTTTATTCTCTGCACAGGAGGGTAGGCAGTCTGTACGTCTCGGAGAAGTAAAGAGAGCACGGGACTCAATGTGTCTAACTGCCTGAACATTCACATGTCTTTTCTGAGTGGTTTCGTAGCCCATCTGTAGTTTGCTATTGTACCACCTTTACTGTGGTAGTGCTTAGTCTAATTACTTAAGTAGGTAATTATCTTGTGAGAGTGGCTGTCTCTTCTGATTCTTCCCTTTGTTATAAGATGCATAAAGAGAACGTGTGTGTGTTGTTCGTTTTGGCTCAGGAACAGTCTGGTTTCCACTTTAAATGAAAGTGTGATTAGGAACATGACCAGTGTCTGTATCTCTTCCCTCCTATCAAGCGTTAAGACTACAGGATGGACAGCTATGATAGCAATTGCCAGAACATACCTGGTTTTCTGAAATAATGGTACCTAAAACACTTGGTCTTGTAGGCGCTCCACTAGAGAGACCAGCAGGTGGTAAAGAGGGCCAATTGCATCACAAAATCCAGGCATTATTTTGGTCATTCATATTCAGTTTTTTCTAGATTTGGAGTGCAAATGAATACATTTTATAAACTGAATAAAATACAAAGTGAAAATTGATCATGTATGAACAATATATTGTCATAGATTGTGTATAATAATGAAAGTTTGTGCATGCATGCTTATATGGAAAGGTATGGGGACTTTAGATATTTAGAACTAATCTGGAATTCTATCTTTCATTGTTTCTGCCATCATTTTGATCAACTCATGATTTAGCTTCCTCCTCCTGCAGTATGCCTGTGAGGTTTTTGTCACATAGAGCATGTTGATGCTGCCATAATGACCACATCGTGCGAACTTCTGTATGTGTGACTTGACTCTCACAAGTAAAATCTGTATCGGTGAAACATCTCCTGTATTACATGGGTAAAATAATGGACCCGGATCAAGTCTTGAATCAGATTCACTTTAAGTATGCTTAAAAGCCCATTTATTTCACAGTGCAAAGAGCTAAACGTGAACTTTGCAGGCTTGCTGTATATAGATAGTTGCAAAGTTAGTTGGTCAAGAAGCAAACACCTCACTGGTTTGAATAAGCCATTTTATTTAAGAGAGTGTGACTAAGTACTACTCGATTTTGTTGCTGAAAATTATTTATTACATGGAGTCAGACTATGTGACTATTAAAATCCTCTTACAATTTATAAGTGTTAATAGCTGATTGGGTGCTTTGTGTGTGTCCCTGCCCACCCCCCCTGCATTTCTAGTTTGCTTAATCATCTGTTTGTTGTAGTGAATTTTATCACTTAGTTAATAAAATTTTAACAAGAGTAATAGAGGAAGAAAACAGTGAATTTAAAATATGCTTCAAGTATTTCAGAGTATATTTAGATAGATGAAGTCAGTAGGAGTTAATTTGTATTATTAAGGAGTGTGTCCAAGCTGCCTCTGAACCCGAGCAGTTCATGTTCAGAACTTGGAGGGAACAGTTTAGATCCTACCAGACCGGAGGATGTCAAAGATTAAGGAGGAGGACCTAAGGAAGTGAAGTTTGGTGTGAGTAATTAGAGTATGCAGGCAGGTACCAGGGTAAATTTGGGAACCCTTGGTTTTTGCGCCACAACAGCAGAGTAAGGTTGTGAAGAATAATCAGTACAGGTTTGTTGAACACAAATCACATCAAACAAATCTATCTTCTTCTTTTCATCAAAAGGCCAGCAGAACAGATAAAGAGGAAGAAGGAAATGTGTTTTGAGTTAGGAAACTTATTGAAATTTCATAGACGAAGTGTTGAATGTTGTAGTCTGCAGACTGAATAAACCTCTCATGTTCTCTTCAATCCAGTTCTATTCAGCAGTTTCCATGACAAGTCAGATGGCATAATGGGGCGCCGGTATGCAATCCTGCACTGACAGGCTGAGAGGCCTCTTGGAGGACAGCAACAGAATACAGGGTGTTCTCAGAAAGGGTGGAGAAATTGCATGAAATTAAGTACAGTACTACTGTTAGGAAGGAGAATCGAGCAGCTGCATGCAAAATCAAGAATCACAAGATAAACAGAAATCAGGATTTGATTGAATGGTTGAAACTATTATGCTGTAGAGGAAAAAACCAACATAGCCAGTGTGTGGTAACAGGATTGTTCTACGTAAGTTAATGGAGGTATTTATATTATGCACTTCTGTAGATTTAAAAAGAAAATGCAATATGCAACTATATGAATGCAGTAATGCCCAGAATTAGAGGCCTTGGATGGAATACTATGTCCAGGTCTGGGCGCTGCTCTTGAGGGGAAAGATTATAGGAACCATATTTGGTTGGTCTGGAAATGTAAGGAAATGTGGATGTAATAATAGTCTCATGGTATGTTTAAGGGGGGGGAAGAAAGGGGGTGGGTGGGGGAGGAGGTTCCTTCAAAGACAACAGCAATGTTATTTGGTGCCCCTTGGAGCTATGACAAGGAGTAATGGAGAAAAATTGGCAAAATGTCTGATTATAACTGTAGTGAAGCATTGCAAAAGGCTGCGATGTCCTTCATTTGGAACTATATTAGCCAAGCATCTCTGGGGTGGTCAAAATATAATTAAACTTGTCTCAGGGCATGGGCAAGGCTTCTTGACAGCCCATCCAGCCCTATATTTCAGTGATTCTATCACAGGTATTTAAAGAGCTAACACGAATGTATTACTGTGTATCTGAAACCTTGCAATATGTTGACTAAAAATAGCCATATATCCTTCTGCATTAGAATTTGTAAGCACAGTTTTCCTAGCCTGAAGCAATGTAGACCAAAGCATTCTTCACAAGCAGCAATATTAAACTACTCTGTATGGCACACAAAAGATGTATTAAAACAAATACAATGTATCATTGTCTGTCTGGAGGAGGCATTGAAGAAAAAGGGAATGCCCTAGGCAGGATAGCCCTTCTTCAATCCCACTCAGTCCAAAAAAGACCAAAGAGGAGAAACTGCCTCATGCACATAAATACATCTGAAACTTTTTCTAAATGGAATCTTTATGCAGAGACCTGAAATGAAAGCAGAGCCATAAAAAGGCTTTTCCAAGAGCAATCTCTGAAAAGTCACAGCATATTAGAGAAATGTTAAAACGTTGCTGAACCTGAGTTTAGGCCCCTACATCTTGGGGTCTTAAAATTCATGACTTCTTTATGGTGGGATGAGGAGGTATTTTTGCAGCAGGCTCCCTTTTCGCAAGCCTCAACTGTAATCCACGATTGTAATGCTTTAGTCAGATTTCAGAATATGATCTGAACTGTGCATTGGGTTACAGCCTAAGATAGATCAATATATTAATTTAATAGCGTGGCTTAGTAAGGAGAGAACCCCTCTATTATAGCCAGCACGAAATCAGTTAGTGGGGAGCTCCTTATACAGGCACAAACTATCTGTGTGGAAAAGAAAAAATTTTATTGCTGCTTTTTTTCCTCAGTGTTTGTCTCAAAAGTGCTGAAACCAGACAATACCTGTAAAATAATCTTTGCAAAGCATTTCAGTCTCCCAGCAAAACACAAAATGAGATCACCTTCTAAACCAGAATAACAATTTCCTATGAAGTCCTTGTTTGCATTTAAGCAATATTTCGCTCCTAGCCAGAATGCCAGCATAAAGCCACATAGCCATAAAGCTTGTCTTAACTCCTTTCTGAATGGTTTCAAGCTTAAGTGGAGCCAAAGGATACTCATGGTGTTCTGCTACCCCCGTTTGTTTGAGAGCCAGCATCCAGAATGACCTGCTCACCAAAATGTGCACAAGTTCCCAGGTGTTAAACAAGCCAGATATTCTTTTGCATCATTGGTCACTCAGTGTTTATGATATTTGTTTCCACTTTTATTATTGACAAACGTTTGAGTAGAAACGGAAGTTTATACTTGTTACCTAATGTTTCTCCTGAAAATTCATCATCACAGTGGTTTGCTTTTAAAATAACATGTTTACTCACAAGTTTCTACTGTGTCGTCTTAAAATGGTGACAGCTGCTGCTCTGACTCTACAATTCCTGTAGCTTTAAGAAACATTTTCCTCTTAAATAACAACTCATGATAGCCAAATGGCATTGTCATTCCCTTTAGACATTAATATTCCTATTTGAAGAGGAGGTTCACATATTCTGGTATTCAGGATAATTGAGTTCAACACTAACAGTTTGAGGTTGGAACTTAGAGCCAAACTCCCCTGCAACTTATGGAGGTTTATAACTGAGTAAGTCCTGGAAAAAGGTTTGTCAGGTGAAGAGTCTTTGTCTCAATTTGCAAGAATCTGGCAGTTAAAGGTGGTGGCCTGCTGAATTAGTGCTCTGAAATCTGCAAGAGACCAAAAAGGCTGGTTCCTCCCCTCCATCCTATCCCAGCTGACTGGCTAGAGGAGCTGAATGCCCAGAAGAGGCAGTAAATGTGATAACCCAAAGCAGTCCTTCAGTAGCTTCTCTCACAGGATTTGCTGGGAATTAACTCTTATTTCTGTGTACGGGATCACAAGAGAGGGCACTGGTTTTCCAAGGTTTTACTGGCTCAGAAGAATGCTGGTTTATGTCTTCTTGCTCTAGATGTGAAGAATTGAGTCCTATATCTACACTTGTGCTGTAGTGATGCGGTTAATAAGGTATAAATTGTGATATGCAAATATTTCTTAGCAGCTTTGGTATTAATCTAAAAATCTGCAAGCTGTTTTTTATTTAAAGAATCTATATACATCAAAGGTGTACCTGATTTTTTCCGCCTAGTCTTAAAAAAAAAAAAGTCGGGGGCTGGAGGTTGTTGTTTGTTTTTAACTTGGGAAGCCTTACCTTGCGTATGCTCTTAGGTAATTTTGGTTACAGCAACACTAATATCCATTTAGACTGGATATATGGAAAGAATTTATTGCAGAACTTTCATCAGTTATTAGAATTAAGTGTTTAAGTACTCAATTGCATTTTGTTTTAATAAAAATAAACATTTGTACAAGTTGTAGTGTCTAAATAGTTAAGTACGCTGTAGTGGACAGTTGGGGTATTTCAAAAATTTAGTAGAGCTACTCTAAATGAAGACTAGTACAGTGAACTGAGAACCAGTAGGCTAACCCAAAGAAAAGAGAGCTCTAGGGGCCGTTTTTTTGTTTTTGTTTTTTTTTTTTTTTTTTTTTTTTTTTGCATGGAAAAGGCAAACAATGTTGTTATACACCACGTGGAGTTTGGCTAATCAGAGACAACGTATAGTATAGTAGTCAAAATTCAAGTAGCACTTACTGAGCATAAGAAAGCACACCAGTCCTTCAGGATTTGCTTTATTCTGTGCTTCATGTAGAAAATGTCAAGTGCCACTTGAAATGGAAATAAAGTTTGAAACACCCGAACAACATTCAGTTTTCTCCTAACTGTAGATCAACTAGTAGAGAAGTACAGAATTTTGAATTCCAGACAAGACTTTATCTTCTGGACATGGTGTCCACAAATTCATCTGGATTCCTTAATTTTGTCTTTAAGATGCTTTTTCAAGGGTATTTTAGATTTTTACACTTATTTCTTACAGGAAACAAACAGTTGTAACCTCGTGAATGAAAAATAATCCATGTATGGTAAGAAGATAAATTAAAAATAAACAATTTAAAGTGTTTCTCTATTTCATCATACATTTTATTAAGATTTGAAGGAATAACATCTGCAACTAGACATTTCATATTCATCAAGAGTTTCTGGAGCTGCTTGGATGCATATGTGGGTTGTGTAGTTACAAGTGGTTTGTGCTTCCTTGAGGGGATGTAGAGAACAGCCTTGTCCAGAAGCTGACAGTGCACTTGTACTGTTTTGCTGAAATTTGGTGCCTTCGGAAATCCCAAGGCCTGGAGACCAAGGGGAAAGTCTGAAGTAAGGAAGACTTATCCTTGGTGGAGGACAATCAGGTTAGAGACTATTTGAGCAAACTGGATGTACAGAATTCTGTGGGCCCTGATGGGCTGCACCCATGACTGCTGGGGCAGCTGGCTGATGTCATTGCAAGGCCCCTCTTGGTAACCTCCAGACGTGCCTTCCGACCTTAAACAGCCTGATTCTGCGATGTGATCCTCAAGCAGAGTTTTTGGTAGAATACCTGTACTACTCAAGCTGAAGTCGTCGTTGTGCTAAAATTAACCAAGAAACAACAAAGAAATCTCACCTGAGATACAGTTTATTTAAAACATGGTCTGTTTTACCTAAATTGAGACTAGGGACTATGAGAACTTCTGGCAGCTCAAATACAATCCAGTGGAAAAGGTAGCTTTTCCAGTTTATGGGAGAAACAAAGGCCTGTACAGGTATCTTCCCTTCACTATAGAGTACCTACAAAATATTGGTAAGATAATATTGAATTTTGTTATTTCTGACTATCTAGAATAGCATGCTAACCTTTTCCTTAAGTGTACTGTGGCATACTGCAGATGGGAAATAGACACGTCCTTTCTCTTGCTCTTTCCATTTTAAGAAGTGAGCCAAAATTAAATGCCATTTCTGCTGTGTATCTCTGGAGTCAGTAATCTGCATCTTCCTGCTTTTCTCCCCCCCCAATGTTTGTACAGAGTTAGCCACCTACAAGATGCCGCAAATCCACTACATTAATACTTTTAAATCACTTTGACTCACGTAAGGCTGTTTTGATTAAAGCAGAAATAAATTGACAAGAAATGGAATCAGTGGAAAAGTTTAGAACCAGAACAAATAAGATGTTAACCAAGAAGCTGTCAAAGGTGAAAATTGTGGGTTCTAGGCCATTAGTGCTGCGGCTTCTAGAGAGGCAGAGAACTTGCATCCTTCTTTCTGAGTGTAGGAAGTGAGATCAGTCAGGCTACCTCGGAGATGGATTAGAGAGCCCAGATGTGAAAAGATGTTTGAGATTTACTTACCTAAAGAAGCCAATAGTTGTTGGGTTTTTCCTACCTCTGTGTGTAAAAAAAAATAACATGTAGTGACTTTTACTGTCAAGTGCTTACGTTCTCCAGACTGTATCCTACTACGTGCCTTCCATCATGTTGACCAAATTGTGCCTCTAATTTATCAGCGCTTCAGAGTAGAGGTTTGTCAGCCATTTGGTCCAGTCCTCCTGCTACAAACAGCTGTGATAATGTTTGTTATTATTCATAGTAGTAAACAGTAGATTTGTGGAAATTAAGAAGTTAGAAGAAGCAGCCACAGCCAGGAGAGAACTTGATTTAATAAATGAGCAACCACAGTACCTAAATAGATCAGACTGGCTGAAAGGTTCGAAACATTTCTTTCCCTTAAGGCAGTAATTTGTAAGTAAGGAAAACAAGCAAAATCAAATAAACTGCGACTGGAATGGAATAGAAACAATGACCTCCATGATGCCAGTAACACAGAAAAGTCAGCGACAAAAGGAGAGATGAGATAATAAAAAGAGGCAGAGAAAAAGATGAAGGCTACCAGCTCGTTGCTGTTGCTGCACTGTCTCCACTTGTCAAATTTACTATGCACGTGCATGGCATTGGAGCACCGTGTAGGCCTGTATTGGTATTCTTGGTGCACACACGCACACATCTCCTGAAAGTTTGTGTAGACTCAGGAGGAGGATGACAGAAAAAGGAAGGACAGCAGAGAGGAGAAGGGGAGAGGGAGAAGCTTGAGAGTAGCTGTCCTTTTCTGTAGCTGGATTTGGTTCCATTGCTCACAAGGAGGGAACAGATCGATCTTCCCAGAAACACTCCCTGGCAGATTTGGATGAGTTTATAAGACACAGTAGTCTTTTGTCAGCAGTGATGAGATCTTCCAGAGAGGCTGGTGATTAAGATAACAAGATTGCTGTTGTTCAGAGTTAGCTGTCAAAATTACAGAACTGCATGGGAAACATTAATAAGAATTATTGGTTTTGCTTTCACAGATGCTAAATCCCTCAGCTGAGACACAAGCAAATAAAACCTCAATATGTTATCACTATGCTTTCTCTGTGAATAAAACCATGTGATATAGGATCACAAATAATTAAGGAAAATGCACATCGGTGAAGGGGAAAATAGAAACACATCTTAGAGTAAGAGGCAGAAGGAAGATCCAGTGAGGAACAACTTCCTTATTTCAACATAAGGTTTAGATTTAGGGCTTTCTGTCAGAGTCTTTAATAGTGAATTTTTAGTAACAGTTGGTGAAATCATTGGCAAGTTACATGGTATGAAGACACCACTGAAAGAGTAGGATCCAGACTCCTTGGTCACAGATCTTACATTCACAGTGACAAACACTTAAACCCGTCCTCATTGTTCTTTCATTGCCAATGCCTTAGCTGCACCTTACATTACTACAGAACTGTTCTCACCCCCCCTCTTCAGTTATTTCCATAGTGATGTTTTCCACAGGATTCTTTCCTCTCTGGTAGATTTCCAGTCAGATATCCATCATCACAGAAAGGGACATCCCAGCTTTGGGAATGAGTGTGCCTGAAAGGATGTGGAATTGATTGCTTTTGGCAGTGCTGTAGCCACTTTTAAGTTCTAATTTATACCTGGCAGACACAGAATGCCATCTGGTCGTGCCAAAGCGATTTGAAAGGAAGCACAGAAATACACATTTGAGTTGGCCATCTGTCCTCATGTCTGTAACATCATAGAGGGAGGTATTGGCATGTCTGAGGCCAGTAGCTAAGGCTTTGTTGTTTTTCTCAGAGGGTAGGGAAGGTAGGATCTGGCACAGCCCTCTGGTAGTAGAGGTCCTTGGAGTTTTTCAAGCTTGATTGTGTAACATGAAAGGGCAAGAATGCCAGCTAATGTCTGCAGCCTTGGTTTCTCACTCATTCACTTACATTTCCTGGCAAGAGCCTGTGTTTGTGGGTGTATGGGGAGCGGGGGGGCGTAGATATATCCAGTTCTGAAATCACTTTCAGAAGTAGTTGCCTTCTGACTTCAAGCAAGGAAGTAACACAGTGTTAACAGCTCAAAGATGTTAAGATACTTTTTTCTTTGTGGGTTTTTTTGGGTCTTTGTTGTTTTGGGTTTTTTGGGGGGAGAGGTGGTTGGGTATTTTTTTGTTGGTGTTTTGTTTGTTTGTTTTTAAGGCTGGTGACTTTCTGTGAACCCACTGGAAATAATCAGGTAAAAAAAACTTGGCTGCTTACTTCAGAGCTTTGGTGTTCACACATCACACCAAGTACTTGGAAAAAGTGATTAGGAGTTTGATGGATGAGCCCTTCCATTTATTTCTTTAAAAAAAAAAAAGTTTCCCACCTTGCAGCTGGGACCATATGAATTGTCCAAACACAGATGAATAGCTGAATTCTTTACTAAAAAAATAATGCTAGTAATTATATCATTAAGACTGTTACATTGTTACTAAACTTTCTTAAGCACTTTGTCATTTGAAGTTACAGACCTATTGACTGATCACTGGGAGTTAGGGATGATAAGACTGGTTTTATAAACCCCTAAAAATTACCAACAGTCTGAGGGAAGGGAGGGGGAAAGGAAAGATTTTTTTGCTATTCTTTGAGGGTTTTTGGTTTGGGTTTGTTTGTTTGTTTTAATGGCCAATGAGGGAATCTAGATATCTGAGGCTAATACTGAAAGGTAGATAAAGCTTGTGAGGTAGTGGCAAATGTTATGGAAAATGGGGCAGATGAAGGAAATTGATCTCTTTCTGACACTTCTCTTCATAAATGTTAATGACAGGCTACTGGATTTAAATGGATATTAATAATCCATTAATATTATTTCTGTAATGCATCTCTCTTCTCTGTCTCTGTTCTTTCTAAAAATGAACTTTTGTTCCTGTTGGGCTACGTGTCCCAGGATACAGATGTATTTCCCCTGTAGACAGAAATTGAAGTTACATTTCCAGTTGAAGGAACCTACCACACAACACCTATAGAGTCTTTGGTAGCAGTACTATGCTCAAAAAGGAGGCCAGGCTCCACAGGTAAATATATTAAGCAGATACCTTCCACATGAAAGGTGGTATCTTGTCTTCTCTTGTAACTCCCGTTCATGCAAATTAATGCAAATGCAAGTTAGATGTTGAAGGAGGATGGTTTTCTAGCATTTTCATAGCGATGAAATAATTTGTATGCTGAGCTGGAGTTTACTGTGTATAGTTTTGTGAATTCCTGTTTTGGTTGCTACAGATGAACTAGATGTAGCAGTGCTGGTCAGAAACAAAGACTGAGAATCCCTATACATATTGGACAGCAAACATAAGGCTGTACCTTTTATAACTAAAAGTAGACTTTCTACCTGAAATTTCCTTCAAAGGGAGGGAAATACTGTAAATGTCACTTTATCACTAAAGGAGTCCTTGAGCCACAGATACTGGAGACTGGAAGAGTATCCTGAAGAACCATCGTTGCACTTTTTCCCTGTTGTTGTATGATTCTTTGGGTCTTAGCTGCTCATCATTGATGGGAATGCGGTACTGAGCCTGCTGGAGCTTTGTGCTGACCTAGGATGGCAGTTCTTATTTGCACCCCTGATTCAGGGAAAAATGCATGTTCAGAGGTTTAAATTTGTCCTTGTAATGCCTTCTAAAGTTTTAAATCTTGAAGTAGAAGGTAGAATCCCATTCCCACAGGATGCATTAATTAAGTATGCTTAAGTCTTATCTGGTGTTAGAACTCCAGCAGGAGCTCCTCATACGATTTGAGGGTTTTGAGCAGTCAGCAACTAGGCCAGGAAGACTGATCACGCTTCTGACAACAAGAACTGTTTTAATTTGTGTGGAGGTTCATTCTAACCAGAGAAATTAGAATAGTGAATGAGTTGTGCTTGTGAGCAGGTCCTGGAAGTTAATACTTTAACAGTATCTCTTTTGAAATCTAACTCCATGCACGTTGCTGCACACGCACAGTTACAGACATCTCTGTCACCACTCCGTGATTTCCAATAACGTGACCTCTCTACATGCGATCGGTTACACTTAAGCATTTCTCAATCATACGGGTAAATAGTTTGGTCAGACTTAAGAGAATTTCAGCTCCCATCAAGGTCTAGGAATGTCTGTACACTCAGGAGGAGGAATGATGTGGGAAATAAAGATGCACCACAGTCGTCTTTTATTTTTTTTTCCCCTCTGCTTTTATTTACTTATACAAATGTTCCTTTATGGGAAGGGACTCTTATTAGAGATTTTGTATTGTGTAACCCAAAAATGATAAAATATTCCCAAATTCCCTAGCTTCTATATTTGGTTCCATGCAGAACTACTGGTAAAACAGTGCTAATCTCATAGCCCATTTAAGTACAAAACACAGCATGCATATTCTGTGTGTAATCCTTCAACAGCCCTCTTAGTTTGGGAAATACCGACACAATCCTAGGACATCCCACCTACCAATAGGTGGCTCTGACTGCTAGGCTACAGGATTAGGATGCCTTTTACTGGAGATCCTCAGTTGTCCAGTGACCCCGACAGCCAGAGGCACAGCTACCCAAAATCCACTGACAGCAAAGGGTTCTCCAGAGAAGTAGTCTCTGAGACCTTTCCAAAGTGCTTCCCACTGGGAATGGTGTAGAGAGCACATCTACAGCTTCCTGCATAGTGCTCTAGCCAGGAGATTGGTATGTAAAAGATGAGCTCGTTTTATTGTCTTTCTGCCCTGAACTCCAGTGCATCAAGTGTGTTAGCTTTGCTGGTAGCATACCTAGCAAACTGAGCTTGTTAATGGGTCTAGGGTTATGGATGCTTAAATTTGGATTCAGTCAACTGTTAGCAGCTGATGTGTACCTGGGCGGTTTTGTGCCTGCTGATAATGCCTGATAACACAGGTTTATGTGCATGTTGCTTCTAAACAGGCTCAGGTGGGGTTTCTCTGAACAGTTTTCCAAGCTTGGTATTTTTAACAGCTGAATGCTTTCTTTGATGTTGTGTTTGATGCTGCATCAGCAAAGCAAATGTGAGCTCTGTCAGTGACTTAGGAGCTGAATCAAACCCACAGAGAGAATTTAATCTGGTGATATTAATGTTGATACATGGATCCACTAAATACTACTCTTTGAGTGAATGAGAGCGCCTTGAACTCTTGCCCTTAACTCTGAATTACAATTCTCTCTTAATTAGCAGGGGGAATATGCAGTACATGTTGTTGTGATGGTAGGGTGTGAGAATGGGAAAGGAGGGGGATGCCACATTTGAACATGAGAGCCTTTATTTTTGTCTATGTACAGAAAGTAGAAGTATACAGAAAGAAAACAAATTACAAGATAGAGAATTCTGAACGCTGAACTTGTGGAGAGCAGGAGACTGTCCTTCTCGCCTATTGGAAAGCGAACCTTGGGAAATACAAAGTGCAGATCACAGCAGTTGTTCCCAGTGTACTGTTTTGTATGCAGTGAATCCAGCAAGCAAGACCCTAAGCAGCAATCTTTGGAATCTATTACATTTGTTCCGCAAAGTCACTCTAAACCTATTTAATCTCCTTCATCACTGCTTCTGACTTCCGCATCTTACGCACTGAGTAGACAACTGAAGGAGATTTATAAGGCAGTTCTCTCAATTGATTCTTAGAAGGCCGGTTTTTACACTTTAGGAAGGGCAGTGTTTCCTTTTACTTTATTTTTTACGTTACCTTCTTCTGTCTTCTCCCACATGGGATAACGCTACCGCCGACGCAGCAATACTTTTTGGTTTTCTTAACTTAATTTTTGGTTAAGTGGTGATTATCAATAACACCTTCTCAGGGACTACCTTGCACAGCAACGTAGTCCGCCTTCTCCACGTGGAACATGGAAATGCTGGGAGCAGAAAAATGGTGAGGGACTGTGGCTTTTGTGTTTATTCAAAGGCTTTTTTGAAACAGGCATTTAATAGCAGATTGGTCTTTTTTTCAAAGTTCTTTTGAGGGCACGGAGGGCACAGAAGCTGTGGCAGAAATCCTGAATGCAGCAGAAGGAGCAGCTTGTTTCACACACTAGTACTGGCATTAGTAAATAGGTATTGGCAGATGACTGAGTGAGAAGCTCTGGACTGGGAAGTAAATCAGCAGCTTTCTTTTTCTGTGCTTTATTTTCTTTCTTAAAAGGCCAGTGCTAAGGAAAGGGAGACAGAGAACATGGTAAACTTGCTGTGAAATTTTTAAAAGCATTCAGTATTGATCTGACACATTGAAGTTACTAAAACCCCTACCTGCAGTCAGAAGGAAGAGTTAATCCAATGTTTTGTGCTTTAAAAAGTCCTACCGCTAGAGAATAGACTTCCGCTGAGTAAGCAAGACTCTAAAGTAGTCAGATTCCCAGCAGCAATGGCGATTTGGCCCCTATTAACGTGTGAGCTGAATTTGCAGGAAAGATCATTATCACACCAGACTACAAATCTGCTGTTGCAGCAGCATCAAAGGTCCGTCTGTCCCTGCCATCACACTGGCATTGCTGGGAGATGTCTCTGTGGCGTGCCGCAGCCTCGCTGCTTCGCACGTGCTTTCACAGGGAGTGACTAGTTCTCTGGAGGCAGGTGGAAGCTGCTAGCGGTACTGGTGAAGAGCTATGTATTTTTTCCCTCAAGACTTCACAGTTCAGAGGTTGAATGTACAGGAAACTAGTAGTCTAAAAATGTTATTGGAAGGCTAAACAGAATTAACCCGAAGCATAAGGGGCCTTGGAATAAATTTTCTAGAGAGAAACAAAATTGTGCTGAGCTCTCACTAGTGAGTAAGTGCTACTAATGTAATAGTTCAAGCCACTTATACAATTAAGATAATTGAGTTTATTGTTGTGAAGAGCAGTATTTCATCAGTTTAATAATGATTATAAATGATAAAGTTGCTCTAAAACTGTATTTTATTTCAAAGGTAAGTGATATTTGGGCTGCTTCAGCTGATGATATGTGCTAATCTGGAAAGTAAGGAGTTCGGTAGGTATATCTTGTTAAATTAATCAGTAATTCCTAGTTGGCTTTTCTTATTAACCTCATGACTTTTAACACGCATGCTTCACAATTCAAAAATAGAAATGCGTCTCTTGAAAGATTTGGGAGAGGTCAAATAGTATCTCAATCACAGGCTTTGTGGACCTATAATTAAATACCTTTCTGAAATATGGCATAGTGTGCAAAAACCTGCTTGACTGCTGTTCTATGGAATTCCTTCTCAACAGAGAGCTATTAGTATTTGGAGGTTTCTGACTGTAACAAATGAAGTACTATCTGCTAAAAGAATCTTGGCAATACTGTTATCTTCAGTGCATCCCTACTGGTATTTGTGGGCAAAATAGAGTGGATGTTCAGAGAAAATGATGAGACAAGAACTAGTGTCATCCTTCTTTTATTGCTTATATTCTGGCCACAGTGGTAGACTCCATATAGGCCTGGGAGCTCCTCACTGCCTTAACCTGGCAATGCCGAATTTATACATTACTTGAGTTGAATTCATAGCAGAGAGAAGTTATAGGACCTCATCAAGGCAATCAGGGTTGCAATAGTTGCATTTCTTCCTTTCAAATATGTTCATTTTTATTTTTATCGTACAAAAGAAATGGAGAGAGGGTTGAGAAATGCAGAAGGGGATGAATGACAGCTGAGAATTTGTGAAAAAAGGAAGGATGGGAAAGTGGGTTACTGTCACAGCAAAGATGATGCTATGAGGAAAGAAGCCAGAGAGCCGTCTAGATGCCACGCCACAAATGGTGTTAAAGAGTTTGAAGGAGACTAAGTGATGGTGTCATCACTGCTAGTGAGCTCTGGGGTAGTACCCACCATGCTGGCCCTGGAGATCTCTTACAGGGCCATGCTGGCCTGTTCTGAGGTCCTAGAACCAAAGAGTAGGAGAGAAGATGAAATTACAAGCAGCTGAGAAAATGTACAAGGATACAAATTATAAAGATCAACTTTTAGGTCTCTGAGAACACTGAACATCTGCTAGATGCTTTGTTAGCTCTGGTGCTCGTCTGTTCTTTTTTTAGCACTGTGTTCATTTAGGACAGACCTGTTCTGTTTGCCCTAGCTCATGAGGTGAAGAAGAGAGGCTGATGTAGCTGAAAGCTGAGAGTCAGCCTTCTTTTCCTGCTCAGAGAAGTGCTTTGACTCCATCCTCAGGTGTCCCAGGAAGTAGCTGAACCTTTTCTGTTTTTGCAGTTAAAGAACCTACTGAGGTGTGCATGGTGGAGTTCAGGAGGTGGTTTTGTGTGTATGCTGTGATGATCTTCCACAAACAGAAGTGGGTTTTATTCACTGGTGTTTGCATTTCTGGTTGATAGCTGAAAAAACTACTTTAGAGATTTGTAATCAAATCAAATGGATGTTTATATAGAGAAAGAGACTTAAGTTCAGAGAAATACTGGCTCATATCCACTTGTACTGTTCAAGGAGTTCAATCTTGGGCAAAAAAATTGCCGTTGTAATAGAATATCTTCTGTTTGGCTTGACTTTTGTCATATGATTTTCCCTCAGCACAAAATAAAAATGAAACGAGCCAGCATAGATACAGGTATGAATACAAACATTGCAAGGCATCTAAGCTAAAAGTATTTGAGCTATTTTTTATACATGAATATATGAATGTAATCAGTTCACCTGGTTTAATCATTCCCATTTTGCTGCCAGGGAAAATAAATTTGTAGTGTACAATAGGTCAAGGATCTGGTAGGGAACAGAATGTGCAGTTCATAAATCTGTACAAACTTGCAGGGAGCACAGCTACAGCTGTAAAGTGCAACAGTGGATCCAACTTTTCCTTCAAGATGACTTTTTAATAAATTGTGACTTCTTTCAGAGGATGGGCTGTTAGATTAGACTAGACTAGATTAATTCCTATGTGCTTCCACCTGTACGGGTGGGGAGAAAAAAAGACTCTATTCAACCAGTTGACACACTTTATTAGCAGGCCACTATTCTAGTCTACTCAGCTGACATAAGGACACTGCTCAGTCACATAGAGAAAATTAAACAGCAGTTTAATAACACTCGGGCATTAAGTTGGCAAAGTCAAACCCTGAAAAGTTGAAGTACAAAATCATGGTTTTGAACTTCTGAACTTAATCTGGCACTTCTGTATGTAAAATTTACCAAACTCTTATTTATATCTCCATATATCAATACATACACTTTTTCTCTTTATGGTCCTTCTTTTAGGTAGTCCTCAGAATAGACAGCTACCAGTGACTGAGTGGCAATTTAATAATTACTCAGTGTTCAGTGTCAGGTACACAGTTCTACTTACTAGACAATGTCCTAATATCACACTTGATTACAGATTTATTACTATTCTCATGGGCTTTTCATGGAGTTCATTATCATAGCGTCTGAGTGTTTCACAAATGTTAACGGTTTATCTTCACAACTCATTCTGAGTGGTGGTGGTATTATATACTCCTCTGAGAATTTCCTTGCCAGTCTTTAATTATTTTCCACTGAATATCTGCAAATGGCAGCTTCAGACACTGCAATTCAGTCAAAATTGGGCAGCTCTTTCTTGGACGTCAATAAGCATTTCCCTAATTCCTGAACGTCACCTCTGTCAGTAATCTGGCCGCCATCAGTAATCCAGTGCAGATTTCAAAAGTGTGGACGCTGGAAAGCTCATCAACTAAGCGCTTACAAGTTTGTTTGCTTGTTTTTAATTGTTAAACTTTTGCATTTTCTGTGGCTTTGTTATTGGAAGAAGCTGAGCTTTTTTTTTTTAAACTTTCTAAAGCAGTTTTTCCCGTGGACTGTAGCCCAAGCTGTTTAAAGCCTGCAAAACATTAAGCAATTGATAATGGGATTTAAGAAAAGCGTGCCAGAGAAAACCGACCATAAATGATACTGCTTATAAACATCATGCAGCTCAGAAGCTTCAATTTGTTATAACCCAATTGCTAAAATAAATCATGATGTATTAATATGATGCAAAGTATGTCAAAACTCTATTGGGACATTATATATTAATTCTAATAAATATTTTTAAGCCAAGTGCCCAGTGTTAAGTCAGAGATTTTAATTAGTTGAAGAGTTTCTCCAGAATGTTGGCAGGAGCCCATTCTGTTTCCATCAGCCCGCCTATTGCTCTCATCGGACGTGCTGACATCTGGTCTCCAAAGGCTACTTTCTTTCTCTCTGTACTGCAAGTAGGTCATCTCATCGCAGCAATACAGGAAGCGGAAGGTAGAAAAGACAGAAAAGGAAAGAAAAGTAGCAAAGAAACTGGAAAAAGACTGCTCAGATTCGTAGGACTGACATAATCTGTCAATGAGAAACCCAAAAGTAACTGTCTTGAAGAACCAGGTTATAACCCAGACTGTTAAAAAGCTACATACTCCACAGCAAGAGCGAAATCTTTGTGAGAACAAAGTAGGAAATTATGCGTGAAGGACTAACTTATTTCCGTGCTGATGAATTCTTTCCTTTCTTGTGTATGGAGTGGAGAACTTATTTTAAAAGATACAAATTACTAGCGTACTATGTGGATGAACAGCAAGGGCCAAATTTAAAGGTTTCTAAAGGATTCTGTGACAGTGGGTTTTAGCACCTATTCTGCATATGTGTTCATGTGCCTTTACACTTCATTGCCTATGTGAAACATAATTCCCATTAGATGTCACCTTGGAGGTGCTGAAATGGCTGTGAAAATCCCTAGGCACCGGTTAGCAGAATTAATGCATGTAAAAGGTAACATATCATGACATTACATGAGGGCAGCCAGCTAGCCTCAGCTTTTTGTATGGTAAAGCTCTCTTTGTGTCCTTATCTTCTGAGCGTGTTTTATTTTATTTTGGCTTAAGTGAGTTTTGCTTTTATGGGCCAATACAGTATTTTTATTTTCAGAAGCTGTCCTGAAGTATCAAACTCATAATTATATCTCCTCTATATGTATGGCCTTTGGGAATGCTGATGACCTTTGGGGGCAGAGCTTAAATGTCATTTTTATATGAGCGTGCAACAGTTTTATGGGGTCTTAATTGGGTATGGAGAGGCAAGATGTTTTATGGATATGTGCAGTTAAAGAAAAGATGATTGCACTTCTCATCTGTGCTTGAAAGCGTTTTGAGGTATGTCGGGAAATTAAGTCTCTGGGGGTAGTTTATGTGAAAGCTACAAAAAGGCCTAACTTCTAAAAGCTGCAGGGATTCTCCTGCCAAAGCCTCAGATGCAGGGAAGGGCAGCAGGCATGAAGTCTTCCCTGGTGCTGCATTACCAGCTCTGCAGCACTGGGATAGAAATGCTGTCCCTGCTTGCAGTGTTGCCCTTTACAAAGATATCCCCTAAGTTCAGAATAGGGAACTTCATCCTTAACATCATCTTGTGTTGGTAAAGAATCACAAAGAACGATGCTCATAAAACTGGGAACACAGGAACAGCATTACCTCTAAAGCTGCTCTTTCTGCATGTATTTGTTTCCTTCTCTTTCTCTTTCCCTGTAGGTTCTTCTAATGTCCTCCTGTTCCACCTCCTGCAACTTTTCCTATTAAAGAAATGTCCTAGGTACCTTCACGTTTACTGAGGTAATTTCTCTGTTCTTCATTGAATTCTCACTGTTTTCTCATTGCAATGTTCACTGGGATACTGTGATCTTAATCAAATGAGCCTGAATGCTTGTTACATCTAATTTGTAATACTAGCATGTATAATGTCATTTTTCAAAAGAAAAAATCATCACTGTGGCAACTTCTTCCTGATTTACAAATTCTTAAAAATTGTTTACGCAACAAGAGGATTCAAGTGATTCTTGTGCAAAAGGTTCATCTGCTTAGATGAAAGAGAAGGTGATTTAGAGGTGTTGGTGTTCCCACACATCATTGTCCCAAACAGTGTAATTAATTGAGTTTAATAAAGGTCTATAGGATGAGCCGAACATGGCAAAGATAAAAACCTGTTAATGTTTCAGAAAATCTGCAGAGGCTTATGATAAATTGAAAACTGATTGACTTAATGAATGACTGAAAGTGAAGGAAATTTGGTTAAAAGAAAAATGAGGTTCATACTTCCTAAGTACGTGTACGTCTCGGACATATGCTCATCATTTGAGGGAAAGGAATACTTAAAACGCATGGTGATGGATAATTGATAGCATAGTGCGGACAGATGCAGAGGAATAAATCTTGACCAAGACTTCTAATCTTGAAGTTAGTAAAAGGTTGTCCCCTCCCATCAGCATGACTTTGTCCAGAACACTCAGGAACATTCAGTGCTTAACTTCTCTGGCCATTTATCTACAAAAGCAGATGGTCTGTGTACTTTGGGGGCAGTGGGCCACACACCCACACCCTTCCCCAATACCCTGATATAGTGGCTAGTCTCCCTAGAGATATCTTTTTGTATAAATCAAGTTGGGTTCACTTGAAATGTATGGCTCTGTAACGTTCAGTAGGCTGCGTGGGGTGAGGAGACGGTCCTTTCTGGCAGGGTCCTTGGGTGGGTGTGGCTGGCTGAGACCATGCGAGTGCCGAGTGCCACGGTGTCAGGGCAGGTGGTGAGTCTGCCTCTTTCCAACAGCCCATGTGAGTGAGGAGAGCCAACAGGATTCACAGCTGGAAAGTGCGAGTACTCTGCAATTTTGATCAGGCCTGTGAAGCCCATCCTAAGGAGGGGTGTCAGGTTCTGGGCCAGTTGCCAGGGAGATAGCTCAGTGCATCACTGGGTAGAGCTGGAAGAAGGGAGGGCAAAGAGATGCCCTTCACACAGGCGTTCAGGCAGACTGAGGCTATGAGGGCAAGTGCATGCTGCTGGGTGGCAGGTTAGAGCAGGGATGGCCTTCGAAGAGAAACACGGGATACCGATAGCCTAACTATCTGTTCCTACCTGTTCCTTAACTTAGTCCCATGTCTCTGCTTCCTCATTTCACTACAAGGAGGTGGCAGATAAGGATTCTAGTGAGGCAGCACCAGGAATACTCCAGAGACTAAGTGGCTTTTGTGCCTAAGACCCCCCTGAGCGCTACTTAGTGTAAACATAGCTAGGGCTCTCTGCATGTGTCTTAATAGCCTGGATGCAGGTCTCTGGACACAGGTATTTTGGACAACTATTGATATGTCCTAAAAATGAGTATAAAATAGCCAGAAGTGACAGAAAATAATCTTGAAAAACCTAAGATAAGTCTGAATGCAAGTCTCTGAGCAATTATAGAAATGTAGTTTAGTTTTGTAAAAGTGTGGACGTTTTTACCCGTACTGCAATTACAAAACCGGTGCTAATTAGTGCTCTCAGAGCTCCAGGTTACTGTTACTTTAACAGAATAGTAATGTTATGGATAGAGACCAGAAATTATATTTATTTGTGGGGACTCAGAAGAAAATCCATACTTGTAAAGTCTCCTGGAGTACAGGGAAGTACACTGACTTCTTTAATGTCAATAAAATCTGCTGTGCAGATGCTGTTACTAATTTGGCATTCTGCGTATTGAGTTTTCATCAAGCCACAAGACGAAGGAAGTTCTTTTAATCTCTGCTGTTCCTGGGCTCTACTGTGAGATTTGTGCAGCACACTTCCATTGCAATATTTTAAATTTTTCATATTTTTTTCTCTTTTTTTTTTTGTTACTAACAACTGTCAAATGAAAGATGTGGAAGATCTCAGGTTTTGGGACAAGACTGCTTGAATTGATACAAATCTTTTCTAGTTCTTTTCCTTGACCAGATATTTTGTTCTTTTGAACATTACTGCGTTCAGGCATGAGAATCTGCCAGTTTTAATTCCATCACGAGGCCAAATCCTTATTCAGTATTTTAATTCAAAAAGAGTCCTGTTGACACTTAAATAATGCTTGTGCCAGAGTAGGATATAAATGACAAGTTAATTAAAAAATGTGTTTAAGAAGATACTTAGGTGACTCTAAGTTGTGATCTTGACAACTTCCTACAAACCACTGAAGTACACCAGCATCTAAATGTCCTCAGTGAGACAGTGTGATCTTTCATATTATCCAAAATGTTGCTTCTGCTTGTGACACCCTGATGCTTGCTACATAAAATGCTTTCTATTTTGAGGAATACATAGTGAACAGCAGAGCTCTAGGTCTCAGTGAGCAGATGCCCTCCCTGCCAGCATAATTCCAGGCAGCTGAATATTTGATAATATAGGTAGACTATGAGGGACAAAACTAAGGACAAGGAGAGGATTTAGAAGCATAGCTTATCTAGAAAATCGTGATGAATGGTTATCCATCTTCTGAGATCTCTTCAAATCTCTAATCAATAGATGTCAATACCATTTTATTCACGAAGAGGATTCTCTGAATATGCTAGGAATTCCAGCTGTTTCCAACTAGCTGCCAACATGTCCAGCCCGACCCCTGACAGCTCTAATAGCACAGTGGCAATTTACAGTACAACATCTGCAGCCCACCAACATTTGGAAGCAAAGTAAAGCTGCTTGTGCTGAATATCAAATTAAGAGGTATCACACAGAATATGTAACAGTTGTTTCAGGAGGGGAAATTAGAGTTTCTGTCCGTTTTTCAGACTTTTCCCAAAGATCCACTGTGCTATGATATAAGCTATTGAGTCTGTCTGGATTGAGCATGTTTGTTCTACCCAGGTTCTGCTCTTTACTTCAGAGAAGAAATTTGTAAATTATTTGGGACTATGCGCTTTTGTATATATTCCACTTCTATTATCAGTCCCTTCCCTCTCCCTTTCTTCCCATTAGCATGCCTTCTTTCAGAGTGGACTGTAAGCTCTTCACGTATGGTTCGCACAGCTCTTTGGAGGCCCTGATTCTGACTGGTGCCGTTCAGGGCTAGCACAGTTACAAGTAAATTACAGCTACCAAATACCTGAACTACTTTTGCTTGCTCTAGTTTGTGGATCTCGGAGCTAAAACATGCAGCTTTGTACGGAGTTATAATAATGTTCTTCAGTGAAGTAGCTTTTACATCACTAATGGCAATTACTGTCTTAAAAGTGGTAAAGTTGCAGCCTCAGCTTTTGTGCCTACCAATGTAAGAAAATACTTTTTTGGTTTGGTTTTAGGTATGTGGCATTTTTCATCCCCTGCATCTTAGAAATATTTACAAACATGAGTTCTTAGACTTCACAGCAAGTTTTTCTGTTGTAATGGTTAATTTTCTCATGACTGAAGCAGCTGATGTCCATATGGCTATTCTGTTTCATCTTAGCTCTATTGTTTCTTTCTCAGTGTATCATTTAGTTCCGAGTCAGTGCTTGATTGGCAGCTGTTTTTTTCTAGAGCCATCGGCAAATACGTGTACCACATTAGGCCCGAGATGTTTAAAAATACAGACAGCTTTGGTAATCTTTAGCTTAGAATTTCTCCTGTAAGCGAGTTAACAGTTTCAATGTTTGATTTCATTTGAGATTTGCAAAGCTTTGCTGATGGAAAAAGATAATAGCCAGTTATTCAAACTAGTTTTAGCAACTACTTTAGTGCAGAAATTCTGCTAGGCAGGCCCCTAGTGCATTTATCTCAAATGGCATATTTTCAGATTTTTAATATTGTTCCATTGTCACTGAGTTGACTGCATAAATAGCCCATCCTAACATCTATGTATACAACCAGCATTTTGGAAATATTCTTCTGTGATCTGTACCAAGCACTTTCTGCTTTAAAAATATAGTTTAAATTTTAGCAACTTGTGTAAATTCAGCCTTATTTTTATGCAAAATATGTCAATACCAGTTCAAGTAGATAAATGATGAATAAAAGGTGAGTTTTAGGTTTTTTGAGTTTTTCGAAGTTGAGCTCTGAAGTTGTGTTTCTCAGTTTTGGCACAAAGGCAGTTTGGAAACAAGGTTTTGTGTATTTCTGATTTCAGTGTTGTGCTGAGAAAGGAAATAAAAAGTGGAGTAGAAAATGGAATTCTCTTTAAAACATTCAGTATTTGTCACTAGAAGTCTTTTTGTCAACAAACTTGGTTAATATACGTTATTTTGCTGGCAGTATTTAATGGACGAATCCTCTGTCCCTGTTGACCTTACCATAATGACTCACTTCGATTAGGCAAGGCTAGCCTAAAAAGGTTGTTCCTCATTCACCTACTGCAGTACTAGCAGCTGCAACATAAAAGCCTTTCCATTTCCCAGAAAATTCCCATTCCAGAGTTTCGTAGCCTAATTCTGATCCCATTAATTGGGCATAACTCATCTCCTCCACTGTTACTGGATTTAACGTATAGTCATACAGCCTTTCTATCTGTTTCATCGTTTTCAGAAAACATTAAAAGTCTTTGGAAACATTTCCAACTCTTAAACTGGTTATCTTCCCACATCTTACACAGCAGTTCTTGCTCTTAGTGGCAAAGAAAACCTTCACTTTTTAAAAAAAAATTATTGTAGTAAGAACCATGCAGTTTGTTTGCTGGTATTTGAATCAGTTGAATCTTATCTACCCTCCACTCTAAATGCTATCTTGCTGGCTCAGCCTCTCACCGCTAATCAATTTGTCACTTATGCATCATTACAAATCAACAAACATAGTTAGGGTGTCTGTTCAGCAATGTATCTGCTGATGACCACAGTCAGCTCATAATCATAGCACACTCACTGTAATTTAGAGACTGAAGGAATGTACTGCTTTGAGGTGTTTACCTGAGTGTTATCAGCTGTACAGGTGTGAAGTACTAGGTTCTTAATTAAACCAAAATTCTTTTTGCATTGTTGTCTTCCTTAAAGCCCTTTATCATTCTTTGTTTTGCTCTACTCTCTGTATTTGGTAGGGTTCATATAGGCTTTGTGTGGTCTGTGTTGATACTATGTAAAATTAATCATGTAAAATTAAGTGTGTTGTTTTAAACAGTGTATGCCAAGGAGCACTTAGCTGATGTGCTGGAAGTGGTCTGATAAAATAAAATGTTAGCTTTGAGAACTCTTACTTTAGCTTTCCCAAACACAGTAACTCAGTTTTCCTGCTCCAGACTAGAGCTGGTCCCTGCACAGATTTTTTGGGTCAAAAAAATGCACCAGTTGCTCCCAGTGTGGCATTTACACGTTTGGGACTTCTGTACCTACAGCCAGAGCTTAGGCTGCGTCCCGGAGAGTGCAAGGCACAGGTAATCTCACGAACCTTGCACTTCAGAAGGAGTGTGCTGCAGTTGAACAGGAGGAATAAAAGCTATAATCTTGCTGTGCAGCAAAGTGCTGGTTTAGGTTTGTCCCCAGGAGGAGAGGCTTCAAGATGTGATGTAGTTCTTCACCTCCCCAGCAGGATACTGCTGACTGTCAGATCATGCCAAGATGATATGAGGCTTAATTAGTTCCTGTTTCAACTCCAAGGAGGCATACTACCATCTATATTATACGGAGACTTAGAAATCGAGAACTGGAGTTACCAACCTCTATTACTAAAAATCAAAGGAGCATTTTTTAAAAAGCAAAACCTTGCTATTGATTCTTGATTTATTTCACAGTTATGATCTCCTTGGCCTCATTAAAAAAAAAAAAAAACCAAACAAACAAAAAAAAAAAAAAACAAACCCAACCAACAGATCTGAAAACCATCCGAATGGGGACAGTGCCAAAGAACCACTTTATAAATCACAGTCTTTTCTAACTGAAACTATTGAATTTATATGTCTGTTTTCTTGTCTCCCAGAGTATATTTGTGGCATCTTATTCCACTGGTTAAACATCACTGTATTTACATGTGCATCATGTATGTATTTACCATATCATTAAAATTACCGTGACTTTACAGATCTATTGATGCTCCAGGTGCCGAAGCAACCTAATCTTTCATGAATCCTATCAAAGTATTCTCAACACCCACTACTAAACGATCCACATGTTCCACGTCACATGCAATCCAACAAATTAACGTTAGATACATAACACAAAGATTTATTGCCTTTTACTCAGGTCCAAAAAACCCTGTTTTTTTTCTTTCTATTTAAATGGCAAACGTTTATTTCTATTATGCCAGTCTTGCTCAGCCTCTCAAGGGCCAAACTTGTTCCTACTTACAACACTATAATTACTGGAAATGTCCCAACAGTCAGGAAAACCAGATTTCAATAGCAATATTGAGCTTATCATTATATTTGTGGCTTCTAAATCTTCTCCTCTAAAGATCTCGGTGTATTTATAATGAATAAGCATGCTAACAATGTGTTCTGAGCTTTTACTTCTGTTTGGGGGAGTTCGGGAGAAGGGTGCAAGTCCATTTTTAAAAAGCTATGAAAATTAGAAATAAACTTCTAGAAACAGCAGAAAATATAAGTGAAAAATCAGTATCTCTGTAAGAAATACTTGCAACTGCTTGTGCAAAATTGAAAATTGTAAATAGAGAAAACACAGTTTTACTATTATGGAGGAGTTTTAGCTTTTTAGCAAGAAGTTTGTGACCCGGAAGGGGTGTAACTTGGAAGCCCACAATATAATGAAAGGTTTGACATTGTCACATCAGAGACATTAGTCCATCAGAAGTGTAAGACTGGAAGGATGTAGGCAGTACAGTACATTTTAGTAAATGTCTAAGTGAGAGGCCAGTCTACACAAAGCAAAAATCTATTGTAACTGTAGGACCAGTAGGTGCATGATTTAAATACATGTTGCTTTTCAGTCCTCTTTGTATGTATGTCGTATGTAATTCCTTGTAATCCTTTGATAGCCTTGCCTCTTGGTTCCTTTTTCTTTCTTAGTGATGTTTTGGGTATTTTCATAGTTTGGGTATAGATCAGTATACATTTTCAAGCCTTTTCTGAAACATCTCTAAGGGTCATTAAAAAATGAACATCGTTTACTTGTGAGGATACAACGCAGACATACTTTTTGATGAACGTGCTGCTGGAGACACTAGAGGCTATTCTGTTTTGAATTTGTAAGAAGCGACTAGAATACTCTTTGCCTAAATGACAAAGCTGAGTGGTTAGTTTTTAAAATTTGAAAAAGTCTCTGGATTTATTTTTAACTAGTCTTGGTAACTTGTTCTGTCACAATATCTCTTCAAGCATTTAATGGAAATATCCATCAGAAAGATACCGGGATATTTACATTCCTTGCTTTTCTTGCACATGGGCTTCTTTTTCCATGTACTAACCTGTTCCCTCCTCTAGGTTGGTAATGCACCGATATACATTACTGAAACTCTCCTGCATTTCTAGACCAAATGGCCGCTGCAGAAGCAAAGATCGGCTCACACACTCTCTAAGCGTGTGTAGGGAGTCTCAATGCAACCCAGACAGAGTAGGTGTATGCAATCTGTAACGTGCCTGCAGACATGCAAGCATCATGCCAGAACCGCCATTTATATAAAGCACGTACAGTTCCAGCGCAGTTTCTTCAGGTTACCATACTTATATTCTCCTAAGTTTATGTGTATTATGCAGAGCAGCTTGGGCTGAGTGTATGCGTACACGGCATAGAGGCAACACCCTGAGTTCAGCAGAGGGGCTCTCCGACTTGGTCTTTCTCTCATTCTGAAAACAGAGTATAACCCAATAGCCTTGGGCCACATTCTGACATCCCTTAAGGATATTTCAGGATAAAGCCTTTCTTCGCCATAATGAAAGAGATTTTTTTCGTTTCAACATGCCTTTTGGATGAGTTAATACAGTGCATGTATTTAACCATTCAAATTTACTTGGTGGTTGGCACTAATGTTCTAATTTTTGAGCTGCTTTGGTTGGTACTCTTAGTTTAGCACTCATATTACTTTTAATGTTACTATTTTGTTAATATTAACAGTAGTAATATGAATGAAATTGTAGTAACATTATTACTGCTTACCGTTGATAAATCTAACAAAATTGTGAATTTTACTGGTGTAAGAAGGGTCAAAACTACATCGTGTTGTTCTGATTTTAGAATGCAAAATTACAGCCCTACAAATTTATGTGCCTGTTTTGTTTTACCAAAGAGAATAAACTAGATCATTATCTGAATTAAATAATTTTTCATCCACTTCCCTCCCATGGGATTTCAGTGATTTACACCGCTGAAATTCTTTCAAAACCAGATCAGTAATAAATAAAACTGCATGGAACATACTTTGAAGTATAGAATATAGTGGAAGAAAGGGTAAGGTGACCTAGCAACTCTGTCATCTCTCATTTTTATGATTCCTTGGGAAAAAAAAAAAAAACTTTTGAGCTGAGTATGTTCATTGTAGCAAAACTACTATGAAAGATTCCCATGGGACACTTGCATAACTGACCATTAGGAAAAAACTGGCACAGTCAGGAGAATACAGTAGATACGTTTTTCTGTTCTCATTATTATCTTTGTCCCAAGGGTAGGACAGGGTTATATAATCGCAGTTAGAATCTGTCTTGCATTATAATGCACTGATCAGTGACTGAGGATCTCGCCAAGACAAGGAGATGGCATTCAAATTAACTCAGTCTTGGGACAAATTGAAAACTCTGCCTGAATAGGAAACAGCTGAAAGCGGGCCTGTCTACAATAATGTTAAACTCTTTACAAATGTTGCAGACTACACAAAAAAACTCAGCTAGCAGCTTCATAACTGTTGTTATAAAAGCATAAGATAAATGGCATAAAAGCTAGTTTGGGCTATGGCATTTCCTCATGTCATTGTTCAAAGGTACTGTAGTGATTACTCTACTACTGCCTTGGGCATTAGGAAGTTTCACCTCCCCCAAAAAATATGTCTGTGTTGAATTGAACATCATTGGTACTGATGTATCTCTAAAGTAGTGCGGTTTTTCTCAGGGAATAAAAACTTCAGTATTGGAAACCAATGTGAAGATTATGGTTATTTCCAGTGCAAACACAACCACTTTTAACTCCTTCTGTAATTCACAATGAGGTTCTGTCTTGGCTGTGTCAATCTACAGGATATTTGAACAGAGTCATGACTGACTGCACTTATGGCAATGGGAGTGAAAAAGTCTGGAATTGTACTAATTATGTGTGACCCGAAATCTCACTGGAATCGGTGGAAAGGCTTCTATTAATTACAGTAAATGCTGGAGCAGAAGGTCCTTGGCCTGGTCTTTTGTAGGCCTGGGTATTCTGATTCCCCTGCCTCCCTCAGGATCCTCGCTGGAGTTGTTCAGCACTGTGATAACTGAGTTCCTTTCCAGAAAGGCCTTTTAGTGACAGTGATTTTGAATAGGTCATTTTAGAAATCATTTAAGTTCTGCTTGAACAATGTGAAATGATATGTTGAAATGTATGCCGTGGGGCAGTGCAGCAAAAGGAACTGCAACACAGGTTACTGGAGTAGCTCCCCTAGCCACCAGACCATTTTGTGTATCATTTCTTATTATTTTTTTCTGTACATTGTTAACACCTAATCTATATTATAATATAGAGAGACTGGTGAAATAACTAAAAGATCTGCCAACTCTCCCGTTGTGTTCCCCAAAATGAGCTCTGAAATACACTTTAAAAAGGCAAAATAATTTTAAAAATAATTTTTTATATGTCATTATTTCATTTTCTATCATGATGCCATAGAATGCCCTATCTTGAATTGTTAGATTTCAGTTACAGATACCAATCCACCCACGACCAAGTCACTCCCATAACTGACTGCAACTGAAATAATTGCTCATTAATTTATCTGCTTTGATGGACAAATACATACAAATACAGTGTGTGACTACAGGTGCAGAGCTTTTCTGTAACTGTTTAAAAAGCACTGTATCTAAATTACCAGAGTCTCCTGAACAAGCAGGTTTCCTGTTTGTTTAAAAAATAGGCTAAAATTAGAAGCATCAGTAGGGAATGATAAATATTCATTAACCTGGACACTGGTGCAGTCAAACTGTATTGATTTTTGTTGTTAAGGATTGCATTCTGTATCTGTCAAACAATGATGCTGAGATCAGGATGTTGTTTACCTGGGGATGCCCTATGCTTTTTCTCTGCTGAGGCACAGCAGGGCGATGACATCAGGCATTTCCAAAACACAGAGAATTCAAGTCAGAAGGAATAAAAAATCAATGTAAAACTGGCATTTGCAGACCACTTTGGTCTGTCTTCTATCCTGTTTAGCATTCAAAGAGTCTGGATATTGCTCTGTATAACAGCAGGTTCTATTCAACGCAAAGAAGTGACATAGTATATGATACTTGCAGCCCAGCTACGCTTCCCTGTGCACACAAGCCTTTGTACCTCTCTAGCTGCAATAAGTCCATCTTTACGTTTGGAAGATCACTGAACCACCGGATTCCTCTTGCACTCTGCCGAGATGTGCCACACTTGGCTGCAGTGGCCATACTGCAGTCAGAGTACGCACATGGCTGAGGAAGGAAGAGCCAAAAGTGTTTATTGAGAGAATACTGGAGACGGAAAGTTTTGTCTTTCAGGGAGTTCTTTGTGATCAAATTTCATTATCCAGTTACTTGTCTTACTGCTCACAATTCAATTGCAGTTCTGTGCTACAGATTATATCCTCTGAGACTTCCAGCCGAGTTCATGTAAAGGGCATTTGTGCACTGTTTAAAACTTAACATGGAGCCAATGAGGTATTCTTAACTGTCAATAAGTATTTATGATTCAACCCTAATATGTTGCTGTTGTTGAAGTTGTCTTCTTTAGAAGAAGGAATCTGTTTATATGCTTGGAATCATTTAAATACAGTCCTAGATTTGTATGCATCAATATCCTGTTCAAAGTGTTGGGAGTTAAAATGTGAAAGTGGAAAGGGAAGAATAGAAAGGATAAATATAGGTTTGTTTTTAAATGTTAAAATGCTGTGTTTTCGATATATATGCTGGGCCTCTAAAATTGCTACAAGTATTTGGTTTTGACTCTAAAAACTGATGTGTTAATTACAAGCCACTGAAGTTTATAAAACAGTCTCCTATGTTATTGATAAACTTCTTTACTATTTTTTGCTTCCTTTAACATCAATACCTACCATTCATATTTTGGAACATACAGAATTCATGCTGATACAAGGTTTATTTGTAGGATTAATTTTTAAGGCTTTTGTTATTGTAGTGACATTTATATCTTTAGTCTATAGTGCAAAGAATGTTGTTTCCCTGTACAATATTTAGCCAAATGTAACATGAAAGCTAAATCATACTTACATGTCAGCAAAGCCAACATAATTTAATATGAGAATAACTGTGCTAATAAGTACTCACATGGTACATTGATGTACATATTATGAGCAAGCATACATACATTCCATGCTCTGTTTTTCAAGAAGTATAGGGGTTTTTTTTCTATTCTCATTTTCTATTATATTGCTAGGCTAATAACAAAATTTTGATATTTGAGTTGTGTTATTAAAATATGGCGGTGCAAGAAGGTGTATCAATTAATGTAGAATTCAGCTGAGAAATACGATGATTGAATGGTTGGCAGCAGGTGATTATTATGAAAAGTAGTAAAGCCCACAACGGGAGCCACATCCAATAGCAGCTTTCTGGAACAGGAACAAACTTGAAAATATTGCTAAGGTTTCCAAGTGCAATTTAGTTTGACCTTTAATTAAGCACCGATCTCTAGAAGGTAACTAAATTACCTTATCCCTAGGGTGGTCACTTAAGATAGGTGGCATTATTTGTATACGGTATTTGCACTATAGAGGCTTAAGAAAAGTATGCAAAGAATAACTCTTTCCTCTTCCTTTTCATCAATTGCCAAGCCATAACTTTCCTCAAGTAATTACACTACTTTTGTGCTGATACCCAGCAGCACATGTGTATTTTACTTGTCTGGAAAAGTTTCATTGTGCTTTTGTTGCATTGACGTCAGTTAGAGCTAATAGTACATGATTATGTGGAACATCTTGGAAGCTGAAAGATAGCACAGCCCTTACATGTTCTGTGTGTCCATTTGTCATTCTCTTATTTGTACTCCCCTCTTCTCCTTTATGTAATTACTTCATCCTTTTTATGCCACTCATTTCTAAAATCACTCAGAGATTGAACCCTTCTAGCTGCAGTCAGTTCCACTTACTGGTTTTCTGCTGTACCTTAGTTTCTCTGAAGTTCCCTTAGTGAATAGTCCTTTGTATATCTAGTTCATAAAGTTTTGTTTCAGGACAAGCCCTCTTAGCTAGAAGACCACCTAACCTAGGATGTGTAAGTTTCTCTATATTTACTAAGCAACACTTTGCAGCTCAAGAGGTGTAAAATCCATGCTCTTCTATGCTAATTGGCCTCAGTGGCTGAAATGTCTCCTGGGAATGTGTAACATACTACAGACCATAGCTTCTGTTTCTCAGTGAGGCAAGTGACAGAAAGTGTAAGTTGTAAGTGGAAGTAAGGTTGGAGGGACAGTTCATTCTCTAAACTGCAGTGAAAAAAGGTGTATCAGCGTGTTAGTTACCCTTTTATATTTAGTGGTGAACAGAAGCATAATGATATCCCTTGAGCTGGCAGAAAGTGGCATAGGTGTGAACAGTTGCCTGGACTTGTGGTAATGCATATGACATCCAGTCATCCATCAACCCAGGGAGAGAATCCAAAGAGGGAAACCGCATCACTTTTCAGTGGGAGAGGAGGTATGGCTAATCTGAGAGAGAGACCGAGGAGGAAACTTGGGCAAATAATGAGAGCAAATCTAAGGCAGCAGGGAGAGAGAGAGATGTCTGAATTCCATCTATAGGAACAAAAGACAGAAGGTATTTTTGCCTACACTGTCAACAGGTGTTAATGAGAAAAGCCTATGGTTTGCAAGCCTTAACGCTTCAATGCTTTCAAAGCTTTTCAATGCTAATGCAAGCTAATAAATTGGAAGGATTTATTACTTAGGCTGGAATATTCTCATGGTGTCTGATGTTTTTATTTTGGGCTGAGGGTTTCCTCTCATATCAGAGAGCAAATGGAGCAACCTTGCCTCCACTTGCACAGTGTTGTGTGTATTGTGAATATGTTTATGTGAACAAAATGTGTAGAAATGTTGAAAGGGAGAGGTGGAAAAGCATCCGTGTAGTGTCAAGATGATGAAAGTCACCAAACTGAGACAGGATGGAGGAAAAATCATTCTCAGGTAGACATAACCTGTTTAGCTGAGCTTGCGTCCAGGTTATTTCCACACCAGTGAAAGCTTTGCCAACTGCTGTCCCAACCACGAGGGCCTCAGTGAAGGGCTCAGATAGCGGAAAAAATAGGGTGGTGTGTTTTGTTGATTTTCTGTGAACTTGGCAGTGCTGAACAGGGCCAGGACAGAAAGGGAGCCCATGACAGCTGACAGCTGCCCAGATCTCCTGCAAGGACTACTCCATGTCAGGGGAAGAATATGCTAAGTAGGAAGTCACGTTTTGAATTAGCAAATCCGGATGTTTTAATTTCCCTACATCTCTTGTAGGAAACTGAGTTCCAGTCAACAAACACCAAATTCCTTCCATAAAATAAAAACAAAAAGAGCGCTTTCTCCTGAAACAGTGCTATGAAGCATCTGCTTTCAGTTAGACACAAAATTTCACTTGGAAACATCCTGCTGGAGATGAGCACCAAAAGCACTCATTTAAGAAATCAATGCCAAAAACAATCTGAAGAGATCTCAGTCAATAATTGGCTTAACAAGATTTCTCCTCCAGAATATTTGAGAACCGTTAGGGACTCTTGATTCACTTCACGGTATCAACTGTTGAGTCCTTTGCAGCTCAGGTGGTACCCAGCGGTGTTGGCAGATGCAGATATCTCCGATTCAGTGACTGAGGAGGTGTGTGTGCCTGATTGACACCTGCATACTGATCAGGCTCGGTTTGGCTGTCTCTGGGCAGCAAAGGTAATCGGCATTCAGCAGGCTGCGCAACCCTCACAGACTTGTGCAGCTTAACTTTCCATATTCTGCGTATGGAAATGATTATACTAACAAAGAATTAAAACTAACACATCACAGAAAGGCTTGCAGCATCATATGTGAAAATGAGCCTTTACCCAAAGGTAGGTGTATTCCTTTAGTCTGCTATTCTTGATTGAGAAAACCAAAGCTTTTTAAATGCAAACCAGTTAAGTTTTACATTGGAGTCCAGATTTTCACAACCTTTTTTTTCTTTGAATTCACAAATAGTGTCGTTTATCTTGTGAAAGGGCTTCCCCAATAATATAACATGCAGACTTTTTTTCTGCCCTTTTCCACAGGGTTGCACTTTACCTACAGTGTGCATCGAAAAGATGCATACTATGGGCAAAGTTACCTGCTTGCATTCAAACATGTCAGTCCCTGCCCTGCTCCTCCCTCTCCTCACACTTGGCATTCTGCTCTCGTTTCCATTAGGATTCAAAGTATTGCCTACTTTGGATTTCTTCCTTGTTTCAACTGCTTTCAGGAAGTAATAACAAAATATCTCTTGATCAAGTGTATTTTTTTTAACTGGATAAAATGAACTGATGTGCTTGAAAACAACAGAAAGCCTTAGTGTTTCTTAAAGCATTTTTCTTTTTTTCAGATGTGCTTAGACAAATTGTATGACTAGTGCACTGTAATCTGTAAGGTCAGCTGGGATGTAAATACTTTGGGTTCTTTGGCCTTTTTAAAAAAATTTTTCCCCCTCTCAGCAAAACTTGACACCTGAGGTCACACACTAGAAAAGTCTAGAGAAGCCCCTCTTAGCTAGTATTCATCGACAGCAATACCAGTATAGGTACTGCTTTATGCAGTTATGTTACATCACTTCATTTTCATCTGAATCAGTTCATGGTATTAAGACATTAAATTGAAAGATTTTAGCAATTTTGAAACAGGAGAATCTTTCAAACAATGGTGGGGATGAACAGGAGCCCTGACTTTGGAATTCTATGGAGAAAATATCTTGAAATATCCAGAATCTGGAGTGATGCAATACATCTTCTGAATACTGAAGGAAACCTCTCTTCAGCTTTTACTAGAGTTTTTAAAAGGCAGAGAAGTAATAAGAGAAAAAAATCTCTACTGATTCTCCTTCTCAAAATGGGAAAGAAGGAAAGTAAACATTCAATTAAGGGGACTCACTTCACTCATGTCATACAATCTTCTTTACTAAATATCATCCCTTACGTTTTGTGCAATTAGCCAGCTCAGTTGCCTCAAATAAATGCAATGTTAAGAACAACATGCTCATTAGAGATAGTATTTCCTGGTTAGGGAAGTGGATCTGGGATTTTTTTTTTTTTTTTTCAGCAGCAGCAGTGTATTTTTTTAGTATCAGTGATAGCATTTAACATTTAAAAAGGCAGTTGAGATTTTAGCTGGTAGGTTATGTTCAGTGAATGAATACTGGAAAAATATTTATGAACTGGAGCTGTGCTGCTCTGTGGGAATTGAGGATCTGTCTGTTAGCTGATGGCACGGGAGGTGGTTTGTGCTGGCCAGAAAGCAGCCAGTATTGTGGTGAGTACAGTGCTGTCGCAGTTGTGTAGCTGAGCGCATTTACTACTTTGTCTCTTGTGTTGTGCAGTGTAATATCCTACTTCATTAAAAGTAGCAGGGATAAAAAGAAGTTTGTTTTGCTTTACATTGACACTGGCTTATCTAGCACATCAACTGCTGAGTTGACAAATTCTTTTGAGCTTGATTGTGTAGCACATTCATTTTTCATGGAACAGTCCCTTGCTGAAATGGCTTCTGATGACACATTGGCAAGCTACAGAAAATATAAGTTTTGGTGCCATTTTCTCAGCAAGACTTACTCACAGTAGCAGAACACTTGTGCACATAGTTCTTCCAGACACATTTTCTTCTGTAAAACTGAATGTTGGGTTGTATTTATAGAAATGCTCTTAAGCTAGAAAATTACAATCATCTACTTTTCAAATGTGTGTGGGTAGCAGGCTGCAGAATCCAAACAGAAGCTTCATTTCTGTAGAGAGCAAATCAATGACATGTTGAAATTTACAGCAAGCCTGTCCCCAGGGATTCAAATTCTGACAAACAAGCACCCTGAGCTTATGAACTTATCAAGTCTCACTTCAAATTATTTTGAAAGACAATTTCAAATTTTACTATTTAGTTCCCAAAGGATAATAGCAACTTCAGACATTCTCAGAGACATGAGCAAGGGCTTGAAGTACTGACTACAGTGGTTGGATTGCTAGCAGAGGTAGAGCAATGAGGAAGAAATAATAATAATACAGCCAGCCGTGTGGCCCTATGTTTCTTGAAGCAGACTGGGGAAAAAAAGTTGATGCTGACAACCTGGCTGAAGAACTTTTCCGGGGGGTGGGGGGGTGTCTGTGTGCAAACTTTTCAACAGACTGTATTTGATGGGTGTTGTCATCACTATAACAGTGAGTCACATCAAACTCTTGCCAAGTACCTAAGCAGAAATAAATCAACAAAGATCTACAATATCTGTGTCTCAGGTATGGTCTCAAGTAACTGCTCAGCAGCTTCAGCAGAGATTTCTGCTTGTTTGTATCTATTATTAAGAACAGCAAAATAAGAAAAGTTGCCTGAGTCATCAATACAGAAGGCAAAGAAAAGCCTTTTCCCTGCAATTAATAATAGTCTTTTTGGTTGTGTTGCATTTTGAAAGTCTGAAAGCTGAAAGAATTTCAACAGAATTCTAAAACAACAGAAGAAGTTTTCTCTCAGCTTTGTCTTCTACCGTGACTGATCTATTGCATTCTTGATCCTCACTTCTTGGCAAAAATACGACAGCAGTGTTAGCAATGACATTCCCAAGAGAGAGTATTTCTGTGAGAAAGGTGGTCATTTGCATCCTGTTTGAGTAGACGGTTGCTTTATTTATAAATAATCTTCACTTTTAGCTGTAATTTTTAAGGTAAAATAATTTGTAAACTGTCAGGTTCCTTCTGTCAGTGCTGCTTAACCGATCTGTTAATGCACTGGCTGTCAACATGCTTTAAAAGCACCTTTTGAAGTTTGTAACGTTGGAGCCTACAAGTCACCAGTTTCCTGGATGTGTAGAGGAAAGGGCAGACTGGCTGCACAGGGAGGTAGTGGATTTTGTGTTTGACCACTACCTAGCCAGTGTCTTCAAAAGGTGAGATGATGCAGCGTCTAGACTTTTTGCCTTATAGAAATGTTAATTAAAAGTTTGAATTAAGCCTGAAAAACTTTCAAAACAGACTAAAATCAGATGGTAAATATGGTTAGTCATTATGGATCATACAGTTATTTTGTTTTGTCTAGCGTACAGCTTACTAAAGTTGACAAAATCCTCATGAAATTTTTTGAGAAATGTCATCTGAACCTTGTTCAAAAATATTCAAAAATATTGAGATTAAGTGTCATAAGTTACTCGTTACTATAATTTAGAAGAGTTTCTTGTAACCCAGGGCAATGTGTCAGCTGTATTCAGGCTGTAGAGAGGAGACTATTAGTTCTTTGTGGTTTATATAATGTCTGTCTATGCAATACAAAATTACATTAACCTTTCAGACTTACACATTGTGTTGCGAATAGATGTCTAATTAGCTTTCCACTATCACCCCTAGGTTATTTCAGAATTACTGATTTCTAAATTTTTTCCTCTCTTGAATATCCTTTCTTTGGATTTTCATTCTCCAGCTATTAGCTTGCATTTATTCCGGTCTGAATATCCTTTTCCTGGGGGAACTCTTGCCTATTTTTTTGCTACCCTAGTAATGTTTTTTTTTAAATCCACATTGGGTTTTCATCTTCATTGAAACTTAATATTATGAGTAGACTCATTGAAATGGTATTGCTTCTTATTTCCAGCTACCTAGTGACAAAATTAATCACTACTAGATATGTTGGTAGTTCTGAATACTGTGTCCTACCTTGCTCCCCACCTGCTATTCAGCCGCAGTCTTCATTTATGGCCTTCAATCTGTTTTTAATCCAAACCTGTGCTAACAGGTTTTTTTATAATTAAAATTCCTTGCTTTACTTTGAATATATGAAAGCTTTTCTTCCAACAGCCAGTTCTGATTTTATATCAAAGCAAACCATGAAATCGCAAAGTGATATAAATGCTAAGCAAAAGATCTTGATTATACAGCCTCTTTTGAAAGCTTTTTTACAATGTTAAGATAGGATTCGACTACCCAAATGTAGACATGTATTATATCTGTATCTGAGCTTGTCATCTACGTTCCCTTTTATAGTAAGTGGAAAAAAAATAAGCATTTTTAGCCTGTAGTTAATAGTATCCTAAAGAGAGTTCTCAGTCTATAAAGCAGAATCATGCTCAGGAAATGCCAATGTGTCTCTGTGTGTCTCCACTAATTGAACAGAGCTCAGATACACACTTTATAGACAGCTAATGTTAAGTGAGGTGAATTCTATCTTTAATACCACAGGTGTGTATTTTTTATTAGATTAGGTCTCTAAGCTCTTGCATTAACTCTGGTAACATTTTACATGTGAATCTAAGGCATTATGAGCCCTTCTTGTAAAATTTTAAAAGACACCTCATTGTCCTTTGATTTGAAGCCCTCTAGTACAAGAAGCTGGTAGTATTAAATGCAGTTTTACCACACTTGGTCACCTTCAGGTTTTTTTGAGGCTCTGCTCCTAGGATGTTAGAAAAAATATTTGTAACAAAAGGTATTTTTTTTATAGTACTCCTGAGGACCTTTCTCCAGCAGGTTTGTTACCTGTGCTTTCTCCTGCTGCAATGACTCCAACTCTTTGCTAACACCTTCGGTGTGTGAAAGCTCTCTCAAGAGACTGGAAAGGTTGCTAAGAGCATTGATAGAATATCTACCACTGTGGAAATTATCATCCCACAAGTATCATAAAGGTTTTTATTGGTGTTACAGTAGTCAAAGTCAACTCTTTACTTTTGATACCAGAAAAATAAGTTTTTTGTGCCCTTAACTTACATTTGTAAAACATCTGTCAGTTAGAGGAATCTCATATAACATCTATTAACACTGAAATAGAGACATAGGTTTTTTGGTGTGCATCAATGATAAAGGTTTACCAGAAACAGTCGGAAGTATTGCAACTCCGTTTTCACATTAAAGTCTTAATTTTAACCTACCAAAGTTCATATACACAACAGGTGTTTTTCAGTGGCAGCAGCTTCCGGACTTCATGTTAATCATTTAGGGTCAAGTTCTGCTGCTTTTCATTAAGCCTTGTTAGCAAGTTGTTCCACTGGGGAAAAAAAAGGACTAAGTAACATGATTTTTAAAAGTGCTCTCTTCACCTGTTTCTTACACCAGATGGAATAAACAACTGATCAGTGTGTTGTTTTTCCCAACAGCATAGTCTCAATAATTCAGCAAGCCTTTCTGCAGAAGCTTACTGCCTTCAACAGTTAGCTCTAGGACAAAATGTGGAGAAATCTATAAAAGCATGTTAAGGGCACTCAGTTCACACAGAAGATACCGAACAAAATTAGGGCAGGATAACAAATCCAGGTGCCAACGCTGGGGATAAGTATCCCAACAGCTCTGCCTATGAACTGCGTATATCTGTTTTCTTTTGGAATTTTCCTATTTTAGATTTTTCTGTCCCCTCCTTTGTGACTGTTTTAACAAACTGGTAATTTCAAGGTGTTTTGCATGTTCTGACTGGGTTGTGTGCTGTGTTGACATCTCATGCGCTTGGAAATGGCTTGGCTTCAGCCTAATGCAGATGAAAAATAGAGCCAAAATGGGGGAAGGTGTAGATAATTTTCCCCAAAGAATGCAATGCTTGTTTTTAAGCTATATTTATCATATGAGAATTAATTTGCTCCTCTTTATAACATAAAATATAGCAAACAAAATATAGGTTCTAGTTACATACGGAGAACATTAGGTTTGGTTTGTTTGGTATAGCATAGCAAGCTCAAATCTGTTATTAATGTTAAAACCTTTTTTCTTTGGCCTACTCACACTGTTTAGAGGTGCTAGTGTATAAAGAGAAGTTTCCAGTGGTATTTAACCTTTCTACATCTCTTTATTATCCTTGTTACAGCCTTTGGACAACAGCAGGGAACAGTCTCAAATGGCTTATGCTGTGCTGCCTGTACTCCTCTACATGACAGACCATTGCAATCTGCTTTATTAGCATCAGGGTTTGGTCAGAACTTGTGGGAGCCACGACCAGCTCTCTGAGAGGTCCCCGACCTGTTTTGCAACACGTATGTTCAGCAAATTAGAATAATCTCCTAGAGGGTTATTGTATCTAAATATCACTTATGCATACGTAATTGCAAATAGAAAAGAGAATTATACCTTTCCATTTATTAGAAAGTCTACCCTTGTATTTTATATGCAATGATAAAAAAAACCCCACAAACCTAGACACAGGGAGTTGAATACTTAGTTATTTTAGCTTCCCTTTCATTGGTTTGCAAACAGATGTTAGACAAAAAGAATTAAAGAAGCCTATGGCCAACAAAGAGGGCTGTAGCAGATAACTGTAAGTGTAAAAAAAATAATTAAGAGAAACAGAAAAAAATCTGGAAAAGAACCTGGGATTTTCACTTTTAAATTGTCCAAAACTGATGAGGTTCTTCAGGCGATGTCAGAATACAGTCTGTCTGCACCCTGGCTCCAGATGTGTTGGGGAACTCACTGATGTCAGTGGAATTTCCCCAGTGAACACTGTCTGAGCCCATGACTTCGAGACATCAGAGTGTTAAGATCTAGATTGCAGTGAGGATAGACCCTAGTAGCTTTGAGGCTACAAAGAGTCTTCTGTAATACCGTCTTGTCACATTACATCCATTTGTTCATTCCAAGGCAGGATAGCAGGTCAGAGCTGCAGGGAGGTATTCAATCAGCTTGTCCACGCAGGAGGTCCTGGAAACGGAGGGAAACAAAAGTGCAGCTCAGGCAGCCACACAGGATAGCAGAATACAAGGGGCAGCAAAGTCAGACTGCTTTTGTATCTGTGTAAGATTATAAAAAGCCTTGTACCGAGCCTGTCTGCTTGTAACTACTCTAAGAAACGTTCAATGCATTGTTCACTATGCTTTCATGTTTTTGCCAGCATTATTTTATCTGTTGTTCCTTCTATGCATCCTTAAGGAGTAATTTTGGAACATATTGCATTGAAACCAATAAACCTTGTGCGCTTTTTTTTATCTCCTTCCTAATATTTACTGGAGTCATTATACTGGCCTTAAGTCTGGTGAATCCCGTTTAGTGCCTTTTATTTGAATTAAACCCTGTGCTGAAAGTGCAAGAAGCATTCGTTGTTTCCTTTTCCTCACTCAAGATGGACTTAAGTGTCCTTGTCTTTTGATTACATAGTAAAGGAGTAGTGTGGCACATACAGTTGCTAGGCAGAAAAGACTTTCTATGGCTAAAATACAAAACTTAAGCAGCCAAGGCCAAATGATTAATGCCTGCATCTGCTGTAGACTGATCCAAACAAGATGGTAAATCTCTGCTTGCCTCAAAGTGTGGATTGACTATATCTCCGAGCCCATTTCTACCTCGCCTTTGCCAAAGGGAGCGTTGCCAGCACTGCATTCTTTCTGTCTCTACACATACACACTCCCCTCCCTCACTTACTGTTCACTTGCTCTGGGCACTTCCATTACATGAGCACACCCCTTTGTGAGCCTGTTCAACTCTCCTAAGCTGGCAGGAAGCTAAATGACAGGGGGAAAAGGAAGTAATTTTCCTGGGCTCTTTTTTCCTGCAGGCTTAGCAAATTGAACCAACTCAGTGAGAGATCTGACAAACTCCAAAGCTGGTGCAAGGGGAAGGACGTGGGCTGTAAGGAGCAGGATGGGATCATATAGCGTAGGGTCAAGGAGCAAAAGGAAGGAAGGCAGAATAGCAGAGGAGGGAGGGGAGTGGAAGTACTTTCTTGGTGGAAGCTTAAGTGTAGTATTTGTATCCTCTGCTGCCCCGTTTGTCCCTGGAGACTGTACCTAACTTGCAGGGTTAGCGTCTCAGTGAATGAGTTCCTCCAAGTCAATGTAGGGTTCAGTGGAATAAAATGGCTTAAGAACACATATGTATATTTAAATTATCCTTATAGAATTGCTGACCTGAACAATTTGAAGCCAGGTTTTCAGCTAGTGCATAAACCACAGTTTTGCTCTTTTAAGACCAGGAGAGACCATATGTTTCCCTGTATTTAAATGCTAGTTATGTTTACTACAGCATCAACAGCATTCTGTTGCTTCTTATAAAGGTCAAGTAGCAAGCTTCAGGTAAAAGGAAAATACTATAGCTGTGTAAAAATCAGATCTTTACCAGCATCCTTTGCGGGAGAGTTCTTTTTTGACAACCTTTTCAGAATTGTTTGATTATTGAGCAGTGCATGTAGCTGTTGACAAAAGCTGTTCTTGAGCAAAGAGCTGTGAATTTTTCAGGAATAAAAGAGGCACCACTTCCTGTCATAGTATATGTCCTTGAGTTTTTACGCTCTTAGAAGTATGAATTTATGAAGATAAATCCTCAGCCAGTGTAAATCTACGTGGCTCCACTGAGCTCAGACGAAGCTGACTTTTATCCTTGGTTAAAATTATGTGTTGTGGCTGAGTCAATTGCATTGTTTGCTACCACTGAAAGGAGCATTTCTGCTCCCAGTCCACAGGCCTACTCCCTTCCTTGCACTGGCTCCGGCGGCTGTTGTACTCTGCTGCGCCACTTCAGCTGGCTAGAACTGAAAAAAATATTCGGCTGTAGAGCATAAGTTTACCCTGGGCTGGAAGTGTTTCCTCTGTAACTGAGTTCATGGTGTTAGAGTGAAACAGCTCACTCAACTGACGGGGGGAAAAAAGGAAATTGTATTAATCTGAAAAAAAACCCAACCCAAAACCCAGTGTTGCTCACAGTCTAAAGCCAACTGAATGGACAGTCAGAGATGTGGAACTGGTATAGAAGTGAATATGTCAGATGACAGCAGTCTGGTTTAGATCTATAACATTAGGTCAGAATCTCTTTAAACACACGGTTGCTTTTATATTTTATTAGATATCTGGGAATTTAGTTTCCTAAAAGATTTCTGGTGATATTGAGTTCTGGGGAAGAAATAATCTAATTTAATATCTAAGTATTCTTGAATGGACAGTTCTTTGATATTAAAGCTCTATATGCCTTTAACATGAAGACTTCTGATAAGATGTAAACTTAAAATAGTTCACTCAATGCATTTATCTTATTTAGTAAGTATTAAAGAAGATTTTTCCATTTATGTATGACAGAAATGTGTAATGAGAGCTAATGATATAGTGAACAGAAAGTAATACCATTCCTGATACAGTGTGCTGTACAACAAAGTTTGATATTCATGGAGCTTCTATCAGTTTGATTCAAGCTTATTTCATTCTCTAAATAAAAGCTTCTTACATATTGGAAGTGGAAACTGAGAACTGAGATCTGTTGAGTATTTCCTAATGATTGTTTAAAATTATTACCTGAATAACTTATTGTTATTCCATTAATCAGGCTAGAATTAGGGAAAAAAAAAAATCAAACAACCTTCCCCCCCTCAAAAAAAAAAAAAAAAAAAAAAAACCAAAACCCCCAGTGGAAATTAGGAGAATTTGATCCCATGTAAAACTGAAGTACCCTAAAATTACGTGACATTTGGATGTTTTGCTGTAACTGTGATACGAGTCTTTCACTACATATAGGCAAACGCTACAGAATGGGTCTGGCTTTGCTGTTTGTTTTGAACAAAAAAAATCACAAATGAGAAGTATCCTTTAACAAAAGAAATTAGTAAGTAGCTTCTGCTGGCACAAAGCATTACACTAGACTTGCAGCACTTTCTACTTGATTGCTAAGCCCCATAGAAAGTTTTCTAGAAGCAGTTTACAGTTTTAACCTTGGGACTTATGTAAAATAACTATTTAGTGGAACTAAAAAAGTATTTCTGGGTTAATAACTGGACAATGGACAACGTGTACCATCTGCTTCCTTTTTAGGGACTGAGAAAGCAAATTGAAAGGTCAGCTGCTGTGGGTAGTAGAGTAAAATGATGCTTCAACGGTGGGCATTCGGGTTAGTAGTACAAATATATGCTTAATCCACTTCTTTAAAACAGTACTGTAATTCTCTGATATCCCTATCGCAAATCTAGGAACTAGAAGTGATGATACAGAATAATCAAGGTAATTCTTTTGGATAACAGATGCATTCTTGAGAGGGTAAATCATCTACTGTGTGGGGCTTTTTCACCTACTGATAATCAGACTTCCAAAAAATCAATATGTACTTGGTGGAGAAAGAATTCAGGTTTTGCAGCAAAGTACAGCAGGTTATACTTCTTCCTGTAAAGAAAGTATCAGTAGGGGCCGTGTAGTCTCTTTTGATTCACTAATGGTCTTTCTAGCTGTTGTAACCATTACGTTAGTGATGGTCATTCCATAGAAAAAGGATTTGATAATGCTTTTATTTACCTCTCAGCCGTGGAAAATAGTATCTCTGTCTACAAAAGGATCCTGTCCTATGGGCTGTGTGTACATGCGCATGTGTGCACATACTCACGTGATTTGAAGCTGCCTGTAGTCAGATTTTAAGTACATTAATTTACATTTGACTTGTGTAAGTCTGAAGTAGGTATCATCTTTTTCTGACAAAACCTCAGTTCATCCCAGTTTGGTACTCTTTCCTTGATAAACATGCTACTACTGTTCAGACTATCACAAAATGTATTTTCTTAGACTCTACAACAGTTAATCGGGGAAATGAAGCTCACCCAGTACAGTAGTCTCTGCCACATGTGCAAAAAGGTTAATTCACAAAGGCTTTACCTTCAAAGTGTTCGCTGCTAGAATGAGCCTCCGGGCCTTGGTGTAAGAGTTTGATCTAGTGATTGAGTGGTTCCAGTTTTGAGATGCTTTTCTCTATCATGTTGCAGACTTCTTCATTTTCTGCAAAAGCCCTTTATTAGAGATGGGCCTGAACATTACAGTTCAGGCTGCCTGCCTGCTCTGAGGACTAATAGGCAGAGGTGGCTGGGCTGGAAGCTTAGCCTTCTTCCTGCTCTTGGCAGTTAGCTCACCAGGCCAACCCTTGTTTGCTACCCGTTGACATGAAAGAATTCAGCCAGAACTCACTCGAAGTAATAATAAATCAGATTTATCAGCAAGAATTCCCTCTGTCAGCAAACATCCAGAGCGCTTTTCCAGCATCATTGTTTTTCGGCTCCCAGCAACCATGCAAGCACCAGTTGCTTCAAAATTGTTTCCAAGTGTGAGCCCAAGGTTTTAGCTTTTATTGCGTCCTTTAGTAGCAGCCTACTCAGAAACCTTCACAGAAGAAAAACCCTAACCCTCTTCTCAAACAAGGCTTGTAATTTCCTGCCAACTCACTGGACTAGCAAGGCTCAGAGGGGGAATGGCTGAGTTTTTTACACTGTTAATTATGCAAATTAAGATCCACAAAACTTTCCTTGGACTCTGCTCATTCATGAAGGACCCAAGTTATCTCATTTATTTTAACTGCTAAAAAGCCACTATGAGCTGTGGGGGCTTTCAGCATCACTTTCATGGCCTGTCAGCTGGCCTTAGCAAAATGAATAGAATGACAATGGAAAAGTATTTAATCTCTGGCAGTTGAACCGTGCTACTACTAACCAGCCTCATCCCCGGAGAGCAGCTATTGCAGTATTTCTAGAAATGCACGTAAAACCATGTGCTGGTATGACTAACTGGAATTATTAAGCTAAGAGGAAGGTGGTTCTGCTGTGCCAAAGTTTTTCAGTCTTTAGTCTCAGGAACCCTAGAGAGCTGTAGTAATTTCAGTAAACCATATGGTTTATGGTCCCTGGTGCTGTGGTTCAGGAAACTGTTCTCTGCCATGAGAAGTGACCTGGATGTCTCTAGGCTATGCACAGCTCTGCACCTCCACTGGAAAAAGGGCTGGGAGGAAGAACTGAAACAAGGTGAAAAAGTTTGAGAATTGCTGCAATAAGCACTTGCAACATTTTTCATTTCTCCACTGTCCTTGGAGGTTATTACACATACAACTGCAATGCTTACTGCTATTTTCTAAAATCTGCCTTTGAGAAGCGTGTTCTTTCTACTTGGAGCTCTCAACGCAGCAGAGCATGGCAATGAGCTCCAAGTGGAGATTCTGCAAGAAGAGTCATGATGTGTTGGCACCTGCAATATTTTTTATGTTAATTCAGTGAAATAACTACTTTAAGTGGAGAAATCAATCATTAACGAGCTACATTGAAAATGTCACGTTAGTATTGGACAAATACATTGTAATGCTCTTGCTTATCTTTTTTATTGTTTCAGTAATGTGTATAATTTTCTGTTAGACTGGAAATATATGTGGAGTTTAATGGTGTAGGCAGTCTTGATTTCATGACGGTATAAGCCACTGTTTTTATTACGTTTAATGACTTTATAAATTAACTGATTAAATTGTTCAGTAGATTTAGGCTTGATATATAAAGTAGCCTATTCTATTCTGAAATTTAATCGAATGTGTATCAGTTGTCCTTCATATCTTTCATATGAGAACTTAATGTTATTTGGTACCTATTTTTTCCAAGTAAAATGAGCATAATTAAGAAGTTCTTAATTAGCTGAAGCGTATTTTTGGTTTCATTTTGCTTTAATTCCTCGTAGAATTGTCTTTATTATCTGTTAAGGAAATTGCTCTCAAACCATTAGCATTTATCATGTTGGAAAACCCATTTTAATAGTACAAACTCTTAAGGTAGACATAGACAAGGAAAATGACCACTGAGTTAATAGTGTTCTATGTAAAAGCTATGGCTTGTCTAGTAACTACAGAAGGTATTGCAAATCAACAATGGTGTCCTTTATGGATAGCGTTGGATATGGGTCTTAACAGATGTCTGTAAATGAAAGAGTAATAAATGAAAATAGCTTAAAACCATAAGTGTTCTTGAAACCAAGTTCTACTTTGATCCAATGTTCAAATTGTTTTCTTCCATGAAAATTCTTAGAAAAGTTTTTGTAGGCGTAAGCAGAAGGCAGCCTCCAGGCTGCACCAAAGGATTTCCAGAGCCTGTCTGCTAAGAATGGGTCTTGTCAGAGGAGTTGGTTGCCTTTAAGAAAATCCACCTTTCGTGTTTTGTAGTGCTGCTGTAATACCTTTATACCTCAGGAATTTACATTGCTGTCTTTGCTGAACTGAAATAATGTTTTGTTTCCCTTACTTCTGTTGTAATCAAAGGCACCTTGTACATTCTTAGTCCTTCGTTTTCCGTTTAGGCGCAGGCTTGCTGGCCACGGCTCAGGCAAATACAGGTCTTCAGATCCAAAAAACCAGCTCTGTAGCTGGTGCTGCTATTTAAGATACTTGGTGTTGTGTGCTGCGATTCACATATCCTCATTTGCAAAGTTAATTTGAAGTTATTTATTTGTTGCCTTTAACCCTCCAGCTGCCTCGGAACAGACATCTCCCTCCAGCAGTTGGCAGTACTTTTAGTCGAATGTACCTGGCGCAGCTCCAGGGTAGCATCCCTGACCAAAGCTCACAGCTCTGCTTTCACCTGGGTCAGTCCTGTCCTAGTCTGTCATAGGAATCCTGGTCAGGGATGGATCACTGGATGGTTGTTCACCGCGAGGGTCTCCCTTCAACAAGCTTGTCACAGCACAGGGAGGGGGATGAAGGCGTAACTCAGCACCCAGAACCCAGCAATATTCTAAAAACTCCAGTGCTGCTAGGCAGCGTGGCTTGCCCACTTCCAGACCAAACTGAGATGTCAGAGGAGCTTGGAGGCAAAGGCCTGGAAGTCTCGTGGCTTTGTTATAAAAACTGCCCTTCAGGGGAGCCTGTCTGGTTTGAAACAGATGTAGTATCACCATTTTGCAACTGGGCTTAATAGTCTCAGGGAACTTCAAAGCAATCTGCATCTCAATGAATAAAATAAGTTTCTGTTATAGCTGTAAGCTCGCATTTGAACTGATTTTTCAAGTGGCTAGTGGCCAGCTTGTGTTTTTAATGCTCTTACAAATGCTAATGCCTGCATGCTGGAGAATTATCTAAAGAAGACAGACTAAGATGACAGAAATCCAAAAGTTTTCAGGTTTTTTTCACTTTAAAGTTATTTATTGGGGGCAGCATTTAAATGTTTTTTACATAGGGAATGTTTTTCTGAAAAGGAAACAGATGAAAATTTTATGTAAGTAAAAACACTAGCATGAAATATTGTATATATAATGAGAAGTAAAGAAAAATACATCCATCTCCCCTTGGATTATATGAAATTATTAATTATTTTGATTAACTAGTTAGTCACTTCTAGTTGTAGAAATACAAACTGTTACTGCTAGTTGTTTTGGTAAATGAGTACCAATGAGTATTCCCTACATTCAAGGCTAATTACTTCAAAAGGTATATTTAATTAAAAGAAACAACCCTGCAATTTGTCAGTATAGATTCTTTTCACTGCCAGTAGTTAAAAAAGAGCTCCTGCTTCAGCAAAGTACTGCAGAGCTGAAAGAGTCTTTGCAGGTGTGAAACTTCGCAATACAGTTGCAGTTCTCCTGAAAGAGAGTTGCAGAAATTTCAAATAGCGCTTCTCCAAAGTTCTGATAATGAAAGAATGAACAGACTTTCCACAAAGAGTTGGCAAGTTACTTGCAAGTATCCTTGCAAGTGAGAGACCTTCTTCATGAAAAAAAAAAAGTGTAAATTTGCCAAGTAGATGAGTTACGAGGCATTACCTTGCCAACAACTTTTCAGTTTATGTAAGTTAAGCAAGATATAGATGAATATTAATGCTGTATTTACTGAACTGATTTTTTTTCTTTTCTTTGGCTCCTTAAGGCCATAACTCGCTAAGTTTAGTGCATTGAATTAAGATGTATGAAAGTATTGGCTGGAAATGCTGCTCACTGGAGTACATGTTATGTTTTTACAGAGGAGACTTTTGCTCCTACTAAACACGACGGGGAATGTGCAGGTTTAGGCCAAAAATAGTATTCTACGCTTTAAGGTTTGTGAAATTTTCATTTCACTTGTATGTTTTTAGTCACTGGTTGGCCAACTTACAGTTCATCTAAACGACACATGACATTCCCTCCTCTTCTTCCAGAGCAGTAATCTAAGCTAAGAAAAAAAAAAATATGAGTGTGCAGCTATTGTTGCTTATTAGAAGTGGATGAAGTACACAAAAGGGAAGCTGTAGACAAAGACACACTGTTTAATAGCTGAATGGGGATGCAAAGAAGCAAGGTGTTTGAAGATTAATTTCCTCCAGCAGAAGGAAATAAAAACAGAAGAAAATTAGTGTAGGATACCCAACCTTGTCTTCGGTACAAAATTAGAGCAAATATAAGGATTCTTTTTAGGATGTTTGTAGCAATATTTCATCTGGAGAAAGCTCAAATGGGGAGGAAGGAACTATTAAAACCTAAATTCATGACTCAATTTCCATGATTATACTAAAGCAAATGAAATTGTCAAATGTAATTACCTTTACATTTTGAGCATAAGAATGATTTTGCATGAAAAGAACACTGTAATGTCTTTTCTTTATGTATAATTAACACAATTAGAAGAACTAGGGAGGCAGAGGTACATGGAGTTTAAGAGGTGAAGATAGAGAAAAATGCAAAATGAGATTTATGAGAGCTCATGGAAAAAACATACTTGTCTCAGAGTAACTGTTTTGGGTATTGTGAAGATTAAAGAATTTCTCATATGGCTTTAAGGGAAGGTACATATCTGTGACACCATTTCAGGAGAGCATAAATCATCATCTCTAAAGGTTTGCTGTCCTTTGAAATACTGCTAAAATGTTTTTAAGGGTAAATTTTCAAATGGTGACACTGACCTTAGAATAAGTTTCAATGAGTTCTGTGGCCTCTAACACACCTCTTATCCTTTCATGAAACCGAGAGGAAGCTAGCCAGCCTCTAGAAGACAGTGATTGTGATAAGGGTCAGAAATTACTCTCTCTTTCCTCACAGAGGGTTATCACTGAAGAGTTGTCAAAATCTCAGTTATACCTGGAGTTCTATGTAATAATGGCAGCCAAAACTCTGAGTAAAGGAATAAAGAATGAATAGGTAATTGAAGATAAATTCTTTACCTCAAGCTAAATTTTTGTGAAAGAATCTTACACTTCACTGTGAACTTTAGCTTTTCCTTCTGCCCCTCAAAAATCTCATTTACTGTTAAAGCTGCCTAATTGGGCTAGCATGCGGACAGTTGCTTATCCAGGCCAGCCACTTTTTCATATTTAAATCTTTTTTTTTCTTTGTGTTCTATCTTATCATTGCTTTTTATGTGTGATTTTATTTAGATTACAGTAATTATAGAGGAATATTGAAGCAGATTGCCTACAGGTTGGAGATATGAAGTCTTGAAAACATCTTCTTCTGAGGTGTTTCTCAGCAGGATCCATTTCATTATTATGAAATTATCACAAGAAACCAGAGCTTTTTGCCTATGACCCCAGACAATAATATGAGATGAATGCTCTGCTAAAAGAACAGTAGAGAGCTGAGTCTGGTAAAGTGAAATCTGCAGCTGTGAAAAACAAAAGTTGTGGCACAGTAAATGGGATAATATCTCTGAGCTTTCGATATCTTCGGTTAGAAGAATAACTTGCTCTGTGACAAATATGGGATGAAGTGAAGAATCAGATTAAACCCAAGAACATCAGAGTGTTTGGGGTGCCAAAAGTTGCACAGGGAGATAATACATTTTTTGATGGCTTGATTTGAAAGATACTTCATCTTCATATCAGAAATTTTGCTTTATGTAATGAAAAATCACACCATTTTCAAAGCAGACAAAATAGGAAGGAGGTGCAGGTGCTGTTTAGTCTGAGATATAAAAGATATGGAAGGGACATTTAGATTGATGGGAAAGAAAAACAAGCTTTTATCCAAGGAGAGATTTTTTTCCTTATCTAGTATTCAGGCCTTCTGTCACATGTGAAGCGTTCATTTTGATTTCTCCATTAAAAACAGAAAGACAGACAGACATGTAGTGGTAGAATAAAATAAGTGATATAGAGGAGAACTTTTGGTCTTCCTTCATGTGCATTTTCATTGTATATAAGCTCAGATGGAGACGAACCCTGAGCAAAGCCACTTCGTATTTCTGGAGGGGTAGCATAAGGTAAAAAGCTGCTGGGTTGAACTCCAAGCACAGTTTATTAAAACTTTTTTTCAATTTCTTTTTTCAACAGAGAAGTATTAGTGATTATAACTAATAAAACACCAAAGGCAATGTTGGTACTGGCTACATTTTCTTTGAATACTGAAGGTGGGATTTTTGTTGGTTGATTGGTTGATTTTTCAGGTCCAGATAGCACTGTGTCAGAAGGGATTTTTCTTCAAAATTCGTGCTTCATGTTTGCCTTTAATCTGATGTCAGTAGTGTTCTTCCATTTGCTCCTTATCCAGGTAATAGGCTATTTAATAGTTAAGCATTTACTTGTTGCTCTTTTCCCCTATAAAAAGCTGTAAATCGTGTGGTGGCAGAATCTGATTCCAAATAACTGTCTTGGTTTTTGAAACAACAAAAAGCAGATTTTTGAAAGAACAAATGAATCTTTCATCTAGCAGTATTATTAGTTGTTTTAACAATAAAACATCTCCTTTTTGAGCCAGTCCTCCAAATAATTTGATTATGATTTGACTTTTAAAAGCTTGGCAATTCCTTTGTCTTCAGTAAGACTACATCTTTTTCTCATCACCTAGATACTCATGCCCATTTTTTTGCTATTTGGAGGTTTAATATTTTAAAGGCAAGAATAAGGAGTAGGAATTAGTATTAACATCCAGTAATTTCTATGCTTCCACGAGGAAAAAAGGGTATTGTAATTAAATGCTAATATTAGAAATATTTATGTGTGTGTATATATATATATATAATTTTTCTCTCCTGAATAGTCTTCCCTGGCACTTCTTTCCTTAGTAAAGCAATTCATCTATGTGACTGGATGTTTGAAGGTCTAAGACTCACATGACAAAGTCTGCTTGATCCAATTCCCGTTAGACTGAAAAAGTATGGATTGAATTCATCACTGCTCTTTTGTGAAACAAAGCAAACTTTTTCAGCTGTTTGGTCATTCAGGAACATTTGGCATTGGGGTTAGTGTTTAACTGCCACGCTTCAGACTTCCAGCTTTGATTCCTAGTTTACGACTTTTGTCTCCCAGGACTCGTGTAGGTGCAAAAGCGGGGAGAAAAGAGAGAGTATGATGAAAGCAATATGTGAAGGGACAAAAGGACAGTCCTATGTATTAGAAGGGAATAGGTCTCCAGAAAGTGATTCAATGCACCTAAATTAGGCTGTCATGTCTCTTACAAGACTATTCTCCCTTTCAAACACAATTTTTTCATTTGCTGTCTTCCATGTCCCTTTCCGCCTACAGTCCTCCTCTGCTAAAACTGTGGCCTTTTGGGGGAATAAGAGTGGAGTTGTTCTAGCTGGTGGATTTTGTCTTTGGAGCATCCTGAAATATCATTTCACAAATCATTTGCCTCATGCAAGTCTGTTTTAGAAGAGTGCAGACTCTTCAAGCCTCTTTCTAGTGGTGCTTCTGCCAGGAGAACTGGTAAAAACTTATGGAAGTTCAGGTGCCACTCCCTGCATCTCCTGCTAGTGAGAAATGGTGACTAGAGAGCATTTCATTATATGTGAAACCGTCACTAAATCACTAATCTAGTATATATTTAATTAATTAGAAAGAATATGTATATTGTCAGTGGCACACAGAGTGTTTATATGTGTGTGAGTAGATAAATATACAGATGTGCATATGCATATATATACTGCCACTGATAAATGCCAAGACAGATTTAATTTCTTGTGGTAATACCAGACTGTTCGTCCTCACTCACTCTTCAAATAAATGATGTTTATTTATATGTGCTATCTAAGTATCAAGTACAAGAAGTCCAGTCTGTGTATTGTCCCTGCAAAAATACTTCCTCCTAGTGAATTCTCCCAAAGCCTCCTAACTGATTTGCCTCATCTGTCTCAGGTTATATTAATGCCATGCAGGTACTTAAAATCTAGCTTGGCAATTCAGAGTCCAAATGTATGTATTTACTGCTAACCCAAGTCCATGTAGATGTTCCCAAACTTAGCTATACATCGGCTAGCTTAGCACTGATAGAAGGGCTGCCAGCGCAGTGCCAGGTTTGTGAAAACTCTTCCAGGACCTCAGGGAAATATGGGCAGATAGTCCATGGATTGTGATTATATGTTGCTCAATTAAAAGCTAATTCAGGATGACCTCAGCATATGCTCCCTAATATTCAAATATAAGGGAAAAAGCTAGGATGCAAAAATAACATTTTCTTTGAATCTCATTGAATTGTAAATAACTGTGATCTTAGGGACTATGTAGCAGGCCAGCATTACGATGGGAACAAAAAAGGAAAGATATTAAATCCTATAGTGTACCACACTTTTCCAGGGGTATTTAGGGAAAAGAGAGAAGTGGTGCCAAAAAAATTGGAGTTCAAGGTATAGGTTTTTAACAGCCTCAAATACTATTTTAAAAATGTATCCAAACACCTGATTTGATTTTTATATAGGCAACATTTATTCATTTGCAGTTGTCTGTATGGAAAATATAGTAGACATATTTTGCTTAAGGAATACATTGCCCCATAAATGACTGTGTGAGCATCTCATCCACCATTTCCCAATGGATTCGTTTTCAGCTGGATTAAGTCTAATTGCACATCATCTTTTCCCCTCTGAAAACAAAAATGACAGGCACCTTCCTGCCTAGTTCTTTTGTAAACCGGATTGTACTTTTGACAGCTTTCCAGTTCGGTGGCTTTTTGGCAATGCAGCAGACTATCGCTGTGATCTTCAGGCTAAACGTAACGGTCATATCTTGTGATTTGGAAGTTGACAGTCCTATGTAGGAATTTAGACTGAATCTGAGCATTTGAATTCATTTTTAACACGTGAACCTTCACATTATTAAGTCCAGTACTTTGTTTTATTTTAATTATGCAAACTGAATGTTGGGAGTTCTAAAGAAATAAAAGAAAGCAAAACTGAGGAGATGATTACATGATGGCATAAACCCATGCTGTGTCTGCTTCTTGAACTTTCTATGCAGTTCTGGTCCCTTTATTTCATAGAAATAATGTAAGTTTGAAAAATATTCAGAGGTGGATTGCAGAGATCATCAAACATATGGAACAGCTTTTAACCCACATGAATAAGTACACCATCACCCTTCAGCCTGGAAAAAGAGGCTGAGGGAAGACCCTGAGTAGCATGCAGAGGAGGGTGAAAAGGCAAATAAGCATTCGTTTGGTTCTTCCACTACAAGAACTTAAAGGGTCACATATAAGACTAGTAGGAAAAGTGGTTCCTCACAGGCCAAATAACGAAGGTTTATTTTCAAGAAGTGATGAATTTATGGAAGAGAACTCTATGCAAGGCTATCAACTTCAAATGCAAATGAAGTCTGTGATGTAATTTGCTCAAGTCTAGAAAAAATTCAAAGAAATACCACTGCATGCCAGCCATCATCTTAATATTCTTCACCAAACATTCATTGTTAGTATGCTGGAGACCTTGGGTCTAGTTGGTAGGGCTTTTTTTCCCCCTTTTTTGATAAAAAGCACTATAGAACATTTTTAAGGACAGGGCTTGTCTAGGTACAGAATTTATAAACCTGGTTATCACATTTTTATCTAAACCTGTTTAACTGGAAGAAGACCTGGAGTCCCCAGCTGGTTGTTGTCCTCTACATCTTAAAAATTTTAAGTCAAATTTCTTAGAATTTGAAGAGAGCAGGGTTTCAGTAGTGTAAGACATTGGATGGTCAGAGAGGTGGGGTTTTCTTCTCCTGTCTAATAAAATGTGTGACCTGCTTCTTAACCTGCCGTGTTAGACTTCATCTGGCAAACCAGAATGAATTCTCCCAATTTCTGCTTGTAGGCACTTTGCAGTTCGTGTCTTGAATGTCTCCATCCGTATTTTATCCTCTCCTGCTACTGTATTTTGACATGTATCTGTAAAGGTTTTGATGTATGTTTTGGTCTAACTATGTATTTGTTAAAAGGTGACCTTTTGATTTGATTGTTTGGCTGACTTCAGTGCTAATAAGCTGAAGGATGAGATGTCTAATGAATCCTGTGTATAGAAATAATGATAGATGACTTATTTGGAATTCTACAGACACAGCATGGCCAAGCATGCCAAGGAGTTTCTGGAACTGAACCAATCTTACAGTGGGAAGCTTTATTGATTACACAGAAACAGGGCACATTTTAATCATTTTTACAACACTGTACTGCCTAAGGTACTAAAATCCATTAAACGAGGATTATAAACTTTGTTTTAAACTGGATCCTAAATTGTTTCTTGATGTACAGTCAACAGCAACTCTGTGAGATCAATCACAGTTACTAAGGCATATTAAAATCAACTTGTTTAATTTTAATTGCTCATATGCCTGACCCTCTGTGAGGCAGCTGTTCATAAAGCTAAATTGCTTTTCTCCCAGACAGGAGTTTCATTTCACTTCATGGTAGATTTTTGCCTTGTACGCTAACCAGCATTTTGCTTTCCCCTCTCCCTCCTCCCTCCTGGCCCATGATTCTCATTTCTCTTCAGATAATTTTCTCTCTTTTTTTTTTGCCTTCTATCCTCATTAGCAGAAGCTGCAGCCTTGCCAGTGGGTCAACTTTAATAAAGTAGGTGGAACGTTTGAATTATTAGTTGATGTAAAGTTACAGACGTGGAGCTCTTTTCAGGAGTCTCTGTTAACCTATGCTACACGAGTGATTATGCTTCTGGATTCCTAATCAGATCATAAAAACTGCTGGCTGTATTGATGGGTGTGTTGTGAACAGGTACATTTATTTTAAACTTGGATTATATTTTCTGTTTAGCTGCATGCATTTTAGTGTCCTGTGCTCTGTTTTTTCTTAGGGGAATTCTATAAAGCTATTTAGTAATTTCATTCCTGCTTTTGCATCTTCCGTCATCCTCTGTTTCGATGGTGAAAGTTTGTATCAATTTATTTCCTTCCTCCAGTATCTGAAGTTAATCATAGACTTTAGTATCAAAAAAGGAGTAACACACCTGAGCCTTAATCTCGCACATAATGTATTAAATATTCCTGTTGCCCTAATCTTCTTTGGGTAGAATGGGTTTATGAATACCTACTTGCTGCCCAGCACAGACACAACGAGATGCTGCTCTGTTCTGAAGAGTATTGGGCGATTTCAGATTTCCAGTCGATTATGAGGATTTTCTGTGTCCTTCAAGAGACAGTTGAAGCTTCTGTTTCTGGTCAGTATTTTTAGGCTGATAGTAAATGCAGGGAAATAGGGACAAATTTACTGGTTTTCATTTATTGAAAGTTAGCACTTCTTTGAAAGAGAACAGGTGCATGCAAGAGACAGGTGAGCAAAACCAAAGTACTGAATCTTTTTGGAAAAACAGCAATGGTACCAGCACACCAGTTTTACGAACTACTGAATATGTACATGGCATTACAGTAACAGCACATGAAGGCAGTAAGTGGAAGAGATTAGGATGCTTTGGACACGTTATCTGTGATTCTTGAAGCAAAGGGAGTCAGTGATATGGGAGAAAAGATGCACGTCTTTGAAAATTTAACACAGTATGAAGTTGAAGTAGAATAAGTATTTCTTCTACAGTAGAAGAAGAAATATAAACCTAAGCGGTATGTAAAACAATGTAAAATTATAAAGCACAATTACAGGAGTACACAGCACCAAGTAATTCTGTGTTTATAGACTTTACTAAAACTGTTACGCTAATGATAGCCTTGGACCATTTAGATTTTAGAGCGCTCTGGATTTTCCCATAATTTCAATCTTATTAAATAACGAAGGGTTTTTTTCCATATGGATGATTCCCATAATTTCACGAGTTTAGTTCAGATGTGACTTTTCTTTTTCCGCTCTATTTCTCATTTTTCATGTACACTCTGTGCTACTTTTGCAGCAGCTTTTAACATGCAAGCTGCCATCTTCCAGCAGATGTGGGGGGCAGAAGGACAGCATACACTGCTGTCTTGCTGTGGTAGTGGAAAGCTTGATAAAGCAGGGAGCTCTTCAGAACTCACTTTTCATTTTTTTTCTTGGCTACATATAATATTTGCACTGACTTTGGATTTTGGGGGCTTTCTAAGCCAATAAGAAATGTGGAAATAGGAAAAGCATTCTATAAATACAGCTATCTTGCAGATCTCTAGAGAGATCTTCTGGAGGCTACAGTCCACTGAGCTTCACTTATTTATATGTAGCCCGTCCTTTGCAGCTGGCTTGCCTTCTCCTTAAGCTTCCTCTGTCAAGGGTTGTATGAGAGCAAAGCCCAAAGTCCTGTCCTGTGGCCTCCTGTCTCTTCTTCAAAAGATTGATAAAGTCACGCTTGACAGTTGCATGTTTCTGTGCTGAGTTTCTAGAGGTACATGTCACTTAGCAATGCTGAGTGTGCCTCAGTTTATCCTCTCCTCACTTGGCATGCCTGCTGAACTACTACGTGTGTCTTCAAATGCAAAGAGGGTTTACAAAATTCAGCAAGAGTTTAAAGGAGAATATGCCATTTGTAGAGCTTTTTCTGTGAGGGCTCGTCGGCTTTGGGATGAACTCCCTCGCTGATCTTAAATAGCTTGGATTTGTTAATTTGTTTTTGGAATAAATAAACCGCTGTCTCCGTGCCACCTTGTTCTTAATTATCTGGAAGGGCAAAATTTTAAACTAGAGGCCAATTGAGGTGGATTTACCCTCTAAATAATGCACAAATTCTCTTCTTTTTAAAAGGCCTGACAAGTTACTAGTTTTTTTGTAGGTAGATCTCTCCACAGAGCTGCCAGATAGTAAAAGAAATACATAATTTAACTGTTTTCCTCTGACTGGGCCAAATTCAGGAAAAGATGTTTTGCGGTAAGAAATAGGCGAGATTTTCTTCTATGTGCATATAATCTGGGAGAGTCGTTATTATGAATAATGGGCCATCTGAATTGGAAGAGTCCCGTGGCTCACATTTATCAACCAACTACCATGGTGATGGACAGCGTATAAAAATCTCACTAAAATAGAACTCTAGGATATTCTCCCTTGTTTTTATAAGTCCCAGGCAAGCACTCCCAGAAATGAAAATCCTCTAGGCAATGTTAAATGTAACTCAACCTTGACTTGGAGGAATTTGTCTTCGGAATGGAAAAATTGTTTGTCTCTATGACCAATTAATTCTTGGCTTTCATTTGAAACTGCCAGCAAGTTTGCCAACCTGGATTTGATGGGTTTTTATTTATGTGATATAAATCCTTGTCGGCTGAGAATTAGTCTCATACATATTGCAAGGTGATTTTTTTATTCACCACCAACCTGGATCAAAATGTACCCAAGAGACCTGAAAATGAAAGAATCTGTCTCACCTGATGAGCCACCGAGCCAATCCCTCTCCTTGAATAGCTTTCAACCCAGCATGCCCCGTACAGGCAGCAGATAAACCAATGAAACATTGATTATTAACAGAAAACAAAATAGATATATTATCATCGTCTTGCCTAAAACCCCTGTTAGAAAATAAGTTTCCTGAATTCCTCGGACTTACTTTATATGAGGGAAAATTTTCATTTTCTGTACTTGCCAAGATCTCTCAATTTATTCTCAAAATGAGAAACAGTAATGACTGTAATGTTTTTGATCAAACACTTAAGACATCTTGCAGAGTGTTTGAGAGTTATTGCAAGCTTCCTTTGCAAATTCTGCTTGGATTCTTTCCAACATTTGGAATAGGCCTGTGGTTTTTTGCTGTTATCAATTTTAATGTTACGCTCCAATACAGATTTCCCACTCATAATCTTTCTCATACCACAGAGGAAGACGGCAATGCTGTCATTTCCACTCTCAGTATGTGGACATCAATCCTAGCTAGATTATTTTGCCCTTGTCTGAGACTCATGCTCAGTTCCCAACTGTCCAGTGACTTAGTCAAGTGTATAATAACCAGGACTCTCATGAGCTGGAACCTCCTGGTTCAGTTGGTGCTTTGGCAAGTTGTTGATCTTCTACAGGAGCCTTGGGGATTTGCTTTGACAAAGTGCCTGAGAAAGGTTACATATGTCCAGCAAGAATAAACAATGACTTAAGCAGTTACCTTTCCTTAGAGATATTATTATTAAAAATATATATATATATTTTGTGACCTGCACTCTTCAAAATCACTGTTACATTCTTGCAATATGTTTATTCTCCTCAAGCTAAAACAGAGAGTTGTGTGCATTCTGACTTAGCACATACCCTGATGTCATGTGCCAATATCTGCTGGGAGAAACCTGAGTGTTAACACTGTGGAGCAAATCAGGACCAAATCCATGACAGTCCATAGAAATCAGTATTGTTATGAATGCATGTTGGTCATGTTTAAGGATATATTTGAGTCAAACACTCATTTCATGCTTTGTTTACTGATAAAACAGCCTCCATTAACAGCTTGTCTACCTCTTTAATTGCTTCCAAATCATGTTTTACAAAAAAAGCTGTAGAGTAGAAAGTGTACATCAAAAAAGTGTGAACTGCAGAAAAAAATTATGCTGATGTCATATTCTTTCTTGAACTTAACTTTTATTTCTGTATTCTCGTGTTGTTTAATGTGCTTAAGAGAAAGTGAATGTGGAAGAAACAGAAGTATAATTTAGTATATAGCAAACAAATTTTATGTGCATAATTCTAGATGTCATAGGCTTCTGAAGAATGAAGATGGACAAGCACAGCTAGCTGACTTTTTCTGCAAATACACAAGTATCTGAATTGAGTATAATCACATAATATAATGTATTATGTTCCCACAACGCATAAAATACCTTAGAATTCTGAAATCATTTGTAGTTTTAGTCTGAACTAAAATTAGCAATTATAGCATGAAAATAAAGAAAATTTTAAATTAAAGGTTTTAAAATCATAGATTGATAGAAACAAAAATAAAAGTTAAGCAGTGGAAATAATAAAATGCAGATTTGTTTTTAATTCTAAATCAGTAACTTAAGATTTTACCGACAGTAGATATGAAGTCTGCCCTGAAGATAACGGAGCTGAATTTCTAGGAATCAGTTCTTCAGAAAAGGATCTGGCAGTTGGAGTGTCCGCAAACAATGAAGGCAAGCTATTATCAAGAAAGCTGTTGTTGTGTTGGGATTTATGTGATAGGCAGTCCCCCTCACAAAAGATGTGCAGTAATCCCTTTGCTCTACTCAGCATGGGCAGGATCTCATCTGGAGTACCTGTTCAAAGTCAGGATGCTGCACTGCAGGAAAAAGATCTGTGCAAACTGAAGAGAACCCATAGGAGACAAAAAAAACTTCTAGAGAGCTCCAAAATAAGCCCTCAATCAGCTTCTCTACGGACTCCAGACCAGGCAAACTCTTTGCCAGAATAACAGGGGCCCATAACTGCGGGATGCACACCTGGCCCCTCTTCATGACTTTCCCTCCTCCACCCCTTGCTTTTGGAGGAATGGTTTTGCAAGTGGGAAGCTGCCCAGGCAGTGGAAAGGGTGGTGGGGAGGAGCTGGGGCTTTTCCTCTAGCTCCCTGCTCTTGGCTTGCAGCACGTTGTTCAGGCATGCAGTGATGGTCTCTAAACTGCCATCACAGATCTGAACATCATGGCTCCAAGGAGAAAAGCAGACCAAGTTTGGGAGGATTTTTTGTCAAATCCTGGGAAGTCCCAGCAAAATTAAAGTTTGCTGAAAATAGAGGGAGATGCATGAGCAAGTCCTAATAAGAACTCATAAAGGCAGGAGTGTGGGGAGTCTCCATCACTGGAGTTCATTAAGAATGAGTTTAACAGTCATTTTAGAGCTGTTACTGATCATGTCCTGGGGCAGAAAGATGGCTTACGTGGCCTCTTAATGTCCCTTCTGTTATTCCTTTGTCATCTGTTCTGTAGTGAGAATTCTTTTAGAAGGGGTCTGATTCCAAATCCAGCTTCTGTTGGAGACTTCTTGTGGTTGAAATGGCAGTATAAAAAACATCCGGAGAAGGAAGGTGATTAGCTTAAAAAAAATTTCTAAATTAGCTATTCAACACCTCTCTTTATGCTCCTGCAAAGAGTTTTACACAGATGAGACTCTTTAATATTTTTATAAATTGTCTGTTAGACTATTTCTAGGTTAAATATATATGAGGAGTATTTAAGGAGTGCGGTTAGAGTTCCCCAGACTGTCCCTACATCCTCAGGTTACCTTGAAAATGAATTTTCCTATTTCTACATTGATCTCCCATAGGCTTCCTGAAGGACAGGACAGTCTTCCCCCCAGGTAGGTCTTCACGGCCACATTACGTGTTGGCATAATCCCAGTGAAGCTTATAGAATCGGACAACTGGAGAGTTAGGGGTTAAACAGATAGTACCAAGTATGTAAGATACCAGGTTGTTTACTGAGGTGCTCCTGAGTAGCTGATACTAGGCTAATAAGATTTGTTTTACACAGATAGCTGTATGGGTGGTTAGTGAAGAACTGAAACAGACGATTACTGAAAATAATTGATTTTCAAACTACGGTTCTTTCCCCAATTAAAACTATCCTGAGGCACTCAAAAGCTATAATTTAAAGTTGTAATAAAAATCCAAGCAAGTCCTCACTTGCAGTGATTTTTTAGATACGATAACCATTTTGAGTGATGCGAGCAGTAAAAAAAACCCCTCCTTTTTATTGTAAATTATTTACCTTTGCACTTTTTTTATTGGATTGAAATTTATTTTGGTTTGGTTTTCAAATGTGTTCCAACCAGGAAATTGGAGGCCATTTTTCATACAGGGGAAATAATGGATAAAAACCCCTACTCTGGTGTAATCAGCTGAAACTTTACCATTGCAGTGGTGACACCAAATCTTACCCAGTGCCCTAAGAGATTTCACTAGGGAGCAACGGAAAGAATATCAGTGCTGGTAATGTGAAATACCTTCCTTTCATGAGCTTACTCTGGGCTACTAGCCTGGTCACTTTAGTTCCAGAGTGTTTTGTACAGACCTACTTTGTGTGTAGAGATGAGAGGAGCCAGTATTTCCAATGAAGAATTTTAATGCTTCTGTCATGGGGATTATCTCTTAAAACAAAGCTGTTACATAGCAGCAATATCCATAATACACGTGCTGGGAAAATAAGGGGGAAATTTAACCCAGGCTCTCTTCCCTGTAGCCCTTCTGCTTTTGATCCATGTAGGATCATTCCAGTCCAGTTTTAAGACTCCCACTTCTGTTCACTCATTAGTCTGCTCAGCAGCCTCTCTTTTTTCAACCTTGCCTCTGATTTGGTGCAAAACTTTATATAGGCTTATTTTTGTGAAATGGAAATTGTAAAGGGTTGTGGTTATTTGATATGAGAACTTACAAGAGAAGATACAATATGCTTGAGATAAAGCTTACATGAAGTAACATAGAGTAATAGTTGTTGCCAGTTCAAGGAAAGGTAAATATCATTGCTGGCATTTGTTTTCTTTCCAGTTCAGGTTTGCCTGACTCACTTCAACAATAGAAATAATATTTGCTTGTGAAATAAATTCTTGTCCAAGAAGTTTCCCACCCCAACCCTTGCTTGTGGGCTCTATTAATAGGGTAACTTCAGTATCATTACGTCTACTCAGTGCTTTGACTTTGCCAGAAAATATTGATCTGTAGCCTGATCTGTCCAAGGGCAATAGCATCATTAATTGCTAAGTGATCTGCAAAACAATTAGAGACCTCGTGGCTCTTGTACAAATAGATGAATGGAGCTGTCCACTTAATCGGATACGGTTGTATCTATCTATGGACCCAATTGTGTTGTTCAGAAACATCTTCAACATCCGTCACCTTCTTACTTCTCACAGTAACATATGCCATGCTCTGCTCTCCAGGGCTTCTGTTCAAAAGCCTTTGAGGAGAATTTTGTTGCGGGGGGGATGTGCAGAGTTTTTAAGGAAATTATTATCCTATATGTACATTCTCAGATTTGCTTTTTGAAAGACAAGCAGGATTAAGCTAAAGATTATAAGTCCACAAGAAGCTGTAATTCACATTTGCATTAATGGCAGGAAGGCAGGATAAATATATTAAAAAGGAACTCAGAGCCTGGATGCAGTGAATTTAGCACTTAAGGAAATGAATAGGATTGATGATTTTCTAGGCTGTGTTGTTCAGCACCTAGTGCAGTGGGAGTCTGGCCTTAAATTGGGTCTCTGAGGACTAAATGGTAAGAGTAGGACTGTGCATTTGTGTCATTTCTATATGAAGGAAACCAATTAGGAAGGAAATATGCAATTAGTATGAGTCCACTTAAAGTTAGATGGCACAAATGTCGCTTAAGTATCCTCTGCTTGAAATGTTTGTATTGAGCTCCAGGTGATCACTGGAAAAAACAGAGCAGCCATGGTCAAACATATTCTATTAGGCAAGTAACAGGGAAGCAAATCTGTGATGCGGCGGAGTGACTCCGGTAGGATGTGGTCCTATGTTTTCTGAACTATTCCTGTTGTGTGTTTCTAGAGTCTTTGAATGATTTAGTCTACCGTTTGGGGGAGGGTGAGTAAACTATTTTCTTCAAGACAAATTGTATTTTTAGTAGTGTCTTACACAGTGTTTAAAAAGTAAACATAAGCAGTGCATGGCACACCTTGACACTGTTTATTTGTGATACTTAGTTTAGTGCCTCTGGACAATTCACTGTTGAAGATCAGATGCTAACGTTTGACTTTCTTCACATTCTTTGTTTACATAGGTCATTGTTTTAAAGTTCTCTTTTTTTGTATCTGGCGATGAGATTTGTTAGCAAAATTCCTGTGGCGGTTACTCTGTCATTCGAGCTAGAATTCGAAGTTGCTTTTGGTTTAAATGATACACAGATTTTAAGACATTTTCCTCTCTACAGTATTGGTTTAGCACAAAACCAGTGAGAAATGTAGCCGGTGGGTAACTTCCAGTATTCTTATTGCTATATCTGGCCTAATTTTAGTCAGCAGAGTTCTTCAGAAAAGCTGTTGCTTCTTTTGGTACAGGCCTTGCTACATACAGTACAAGCGCCAGAAGACGAGCACAAGCAGGAAGGCTTATGCTTGAGAACAGAAGCGTGTAGGCTGCTGCTTTATATGTGATTTAGCGCCTGCTTCTTTTAAGGAGTGGTTAATCTTTGTAAATTAGCAGCAGAGCCACTGACCGTCCTTCCAATCCCTCAGAAAGAAAAGGGATGAGGGAGTCCCGGCAGTGAGTGATTGAGCGCAATCCCCATTATCCTGTGTCTCTGGACAGGGCACTGTGAAAGAGCCAAGAGGATTTATCTGGTAGATAGAAGGGTTGGAGGGAGAAAGTGATTCTTTTAAAAGAACCAGCTTTTTGTTCCTTTAAGAAGCAGTTCCTAAAAAAAATTGAACTTTTCTATAAAAGCAGCTGTGTGGTTACTGTTCTTATTTTTTCTTTTAAGCATCGGTATTCTACGCGTGGATACAAGCAATGCTATTTTTACAAAAACGATCCCTATTTCAGTAGAATGGTTTTGTGATGCTTTCATTGACATCACATCAGGGGTTAGGTGGTGCAACAGAATAATAAACTGGCTTTCCACCTTCTGCAGGCAGGTGTTCAGATACACTGTAGATCACAAGTAAAAATGGGTCTGGCGGTCCTGTCCCTACCGCTCTGTTTTATAGCCCAAAAAGGGGGAGAATAACATGAAAAACTTAATTCTTGGCAAGCTGCCAATTTAATTTTCATCCATGTATTCTGCTGCCCTCCATTAAAATAAAAACAAACACAAATCATAATGCAGGTCACAAGAAAGGTAACAGAAAGTCTGAAGCAATAGCCTAAACAGTGACGATTGAATTTTGTAACAGCACAGCACTGCAAAGGGTAGGTGTTTATAGCAGGGGAGACTTGGTCTTTATTCATACACGATTTTAGTTTCCACAGTTACTGGGATGCTTAGGATCGGAGAAGACTCCCACAACTCAGCTATGCTTTTCCTAGCACTGCTCTTGTGTTACTGGCAGTTGGATTTGGAGCTGTAAGAGTGCCATTTCACTTGCATAAGCAAAAAGCTTATTTCTTGGGAAAGTGGTATTGTACTGACTTAGTTATACATAACACAAGAATTTTTCTGGAGTATAAGGTATAAGAATGGAGGATTTGGGCCTCTAAATATTTTATACTATGAAAATATTTTCCTCTTTTCCTGAAGAAAATGTTTTGATTTTTTTCTGAAAAATCCGCAAGTATTTATAGTCAGAATCTTATAATTGAGGTGGGCCATTATAGTGCTGTGTAGGGATTCTCTGTAGGTCAGGCTCTGTATCCAGCCTGTGCCTCATGCAATTTCGCCATAAATAATCTCTCTCCTTTCTGTCTAGCAAAAGTATCATGGGTGTCTGTCCCAACACGCCCGAGCCATGTTTGCTCTTGAGATCCCGACCGAGAAATGCAAGAAGGTTTCTGTAACCCTCTGCATAGTCACATCTTAGTTTAAAAAATCAGCCTTTCATGCAAACCAGAAAGCTACATGTTTGCAGTAAAAACTAATCTTTTTTCCACACAAAAGCCCACGTGCTCTTCCCAGGGCATGTTCTTCCCAGCAAACAACTTGAAAGTCACAACCTTTGAGCTTTTCCTCTGGACTTTGCAGTGACGTGCCTGACGCTGGCACAGTCAGAAAGGGCTAGGTTCTGCCGCCCTTGTTGACGCTCAGTAGTCTTTTCCTATTTAAGTAAGGCTATGGTAGTCAGCTGGGCTGTCTGGAGATTATGGTGATACTTCCTCAGAAACTGGGAAATTAAAACTTAGTAGTGTATCATGCGGTCTTATGCTTAAACTGAACATTAAGAGGAGCCTCTGAAGCGGTCTGTGGCCGTTTAGAGTTGTGTGCAGCAACCTTTAGTAAACAAAAGGAATTGTACTGCCTTTGTGTGTTACTAGCCAACAAAGCTGAAAGAAAAACTTGGTTAAAAGCAGAATTACTTAATTAGTTCACGTATTTTGAATCTGTGGATAGATGTCGCTGGAAGAAGGGCATAGGAAGACTAGAACAAGAGTTCCAACTTTGAACAAGAGTTTCGACTTTAAATGTACGTGCTGGACTCAAATACAGAAGTCAAAATACGCAAGTAGTTGTAATTTTTTTTTAAGGATGGCTCCTTTTAATTCAGCTGCGTGTTGTTCTGCTTAGGGTAGAACCTGACTTGTTTGACGCAGGAAAAGTTCTTCCTTTCCGTCCCTTTATTCTGTTTACCAGCTCCCTGCTCCAAATAAATTCTTTGATCAGACAGTGTCATCCTTCTCTTCACTTCTATTTGCTAAACTGAATTAATAGCAGCTAAAAGTATGTGTTTTCTCAAAGAAAACATGCTAACTCTTTCACTGCTGTCATCTTAAACATTTACGTAATCAGCCAAACGCACAAATTGCAAGCAGTTCCCTGTGTTTTTTTTCAGTACTTAATCCCCAGCTGTTCCATGTCTACCAGCTGCTTAAACAACAAGCATTCATCATGAAGACGTCCATAATTCAGTCATATATTATCAGTAAAATAACAATACATCAGCTTTGAAAAGTGCCGGTAATTTAGAGAGAATACTAAAATTAAATCACGTTCAAGGTAAAATAAATGATGTTGGCTATTGTAACGGTTATTCATTTCTGCGTTAAATGCTGCAACACCTTCATTGCTGAAGATTTTCTGGTTTGCCTTACCAGAGGAGAGCACGTGTCCAAGATAAAATTGTCATTCAGGTTCTGAAGATTACTGTAGGGCCTGTGCTGGGGCAAGAGCTGCCATTGCCTTCCAGTGCACTTTGGTCAGGACAGTCCTCAAGACGTGTAGGGCCTTGCAAGAGTACTCACTTGCTTTTGGTAGGAGAAATGATCACAGAATACTAGGAGTTGCTTTCCCCATGGTTGTTACTGTTGCCCGGTGGACAGTCAATGTATGTTGCCAGCCTGTGCATTTTTTTTCAAACGGAAAACTTGTAGATTATAAAAAGCGAAACAGAAACCCCCTCTGCTTGTGTTTTTTCTTCACAACATTGCTCGTTTGTGTGTTTTGGTTTAGAGTTGCATGGCAAGATCATATTATTTAATGAATGTATATTTTCCTAGGGAAGGGTTACAATACTGGCATGGATTAAAAGAATTAAAGGAAATGGAGCCTTTTGAATATTAAGAAAGAAAGGAAACTCTGCCAATATAAATTCTTTTAAAAAAATCTCAAACTTTTGCATCTCTCTTACACATACTTTTTTTTAAGGATTTGAAAAATATGTACTGTAAAAGTCTTTGACATTTCTGAGTTGCAACCACAATCTCATAAATTTTAGGCTTCTATGTAAGGTTGATAGTGCAGCACTTGGATGCCATATTATAAATTAAATTTTAAAATTAGATTTAATGTTAAAAAAAGTCTTTTCAATTAAAACTCTATTGAAATATCCATTTCTGTAATACCACCTACAATATTTATGCATTTATACTTCTGTTTACAAATAAAAGACAACTGCCGTGAATAACAAAGAAGTGTAATGATGGGCAGTTTTAGCTTTTCATTGTCCTATCCTGTACTTACTCAGGAAAAAATTCTGCTGGTTGAAAGTGCTTATAATCTCTCATCTGAGAATATTTATAGTAACTTTTGTAGTCTTCAGAACAAAGTGTCTGTCCTGTACAGAAGTTTACGTGAGTGAGGTAGCTAAAGGTCAGTCAGGTGTTTCAAAATGATTCTTTTCTTTCCCCATACTCATCCACTTTATCCAAGAAGCCTACTATAAATTTACAAGTCGAACATCTGATTTTAAATTTCTTTTACTTCTCAGACCTGTTGTGTGAAAAAAAATTTTCTAAAAACTTAAAGTGTTTAGCCATTGCAAACACACTGGCCAGAGCAGTGATGTATCATTAATGTTGCACATTTCCACTTTCATTTTTTCTGGTAAGCATACTTATGCTGCTAATGTAAATCTAGAAAGACAAGACAGTATATTCTAGCATCCATTCTGATTGCAACATCAAGCTTTAGGCAAAAAGTGTGCTGTTTCCAAGGCCCAGTGTAGCTTTGCTATTGCAGAGGAATTGTGAGAACTTCAGGTCATGTATGGAGGTGTATGATGTTCTGCCATTTGCTTGGAGGAAATCCAGAGTGGTTCCAACGGGATTGTACTACATTTATCATTTGTGTGACAAAGTATCTGGAGCGCATTAGGCACTGTGGAAGGGCAGATTTACATTTAAAAATGTGAGAGTATTAAAATTCCGTACCCTGATCTAACTTCAAAATAGTCTCACCTTAGCTAATGTGCTAAGAGGAAAACAGTTTCTGGAAGTTCAGTATCACAAAATAGCACTATATTTTAGTCAGCATTTCCAGCTATAAGAAATTCAGCAGCATCTTCACAGGCAGGTAAGAAAAGCCTATTCCTGTTTACAAGATTCTGGTAATGAACCATGAAGGATAGTGCTTTGAAGCCAACTGTCAAGTAGCTTACTTTTTTTTGTAATTGAAAGTGATTTAATACATCTTAGAAAAGAGAGGTCGAATCATGTGCTGTAATTCTTACCCTAGTGACTTCCTGTACAGAACTGGGAGGCAGTAGTTTCTTGAGGACAATAAAGAAAGATAGATGTACTCTGTGTATGTCCAAAAAGTGCAAACGGAGCCCTTGCCCTGTGGTACTCATCAAATGTATTAACAAATACAAACCTTTGCTAGCAAAGAACTTAAAGGTTAATTTCTTTACAGCATTTGCTGTCTCCTGTGAACAGATGTTCTTTCTCTAGTAATTGCAAGACTTTAATACACATCTTTTGTAAAAGTGAATTTCACCCAGATTAATTTCACTTTGCAAAAAAGTTTTCTTTTCCCCCTTTTCTAATAGTAACCCCTCTGTTGATGATAACTATATTCATTGAAAGCTTAGTCTATCCAAACTTGAATACATCATGCATGAAGTTGGTATCAGTTTCCACTACCATAGAAAGTATTTTCATTTTCACTGTGTAGACTTACAGCTTCTCCCACTCCTTGCAGACCTCTGGAGATTATAATTGTGACGGGGGAGATATGTCCCTGCCTGGGAGATGCAGTTATACCAGCCATCGCAGGAAAGAAAGGATGACTTAACTGCCCGTGGAGATGTTGGGCAACTCCAATGAAATGCAGGATTGTTAGCAAGGGAGCTGGGTATTATACCTGCCCATTGAGGGACTAGTAACCCTGAGCCACCTCCGTGTGTGTGGTTATACAACAGAGGGAAAATAATGATCTCCAGATTGTTCTAACTCGGTCTAAATAATCATTCTAGGAAAAGAAAAGAATCCACATTTTTAGATCTCCTTCTTCCCTAGCTGGAGTAACTGTGAGTAAGACTACTGGTAAAATGAACCCAGTATGGGATAAGATTCCATGCAGCTTTCATTATTAATTTTCTCAGGCAAAGACCGACCGTGCAACTTTTTACCCACAGTATAGTCTGTCCTGTACCTGGCTCTCTTGTATTAATTTAGGTGACCCTGCCAGTGTACAACACTGAACACTGGGATTTCAGAGAGGGAAAACTAAGCATTGTTTGTTCCCATGCTTACAAACACTGTGAACAATCTTTATAAGATACAGAAAGGAAACTTATTACTATTTCTGTTTCATTCCTGAAAGTCTTTACAGTGTAGAGCTTTCTTTTGTTTCCCCAGTGAAAGAAGTTTTTATGAAGAAGAATCTCAATGCTCTCTTATTTTTGGGAGAGCAGAAATTGGCTGATGTAGGTAAGTGGTGTTATTCTTTCCCTGGTTACCAAAGTTCAGGAGCTTCTTGAAGACAGGCTTCAGCATATTGCTTAAAAAGAGAACAGAAGTGTGTAGCAAGGACGGCTTCCATTTCTGGTCCTACCTTCATCATTTCTTTCCTGGAAAAACATGGACAACACATATAATTTACCTGCCAGCACCTGCCAGAAAAAAAGGCTCATGTTGGGGCGTTGACTACAATAGCCCAAATCTTACGTTGAAGAAGTTAACCAATGTTAAGAAGACTTAACCAAAGCAGTGCTGGTGGTAATGCCATCTAGATTTTGATCTAAACAGTGATGTATTGGTGGATCACGAGTATTAGAAGGCAGTGAAAGGGAAGCTTCCCCCTTTCAGTCCTCCCATCCTGTACGGCCCTGTTCTCTGAAAATCCTTCAAGGACCCAAATGGAGAATTCTAGATAGAATGGATCATCTCTACATTACTTCATCTACCTTGTTAGGTCTAATTTCCAGCACAAATACCGTAGTCCACTGAATTTTTAATGTCCGTTCCTCTTTTCTTTACAAATTACTCTGTGTATGGCATTAGTAGATATTAAGTTTGAGCCAAACTAGTGTTGTCCTTCTCTCATTATGACATAGGGGTTCTGACATTTTGTGGGCTCTCATCCACTTTCCAACTTTTGAGTTCATCATTGGGATAAACCTGCTGGAATCTATTTAGCCCTCATCCTTAAAAAAGTAGTGGTATTTTTCTACCTAAGAAGGTTAGGGTGGAAAATAAACATCCGTGAAAGGTTGTGGGTCTTCTAGGCACTACTAAAGATCAGTGCCATCAAAGTAGTTGATTTCCTAAGTCAGTTTACTAACTCCATGATTAAATTAAACCTGACTGATCTGTGAAGTTTTTCCTTTAGAACTACATTTATAAAATGACTGTCCCATCATACTCTGTTTTCTAGAAGCACAGTACTTGACCTCAGGCTGGTGATTTTATCAATGTTACTCTTTCTTGGGAACATCAAAAGCTGGAGTGACTTTCTGTGTCACCATTCCTCCATGGAATTTCTTCCCTATCATTTAATTCTTGACATCTGGATCGTGCCACAGTTAACCAGGGTACATGTAATTAGCATATATCTAAGTGTAAATATGCACATGTAACTAATTGTTTACAAAACTAGAGTGTATGTGGCTCCTGGTTTTTCTTTTCCTTGGCGTAATTTGTACTTCGGAAGAAAAAACTTGGTGCTTTTTTATGTAGGACAAAAAAAGAACAATTTAAACAGCTACTAAAACATCTTTGTTTCTTCCATCTTTATGCAGAAAACAGATGAACAGTTTAAAACTAACTTTAAAAATTATATCTAAGACAACTTATATACCAAGCTTCAGCTAAAAATACTTTTTGCAGCCAAGTTATCAAACCCTCTGAAAAAGATTTAGAATGGAACTGCTGATGCAGCCTTTATTATAGAGATATGAATAGCTGTGATGAAAGCTTCAGCTGATGCTCTGGCAAGTCTACTGCTAAAAATTATTCTGATTTCATCTGGCATTCAGAAAATGCTTGAAGTGGCCAAAATGTTTACACCATCATTATCATTTTGACAATATCTCTTTTATCGCAAAGGAAGTCAGTGATGAACAAATTCAGGCAATGTGCAAGACGTGCTTATTTAGCATCTGTTATGCATTCTCTTGGCAGCATTGTTTTATATGAGAAAACCAGGGCCAAGGGCTCAACCACCAACTTATAAGCAGTTGTGTTGAATCAAACATTATTGCCTATTGTGTCATTTTAAAGTATATTGGTGAACGGCCTTATGTTTTTCCTGATGATTTGATTTGGTTTATGATCAGGAAGCTCCTGGGTCTGAGCAAGAGTGTTAAATTCAGAGTGGTAGTATTTTGGAGTTCCATGTGTTTCCTTTGGTTCTTTCATACCACCCCTTTGCACAGTTTTGAAATACCATTCACTCTTTTATTTTTGGAAAACTCATACAAAGCTTTGTTAATCAGCAGCTAATTACAGATACAGCATTTCCCTGTGAGTGTGTAACTTTAGACTCCCGAAGCAGATCCAGGTAGATATCTGGTGACAGCAATTAATGGTTGGCTTTTAGTGCATCATAGCATAGGATGCTGTTGTGGTTTAGCCCCAGCCGCCAACTGAGCCCCACACAGCCACTCGCTCACCCCACCCCGGTGGGATGGGGGAGAGAATCAGAAGAGTAAAAGTGAGAAAACTTGTGGGTTGAGATAAAGACAGTTTAACAGGGAAAGCAAAAGCCATGCACGCAAGCAAAGCAAACGAAGGAATTCATTCAGTCCTTCCCACGGGCAGGCAGGTGCTCAGCCATCTCCAGGAAAGCCGGGCTCCATCGCGCCTAACGGTGACTTGGGAAGACAAACGCCCTCACTCCGAATGTCCCCCCTTCCTCCTTCTCCCCCCAGCTCTATGTGCTGAGCATGATGCCATGTGGTGTGGGACATCCCTGGGGTCAGTTGGGGTCAGCTGTCCCGGCCATGTCCCCTCCCAACCCCTTGTGCACCCAGCAGAGCATGGGAAGCTGCAAAAGTCCTTGTCTAGTGTAAGCACTACTTAGCAACAACTAAAACAGCTCCGCGTTATCAACACTGTTTTTAGCACAAATCCAAAACACAGTCCCATACTAGCTACAATGAGAAAAATTAACTCTATCCCAGCCAAAACCAGGACAGATGCATATGTGCAATTGCATCTTGTAGTAGCCTTATCTCTTTTATCAGCTTTCTTTTTTCTATTTGTGTATTTTCAGATGATAAGACAGTGCCACTTCCTCTACTTCTGGTGGTTGGGCTACTTGTGAGATTCCACTGATTAATCGAGTTTGGGTGCTAAATTGATTTTATTAAACTCTTGTTCAGGGAGCCATCAAGTGAATTAGACCTGTCCTGTATTGACTTCCCTTAAGTTGAGAAGGACTTGACTTATACTAAATCAATATAAATAAAATTTAAAATTATTTAAATGGGTGCACAGAAGCACTTGCACCAGTATAATGAAATAAATTTTAAAACACAGTTTAGACAAGTTCACTATGATGTAATTCAGGCTTCTGGCTGCATTTTCTGAGGATTTCAGTGCTGATGGCAGTAGAACCAGGATGTCTTTACATAAAACCTTCCACATGAAATTTCTTACAAGATACATATTTTTTTAAGAAACAGGAGTTTTCCTTCATAGAATTTTCATACAGCAAATGCTAGAATTTCTATTGGAAAATTTCTGCACCATTTTAGAAATGTCAAATGAAAAAAGTGGCACAGCATAATTTTGAAAGAATTTTCAAAATGAAAGAAATGTTTTTGTTAAATGCCAACTGCAAATGCTGCTTTGTGTCACTTACCACTGAGAAATATAGTTCTCTAAAATTTATGAAATCTTCATCTGTCCCTTCTTACTTTCAGAAATAAAAACCTGGTAAAGAAAATTGAGAATGAACCAAAGCATTACCACTTTAGTTGGAAGGCTTTAAATTGGATTTGATTTGAGCTTTGCTACCAACTAAATATGCTGATATACTGGTTTTAACAACAACTGTCTCAGTGCAGCTGGGGCACTAGCCCAGGAGGAGGGATTCTCTTGTTTATTTTCTACTTGTCATCAGATTCAAAGCAGAAGATGTTTTTTTACACCAAATCATTCTGAATGAGACAAGAAGATATTTGAAGTTTTTCTTGCACAATCCCTGTGTTGAAGGAGAAATCTTGATACCTCTTCACACCTACATGACTTAAAAAGCCTGATGTTTCGGTCAGGAAGAAAACTGTTTTCATGAAAGTGTTTGAAAAGTTTGACTCTACTAATGAGGAAAAAACAAGTATATTCTGAAATGAGGGAAGTTGCTGTGAAATGGGGTTCCTCTTTGTTGCTGTATTCTGGTCTGCAAATCCTCTTTAGCTCTGGAGTTTTCTTCGCTTGTTCACATTGCACTTATTCAACACCAATTGCTTGGTTACTACTGCCGTTTTCATTCTTATCACCATTTTACCTCCTTCCCTTCCCAAGCAGTTGGATGTCTTTGCTCTGAAGTTTATGAGTATACATGGGAAAACTGGAAATTACCAGCTACATTGTGTAATCCTAATCTTTTCTTCAGGGGCACACATTGCTTAGAGAAGGAATCTCTTGTATTGAACAACAATAAAAAACAAAAATTGGCTCTTAATGATGGTACTTGGCACAGTTACAACTCATTGCAAGCTTAACTGATAGTGGGTCCTTTCTCAGTGTGAGATTTAATTTTCTTTTAGGTAGCTAGCTGTGCTTGGTGTCAGTACACATAAACCATCTTGTCAGCAGTTGGTTGCATGCTGAGATGGGAAAGTGCCCCATGGGAAGGAAGAAGAAAACCGCTTCTTAGCATCTTATCAACTATAGGACTCTGTGCAGTGCTGTCATCATGTCAAGCTTGAGCCATATATTATGGTTATTGAGCTACAAGATATAATTTGAAGCAAAGAAGCTGAGATACACTGGGAGAATGGGAGAGGCAATACTAAGCACTGTCATATTAATAAACCACCAAAATTACATGGGATTAGTTAAAACACCTATGACAACCCAGCCCATAAAATAGCTGAAAGCAAACCAGCATCTGTCTGCTTTCCATATATATATGTATAATTTTTTTTTTTGAGTGGATAAATACAGTACTGTGATTTCCATGAAATTTAATGGAGAAGAGTTATATGAGATAACTGTAGGTCAAAGCAGAAGCCACTTGAAGAAGCCTTCTCTTATAAAAAATATGTAATGATATATTTAGTATGTGACAGTGTAAGCCTGTTACAAGCTTGAAATAAAACAAAAAAAAATGGAGTAATCAGAAGAAAACAAAAGGGTTGTATTGAAGATATTAGCTAGAGCAAATGCTCAGTTTGTGATTCTTGGGTACTCAGCATCTCTCAGTATCATGTACTTTGAAACTGCTTGAACAAGTCCAAAACCATAGGCACATCTTTTTCAAGGGATCATAAGGTGATAGATCAATAATTATTTTCATTGGCCCAAACTTTTCCAACTTGCCATTTGGAATAAAAAGTTAACTTGAGGTCCATAAATATAACTCATAGAAGCTGTATGTTATACTTGTCAATTCACAAGAGAATTGTGAATTTCTGGTTTTTATTAACTAGCCTTATCTGCTCCTAAACTTCTGTTTTTTGGAAACAGCCTAGAACCGTAGAGGACTCCAGACATTTCAGAAAATGCAATAGCTTGTTCAACAATACGTATACTTTACATTAACAAATAGTAGATAAAACTTTACAACTTTTTTCATATAGCAATGGGAGGACCTACAGATATTTTTTTTCTGTACTTTTTTGAGCTACCCAGAAGAGCATTTTCACCCTTTTTGAGGGAGGTCTCCTCTGCAGAAACACCTAAAAATAGCCACCAAGTTCTTCATAGACTTCTGGCATTCAGTCCTTTCCAGGTCAGATTTTAATCTTGTCCTGGAAGCCAAAGAAAAAATCTTGCACTCTCTCTGCCACTGCTAACATATGTGGCGACTGTAGGAACGCTCCTTCTGCTGATGAAGTTGCAATACATAAAGATACCCGGGTAATCTGTGCACAATTCCATGGAGCTACCAGCTGGCAACCAAATAGAAGTGAGAATTTAGCAGGTAGTGAATGGAAGATCAGCACATACTATCTTTGATCAAAGATTACTGTGGGTGTTACAGAACAGCTGCAAGTATAATAATGTAAGTGAGGGGTCGGAAGAAAAGCTTTCCAATTGAGCCAGTTGATTCAGGCTTCCTATACTGTAGGGCATGATAAATTATAGAGCTGTTATATTTGTTGGCTCAGGACATACATGAGAAGGGTCCTGGGAAGGAGCAGCTAGTCAGTGAAAAGGAGGTTGTCTGATTAAGTCGCCCTGGTGCACCAGGGCAGGTGGAAAGCTCTGAGGAGTGAGAGGTGTTGCTCAGGGCAGCTTTTGGTGTCTTTGGCATGTTTGCAAAGGAAACAGTCCTATTTCAAAAACAGGATTTCTGTTACAAGATTTTCGAAACGAGTATTGTGTGCTCTGGATACTCTGTATACATAGCAGGCAAGTTCATCATTTTCAGAGGAGTGCTAACAACTTCATTAAGAGGGCATAAAGATCCATTTTCACATTCGGTGCAAGTTAATTCAGAGCCATGGTTACTTCAGAACTTTTTTTGAAGGTTTCATTTCAATTACTAGTCCTTTACCAAACTCCTAGTTGGTGGTTATTAAGACTATTGCTTGTATTGTGTGTTTTATTCTGTGATGTAAACTCTAAGTTAAGTAATGCCAAGAAGAATATTTTTCAAGAGGACAACTAGAAGGTAAAGCCAGGCAATTTTTCTCCTGTTTGAAAAGTTTTCACCAAAATAAATATTTAGTCTTGTGAAAAAAAACCCAAAACAAAAAATGAATTTGAATCAGGTTGGTAAATGTTCCTTTTGAAAAAAAGCTGAAAATTAATTTCAACACTTCTTTTAGAAGTGTTTCACTTTTTTTTAATTTGGAAAAAACCCACATTCTAAGCAAAGCTTTGGTTGACCAGAGAGAACTTTAGGTTTTTTTCCCATGAGAAAATAAAAAAGCTTTGCTTCAACTGACCTGAAATGATCTTCTTTTTTAATGGTGGAGGGTGCAGTTATTTACACGATTCAGCCTGTCACTCAGCTGAATTGACAAAGATCACAAGTTCTGACAATTTCTGGGTCAGCTCTACTTTTCTGTCTATTTTGCAGTTAATATATGTTGACATCAAGCACACTTGGATACAGTGGTAATTGGAAGTCTTGTGAATAATTAACATTGTTTAATCTGAAACTTGTTTTCTATATTGACACTCTGATTGGTTTTTCGTGGTGGGGGTGGGGGGGCGGGGGGGCGGGGGGGGAAGCCTGCTTAAGCTCCTAAGCCTGAACTGAAAAGATAGCACTGGCAAGAATAAATTGCAGTGTTATACCTTGTGTCTTAATATTCCAGAGTAATCACATAGTAGGCTCAACCAGGAATGGCTGTTGCATTTCAAGGTGCAGAACTTTCTGCAACGCTTCATAACTAAATTAGGACTATTAACATGAAACACTGTAAGTGCAGAGGTATTTTCCCTCTGGGGAAACAAGAGTTTTAATACTTTCTTTCTGGTAGATCCATTTTGATTCAATCTCCTTTGAACTAAATCTTTTGCATTTGAGAAAAATCTTCTACAAGAATCCATTTCACATTACTTTGTGTAACTGTCTTATTAAACCAGCAGTACTTCTTTCTACAATACTTTTCCTACATATTGACTCCCTTTAAAAAGTTTTAAAAATTATTGGAATTGAATTGATTTTTCAAAAAGCTTAGCAAATATACTTTGCGAGGATGAAATATTCCCCTAATATACCTCCTATCATATGACTCACAGCAGTGGAATTACCCAGGTGTAATTTAGGGCAAAATTGAGCCCTCAGAGAGCAGGTGGACTTAAACCTAACTTTAGAAATGATAGATGCATTCAACCAGCAATAGCTCTGGTTCATTATGTCATCTGAAATGTGTGTTAGTCACATGAAGTATTTAATTTAAATGATTCTAGTACTTGTGATAGACAGAAGCAGGGAGGATGGCTTCAAATATTAACAGTTCCATTATTCTTGAAGCTGCCAGTCATTAGCTAACCGTATGTTATGGAGGGGGAGGTTAAGTGGCACTGCTGAAACGGTATCTTCTCCCTTGTTAATAGTAATGCCTGCATGATTCTGTTCTGAGTAATGATTCAAGTTTTTCACCACCAGCAGGCAGGTCAGTGGGCAATTGTGATTTAAAAAGCAGGTTAGTAAAACTATATTTAGGGAGCAACAAAAACAGTTTAAATGGAGCTTGAGTTGGCTTGAGATGCTTTATTAGGGAAAGGATGTTGACAGACAGTAACAGAACCTGATCTCCGCTGCATGCCTAAAGCTTTGAGATTGTAGACTTTATAAAAATAATGTTTAACATTTGATTTATCTAAAGAGTTGTGCAAAGATGAAGAAATAAGAATGTAATACTACTTTTTATTTTCTTTTTTTACCAGTGTCCTTTCCCTGAAAGGAATATTGCCGACATGCCAACTGAGAGAAGGTATCAGGACCCTCACAGGAAGAGCTTCCCAAGAGAGGCAAATCCAGTGATGCAAAGTATGATTGCTATGTAAGTGAAATTTGAATTTCTTTACACACACATGCATGGCATAGTTGCAGAGGCAATCTGTTCTTTCAGGAATTCCACACTGAAGTTACTGCCTGCCTGCCAGGGGAAAACTGTCTCCAAAATTGATTGAAATTACAGAGCCAGTTCTACTGACTCCTTTGCCCTGAACCTGGTAAACAAAACCTCATGTGTTCATCCTCAAAAGATGGAATCCTGCTAGGATAACAGGCGCTTCAGACTGTTTATTGGAAGAACAAGGTCTCTGGGAAATGTCCTGCTTTCTGATGGAGTAAGGCAGACTGGAAAATAAGAATAGATTAAAGCTTTTGTTTATCTAGGTGGAGGAAGACCTGGTTGTGCCTTTTAACATTTTATGTTAGATGTGGCTGAGATGTCGACTTGCTTTTGTTTCTTTGCATAATCATTCACACAAATACTAACATGACAGGCAGTCTTTGAGGGACCGTAGCTGTGTTTTGCTGAATTTTGCGCCTTGGTGAAGTAAAATGTATAACCTGAGGCAAGAAAGTTGTTTGTTTCGTTTGGTTTTTATTTGTCATTGTGAACTCTGCATATAGTTGGTCCTACATGATCTGTCATAGGGGGTGGTAAGTCTCCTAAAACATGAAAACTTTATAACGATAACAAATGCTGCCTGAAACTGCTACTGCAGAGTCCAGAGAAAAATGGGGTTTTTTCCTGAAAGACTATTATAGTAATAAAGATCATCATCAATGCTCTCTGAGCCAAATAAAATGGAAAAATCTGTGTAGTATTAGGATGACTTAAATTACTAAGACTAGTTGGCATTCTTTCCAAAATAAGTGAAGATTGATCTTTGGACACAATCTGTGAGCTGTGTAAAATTGCCTCTGCTAGATATATGCGAATTGGCATTTGAATGAGATTTTGTTAATCTCTTGCTTAAATAAGTAGGTAGAAAAAAGCTGGGAATGAATCCTTATTTTCTCTCTTATAAGAAAAAAGACTTGCTACCATAATAATTTATATTAGCAAATAAAATGCAAATATATATTTGTAGATAGAGCAAACAATTAGCAAGCATTATTTGGGAACAATATACCAAAATACACGTTCCTGTTTACACAAGCATTTCTGAGGATTAAAATTGACAGAAAATCACCCAAACTGTACAAGTAAAGGTGTTGAATGCAGTTTGGGGTTCCCCTGGTTTCTTCTACCATAAGGGAAAATTTTCCAAGAAATCCTGTATTCAGTTAGATGGGGTGCTCTGATGTCCTAAGGAACCAGAAAATTCAAGTAATGGAATTAAATTTGTGGCCCAATAAGGGCTCCCATCTGCTTTTTGTCTCAATCCAGTAACACAATTATAAGCTGCCATAATTGGAAGAATAAATCATTGCATTTTTAAGGGCTTTATATTCTTCCTTCAGATTTGGCATGGCGCAAAGCTGGGGCTGCTTGGCTCTCACACACCTTGTCAGCTTTTTACCAGGCCACACTGGCTGTTGCTTCACGTACTCTTAGAAGGGCAAGCTTGGCACGGCCTTGGGAGGAGGGAGCAGCACTGAACATGCAACAGTTAGGGGAAGGGAAAGGGCAGGCTGTGAGGCACAGCTGCAGAACGGCTGGGAACCATACAGAGCATGGACGCATGTATATTGCCTTTTAAGGCAATTTTTTATCTTTTTTTTTTCCTTTGTTGTTTTCTTTTTTTTTCCTTCTCCTTTCTCCCCTTCTGGAACAAGTGCTTTCCTTTCTGCTGCAGCATTGGCAGTTACCACACCTTAGCATTTCCCCATCCCCAGAACTTCTCATTCCTTGCCTTGTTGTGAGGATAGTTAGCTTGTCAGCCTCGCTAGCAACTTGGGAACACATCTAAGAGTTAAACCCCAGTCTCCTCACTTGGAGTCTTGTTTCTTACCCTGGCAACAGTGGTGTTAACAGTCTGTTTTCCATTTTGTTAAATTGTAGCTATTCCAAAATAAGAAAAATGTTTTGAGACAGGGACCAAAACATGTTATAGTAAAGTATGCCACAGTTATGTATCAGTTAACACCTATTGGCAATATCTTGCTGCACCATCTAGATGTTTCAGCTTCTGCCTTACTAATAAAATACAACAATTGCAGTGTATTAAACACTGCATAGAAACTTACGCTGAATTATAACCACATGTAAGGGTGTCTATCAACGATACTTCAGACTGAGGACAAATCTTTGCGTCTTTAGGGTGCTTTGCCCTGTAAGCAGGTGGTTTTTATTACCTTTATCATGGAAGGTGATTTAGTTTCTCCCAAGAATACAGCATACGAAACAAGCAGAACTTCAAAGCATGCGGGTATGAGCATGCATTTTTGTGTGTGTGGACATCAACTGTAATGAGCTGAGCCTTTGATTTGCCTAGGGAATGGCAGGCTGAATTCCTGTGGGTTTGAGCCTCGTTGATTTCTTTCCCTTTGGGACCCTATTTTGCGTTGGTTGGTCGTGGGCAACAAACTTGTTATCCTCAAGACTAATTCTGGTCTCTTCCTGCAAAGGTGAAAGCAATTTTGTAACATTCTGTTTGTAAGAGTAGGAGAAAAGGCCTTATGGGAAGAACTTCAGCAGTTTGTTGGTCTTAAAACCTTTTCTTTTTGAAAGTTGGCATGTCTTCTGCCATGAGGTTCGATGTCCTTTTTTTTAATAGCTTCTCTTTCATAGTGGAAAGAAATTGCGACACCCTGAAAAAAAACGGCTAGCAATAGGCTTCTAGGGAAAAATATAGGCATATATATTGTTATATTGGGGGCATGTATATATATGAAATTGTATATATTATAAACGTATATATGTGTTTGCTATATATTGAGTTGCACTTGTGGACTAAGCTTGACTCGGTGTTCTCAAAGGGATAAGTCAGGTAAAGCAAATTCTAGAACATTTCATTAAGAATCAGTCACCTGAGAATGGTAATTCAGTATTAGAAGGATATTCTGGTTTTCTTCACAGTAAATCCCACTTCGCTACCATTATGAAGAAATCGGTAGTACCTTATGCTACTTATATATTTTTTAGCACACCTAAGGCAAAGTTCATTATGTCACAAAATTACCTTTGTATAACTTCAAAGACAGCATATGTTATAAAAAATGTTTATTATATGAACATAAGGCTCTGTGTCTTAATGGTATGCTCAGTAAAAGAGAAAAAAAATACATTTTAGACTGCAGATGTATGTGTGCATTTACATCCAATGCTATGGTTTTATAATAGTAAGCATCAAAACCACTCATCCCCTCATGACAAATGCACTTCTCAAAGTAACTTCTTTTTCCTCTATTAAATAGACAAAATTGAGGAATGGCTCATTAACTACAAAGCATACATCATTAAGTAATCTAGGTAGCCCTTCCTGCCAGCTTCATGCGAGGATTGGTAATATTCAGACCCCCTCGCCTTGGCTTTCACTGCTGCCAAGAGTAAAAACATGGTCAGATATGACATTGAGCCTGTGATCTGTTTGCTTTTATTTATTTCTAGTCTATATCAAAAGAATAACACGACTTTCATTTTCACTCAGACTCAGAATTACATTCTCTGGTTACACCACCCTGCGCCATTATCTGTCTAGTAGAGAAATTTGGGCCCTAGAGAATTCAACTTTGTTCAATAATATATATATTTCTTGTCAAAGTTTCCCACCCTGCAGGGCAGGTGAAGTGCTAAGACTCTAATCACACTAGGGATCATCACAGAGATGTTGAACCCTTCTCTGCGTTCCTAGTGCGTGAAAAATGGACCAGCACCTTTCATGCATGACAGGACGTGCATGGAGTCCATCGTAGCATACCAATTTTCCTTTTTTTTTATTGTGTAGGCTCAATCTTATGAAAATGTGGGTATCTTTTATAAATTACCAGAATTCCATCCTTTTCTCCTTTGTAGGGAGTACAAGAAGTATCTCCTATGCCTCTTAGCAGTTTGCATCAGAAATAGAATAAATTCTGGTGTCTGTGTTTCTTAATCCATCTGTTAAGATGTAGCCATTAACCAGGGAAAAATAATTCTGTCTTACTCTAACTTGCAGTTGTTTTATGTTATAAATGATGTCTTACTGTAAGTTGGAATTATGTTTATTATAATTGGAAAGGATGTCAGTATTGAGACAGCAGGGTACAGTACAATATTTGGAAAGAAACCTTTGGTAGTTGCATTGGCTTGAGCTTCATTAGGGACCAGTTGATGTTCAGTTCTTTCACAAGTTTTCTCTTGTGTTCACCCAGTACAAAACACAAATGCTAAATATGGATCTACAAGAGGTGATAATGCTCTGATTTAGTTTCCCTAAGGAACTCACTATTTTTCAGGTATACCTTTTAGATTTAAGCCTTTTCTAAGCAGTTTCAAGAAGTTCCAGTTAAGTTTCACTAAAATTTTGTTTCATAGTAGTTTTTTGGAATACCCCACCGAAATCTTTCACTCAAAATGAGTTGGTAAAATTGTCAGTAGAAGATAGATAGCTATGTAATTTTTGCTTTAGTTCTCAATGTATGGAGACTTTGATGTTAAGAACGTAAATCGAAATGACTTGGCAAAAGCAGTATGGAGATTAGTAAGCAACTGTCGAAGATGGATCCCAGCGTTTTGTATGGGTCTGAACAAGGAAGCCTCCAAAGGAGTAGGTCTCTCTAGGAATACTTTGGGGGAACCGTGTGCATGGCGCCTACATGAAGAGCATTGCTGGAGGAAGCTTCGTTACTCAGTCACCCCTGGTATGTATTTGTTTGTCTAGCATGAGTCAGAAATGTCTCCCTAGAACGAGCACAGAGATTTGAAGGAGCCAAAGGGCAAAAGAACTAATGGCTCTGCTTTTTTGAAGTGGAGGAATATTGTCTTGAGGTGGAGGGCTTCCTCTTCCCGCAATGAAGCCTGTTCCAGTAGGATCCACAGAAGTGGACAAGGACCCAGCTCAGTGCTGTGCTACTTGTGCAGAAAGGGAGCGATACTGTCTTGTACTGGCTTAGCTGTTCATTGTGGAGCTGTGGCCGTATTCTGTCTCACATCTCTGCGGCCAGTGCCAGATGTAGGGAATCTGGCAACCAGGTGATCTGGGAGAGGAGCTAGTGATGGTCAATGCTACATGAGGACCATTAGTAGCGTAGTGTGATGGTCTTCTCGGAGGCAGGTAACTCAACCCTATCTCGTGGGATCCTCCCTGAGGACAGCCCTGATTAGCAGAAGTTCTAGTCTGCCTGTTGGTGTGAATATGGTAAGATGAGCTGTAAATAAGTGCTAGATGTTGTGGTGTTGTCCCGTCTGGAACTGTTCTCAGGGGTTAGAGGTAAGGGTATCTGCCATGTCCATTCAGTGGGTGATGAGGACCTTTTCCAAGCTGCTTTCCCATTTCTGTGACCAGCTCTGAGCCTTTGGTACAAGCGGTACGTGAGGGCCTGGAGTCTCTCTGGTGTGGCAAGAAGATGCAAACCATACTGGACTGCCTTGTGGGATTATGTTGACATGCTGAGATGCAGCAGATTTGTTTAGTGGTCTGTGACCCCTTTGGAATGTCCTACAAAGGCCTGGTGCTCCTGGCCTTCTGACAGTGCAGGAGGTCAAGGAATTTGGCCTGGAGGGTACTGTCTGTGGCGTTAGTGCAGGGCAGTACAGGCAACACCAGAAACAATGGGGGACTTGTTGGGAAAGTAGATGCTGCTCACTGAGAGCAAGAGTAGGAAAAAGTGGCTCATAGCAAATTCTCCTGCATAATGAAAGAACATACTTGAAAAAGTCAACAGAAATCTAATGGAGATGAAACCAGGAAGCAGTACAAACAGTACAAGTCAAAAGGCATTTGCGGAAAAGAATAGTAACTGGATATGAAGCCATCAAAAAGAATGTCACCCCTATGAGCACAGTATGCTTTCCATTTTGAACTACACTGCTCCCCCTTAAGAAACTGACTTGAAGCAAACTTCACAAACAAAAATTGCAATGTAATGAAACCGAACAATCAGAAAATGTTCAAGAAGTAGAAGGCTAGATCTTTTTCTTAGGAAAAGTAGCTAACGAAATCAAATATTGTGAAAAAAATCTTGCAGAACATAGTTCAGAAAGATGATTGGAGAGAAAAACCCCTCTTTTTTTAGTGATGTAAGTATGTAAATAGAATAGTGTCTAAAAAAGCCATTTTCTTGATTTCTGTTAAAATGTTCTTTCAGCAGGCTTTAGAATCAAGGAAATAATAGGAGCAACAAACTCTTCTGCAGTTGTCTCCACAGAGAGAGAGGTCTTTCAACAGTTATGCCACAGACTGCTCTTCAAAGCAACTTTAAGGTAGCAAGAGAATGCTGACAAGTTTTTTCTGTTCTGTTTTCAGTGTGAAGTAGAGTCTGAGGGTTTTAGACTCAGTTCCCTTCAAAGAAATACATCCCATCCTAAATGGAAGTGTGGAGTTATACCTAAGATGCTTTTTTTTACTGCCCATCTGCTTATGCTTCACTCTTGTACTGCGCAAACAGCTCATGTCTGAAGGCACATTCTCCAAGCAATTAGCTATCCCCCATATTTTTGTAATTGTACTGTCCTACTTGTTGTAATTGAGCTACATCTATTTGGCAATACACTGTGCTATATACCTTTCACTCCCACCTGTGAGTTGTGTAACAAATTGGACCAGCTCATTTGAAATCCGGGGAAAGAATTGTACATGACTAATAAGTTCCATGATGTATGAGAGCAGCTCTGTGCTGTGCTGGTCTGTACTGAGTATCTGGGCTGCACAGACCTTTTGCTGATAAACGAGCAGCATTTCTAAGAATGAGGGCAGACGGGAGATGCTATATAAGTACTAATAGGCTACAGAAAGTATTGTACTCAGCAATGAGGCAGGGTTTTTTTGTAATTCCAGATAGCAAACTGTATTAGTCATGCTAATGTAATATAGTATTTGTGACTGCCTTGACATTGTCCATTTAAATATTCAGGAAGCTGCTTCTTCCACATATTCATGTGCAAGTACATCATGCTGGATTAGCTTTAGTCAATTAAGCAGTGCGTTGTCAACTGCAGTTAAAAGAAATGGCATGGGCTACTTCATCACTGAGTGACCTGCCCTCATTATACAAAAATTGGCATTTATGACCAGCTCTTCCGCGAGATTGTCTTTGGCTTCTAGTGACCAAGCTAAGAGGTTACGTCCTGGCAGCTGTTGTCTTCTGTATCTGCTGAGGCACCTTTGGCATCTTGCGCTCATTCATTTTAAACAAACCAACCCACCTACCTGCATCTGGATACTGGAAACTGCCATTTTACTTTCTGGCGATGAGTCTGCAGGGCTGATGTCGCTTGTTTATCTGGCGAACATGAGATCGATAAACTCGCAGGGAATTCAGAGCTCACACGACATTGTGCTTCCTAGGGAGGATTAGCTGAAATGAAATGTCTGACAGCTCTGTGTCAGCTTTTCACATTACAAACCGAAACATTATTTCTTTTCCTTCACAGTCTCTGAAGGAAATGAGAGAGATGTTAAACTGCCAGTCACCTAAATCTTGGCCATTCATTAAGCAAGAGATGTTATATCAAGTCAGTAATTTTGTCCGCCTGCAATAAGCTACGCCATTAGCAATTACTTAGGAACATGTCAGCCATTACTGCCATCAGCTGTTTAGCTTGAAGATCAAATCTAATCATTAGACCTACCATCTTTACCCGCAAACCTTCCTATGTATAGCATTTCTCAAGCCAGTACCTGCTAAGTGTTCACAATATAGATTGATATGAAAGGGCCAGAAGCTTCCAAAAATGTTATGTTGCTCTTTGCAGTTCGAATCTTCTTGATGAAGATTTTCCTTGTCAACTAGAACTCATAGCTAGATATTTATTGTACAGTTTTTTACTGCTTCAGTGCTTACATGTTCAGAACAGGTGTTCCAGGGAATGCAAGGGGAGCTGAGGCTTTCCTAGAAGCCATGAGAGAGTATAAACAAGAATTTTGCTAAACTTAGCATGGGGTCTTCCCTCTCTCATGTCAAAACTCAAAACATTGATGAAAAACTAAAATTAATAAGTATTTCAGATGCAAATAAGACTTTTAATTATATTTTGTTATTTCACATGGATGACTGTATGATCATAAGATATATTTCTAGGCCATCGCTGGCTCTCTTCCACTCGTGAAAGAATATTCCCATGTTGCACAGTCGGTGGCCTCGCTTTACCAACACATTGTGTTTTCCTACCAGTTGTTGGCTTGGAATACTGTGTGCTTTGGCAGAAGTAATGGTCCTCCAGTATTTGAAATGGAACAGTGAGCATGAAACTGTACGTAACTTCCTCCCACAATGGGAATGACCCTCCTTCCTCCAGATGTGCTTTTACAAATATCGAGTTGAAGTAAATTATTCCCTTTCACAGTCACGGATTCCAGTTTAAGCTCAGTCCTTGCTAGTTGGGGTAACTGGAAGAAGTCATCATAGTGAGATGAAATGCTTCTCTCTCTTTTTTAATGAAGATAAATTAGCATCTCTTACAGTGCTGTGACACAAACAAGACGCGCTAAGCTTTGCTTTTAGGCGGGGGGATTAACTTTACTCATTTTAAAGTGGAAGCTGGTAGGTGGTAGACAGCCCTATCATTTTCTACAAATCTCTGCTGATGCTATATTTAAAAACAAAATGAATAAAAGTCACTTAGGAGATGCAGAGTAAGACAATAAACGTTCCCTTTCTCTTTGCCTTTTTTTTAATAACTGCTGATTTAAACTCTGTCACATCCTCTTTATTTTGATATGTAAGATTCTGCAGTGTCTTGCCTGTCACTGTTCTGTTTCAACAATGTGTAGAAATGTATTATAATATCAGGAGACAAATACATGACACACCATCGTTCATATAATTTAGGTCTTTAACCCTAGAAGGGGGACCCTTGTTTACCATGTTGTGGTCTCACCTGAAGTCTCCTCTGCCGTTTGTTCTCCATCTCTGCAGTCGCTTTTCAGTATCTTGGTCCCTGGGATACTTAAACTCCAGGAAATGTTAGAAAAGAACCAGATGCTTGTTCACTGTGTTGTACTTTGGTTTATTCATAGATCTGTAGAGTTTTGGCATTGCATTTTATCATAGAATCATAGAATGGTTTGGGTTGGAAGGGATTTTTAAAGGCCATCTAGTCCAACCCCGCTGCAGTGAGCAGGGACATCTTCCATTAGATCAGGTTGCTTAGAGCCCCGTCCAGCCTGACCATGAATGTTTCTAGGGGTGGGGGCATCTACCACCTCTCTTACAAGGATACACATGCCACACCAACAAAAGTAGTTTCAGGATGGGAGCAATAAACACCAGCTGCTTTCACAGGATCTAAACGGAAGGGGAAACAAATGGAAGCAGCAACCTCCTGTGCCCAGGTAAAGGGAGGGATAACGAGATCCCCTCGCTGAAGGCTTGACTTCTTCGTACGGTCACAGTGCTTCTGCTTTGTGTTTGGGTCAAGTCACTAGATCTCCATCTGGCTGAAACAAAACGGGCCACTGTAATTCAAAACTAAAAAGGATAATGGGGAAGTACTGTCCCAGTATTTTCAAATGTGAAAAGGACATAAGAAATACACCAAAAACTTCTATGATTTGGGTTGGTTTGTGTGGAATTGCAGCTTGTCATATGCAGGAATTATTTAAGATTGTCAGTTTAAAAATAATGTTAATACTGGTACAAAGATAAGCTTATTTCTGAAGAACTCCTATGCTTTCCCCTTTTTTTAGGGACTTTCTGCATATTTTAGCAGTGAATAAATCTTAAATTAATTCTGTAATAGGTGATGGAAAAGCACTTTAGAACATGAAAGAACATTTCACATTTGTTAGAAATTACTTATTAGAAAATAAATTGCACCATACATTCTCAGAAAAATTAGATTATATGCATTTTATCCAGTTTTGGTGAAGTTTTCGTACTAATGTGGTTTCTGTGTTTATCCTAAAGATATTGTTAATCTGAAAAAAATATTTTTTCCTGGAAATTAGCCTATCACCACTTTTTTTTTTCCTCTCTTTTATGTTTATTTCACATCATGCTTTCTAAATATCCCCAGACTTTCAGTACCACCTACTGCTGCTAACGTGTTTATCTTTGGGCAAATCGTTTGGCCTCTTTTCAGTAATCTCCATCTGCTGAGTGGGGACAGTGCTTCCCTATCTCCCTGGAGTTGCATTTAAATGGACTGATGTTGATCAAATCCTTTCAATGCCTCCTGTCCAAAATTCAAAAAGGAAAAGCGTTACACAAAGAGCTGTGGATACTAACTACACTTTGAAGAAATTGCAAGCAACCTCTTTTTCTCTCCCTTGTTTATTTTGTTTTTCTTAAGTGTTGATACATAGAAAAGTTGACCCAGGAAAAATAGGGAAAAAAGCTTGTACTGCTGTTTGACAGATTTTTGCTGTTGAATTAAAACTTCAAGGACAAAATGAATGAAAATAAAAACATACATTGTTTAGCTGTTTGACCTTTTATCTTAGACTGAGTTATTGAAGTCATTCCTGAAGTAGAGACGTTTCATGCATACTTGTGACATTAGCCAAGTGTCACATGAAAGGACAGGCTGTTCCCATAACATTGGGATATCTACGTGAATGGAAGCCTTTACCTAAGTTAAAAGAAACACCTGAACACCCTGTGGCCATGTTATTCTCTAATTATCCTTTTTAGACAATTTGACCTTGCTTTGATAAATAAAAGTACATAGGGGATATATGCTACCCCATAGGGGATCGAACAGAAAAAAGATTTATAGATCACAAATACTAGTTACACGATGTAAATCCAATATTAAAAGATTCTCCAATACTGTAAGAATCTCAATTTATTAATATCACAGAAAGTTTATGTTAATTAACAGTGTCCACTTGCAAAAATGGATTGTGTACTGTTGTACTGATTCTGAGTGACAGTTTCCCATTTATAAAGGGGCATAGGAAAGGCAGAGGTTGAATAACGCTTAAAGGATGACATCTAAGAAGACACTGAAAGAACTAGGAATGCTTAGCTTTGGAGACTGGGTGTAAAGAAGAGAGGAAGGTGGGAGGAGAAGGATGCAGTAACAGTTTGTAAAAGGTACCTAAAAGGCTGCCACAAGCAAAAGGTATGTGTCATGGCCTTGGGGAACAGAACAAGGACAGATGACATAAAGCTGCAGGAAGAAAGATTTAGGATAAACAATTGAAAACCTTCCTAGTGGTCCAGATACTGAGGCACTGGAGTAGAGTGCTTAGGAAGGTTGTGTAGTATCCTGCAGATATTTGCAAGTACATTAAGGAATGGTATTGGTGTTATTCACTTGTTAGGGCAAGGGGATAGCTTAGATGACTTCTTGAAGCCTCTTCTAATACCAATTTTGTTTCAGTCTATTGATGAACTTCATAGTATCTTTATTTAGGCCCCAGACATAAAAGAATCCTTTACTTATTTTATCCAGAGGCCTGGGATCCCCTAATAGTAGGTGTGACCCTGATGGTATCTTAACTGACTTGTTTGTACAATCTTATGAATGTACTAAATTAATACCTTAGTATGACTTCTTTGACAAAGAAGTAGAAAGCTAGTGTCTATACCGAGTTCCAGTTCCACTTGGTAGCTATGAATGCACATCTGAACCAAATGGCACAGAAAGTTGCAATCACATGCAGCTTTTGTGGCAGAAATTCTTAGATGTTTAGATTGCTATAACTTTACAGTACCGCTGACTAAATATTACTAGCGAAGATCACAGTACCTTCCCAAGATTTCTTACTTCTGCTAACCTGTCAATGCGAAACAACACTCACTAAATCTATTCTATATCAGGACAAAAATTTGTACAAGAAGAATTCTAATAATTGTTGTTATAAGAGAATGAGAGCAATGTGATTCAAGACATTATATACCTTTTGGCTTTTCATATATGCATAGCTTATCCCTTTTGATGAAAATTATATTTGCATCTCTGGTCATATGTATGTAAGGTAAAGCCTATTTCTACTTGCAAAAGCACTTGAGAAGAATATATTTTTCAGCATTCATTTTAAATGAACTGGAAGTAGCCAAACCCTTACTAGTAAGTATAATGACAATCAGGAATGTAGTGCTACAGCAAGTAGCTGCGCTCTGCTTTAGCGGGGAGCGCTCAAGAGCAGTTGTAAATGGTTTCACTAGTCCAGCATTGTTGGACACTTAGCTATTGTGACTTGCTTCTTTTGGCTTCTTCACTGCTCATGATGCTCTTGTCACATATGCCAGAAGTGAAATAGAGAAAACCTGTCTGTCTTTCCTTCTATGTCAAGCAAGTCATTCCTGAATTCTAAACCTTTTATTTTTGTTCTTTTCCTTCCAAACTGAGCTTGAACTCCTTAGGCTCGGTGCCAATCTTCATCTTTATTTTCTGTGATTTGCCTCCCACATTTTCAGTAAGTGCTGTATCTGTCACCTAACTTTCTGTGATGTCCTCAGGTGTGAATGAATTCTAGTACTTAAGTTTCATCTTTTGTAGTTCTTTTTTGCACAAATGGGCTTTACACAAGAATAGGCTTTGCTACCCTTATTTGCACAAAAGGCCCTGTAACATTAATAATAATGACTTTAATCTACGATTTTAAAAATCTGCTTTTCTGCACCTTGCTGTCCTGTTTTCTGTGGTGTCTGGGAAGTTTATAGCTGTTATGTGCAGTTTTCCAAAACTACTCTCCATTTATAGATGACTAGCCACTCCAGATGTATATATGAGATCAAAGGAACAAGTTAAAGATATTCCTATTCATCAGATATTAATGCATAAATGACATTCTCATTTGTTTTAATTTCTAAGTATTTTAAATCTCAGGGGTAAATGGTTTGAATCCATTAAAGCTCTCTTCAAGATTTAAAAAATATGAGTTGTCTGACTGTGGCAAAGCAAAAGCCTGATTAAAGGACATGTAGAACGAGTGGAAAAAGGCCATGAAAACTGAGCTGGCCCCGATTTTGATCATTTTCCCTGAAGCTGGAGAAGACTTAGTCACTTTAGTTACTCAGGATCCTCCGAGCAGATCCTGGAAGTTGCTTCCAGGCCTGATGGGTTCCCAAACAAGCAGTGCCTGTGCTGACAGCGGTGCCTGGTCTCCACCCAGGTGCTGGTGCGTGTAGCCCCTAAGGGCTACAGTATTAATGGACAGGTTCTATGTAAAGAAAGATGCTGTTGCCATTACTGTTTCATGCTGTGGATTGTAGCTACCATGGCTGATCATTTGGAATGCATGGTATTTTCCTGGTGCGGGGGGGAGTAAAAGCTTCTTAGTGCTCTGTTCTGAAATGTTGTAAATCTGGCACAGGTTTGGTGAGCCACAGTAGTTGTGGGCTTTCTACTAATGCAGTGAAGTCAACAGATTAAATTTAATCTTGCTGTTACTATTATAGGAATAACAATAATTACATATTTTTCCTTTCATTAACTTTGTGATTTTGATAGATACGCTGCTTTTAGAAAGGCGCAGACTAAAACTCTGAAGTCCATCTTCTAAAAAATCATCCTGTCTGGGAAAAACTCTTCCAAAGGCCAAGGAAAAGCTGGAGCTTGCAGGGTTTTTGAGCTGTTTTCCTTGTGTTCTTTTCTTAAGAATCTGGCCTCTAATGAGCAGATCTGATTTCAAGCTTCTTCAAGCTTGCATTGGGAAGAGTGCAATTTATAAGCTCTGGGTCAAAATTTGAGGGAATTTCCTTTTGTCTACGCAGTCTTCTGTGTGATGATTTCCTCTCACTCTGTAGGAAGTATGCCTCTTGCAAGCTAGTATAGAGTTTCTAAAATAAGGGCTGCAGGAATAGACTGAATAAGGGTTGAGAAGATGGATTTCTTTTTGCCAGTTTTGCAGCTGAAAATGTTTTTTCTTGTTATTTTTTTCCTATGAAGTAGAGATTTTGAGGTGATGATGGTCTGGGTTTCTATGTGAGCTTTTCTGTATAGCTTACCTTTTCCTCCAGTCTGCTCTCAGCTGTGCAACCTCTGAAGAATAGGAATGAGGCAATAACAAGCAACGAGTAGTCAAAGTGTCCTCACTGATGTAATTTATTTAAATACAAAAATCTATAAGCGCTTTGTTGTGATGATCATTAAATAGACTGAGGGCTTTAAAACATGGGAAGGCAGAATAAGTAGCTAGTTGATAACTGACTGAAATGATTATTTAATTTAGGTATAATAAAATAATTTAAAACCCAGGTGAGGTCTTATTATCATGTATTTTACTATGCCTAACTTTTTTTAATAATATACTGTTCTTTCACCAGCCCTAAAGCCCTCTGTGCTTCCTCCGTGTTCTGTGGTACGTGTCTCCAGTCAGAGCATGGCCCTAAATTGCCGTGCACTTGCTGTCTTCTGGAGTGGCAATGGTGCTGATGCCTTTCATTTTAGGACAAAACCAAACTTTTCTTTGCATCTGTCGTCATCCTTACTTCATTTCATTGAAGTGAGCAATAGAAAGCTTTTCTTCACCACTGATATTATCTTTCCACTTTCTCATTGTATTTTTTTGAACTGATTTTGGTAAACTCCACTATCTAGATTATGTGCAACCCCAGTAACAAAGATTCATTTGGGGAAAAATAGTTTATTTTGCTTCACTGACAAAGGATATCTTTGAAAATAAAAAATGGGATCTAGGCTGTTAGGTTTCTCTTTTTTTTTTTTGCTTTTGCTTTCTTTTTTCTGTATCCTTTTTTTTTCCTCTTTCTTTCCCCCGAAGAGATATAGTAGGCTTTTAAAAAGTATATCTGGGAGCAGAATAAATGGTACAGGTTTGTTTTATGTTCACCAAGGAAAAAGTTTATCAGACTGTTCTGTTGACCTCTGTAGATTCATTTTGTGGAGAGAGGCTGCTAAAATGTCAGTCAAAGCTTAAGGCAAAGCCTACAGCAATCCTGATGCATTAAAATAAAAAAAAAAATAATGCTGATGATAACCCTTTCAAGCTCAGATTCACTGCCCATTGAATTATTCAAAATACTTTTTTTTTTTTTTTTTATTCAGGGGATATTGTTGTGCTGGATCTGGCTGGAATGGAGTTAACTTTCTTCAGAGCAGTGCATATGGTGCTGTGGTTTAGGTTTGTGACTAAAACAGTGCGGATAACACACCAATGCTTTGGCTATGGCTGAAGACTGTTTGGGCAGCATCAAGGCTTTCTCTTTGTCTCACTGCCTCCCCCACCACCAGCACTAGGTAGGCTGGAGGTGGCCAGGAGGCTGGGAGAGGACACAACCAGGACAGCTGACCCAAACTGACCAAAGGGATGGTCCATATGATATCATGTCATGCTTAACAGTAAAACTGGGGTGATGGAAGAAGAAGGTGAGGAGATTTTGGTCTTCAAAGGTAGCTGTTGCTCAGAGACTTCCTGGACATTGGTCGGCTTGTGGGTGTTGGTGAGTGATTACCTTTGCATCACTTGTTTTTATTTCGTCTTCACTTATTAAACTGTCTTTATCCTGACCCTTGAGTTTTTCTTTGGTTTTTCCTAGTCTCTCCCCTGTCCTGCTGCGGGGGAAGTGAGCAAGCAGCTGTCTGGGTACTTAGCGGCTGGCCAGGGTCAACCCACCACAGTTGGACAGAGGCCTAAGTATCTCACTCATGTTGTCAGTGTCGATGAGTATTTGTAAATTATGTCTGTACCAGGATTCATTTTTAAATGTTTACCACTATTCTTAGTGCTGACATTGCTCCATGTAAGGAGATGTAAAGTAACCACAGTTTGTGTGGCCACAGACATTTCTAACATAATGGATCAAACGGACCTGGAGGTAGAACCGCTGTCAGCTATGGAGCTTCAGTTTCCAACAGGCAGGCTTGTCAACTGTTGCTCCTTTTTTTGAGCGGATATTTGAGAAGTCTGTGGTACAATTCAGTGTCTCTGAGAAAATACCTTTGGAATAGAAAGCAAGCATACTCCCACCTCCAGTTTATTCTCTGTCCTTTGAGGAAAAAATGGGGAACAATTATGTATTCAGATCCATACAGATTCTTCAAATGTCTGTGACAGACCATACATTAACAAGCCACATAAGCATTTTCCCAGTAATAATGTGGAAATAATTACTTTTCTTTGGTGGGATGACTGCACCCACTTTCCCTTTGGAATGGCAATTGTGATGTGCTATTTGAAACAGTATCTCAGGCCCTATATCACACCCATGGGCCTTTTCCTGCCCTAAAATTTATGCTGAGCTGTAGGGAAAGAAAACATGTATGATGGATGTGCTCATTCACTCACTACTCTTGCAGCTTCTCTTTTTTTTCATGACACTTGGTTAATCAAGACCTCATTATCTTGTGTTGCTGAGACATACAGTCAGTCCCTTGCTTAAGATAACTTAGGTTGCCACAGACAACTCAGAGGTAGTAGGGAACAGAGGCCATGTCTTTCACAGCATAATAACAAGTTCATGTCCAATTCACTTTGTCACACTGTTCACCAGAAGAAACACACTGGCTTCAGTGTGATGTGTCTGTGATCCGTTGATTATTATCTTCTTCTCAAGTCAGAAACAGAATCCCCTGATGTTTAGATTTAGTTGGTTGTGTGAAAAATGGATGGCAACAGCAAAATCGGGTCTCTGGTAAAAATTGCTGGGTTCTCAACAAACATTCGCTAGTGTTTTCTTTTTCACAAATAAAAAAATTTCCCAGATAACGAGATGAGAATTGAATTTTCTGACTTTTATATTTTTTCATGGCACATGTTAATTGTTTTCTAGTCAATTCTGCTCATAATTAGTATGGCAGTAGCTTCTTACAAATAGTTGTGTCAACCAATAGCAGACTATCATGAGCCTATCTCCCTAGATTGATAAACAAAGGCAAAAAGAGTATTTTTCTTACTATTTATACGAGATTTTAAGTGGAAGAGGTTTACTTCTGATTTGGAATTGATTTCAATCCTTTCAGTTTCAAGGGAGACCAGATTACACATCTGTTAAGGCAGAGATTTATCAGATAAAACATGAATAAGGATCTGCACAGCTAGGTCCCTAATTACCCAAATGATTGCCCTGTCAATTACCCGTTCCCAGGCTTAGATGGCCATTCTGTCTCTGGGTGACCTGGGCTCCTAATGTTTCTTGCTTGCGTGCTCTTTTCTGCTGCAATCCAGGCAAAGCCAGAAATCTTTGCTTGTGCCACTTTACTCAGAACCCTCGTTGCACAAGAGGATGTGTGCACTGATCTCCATTAGCTGTCTACGTGCTGATGTATTGACCTTATTTTAAAATTCATTTCATTTCAATTACTGACCCAGACCATTTTTTCCTCCAATTTCTTGGGAATTCCAGTTGATTAACAAAGAAATATATGTCTGATTTCTAAACACTTCTTTATTTTTTGCAAAAAATAAATGGGGGGGGGGGTTAATTGCATTAAATTACTTGAGATGGAAAAGCTTACTTTAATTTAGTAAATTACTCTCTGGATAATGATAAGGAGGATCAAACTGTTCTAGTCGTGTTCTGACTTTCCGATGGCATCAGCAATAAAAAGCACAGAGGACCTATTTTAATCATTAAAATTGTAAAGGCATGTCAGAATACTCAAGCAAAACAGGTCTTCTGAGTAGATGGCATATTTATGTAAATGCTTTCAAAGTAAAAATGCTTTTTATGGTTGTATTGTTAAAACAACAAAGCATGAGTGCAGCAACAAAGTTTTCAATGTTAATTATGACTCAGTTCAATTACAGGTACAATTTAACTTGCATTTCTAGCTTTCTGCCTATAAAATTAAATTCTCTTTGTTGATATGAAAGTATAGTACCCATCTGTCAGGTAGATGAGTTAAAAGCTGTAAGAACTTCAGATTTCCCTTCATTTTTTGTATTTGTAACTACTTATATCTGAACAGTGAACTATCATAGAGTTTTTATGGTTTTTAATTTAATTTCTCAAGCATTAAACTTAGTTCTCCCAGAAGTGAATTAACCCAACATTGCTGTCTGGGTTGTGGGCCCATTAATTATTAACCAAGTAGAATTAATGAAATGTACATATTTGTCTTGTGGTATAAGAAATTTTGCAGTCTAATGTCTGTAATTGTACCCTAAGTGCACATCCACAGGTTCTCTCCCTTCTAGAGCAGGTCTCCAATGCCGTAGAGAGCAGTGGTGAACATGTATGTGATGTGACCAAAGCTGAGTGCACACAAGTTGTTGTGAGGTTTATTTATTTTTTTTTAAAAGGTCTGCAGGGGAATTAAAATTCAAACCCATTAGACATTTGCGTCAGGCCTGAAAAATGTCACTGGGCTCATTGGACTCAGTAATGAACACTTGGTTGCAATAGCAACCAGAAGTGAAAAACTCAACTCGGAAGCCAAACCAAAGGCAGTGGGGAGGGAGCAGATCAAGTCGCACAATTCATTGCCAGTCTCCTTCCAAGTCTGTCACGCATTGCAAGGACTGTGGCTTTAGTATCTCAAATTCTAGTTTGGGCCATGTCTGAATTTATGTGGCTGTGCTAATAAATATTGAGTGAATTCAGCTCATGAATAAACTGCTTCTGAAGCCTTTCATTAAGAGGGGAAACAGATAACCAGTGTCTGGGCAAAAAGGGAGTAGGACTGAAGGGACACAAAACAGGTACATTCACATAGTGGAAACTTGTTGACAAACCTCAGGGGGACTGTAGCCACACCTTTTCAAGCAGGCTGATATCTGGGGTACAAGGTCTTGACCAGGAAGCAGAAAGAGACCAAAAATTAAATAAGAGAGAGAGAAAATCTGTCAAAAATGTACAATTCAGAAAACAGCTGAAAAAAGTATAGTTGAAAATTCAGGAGGAGAACTGAGCCAGTTTTGCCCTTTAATGCCCTCTGTAATGAATGGTTGATTGTGAGTTTAACGTGTGTTGCTTGCGTTGGGTTATTTTAAGTGGATCTATGTCTTCATAGTTCATACATGTATTTATTATGTTGAAAGTAGTGACAGAGCATTGGTGGGTATAGATTTTCAGCTGCTTGAATCTCAGTGGATTGTAACGAGAAAGGTGCAATGCAAAAACACTTGGTTGCCATTAGCTTTGTAAGTAAACTAAAAAACTGTTTCCATAAGAATTCTAAATCTGGTTTGTAAAACAGAAAACAGAAAAGAACAAAAACCCACAGAGATGAAGTTTTGTTTATATTCTCTCTTCCTATTAAAACATTCTCCGGGTAGCATTAATGTATAGGCAAGTTCATTCTTCACCATCAAGCTCAGACAGATACTGAACATCTGGAGTAACAAGAATCTCCCTTACATGTTGCAGAGCTAAAGCACTCTAAGACTACCCAGTCTAGAAGAGCCACTGAGAAAGATTTCAGCGTCTTGGCCTTGAAAAATATTTCATAGAATCATAGAATCATTAAGGTTGGAAAAGACCTCTAGGATCATCGAGTCCAATCGTCAACCCAACACCCCCAGGCCTCCTAAACCATGCCCTGAAGTGCCACGTCTACGCATTTTTTTAACTCCTCCAGGGATGGTGACTCCACCACCTCTCTGGGCAGCCTGTTCCAGTGCCTGACCACTCTTTCAGTGAAGAAATTTTTCCTAATATCCAATCTAAACCTCCCATGGCACAACTTGAGGCCATTTCCTCGCGTCCTATCGCTTGTTACTTGGGAGAGGAGACCAACACCCAACTCACTGTAGCCTCCTTTCAGGTGGTTGTAGAGAGCAATAAGGTCTCCCCTCAGCCTCCTCTTCTCCAGGCCAAACAACCCCAGTTCCCTCAGCCACTCCTCACAAGACCTGCTCTCCAGACCCTTCACCAGCTCCGTTACCCTTCTCTGGACACGCTCCAGCACCTCAATGTCCTTCTTGTAGTGAGGGACCTAAAACTGAACACAGCATTCGAGGTGCGGCCTCACCAGTGCCGAGTACAGGGGGATGATCCCTGCCCTGCTCCTGCTGGCCACACTATCGCTGATACAAGCCAGGATGCTGTTGGCCTTCTTGGCCACCTGGGCACGCTGCTGGCTCATGTTCAGCCGGCTGTCCACCCACACCCCCGAGGTCCTTTGCTGCCGGGCAGCTTTCCAGCCACTCTTCCCCAAGCCTGGAGCGTTGCATGGGGTTGTTGTGACCCAAGTGCAGGACCCGGCACTTGGCCTTGTTGAACCTCATACAGTTGACCTGGGCCCATTGATCCAGCCTGTCCAGATCCCTCTGCAGAGCCTTCCTACCCGCGAGCAGATCGACACTCCCGCCCAATTTGGTGTCATCTGCAAACTTACTGAGGGTGCACTCAGTCCTCTCATCCAGATCATTGATAAAGATGTTAAACAAGACTGGCCCCAACACTGAGCCCTGGGGAACACCGCTCATGACTGGCCGCCAACTGGATTTAGCTCCGTTCACCTCAACTCTCTGGGCTCGGCCATCCAGCCAGTGTTTAACCCAGCGAAGAGTACACCTGTCTAAGCCATGAGCCGCCAGCTTCTCTAGGAGGATGCTGTGGGAGGCTGTGTCAAAGGCCTTGCTAAAGTCCAGGTAGACAACCTCCACAGCCTTTCCCTCACCCACTAGGCGGGTCACCTGGTCATAGAAGGAGATCGGGTTGGTCAGGCAGGACCTGCCTTTCATGAAGCCGTGCTGGCTGGGCCTGATCCCCTGGTTGTCCTGCACATGCCCGGTGAGCTCACTCAAGATGAACCACTCCATAATCTTCCCTGGCACCGAGGTCAGGCTGACAGGCTGGTAGTTCCCTGGATCCTCCTTCCGGCCCTTCTTGTAGATGGGCGTCACATCGGCAAGCAAAATAACCAAGTGAGCCGAATTTAAACTCTGGGCTATTATTGATTATTGCCGTATCTACTCTAGACAATTTACAGTGCTCAAGCAGCATGATAGTAATGCCCTGGCTTTCCTATGTGTAATTAGTTGGGTGAACGGACAGCTGATTGGAATTAGCAAAAAACTTTATTTAGGGAAGAAGTCCTTTGTGAACTCCCGTGATCCCCTGTTTGATTACCAAACAATGTAATCAATCTCCCATAGGAAAACTGGCTCTTTTGTTCCCGCCGGGCTCTAGAGTGTGCTTGACAGCATCCATGTGCCAACCAAAGTATCACACATGCACTTGCTCACTGATTTTAGAAAAGCAAATGTGGATTAAATGTGGTAGAATCAACCCAGCAACGAGCAGACTTCCAGAGGAGGTAACTCATATGAGGAAAAAGCATGACTGTGTCTACAGGTAGGATCTGGAGTGTCCTCAGGGCCTGTCTGTCCAGGGACCTGGGCAGAGTATACTACAGTTCTTTTCTACCTCGTTTGCCTAATTATCTTCCAGAGTAAGGCTTGACACAGGGGACAGACAGGAAAAGGACGATGCTCATGTATCCTGAAATGAAGTCAGGTTATGGCCAGAGCACCCACAAGGTCTTGGAAGACTGATGTTTAAACATATTAGAAACTAACAGCATTGAGAAAGTAATTATCAAATAAAAAGGTTAGTGAGCCCTCTCTCTGCAAGGACATTAGGGGCCTGGCAAACCGTCCCCATGACTTTTTGTTGTTTTAGCTAGGTATTAGGCTGAGGAAGTTACATTATGTTGGTGTGTTATTTCATTTAGGTTTGTTTTCAAAGATGAGAGAAGCAGTAATAATAGCTCTGGGTAGCAGTGGATGCAAAAATAACTGTTTTTTTAACCTGTCTCTGGTGGCTAAAGTCTATTCACTGTCCTCTCATGTATCCCCAAATAGACACATGGACTATCCAGGCACTGTCACTATCACACAGTGTTACATTTCAACAAACATAAAGAGAATAATTTGTACTGTTTCTGTGGGGTTCCAGTCAACTTAGAAGCATGATCCTATCCATACAGTAGACTTGAAATGAAGGCTTGTGTACTGCCTATGTCTAATGTTTGTAAAACTTTTAGCTGCAACAGTGTATTTTTCTGGGCTTCCAAAACATACATCTTCCAAATCTAGTCAGCAATATCACCTAAACCAAACCATTTATTTCTGGATACAGCTTAGTTCTGTCATCAGTTACTCAGAAAAGCAATGTAAGCTGTCCAGAATTTAAAAGGAGAAACATTTTTCCGTCACACTATCACATAGAGAAGTCAAGAGACAAGAGTCCTGTTCGGTGTGTAATTAACCCCTTCGGCTTCTCCCCTGTCCTCTGCACAAGGGGATGAAATAGCAGGAGCAGCAGGGCAATTCAGTGGGGAGCTTTCACATCCCCCTCAGCGCATCAGCTGGTGCAGTCAGCACCCCTTCACAAAACAAGGGAAACGATGTGCTTCTCTGCTCCACCTTGAGAAAGCATCATCAAACTAGTTTCCAGTCAAAAGCCGTACAAATGTATTCGCGCTGTAAACCCTGTGTTTCAGGATACGTTATGCCCCTGCATGCCTTCAGCTGAACGTGCTTTATTCCACCCCCTGCTTGCAGGTATGGAGTTTTCATACTATCCTATTTCAGCATTTTGTATTGCTGTTCAGGCTAGTGGGGACAGAAAGATTTGTTTTATTTTATAGTGTTATTTGCATTTAATCTTTTTTCAATGGATTTTCTTTGTTAGTTTCTAAAACAAAGTTTTAATCCATCTTCTACAGGCATTTTGGGTATATGTGGGGACAAAGAGTGGTTGATTTCCTCCTTCAAGACAGGTTTTGACAATACACGTACCTGATCCTTTTCTCACCTAATTCCTCCACATGCTTTTGCGATGGTGTTTGGAGTTGTTTCCTTGACAGCATTTGTGGCCATCCATGATATTAAATATTACCATGGAGCTTTTTTGAGCTTATTTCTGTAACTTTATTTTCAGAAGTCAGTCCCTGGAATTGCTGTGCTTTTGTGATGAAATTCTCTATGTTGATTCGTGATATAAAGCCTTCTCTCTTGTTTCTCCATATCCTGATTACTTGCGGAGCACCAAAGAGAATTTCACATATTAACTAAATCCATTGTTTTCTAAGGTTTAGTGAATTTTAATTATTTTCAGCGAAAGCTTTTCTTTGCTTTGTAATTAAAAAAGAGGTAAAAGCCTTTCTTGTTAGTAGAGTTATTCTTAGAAAGAATTAATATTTGCTGTAGTGTTTCAACAGTCTCACCAGTTCGTTTGTTTTGTAAGTTTTGTTACTGTTTTCACTATGTGAGTACCCAAACTGGGATCCTCTGCAGGCACTAAGCCGGGAGAGGTGAACAATGGATAAATAGGTAACTATAGAAACAGTTTCTCCCCATTCTCACCCATTGCGCATCCAGCATTAGCCTACAAGAGGAACACATTCTGTCAGCAGTGTATTCACTGTCCAATGTTTCAGGCATTTTCTCTACTTTTATAGCACAAATGTGGGGATTCAGGTAGCCCAGAGGGCTTATCACCAGGTTTCTGCAGGAGTTGGGTGGTCGTAACATGTTTCTTTCCCATGGCAGAATGCTCTGATGAGACCTTCAATACAGCATCTCCTCAGGCGCCTTTTCCCAGTCTCACCACTTGCTGCCCCAGTGCCTACAAGAGGTTTATAAAATCTGTTATCTTTCCTTTGGCAGTAATCAATACCATGAGATGTGTGTGTGGAGGTGGGGAACAACATGATTAGGTTGGCTGTTTTGCTGTGCTAAGGATGTCAAGGGGGCATTCCTTCCCAATACCTTCAGTTTGCACTAATAATTAGAAATGCTGTCATCCTAAAAAGGTCTAGAAATATAATTAAAATCAAACATAATACTTCCTGGGGCAGAAATTGGCAGTGATATTTTCTGTTCCCTAGGATATATCCAAACCAATAAAAATGAGCCCTTGTTTGTAGACAGATGGGAAGCTTCCTGTGTAGGACAGAGGGATATGCGTGGCTGTTTATGCCTTTATTGTACCAAGAGGGACCAAAAGAGAAATATTGTTCAAGTGAAGATGTTCAATGAGCTTTCATCTTCTTTGTGGAAGATACAGTTTATCTGTCTGAGGGATAATTGGACACCAGATGATAAAGCAAGCTAATTTTATAAGGAGGCTGAGGAGTAAAGATTTTAGTTTGCAGCTATGCCTAATTCTGTTCCGTTCACAGTAAAAATAATAATGCCTTTCCTTTGACATGGCTCTTTTAGCATTTATGTTGCAAATGACTGGCATAGCAACTTGACAGAAAAAGTCATAAAGATTCTTCTTGTATGCAGCCGTTTTGATCAGGAGATAAAAATGACCAAGTTGTGAAAGTAGTAATATCTGGGTCATTGAATCAATTTTGCACCAATTTATGACTGTACAGGGAAATGAAAATGGAAAACAGACAAATAGTCTTTAAGTCCTGTTAACAGATTATATCCATCACTCACACTCAGCTTTTCATTTTTAGGCGTATGAATACTATAAGTACTGAACACAACTCTCAGCTCATAAATCAGTTGTGAAACAAAAATCTTTTGAGGTCTACAGGGAATATTTACAGAACTGCTGTATAAACCCACAATACAGATGTGCAAAAAGCAGATGGAGATTAAATGTTATATCTATAACCTTAGACTTCGGAGAGTTTTAGGAAGGATGTCATCGTTTGCATGGGCTGACGAAGGTAGAAACACCATTTGGTCTCTCCCTCGTTTGTTCTTAAGATTTCCAAAATTGTTAAGTGCTATTGAATTTCATCAAGGAGCTCAAGTGCCAATCTATCAAATTAATTGAACCTGCGCATGAGAAGTAGTGATGAGTACTTTATTAGAGAATCCATATGCATAGTGGATAGCAGTTCCAGTATCATCTGAGTTGCAGGGAAATTCAAGCTGATAGAAGCTCAATAGATTCAGCTTACCGCCTGTTTGGCTGTTAAAGGAAAGAACGTGTCAAATCATCCGCTGATAGGATAACATGTTGCCAAGACCAAAATATTTTGAGTTAACATTTACTTATATACAATATAGAAATGTTAGATGTGAAGCATGTTACCATGTTCCCTTATTAATTTGGGTTTTTTGTTTGTTTATTGAGATCTTGCTTCCACAGGCCCTGTGAATGGTGTTCCTGCTAGAAATGTAAAGCAAAAACTTGTAGCTATATTTCTTTCTCCAAGCTTTAGTTTATCTGCTAGGTGCCCTGCCTGCTACTCTACTTGAGCAATATCATCTTGGACTGTAATTGGAGATGTACAGTGTGTTTCATGAAATGATGTTGGCAATTTCAGTAGCTTTGCTCTGTAAACCGTCGCTGAAAAAAATGCTGACCAGTGCTAGGCAGCTCCGTGCCCCTGGAGGGTTTGTCTTTTCCAAATGTCCTCAAAACATTCAAGCATAAAGAGTTTCGCTGAACTGTGGAGTTAATTTCTGCCTATTTATAAGATTTCCTGGGGAACATGTAGTATTTCTTGCTTATTTCTGATCTCACTTGTTGAGTAATGCCTTTAGTTCAAGCTGTCTACATTCCTATAAATAACTGTATTTTGGCTGTGGCAGAGGTGATTGCTGATTATGAACAAGGGCAGATGTGGTAATGCTGACCCATACACAGATGTTCCATTGTCTGCCTTGAGTGGGATTTTAGAAAAAAAAAAAAGTTTGTTTTCTCAGTTGTTTCTATATTGACAAATAAAATAGTCTCCAAAAATATTAGGCATGTACAAAATAACAGTATCTGATTATGCTATGCAAGAGTAGCATACCAATTCATGAATCGTGGCTTATTCCATCTGCTGAAGGGAACTCAGCTGGAGGGCAGTGAGAGCGCAGGGAGTTGTATTTTCATCCTGTTGTACTTCCGCAGCATAAACAGAGTCCAGCTACTTGCTTCCAGTCTGTAACTAATTTGCACATATAGACTTCTTGCAGTTTTGTCCATGGGACAAGAGTCTGATCAGCTGAACTAAGCGCACCTTGCGGCCAGAGCGACAGTGCTTTGGTAAGGCTGCATCTAGCACAAAATTGGTGTGTGTGGGGGTGGTAGGTTCAATGAAATCTAGTACTGTTTTCTGTGGGATATTCTGAGGTTTGCTAAAGATACGTCTTTACACCTTCACCACTTCTTGATTGCTTGGAGAGGAAAAAGGTTGGTTTTACTTCTAGTGCTGATAGACCTTTTTGGAGTTTGGAGCAGATTTTAAATACTCCAGCAGAGAAAGCCCTTCCTTTTCTGTCACATAGACATGATTTTGTCCTGGTACAGCATTTGGAAGGGAGCTGATGTGTAACCTGAAAGGGAGCGGGAGCTAGGGAGCTGTGCCAGGGTGGTGGAAGTGCAGCAGATGAGAGCTCTTTAGAAAGGGTCAAATAACGAGAGAGAAACGCAGCCTGGCCAGCCACCTTAGGCAGAAGCAGTGAGGAAGGAATTGCTAGGGGAATTTTGATACAGTTCTGACAAAGATTTCTGACAGCGTAACAGAGTCATTTGCTATTGCAAAGGGCAAAGGACACCTGCAGGGAGGAAGGGGGAAGAAAGTGTGGGAGTCCTGCAGTTACTTCCCAAGCCATTCTGTCTGGAAATGACGTAACATCACCTGGCTCACACAAGTACCACACACCGCGAAAGAAGCTGCAAGGCTGGAGCACGCTCGTTCTTGCTGGTTTTATGCTATTCAGGGGTCAGTGAGCCTGCAGTTGTAGGAAATTAATTGGCTGTAGTACCTGTAGGGCCTCAGGCTCAGTGATGGTAATTTCATTCCTGGGACCTCCCACGTGGCCAGTGAATTTCAGTGCTTGGGACTCTCCTCTTCACAAAAGCAGGAGTAGCCACGTTCATGAATTGTTCATGGCTGGAGGTTTAGGTCTCTCTTTACTGCAAAGAGCAAGACTTTTCGTAGCATGAGGTTGAAACCCTGAGTACTTCCTTTCATCTCCTGGTACTTGGAGGTTCTCCATTTATGAAAATTCTGCAAGCGTGAAGCACTGTTCTTGTTTTGTAAAGGTAATGTCTAGCCTAAATGCAGAAGGGAAGAAGCTTGTAGTGTAATGCCCAGTTGTTTTTGTTTCTTGCTACATCTGAATTCTCCTAATTTTTGCAATCGTAACTCTCAGATTATCTGTAAATTACAAATGTTTGAATAACTGATCAAAAGGGAGCGTAAATTATACGTATTTATAGGTAGACCAAGTGAGGTAAGAGTCCCCTTTTCCCTATTTCTCCTTCAAACCCTGATCCCCCACTTACCACATAGTCTGGTGCTTCTGTGTCTGTGCATTGATCCCCCTTTCTGTACCTCTGCCACCAACTCTGATTTTGTGTGGGTTACCAATGAATGATTCTCAAGGAAGTAGTTTAGGAAAGCAGGTTATCTGTGAGTTAAAATATCAACCATTTCCCTATCTATGAGTCTGTAATTGGTATATCCTAAAGCAGATTTGTTATTCTGCTTGAAGTCTAGCAGAAATAAGCGATGTATTATTTTACAGTCCAAATGCGATGCCTGAAGAATAGTGCTTCATAGATAACTAAGGAACCTCTAAACACAGATCCGAATTACTGACGTATTTCAAACTCAGGTCATCACTTAGCATACCTCAAGGGCAGGCAGGTGGGCTTTTTACTGTTCTCTGAGGGTTATGACAGAAATACTGTCTTCATGAAGCAGTACCTAAGAGAACAATGTTAGCGTGTCGTGGAAATGACTTTACTGTGATACATTGAAGAATCATGTGCTAAAGTTATAGGCATGCAAGTTATTAGCACTTCCTCCCCTCCACTTAACAAGCTGTTTACCTTTTGAAAAGCTGAAAACTCTTCATTTTATTTCCCACAGATTTCCTTATGGAACAAACAGCATAAATAATAACTGTAATATGAAGCTTTGGGGATAAAAAGAGATAATACCTGTGCTTTAATTTCTTCCCTCCTTCCCATCCATGTCATGTTTCACATTTGCATATGGAATTCATCTCCCACCCTTTCCCATGAGCCTTGTTAGTGTCCTGCTGTGCCCTCCCACACAACTTGGCCGATATTAAAAGACCTTTAAATCTATCTTCGAAAATATATTTTGGGAAGTACATTTTAGACAATACTTTTGTTTAAATGAGTTTTTCCTGGTTCCCAAATTTTGAAGAAATACAAGATAGAGAAGCTAGGAGAAGGGCAGACCCTGATACTGCTGAACTATGTTTTTTCTGTGAGTAGACTGGTAGAAATAATATTCCCTGGACAGAGTTGATGAACCTGAAGCTTTAAGCCATGATGTATGTATTTATGTATGTATGTATGTATGTTTGCATTCAATGCCAAGGAGGAGAGGAGGGGTAGGGAAAGAGTGCATTGGGACTGCCATGTGTTGCCTATACACACTAGTAAGAAGCAGCTGTTGCTGAGATTTCTGAACCCTTACTCTTTTTGCTGTAGCTGGGACCTCGGCTAAGATTACCTGTGACTTGTTATCCTCCCAAGGAATAAAAAGTAGGGCATTAGAGTATCTGGCTCACTATTATTTGCAGTGGTGACACATACAGCTCCAATTGAAATTGGAGGCCAATGTTACTAAGCATTGTACAGATTCGTAAACTCATTGCTGTTTCTCCAAATAAAAGTGGGAAGCAGCTCTACAGGTGGTTTTTATAATTGCCCCAAAAGACACTGCTGAAAGCCACAAATAGATCTTGTCTCATCGTTCTCAGACAAATGCTCTCGCCACTAGAACAGGCTGTAATACAAGCATATTTTAGCACTCTAGTACAGTGATGCCAAACCCTGTGATGAGAACTCATATTTTTTTTTAATTTGTGATGGCTGCAGTATTTGACATTTTTCTTCAAGTGTCAGTTTCTGTACTCAAGCAGCTGACTAAGGAGTCTCAACTTCCTTTAAAAACAAAAGTTTCAAGCCCTTGTGGTTGCAGAAAATTGCTTGAAAATGGGGCTCATTGATTGTTTTATCAGTTGGTTTTGAAGAGCAGAATGTTTGCATTCTTTCTTTTCATTCTTTTTTTAATCTTTTTTAACAGCCGTCACTAATAATCACTAAATTAAATATTACTCAACTTTCTCAACTGATTTATGACTGTGTGGTCATTTGTTATGCCCACACTGCAGAAGAAAAGCCTGTAAGGAAAAACAAGCATATATTTTTTGCGTAGTTGTTGGATGTGCCTCTATTAAAAGGTAGGAATGCTGAGACACACTTAGTTTGCATCCCAGCTGCAGTAAGACATTTTCTGATGGTCCATCACAACCACCGTACCATCTGCTTTTTCCAGGCTATTTATTCCATCCTTGTCTAACCTCTTTCCTTTCTGCTTTAAAAGCAAGCATGTTTTCTCAACCCTGTTACCATTCACTAAACTCTTTTTTAAATTAATTCAGGAAAAATTAATCTGGGCTCCATCTTGTCAAATATTCTGTCGCTGGAGCAGCTATGGCTTCTGAGGGAAGAAAATCTTGCTATCAATTAGAGTTACAGCATGGTGACAGTGTGAGCAATGGACTATCCACACTGGAAGTGCCTCTTGCCCTCTCATCGGTTAGTCATCAACTTGTACTGGCTGCTTAAGTTTTTGCCTTGTTTTGAGTGTGTGAGTTATCATCGTGATCTACATGGAAATATCCACAGGTGAAAATGAGGCTAATCCCTGGCTACCTTCCTGAATCAGCAGTTGAAGAATGAGGTGGTACTCCTTCATCCTATCTGTAGTATTTTATAATTGCATTTAGGAAAGTTTTTATTATTGATTCTAGAAAGAGGTATGCATTTCATAGTTCTGAAAACATGTACTTTTTCAAAGCTCTTTGAGCCCTTTCCTTCAGTGATAGTGGCGATGGGTTCATTATGCAGCACATTGTATCAGTTTTACATTTTTTGCCTTTAAACATCCTCCTTGATCTTATGTTATAAGAAGGCCTGTAAAAATGCACGGCTTACCTGCACAGTGCTTTGTAGCCTGGTATCACAGCTTCCCTAAGACGTATCCTCTTTAATCAGAACAGTAATGATCTCCTCTTCCCATTGCTCATTATTATTGTCATTTGTGTTACATTATAGTGAGCGTTACACAAACAGAACATAGAGACCAGCCCCATAACTTGTTAATCGTCCTTCGTATGGAAATGTCTGCATTCCTTTAATCATTTAAATTGATCCTTTTAGAGTCTCCCCCCCCCAAACTTCATGTGTGTGTCTGTTACCGATGACAAGAAATGAACAAAATGTTTTTGCAAAAAAGTGCACCACTGATTTATGTAACAAAACTGCAGAACTATTTTCTGAGGCCATTTTTAACCGTTCTCAGAGGGTTTTGAAAGGAAAGGCTTTACAGTCCTAAGATACCTACATGCTCCTACCAGCCCCGCTGTGAGACACTGCTTTTAGAACTGCTGTGGCACAGAGACCAGAGGTTTTCATGGAGCTGCCCCTAATGCTGTTCTCTTATCTTTCTTGAGTGGCTAACTCATTTAAATGCACAGGAAGTGCAAATAATTTTAAGTTATGATTACTGGTTATATATTACTTTGCTGTTGCTAACAACCAGTTCCATCTGTTGTCATGCTTCTCTTTTGCCTAGCTTTCTTGGGCTCCTCTGTGTCCTCGTAGACATGTTTGTTTTCTACAGTATATAATATCGCCACATTTGTGTCATGCCCGTTTTCCAGATGGCCGTTGAATATATTAAAAACTTCTAGTCTAAAGCCAATATAAACCCTTACGACTCTTTAAACATACACAGTTTACTACTTATTTCCACTATATTTTTCCTCTTCTGGGCTAGAGCTATACACCTTGTCCACGCTGCTTGGGATTTCTGAGTGCATTTTATCATGCTGACTTTGACTTATTAGTACCAGGCTGTACAGTTTTTGGCACTCCTTCTCTTTCTGCCTAATGTGGTAAAAGTTACTGGAAGTGCTAAGTCTGTTGCTCATATTTCAGTGAGGAAATAAGAGCAACAGGCTCCTGTGAGAGATCCTTCGTTCCTGCAGCTGATTCCATTCTTGTTCTAAAAGAGCCTGGTTCCCCTTATCCCTAAAGATACAGTGTATAATGTTTAGGAAGAGGCTTAGGGGCTAGGCTTTCCCTCACAAACTGAAATGAAGATACTGTTTGAAGGAATGTTATGCACTGCCTTGATCATTTCATTTAATTGTTATCTTGCCCCCCCCCCCCCCCCCCCCCCCCGGCAAGAATGCAATATAATTGCAATATTTAGTGAGTGTTGCAAGTGCCACTTTGTTCATGATCAAATTCAGTAGCTGAGACAGTTTTGAATTAAGTGCTGGAACCCAGTCCTGTCTTCATTTGGAAGAACTGAAGACCCCGTTTTCCCTGGTTTGGGATTTAGGGATATCCCTGGTAGATATTTATGTTCTGTTAATGCTATTCCTCTGGCTTCTTAGTTGCATGATTTTTGCTGAAGAGAGAATCTTTTCTCACTGAGGAGAGGAAGAGTCCCTTTCCGCTGTCTCTGTGCAGCTGACAGCACACCTGAAAGCCCCCGATGAGCGGTAGGATGTGCTGGGCAGGCCTCAGGGAAGCTGCGTGGCATTGTGGTGTTCCCAGGTCCAGACCCAACTGCTGGCTCAAATAAAGAACCAGCACACTGCGGGACCTGTGTTTGCTTCAGAAGTATCCCATGTGTAAAGCATAACCATGCATAAATATGTGTATGCTTGCTCTCCCCTCCTCTCTCACTCCCTAATAGTTTTCCTGGAGATTCTCGAACAACAGAGCAGATGGAAACCTTATTTAAATTTAGAAACCATGAATACCACATGCTGAGCTCAATGGAGCGATTCAGGTCGGTTTCCCTTAAATGAAATTTTTTTTTAATGCTGGATTCCATTTAGAATTTTTAAAATAGCATAAACATGATATAAGGCATTTACAGATACCTGTATTCTTCCCACATAATGCCTCACTTGTATATAAGTGTGAAAATGTGTCCTAAAGAGATCAAGTTTCACAGCTAGTCGTCCCAAAGGACATTAACACTCCATTATTTATTAGAGTCATTATAATAGAAACTCCTGCACCATCCCTAAAGAGAGAAAATCTGTCATGGTTCCCAGGAAAGAGAAGCAAGGATTATCCTTGAAAGCAGTCAAAGGAGAGAATAGTTTTTACCAACTTGTCAGTGGAGTTGCCATGGGCACTAGCCAGAAGCCTAGGTTTAAATGTCAGATTTCCCTTCCACTACTGTCTTTTCCTTTTCTTTTGCTTTATTTTTGCATTCATTCATTCCATTATTTTCTTCTTTTTTTTCTTCCTTTTTATAAGAATTTCTCTACCCACATCCCTTTTTTCCCAATGCCTGGTTTCACTTCTTTTTATTCCTATCCTCAGACATCATGCCAATCACAGGTAAAGAAATCTGGTGGGGTTTTTTTTGGTTTTTGTTTTTTGGTTTTTGGTTTTTTTTTTTTAAGTAAGAAAATATGTTCTTGGAACCTGTTTGAAAGTGATTAACATATTTATATTTGTCCGGCAAAGAGTAAAAAAGCAAAGCAAATTGCATTAAGAGACTGACACAGTTAAGGAAGAAACAACAGCGTAGAGCCAGCAGCAGCTCCCCTTCAGCATTATTGCACCTGGTTGTTCGGAGACATGTGTTACGTTTCATTATCTGCTAAAATATTACACAGAGGGGGATGGCAGGAAGGAAAAGAGCAGAAGGAAAAAGCTCACATCTGTGGTAACGTCTCGGCAGGGGGAAAAAAAAATGCAAATCCTACCATTTGTGGAAGGTATTCATGTGTTGCTGGCTGGCTAAACTACACATCAATTGAATTAACGTATCCTTTAAATCTAGATAAAAGCTCAGAAGAAGCAGTTTAGAAAACACTTCTTTCTTTTCTGTTCTTTTTTTTTTGTCCTTTCCTTAATTCCTCTAAGCTGTCACAGGACATCTGGGTTGCTTTTGTTTTGTATGCTGGGTTTTGCTTTGCCTTGTGTGTCTTCACTGTCAGAACCCCAAAACAAGCCCAGCTGCCTTAAAAAAAAAATCCTTTTGTGTTTTGCTTACTTGTTAATAGGGTTAGCATGTAAATGAACACATCCAGGCTATAAAGTGAGCCGACTCCTGAGTGGGTGGGAAGTTCACACCTCCTTTGGTGCTATTGTTTCAGGCCTTCTAGCTGCAAGCTCACTAGGGCCAGAAGAGTACAGCCTTTTGCATAAATGAAGGTAATAGCTGCAAAAAGAAAACAGAAGTTTTTTAAGAACCAAATAATGCTGTCATTGACTGGGTGCCTGTAACCTCCATTTGGTCACTGAGTCTGTTCTGGAGAATGAAGATAAAACTGTAGTGCTAGCAAATTTTTAAATTTGAATCCTGGTTTTAGTCTCAGAGTTTACTTTCACACTGTGTGCTTCACTGTGGCTATGGAGAATGTGATAAAAGAGTGCTTGTGGTTTTGAAACCCATTTCTGATCTGCCTTCCTATGATCCTGCCTTGCCTTTAAGAAACTTTGCACATGTTTCTGTGTGAATTATTGACACATAATTAATGATGGTCGATAGTGACTTGAAAACTGTGTTGTTAATAGAAATAAGAGGATGCAAATTTTCAGGATGCACATTTTTAATCCAAACGGAAGTTCCCACCGTGATTTTGAATTATCTGATTTCTTATTCACTCTTGTGAATCATTTCTGTGCTCTTGGTGCACATAGCAATGGTGCTGGATGGTAGAAAGATGCACAATCATGAGGTTCGGATGACTGTGTTACAAAAAGAGAAATCACTGTTCAGAGGCCAAGACAGCCATGAATCCTCTATATATGGCCTGAGGTGTTTCATATCGCATACAGTCCTAAGGTCTGTTACCTTAAGACCATCCAGCCCTTGAAACAAATACTTCAGAAATCTTCCTGCACAAGAGGGAGGAGAGTGTGCAAGTTCAGTGCCTACAACAAATCACCTCAAAAATTAGGAGTTGGCACTGGTGACATTTATTGAAGAGCATGAAAACTCTTGTTTGCTAAAGGCTGTGAGGTGGTAGCACTGATGTAACCAGTTACTTTGGGTATTTGGGTTTCATCGGGGCCCAACTTGTAGGGATTGAGAGCAACGTCACAGTGTGGCATGCTGGGCATTCCCTAGTTTGCCAGGTAGGTTGGTCCTTGCCATGGGATTTTGGCGACGGATTTATGCTCTACCCTGAAGAACCTCAGCAGCCTCTGGGGGTGCTAGAGAACTCTCAGCTGGGCACTAGTGGGGTCCCTGGTGCTGAAGGTTGAAGCCCTCAAAGCAGCTCCCGGGAGCTCAGTTACAAGCAGAAATGTCAGCTCCTTCCTCTAAAGCTTTAGCGTTCAGCCATTATGGAGAGTTCCAAAAAGAAGTAATAATATCTGGGGATCCTGTGGAGAAAGGCTGAACAAACTGAGCACAAGCATTTAAAGAGAAAAAGGAATAATCTCTTCTCCGTGTTTTCTGTGGCTGTAAATAGAATGGGACAAGAAATAAAAGACCACAAATTGCAAAAAGGGAAAATTAAGATTAAGCATTAAGACGTTCTCTCAGATAGTAAAGGTTAGTTAGTCACTGAAACAGATTGCCTAGGGAAGCTGTGAAATGTTTATCATCAGAAGATTAAAGAAAAAAATAGGAGACAATGTCAAGAATGTCTCGGGTGTAATTGCTAAAGAAAAGTGCTAAATATAACTGTCCTGTCATGGGGCAGTGGGAAGGACTGCAGCCCTTCTAGTCTGAGTTTCCATGAAGATCCACCATTTCAAATAGCTGATGAGAAGTCTGGCTTAATGACAGCAGTGGCCTGTCTACTTTTATTTAGAACCAGAAATTATTCATGACCCTGATTTATGAAACCTCCACTCTTAAGCAAGCCTAGGAGTCAGGTTAATAACAACTCAGAAACCTTCACTAATTCAGTGGGAAAACTTTATTTTAAGATTTTATACAAGCGTGCATCACCATACTAATTTAAAATCTTGTATGTAAAATTGTAGCAACCCTTTTCCTGGCAGCTCTGAAACATCTTTGAGAGTAGAGGTTCTGGTTTTCCTAGAGGTTTGGTACTATGTCTTTAGTTATTTACTAATTTTTTTTTTTTTTTTCCAAAACATGGTGGGGAATATGTGTCTTTCAGGAAAAAATAATTTATCCTGCTCAATAGGATAACTGAATGATTGATTCTGGTATTTTATTTGCAGTCTAAACCTAAAGTAATCTTCATCCTCCAATGCAATACAAATAGTCTTGCCTTTTAATCCCTGTCCATTCAAAAAATCTGTTTTCATGTCTCACTGCATAATATCTTAATTTCTTTTCCATTTAAGTATAATCTTACTCTGAAATAAAATATATTAAAATACAAATCTGAAGAAAATACTTTAGAGCTTTTTTGCCAGACTTCTGGTTTCCTTACACATAAATGAAAATCAAACTCTTTATGTCAAGCACGTGTGCCATGCCAGTGGAATCCACGTGAAGTGCATTCTGCTAGGGCACCAGCCTTGTAATGGAGAGATTCCAGCCCTTCTAAGCGAGATATACAAAGAAGGAGAGGAGTAAGTGACTGTGACCATAACTTCTAAGCTTTTGAAGTCAGAAACCTCCTTTTTTCTTGTCTGTAAATGAAGGTATATTTCTTTGACTCTGCATATATGATAAATAATGATAGCAGTTATATAAAATCAGGTATGCTATTTTTCATTTACAGTAAAAAAGTGTTGTTATTCTCTTTCTCTTGATGCCCTGCCACTGCCATCTTGGAAACACTTTGCTATGGAGCAAATGGCGATGCAGGTGTAGCCATACGTTAGTTTAGCAACCTTGGCCTTCAGCCATGTGGGAGTGTGCAAACAGGAGATCAGATTACGAGATAGAAACCTAAAGTTGACATATGAACATAGATTAGTATTTCCAAGATGAAGCTTATTACCCTGGTATTAGCGTCAGTTAAAACCAAGAATTAATATCCTGATCCAACACTTAAAAGAAAGAACTTGATAGATGAAACAGTATGAAAACTAGGGACTTTCTCTGAAGCATCAGTGAAGGTGTATGTCTGACGTGATTAATCTTAAACTGTTATTGTGCAATGCCATTTATATTAGTAGAAGTTGGGAAAATAACTGCTAAAATTGGCTTAAAATAGAAAGCTGCATCAACAAGTCACCTTTTCAGGGATGTTACAAAGCCACTGTTTCCAATGGCTGTCATTCATACTGTAGCAGCACTGGAAGCCCTATGTAATATTTAGGCTCTGCAAAATGTGATTCCTGTTCTGCTTTGATTTATTGTGTGGCAGTGTTAAAAATTTTAGCGGGGTTTTTCCTCATAGGCATGATAACGTGTAGTAAGCAGAGGGGTTAAATTACAGCGCAAAGCTTCTCGCCCGAGATGCCCGTCCTGGGCAATCTCAGACATAGCGCATATGAAATAGCTTATTCTGTGAAGTGCTAGCTGATACCAAGTGCAAATCAAAAATAGCAAAAAATACAGGGTAGCTATTCCACGACAAGATGACTGCCCACAAACTTTCTTGCCTAGCTAACAGATACCAAGATTCAGAGAGAAAGTAGAAATAAGTAGGAGAGGGAACAATTCCAACTGTGCTCAGCTAGGGAGGAGGGAAAGTGGAAGGAGGAAAGGCTGTCAGACTTAGCTGGTTAACAGTAAACAGCTTTGACAGTTCTAGCGTTGTTCCTGCCTGGTTTCAGGAGCTACGTGTGATCCAAGAGGTAAATGCATACCTCATCACATCTCAGACCGTGTCACACTGCCTAGAGCATATTGCGGTGTCATTATGGCCTGAGCATCCTTCCCTTGCCAAATGGCAAGCAAAGTGTGCCAGTGGCTGGCCCTGACCTAAAGCAAGGTTTCACTGAGGTATGCACCCAAAGGTGGGAATTGTGGAATGAGCTGTTCCTGTTCTCTGGCAGCACCTAGCTGGGTCTTAGAGCTGTAAGGATTACAATACAGTTCGACGCTATAGTCGTCTTAATGTCAGGGCTGTGAACTTCCCACGTTACCTGTTCTATTACATGTTTGACAGCACACAAATAATTCCTTTTTAATGACTGAAGACAAGCTCCCAGAAAGCCGGGTCCCAGTAAAAAGTGAGCAGGCTAAGTCATACCAGCACGCTAATTAGAAGAACATAGGAATTGTCCTATTACAGGCATCCATACATCTTGGTATCCCCTTTCCACCAGTGGACATAAGCAGAAGCTCAGGGAAGAATAAAGATGGGACAATTTCTTAAAATTGCTTCAGCCCTCACCTAAAGGCTGCTCCCAAAACTTGCTAAAATGGATGTGGTTTCTATGTGGTTAGTAACACTTAAGGGTTTCCAGGGACTTCTTAAGTTTCCCCTGGAGTCCCGTTTAAACTTTAGCATTCACAATATCCTTACTGCTCATACGGAAAAATTTCTGTTTAGATGCAGAGCTATTCATGCAAAAGGATTTATGCCATTAACTAACTGTGAAAATACAAAGTAAAATACTGGTCTCTGCCTGAAAAAGGGAAGCTGTCTGAAAATGTAGACCAAAACTCTCTGATAGGGGTCTGCATGTTAACATCTATGATCCTTAGTATTTTAAATGTGCTTCAGCATATTGGATTCACAATTTATCATCTCTGCCCATCGGAGAATGGTGTCATCATGCTATAGTTAAAACATTTGTGCATGTGCTATAGAAATTACCAGAAAATATAATAGACTTCATATGGCAACAGCTGCCTTTCTTATGATGCCAGTGTTACAGATATGAAAAGTACAGAAATGAGAGCGAAGAAAAGAAATCTAAACTAATGGGGGAAGAGGGGAGAGTGGAACCACTGCAAGATTTGTCCTTCCGAAAAATACCTGATTGCTTTTCAGATCTATACTTTTTTTTCCTGTTGACAAGCAAAGCTCAGGAATAATAAGTGCTGCATGAATTAAATCCATCACACTTGACTGACTGGATACCATGTACTGGATCTTCAAACCAATCTGGGTTCTATCAGTGTGCTGCTATTGATTTCTGTGCTTTGACAGAAAATAGCTGAGAGACAAATGATGGGGGCGGGGAAATCCCCCAAATATTTTTGTTACTGTAGCTATAGCTAGTAGCTAATGTAACACCAGATTTCCCCCATCTAAAATACCACTGAGCGTGGTTTTGTACATATCAGTCAATAAATTTTAAATATTTCTCTGTTGATACTACACACTGTTCTTTTGTGTCTCTTTAAGAAAGGATTATTGACAGCAAACCAGGAGGGTAGTTATCCTTGTCCACCTACAGCATGTCTGTTGCAAAGCATCATGAGCTTCCCCCTTCACAGTACAGCCATTCTGTGTCAGAGATACCACTCACGAACTCAGATGAGAATGTAAATCCATCCATTGAAATGGAAATCGGCAAAGATGTTGCACAGGTCTTTCACCAATCGCTGTTTATTTCACTCTATGTTTTTAATTCTCAGACAAGTACTAGCTTTGAAAAGTTCCAAAAAGCATTTTAGTTTCTTTCCTTCTTCCCTTTTTTCTGGCTTTTGTCTGTTCCATTTTACTTTGTGTAAAAGAGATCAAATCCTGTCCCTGGCTGGACATAGGAGAACTGGGACCAAAAATGCCCAAGAGGTGGCTTGCATGAGGAGCAGCAGCAACTCCTGATGGAGTACTGGGGGGCTACTTGTTTTTTTTCTGATGAAATGTATAATAGAGTAGCAAACGTTGAATATTCTATAGAGTGCACTACAAATTGCTCCTGGGCACGGCGTTGTGGTAAGACTTGGGAACGGGAGGTTTCAGCTGAAGTTTTGCTGTGTGCCTTGTGCCACAAGTGCCTTTCTGCCTTGTCATTTATCTCTTCACGTTATTAATCCTCTGGGGCAGGACTGTTTCTCCAGTGCTTGTCTAGGACGTGGAATAACGTTGTCAGGAGGGACCTGTAGAAGCCACTGTAATTAAAATCATCGGTGCTCAAAAGGGAGTTGTGTATGAATGAATGTGCCGGGCAGGTGCACTAATGAAGTTCAGTACCTTCCACTTGCAGACAGGAGAACGGATAGGTTTCACACCATGCTACATCTCTTCTCAGGTTTCTAGACTTCCTTTTGATGTCTTCCTTTTGAATACTTCATTTTGATTGTGATTAAATCATAACATGCTGTTAAAGGACTTCTCCGTGCATAAGTGAAATCCAGTTGGGTTCATCCCCATTAACATCTGTAACATATTTCACCTGAGTGGCTATGGTCATTTTGGATGAACTCCGTGCTTCATCAAGGGTAAATACATGTTGCTGAAGGGAATGTGTGCACCAGCCACTGGTTTGCAAAACATGCTGCTCTGTGACATTTTCTACAGATGGCTCTGTTAGGGAGAAATGTTAAGCCTTAGGATTTTATCTCTCCTAAGGGAAGGAGAAGACTTTATGTATCTTTCTTCTTTCTACTGTCCAAAGTACTACCTAGCCTAGGAAATAGAAAACAGTAAATCATTTTTACAGTTAACTGTAATAATCGAGTACAGGTCTGATTACTAAAACCTTCCAGCATCTGAAGTGGAAGTTCCTTACTAACATAGGAGTCTGCTCTAAAAGCTCATTTGTATAGTACCAATTTACACTAACTCCTCACAACTTCTGAGTAATGTATTCTAGAAGAAGAGCATCACAGATCTCCCCAGCAGGTACAGCTTAATTTAACTGGCACAAGGGGACAGTGCATACGGGTGGCCATTCAGGAATGCACGGTGCTAATGGAGGGAGTTAAAGTCCCTTCCCTGCATGTCAGTTTGTGCCTTTCACTGGTGTAATAATAGGATTTTGAACAATTATTTTTGAAATCAGGCACGGGAACATTTGTGAGAAACACAGGCGGTCATGTGTTGTTCACAGTAGTACTTTGCTTAAAAAAAATCCTAACAAACTATATCAAATAAATCAGTGTCACACTCCAAATCCCTAATCCTCTTCTTCATATTGGTATTTTATATGATACAGAAAATGTTTCATTGCCATATGGAAGGCCCATTTCAATGCTGTTGTTTCAGCTCCTTTACAACACGCCTGTGGCACAATGGCTGGTTTTGGTTCCCTGGAGGCAGCTAGTTTCCCTCTTACAAGTTGCTGACGCCACAAGGCAGAAGTGGCCTTGCCAAGGACTTGAAGGAACAGACTGAACTCCCAAATCCCTTCTAAGGTAGCAGCAGCATCCTTCATGCTTCAGTACTGTGTTGTGGCCGTTGGAGGTGGTGAGCTAATGAGACCATATCTGACATGAATTCTTACTCCTCTACAAGACCCATCCCATGCAGTCTGGTCCAGAGTCAGGTCCTCAGTCTGTCTGGAAGGCTCTCTGAAAGGTGGGGTCTCTTTTTCAGCCCAGCACTGCGAGATAACTTAGCTTGTGAATAAAAGCTTAAGAATTAAAAAAAGGCAAAAAAGCTTTGGTAAAAATGAAAGCTCCTTCTCTACGAGCAGCAGAAACAGTATCAGAGCAAAAGCCTCGGGATATTCTGCGGTGTGTATTGCACTTCCTCAGTAACTCCCTATTTATGATAAGAAATTATGAAAATAAATTTAAATGGCTACTGTTTGAAAATACCTTTCCAAGTGGTTTCTACTTTAAATTGCTTTTAGAATTTTTGGGTGTGCTTCACTGAAGAAAATATTTTTTTCTTTTAAACATTCTTAGAATGAGACAAGTTCACTATTTCAGCTCAGGTAACAGTTGCTTTCTGTTTGAAGAGTTATGGACCCTTGTGTATCGTAACAGTCCTTAGACAACTTGATGCACGCTAACTTAACATTTTCAATATGAATCTCCCTTTATTTTAATATTGTCTTAAAAATAATGGGGATTTCTTCAGCCTCTACAAGTTATTGTGGTGGCTGTCCTAGGTTAGAGGAGTTTACCTTCACTGAATTAAGAAAATTTCTCTACCTTCAGGAGCAAAGTGTCAAAAGGAGCTCTCAGCATCTCTGGTTCCAGTAAAGAAAACATGCAAATAGAAGTAAAGATGTTTCCACTTACAGAGCAACTGTTCCTAAGACATGATTAAAAATGTTCAGATTTCCAATAACGTATATGTAACATATTCCTGTCATCTGCAGCATATTGATAGGAAACCTTAAACAGCAGATGCTCTGTGGGACTGTTAAACTGAAGTCCAATCTATATAGGAGACAGAACTTACAATGAGACATAATGTAGTTGTGAGACAAGACATCGCAGGCAATTTCCTGAAGGAGAGCGTGAGATTTAATCACTTTGGGCTACTTCTGCAGCTACTGCTGAGGCATGTTAGTTGCTCTGTAAGAGAGGGAGATACTTGTCAAGATTGTAAGCAAACTGAATTGCTGCCAACCATTTACTCACAGACAACAGATGATTCCCATAGACCATTTGTTTTATTTTTGCGCATTTCGTCTTATGCTTTGCTGTCTTTCTAAAATCCATGGCCTTTTATGTTACGACAACAGGACATTGCAATTACTGCTGTTAAAGCGCTTCACACATAAGCAAAGCCCCCTCTCTGCCACGTTAGTCATCAGAGCTCAGTTTGGTTATTATCTCTATCAGTTCTAAAAGTTCTAATTCTAACAGCTTTAATTACCTCAGGGAAATCATTTTACTCATTTTGATTGATAAAAGTAATTTTTCAGCTACTTGGAGTAGCCAGTCTTGTGTTCTGTTCAGTGGGATTTGACTCTTCCTGAAAGACTTACAAGACATTGGAACAAGACATTTAATGGTGCAGAGGTGGGTGACTGCTGCTTCCTAACCGCCAGGCACAGAGAGGTGAGGGGGATGAAATCCATGTTATCTCAAGATTCCTATTTTCTGCAGCTCACATAAAATATTAGCCCCAATTAGCACTGCTGCCAGTCTCAGCTAACTTTCTGTTGCAGCAGTGTGAAGGAAGAGTGATACTCGGCAGATAATCAGCTAGGTGATTACTCGGGTAATTACTAGGCAGTAATTCCTAGTCCAAAGGCAGGACATGAACTGTCTAACTAGCAGCTCTTGGACCATTCTGCCAGCCTCCATGCTGTGTAGGGGCTGCCACTCCTCAACAGCATTTATCCAGTCTTCCTCATCCTATCCTCTCCTGTTGGGATTATTTGCAGCCTGCAGTCTCCATCTTGATTTCTAGGTTGGTTGCACAGATTGTAACTCAGGGCAAATTTGGCAGAAGGACTACAGGAGGTGAAGCAAGGAGAGACAGATGGGTGAAAATGACATTGACCCAATTGCCTTGTCTGAACTAGATGGAAAATTATATCCTTGACCCATCACTCTCCACATATCAAACAAATAAATTTAGTATTCCTGTATTAGTTCTGTGGCATCATTTCCACGGCCCAGGGATGAGTGTTCCTCAAGTGAACGCTATCCTGTGTAATCATTTGAAGCAAGCCTTACTGTCACCACCTTTTCTTTTCGTTCCTAATACGTCCAGCCAAGCATCTTCCCCAGCTCAGACCCTTGCCACTGGCTAACAGCACCAACTAACAGGCCCAGCAAAGCCTATTAACATGGATTCCACACTGCACCTTGCATCATCTGATGTTGATGTGCCTCACCGGCAAGTCATACTTCACTGGTTGGGAACCATTGCTCTGCTGTAGTCCAGGATGCTGCTGCAAGAAGTCACGAGCAAGTTCTCATTTTATTTGTATCGTCTGGTGAAGGAGGAAAGAGTAATAAATTGCTCCTTAAAAATATAGCTTTATTGTAGGGCAAGTATTCAAATGCAGAAACCAAAGTTCTCAAAAGGAGAGGGAAATTAGTGCCGGTGGCAGAGGGACTGTCCATTCTTTCATTTTGTCTAGTTCAATCAGCTTTTGAATGTTGCTGTGCTTTCTTGGCCAAGAGACCCCTCTGTTGATTTCCATGAGATTTAATCAGGCTGTTGAATTGCCAGGGTATCCATAATTTATAGAGGTAGTGTTTTGTTATTGATTCTTTTTCTTTCTTTTTTTTTAATAAAAAAAGCAAATACCATTACAATAATTCACACTCAGAAGAGCATTTTCCCCGTTGCATTTAATACAATTTCATTAAGTTAGCACAATCCAAATTAAAATGTGAACAAGATACTTTTTTAATATATCAAAAGCAAATTAAGTCTGGATTTGAAAAGGTGTTAAAGCTTTCCTTTCATAAAATAGAATTAGTTCTAATTTGTCTCTGAAGTTTAAACTGAAATGAATTTATTGTTGAAATATAAACCAATAGTTTAAATCCGAGCCTAACACAATTAACAAAGTGAGGAAACTTTATAAGGTTCACATGAATGTGCTTACAAGCAGAGGAATAAATCAGCATAGCACTACTGAAATTTTTACAGCTATGATGAGTAACCCTTTTGAAGTTTATGACTGTGGGAGAGGCCAGGAACAGGGATATAAAGGAATACACAAATACGCAGAAAATGTTCATATTTTTAGTAAAGTTACACAGGTAAATTTTGACAAGTGTTTAAAGTGGGGCATTAATAATATGAACACATTATCTGAAGTCCGGTATTGGGTGTAAATACGGACCAGCACTGCAAAGATCTCTTTTTTGAGGGTTACAAATTCTCTTTTCCTGTGTTTGCATTCTTTTGTTTCTGTTCTTCATACTGTGTGGTGAATGAGTTTACTAAGCCTAATGTGCCCACAGTTGGCAAACAGAATGTATGAACGTTTGTCTGAATTGCTGAAAACCAGTTTTTAATTTGGAAATGTGACTGTTTGTTCAAGAAGGTAATTCAGTTGTAATGGAAAAACACCATACAGACTGTCAAAACTAAATGACAGAATACAAACTGAAAATATCAGATGATGACACCTAAACAAGCAGCCTGATTTAGAAAATGTTGAAATTTTATAATTAGATCATGCTGTTGGGCAGCTAATTCTGAATTTAATCCTAAATTTTAGGCATCTGTTTTTGGAAAGGTTTGCTTTCTCAGCCTCAGTTTTTCTTTCTGTAAAGTTGGAGTAGTGATACTTCCTTTCCTTACAGAGATGGTAAGAGGATTACTTCTTCTCACACTGCTGTGAGTATGGGAAGTCCTATAAAAGCGTTATCTGAAAGTTTCAGACAGCTCTAGTGTTATCCTATTACCCATTCATAGAGGCAAGTAATGGATAATTGGGTTCCTACTTACCTTCATTAGAAAACAGATTTCTCATTTAACTCTATCAATAGAAAGATTAAGAGTCCTTGTTACTCCAGGAGAATAAAGTTGTATAGGACAGGAGAAGTGAACAATAGTGAGTATAAAGCCATGGCTGTAAACCAATAGATCTGTTGCAATAAAGGAGTTTCAGACTATGAAATACCCTCTCTAATCTTTATGGTCATACTTCTAATTCAATACATGGAGACACATTACTCTGTGTCATGTGAAGCAGAATAAAGCGGCCCATTAATAGCATCAAAAGTTTACAAGCTGACTTCATATTTTTACACCATCATGTGAAGACAGATTATGAGTATCTTCTCTGAGTTAGAGCAGAGCTGGTGGAAAGGCGGTTAGGCCCCATCTTGACTTCCATGACCTCTTCAGGTTAATAATTACTTGCTGTACCTTGCAAATTTTTTTTTTTTTTTTTTTTTTTTTTTTGGTTACAGCACTGGCATGTTTGCTGGGTGTACACAAGACTTCTTCTACATCTACATTATACTTCTATTTCAATAGAACCCTCTCTTTGTGACTGGTAAAGCCTTTTTTAGAAGTTTGGTCAAAGAAGAAGGGTAGAAAAGTCTTCAGCCTGACACATGCATGTGCCAAGTTCATAGTCATGTACACAGAAGTGAGGTGCTGTTAAGTCCTTTCGGTTGTCGTAGCCCATGACGCAACTGAACAGGCTTTCCCACTGGAAAATTTCTGATGTTGCTGGCAGCAGGTACTAGACCTGACTGATAATGTTTTCTGAGGTCCCAAAGATGGTTTATTCTTTACCCCTATCAGGCGGAATTTTGATGCAGGGGAGCAGTTAGTTCTGCAATTCTCATTGCTTTCTTTGTCATCTTTTATCCAGGAAGCATGTTTAAAAGTACTTAGCCAGCTTCTAGACAAAGTTGTTGGTTTCTGACAGTGCCATGTCCATAGAAAGCTACACCTGACAGAGTGTAAGAATGTTTTTTTTTTCCACAGCTGCACAGTATTTCTAAACTATTCTCTGTATTTATCTGCAGTGACCTTACAAAAGTAATCTGTCTTTATGGCTACAAAGCTTAATTACTGTAATTCTGCTTTAGCTTTGCTGCCACTGGGTTTCTCTGCCTCATGCAGTTCTAGAGTCACATTTATCGGCACATTTATTCCTTGGAATAAACTGGTGTGGCGGGTTACCATAGGGCGCTGTCTGCCTACAAAGTGTCAGGTAGACTGTAACTTACCCTGTTAATTTTTAAAACCTGTAACAGAGGGACAATATTATATTGCAAGGCCACCTTTCTGTGTCACCTTCCTAAAAGCTGTCTTTGTTTTGATACTACCCATATTTCTCAGGTTTCCACTGTTCTTTCTGTAGCAACCAGTTTCCTGTTGCTGCTGGAATGTCAAAAAAGTTATATTCTTCTGGATATTTCTGTCTATTTTGAAATCACCAGAGGGAAAAGTTCCCCCCACACACACTAATTAAGGAGCATGCTATTCGGGTAGCGCTGAGGTTGATAACATCTGCATCTAGGTTTATAAATAGCATCTCTGGTTTTTTGTTCATGTTCCTGAGAAATATAAAGTTACTATACAGTCAGCGCGTCAGGAATGCCAGCAGCAGGCAACCAATATACAGCTGAAATATACGGTATTGATAACGCCTGTGTTAGAGATGTCATAGACCGTGGTTGTTCAAGGTAGTCAAGAGTTCACAGTTACCTTAATCTTCCTGTGAACGAGGACTGAGCATACCTGCTCTACTTACATGTCAAATAGTAGGTGTGCCATGCAAATGTAAATGCTACATTTGATTTTCCAGAAAGTGGGTCAGCTACAGACCCACAGCCTAGTCCTGTATCCCCATGTCGTGCCCATTGACAAGCAGAATTGCAGAGGAATGCATGTGGGCAGAGAGCAGCTTCTGGCGCTGAGCTTCCCTCAGCCCCTGGAAGGGCATCTCTGCACAGCCCCAGCTGGACCTCTCTAAAGACCTTATTTTTTCCTTCCTCCTTTCTGGGTGTTTACTTTGCAGCCACTCCACTGCATTGTTTACAAAATTAAAAATAACCCTTGTCAGTCTCTGAAGCACAAACAAACTATGTTTTTTCATGGCATACTAGCAAACCCTTAAATAACTAGGACATTGTATCAGTGATGAGAAAAGAAAGCATTTACATAAAGAACAGATTGCCAAACTTTACAAATTTCTTCTGCAATCAAGAGAAAAAATAAAGCCTCTAGATTCTCCTAGCACAAATTTTAATGATTATTCTGTGCTATTATTTGATATGAATATTTTCAGTAAGATTGTAGGAAAAACATTGCTTGTAATCATCTCATAATGGAATAACATTCATATGGGTCAGGCAGTGTCAAGAAGACTGGGAATATATCAGTAGGCAGAAAAGGTCAGCAAGGTAGAAAATACATAATTATGCTGTGGCCTGTTTAATATCCGTGGTTAGGGAAAAGTAGTCGGATTGCAAAATATTGGTCCTTTTTTTCTGATCTTACTGTAAATATGTTTTCCTGCAACCTTTGTATGTCTGTCTTAAAAATAGGAATGGATTAGGAAGTAGCCGTGTGCTCACAGGGCAAGGACCTCGATAGCAGCCATGGGAAGGTACATTAGACAGTCAAGGGAAAACACTGCAAACTCAGCTTCTGAATTGTAGCATTTTAATGATTTTCAGAGGCAAAAAAGCCCTTTCAAAAATGTATAGATGATCCCCTAAAGGAGGTTTCCTTCACTATAGCTCCCCAACACAGATTGTAACACAGAAAGGGAAAGCGTGATTTAAAATAGTCAACCATTTCAGTGGCATCCATTGACAAAAAGCAATGACAAAACGAAAGGGAGGAACATGAATAACATCAGTTCCTGTTTTTACACACAGAGAACAAGAGAATACATCTGCTTTAGGCTTTACATTGCCATGAAGACATGGATGCCTGAGCCTCACTAGGGAGTAATGAGCATATTTTATGCACCAGGTACAAGTGTGGACCAGTTCATGTTTTCCAGACTTCACAGTATTGAATTATACTGCTCTTTTTCAGTTGTAAACTTCTCAAATTTATGAACCAGACATGATTAAAGTACTCTGTAAAGGTGATAAATGAGGTATTTTTTCCAATTAAACAAAATGACTTCTTTAAGTCATTGTCTTAAGAGTTTTCTCATTTTGTTGGGGAGGATGCTTCTTCGTAAAGAAATACTGAAAAAAAGCTTCATTTTGGAGAAGGGGAAAAAGAATGTTAATAAAATTTGTAGGCGATACTGAGGTGAGAGGTGCTATAAATGCTACAGGAATAGAGACATAATAGAGCAAAATAGTGCCTAGTAAAAAAGTATATGCACTGGAAAAGCAAAATGAGAAACAACCTGAAAAAAATGCAGACAGATATCTCCCGGGGAAATTAATCCTGAGCACACGCATTCAGTGAACAAGAGAAAATTGGGAAATGGTAGTGATTAATGAAACCCTGAGGTGAAGCCAATCAACAAATCAGACAGTAGTAACAGTACGATATGGATAAACAATGGTGCAATTTTAGGATACATCATGTTCCAAATATGGTCATTGCCCGGTCAGAGAACTAGTACAAAGTTTAGGCACTAGAGGTGGCTGATGCCAGAAGCAAGTTGACATTGGATTTTTGTGGTGCACGGAAGCCCTTCTTCTGGCTTACCGCACCGATGAGTTTCACTCCTGCTGATTGATGAAAATAGAGATTAATTTCTCATGATGTGAAACACAACAGCAACTTTCCTAATTATTATTTTCAATCAAATCATTATGATTTTCCTATGAGAAAAGAAATAATTAAGAAAAATAGGGGCCTGAACCACTACATTGCTTTTAAATGTGTTCAGTTTGTGCTTTAGTCTGGGAGGAGAGCAATCATTTCTCTTTGCATTCTGATGGAAAACTTCCTCCTTTCTCCCCACTTCACAATTTTTAGTAAAAAAATTTTAGCATGGTAATCTAGAAATCGTCTCAATAGTAAAGAATTGCAATCACCAGTATTATCATGTAAGACCAAGGCAGACAGGCACTGATTCCGTATAAAGGGCTGAATGCACAAATGCCAGATCGATCCCTTTATACCAATAAACTCCCTGGTCCCCAGTAGAAAAAAATCAGATTACAAATTGAGTTAAAGAAACACTTAAATGTCATCTCAGCACTTTATTTTAACCCTTCTTGTAACTGGGAAATAGGTCCTGAGCCGAAGGCTGTTAAATGCATTGGTTCAGGGAAGTACTTGAGCACATGCGTAATGTTAAATATCGAGCACCATGTGGGACTCAGGGGTGATAATCTGCTGTGTTGAGGGCTCATTCGTGTAGTGACCACCTGTAGCTTCAGAAGGAAGGACCTTCACAAGAAGAATCCAGGTAAAAGCAGACATCTACAACCTGCTCAAATAAAAATCTGCCACCCCCAAACACCCAAAACGTATTTCCTTTCCTCAAGAAAGGAATTGCTTAGACATTGTCAGTCTCTTTCAGATGAAGTAAAAAGCAATTTAAATTTCATCCATGACTAGTGTTTTCTTAAATTTACAAAGTGCAGAAGAAATTAGTATGTAAACATTTAATTTTTGCTTGCTTCTTTACCTGGGACTGCCACGGCCCAAATTATACTAGGGAGCCTGTTTTGCTAAGCTTTGTGAAAATGTTAGTCGTCAAGAAGTTCAAGATCAGTGCTCTGACCTTTGAGAGCTGTATTTGCTTATCTCTAACTTGTGCTCAGTTCTTATCCTGCAGTGAAAAAAGCCTGTGTTCATCTCTAGTTTACGCTTTTTTTTTTTGTTTCACACTGGGGAAAAAAGAGAGACCAAGCCAAATTTTGGTCCCAAGTACAATGATCTCTGCCAAAATAAGTGGAACCACTTTGGAAGAATATTTTTCCATTGCCTTTGTCCCCTTTTGGCTTCATGCTTCCCTGCCCTTTGTGTCACTCATCCCACCGTATTTCTTGTGATGCCTGTCACTCTCAGAAGGAGAACAGTAGCTTCCCATATAGTCTGACTGAGCAACATGACATTCAGTGGGTTTTTTTTAATTAGATAATACAGTTCATGGAAGAACTGTGAGCCACAGCTGATAAGTGAATGAAAAATACAGCCTTTGCTCTTTTAATCCTGCTTGCTTATTTTACATAAGAACAGAGTCTTTGTAGGCACCATACTGGAAGCTTATTATACAAGAGGAATAAAATTCAGCTTCTTGTTTTTATGTTACTTTTGTTGGAGACATATAGGATCTCAACTCTAAAGAAGCTTTAATGTAAAAGAAAGAAACAATGGGATCAGGGACAAGCTTAATTGGCTTTTTCAGATGTTTAAAACATGAGGCCAGCATGATGCATCTGCAGTAGCGGTGGTGCATTTTGCTCTAGTCTAACAAATCTGGCAAAAATCTCCTTAGATGAAGAGAAAAATCATTTGTTACCTGGGATTCAGGAAGATCTCTAGGAAGATTTACACTTGGTCTGCGGAACACAGAACCTAGATTTCTTTCTGCCAGATGCAAAATCTATCAGGCACGTGAAGAACTCTGTCCTCTGATCTCCTTGGTACGGTCAAATCCTGCTCTGACTTACACTAGTGTCAATCAGCCTTTTGCAGTGATGCTTCTGAGAGACCCATGTCTTTCACGTGGGCTTTGTCCTGGATGGGATGGGGGGCATTCACCAGCGCCCTTAGTGTCTTACTGGCAGGCACAGGAGAGGTGAATGACAGTAGAATGTTGTCCCCAATGAAATAATTTGTCTGGTGCCCACTTGGTCTCCCCAACAGCTTCCACTGTATCTCCATAGCACTGCAGAATATTACTTGAGGCACAACATTTCTTCTTTTTTTCTTGCTGTTTTTTATATCCTGACTGCATTCCTGGAGCTTCATTGTACCCTGATCACTTTGTGCGTGCTGTTATGCAGCTTACCTTGAGAAAGGTTTGTTTACAGTTGCAGAGTAGCCTCAGAATTTAAGCCACCGCGGCTCTAACAAACACTAATTTTATTTTCCAGTGTTTACTTTTTATTTTTCTTGCTTTTCTGTATCAAGTTCCACTAGTATAACAGTGTCTGAGCAGTGGGGAGTTTGACATTTGCTCATTGACACGCAGAAATTCCAATCGACTTCAGTGGATTTTAGATTACACCTTCTATAGGGAAGAATCAGAGATGCATCAAAGGTGGTTCAAATTGTAAGCAAATCAGTTATTGAAACATGCATTCTTGAACGGATCGAAACTATTCCTGTAAATTTGCACTGAACTCAGCAGATTGTTTATCCAAAAAATGAAAAATCAAAACATTCTGAAGCTTTTAAAACAAAACATGAAAAACATTTTTCATTTCAGAATTGTATCGTGAGATTAATTTTGTTGTCACTTTAAAAAAAAAAATAAAAAATTGGAAGTATAACAGCAGATTCAGTTTGGTGAGAAAAAACCCCGAAAGAATAATTTTGGGTCAATTCACAAGTTTGCTTGTTTGTTTAGCTGCTAAAAAATAGCCCAACCCATTATTTACTCTCAAATACAGTTATTCAGACTGTAGTTCGGGTGCAGGAGCAAATAACATTCTTGAAAATATGACCACGTGCTATTTGAAGGCTGTGTTTTTTTGAAGCAGACACATATTTTCATTCTTTTATCCATCAGGGTAGTTCAGTTAGATTCAGGAGTACTTTTGCTTTTTAATAAGGATACTTGCTGCATAGTTGGTTAACAGACACATTAGTGAGTTTGTTTGATTAATGAGGGAAAAACCTCATTTCTCAAACCAAGCTGTGTCCTGCGTGCTTCCTGAGCAGCACCTGAAGTGCCGAGTTGAAGCTAGCAATACTGGAAAAGGTCAAAACACATTTCCAGGGCCCTGGTCTGAAAACTGTTACAAATTCTGCTACGGTATGCTTTTATTGCACATTAGTTTTAATAGGATATTATTGGTTTGTGAATACCCTTTTCCCAGATGCTGCCTACAATGTAGTTTTTATTGCATAGCAGTTTTAATGTGATTTTACTGCTTTATAAATACACTTTTCGCCGTTCTTTCCTTGATACCATGACTGTACCAATATGCCTGCACATTACCGTTACTTCTGTCTTAAAATCAAGGTTAAAGCAATCACAGTAGGGCTTTACAGAATGAATGATAATTGAAAATGCATCTAGCAGGATGCTCTTGATATTCTATAAACAAATAACGTGGAATCTTTATTCATTATTTAGCACTTGTTCTTTGTGACATTTCTTTACAAGACGTATCTTTTTCCTTTCAGAGAGCTGAGCCAAAACATATGTCGGGCCAGATGCATACATTTACCTCTCTCCTTTTCTCCCACCTTGAATCAGAATCTCTTGCTCTGCTTAGGTTCTGTCTGTACATTGAACCAGCTGGTCCAGCACCAGCAGCCGCGGAGTCATTTCATCTCGCAACACACTGCTGCGTGTTCATCCCACTTGTCAGGCTGCTCTTTAGTCCATGTTACATTCGTGTTGGTAAATGGCTGCTTGTTCTCCGTCTACCTGCTCTGGGTCTAGCTCAGCAGCATCTCTGCCATCAGAAGTGCCTGAGGATACGGAGAGTTTTTTGCAGATCTGACTCGCATCTACTTTTTATACCGGCTGAATCCTTAGCTAACAGTGTTGTGTTTGCTTGCTTTTCTCCAGTAGGGATGAAGGTGAAATTAAGCTATTAATTTTCTTTGGAGCTAGTTCAGAAGAATATAGGTAAATGCATTTTTGCATTTTGCATCCCCACGTTTTTAACCAAAGAGATTATTGGACCTACAGTCTATTTTTATTTCACTGGATTTGCAAAAAAAGCCCCAACCTGTTAAGCTTTTATTAAATTAAAACTGAAACCAATCACGTCTCTTGCTACCTGTTTTAGTTGGTTTTGATACCTATAGATTCTGATATCCTATTCTGACTCATCTTTTGCTCTCAATCCCCTCCGCCTTCTCTCTCTCAGTTTTTGTTTTAGAACATTGCTACTTCCAACTTCTTTCTACCTAGCTAGTTCCTCTAAAGTTGGACTCCAGCTCTTCTGTCTCCTGCATGTATAGGAGGGAGACAATTTGATGTCATAACCCTTTTTTGGCTTGCAGCTGCAGCTCAGACATCCTGTTCTCCAGAGACAATTTACCTGATCTGAATTTCACCAAACTGTGTTTTCCTTATGAATTGACCATATTTGCAGAGTGTACCGTACCAATTTTAAAATATTGGCACAAGATTTTGGTACCTTAATATTCTATCTGTGCCCTGGTATTCCAGGATGTATTAAAAAATTTGTATCACTAAAAAATTGCTGAGTCAAAATTTCGGGCTTCTGGGTAGAAATACTCTAGATCTCCTGACTAAAAGGCATTTATCCTCCATGGTTGTGGTTTAGCATCCTCTTTGGAACTGATAGACTGGAAAGCACCATTTTCACACAACACAGGTGCACCATCCTGTTTTTTCAAAGTTCAGAAAAAATATTTATGAAGTAATTCCAACTCTTCTGCATCTCTATTAACAGCTGTAGCTATTTGCCTCCGGTCATTGTGGATTTGAGTCTTTATGTCTTTAGCAACCCCTATGAAATTTCTGTACTTTTTAATCTATAATTTGTACTGGTGTCTATCTATTCCTCGTTTATTCCATCCCTGGATTTAGAAGTAGGCTTTATTTCAATTGTTGCCTTTATTTCTGTACTGAACCAGCAGTTGCCTGGAATTCTCTTCCTTCTTCACAGCATGGTTTTGATTTTAAATAAGTTTTATTCATATTCTTCTGTATTAATTTTCTTCTCAATCCATTTCTCTTGTATTTTCTTCTGGTTTGGAAAATTAATGCCTTTGAAGTACATGTGTATATGTATTTGGTTGGAATGCTCTCCTATTCTCTCAGGCTGGACCTAGAAGGGTCGAGATCACTGTCCCTCAAACAACGGCCAGTGTCTAAATCCAGTGACTCATCTGACCTCCTGCATCACCACCAGGTCACAGCAGACTTGTCCCAGGTGGGCTGCGGTACCTTCTAGGTTAGAAAGTCCCTTATTGAAGTCAGTGGAAAAATGCCTGCTGACTTGAATGAGGCCTGTGTTTAAAACTGGTTTTTGGCACGCCAACCCGTTCTATTTTTACCTGCCTTAAAAAAAAAGAGAAACAATCCTTCAGAACAGAATTGTTTTCATATTCTTTTTTCTCTCTTCTTGATTGGATTTGATCGGGGGTATAGCTTTGCAGTTCTGTGAGGAGTAATGTCTCGCTGTCCTTTGCCCTTTCTTACATAGTGAAGCATGGTGGTATAATTCAGTAAGATTCTGCTATGTACATATCTTCTGATCTGTGAAGAAGCTAATTTAATTCCAGATTAACTGCTCTCAAAAGTACTTTTTTTTCTTCTTCTTCATTTTAACACATTGCAAGGCTACAAGTAACTGTAGTCCAATTTTAATGAGAACAATTGAAGGAAATACCATAGATAAATGTCAGTGCACATCAGAGTTAGGATTTAATGGGTAAAAAAAAATGCTTCTTCCATTGAATTGTATATTTTCACCCTGTGTAAATGATTGTTTGTTCAAATATATTTATGTTAGGCCTAATAAGTTGTACAGCCTCCTGCAAATGAAATTCTTACGAAGGTAAGAGTCATTTGCAGGATATCTGGAAAGGATTCAAATTACTATGCAGTACTTCTAATGCATAGAGTAAGTTAAAATACAACATATCCTCTTCATCCTGATGCTTCAAAAAGTTTGTTTCTTACTTCTGATGGTGAACATACTGCTAGTGATTAAAACCAGATGACCACAAGACCAGATCTTGTGTAGAAGGTATAAATTGTTTTTCCCTCTACTTTGTACACTGTTTACCTATATAGTGGCAGGTACAGAATCCCCTGCTGTTACAAACCACTAGAAATATTAATGTAACACATCTTAATTTCTGTTGTTGTGATTCTGACTTAGGGCCAGCTTTGGGAATAGCAAGGTAGGCAGTTGCCCCAGGGCAACAGGCTAATGGCAGCAGCAAAGAGCCATTCTGCCCATGCTGGAGGAGACACGAGACTTACCTGTTTGAGCAGCAACTACTTCCTAAGCAGCTAGACTCTGCATTTCCTTTGCACAGTTACACATCACCATCCTGCTTCCTCCTGCAGTTTGTCTCTCCACTTAGCGCAGTCACAAACAAAGCAATACAGAGGCAAGAACACAGCTGTTGCTGGGAGCAGAGGACGGGGCAGGGAAGGTCTGTTACAGATTGCTGCATGGAGGGAGGAAAGGGAATGAGGAGAGGAGCCCAGGAATAGAGAAGCTTCAAAGTTCAAGTGGTTTAGTGAGGAAGGAACGTGATACTGAGATCCCGTTCATATTCATATTCATAAATTCTCTCCAGCTTCTTGCACTTCAAAACCCCGCTGATCTTCACCTTAGCTTCCTTAACCCAGGGTACTCCAACTTTTGTGATCCTCCCACTTATCCGCTTCAGTTATTTTGTCCTTAATTTTGCCTGCACTGCTTGGAAGCATTAAAGTTACTTCAGACAGGTTTCTTTTTGTGTCCTTGGTGTGTCTGTATTCATCTCTTCCCTGATATTTGCATTCTTCACTGACGGTCGGTTTTGTTCTGTGTTTGTCGAGCAGTTAACAAAGTGAAGGGGTTCAATGTTGAGGGCTTACAGGAAATAATTTTGGCAATAAATATTAGGATAAAGCGTTCAACTATTTCTACACCAAGATTTTTTGTTTACTTTAACCTTGTTATGAGTTTAAACACAAGCATTTCATCAACTTGTTACTTAAAGTTGCTGTCATGTTCGTAGGGCAAAACCATTAAGGCATCCACACGTCGTCATTTGAATGGTCACGTGTTCTGTTCTTCTGGTTTTGTGAAGTCCTCAGTCTGTGCCTTGTTCTTGCAGCCTGTAGAAGGAAATTCCTAGCTTTGAGCAAAAAACCCACAACCCTGATCATTTGCATAAATCACCAACCTTTCACATTTATCATCTTAATGAAGTTTGCAGATTTTATTCCTCTCTCTTCTTCCCTTTTTACACATTCAGAGGAATTTAGAGACACCATCTCCGCTCATTCTTAGAGGGAACCCATCCCAACATGCTAACAAGTTGGAAAGGTAGATTTTTATACTGTGCAATAAAGGAAATATCACCGTGCACATGCTGATCACATGAATACAAGAACTGATTTAAATGCTGTGCGTGGCACGGAAGTACACAAATATTGAACAAAAATAAAGTTGGTATTTCCTAAAACTTTCTATATTGACCTTAACTCTGAATTGTATATCTCAGAATCAAAGTTGTACCTGTCATCTGGTTTGCATCTTAAGCAGAGTGCACATCTGTGTGTCTATATTAAAAATAAAAATGAGAAATAGCTTTTTGATCTTCAGTTAATTATCTTAAACTTGCTTAGAGAAAGCAGGAGTTACTTCACAGCCGCATTCCCACATATACTATTTCCACAGAATTTCCACCAAAAGAATGACGTAAAATAAATTATTTTTAAGGATATACATAGCTCAATGAACAAGAACAAAGACTCTCTTTAAGTATTCATCATAAGATGACCATGGAACTTTGTAGTAATTTCATTTCATTTTTTGAAGTGGACTGTTCTTCAGGCTGCTCATCTTGAGTATAGGTCAAGTATCAACCAGGAGAAAAGAGTGATCAACTTTGAGTTATGTAAATAATGGAGGTTAAGAGAAGAACAATAAATCTCTTCATTTTTTTTTCAGAAAATTGAAATAAAAATAGTCAAGACAGGAATAAACCAAATTAGATTCACTGAACTCTTCTCTTAGATTCTTCAAAGGTAGGAGCAAATAGGATATGGGGTTGGGTTTGGTTTTTTGGTTTTGTTTAGGGTTTTTTTTCTGAATGTAGTTCAGTCTGATTGCTTCTGCATATGGTGAATTGAAACTAAGGAAAAGCTTCATTAGCGTCACGACATATACTTGTGCCTAAGTTTCCTAATTCTTTCAGGTTTGACAAAAGATAAAGGCATGCTTTTTGGTCACAAGGACAGAAAAATATTTGAGTTTTCTTTGAAAATTACTGCACGCTTCTCTGAAATAAGATTTTTTTCCCCCCGGCTTTTGAATTATTTCCAGTTCCAGCATAGTCTAAAAGTTACAGACCAAGAAGACTGAACCAAGCAGAGCAGAACATTCTTCTAAGAACATCTACTGTGCCTCAGAGAATTTGTTTGTCTCTCTGATGGTAACATAATTTGTACTTATTTGGGCTTCAGCACCACAGACTGCTTTTAAAGCAAAGCAGCTCGTAAAACTCAGAGGCTGCCAAGGTTGGCTAGAGCTGTCAAGCTGGCACAACAGAAGCCCATCCAGCCATTCCTGAGAGCAGAGAGGCTGTATGGCTGCTCACATAGCACCAGTCTAAATTCAAGTATGAGTTAGAAACACTAGGTTTTGGTTTTTAACCATATCAACTATCAGCAGGGTGAATGGCTTTAAAGCAAAAGACTCGCAAGTTGTGTATTCCTGCACTCTCAGGCATTAAATAAACTGCAGGAAGCACCATAGGTAATTTGCCTCTAAAAACACAATTAGAAAAAAGAAGAGAAAAGTTTGATGATTTTCTAGGGCTCAACCCTGCAGTAATTATTACAGCAATATTGTCATTAAAGTCAGTGAAGGTTTTGCCTCATTGGATAAGGTCTACAGGAGCAAGATAATAAAAGAAAAGGTAAAGTGTATATGAAGAGAACTAATTTGTTCTCTAGGAAGTCAAGCAAGTCAAACAGTTATCTCACCAGTGACTTTTGAGAATCTACAAAAATTGAGTTTAAGACATTTTTGACGATGCCCTTACGGTAGCAGCAAGTGTAAAGTAAAATCCTTTCGTTTCTCAGGATGACAGAATGGCTGAGGTTGGAGGGCACCTCTGGAGGTCATCTTGTCCAACGCCCCTGCTCAAGCAGGGCCACCCCAGCAGGCTGCCCAGGACCACGTCCAGATGGCTTTTGAACATCTCCAAGAATGGAGACTCCACAGCCTCTCTGGGCAACCTCTGCCAGTGCTCGCAGCAGAGAAGTGTTTCCCGATGTTCAGAGGGAACTTGCTGTGTTTCAGTTCATGCCCATTGCCTCCGGTCCTGGCGCTGGGCACCACTGAGAAGGACCTGGCTCCATCTTCTTTATACCCTCCCTGCAGGTATTCATACACATGCAACAATCCTTCTCGAGCCTTCCCTTCTCCAGGCTGAACAGTCCCAGCTCTCTCAGCCTCTCCTCATAGGAGAGATAGTCCAGATGCTCCAGAGAGGTGCTATGGTTTGCTTTGGGCATTCTGGTTTTGCTTTTTTAACTGCTTTTATATGAAGTCTGATTTGGCCTATCAGTAGGGAGTGGTGCAGAGGTGCAATATCTGCTAGGTCAGCATGGTTTCTTCCCATCTGATAGAGGTAATGACTTAAATGCAAGGATGTGCACGTTAGATCCTTTACTGTTCTCTTAAATTCCTTTAGACCCTATTCATACACAGGTATGTCTCAGGTGAGGTAATTTGTGTGTCAAAGAACTGGAGGAAAAGGTAGCAAAGGTTAAGTTATCTTATGGTGGACCAAATGTGATAGACTAAAAGGGAACCGTAGCAACATTCCCATCCAGCGCATTTTTCTTCTAGCTGTTATAACTCTCCGGGGTCATTATGGATTCCCCCGCTTTAAGATTACCCACTTAAATCCCCTCACCCAGCCTATCCCAGCAGCACAGTCCAGTTTCACTGAACAGATCCAGTGTCACTGGATCCCTGCTCTTCTGAACTTCGCTTACTCTTGTCACCTTATGACCCTTTACCTCTGTGTCCAAGCTTCATATTTTTGAGTCCTATTGCCTTCATTTAAAAGAGGAATAGAAAAATGTAGTAATATATCCTACTAGGAAATTCCACAAAGGAAAACAGTTTTTTCTCAAAGAGGTAAATGAAATTCAGCAGCAACATGGACATAGACTCTGCTCATTCTCAAAAAAAATCTCTTCCTGTATTTCTTCCGCTAGAGGAGATATTGAAAATGAGCCTTTAAGTCTGAACTTCAGTCTCACAGACTGACTGGAGTACAGGAAAGGTTTCATTATGCGGGAATATTTGGATAAGGCTTAGTAGATTTTTTCAGCCACTTGAAGCACCGGGTAGTCCTTCATTGTGCACTATATTGTACAAAAGCTAAAAAAGAATAAGAAAAATTCTGGGAATTTGGGGCGGGGGGACTTTGCTTTTCGTCTGGAAGCGGTGGGCGACAGCAAAATGAAAACTTTGTGAAAAAGATGATACTGAAGCACCTGATGTTTTTATTAGCTTTCATTAAGCAAGGTGCAACTACTATGAATGTTGGAGAAGTGCATACTGTGAAGCACAAAGAAGGGGCATTTTTGAACAAAGACACGTTATACCAGTAATGCTGCTGTCTTGTAATAGTATCAAAGAAAAGGTCATGTGTTTTTTGATGAAAAAAGTGTGAAGTCCTTCATCTCATTCATGAGAGGCTAATTGATGAGCCATGGAGTGGAAATTGTTGAGGAACGATTTGAGGATGTTTTCCAGGAAGTGGGACCAGTCTCCCAGAACAGAAAAGTCCAGCTCTCCACAGTTGAGATCCTTAGGACATTCATCTTGGCCTGATAGCCCAAAGGGTGGCTGGGTAGATTGATTTTGCCGAGAATCAGAGACCAAATAGAGAATATTATGTGTTGCCTGTTATAGAGGGAAAATGAGACAGTTTCAAAACAATTAATGCATCAGAAGGAAATGTTTTGCACTGTAGGGAGAGTAGCATTTAGGGAGTTGGCCAATGCCAAGCGGGTTTTCATGCTGGTTATTTCAGAAGGGTTCTGCCAGGCGTCTTTAGAAAACCATACACGTGTTCTTGCACAAACAGAACACTGACGCTTCCTCTGCAGACTTCCATTTCACTTGTGTCAGATACTTTGGAGACTCTGGCTAGTTCTCTGGAAAATACAGTGCATTTTTTATGGTAGAGCATTCTACCATTTTATTAGATTAAATTTTTTCTGAGGAAATAAAGGTAGATCAACATTGTGACAGACTTCAGGCAGCTTTGGGATAAAAAAGGCTTTGAGCAAAAGTCAGTCAGTGAAATAAATTCTGAATAACAGATTACATAACTGAAAGTGAGCAATAAAAGTATGCATGCGGATTACCGTAAGAGTGGTTGTATGTGCAATTTGATCTTAGTTCAATGTTAGTTTTCAAGGCTCTTGCCGATAGTTTTGGTTTGGAAAGGAAGAAATAGTATTGGATGTTGTGGCTTTAAAAATTCATCATTGCAAGCACAGAGGCTTTTCTGGTTTGTGTCCTTTTTCTTGTACATCTTCCATCATGTCTACACATACGAGTGTTGCTGTTGCACACAGTCAGTTGGAAGAGGGCATAGAATAAAGCTGAGTTCTTGCATTGGCATAGAGCATTGAATGATCGCTGGACACGCGCTGGAGAGCTCACACAAAGTTTCAGTAAACTCAGAACTCCAGCTAATAGTCAGAGCACTTCTCCCTCTTGCACACAATAAAAGTACAAGTGGCAGTTCAGAAAATGTGTAATTACAAATAGCAGAAGAGGAGAGATCGCTTCTGAAATCCTACTGCTTTTGGTCAGCAGTTGAAGAAATGAGTTAAACTGAACAGGCACTATAATTTAAATATCTAGTTTGTCCACCACCATTTGAGCATGAGGTGGCAGGACGGTTAATGTGTTTTAACTTCTCCCAGTTCTCCTATAAGAATACTGCCTCAGCTGTCAATTTAATGCAGAAATAACTGAGTGTTCAACATGGTGACAATTTCCCAGCTCCTGAGTAAGTATTGGATTTTTCCTTCCTTGGTTTCATAAAACAGTTTTAAAGACAAACCTCTTGGTAACTACCTGATTTCAAAACATAAAACTAATGTACTCTGTTAATGACTAGGGATATAAAAATTTTTCATATTCTATCTACCATACGAAAATTAACATTGCATTATACTAACTCTTGGCTTGATTTAAAAATTTGTATTGCCGGCTGTTATGTAAAGTTGGATTTCTATTCCTCTGTTCTTTCACCTGGTAGAAGGTGCACTGCAAATTGTACATCTAATTAAAAAAAAAAAAAAAAGAAAAATGAAAAGCTTACATGGACAACAACATGAACAAGCAAACGCTTCAAAATTCAGTTAAGGCTGAAAGAAAAAATGTTGCACCAGGGTATGTCTACTGCAAAATAGGGGGACATTTTCTGTGCAATAGTCACATAACTTCTTTGAAAAATACAGGAGTTGTCGTCACATTCATTAGATCATGTTGAGAATGCAGCCTCCTGATAATATGGAAAAATATTATTCTTTACATTTAAAGGGGTGGGAAAAAGGATGTGATTCATTATTTTTAAAGCAAAGACCTACATAACTGGGTGTCTCAAGGGCATCATTACGCCCATAGAACTTTTTGCTTCTAGAGCTGGTATTTTAAGCTGGCTTGTGTCCACGCCCATTGGAAATCACTACCATCTGAGACCTGGTCCGACATTTCTTGGCACACAAAAAATCCTCTTAAGTCAGTGGTAGCTTTGTATGCAGAAGGAATTCATAATAAACCTCTCTTAATTGCTATTCAGTGGCTTTTGTGAAGTGAGAGTTCTCAGTTCAGTTCCCAGTGGATACCTTTGGCAGGGAAAGTAACCAGCACCACTATGGCTAGTTTTGGCTGGTATCTTAGCTGGGACACAGTGAATGAACAGGTACCTACCTGCTTGCTGCTAGCTGCGATCCTGAAATTGCAGAGTATTGCCTGTTGCAAAGGAAGCTCTACACGTTTGCCTCGCCATTGTCCCAGCAAATAAGCAGTGAGAAATAAGAAAAGTTCATTTGTTAAGAATCTTATCTTTCACAATCATTTTATAAGTTTAAAGAAATAGAAGACTGAGTAAAATAAGAACACAGATTAATTGAAAAACTTTACAAAAACTTTTCTCCATTTGGTGTAGAGAAATTCTTCAGTAGCCTCAGCCGATCCATTTCAAAGGTAGGCAGATGTGTTAGTCTCCAAACGAACCATAAAGCACTGGTCACCACTGGATTGCTTAGCAGTCCAACACTGTCTTTTAAATGTCTTCAATAATGATTAATACTGACACAGTACAATGCTAGGGCAGTATCCATATATTTCACCCCTTGGAGTTTTGCTGTGCATGGACAGCTGTTTTTTGAAAGAAGCTTTGAAACGCCAGGCAGGTGGCTGGTTTTGCCTGTCTTGCCAGACTGCAGTGTGTCTTTTTGTCCTGTCCTAACGCTGTTTGTAAATACAGCTTTGTGTCACACCGTTGGTCCACCATCTGTCTGTGGCACTGTTTATATCGTATACGTGGCTGCTGTGGATATAGGTGATTTTGACTTCTTGGGCTTCACCAAGGTAGTTCCTTGCCTTCCATCTGAGGAGTCACTCCATTTTGGGGCGTGCAATACATGCAGAGGGCTGCAAGCCAGTATACTGTTCCGTAATGTAAGTCCTGCTTCTAGCTGTTCCTCCTCTGGCTTTCCAACCTCTTTGCTTTATTCCTGGACCATCACTGTTCCTCTCATTTGCTTTTCTCCTCAGTTCCTGACTCTTAAATGTAAGTCTTGTGGGTAGATAGAGAATGCCTGGGTAAGTGTTTCTCATATGGGTGTGTGTATTCACACAATAATAACAGTACTACCCTAAATCTCATTAGGAAACATTAATGGAAATTTCAAAACTATTGAAAAGTGTTTTAATATGCCAGCCTGAGAACTAAGAGGTAGGGAACATTCTTCATTACTCTGCCAGTTCTAGAAGAAGACATCTAGAAATGCTTATGTAAAGACTGATTTATTAAAACCTGTGATGCAGCTTGTCTCACATGAATGCTGTCACTATGTTACCTTTGGAAGAAGGAGCTTGAAAATCTGTTTTATTCAGTGTTTACATGGGTAGAAAGTAAGATACTGTGGGAGGAGACAAATTAAATTTGAGTTTGATCACTTCATATTGAAAGCTGAAGAAAATGAAAAGAGAAGGGGAAAAAATTAGCTTGTCTGTTGTTAATTTACTGCTTTGTTGGTTTGAGCAATAGCTAATATACCTGTCCAGTGACTTAAGTACTGTGTTGGGCCTTTTCTGATACGAAGTAAACACATATCAACAATTCATGCTTTTTCAAATACAGATTTTCTCTAGAAGAAAGCATCAATTACATACTATAGCTGTGCATATGGCTTCTCACAAGATGCAAACCCTGGGCTTCCTGTCAAATGTCAACCAAGTTAAATTCTTGCTGTGTATATAAATTGACGGACTTGTCTCTCAGAAGCGACTAGGAAGGCAGAGAGTATAGTATATACAATATGATGATGGAGGGAAAGAGGGAGAGGATTAATTCTTTCGCTTAAATAACATCATCAACATCTGGCAGAAATTGGAAATGACACCTGTCATAGAACACAAGAGCAGAATCATTTGTGAGTAAGTGATATAAGGGGAGCTATATCTTGCAGCTGCGGCAGTCTGCTAACAAGGGAACCTGCTTCAGTACTCCTTCAGGGCCACATATACTGTGCATGGTACAGCAGAGATCACCAAGTGGAAAATGGCGATAGCATGCTAAAATACATTTGCAGAAGACACGAGATTGAGCACTAGAAATCTACAAAGATGGATTTTTCAGAAGAATGTGTCCCTGTCCAGCACAGTAATTCATCTTCATCTAGTAAGATATAGAGCACAGTCAAGTGTGCATAAATCATTCCTTGTTTGTTCTATTCGTACTGTATGTGGATGGGATTAGAGTACTTTCGACACTGTTTATGTCGAAGAGAAGAAATATTGCAGCATTAAGATAAAGAAAGAAGGAGAATGCTCCTGTGCTACAGGAAAAAACATGCACCTCCACCAGTGTGCAGTCAGGAGCAAGCTTCAAACGGCAAATATTGCCTGGAAGAGCAAAAATACTATTTCTAGCCAAATCATTTAAAAACAACGCCCTGAACTAAGTGAGAGAGCTTGGTATGGGATAGTGCCCCTCAGTGAAAAATACCTGACACAAAAATATACTGAGGTGGAAGCTTCTCGGGAGGAATCAGAGCTTTTTAGTTCTTCCGCTGGCTCTGGTGCTCACTCATCGTGGACTTGGGCCTTCTATTTAATCTCAGTATGCCTCAGCTTTCTCACGTGCCTTATGGCATTTAATAGGTAGGTCCATCTTAAAACCAGTTAGGTATTTTGCCCCTGTACTCCAGTTGGGTACTAGATCAGGGGAAAAAGTTTATAGGAAAATGTTATCATATTACTCATCTGAAGCATGTGGGAGACCAATAGGCTGAATAGTCAGATTCAGGAAACTTTCAAGCTTTTTCAACATCTCTGTGACTACAGCAAACCACTGTGTTTTTAAGACTGGAGCTCGTTTGACTGATCTAGGGGGATTAGGCCCACCCATTGAACAGAATGATAAGCAGAGATGGTCAGTAATCAGCCTCCAATATCACAGTGAAGTCAATTCCCTGAACTTCTGCCTAAGATTATTGTTTCACAACCCGAGATACACAATTACAAACACTTCCAGTGGTTCTACTGTGTCTGTTTCTTACATTGTAAAATTACGACTTAAGTCCTATAGCCTCTGTAGGCTACATTTCAGTTGGAGGATGTTATAGTGATACTACTAAAATTATAAAACTTCTGTATCTGATTTATATGGAGAGTAAATGAAAGGGAGGAGAGAGGGAGAGAAGGTCACTCGCCACAGTGAGATTTATCTTGGTGCAGTATCACTGACAGCCTCTGAAGCCAAGGATTGCTAGTTAGATGGCTTAGATATTTTAATAGGGACTAACACGCAAAATTTACATTTGTGTGAATTGGCTTACAGAAGTTGACAGTGCTTCTCTGTATTTTTTTAGAGCATTGCTACTACAGGGTAAATTTTGTCCTTTTTCATCTAATAATAGCCTTGTTGAGATCAATATTATTCTAGTTCTGTATCATGTGTGTAGTTTTGTTTTAAACATGTACATCTTATTTATGTCTGGCTTCTCCAGGGAAAGAAAAAGAGAAAAAAGGGGGAGAAGAGAGAGGAGAAGACAGGAATGGAAGGGGAGAGGGAAAGAACGAGAAAAGCAAGAAGAAAGGCAGGAAAAGGAAGGAAAAGGGAAGAAATGGGGGAAAAGGGAATTCTCCCCCTACTTTCTAAGATTATTACCTATTCGCAGCCCCTTTGAACAGGAAACTCTTCGGTTCAAACCATGGGGACAATGTGCTGGTAGAAGAGGAATAAAAGGGAGAAGGAACAATTCCTCAAAGAGGCAGAGAGATTCTGAGAGACGAGGCTGTGGCTGCTTTGCTCATGTCCCCTTCACTGGCAGGAGAGCACGGTGGCTGCCTCGCATGCGGTTCTTATCTGAGCTCCGCCCTACTCACACCAGTAGCAAATGGCTCTGGCTAGCACACAGAGAAACGCACGTGCTCCTTGTGATCGCGCTGCAGCAGCGTGGGCCTGTCTTTGGCAATCTAGCCCTCCTGAAGTGCCTCTTGAAGAGGAGAGCCTCTGAGAATTAATCAGGGCTTTCACTGTGGTGGGAGACTAATACTTGAGGAAATACAAGATTTGCAAGTAGCTTACTATTTTTGTTTGATTTTGTTATTTATTCGGTAGTGATTCATTTGTTTTCTGGAAGGGAGAGACTATCTCCCGTGTAGTCACAGCCCTTTCCACACCCCTGTGTTGAGGGGTCATGCAGAGCAACCCAGCCCCAGAGCAGCACATCATCAAAGCCCAGCCTGCTGTCAAGCACAGGCACAGGGGATGCAGCAGGCCACCGTGAACGTGCTTCAGCCTGCTAGAGCCATGGGAAGGGACATTCGCCCCCCGACTCAACATGTAATTAATTCCCTTACTACAGTGCTAGCATTATTTGTATTCTCATTGCAGTATTGCAAATTGTGTCAATTCCTTGCCCAGGAGTACAAAGACCGAGACGATGCAAGAGAGGAGGGAAGCAAGGGGATGCCGTGAGTGAGTCCAGGCCTGTGAATCTGAAGTCACATAGAGATTACTAGGCCTCACTGCTACAGAGACACCTCCTTTGTGTACAGTCAAGTGTATACTTGATTTGTTTGCAGGATCGAGACTTTAAGTACGATCCAGATGATTACAAATCATGTTGAAAGACACAATGTAGTATTACAGAATCGCGGTAGTGTTGTCGTGCAACACAGATACCAGTTGTGCTCCCCCTGCTGAATTGAAGGATGATAGAAGCATCGCTTACTGTTAATATATCTATATAATCTCAAATGCACATGACACTTAACAGGCAAATAATGGGCAGAGAGCCGTGTCTGTATTTTGTGTAAGTCAGCTTGGTTCTCTAGCTCCTTCTGTCCCTGTCCTGGGGAGTTCATGACCCAGGAGAGGGCACGATGCGCAAGGGGTGTGGCACATAGTGGGTAAATAAAATGAAATGGTAAGTCTGACATTTGGGGCTATGCCGAAGCATCATTTTCTAGGCACAGCTCCCAGTAATTTTCACAGGGAATTACATACAAAATTCATGGCATTATAAAGCGTTATAATTCACTGCTATTATATGACCACCAGCTGCCAGCTTAAACCTACTACAATTTCTTCTCTAGAACAACACAAGCTGAAAGGTAGAATTAAACTCCTTGTGACAGAAGCCACCTTTTTCATATATTTACACAATATCTAGTGCAGTGGGGCACCAATAACAATAGGAAATTTCAGCTTTTAATTTTAATCTTCAGTCTTCCTGGGTTAGCATTTACCTTTAAGGTGACTTAACTTTTTGCATGTAATTACAGTCTCTGGATCTTTGAAAAGAACTGTTTCTCTTGAGTTTTCTGAGTGGAATAAAATGCTCTTATTAGCCTGTAGCCTTTTTTAAATCCCTCTCCCATATGGTATTCATGTGGCGTCACATATTACAGTATAGGATAATACCCTGGATAATATGTGCTATCATGAATAGCCTTACTTGATGAACAGGGTAATTAAGATCTCTGTGCATGGTGCATGATTACGTATGGGTAACCTATTGGCATAATTCCTTATGATTAGATTAAAATAATATATGACAAAAATAAGAGTTCTACCAGCATTTCTGATATTTTAATCCATTTCATGTTTGGGGAGAACTGAAATATTAATAAGCAGAAAAATAAAGTATTCAAATTAGTTCTAGCAGGAAAAACCCCACAATTTTTCCCTCTTTTTTTTCTTTACCTGTTGACTTCTGGGACAGATGACAACCGGATACATTTCCCTGAAGGCTAACATCTTGTGTTCCAGAATACAAGCTTTCATCAAAAAATTATGATTTGGAAGGTGATGTTCATATTCAAGTGAACAGAATGCAGGTGCTCTTCTTTGCTAGTGCCTACAGACAGCCGGAAACAATCAATGTGACAAACAAAACCCCGCAGCTGTATCAGCTGATAGCAACTTTAAATGTCAGCACTGAGGATTTATTGTCAATGTTCTCAGCGTTGTTGATCCCAGCACAATAAAAATATAGGGTCACTGATCGATAAGATCCTCTTAAGTCATCAAGTCCAATCTAGGGCTCTGATGAATAACGTCCTGTAGTCGCTCAAGCTCCATCTTAAAGTTAGCTATGCTTTTTGCCTGTGCTGTTCACAGAACGAGTCTGCTTCACTCCAGTGATTTAAAAGCTGCTTCTAATTTCCAGCCTAACTATGTGCACAGGTTTTACCCAATCATTTTTATGCCCAAAATCTCTTTTGTCTTAAATACTTGGTAGCTACCATTGTGTATTTATCTCTCCCTGTCACGTGCAGCAGCTACATCACCTCACAACCTTCACCTTGCCTGTCGTACGATAGGCTGCATATTTCCCTGATCACGGTAACAGCCCATCTCTCCACGTCTTCCACTTTGAGTCACTTTCCCTGAACTTTAAACAGCGTTCCAGGGGAGGACTTACCGCAGCCTTATGCAATAGCATCAACACTTTCAATATTTCCACCTCTTCTTTTCCTCTGCAAGCACTGCTTGTGGTATTTTCTAGACACATCACTTTGGCAGCTGACAGACATTCTCTAACTTTGACTGGTACCCACGTCCTTTCTCACCTCAGTGATTTCCAGCTGATGAGCTCCCAGTTTATAGCAGACTTTCATGTCATTGATCCTGCAGTGCGTTACCTTGCATTCTGAATAACTTCCCATTCCTGTGCAAACTCCTGTTTATTGCTCTTTGTTTGCTGCCTCCAAGGGCACAGGGAAGCTAGGCTGTGCTTCGGGTGTTGTACGTTCAAGGAGCAGAGAAGGCAGGAGGAACTTATTTGTATAGAAAAAAGGGAAGGGTATGAGGAACTTGAAGGCAGTGCTGAAGGATGCTTCTTTAAAAAAAAATCAGCTAAATTAGCCTTGTTCTCCACAGTTACTTTTGCTGAGGGAGAGGAAAGATGAAATTATGATGATTTTTCCAGCTGACTGTAAATGACATTCTGCTTTGGAAAGAGTTTGGATTATTGCTGGACTGAAGAGCTGGGTATAGCAATTTAATTTTTTTCCCCTTTGCAAATTACAAATTTTTTTTAGAACTTTTCCTTTGTTATTGATGGGAAAAACGAGTTGGTTTTAGGGCAACAATGCAAGTTCTTCTTAGCCCAGAGTATGCCCTATTTTATTCCATATCCTAAAATCAATTTTTAACAGAAGTTTTAATTACATATTACTTTCTTAAAAAGGGTGAAGATGCTTTAGAGTGTTGATTGTGCTTATATAGCAACTTCGTTTCTTTTTAATTCTCTTCCATCCCCATTATCACTTTCCTGCAACCAATTTCAATATTACTAAGGAGCTTTCACTCAAATTGACATACATTCAAAACAGCTAACTAAAATTAACACATTCTGAATCTATGCTGCTATTTTTTTGAATATTTATTAACTTGAGACCTACGAACTTGATATAATGGGAAGGAAGAGTCTTTCCTCTCTTTTCATAAGCAAATTTCCAGGTAAATTGTGACAGAAAATACTCAGTCCTCCTCATTAATGAATGTCTTACACTTCACATGGCATGTGACTTGAGCAGTAAATGATGGGTTTGCAGCTTAGAACAGAAATACCTAATGATTTTTTGAGCTTCTTGAATTCCAAAGGTGGCCATTTGATCATTGTACAATGATGACAATTGTCTTGATACCCTGATTAAAATGGAACCAAACATATCTATAACAATAGTTTATGCTAAGCCTAGAGGTAAAAATGCCTTTCTGCTGCCAAGTAGTTGTCACCCGCGGCATGGAATGAGGAACTTGCCTTCCACTGGTTTGAAAGATATTGCTGCAATGTATGCAGATAGTAGGATTATTTTAGCATAAGGTATTGAAAATGAAATAGAAACTACTGAAAAGAAACAATAAATGTATTTTCCATCTGAAAGCTAGCAACTTTTTAGAGAGAATGCATAAACGTGGCTGTTTTCCCATATTGTTTGCTACAAAATAATCTTTAAACACTTCACAAATGAAGGCTATTGTAATAACACGGAAAGAATGGAGTACAATTATAAACTTGAACAGCATTGGGGTTATTTTTTCTTCTCTAAGATAGCCCCTTAGTTGATTACTTTTTTGACCACGTGTTTCTTAAATCTTAGGCCACATTTTTCTCTTCATTATATAGATGAAACCTGTGAGGAAAGCCTTTTCCAGTTTAACTAAGGGGAAAATTAGGTCTTTGCATTTTAACAGGGAAGAGCATTCCCTGGCTTCCTAGTACAGTGTGTGATACAGTCTCACAGTCTGAGCTCAGCCCTCAGTCAAGAACCTCCGACATCTAATCATGACCTTCACTGAGTCACTGCCCTGATGCTTGGCAATTTCATGGAGTAATATTCTATGTCATGTATGTGGAGACTGATACTAATATCAATACCTGCAACAAAAATGCCCTTTAGGGATTCATTAATTAATATTTGCATAGTATTTGAAAGATAAATATATTAAGTATTGTTAGTATTGTGTATTTATTAGATTTGTTTAAAATCTAGTTTCTGATTAATCCAAAGAGCATTATGAATCTACAGTAACTTTGCCTTTTGGCTAGTAGTACTTGTAATACCTTTAAAAAAGTAACAATGAAATGACTAATAACAGGCAATTGCCTCTGTGCTCCTTGTTTTGAAATACCTAGGTCACTATAACGGCTCCCTGCTAGAAAATGTCAACAAAAATAATACAAATAATAATTAGTGATTGGTTAAAAGGTGTATCTAATCTTTGAAATGGCAGGACTAGATCAAGTATTTATTTATTACATGTAACTCTCCAACCAATAACCTTTCCCTGGCTTATGGAATGGTGCCCAAGGTAATCGATCTGTCTATTTTAGATACAAATTGTGGTGGGAGTTGTAGTAATAACCAGTGTAATAAAAATGCCTAAATTTTATACAGATTTCAGCAGGAGTTGGAAGGACCAAAAGTTTGTTTGCAGACTGAGAACTGTGCAATGGTTAGAACTATTTCTTGCAGTAACAGCCTGAAAGAGATAAGACCACAAGACAAGATAGGATTCAGTTCATTTGAGAAAGATAGAAAGATTGCTGATTATGCAAAAGGAGGAAGCACTGTGTGAAGACTTGAATTTGAAGAAAGATGTGAATGAGGAAGAAAGCATTCATGTGTAGAGGCCAGCAGTAAGAAAGGTGAAGAGCTGAGGCTATCACCAGGGAAGGTAGGCTGCCCCTTTTTTAAGCCTGTCTTTGTTGCAAGAAAACATGTTTAAACATGCTCCAGAGAGAAGATGACTAAAGAGCCAAGCTGAACTGAGATGGAACTGTTGCTGGAAGTTCTTAAACACATTTTTTCATCTTTTTTCTTTTACTGTAGTATTCCAAGAGAGAGCATAATCGGAATTACCAGCTTGTGTGTAAGTGTGCACACATAGGTATTTGTATGTATAAGGGCATAAGTAGTCAACAGTGCTGTCAGAATGCAATGTAATTTATATAGATAGGAATTCATTAAGGTACAATTTTCGAAGTAATTAGCTTGAAAATAACCAATTTGTCAGAAACAGGACAGATACTCGAAGTAAGGATTCAGTGCCAGATACTGAATGGCATTTCAGTGCCTAAGTTACATGCTTTGGTAGGAGAGTAAAGGCTTGTGTGTACAAAGCATTTTATTTTTCCCAAGTTTGGTTAATTCACGCTGAAGTGACCTGCGTTCATATAAACTGAAGGTACCCATTAACGGGAAATCAGGGGATTCATATATGAACGCGTGTGGTATGTCTGTAGAGGGACCTCGACAGGCTGAAGAAATGGGCCAACAGGAACCTCATGCCGTTCAGCAAGGGGAAGTGCAGAGTCCCGCACCTGGAGAGGAACAACCCCAGGCACTGGGACGTGCTGGGGGCCGACTGCTTGGAAAGCAGCTCTGCAGAAAAGCACCTGGGGGTCCTGGTAGGCACCAAGTTGAACACAAGTCAACAGTGTGCCCTTGCAGGGAGGGCTAACGCTGCATTAGGAGTGTTGCCAGAAGGTCAAGGGAGGTGATCCTTCCCCTCTACTCAGCACTGGTGAGGCCACACCTGGAGTGTGGGGTCCAGTTGTGGGCTCCTCAGTATGAGAGAGACATGGAGCTGTGGGGGAAGAGTCCAGTGAAGAACCACTAAGATGATTAAGGGACTGGCGCATCTCTCCTATGAGGAAAGGCTGAGAGCTGGGACTGTTCAGCCTGGAGAAGAGAAGGCTTGGGGAGGTCTCATCAATGTGTACAAATACTTGAAGGGAGGGTGCAGAGGGGATGGAGCCAGGCTCTTTTCAGTGGTGCCCAGTCCCAGGACCAGAGGCAATGGGCACAAACTGTGACACGGGAGGTTCCCTCTGAACATCAGGAAACACTTTTCTGCTGTGAGGGTGACCGAGCACTGAGGTTGCCCAGAGAGGCTGTGGAGTCTTCATCCTTGGAGGTGTTCAAAAGCCATCTGGACGTGGTCCGGGGCAGCCTGCTGTGGGTGGCCCTGCTTGAGCAGGGGGGTTGGACCAGGTGATCTCCAGAGGTGCCCTCCAACCTCAGCCATTCTGTGATCTGTAGTGTTGGTCTACGTCCTAGGGTCTTGAATCCTTTACCTGGAATATAGTTGGTTTGGGGCAACAGTCCGAAATGAGGTAAGTAGTTTCCTTGGCAATGGAACAGATGGACAGGGATGGAACAGAGGACAGATTGCTTCAATGTCTATTCTTTACTGAATATATGGACACAAGTCAGTACCTATATCTGGGAACTAGGGTTCGTTCCCTGCCTTGCATAACAACAGCAGCAGCATTGGTGATGCCTTAGTTCGTGGCACAAACTAGCAGTTGTCTGAATGTGCCTCTGTTTTGCACGCTGTTCAGTAGCCCACCACGTTCCCTCCCACCTACTTTCTCATCTGGGTTAACTACTCATTTACCTATTCAATTCTGGGGTGGTGCAGATTAGATGTGACCTCAGATGTTGTAAACAAACACAATTATGCCATTTGTGGCAGCACTCCGTGATAATGCGATACCACATTACTACAGTTTGGTTTGTGAGGAAGTGGGGGCCAGGCAGAAATCTTGGCCAGAAGCACACTCAGCAGTGTTCTAAGATGTATTGCTAAAAGAATGGCTAAGACATCATGCCCAGTTCACGCTGCAATGACAGCTCAAGAGCAAAAAAACTGAAGAGTAGCACCAAGAAAGATCAAAGCTGTTAATATTCCTGCCAGAACTGCTTGGTACTACAGCTGCTGACTTGCAGCGCTGAAGCCCTCAGCTGTGAGATGTCTAGCACATCTCTGTGAGCATCCAAGTGCTTATGAGGACAAGTGGTACGTAACACTCTTCTGTCCATGTTGGCCAGTGATAACGTAAAAACAGTGCCAGCCACTCAGAAAGAATGGTAGGAGGGAAACCATGCACATTTGTGAGTTTGAACTCGCATCCAAGATTTTCAGTCACTTTTGGCTGGCTTCCACCCCATACCTCATAGCATGTTGCAGGAAAAATCCTTCATAACAGAGAGGTCCTAAAACAAGACTGCATCAGGGTATCCACGCAGTCGAGAAGCTTAACATGGGAGAAAATCTCTTTGTGTAGAATATCGAGAGGGCAACAGGATTTCAGGTGGACTCTCTATTCCGTGGATTAGTAACTTCACACGGGATAAGCCCTCGTGTCAACAAGGCCTCTGTCCTACTGGAAGTCAAGCTCATGGGGTCTGGGACCTTGCACTGCTTTTTGGTTTAGAAGACATTAAAATTTGGGGTGTTCCTTCAGAGAGCATCATGAGAATAAAAGCGAGACAAAAGAGGAGAAAGCAGTAAATAACAAAATTCCTGAATCAAGAGGTGTAAATTCTGCTGATGTTTGGAAAAGGAACATTCAGATGACTTTGGATTTTTTCCTTTAAGTTTCTGTCTTGAGTGAGTCATAGAAAGAAAGGTTTGGACAGACAACCGCCAGTGATGGAGTTAATCTGGTATATTGAATTATCAGCCATTAGGTGAGCTAACAATCACCGTGCAATTGGCAAGTAAATTAGTTAGATCAAGAGGGCACTTGTAAAATTTATTAATTTTTTCCCCCATTTGCGAAGGCTTGAAGTCAGCTGATGCAGTTCAGGCAGGGAATTGTAACTCCCTAACCCCGCGGTAATGGAATAGCCCCATCTCCGGCGTGAAGGATGCAGAGTATCAGTGAAAAATACAGAGGGACTAACTCTGTTTAAGATGGGGTTAGAGAATTCAATAAAGAAAAGCAGTGAGGCTGCAAACACGTTACTTGGCATTCTTTCAAGATTTTAACCCCAGATTGTCTTGAGAAAATATAATTGACTCTGTGGAATTTCCGTCGTTGTGCGCTACGCTTAGAAGGACGCAGAAATGGGTCAGACCCTAGAGCTGTGCCAACAGCGATGGATTGGACAAGTGGGTTTGAGATAAACTTCCCCTCAGCACTGCTGTAGAAGGGGCTTGCTACGTTTGTTTTTGGAGAAGCAACAACAAAAAAAAAAACCAAACCAAAAACCAAACCCAAACCCGTACTTTATTTAAAACGGGTAAAAAAAAGCCCCAAACCCGTAACAGAAGGAGTTTGCGATGTGCCGGAGCTCGCACGGGGTTGCCTCGGGCAGGAGCCCCGGCCTCGGCGTCCCGCGGGGGAGGCGCCGCAGGTGCCGTGGAGGAGCCCGCGGCCCCCGGCCCGGCCGAGCCTCCGCGGGGGGGGGAGGAGGAGGAGGAGGAAGAGGAGGAGGAGGAGGAAGAGGAGGCGGCGGCGACGGGCGAGCGGCAGCGCCGCTGCCGGCCAATGGCGGGCGGCGGAGCCCCCGCTCGCCCCTCGCCGGTGAGTGCGGGAGCGGCGGCGCCCCTCCTCCTCCTCCTCCTCCTCCTCCGGGAGGGCGAGGCGAGCGGCGCCTGCACCCCCGGGCGGGCAGCCCCGCACCTCCCCGCGGGTGGGAGAGCCGCGGCCGGGGCGGTGCCGCCTCTCCCCGGAGGAGCGGAGCCTCCGCAGCTCCCTGCGCCCGCCGCCGCCGGACGAGAGCGGAGCTGCGGCGGGGCTTGGCTCCTCGCCCTCCCTCCGGCGGGCCCCGGGGCGGCGGCATGTCGGCGGAGCGCGCCTGGAGGTAACGGGCGGGGCGGGCGGCTCCTCCGCGGCGAAGTCCCCCCGACTCGGGGCGGCCTTTCCGCCCCGCAAAGTTGCGCGGAGCCGGCGTCCGGGCCGCTCCGGAGGTCCCGTGTCACCGGCGGGCCGGGAGCGCGGCCGGACGGGGCGGCCGCTCGCTGCTCGGGCGGGTGGCGGCAGCGCCGCCGCGGCTCCGGCCCCCGGCGCACAGGCGCGTCCCGCTGCGAGGGGCGGCCTTTTCGGGTTGGTTTGGGGCTGTTTCCTCGGGTTTTGTGTTGGTTCTCTTCTTTACGGGCTCACTTAGCATCTGCCTGCCTGTGCGGTACCCGCACCGACCCTTCAGCCGGCTGGGTTTGTCTTCCCCTTCTCCTCTCCTCCCGACTTCTCCTGTGCGACACTGTTGCCCTCTAGTGTTTGCGGCCACTGGTTGATCGCTGTGCCGGGGAACAAAATTCCCGTCGTTGTCGTGCGGGTGATTATTAACAACTTCAGGTGTTCGTAGCTAGTTGGATTCCCAAAATCCCATCCAGAAATTGGCGTGTGCTACTGCTCGTTTCAACCGTCGCGTGGAACGTTTGGGAAATGGCAGAAAACTTTTATGTTATTTAAGTCACTGCGTGATGGGCTAGGTAACTGCTGCAGGTTTCGGTGTGGTGGGGTGGGTTTTCTTCTTTTTAATAAAACGGAAAGTGGAAGAAATGAGGATTTTCTCACTGTCAGCATCACCACCCGCGTCTCCCAGAAGGAATGGTGATGAACTCTGCCTTATTAACTCTTTACGCTTGGCTCGTGCTTGACGGTTGTGGGAGAAAAACGAGAGGGAAGTAATGGTACGAGTATGTACAAGAGAATTTATCTTAAAGACCTTGGGCAAATCATTTAGCCTTTAGAGAGCAATGTTTCTGCAAGTGCTGAAAAATATTAGGGTTTGTCTCAGAAAAATCGTATGACGTGTAATGTGTTTTAAGATCTTCTGGCAGAAAGTGTTGTACGAAGGCAAAGTAGTAATTTGAAGACCAAACCCAACTTTGGGTTTGTACTGCAACTGTACTCTGTTAAAGACTTCTGAGCTTTCTTTTAAAGTGTTTTAAAGTACCGTATATTTAATCTTTATAAATATCTTGTAATGACAAATTCTGATGCATGAATTCCTATCCTGTAAGGTTCTCTAGCGATGCGTGAAGCAATACAGCGCGGAGCTAAGGGTAACATAGGTAGAGCAGAAACTGAAAACTGCTTGCCCCAAGGACTTGAAAAAGCATACCTATCTACCAGAATTTTTGTTCTGCCTAAGCCATTCCCCTTTTTCTTTTTTTTTTTAAAGTGTATGAGAGAATGTAAGCCCTTCAACATTCACACATTGCAGGGTTTGTTATGTGACACTGAAGGGTCTCAAGGACTTCCCTTGACAGTTCATGTCTCTCATCACCATCTTTTCTAGTTGAAAATGTCTTCTTAATATGCAGTCGTAAGATCTCATTCTCAGCCTGGATTTGCTTGTCTGAGTTATCGTTGCTTGAATACTTCAGTCAGGAGAATAATGTAAGTAGGGGTACTCAGTATTTGGAGACCAGTTTCATATTTTCATAATTGACTTAAAAAGCTGAGCACTACTATCCATCCCGGGTTCGGTTGTTTTCAAATGCACTTTGCTTCTTCCTACAATGTCAATCGTATATCCAAAGAGTTCCATTTTAGTAACACTAATGTAATAACTGCAGAATACTTCCTTTAAGGTCATATTTCAGAGTGGCTGGCCAAAGCAGGCTTTTATGTTCAAAGCGATTAAATAGCACTTTAATCGGTGTAGATTTAAATGCCTGTATTAATATGCTGAACAATGTGACTATTCTTTGCCCATTCTTCATTTAAAACTCATCCTTCATTTAATATGTATGTTGCTAGCACTGTGGTAGCATCCAGTTTGGTAAAGAACAGAACCAGAATGTGATGATGGGGATTATTAAAGAGCAGAAAGAGATTTAAAAATGCGACCAGGTATATGTAACCAGACGAATGTAATATAGCTGACTAATATTGATGACTAATCAATCCTGAACTTGCTCCATTTCTTGGCAGTGCTTGATGCAAAGGATTTTTGTCACCCTTTAACAATACTTTTTTTATGTCTGTGTATGAGTATGACACAACTTTATTGTTTCTAATCAAGGGTCACAGTAAACACTTGCCCTTGCAGAGGCCCGAGGGAAGACTAAACCAGATTTTTTTTTTTTTTTTTAATTGGGCTTTGAAAAATGTGATTTGAGAGCCATTTCTCATTTGCTTGTGGATATTTTAGCTCAGCCCATTGTTTTGACAATTTTTAACACAACTGAATTCAAGAAAAATGTTTCTTGTAGTTTAGTTTTAAGAATGTTATTGGTATTCATGATACAACTTTAACAGAATTTTTTTAAAATTGTATTCGGTTTTATGTGTCTATCTTTATGTGGGTATCTGGTTTTCTATGGGAGCATCCATTCATTACTGTATGATGATGTGAACCTGAAACTGATATCATTTGAGAGTTTTTTGTTTTGTTTTGGGTTTTTTTCCCCCCGAAAACATAAATACCAATTATGAAATTGAATGGTCAGAACCCCATTTCTTTTCAACTACTGAGTCCAGAAAATAGTATGTTTCTGCTGTACAGAAAAGCCAGTCATACAAAACCCATGGAAAGGAGCTGTGTGCACCATGACAGTCTTGGTGCAAAAAAAATATACCTCCGAGGGCACAATGTTTGCGGGGTTGCCATGACAGTCGCAGAGCAGAGACTGTCGGCAGCTGCCCACGAGTCTGAGCCCAGGGACTGGGTTCCAGCCTGACTGCAAAGACTTCTGGGGAGGCTGCTTTGGTATTTATGATATAACTCTTACTGCCAGAAAACACAAAAATTAAGACTTACAATTTCATGTTCTTTATGTTCACTTTCTGCATCTCATTAATAGGGTAAGTTCCCAGCCAGTGTTGTCTCATGTAAGTATTTCCGTTAGGGTTATTGTGCTGAAATGATTTATGGAAGCCACGAATTTGGTCATTTATGCTTAGCAATGAAACAACAAACTAAAGAAAGCTGCAAATGGTAGGAACTCACCAGACTCCTTATGGTGCAATTCAGCTCTTTTGAGTTCATCACGGTATTTGTTCTCTCATCAGTACTACCTTGTTAGTGAATTAAAAAAAAAAAACCAAACCAACAGGCAAAACAAATTAAAACCAAACAAACCCACAGCTGAAGATCTCTGTTTTAATGCATCTGTTCCATGCTAGCCTTCTGAAGATACCTGTAATTGTGACTACCCAGCAGTACTGCTTAGAATTGTAAATCTTCCAATTGATAAGGTGTTTCTTATTTCCTGTACCCGCACAATTTTCATGTGAACTAGTCCTGGGCTGCAGAAGTCACTTCTACAGTAGACGAGAATGCTATTGAGCCTTGCTGCATTCAGAATAAAATGCAACACTTATTTCCATGACTTGGCTTTCTCTTAGCAAGATCTTCCTCTCCATACTGAGTCCACAAGTTAAAAACAAAATTCTAAATATTCAAAGATGCTAATTTTTGCATTAAGGAGACATTTTGATACCTCAGAATTGGGACAACATGGGTAAAAGGTTTTGGTCTGAATTTTCAGATGGTGGCGTGAAAATGCAAAATTCTGTAGGAGATCAAATGCAGATTCTTCTAAAATAATAAGGTTCTACATAAAGAACAATGAGGCAGCTTTTATTGCTTGAGACAGTGGAAAAATACCATACAAATTGTTGAAATAAGTTTTACCTATGAAATATCACCTTTGTGGAACACTGGATTTGTGTAATGTCTGACATCCGTTTTCAGGTGCTCTGAGATACAGGTGGGACCATATCCTCCTTTCATCGAATTCCACGTGACTCCATTGAAATTAATGAGCTAAGACTGCTTATGTTATCTACGGGTCTTTTTCATGGCTTTTCACTGAAACAATACCAGCTTGAACTTCTGTGAAGAGTTTCTAGACTCCTTGATTTTTTTTTTCTTTAAGGATTTTTCTTATACCCAGATTTTTATTTTTTGTATTGCAGTTCAAGCTATCATGACTTCTTCATTCTTTTGTAAAACCATATATTCCTTTGTCATGAGAGTAAGACTCTGTCAGTACTGTCCTGTTCTGAAATGCTGCCTCTGACGGCTTGCCCACTGTTGATACGTTCTGAATTATGCCCTTTGTCTGACTTTACTGTTGAAAGTGATAACGGACAAGGACCGTTTTCCCTGAAGCCATATCTAAAGTTGTGATAAAGGTCACTATAGTGGTCTTGATAGGTCCCACAGTGTGGTGTGGGTGATGCGCCCTGAAGATCTTTATACCTCTGTCAAGTTCGGTGCATGATGACTTATTTTAGCGTGGTGCTGTAAGATACCAGTGGAATATGTAGCAAGTGCTGTTGCTCAGAGTAAAATGCTGCTGTTTCTCTAGGAAAGCAACTGTATCTTGTCAAGGCTTTGAAACTATTTTGATATTATTAAATGCATGTTCTCTTTGTGCTTTTGTTTTATTCTTTCTGTGTTCTTTTGAACTCTTGCCATGCAAAACAGTCCTTAAATAAGTGAAAATCAAGCACCAAACCGATTCAAGAGAGCATGCATTTAAAGCTTGTGCCTTATTCTGTTCCATTCCCCTTCCTTCCTGTCTTCAGTGGTGAGGATGCCAAGTCTGGCTGTGTCCTGCTGGGTCTCGGAGAATTCCTCATTCCTCAGAGTCAAACCTCGCATCTGTCTTGGCATTTCCATCCAATCCTCCTTACAGCTGCGCTCTGCAGCCCCAGGAGGTACCTGCAATTAGGAGCTAAGGATAAAATGACAGAGGTTTTCTTGAAGCAAATACATGTTTCTGGGCTGGCTCCAGATTTTCTGCTCCGTGGAACGGCATTAGGAACTGCGTCCTTGCTGCAAATGTTTTCAAGTGCTCCTGCTGCTTACTTTAGCAGCCCTTGGGTTCCAACCCTTCTGTAATACCTCATTCAAACAACTCTGTCTAATCGACCCTTTCTTGTCATTAGCTTAAGTCACTGTAAATTTTTCCTGCTCCAGGCAGGATTCTCAGGTTCACGTGACTGTCAGAAGTATGTGCTAGTAAAGGAAGAAACTTCTAAATCATGCTGCTGGCAACTTCCTCTCAATAGGACCTTCGTGGTTTCTGTCTTAAGAATAGGGGTATTTTTAGGGCTGTGTTAGAGGAGCTCAGGGCTGAAAGAAGCAGACAAGCATTGGGCTTGTTGTTTGTGTGGTGATTGACTTTGTGTCATTCAAAGAAGTGATTTGTTGTACTTCAGTCAGCAAGAGTTCCGCTTTGCAGGTTTGCATCTCTTACTCTGAGTAAGCCAAGCCTGGGCTCTATGTGGGGCAAGCCAACCAGGTCTGCAGTTATTGAAGATAAGTAGGCATACGTACAGCTTTTCTACAGAATGTAGGAAGTATTAATTGTAGCCACTAAAATTATGAGTTTCTCAGCATTTAGGCAGCTGAATTGGAAATGCAAAATGAAGAGAATCTTCTGTGTGTAATGAAAAATCATCTGTCTGGAAACATCTCTCTGGTTTTACTCATTCAGGATGGAGCTCCTTCTTTGTCACCTGACTTCTTACCGTATTAAATCTCTCTTTTCTGCTATCTAAACTGATATTCTTGTAGCCAGTCTGACATGGATTGGACAACTCAGTATTTAAAAAAGTTCTTTGAGTTCTTCTAAAGGTACTTTCAGAATGTTGTTTCGTCTTTATGCATTCTTTAATTTCTTTTCAGATACATGCCTCTAGAACCTGAGAAACTGGGATTATGTTATTTTGCCTAGCACTGATTAATGAGCCCATATGCCTGGGTGAAAGGCAAGTCTCCAGTTGAAAAGCTATGTGCAAGTCTTTGTGCAGCTGCAGTTGAGGTTCAAGGCTGGGTGTAAGTCCACCTGGAACAGACAGGGTTAATATACTGATATCCGTGAGTAGAAGGTGAAGAGAATAGAATATATCCAGAAAGCAGGCTTATCTGGTGAGATGCAGGTTTAAAGGGAATCTTAATTATGAACGAGACAGCTTATGTGCGCTTCTCTTGGTGCTTAATTTTGCTGTTTTGGTAAACAGGATGCCATGTAGTTTCTCTCTTTCCCCTTATCTAATTTTCCTACTCACTTATTTTAACTTTGTGCTCATCATGGCACTGGGAGGAACAATCTTTGGGATTTAATTAAAGTTGTGGAAGTTACATAGGTGCTGTTAAGTACGTGATATTTTTTAACATTTTCTGAAAACCTGGAGTGAAAGGCCGCCTTCTTTACAGTGTAGGATGAGGAGCTCTTGTCGGGTGGTTAAGTGGCCCCAGTACATGAAACTTTGGGTTTTGTCTGTTGTTTGTTTGTTTGTTTGGGTTTGGTTGTTTTTTTTTTACATTGCCTCCTTCCCCCCCCCCCCCCCCTTATTAATATGTAATTAATGTTTTATATACTTCAATTTCTTTTGGATCAGAAGCTGACCATATTTCTTCTATTATCATCTGCTCCCTGATTCCGTACTGAAGGTTGTCAACCATTCCAGGAATCAAAATTTCTAACAAAAATTTAGTAAACCTTAGAAAGTAGAGCTTGAGTAGATATCATTTTGTTATCATGATCTTTCAAGAAAAATTAATTGTTTCTGTCAATCTGTACAGAAAAATTAATATTTGATATTGTTTGTACTTCTGGAGCTTCTTGGTATCCGCTTTTTAAGCCCTACTTTTTTTTAAAAAAACTGAGCATGGTAGGATTAAGCACTCAGGTGGGAAATGACCACATTAACATTGCACACATAGCTTATCCTAGTCCCATTTACAAACGGCAATGGATGTGTACTACATTGTGAAGTTACAATAACATGTTCCAGATCTTCATACTCTTAGTATTTTTCAAAATCTGCTTTTAACCTTCCTTTATAACTTATGGTACTTAATTATTTTATGCCTGTCACATTGTTCAGTTGTTTTACTAGAAACTTTTGGCAGCAATTATACTGTTGGCTTGAAAAATGACTGCCTTCCTTAGGTACAAGTTAAAGCATAAGTATATCCTTAGGTGATCTGCCTCTTAAGTTAGCTTTTGATTTATTAGCCTCTTTTCTCAAATGTAAGAGCTGGATTATTTTATGCCTTTTTTTTTTTAATACAAAGAAATACAAAGTGCTTCCAACAATTTGCAAAACAATACATGGTCCAGTAAAATGCTATTTGTTTACTTCTAATGTTGCAGGAAAAAGTGAGGCTTTGCTTTTAAAATTCTCATATAATACATATAGTAGAGAGTATATCAGTATGTATGTACACAACAGCTGAAATGTGCATGTTTTGGTAAGAACTTCTTGCTTCTTCAAAAATTAATATAAGGCGGAACTTGTTTAATCATGTAGACTGATGTTCCCCCAGCTTCTTGGGCGTGGAAGGAGGGAGGTTATAAATTTTCTTCAACGTTTAGGTTGTCAGCAATTGTCTACTTGGAGTTAACTTTTATCTTTGGGTAAAAAATTTTAAGAAAATCGGTAAGTTCTTTGCCACCATATCTTGCTCTTCAGTGCCGCCTCTGTGTACCCTCTTTTACTTGATCCTCTGGGGTAAGGAGCCCGTGAGATTTAGAGATATTCAAATGCGCATGGCAACTAGTGGGAGCAGGAAGAAACAACTCTACTAATGCAAACTTTCAAAAAGGAACTATCAAAGTTTTGAGCGGTTAGTTCCCAAACCTCTGTTTGGCAGTTATTTCTTTGCTTACCATTAGTTTAAGTGTGATGATACTTCACAAGTGTGATGCCTCAGTTAAATCTCTGATTTTCTTTTCTTCTAGACTATACCTTCTGTAAAGCTTTCTGGAAGATAGATGTGTGTGCTGCAATGGTGACATAAATATTTCAGAGGACTGGAACAAGTTGATGAGAATCTGTGTTTGTTTTTAATGCTGCTGTCGAGAACAATCTAAGGCAAGTAAACAACATGAGTTTTATCATGAAACTTCACAGACATTTTCAAAGAACAGTTATTTTGCTGGCCACTTTTTGTATGGTGAGCATAGTTATTTCTGCGTACTACTTGTATAATGGCTACAAACAGGAAAATGAACTTTCAGAAATCTCTTCAGAAGTGGAATGTGGTGATCTTCAACTGTTGCCCTACAAGCTGATGGAGATGAAGACCGTGAAGCCTACTGATCCCCTGAGGACACATCTTGTAGTGCTGGTGTTTGTGGAAAGTCAGTACTCAACATTAGGCCAAGATATAATAACCATTTTAGAATCTAGCAGATTTCAGTTTCACATTGAGATTGCACCTGGGAAAGGTGACCTCCCAGTGCTTACAGACAAAAATAAAGGCAAATATGCTCTCATAGTATATGAAAATATTCTAAAGTATGTGAATATGGACTCTTGGAACAGAGGCCTTCTTGATAAGTACTGTATAGAATATGGTGTAGGTGTTATTGGATTTCACAAAGGCAATGAGAACAGCTTGCAGAGCTTTCAGTTGAAGGGCTTTCCTTTCCATGTCCACAGCAATCTGGGTATTAAGGACTGTTGCATTAACCCTCATTCCCCACTGCTCCATGTGACTAAATCTTCTAAGCTTGAGAAAGGGCCCTTGCTTGGAAATGACTGGGCAGTTTTCCAGATTAATCATACAGCTTATCAACCGGTGATATTTGCAAAAGTAAAGACACCAGAAAACCTTTCACCACCTGCTGCCAAGAGTGCTCTCCATGCCACAGTAATTCATGACCTGGGGCTCCACGATGGGATTCAACGGGTCCTTTTCGGCAATAACTTGAATTTTTGGCTGCACAAGCTGATTTTCATAGATGCCATCTCTTTCCTGTCTGGAAAGAAGCTCAGACTGTCCTTGGATAGGTACATTCTGGTTGACATAGATGACATCTTCGTTGGGAAGGAGGGAACAAGAATGAACACCAACGATGTACAGGTAAAGTATGTGCACAAACTAATGGTCATTACAGCAAAGTGCCGTTTTTTTTTTCTCTTAAAGTGAAGAGTTACTAATAGTTGGAACTCACAGAGGATGCAGATCAGTAAGTAGCAATGCAAACTGTTTGGGCCTTGAGGGAGAAGCTAGTGTGTCTGGCTTTGAGTAGTCACTGATTCCAGGTGTAGCAGTTCCTTAAACCTCCAGGCTGGAGGTGAATCTGTGCAGTGTTGCTTGTACCTGTAGTAGAAGATAATGTAAGATAAGACGACTCACTAGTTACTATCACTTTTCTTCTCTCGAGTGACACGCAAGTCCTCGCTGAGCTGAGTACTATAAATGGGTTGGGGGGCACCTGTGAATTCTGTTCCCCTTACTATATATGGAAAACAGTCTGCCAAAAGGAAACTAAAGATGACTAGTTGCTAAGTAAAATGATAAAGAAAAGGGGGTGAGAGTGGTAGTGTTTTCACACACACCGCACCCCACCCAACACGCACAATTCTGAACATAATTGCAGAGCATTTAACTCCAGTCTGATGATAGCTTCTACCTAAGCACGTGCTTCAGTGGCATTTGAGAACAGCACAGGACTTCAGGGCTGGACCCAAGAGCTATTCATAAGTAATGTGCATGTTGCTAGTCTTACAAGCAGGAGGTAAATGTGGTGAGCAAAAGTAAATGTCAACATAAATATTGAAGAATAGACTGGATTATTAGCTGTTTGAAATAGGTTTCAGATGCCAGGAGTTGGTTGCAGCATTTCACCTTTCTCATCTCCGTTTTACGGCTCTTGAAGCAAGGTTTGTGTTAATATTGGTCTTAAAAGCTTGTTCTGTCACTAAATGACTTCGCAATTTCTATTTTAACATTTTAAGTTGTACATTCCTGAAGGTCATTTTTCACTCTCTATTCTGCTGTTCAAGTGAGGTGGTAGTTACGGGTCAGTAGGAGTAACATCTTAACATTATTTCTTGCTGTTTACCTCGCTTTCTTTTTGTGAAGAGTGTTGTTACAAAGCGGGTAGTTAGAGATCACCTTGCAAAACTGGTACTTGGTCTAGAAGCTAAAAATCTGTAAGATGCTGATTGTTGCCCTGTTTGTGCTAAAAATAAGGGAGAATGTTTTGTTAGAACTTTCGTAATGGAAAGAGGAACTGGGAAAAGGAAAGGCAACGACAGGACTGCGTGCAGTTGATGGTCATTTTTACTTCATTTTTAACTAGATTTTTGTTTTTTCAGTGTTAATATATTTGTCAAGCAGCAGTAACCCTGCATATATTGCTTCCTCAAACAAAAGGTTTGAGCTTGTAGTTGCACTTTAATTTGCTTTAAAATTGCAGCATGCCCTCTTTGGAAAAGCATTCTCTGCACATGCAATTATAAATAAGATATACCTCCTAGATAAGTAGGTGTTTTCCTTATGCAAACAAATTGGATGGGAGAGAGCTGGAATAAAGGTGAAACTCAATAAATGGAGTTTCTGTGTGGAATATGATGGCAGCATTTGAGTTAGGTGGGTGAGCATGCTTTGAGAATCTCCGAAGTGCAAACTCAAATTGCAGGAAAGAAATAAGGTCTGACCCACATCACTGGCAAAACTCCTGTTGTTCTGCAGAAGCAGCAGTTTCTGGTAACAGCATATGTAAAATAAAGCCTGAATGAATCTCTCACTGGGTTGTGCAGTAGCAGTTTGAAACAGTACGTTTTGTATTGTTTTTCTTTGTGAGTGACACCTTAGGCCTGTCATTTTAGGATAAGTTAGGATGATCAATTGCCAGAATTACTTAGCAGAAACAGGAGGCTATTGAGACAAATTTGATTAATGCAGATACAAAAGGATAAGCTGTATTGTTTTGGGAGAATAATTTGCAGTATGTCAGAATGTTATCTTCCCAAAATAAAACTGTCAAATTAAATAGAAATAATATCAAAGTGGAAATAACTTTTAAGTAGGATAATTTCATTTCTACATAACTGTGTTCTGAAACAGTGGAATCTGAAAAAGTGTTCCCTTCTGATTCTTCATCTGCTTAAAGTTAAAATGTTCTATTAAACATGTTGTTAGGGCTGTCAGATGCAATGCATCTTCATTACTATTAATATCAAAGGAGTTATCCTCTGTGGCACAATGACATGTGGAAGGAGTGAAATAAAATCAATTTGTGGTAGTTGAAAATCCATTATAGTAAAGTATATTTGCGGATAAATGACATCCTATTAAACAGGAGTGTTTTACTGAGTTCTGCTGCATTGACTGTGACAGAATTGTGCGCTGCAAGTGTGAAAATAGGTTGCTAAATGGAGACTATGTATAATTTCAGTACTCAAGACTATCTCATTTCTGCTAAGCTTACAGTTTAAATGCTAGCAATATAGAATTGGGTGTAATGCTTTTTTGTGTTTTAATTTTGTTTGACGTGTCTCCTATTTAATATTTTCTGGATATACTCACATCTGGTAGGACTGTGAGCTTGCCGAGAGTAAGGTGACTGTTTCTACATGTGCCCTATTAATGCAAAGTAACTTAAAACACTTCAGAAAGCTCCCAACACCCAGAGAACCTCTAGGATCAGTTCTGCTCATTCCTCTGGATAGGACAGAGTTCAGAAACTGGAGGGCTAATGCAGAACTGCTAGCAAAAATATTCACTCATTAATGATTCACTACCTAACTCAAGAATGAAGCATTTGTCTTGGGTCTTCTGAGACGAAGGTTTCTCTCTGAGTGCATAGAGAACCTAGATTCACTTCAGAAGGGCTGATTCATTAAGCCCCTAAAGTTCAGGCACGAGTTAGGTGAGCAAGTTGAAAGCTATGCCTGTACTGTTCTTTCTTTGTAAGAGTTTAAACAGAGGGCCATCATAACAAAAGATATCCTGTAGGATTGAGGAAGTACATGGTAGTTGTTACATTGCAATTCACAGAATCGCAGAATGGCTGAGGTTGGAAGGCACCTCTGGAGGTCATCTGGTCCAACCCCCCTGCTCAAGCAGGGCCATGTCGGGGCACATTTTGATTATATCTCCAAGGCGGGAGATCCTGGTTGCATGCAAGACCAGGTTTTCAAGAGAATTACTTCTTCAGATACCTAAATGATATTTGCAAAGTGGCCAGAAGAGTTAATGTTTGGATGTTAGGCTAAACTGCCCTCTCCTTTAAAGTTTGTGAATTGGAGTTGGGCACTTAGGAAAATTGCTATCGTGAGGTTAAGTGGTAATTTTTTACCAGTATTATATATTGACCTCAGAAGAGGTCAAGTCAAAAGCAAACCCTCTAAAATGAGTACCTTTGCCTCATCTTTAGAGGTGCAGAAGTGGTGGTACTTCAGCTTAAGTATCTATAGTGTCAGGGACGCAAGTGTCAAGGGCCCTTCTCAAAATCTTTTGACATAGTTTATCAAACTAAATCCTGTAAAACTAATAAATGGTTTGTTTTATTAAACAATAGATGAAGTTTATTCTAGTTCCATCATGACTTCTTCGATTTAAAAAAAAACAAACAAACAAACCAAAAAACCCAAACCCCAAACAACTTGAAACTGTACTTCAGATTTTTAGGCTACCTGATTGTTACAGATTTGCCTGTCACTGTATAAAATCTGGACTGATAGAACATAGTTCTTCAGTGTAACATACTGAGTAGCTGTCACTGTGCATCAACAATAACCATCCATCTTCATATTTATTTACTTTACCTTCCTCTGGTATAGTAGAAATAATGGAAGAGAACATTTTCATAGTCTAATTGCCTCCCACTTTGAAAGTAAGCTTGGTAATGTCATCTCAACATTCATTTTTCAGTAACGTTTTTTCTCACCTAACGTCTGTCAAGCAGGAGGGACCATTATGCTGTGACAATGTTATATTCCTTGTCTTTTAGAAGACTAAGAGCCTATGCAGTGCAAATAATCCATTTAAATGGACATACAGAGAAAATCTGTATAGATATGCAGTAAGTTTAACTTAATAGACCATGATTGTCCTGGCTGACGGTCTACTATTTTAATACCTTTTTTTGTTAAAGTCACTCTTTGTGAAATTTTTATTACTATAAAGTGTTGAGATTTTTTCAAGAGAAAAGCAGCTGATAATGGGGGGAAAACTAAAAATTAATTTTTTTTTCCTATTGACAGTTTGTGCAGTGCTGGTGGACTAGGCAGTAAGTTGGTCTACCTCTTCCTTCATTTCCCCAATACAAGCACTTTCTGTAGTTCCTTGAGAGTTGGTCACATTTTCAACATGAAAAATTAGAATGCTGGAAATAATTTTTTCCAAATAATTAGCTGTGTGATCTCCTCTTAACTGTCTTGTCCTTTGTGTGCTTTTCGAAAGAGACATTTTGAATTGAAGTCAGGATGGGGATCTCTTCACTTTCTTCATGTAAGCCTAATCTTTTTCTACACTTGTAATTATTCTTTTATAATTGGCAAGGGAAAAGCTTCATATTAACCATATGCATTATTGGGAGGGGGATGATATATCTTTTTTCTCATTCTATTTTGTGAGCGCTTAGGCAATGCATCTGTTACTATATGTGCATTGGAACGGGCAATACAAGCTTGAATCTACAGTCTTTTGGCATTAGAGTCATTGAAGAATGGGACCACAAGAACTATCCTCTTTGCGTGTCGTCTGTGCCAAACAGCATTCTGATAATGGAGAGGATTTAGCCAGAAAGAATAAATTCATAGCATTTTAGTCTCCTTCACTTGCACAGTCTGTCATCTTGCCCAGATTTTGAGGTTTATAATGTAGACGTCTGTATCGGAGCTAGTCCTTGAACTTTCCATAGCAGGCAACACAGAAAAATAGCTCATCTTTAGGCAGGCACTGGTTAAGTGAATTGCACCTTAAAAGTATGTATTTGTTTCTGTTGTTCATAAAATGCTCTTAGAGTGACTAAGATCAAATATAAACGTTTGCATTTGGTCAGATCAATCTTCTTTCAGGTTCCAAAGCCAGTGCTGTCACTTTTTTGTTATTTCGTTAGTGCATTGGTGGCCTGATCTTTCATTTAATATAATCTGATTTTGTTTAATAACAGATTTCTCCCCTAAGAACTAATTGTTTATTCACTGTATTACAAATTCATCCACATTAGTCAGCACAGCTTAAATTACTACAGTTGTTTAAAATCCATTAAGTGTCTTTTCACCCTGTGTAGCGTATGTGGAAAGAAATCAGAACTTCCCATGGTAAAGCATACCGCTTGGATATAAATTTAAAAAAAACCACAGTGACATATCTCTTTCAATTACTGTTGCATAGGAATGACCTAAATATTTGCCTCAGAAGAGAGGCTTAGATATATTTTATATTAAGGCAGAATGGCTAAAAGGTGCAAGAAAGCCTGAGCTGTCAAGACACAGGATGGTTCCTGTCACAGGAGGAGATCTAATTCTGTAAGTTAATTGCTTCCTTATCTATAGGATCATATAGAAGGTTATCAGTAAAGAAATGATGGATGTGTCATCAAACATTTCAGTTGCAGAACCACCAGAGATACTCGCATCTATTCAGTTGCACTGAGCCGTAAATCTTTCCTTTGGGGAGATTCAAAAAAATCTTTTTAATCGGCTCTTTAAGTGACATAATGAATTAACTATTAAGAACGTTTTGTTCTGCTAAATCATTTTACATTCCCAATCCATTAGCTGTAGTACCTTTACGTCATTGTTCAATGTGCTTACTGTGTGTGTACATAAATTCTTTCTTAATTTGACCTGAAGCTCCTGAGGTATTTTATATTGACTTGGCTGAAATAATAAAAAGTACATTCTGTTCTTAATAATATTCCTTCTCTTTGCCTATTTTTAACTGTGGTGTTTCTGTAGCTGTCTGATGCCCTGGGAGGACTGATTTAACTTCTTGACTGAATTGTTTCCAATGAAGTGGTGTGGAGTATTACGCGCTGTGAGGTGGAAGAAATTAGAATTAGATCTCAGAACTAAAAATATAACTTTAAAACAAGTTATAAAAATGGTTTTATATATTTTATGGGCTGCTACCAGCATATAGAACGCTTTACCAGTCAGTCATCTTAACATTTAACTTCTAAAAGCAATTTGGTTTATGTAGCAACTTCTGTGAATTTTAATCTAGTACAATTGATACAACTGCTGCTCGATACAGCCCAGCTTTCCTTCTAAAAAGGAGCGTCCTGATGTTTGAAACAGAAAGCTGGATAGAAGTCCTTGACCAGAGGAGGGTTGGCTGCAGAGGGATGATGGTGACGCAGGAGAGCTGGCGCTGCCTCGGGTACAACACTTCTGGGACTGCCAGGGCAATGCTGGGAATTCCACGCGTGGTTCCTCCTCCTGTTCTGCACCTGTGTAGAGCTAGATACAACCAAACCCCATGGAATAAGCTTAATGCCAAGATTAATTTTACAGTTTTTGTGATGTATGAAGACAAAAACTTTGCATGGTAACTGTGTGTCTGTAATAGCCAAGTTCTGCATCATGTCTCTGTGGACTGCTGGGCAAACGGAGAGGAGCTTACCCTTTTTGTGTGTTCGAATGCCCTTGGTCCGTGCTTTATGTTGGTACGCACATATGTGTATTATATGTGGGAAAGACTGAGGTTCTGAAATGTTTGCATGCACAACGCTGCCTACCTCCCTGGGCCTGTGGGATAAGCATGGCCCTCCACAGGAAATCTGTAAAGAGAGCACGTATGTCAAATAGCAGTGCTGGCATACTCCTCTGTAGCTATGCAAGAAACCCTACTTGTGCCAAAATGGTAACTACATTTACCCGTTCTTACTAGTTGGCTCAATTATGCACACCATTCCTCTACACGATGCTTGTCAGGCACAGCAGATGTGAAAAGGATGCTGTGTATCTAAGCCATCTTGTTCTACATTGAAAATGTGAAAGAAAGTGAACGCTCATTGACCAGTGGATGTTCTTTCTAGCACAGAGTCGATTCCTGTTAGCAGTTTTAAGTGTGAGGAGGCTTATAGTGCCAGTGCTGTGTCTGTTATGAGGAACTTTCAGTCAACCGACTGAAACTTTCAGTCAACAAGCCAACTTCCAGCCTCCATTCGTGGTGGTTCCGTGAGTTCTGCATTTGCTGAAATTCATGGCTTGTCTGGTTTGTTTTGTCAATGGTACTTTGGAGTTGTTTTTCTGAAAAATCAATTTTTGGAAAAATCAAGCAGTTGGATGTGGTAGTCCTTAGCTCCATTGAACCTAGGAGAGCCATCAGGTCATAGACATGGATTTTTATAACTCAATACTGATGTGCTGCAGTCTTTTAGGCCTTTAGCAAAGCAGTGTGAGTTTTATTGTTAAGGAGGATAATATTCTATGTATCTGTTTTCCTACCTGTTCGTGCACCTGGGCATAAAAGATGCCAGGCTTTTTCTATTCCGGAGGAATCCTGTGGAAGTTCTGCACATTCGCAAGTGTGCGCAATCTGCACTTCGGAAGTGTCTTGCATGGGAGGGTTGGGTCAGGAGAGCAGTACTGCCCTGTGCTCCTTCACTTGTATTTATCAACTGCTAAGAAACTTAACTGCTGAGTGCAGAGTTCTCTGGACCATTAAGACAAAAGATATTTCAGAAGGATGAGGCAGATAACTAATCATAAAGTTGTTTATAGTGATTTTTTTTTTTCCTTCTGCTTAGTTTTGCAATGCTGGAGTAACCAAATCTCTCTCTCTTTTTCTTTTTTTTTCTTTTAAATTTAAACGCTGTGACTCTATACAATTTCATGCAAACATAAATCTTGAAACAGTAATTTTTTAGGGGTTGCGCCATCTCCTTCTGTTATGAATTCAGTGGCAGGGAACAAAGAGGAGACAAATCCATCTCAGTTGCAGCTTTTTTGTTGTCAAAGAGGCTGCAGAAACTGCTTCTCAGCATAGTGAACCCCATGAGATCTTCAAGGGGGATGAGAATTATCTGCTTCAAGCTCTTCTACCCCAGCACCAGATCTGACTATTGGTTACATACTCCCTGGTCCTTGGTCTGTCTTCATGATAGAACCAAAGTAAGGAAGCCATGGCTTCTATTAATCCACTGTTGATTTCCCAGATAAGTAGATGTGCACTATGGATGCAGTCATCTACATCTTTCCAGAAAATTACAGGGTTTGTTTGGGGTTTTTTTCCCACTTTTCAATTCCCCATATTTCTGTAGCGAATACTTTGCTATCCTTAGGCTGAATGAACTCTCTTACCAATGGTGTCTGCCTGTTGTATTCTGATTCCTGTTCTTAATGGAGTTGTGTGATGCAAGATCTATTTTATTTTGAACTTAAGCAATTACAGTCACCTGAGATCAAGTGGGCTGTTTCTGCTCTTTCCCTTGACTTAGTTTATTATGCAGAGACATCTTTCCACTTGAGCCCAAGGCTTCCCTTCCAAAGTAATCCACACAAATGCTTATGTCCACCCAGTGTGCCAGCCTTCAGTCATCATTTTTGGTTCACGGCCATGTAGTTAGCAAGTTTTGTCTTCCTCTCTCTTCTCAGAAACTTATACTTTGAGAATGGACATGAAAATATTCATGTCCAGAAATGAAAATGCATGTGATTCTGCACACTTTTGGTATTGTCAACATAACCTAAGCTCGGCTCTGTTTGGGTTGATCCATCTGGCCGTGAAAGCAAAATCTGCCATTCCAAAATTTATCAAGTAAGTGAAAAGTGTGTCAAGGCATATTGAAACCGTAGTGTGCACTATAAGATGTTCAAATCTACTGGATAACTTGTCTCCACTGAAAAAGCTTTGTCAAAGTTTCCAGATAAGTATTTTAAAAGCTGCCCGCTGTTTTTCACTGAGGAACAATGTTCAGAGAGGAAAAGAAAGATGGAAGTTGAGAGAAGGCGCTTGCTGGATGTAGATGTTATAAAGTTAATGCACCAGAGCTGCACCAGGGTTCTAGCTCTGTCTGCGGCATGCCTGGACGTGCAATTAAGAAGAGCTACGTGCTGAAACTACTTTCCACGCTCCCGGCAGGGTAGCCCTCAGCTATCCTGTCAGTTGCTCTCTTTCCTTAGATTGCAAGTTCTCTTGGTCAGAAGCTCTTTTTGTTCTGTGCTTTTTCTTTTAAAAGCACTTTGATAATACAAACAGTAATAATGCAATTGCAGCTTGCCACAGAGCTGTACAGATTCATCACCGTACTAGTGGCTGCTGCAAGATTTATTCTGGGCTTTTGCAGGTGACAAGTTAGCCATCCAATTCCTGCTGCTAATGGAATTGAATAAAATTTTCACAACCAACAAATAAAAACACACTGCAGACAGATCTAGAAATCAAAGAAATTAACTGTAAAACATGATACCAAAACTGGGCCTACCCCCTTCCTGATCTTCAGACACATCAAGAAGGCACAGTCTGGCAAAAAGAGAAAAATGAGGGTAGAGGTAGGACTCTTTCATTAGTGTCTTTTACAGTACAGCTGCATGGGAAGTGTCCTTTCTTCTTACCTGTTCAGTCTGCAAGAAGTCAATGCAACTACATGACTGATTCTTGGGGATTATGCTTACAAAACAAAGTAAAAGAAAAGGAGTTGGTTGCCAGCGTATATCTAATCCCTCATGGAATAACAATGCCCTATTTCCAGTTCCAGTTTCTTTTTCTGTGCAAACTTCATCAATTCTACAAGGTAGAAGCGTTGCTCCCTATTTAAAAATTATGTTTGACAGAGCATAAAAATCTTATGACCAATTTTTAAAAATATTTACTCTTTAGGAGATTCCTTCTGATACTTTACAGTCCTGGAGATGAGCTAGTATTGCTCCTTAAAATGTAGTTTCATATCTGGAATACATCATAAATTAAATACTATTTTATTTTGCAAAACTTATACTACAATACATTTGAAAATACAAATAGCGGTGAGGACAAATAACAAGTCAGTGCAGAGTAAGGCTCCATGGATTCATTCCAACGCAAGTCAGTAAATTGATGTGACACAGGCCCTGCCGTGCTGTACAGAGGTAACGGGTTAGGTCTGGGAACACTGGTTGCATTTTTGTGGAGCTAATAAGCCATGCAGCTCTATATCAAGCTCTCATTCACTTGCCCTTTCAGTGTTAGCACTCCTGGGAATAACCTGTGCCTCTGCTCCCATTTTAAAGCGAACTTGGACTAAAGATAACTCAGAGTTGCCTTTGATAGATGGAATTATGAACTAATGGAACTGGAAAGGAGGCTGAAAAATAATCTTGCGTTTATATAAAAAGTGGGGCTTTTTTATGGTGCAAAGCGTTTCTCTTATCCCTTGTCCTTTCCACAGCCTTTGTTAAAGGAAAGAGAAATGTTGAAAATGGTAATCCTGGAAATATCCTAAAAACAAGATGAATACTGAAATATACTGCATTTGTACTGTAAGCTGGTTTGAAATTTAAGCTATGAAAAATACCATTTTACATCAGGAAAGTACTTCATCTTACTGACTAAGGAGGTTTCTCAATAATAAAGAATTATTATTAAATTATTATCAAAAAAGAATATTGTGCTCAGTTCTACACCAGTTGATCAGAAATATTTAGAGAGTGCTTAGAGACACCAGAATAGCCAGGAAATGTCTGAGCAAAAAAATGAAAAAATAAAGGGTAAAGAATTCAGAAAGTAATAATGACCAAAGCAGAAAGCAATAGGCTGCAGATGTCCGCAGGGTATAAACAGCGAGGATGGATAAAAATATTTAGTGTAAGCCACAGAGATAATTAAGTGTAGGCTGAATAGCCAGTAAAAGTGGCAGAACAGAGGCTAATATCCAAAAGGAAGTAAAAGAATTATGTAACTCTTTAAAAATAAGATTTGGCAAAAGGTATGAAATATGCTATTGGAAGGAATATAATGTTGGCGGGGAATTTGTACTAAGATTTATCCTCAGTCTCTTACAATATAATAAAATGCAGAGCTCAAGTTTGGATTCCTGTACGTCTGTTTGAGTCTGCAAGTGTAGAATTTGGCCAGCTGGGATATTTATCTATGCAATTTAGTTTCTCTAATTTTGTCTTTTAGAAATGCAAACAGTCATGCAAAAACAGGAAAGGTGTGTATTAACACTTCTAACAAAATCAATCCCCCCGCGTTTCTTTTATTAATGTCCCGTGTTTCAGTAGAATCTTGGGATTTTTTGCTGCTGAGTTATATCCCTTAGACTAGGTACTATGTAGGAGTCAATGAAACTGTCCAAGGTTTTGTTAACTTTAAGTTCTTTTCATGTCTTTTCTGTGTTGACTACATATAATCTTAAAAAAATATGGCTTGAGAAAAGAGTTATCTGTTATTTTATGCAAGCTTGTCTTGCTTGCTTTCTCTTTTTCTGTCATTTCTTCCATACCGATGCTGATGTAGCAGGGGGATTTCATTCAGCAACTTTAGAACTACTCATAAAGAGGAGGAAAAAAAGAAGTATTTGTGACCCTTAGCTGGTGAGCAAGCTGAAGACTGAATTCTCAGCTGTTTCTGACATGGAGCTTTCAGGTAGAAAGAGAAAAGTAAAATAATTTTGGTCAAAGATTTTTTTTTGTCTGTCAAAGGTGGAGCACAGAGAGAAAAAGAGCTTTTAGTATGCCTCAGCTCATCCCAAATATAGGGACAAAGGTAGATGTTTTTAATCAGATACAGTATTAAGAGAAGCACGGGAACATTTTTGGCTCTGTTAGGAGAAAAACAACAACAACAACAAAAAAAAAACAACTAAGAAACATTTGTGAATGGGTTGTGTTATCGGTGTGTTGCCCAGCCTGTGGAGTAGTCAGTTTACTTAACATGCCAGTGATGTAGCAACTCTATTATCCTTTACTAAACAAGGAGAGCACCCGGCTCTATTGTGGGTTTTATATAAATTAGAGGGTTTGAGTCTTCATTTATTTGCACTTTATTTGTTCTCTGGTATGTAAAACTAAGCATTAACACAAATATTGTGCTTGTTTAGAAGCTTTAGTCTTACTAGGGGGGAAAAAAGTATAAACTAAGCAAACAAACCCCAAGTGTTTCTCTTTGGTACCAATGGTTTAAACATAGCTTGTAGTGTCCAATATTTCTTTCAAGCTACCTAAATAGGAGCTTGTTATACCTTGGTCTGTGGACTTGAGTTTTCCTGTGATCAGGTAACAGATTTATATTGTAATTGTAGCCACTGTTACTCAGTGATCACCTTCTAAATGCTGGAAAAATATTGTAAAAATTTAAATGCTTTGAATTTTGTGTGCTCTGGAAAAAATAGGTAAATACTACCCACTGTTGAGCTGTGATCATCTCTGTAATGATGTAGAAAAAACTTTGAAATCTTGTTTATTTAAAAATCTGGTGAGCAGGAAGTGCAGGCTTCAGGGCTTACGGGGACAGGTGAGACTTAGCTTATCCAGGCTTAGGCATTGAGGTCCAGAGAATACTGACATTGAAGAAAAAAATAAGGCTAAAGGGTTTTTTTGGAAGGCCATATTCACAGACTGTTGGAGTTTGATGTATACAACACTGACACACCATTTTTACTTTCATTTCCTAAAGAAATTGGTTATTTTTAATGGCCCTATTTGCTTCCAAATAACTGGAGGCGTGCCAATGTGACGCCCATCTACAAGAAGGGCCGGAAGGAGGATCCAGGGAACTACCAGCCTGTCAGCCTGACCTCGGTGCCAGGGAAGATTATGGAGTGGTTCATCTTGAGTGAGCTCACCGGGCATGTGCAGGACAACCAGGGGATCAGGCCCAGCCAGCACGGCTTCATGAAAGGCAGGTCCTGCCTGACCAACCCGATCTCCTTCTATGACCAGGTGACCCGCCTAGTGGGTGAGGGAAAGGCTGTGGAGGTTGTCTACCTGGACTTTAGCAAGGCCTTTGACACAGCCTCCCACAGCATCCTCCTAGAGAAGCTGGTGGCTCATGGCTTAGACAGGTGTACTCTTCGCTGGGTTAAACACTGGCTGGATGGCCGAGCCCAGAGAGTTGAGGTGAACGGAGCTAAATCCAGTTGGCGGCCAGTCACAAGTGGTGTTCCCCAGGGCTCAGTATTTGGGCCAGTCTTGTTTAACATCTTTATCAATGATCTGGATGAGAGGACTGAGTGCACCCTCAGTAAGTTTGCAGATGACACCAAATTGGGCGGGAGTGTCGATCTGCTCGCGGGTAGGAAGGCTCTGCAGAGGGATCTGGACAGGCTGGATCAATGGGCCCAGGTCAACTGTATGAGGTTCAACAAGGCCAAGTGCCGGGTCCTGCACTTGGGTCACAACAACCCCATGCAACGCTCCAGGCTTGGGGAAGAGTGGCTGGAAAGCTGCCCGGCAGCAAAGGACCTCGGGGGTGCTGGCTGACAGCCGGCTGGACATGAGCCAGCAGCGTGCCCAGGTGGCCAAGAAGGCCAACAGCATCCTGGCTTGTACCAGCAATAGTGTGGCCAGCAGGAGCAGGGCGGGGATCATGCCCCTGTGCTCGGCACTGGTGAGGCCGCACCTCGAATGCTGTGTTCAGTTTTAGGTCCCTCACTACAAGAAGGACATTGAGGTGCTGGAGCATGTCCAGAGATGGGCAACGAAGCTGGTGAAGGGTCTGGAGAGCAGGTCTTGTGAGGAGTGGCTGAGGGAACTGGGGTTGTTTGGCCTGGAGAAGAGGAGGCTGAGGGGAGACGTTATCGCCCTCTACAACCACCTGAAAGGAGGCTACAGTGAGTTGGGTGTTGGTCTCTTCTCCCAAGTAACAAGCGATAGGACGCGAGGAAATGGCCTCAAGTTGTGCCATGGGAGGTTTAGATTGGATATTAGGAAAAATGTCTTCACTGAAAGAGTGGTCAGGCACTGGAACAGGCTGCCCAGAGAGGTGGTGGAGTCACCATCCCTGGAGGAGTTAAAAAAACACGTAGACGTGGCACTTCAGGGCATGGTTTAGGAGGCCTGGGGGTGTTGGGTTGACGATTGGACTCGATGATCCTAGAGGTCTTTTCCAACCTTAATGATTCTATGATTCTTTGTCAGTCCAGCAATTAAACTGAAAGAGGATAGATTTAGATTGGACATAAGGAAGGAAGTTTTTACAGTCAGGGTGGTGAGACATTGGAACTGGACTCACTGCACAGAGAAGCTGTGGATGCTCTGTCATTGGAAGTGTTCAAGGTCAGTTTGGATGGGGCTTTGAGCAACCTGGTGTAGTGGAAGGTGTCCTGGCCCATGGCAGGGGTGGTTGGACTAGATGACTTTGAAGGTCCCTTCCAACCCAAACCATTCCATAATCAATCTAATAACGTTTGAACCTGCTGGCCAGTTTTGGTCCAATGTGACAGATGCAGGCGGTTCTCAAAGCAAGTTAAACTCCTGCTGGCTATCTGGAGTTCAGCGTGGGGTAATACATGCACACAAAGCAGTGCCTGCGCTGAAGCAGAGGTTTCAGAGTGAGCTCTGCATTTATCCTTTGCTTTGACCTGCCCCTGAGCAATCTGTGTGCTATGTCTTGGAGCCTAGTGATAGCACATACCGTCCCTTTTTCATCTAGACAGGGTGTGTGGGGCAGAGCGGGAAGGGGAAAGAAGTGGGTGCTTTGGAGACCTGATGGGGAGGGTGGGTCCTAGGCAGCAGCATGAAAAGCAGCGCAGGCTATTGCACTGTGGGAATAGCGATTTGGGAAACAAATCTATAGGAAACTAGGTCTTATGGAACAAACTTCTTGTTTTGTGTGCAAGCCATTGGTGTAGAGGTAAACCTGAAATCTAAATTGCATCTCTAAAAGTGTTGGCATTTTGGACAGAGTAATGTAGCTACTGTCAAACTCATCAGAGTGGAGCAGGTGTAGTGACCCAGCTGCAGCTTCCTGTGCATTCAGGTGTGGCCACTGCGGCCTCTGCTGCTGAGAGATTAGGCCTAGAAGTTCTTCTGGTGTTGAACCTTCTCGATATTTTCATCGTTCAGTGGCACACGTTGCCACCAGTTGGGTAAAAGCACCCTAAGCAGCAGAACCAGGCAGTGTGAGTGGATAAGGGAGCACAGGCTTTGCTCTAGTGGAAGCTCATGGCCAGCTCGTGCAGCTGAGGACTGTCTTGCTTGGAGTCCTTGTCCTCCAGCCAAACTCTGCTTGCTCTGCATGTTGACTGTAGTGAAAGCTAAAGCTGGAGCTGGCATGTGAGGAAACATTAAATAAGAAGCAAACGTGCTGTTGCTAATGAATGTGGTACTAGGAGCTTGGATAATAATAACCTCTGTTCTTTCTGAGCTGGATGACTATAAAATACATGCACTGTTAGTCTGAATAGTCATGCCATTGTTTTTAACTAATATGACAAAATATTGTGCATCCTGCCAAACAAGTTCTGAAGCTGTAAAAATGTGGGTTGTCTAATAAGGGGGTGCAGGGGTATAAATGCTTTGCACCTGAGGTTGTTGTTTGAAGCTGAGTTTTTGAGGCCTAACATTTACTGGTAGCTAGACGAGTGTCTACATGAATCAGTGAACAACTCTTCCAATTTATCCACCACTGATGGGATGCATTAGAGACAAGCCAGACTAAGCAGGCACAGCAAAGTGGCCCAGAAGTGAACTGGAACAGGATCTGAACTACTCTGTCACCCTGAGAGATGGCCTGTCGTGCTCGGAGCTGAGGCAGCTGCGGGGGGGTATGCGCATGTGACTTTGCAGTACAGCTACCTGAATGCTTGCGTTGTGGCTAACAAACCTCAGTTTCCTGCTGTACTGGCCCATCAACAATCACCAGATCACAAGAACTTAACTGGGTAAATTCAAAGAGATTTTAAATGCATTTTAGAGTCGCTTTGGTTTTGGGTTCTGTTATACTCTGAGAACTTATCACTTCATACCTGGTGTTTCATAGCAGATAAAGCGTTAGGCAAAAATGCAAGAACCAACAAGTTTTCTATTGAATCCTGTCTGACCAAAATCCAGGGAAAAATATCATACGCAGTAGTAGGGTGTTTATTAGTTCTATTTCAATTGGCTTGGGGTTTTTTTTGACCTTTAATTAAAAGAAATGCAGGATTTTATTTCTGTTAACTGCAGAATAACAAGATCATTTAGCTGTTTAGTAATAGTAACTTCTTTCATCACAGTACAGTTCAATTAAGAGCTAATAATGCAGAATTTCATATAGTATGCTGAAAACAGCATACTAATTACTTTATTAAATGGTATTGGCACCAAGTATTTAAAACCTTCAGCTTACTTTGCCATAATTAGCTTATTCTCATAGCCACTATCTCAATCTCCAAGAAGCAAGAAGCTGGTGAGGGAAGTTAGAAATGTTTCTTAAATCTCTTGGTTGTACAAATGATCTACCTAGATGAAAGAGCCTAATTACTTGAAAAATGTATAACTGGACCATCATTAAGATCATTATTGTATGTGAAATAAAAAAAAAACTCCAAAGGAAGACACAGTAACATTACAACTGTGTTCTGATGAAAAAACTTTTGATTGAAATCATTTGACGCAACGTTTTCCAAAGTGGTTACTGATATTTTTAGTATCTTTTAGTGGACCTCAAATGCAGATACCTAGTTACAGCATCTGCGCGCATAAAGTTGTGGCTCCCGAATTTTTTTGAAAATCCGGTCCAGTGTGTCTCTTATTGGACATTGAAAAACCAAGTTGTATGTAATTGGGCTCCAGCCTGATATCTCATATTATTGACACTTTGAAGAGAAGCTGGATTACCCAGTTAAGGGTGCTTATTGAATTTATTGGAAAGACCCACGCTGACTTCTTCAATTGGTGAGTATGGCCCTTAATATTATAGGAAATCAGGTAAGATACTGAGGCAAATGGATCTGGCAAACGGTCCAAATTAACCCAAGCAATCAATCAATGGGAGCTTTGCCTGTCCTGCACATTTAAGAGTTGGGCTCCAAGGCACTCCTGTTTGATAATTTAAAAACACAATTGCTGCAGGTAGAATCTAGCTGTCAGAAAACGACAATAATTTTAAGTAACTGAAACTAGGTACTTTGTCTCCAAGGAATTTTTGCACACATTTTCTGTCTTAAGTTCTACTACGTTGCATGGCCCTTTGTAAATAGGCATACTGCTGGTATGTGGTGCTTTTGAACTGTTACATCTTTTGAAGAACTTGGTAGACTTACCAAAATCCATCTTTTTAATTGAAAGAAAAATTTGTTTCTTGAAGCTACTGTATCGTAACAAAGAGGTCATCGTCCCCCCATTTTAATTTTGTTGTACAAAGAAGCAGGAATAGTTGTCTTCAGCTCACATGGAATCTGATATTTTATAAACTTGAGCATATGTAGCGTCAGCAGTTTAGCTTTTCCATCCCTGTTTCATCAGTCTTTGTGTTTTTGCTGGATTGTGTCCTCTTGGACACCCTGCTTCCAACAAACTTCAGAGCAGTGTCCTTTTCCCACTTACACAGTTTAGGGTCTATAATTTATAGCCTCTGCCAGCTAAATGCTTTGCAGAAAAAGCTGAAGAGTTTCTTTGTTTTCTTCTCTTGCCCTCTCTGTAGTGTCAGCTTTGTTAAGAGGGTGCACAGTCAAAGAAAATTCAAGCATTCTTCTTGTGTATGAAGGATATTCAAAATATTTTTTTTTTCAGATATACTCAGTATACCCAAAGCAATTATTCTTTCTCCTGCATAAATTAAATGTTTATGGCTATGGGTGTCAAAATGCTAATCTTGGAAATCCAGAAAGAAAAGACATTGAATTTTAATGATGTTCCAAGATACATAATTTATCATGAGGGAAATATATTTCTTCAGAAGCAAAATAATCTGTCTAATAAAATAATGATTCCCAGCCATTTGGGACGGACCTTCATTGAGGCTGTCTTCTGTTCCTTCTTGCCACGCCGCCTCCAAACACCCCAAATTCTTGCTCACTGCCTTGCCATTCCAATTGCTGCCACAGCTTGTTGAACGCCTGCCATCACGATCTTGGCGCTTCTCACTTTCAGCCCCCCCCCACTGCTGCTACAACATGTCTGGTGGATGTCCGCTGCTCCCTCCCGCTCATCTCTCCCTTCTGTAGGCAGTGTGTCCCCCCTCCTCCCTTTTCTGCCATCAGCCTCAGCAGTGCCAGGACAAACCTGGGACTGATAATCAGGCACAGCTTGTTAGCCTGGCCTCTGTTCTGTGCCACACCGTGCCATGCATGTATTGTCTCTAAAATTGGACACTTTGCTAGTGCTTCTAAGCTTAAGGACTGGTATATAAAACATGATAAAGCAAATCTCAAAATAAATCTGGGAATTCCAAATACTGATTGTTGAACTCTGAAGAGAAGCACAATGCTCTAAAAATCATAATTTTTGTATGCATCATAAATGCAAACTTCAGTCATGTATATGTTACGTTCCTCAATTCTCTTTTCCATTTCCCCCCAACCCTCTTTTATTTTTTTTCATATTTATAAGCAAGTGAGTTTGCAATGTGGATAGAAACTTCAGAAAAGGTCAGGTTCTGCAGAAGGGGAAGTTTGAGGGAGGCAGGTGGTGTGTGTATACCTGTGCTGGCAGCTTCAGCTGCAGGACTCTTCCTCAGAGCACAGATGTGCTCAGGAAAGGCAAAATGATATCACAAAAAGTGCAAAGTAAGAGGACATCACATCAGTTACAGCTCATTAAACCCCTATATTAAGAACTCCACTCAGAAGTTAAACTGGCTTTAGTTCTGTTTCTTCCCTCTCTTGCAGGGATTAAACTAAAGAGGAAATATGGTACAGAAAATTAAAGCTACTTCTGCATAAGAGCTCCCATAAAGGGGCTTCTTGTGCTTAACTCATGTCCTTTCACATTACACTTTGTATTAATTTGTTTTACCTTTTCAGAAGTCCTTGCCTTTATTAAAGAGCCAGTATGGTATTCAAAGTTTTCCTCAAAAGCAAAGTAATTCCTGATTTAATGGCTCCTTTGATAGTACTGTTAGACACGAAATAGTAAAGCAAGTGTTGAGAGATGAGATCTGCTTCCCAAAAAAAAGAGAGAGGAGATAGGCTTTTTGGAAAATTATGAAGCTGACCTTTCTTGCTTTTGTTACTGACATGAAAGCATGTACTGATTTGAAGTTTAAGATATTAACGCTGCAGCATTGTGAGGCTATGTCTATCTGCTTGCCAAGTTCAGTTAAAATCCATGTGATTACAAGTAAAACTAGCAGTGTCTTGAACTGTTTTGCTTTTTAAGTGGCTAAGTTCTTTAGCAGCTTTTGAGTAAGAAAATAGTCGTAAATATGTTGGTGTGAACACAGAAACAAGTCATAGTTCCTTCTTGGTGAAGCAGGGTTCAACAAAGCGTTCTTGATTTATTTGTTTGATCAGCCAAGATGTTTGGGTCTGAATAATTTTGTTGATGCTGAAGAAATTACTACTGTCTGTTTATCAAAGATAAGTTGACACTTGTGACTTCTCTGTGACAGACTATGAAGTGAAATCTTGTAAAGAGATATTTGAGGACAGGAGGCAGGATGGTTTCCTGGCTATGGAAATGGGAAGCAAGTTCGGCGCTGTGAGTTTTACCCCTGGCTTTACTGCTGAGTCACTTGAGCAAGAGCTTTTGACAACCCACGTCATCTGTCTGTGCCTCTGTTTGACCTGTCTGTAAGAAAAGAAAAATCAAATAAATTGTTTCTTTTGTAAATAAACTTAATATTTCTGAATGAAAAGTGATAAAAAGAGCTAAAAATTATGGTTGTCAAGAAAGAAAGACGCCGTCTATACAAAGGCAGGAATTTTCATACATTTCCATTGTGTGAAGAATTCCCATGGTTCCTTCTGTTCCATTTGTGATCTTAGAGTCCATTTTCTCCTAAATTCTCAGTCAGTTGGGATCCCATTGGCAATTACAGCAGCTTACATTTGCTGAGGTGTTTCATCAGAAATGAAATAGAAGTAACTTAAATGGGATGATGCTGATTTAATCATCTGAGAATCTGGCTTTATTTACAACATACAGGTTTTCTTATATTCCTTTCATTGTACTATAAGCTTGTTGGATGCAAGGATTGAAAGAACTCTGTTGTTCTGCTGTCAGGATAACTTTTGTCTATTCCTTGGATTGTAACAGGGCCTTTTTCTGAGATTATTTTGGACTGTTGGTGAAGGGGGTCTTTGATCATATATTAAATTCTCACATTTGATTTCTAGCTCAAGGAATTTCCTAAACCTAGTATGTGAGCTTAGGAAAAGTTGAAAAGAAGGTACTCCATTGTAGCTGTGTACATGAAAATGACTATGCAGCCAGCAATTTATTTTTCTTATAGTACCAGTGGAAGTATAACACATGTACTAAATAATTATTTATAAACATATGAAGGCTTTACTAAACAGTTTTGAAAATATAACCTTCAGTACTAGTGTAGTTATATAACATCCCATACAGATACCCAGAGGGGCTGTTCATAAACCAATCATAAAATATACAGAAAATATCACCAGCTTACCTTCAGCATATAAAACAACATTTAGAAATGAAATTTCAGGCTTTTTGTCCCCCTACTTTTCTATATTTCTGTCTTTCTGATAGTAACTCACAGTAATAGACCATCTGCTACTATATATTTTTCATGAGTTTTAACATTTTGTTTTTAGAACCTGAAAGATGAGTAAAATGTCAAGTCACCCAGAAAATAATCATAGGCTTGACAACTCAAATGTTATCTCAGCTTGTCTGTACAAAAAGTGATTCACAGCAGGTCTGTGCCCTCCCTCTTTGCAGTTAGAGCAGGCGGAGCAGGTGAGCACGTACAGCGTTGGTATTAGCCGATACATTTTCAAACACCAACACAAGGCTTTAGCAGAAGATTTCCTGTTGATTTTAATGAGAGTAGTGTTGCCAAAAAACCAATGGCATCGCTTTCAAAGTTTTGTTCTGTAAAAGGTGAACTTCAGATTTCCTTTAGAGTTTCATGTTATTTGGAGTGTCTTACCATGACTGCTGGCCTAAATAAAATGTAGCCACCTGGCGGTCATTGAGGCGAGAAAATGGTAAGTACACTAGCAAAATTAATTTTCAGCAAAGAAGTAAACTCTCTGTTGCATTACTATAGAAATGTCATGGGCTCTTTGCTACCCTTCTGCCTCCTCCCATTTCAAAGCCTGGGTTTGCGAGTCTCCTGCCAGCCCTGTAGCTGCCGTGTGCTAGGGAGGTGCAGCAAAGGACTCCTTCCAGGTCATGTTTCTCTGCTGTTTCTGGCTGCTATTTGTTTTTCCCATTCTGGTTTTCCATCATGCTGAGACTAGACTGGAGCCGACAAGCTGAGAAGGTGTTAGAAAAGTATAGGATAAGACCTTCAGCTCAAAAAATGCTTGCAGATCTTAACGTAATTTGGAGGGAAAGAACTCTGCAGCCCATTCATGCCACCTTGCTGTCAAGCTGCGCTCAGGATCTCTTTCATTCAACAACATGTACTGTTAACATAAGAAGTATATAGCCATATCATTTGCCTCCTACATTTTTAACTGTGCAAAGATAAAATTATTTCATTAAATAGGTTCCCAGAAGCTCAACGATGGTTTTCATACTAAATCCTCTGCAGATTTGCTACTTTTCATTAGAATAAGAAGTCTCCTTGGTGATCTTTGCACTCTCAGCCTGTGCAAAAGCCCTTGCTAGTGTTGCAAGATTTTTCTCTTAACATTCTACTTCAGAAGTCTCGAGCTTGTTTTCAATTATCTCCATTCTGTGCTTCATTTTACTCATTCCTTTGGAAAGTCTCTTGTTCGCAGGACTTCTTTCAGGCTTTCCAGTGAAAGAAGATGATCTTTATCTTACTAGAACTGTTCTTTGAAACTGCCTATACTGTTGTTGCTGGAGCTACACTGCTGAAGAAGACAGTGGGAGAGGCAAGTTACTTCCAGATCTGAGAGGACCTTAAGGAATAGGAGGCAGAAAAGTGACAGTTCTTTCACAGATTTAGTTTTGTGATTAATATATATGTAATGAATATGCTTAGGCATAATGTTCTGGTCTGCTGAAATGGTGAACAAGGCAAGTACTACCGATGACTCAGAATTGAAACCACTCATGTTTCATCAGTCGTGTCAGCAAAATTCAATTTTGCAGCCCCCCAGGACAGGGACAAATGACCGTCTCTCCTATTGCTGCAGATCAGCTCCCTCAAGCACCAGCTTCCCTGAGCCAACCAAAGCTACAAGCTTAGTGAGCTCGCTGAGGCCTCCGTCACGTGCAGGATAGTAGAGGAGTGGAGAGCGGCTGTGTGCCGCTTCGGGCAGTGCTGCAGTCTCTCAACGGGGCCAGGTGAAAATGCTCAGCTCTGGAAAGGGAGTGTTGGGAAAGGGGAGCGCAGAGCAGGGAGAGATGCACCAGCTGTGGTGTGCGGCCTCCTCTTACTGGGAACGGGAGCTCCGCTGGGCCTGCTGCCTTGGGCCTCTCTTGAGGTTGGTGTGCAGGGGAGCCCCTGCTATTGTCACCCTTTGCCTGGTTTTTGTCACTGTAATGTTGTAGGTATGCTGGTGTAAGGAAACAGGCTTGACAGAGTTTGCAGGTGGAGATCGTACTTTTATTAGAACTGATATAGATGAGCCCTGGAAAAGACCTGAAGAAGAGCTCCTATGCCCAGAAGTTTCTCTAATAAGGTGGATATCGCCGCCATCTATAAAATGGGTAACTGTAACTTGACTGTGCTATGCCTATATCTAAAGCTGGACTTGGCTTCCATGCTAACATTTTGTCATTGCCATTCCGGTTAAAAAAAATAATTGTGGACAAATTACTCATATAATGAAAGTGTTCGAAGAAACTGTCATTAAAATTACTGGCTCATATTTTTCAGGGCACCAGATTGTCAATGAATTTCAAGAGCGGGGAGCCTGTTAGACCTTTAAACCTTTGAAAACCTTCATTGATTTTAATCTTTTTTTATGCTTTTAAATACATTCCCCTTTCAAAATATGCTTAGCTGCTAATTTCTGACAATAGTATTGCTTTTAATCACTACATTAAAATCATTGTGCTATAATGGATATTTACTTTGAAAACTCTTTGACCTCTGATGTATAAATATTTTCTTTTTTTTTGAAAGATACTGTATGAGTGCCTGTCTCCAAGTGTGTGTATGTGCTGTAGCCAAATTTATGTAAATTATTTATATAAATTACGAACTATTAAGTGCTCAGTTGAAGGCAGGCTATTTGGAGGAACATGCACTCCAAGGCTCATTTTAGAGGAGGCTTTTTGCTCTTACGTTTTGTTCTTGCTTTGCAAAGTTTTGTTTGGCAATGGAAAGCTAGGTTTCTTTGTTACACCTGGAAAACTGAAAGAGAGAACAACAGCAGAGTGTAAGAGTTTGGGAGAACTCCTGAAAGTAATATGTAAATCTTGGGAGTAACAAATCAATAAGAGCATATTGAAATCAAAGAATGAAGCTGTATCTGATGAATAATAGCTTTCCCCTTTCTTCCTGCATGCTGTTTTTTTGTTTGTGCTAATTTAGTGCAAGTACATGTATGCTGACAGCCAGTATGTTAGCTGTCTGAGAAATGACTCAGAATTTGGGGGAATTTAGGATTAATTTCTTGGATGTAGAATAGGCTTCATCAAGCTTCTTTCTGTCTTTCCGGTTTTTCTTTTTTCATTGCCAGTGATTTTGAAACATGACTAAAATGCTGTGAATGTACTTGACCTGATCTAGAGAAACATCATTCTAATAGACGCTGTTCACCCCAGTGAACGGAGCAGTGGTCGGGGGCACGAGAGATCTGAATTTCATTCCTGGTTGTGTCCCAGTTTTACCAAGTAATCAGTGGAAGGTCTTTTCTCTGGCGTGCGCCTTTGTTTACCTATCTCATGATTCAGGGAGTAAAACAGTATTTAATAGCTCGTCATCTTTATGAGGAAAACGATGGAGTTTGCATGCTGTCTTTAATCTTTAAATGATAATGAAAATATCTGTTGTTACTTTGTCAAATATAAAGAGCTGTTTTTAAATAGCAAAACCAATTGAAAAGACATATACCTGTAAAAATATTTATATTGTTATATTTCTGTGCCAGGTGTTGTTTTCGACAGATATGTTTATATGGTGGGTTGTTCTTTTTCAGGCCCTGCTTGACACTCAGAATCTTTTGAGAGCTCAGATTACAAATTTTACTTTCAACCTGGGATTTTCAGGGAAATTTTATCACACAGGTAAGAATGAAATACTAAAATCACTTTCATTTTGATGGTGTTTTTTGTAGTATGAGGAAAGTAGGCATGATAGAGACTAAGGGTCCAAATAGAGTTTCCTTCATAATAGGATAACTAAAAAAATCATATTGTTCTTTCTTCCAGGTTGCTTTGGGACATACATGTGTGTGATTTACCCGATCAAATTTTTCTCCTAAAGTTATTATACAGCATTAACCTTTTGTTTGAGCTGTAGTCTGTCTGGAAATAACCATGTAGGTAGAGTCTGTAAACACCTCTTTGCAGCAACATTTCTCATATTTTTTAAAAAAAAAAAAAAAGTGCTTATTCTTTGCATAGTCCAATAAGTAGAGCAATGATGTGGAGGTAGGAGAGCCAGGCTGTAGTTTCTAAGAGAAGGACTAAGCCTTTCAGGAAAGTGTCCTGTTGGACTATAAAGTTTCATGAATAAGAGGAATGTTCCTCTTCCTGCTGCAAGCTGGGACATGCAGAAGTGGCAGAGTCATAGGGCCAGGAGGAGACCTTACAAGAAGCAGCCCAAGCTTGGGATGACAGCTTTCTATAGGGATCTTAAGTGTTACATATGTGTCACATATGTGTCATGGGGTAACAGGAAAATCAATCCTGAGGATGGAATAAACACATCTCTTACTGTTGCTTTGTAATTTCATTCAATTTGAGCTAGCTCAGATGCTCACTACAGAACCCCTCCCAGGAAATGGGGAGAGGGTGGCATGCAGAATAGGTGAACCGGATTTTTTCTCTGCAGCTGTTTCCTGAGCACACAGAGAATTTAGGGTGGTAATTTTAGGTGGGCTGGAACATCTCGGTATGAGGCACCTGTAATTCTAGTAAGCTGTGATGCCTGCATTAGGTGCCAGTGTGGAACAGATTGAATTCCTCCTCCCCTTTTATTAAAATTCAGTTCCTTTCAACCTGTTGTTCAGTGGTAAATTCCACCGATCAAATGAAATTTTCAATTGACTTCACTGAGAGATCTGTTGAGCTACTGTAGTTTATCCTTTTGGGTAGTTTAATCTCTACTGTAGAGATATAGCAATATGTATTACCCTTTAAAATAATTTTATACTTAAAGCTCTGTAGGAATAGGGAGAAATAAAAGATTAGGTATTAAATAGGATGTGATATAGAAGAAAGAAGGTGCTCTCTACTGTCAAACAGAAAGAAGATGACACGCATGCAAAATAGGACAACATCAGAGCCTGGAAGAGAGAGACAAAAGACAACACAAGATAATGTCATAGTTGAAGGATGTTAATATGAAAAGAGGGAAGTGAAGTGACATGTTGGCTGAGACTAAGAACCAAAATCGGATTTATTCAAAACCAGAGAAAGATATACAGAGCTTGAAAATGCTCAACTGCCATGCATGTTACATAGCAGACGGATGAACATAACTCTTCTTGTGCTCCGCTGTGCACCTTGGGCTGTATTACTTGTCATATTATGAAGAGAAGAGGCAGCGAAAGAAGTCTGTTATTTAGAGCTGAACAGCTGGAAAGGAAAGCAGCTGGGGCTGCACAATCCCTCCACAGATCTCTCTTGGGCTCAGCAGACTTCAGCTAGACTTGGTAAATGTCCAGGTTTCACCCCTGCAGTCCAGGTGTCACCTGCACAGTTCAGAGAGACTAGAGATGCCTTAACTCTTTCACGTTCATCATATCACTTACTCCATCCATTCCCATCCCTTCCTCCCCTTTCTTTTGCCTAGAACAGCCCAGCAAAACGGTCCTGACTGCCAAGTTTGTCACCTGCCAGTGTCTCAGCAGGCAGAGGTACTTCCCAGACCATTTCTTTTGCCTCAGTTGATAGTTCAGATGCTTTGGAGGGAACACGCACATGGGTTTCCTGGGTTTGGCTGAGCAGGATTTGGCAAAGGTATTGCATGTTTGTAGTACACACTGACCCAGTTACTGGCTGTAAACTGAATGAGTTGAGCCTGTCTCTGTTACAGCCCATCTCTTGCTGTAGCTTTCTTCCTTTCTTGATATGGCTGCTTCTCCCCGATCTGGCTGTTGGGTGACCTTTAGGCACTCCTGTCACTTTGATAGCATGTGAACATCACACAAAGCCCCAGGGACTCACGTGAAGTCCTAAAATCTAACGATGCTACAAATACTCATCCATCTCTATATATGTCTGCCCACATTTTTCATTCACTGCTGTAGTTCCCTCAGAGGTAATGAGGAATAAAATCACAACAGTGAAGGTATGTCAGACAAGGTTTGCTGAAGGAAAGAGGAAAAAGCAAAAGGCATATAGGGTTAGTGAGAGTATGGCTGTACGGATGCAGAAAGCATCAGAGCTGAACGTTTGGCTAAAATACTGAATAAGGAGAATAGATGTTGCAAAGTGCTGAGAGAGAAAAAGGATTTGTCAAGTTGTGTTGATTGCTGGCGGGAGCAGGAACAATCAGAAAAGCAGGAAGCAGGCACACCGTGAAGCTGTGTTAAGCTATAGGTTGTCAACGCTCGGCTCATACAGTCTTTATAGAGCAGCCCATTAAGGGGTTATTTAAATTTGGCTGCCTTTGACAGGGCTAGCCTGTCATTAAAAGTGAACTGGGACTAGGATAAATGTCTGGACTTGGGGGTGAGGGGCAGTGTCCTGATCTGCCAGCTAATTAGACCCTGATACTTCCCATCTGTGAGGTGCTGTCAGATACCTGGGCTGAATCTCTGCGAGTAGGTTATACAGAGCCGAGGCATGGCCTGAGCACGGAGAGTGGGTTGTCATTGCCCTTGGATTATGCAAACGGCCTCTGGAGTGCTCGGGGTCCTGGCCAGCCCCCACTGCCTGCACCTGAGGGAGCAAGGGCAGGTGCCCGTCCCAGTGGGGAGCTTCTCTTGCAGGCTGGGAGGATTTATGAGTGTCAAGGCGGCCAGACAGCTCAGGGTTGGAGGACAGGCCCCGCCACTGGCTTATTTACTGCTGTAGCTGCAACACAAGAGGTGTGGGAAAACAACAGGGCCGTACGCTGCTGCCTGAGTGATTCCTTTTCATCAGCGCTGCAGTTAGAAATGGCTCTCCTGCCCATTCCCCGCACTGCGTCCTTAGGAACAGGCAGGAGAGCCTCTGAAAAGACAGGCCTGGGGCCTGACAATTAACTCGGTGAGCTCCAGCCACCCTTTAAGTCTCTTCAAAGATGTAGTCTTCTGGGAACTGCTGAATAGGCCATGAACAGAAAGGTAAGAATTAGTGGAGAAGACAAAATAATTGTATTATGCATAATATTTTTAAAAGGCTGCTGGAAAAAATACTTCCACGGATCGTAGGTAACAAAAGGAAAAGAGGTTTGACTAGGGAGTGAATTTACTTTGGATAAGGAATACCAGAAACGAGTTGTCAACATTTTAATTTATACTGTGTATTAAACTCTCTTGTATACAATTTCTGATTCCATCCCTTAGCTACTGATGTTACTGATATAGCACATGCATGTGAGGACAGTGTTGTACCATGCACTCGAGATGCCGTGGAAATGGGGCTCTCAGTCTTTTACGTGGCTATAATTACCTCAGGAGAAGGAATCTGTACTTGGAAACACTTAAATTCCTCAGTACTTTAAATGGTCATATTTTATTATGCTAATGTCTTTCTTGTATTTACAAACACACGTAAAAATATAATAGAAGTAGAGACTCTACTTCAGAGATACTTTTTTTTTTTTTTTTTTTCAGGCACTGAAGAGGAGGATGAAGGCGATGACCTGCTGTTGAGGTCTGTAGATGACTTTTGGTGGTTTCCCCATATGTGGAGTCACATGCAGCCTCACCTCTTCCACAATGAGTCGTCACTGGTGGAGCAGATGATCCTCAACAAAAAATTTGCCCTAGTGAGTTATATTTTTGCATTTTATATTGAATTTAGGTGTTCAGAAACCATTTTTCCTATTTTGTTGGAAAAATCAATCCTTGTAGACTTTCTTTTAATGTCAATGAATTGAAAAAAAAAAAGTAATTTTTTATAAAGTACTTTTTGCAAACATTCTATTTTGTGCTATGAAAAGTCTGTTTCTCTACAGTTTGGATTTTCTTCTCAATTAAGTTTGATTTTTTTAATTACTTTATGAAAAATTATGAATGGAAAAGTCCTTTCAGAATGAAGAATTAATTTGTTCCCATCTTGGAAAGTCAATATAGATAAAAATTCTTCTGCTTCAATATTTTCCTAAATAAAATTTTGTCCAAATAACCCATTGTTGATTAGAAAAGAATCAAATTTTCTGAAAGAATAAATATTCCATCAAAACGTGTCAAATGACTTTATGAAAACACTGCATGCTAGGATTAATGAAGTTAGCCACATTTTCAGAGATGCTTTTCTGCAGTGATACCTAATAAAATCTTATATATTCCCTTTGGATCAGCTTTATTAAAAACTTGTTTTGAAAAGCATTGCCTTTACTAATTATTTATTCACCACAAAGCTCTGAAAAAAGTGTTTCAGTGAGAATATAAGAAAAAATAAAACCTAATCTTTAGATCTGAGGATACTAGAGAAAACAGACTTACCTTTTCTCTAGTTATTTTCATACAATAAAACCAAACCAAACTGCCATAAAAAGTACATGTTATTTGTTTGCAGAAATGGTCCAATGTAAAGACATAACGAAGTGTTATATCAGAATGTCTCAGCAAACAAACTTGATTGCTGAAATACATCTACTCTTCCGACAGCCTCATTTTACTTCTCCCTTTTCCAAATACACTGGTTGCTCTTTAGCTGGCAGGTAATGACTTTGTTTCTTGAAAGAGCAGGTGGATTTGGAATATCAGAACAAAAAAGAGTGCATTTATGGTCATGTGTCAGTGAGTGTAGGAGGAACGTATAGACCTAGAATATCAAGCAATTAAAATCTGTATTGGAGAACTTTGCTTTTAAGTAAGGTGTATATGCTTTCTTTTGACCAAAGATTTTACCAAGTTTCCTGTAAACTATAGTTGTACTCAGTACCGGCCAGCTCAATTTTACTGTTTCCTTTAAAGAAAGCATTTTAGTAGAAGTTAGAACCATGAAAATTTAAAAATCCTGCATCCAGAATTCACGTTTTTCTATGATTCTGTGTACGGTGGCAAGCTCCCTGGAAATTAAATCAGTTCTTGTAGTTCTGGTGTGACCTAAGACATCCTCTGGGATTAGTCTACAGTATGTAACCATTAAAGTACATTGTTAGAATAATTCATAGTTCAACCCTATTTAGGCAACTTCATCAATTTCTATTTTCTTCACTACTTTCAATGCTTTTCATACTTAGAGATACCTTATATTAAATGTTTTTCGTGTCTGAAGCTATGTATAGACATATAGACATGAAGCTACTCGTGTTTCATTTGCTTAAAGCATTTAAATTAATAACAAAGATAAGTATCCTGCTTTTTTGAAAGAGGCTGAAATTGCTGATGCCTCATGCATTATCAAACTGACTGTGTATATTGTGTGTGAAATGCTCAACTTGGGAATTACAGTCACTAAGAAATAATGGAGACACTGATACATTGAAGATGATAGGCTCATAATTAGAATGAAAGATTTTAATTACATATTTATTACTGCATATTGTAAAACTTGAGGGGAAGAACCCTTAAAAATCAGACATTTGTTTATAGCTGAATGAAGGAGATTAAATGGGACGTTAGAGAATGCAATTTCCTACATGTTCTGTAAAGATTTTTCTTTCTGATATATATGCATGCTTAAGGGAAGTAGAAGAGATAAAAGGAAGAGGAATTGAAATATCTGTGATGGAATTAAATAGTGTAAAGCTGTGTAACTGATAGCATATCCATTCTTTGTCTCCCCATGCAGTAAAGCAAATAGGCCAGATCTTACTCATTCCTACTATGGCAGATACACGTAGTGCACCCCAGCTGTAAGCCAGCAGGTGATGCGCTCCATGGGTGCGGCGGCATCGTTGATGGGATGTTTAGATCTTACCCAGGAGCGGTACGGCCTTACGAGAATTCCAAAAGCTGCACCAGCCTCAGGGTGGTAAAATCTTGTGCCCCATTATGTGTGCCATACATTGCTAAATGGAAATAATAATTTCCCCATTTTTTTTAAATATCAAAAAATTAGGGCTCTCAACTAATTATGTTATTAATGTTGGCTGTGATTAAACCATACCTGTCTGTTACACATGCCATTACACTAGGTTCAAAGTAGCCCTTTAGTGAGATAAAAATAGCTTCCTTCCCTTGCAGGTTTCACATCTTTAAAGTCTTATTTCTCATGTTCTTCCAGAGCAGAAGCAAATGCTGCTTTTTCTGAATTTGCTTTGTTTTGAGCTGTTAGTAAAGTTGTCATATTTAAATTGTAACAAATAAGTCTAATATTGAATCCTGACAAAGCTTTTTAAGTCCAGTACATTAGCTTTCCTGCAGTAGTCCGGTCCTCCTCCAGCAAAGATGAAGAAAGATGATTTTATTAAGGTCACGCACCCATTTTTCTTTGAGATAAGACTTACAGAGCTTTTCATATTCCTTAGTAACTAGTTTATTCAAAAAGACCCAAGTATCAACCAAGTCTTACCTTTGCATACAAAGTATGATTAGAAAATATGGTGAAGATGACCATACAAAGACAAACAGTATAAAAAACTCTTAAAGAGAATTCAAAGGTGCAAAGGCAGTTTTCCTAAATCATTGCAACACAACAACATCTTATGGACGGTGTAGTCCGCTAATCAGACTATCAAAGAAATATCTGCTATATACTGTTCCTTTGAAAAGCAACCTGAAAGAAAGAAGAAAAGGTGTCAAAATTCATTAGAGTATGTTGGAAACCAGAAACTGGAAAGAAAATATACTGAATGTCAAGAGGAGGTAATACCAGCAAGGTCAGTATGTAAACAAGATAAATGACAGGAGTCTGCACAAATAGACGATGTACTACAAAAGTGGTTAGTCTACAACATCTGCCTGTTATCCTCAGAATTTTACAAGTGGTTATCTTTTCTCCTTTCTTAAAATGACACTAAAATGGTTAAGCTGGTTTTTGAATATGGTTTTATGTTTCGAGTGGACTAGAGGGAAAATGCAGTGACTCTCTGAAATTCAGCTAACAATCCAAATAATTGTGTAGGGACATGTAGTGGAAATCACACGTTTGTTATTGTAACTGCCAAATGCTACCTGTTGTGTTGAATGCGTGCCAGTAATTTTCTCTCTGGATTCTTAGTTTGTGAGCAAATTTCTTGCAAGAACTTGAAAAAGTGCAGCTTTCCGTTTAATGTAGATTGACGAAATCAATGTAAATACATCTATATCACTCGTCCCTACATACTCATAAAAATATTTATTAAAAAGGCTTTTGTATTAAAACCCTGTGTTTCATGTTCACCATGCTGCCTTCCATCTCCCTTACATATCAGGATATTTTGATATCACCATTATTTGCATTTCAAACCTGTTCTTGATCTCTCACAAACAAAGGATTTGAGAAATGCCAAAACATCGGGTTTCTTAAATTTTTGAAAGCAGTCATTGTTCTGTTTTGTTATAGGAACATGGTATTCCAACTGATTTGGGCTATGCCGTGGCTCCACACCATTCTGGAGTCTATCCAGTACATGTTCAACTTTATGATGCCTGGAAAAAGGTCTGGAATATCAGAGTTACCAGCACAGAAGAATACCCACATCTGAAGCCTGCAAGGTATAGACGAGGCTTCATCCACAAAAATATCATGGTGAGTTGGATTTATGACGTTCATATTACAACCACTCTACCATTTTATGGACAATTTATTTCTAAGTGGAAAAGCTTGGTATCCTGAAAGTTCACATTGTGAGAAGCACATATTGCTGTGCATAAGTAGCAAGATATATTTGACAGTATCTTGTTAATTAAAATCAGTCTGTTGCTGATGATGTTACTGCTGATGAAGGTGGCCTCCAGGCACCCTGCTGCTAACAGTTAACAGGCTGTTAACTGTTCTAGTCCTACTGTTAATACTGGTTCAGAGACCTCAAGGAAAAAGTCAACTTTGCATCTTTTAACAGAAAATTATGGGTTAGATTTTTAGCAGGTTTTAAATTTGCATAGTACCATTAACTGCAAAAGAGTTTTGCCAGTTTACGCCATCTGAGAATCTGGATCTTGGTGCATAAATAATTTTTTTTCTTCCATTTGAGCAGTGCACAGTTGCCCTCATTTTGCTTCCTGCCATACAGAAATGTGAACTGCACTTTGCACTGTGGCTCAACACCACAGCTAGGCTTTGGGCCCCGGCGATCAGTCTGGATGCAGGGCAAACACTCAAAGTCGAAGGAAAAGAAGACACACGCACACCCCCCACACCCCCCTCCAGGCTACGAAACTGTTCTGTTGAGGCAGCCACAAGTCAAATCACACAATTTTTCTGTATTACATAACTCACAGCGTTGTTCGCTGACAGCAGTATTTCCCAAAAGGGGTTATACAAAACTGACATGGAAGGCGTTATGCTAATACCATTTGGTCACTGGGGCGTAGGCTATTTCTGATTCACATATTGTCATTATTATCTGAGAAGTGTTTCAAAACAACTTTCCAAAATACTTGATGCTATGTTCTCGAGTAACTTTCTTTTGGAGCATGTAGGAGAGCAGTGAATGGGAAGGGTCCTAGTGCATGTACTGTGTTACACCTCTGGCTGCAGCAAGCGGTTTTGGAGGGTCAAGTGCCTTAGCACAAGACCGCCACTTAGTTTATAATAGAATTCTGGTATTGTCGTTGAGTAACCATGGATACCACTTTTCTAAGAAAAAGAATAATATTAAAAAGTTTTGATCTATATTTGGATGAAGCAAACTAAAATGATCTCCAGACATCCAGGAAAAAAATTGACACTATACAGATTTGAGCGACAGTTTGTTCTGCTCAAAGCAATAGCTGCATGTAAAATAACGGGTTTCTGGGTATGCTCAGGGGACTTGAAGCATCTGAGAAAGACTGACTGACTCTCAGAATCTCCAAAAATCTCTTTCATAAATTTTTGTAAAAACATGTCATTTGAAGATATATAATGAGATTTAACACAAGGACACTGGGGCCAAAAATCTATTTCCAAGAACAGCCGTATAAAACCACCTGTTCTGAGACTCTCAAACTTTCAGTTCTCCAGGGCAAATGCATTAATACTTTACATCTGCAGGCTTATAGTGATGAATACATTCAGTAATAAAATCGTTGTGTAAGATTTGCCAGAGCATTTCCCATCCAGTACAGCTTCATTCCCCGCCTCTGTGAAGAATTGTTCTCATATTTCATCAGTGAAATCCAAAGGTTTTTAAAAAATATATGCAAATGTATAGCAAACACACAAATTCCGTACATTTTCTGACAACTCAGAGTTTATGATCTGTGGTCACAGTATCCTGTACATTACAAAAAAGATGTTGAGAAATGAAATGACAAGAAATGAAGAGTATCTACAGAACTACAGTCTATTTCAAGTAAGGGATTTGTATGCTTTGAAAGTTTAACCTATCACGTAATAAATGTTCTAAATTGGACTAAAATGTTTGAGAACAATCACAGTTTAAGAATTATACGTGAACATCAATGCTCAGCTGTTGATTTTCCATAAAAAATAGACATAATTGAAATATTCTCCAGCAAATTATTTCCTGAAGTTGATAGAAAATATTTTGAAGTTCTACTGGAAAACCTAACTGCGTTTATTAGTTCTTCCTATTCAAAAGACTTGTTCTTTGCATGTTTTTAAAAATACAGGCTTTTGTTTATGCTACTTTTTATTGCAACTGGTGTTACAAAACTACCACAGTTGAGTGAGAAGCAAATCTTTCTTATAGTGTGAGCATTATTGGCAAAATTCATCATGTGTCAGTGTAGAATTATTATTGGTGGTAACTCCTAAGCCAAAAGAAATTAACTTTCAAATTCCAGTTTAATTTTACAACAAAGCCATCTTTCAAATAAAAAGTGGAACTGAATAATACAATGTAATCTAGACTGATAATACTTTAGATTATGTTTCAAATTGTTTTAAAATTTTAGAAATCTTTGATGACCAGACTTCAAATACTTAGTCTTAGGATCAGGTGTTACAGACAACATTAGTGTGAGGAGGTTGCTGAATTGTCACTTATGGATTGAGATCAATCTCCAGTTTCACACAAAATGTGATGAATTCTTGGACGTTATGATTTCACTGATAATAAAAATGTTTCTTTCAGTAAACACTATTTATTGATCTGCCAGTGTAGTGATTCAACTAGATCATTATTGACTTCTGGCAAAGTTGTGATGCCAAATCTACCCAGCAATTATCACGAAGGAACATTGTCAGTTATGTGTTGCTTATCTGGCATTTATTAGCTCATTAAAAGTATAAGCACTTTTGTTTTGTGAATTTCTCTTGAATCTTTTTTTTTTTTCCTTTTTTTTTTTTAAATAAATTCAGGTGCTTCCTAGGCAAACTTGTGGCTTATTCACCCACACAATTTTCTATAAAGAGTATCCTGGAGGCCCGAAGGAACTAGACAAAAGTATTCAAGGAGGAGAGTTGTTCTTCACAGTGGTTCTCAACCCTGTAAGTACAGTGTAATTTTGAAATGCTTTTAAAAAATTAGTTAAAGGAGAAGTTACTGAATGCTTCAAGGCCAATCAGCTGGGTCTCCCAAATAGTAATGATTAGTCACAGTGAGCTCTTCTGCTTTTTCAGTTAATTAAAGATCTAATATTATGTATGTTCTGTTAGTTGTACAAATATAATCTTTACTTTTTTTTTGACAACCATTTTGTTAGTAGTGCAGTAGTAGCAGCCTTTCTTCACCTTTACTTTTGCGTGGAATAAGAACCTTGAGATTTAATTTTTAAAAGAACTCAAGCGTTAAGAACTGGTATCACTATGAGGCGAGTACCTCAAGTGAAGTCTATTTTCCTGCTCTGCCAAATTCATAATCAGAAATGTTCAGAACACTCGTTGGTTTCAGAAAGTTGCAAGCAAGGAGTGCTCGTGCTTTAAATCTGTTTTGAGAATCTCCTGTTGCTGATTCATAATAGCTTCAAAGAAAAGTTTCAAGTAAATGAACCACGTAGTTAATATATCTGCTTAACCTTTTGTTTATCTTTAATGGAAGAATAAACAACAAACGAGGCTATGAAACTACAGAATACTGACAGAAGAGAACAGTGTAGTACTTCAAAATGGCATGGGATCAGGTCAGTTGCATCAAAACTGACCTTTTAGACAAGCTTTTAGGTGAGTTTTTCATCTGAAGTCCACATGAAACATAGAAATAAAACTTACCCATTTTATACAAATGTAATCACTAGGACTCATTGTTCCAGAACACCAAAGGGAACAAAATATATTTCCATTCAAATTCTAAATATTTTTGTGCCCTTTTTTAATCTTCCATAATTCAATGAAAGTCAAAAGGAATAAAGCTTCTGTCAATTTATATGCAGGTCTGTTTTTCAAACCTCAGAATTCTTTCAGGCTATACTTCTGGCTCTTTGAAAGCAGTTACTGTGTTTTGTTCTCCTTTTTTTCATGTTCACATAGCAGAATTAGGAAATAAAAACTTCACTTCCTCAGCGCACATGTGGTCTCCCTTCTAGAGGTTGGCAGTAGTCCCAGTCCTAACTTTGATGATATATATCATTTCAGGCACAGCATGTTAACAGAGGTGAGACCTGCAAAATTCCTTGAATGGAGGGTATTGGTACCATAGCAGTGCTTTGGCAAGATATGGATTTTAACTAATTGTTTCTAGCTTAACAAATAAGACTTAGAGGAAGACATATAGTAACAACGTTTTGAGGCAGGGCAAACTGTGTTCCATATTGAAACACAGCCACAACTTAGCCAAAAACTATTTTACCGTCTTACAACAGTAGGGAAACAGCAAACTGTAATATGGTTGCTCAAGGCATAAGCCTTTCGAATTAAAAGAATTAAGAGAATGGAGGGGAAGACAAGATAAGCAGTGAAACAATTGTTATTATTGGTATTAATTGTAGAAGTTTGATCATGCCTGCCTAACATCCTTGAATGTGAATACAGTAATGTCTTTTTATATGTTACAATTAGATCTTTGATTTATGCATTGCAAAGTAGACTGTATGATCACCTAGTTCTGAGAAATAGGATACCCCCGATACAATACAGGCCAAAAGAATAGAAGTTGAATGTACTGTTTTCTAAGTACAACTCTAAATTAATATTAGGCCAAAATTTGCCCAAGACAAATTGTTGCAATCCTTTTAAAGAAGCGCCTTTGAAAAGATGATGCATATGGTTTTAAATATCTACTTATAAACAGTTCCTAAAGTTCTAAATATTAGCCTTGCATGCAATCAATTTAAAGATTAGGGTTTGCATCTTTGTGGTTTTTAAGTATTACATGTATTTATACCGTGATTTGCAAGTCAGAGTTTGGCAAAGATTAGGCATTAAAATGAAGAGTAAGTAGCTTTAGGAATTTGTCTAATTATGAAGTGGCATTTTGGATTTCATAAGCCTTCCTGTGTTTTCTTTGAAATTGCTGGGATTTCTTAACATGAAACACCCAGCTTTCCAGAGGATGCAAAAATTCTGATATGAGGCATTTTCTAAACACTATTTTTCACTGATGTAAAACTGCAAAGAAGAAATGTTACCTAGGAATCATCACCATGTCTGCTAAATAACATTCTCAACAATGAGTACATAAATATTTAGTTTCCAGAAATGGAAAATGTCAGTGTAAATTAAATGTAGATCTTAACAAAGGCCTTCATTACATTTCCTGGTTTAATTTGAATGAGTGATATTTAGTGAATATAGTTTGAGGTGTAAGTTATTAGGCTGAGGCTTTAGTATCTTGAGAACCCTACACTGAAATAAATGCCCCTAAGAATAAAGCCCAAAATTTCTTTGTGGTTTGCCTGTGTAATGGTAGCTTTTCTCAAGACAGACTCTGCTTCCTCAGAGTATGCTAGATCAACCACAATCTGCAGAATAAACCACAAAAATCCACAGGACCATATGTGCATCTGTAAGTTTTTGACATGAGAACCAGCATTGTTGCCCTGTTCCCAGGGCATTGTACAGTCAGAAGTCCTGCAGGTAAGAAAAGCATCAGGAAATCCTACTCTGCAAGTGATCTCTGCTAGTTATATTTTATATGGGAACTAAGAGTTGGTTTGTTGGAGTAGCTAATCTTGTGGTTGGCAAGCTGTATTTATGTGGTATGCAATTATAACCCCACACTGCTGGCTCGATTGTGATCTGATGGTGGCTGTAAAGTGATCTTGACAGCTATGCCCGTTGTGTTCATAAGGCATCCAGAATGCTGAAGTGCCACCAAGCTGAAAAAGAGCTTAGGTAGTAATATAACACGCTATCTACTTTTCCAATAATATTTTGTATGTCTGTCTTCTGTTAAAGATCTTGCTGACTTCAGCGGCCCTTAAGCGAGATCGTACTACATCAGGACCTTGCAGAAAATGTTTTACAGAAATGGAAAAAAAAAAAAAGCAGCTTTCAGTAACCGTGTATTATTAGTATACTGGCATTATTTTCCCCACATTATCGGTTGAATAATTGACTTAGTGCAAGTCACACAACCTCCCTCTAACTTAGCCAGGGAATTCTGTAACAAAGCCACAAGGAAAACATGCACTGTAGAAGTCTTCAGTGATGAGTATCTTATCTGGTCAGACAGCTCTCTGTCTTTGTTCTGCTATTTTGCATTGTTACTATTTTTCCTAGCACTGTACTGGCTTTAAAACATTTTAGCAAGTATTTTTCTTGACAAACTTTTTAGAATCTTCAGTGACTTCAGATTCATCTATCTCTGTCTGCAATATTCAGCGACGTTCTTGAATTAATAGAACAAATTTCTGTTAAATGTCTCTTACAATGAAATTGTACCAGTCTCCTAAATATGTCTTGTAAATGATGAAGGAAGTGAGCAATGAGATTTTGAGCTGTATATAACGATGAGGGTAGGTATAGACACTGCCATCAACTGTATCATTTCTTCTCAGGTTTGCTAGTAAACCTCTATCAATACTTCTGAACTGCTCTGAAAATAATTAGACCTAAGAACCAAGCCAAAGTAAACATAGCTGAACTGAACACGCCTTTATAAAAATTATTTGAATACTTCTTTGTCTGCATATTTTTCCTCATCTGCAACCAGGAACATATATACGTGTTGCTTCTTTATCAAAATGTCTGTACTAGTTACTGGTCTGTGCCATAGCCATTGTTTCTGTAGGTAGTTGATATGGAACATGTACAATAAAATAAGCTAAGTAAGAACTGAGACCAGCACAGTTCAAAAAGCACTGATATAATAAAGTTTTCAGAGACCTAAGATACAAATGAGCTTCTTTTAGCTTGCACATGTGTTGCAATGGATTTAAGTACCAAAACTTGATTAACTGAGTGACTAAGGCTATCTATTGCAAAATTATTTGTTTGATATGTAACAGTATTGTTCAGTCATTAACAGGAACATAGCAAATCTGACTGTCTTGGTGAATAACCAGACATGTTATGATAATACATAAGCATAAAGGCTATACATCCTTCATCTTTACAGGAAAAGTAAAAATTTGTTACTGGAAGAGGATTCTGCGAAGGACAGCATCACACATTGCAGCATTTTCTCTAATGATGTGTGTGCTCTCCCATGAGAGCAGCTATTAGAGATGAGCTATTAGAGCAGCTATTGTCAGATGAACGCTTGAAATTCATTCACCTATCCCACCAAGCTGATGGAGGCTACGGAGTAAGAGGCAAACACGTTGAACAGCTCTTGTTCTCCTCGAGGCTGCATGGCCAGCAACCTAAGTTGATGCAAATGGTGTGTTAGCTTACTCTGTGCTACACAGACAGTAGGAAAATGAGTTCGCTGTTCTATGAAATCACTTGCTTACAGTTAAGCCAATTTAAAAAGGCATTATTGCGAACAGCATGCTATATCCCAGTAACAGAAGAGAAGGGTTCTTATCTGTGAGTTTGTTTATCTTGATTCCGTGGAACGTACGTGAATCAATAATTTTAACATGTGGACCTGCACATTGTGCACAGCTGAGTCAGTGGGATTTTTCTCGTTTCTCTCCCATTGTCATTCCTATTAGTGGGGTAATACATAGGTATATCCATGTTCCTTATTCTTTAAGGCATTGACACCCTGTGGAAGGAATAGAATTGAAAATAATGCAGAGTTGTATAATGAAGTTGTAGAAATCCATGGTGCAACTTCATCCAGAACACTCTGCAGACTCAATCTTATGTGCAGAACTGGTAGCAGTTAACTGAAGAGGACTATGAAGCAATGAGAAAGATTCCAATCTGAAGAGAAATCAAAATGATCAAGATTGATTATATTTGAAAAGACATGAAAAACAGAAACAACTATGAAATTGCATGAAGAACCTAGTCAATTAACTCCTGTTCCCCATCTTGAAACAGAAAACCAGAAGACAGCAAATTAAATGAGGATGAGAATTTTAATGGGAATTGTATCAGGATCTTCCTCCAAGGTAGTGTTTTTGACATCAACAACTTATCAAGATTTGAAATACAGAATTAAATTTGTTTGGATATTCATGCCTGTAGTAGTTGGTAAGACATGGATTCCATATAAACTTCTGTGCTTTATGTAACCCTCGAAAGCAGGGAAGACTTTCACAGGGGATTGTTTTTCACACATCTCCCAGCTGTAGAGTATCCTGTACTTTCCTCATACATATCTCTAATGCCATCTGCTTCTGTAGACAGCATGCTGCACGAGCTAAAAGGCCAAACACAGGACAGACCTACTAGTTTAATTTTTTTTTTTAATATGGAAAAGCTTACTGTTTTTTTTAAGTGCAAAGTTTCAATGATAAAAATAAAATTCATGAAGCAGATCAATAATATGACATAGAGTATATCTCGTCTGCTGTCTACCAGTTCTTTAGGTTTTATTCCTAAAGTTTATTCCAATTTGTTAATCTGTTTGGTTTAGTTTTCAAAAGATGTTGTGGAATGTGTATTTTGATTCTAAAATCCAAGTAATCTAGTAAACCCAATCTTTCTTAATATAAGACTGTAACCTTGATGAGAGACATGGTCTAAAACAATATTGTATGCTTCTTTTCCAGTAGCATCAGTAAAAGTTAAGGTGTCTCAGTCTAACTCTGTAGAAGGCACACATAGCCTAGTCCTAAAATATCCTTTGAACTGTGGAAGATACAGATCAGGAGCTTTGCTATCCTACGAGATGAATGTTTAAGGGAAAACAATCATTCATGAAAATCTTCTATACCTTTTCTGCCCCCGAGAAAAACAAACAGACGAGCATACAGTGATTGCATTACATGCACTTCCATGTACTTCCTTACAAAGTACTATGTGTCTACAAATCTAAAGAAAAAGGAAAATGCCCTGTGGAGAGGAATTTGGTGAAAGCCTTCAAATGGTTGACAGCCCAACAATGAAACTAATGTGTAGCCAGCTGTGTGTTCTCCATATGCTTTACAGCAGTACTGATCAAGAGGGAAGACTGTTAATGGTTTAGGCTCTGTGTCTGATTGATCTTAAAATAATTGTAATCTTTGCATGCATTCAGTTCTAAGTATTATTTTCCTCTAATTTTTACCTCTCCCAAGTTACAGTGAGTAGAGCTGTTATTAAGCTAATTGATGTGCAGCAAGGGAGAAATTATCTCCTTTAGCACTGAAAATGAGAGGATTTATATAAGCATCAGCAGAACCTACTATATCTTAATGTGACCCTGAACAACATGAATAGTCAGGCTTCGGGACTACAGAGAAAAATACAAAACCAAAGGCATTCAGGCTCAAATCTTCCCTTTCTGTCTGTCCCGCTTTGCACAACCTCATATTTAATCGTACGGAGCACGAGAGGCAGGGAAGGTGACAAATGTGTTGAGAAGTGCACTGATGTGCCAGTACCTCTCTGAGCTCTGATGCGTGGGGTTCACTGTCAGCGTCCCACCGCAGCACCACTGGGAGCATAGCCTGGGCTCTCCGGTGGGCTGGTTCAATTCAGCAGGCTTGGCCCACTTCCTGGGTGAGTGGGAAAGGCAACAGTTTCATCTTTTCCCTGTCCTTTCATGCCCATTTAGGAACTCTTGGGAACTCCAACAATATTTTGAGGAGTTGCCATGAATTGGGGTAGGGGGTGAAGTCAGTTTTGCCTAGCATTTTGGTTGACTGCAAGATACAAGTATTCCTTGCCTTCCTATCTGCTCTTCAAAACCCACCCGTAAAAGCTAGAGTCTGGTATTTTGTGGACGGAATAGACAAAATATAAAAAAAACTAAATGAGCAGGCAGCATGGAAAGACTGCAGAACAGATGGGATTAGCTATTTAATTAGACATGATTCCTTGTAACAGTGTACAATAAATGCATTGAAATTGTGGGCAATAAGAAAACTTTGCCCTTCTTCAAAATTCTCAAACGGAAAGCCCTGTACAAGTGGTTTACAGCTCTTAGTGAAGGAAGTCTTTTGGACAGTACTGCCAATTGGGAAATTGAGTCACAAGGGTAATCAGCAATTTACAGAGAAAGGCAAAAAATGTTTGTGCAACAGCTGAAAATAAACTCAGGTTTCCTGTCAGATTAATAATTCAAAACTACACAAAATACGTAATTTTGTTCAATATTATAAATCTTCCCTGGCTCCATTATATATATAGTGGAGACACTGCTATGTAAGTCAAATTCAACTAGTTGCCTTGCTGTCTTTGCAAGTGGACAGATCCATGGCAGCTGTGAAACCAGCAGGACAGCCTCAGAGCAGAGAAGGGAGTTGCAAGCTGGAATCTCTCTGTGGTGGAATTGAACACAGCTTTTCTGGTAGCATACAGGTCTAAAAGGAATATCATTCAACTATTAAAAATACACATTCAAGCATAGACTGAAATCTAATTCATTATTCTATCACTTTGTTAGTCTAATGGAGCAAAACCAGCTGTTACTGAGTCTCTGAATACCTGAAACAAAACTCTACTGAGAAACGCAGAGACAATATCAGTACTGCAAACAGAGTGTGCACAATGCCAAATTAATTAGAATATAGGTGTTCTGAGAATTAGACATACTCTTGTGGCCTGTAAACATTTGTTCAGTAGCTAAAATATCAGCAGTATACTAAATCGGTAATGCATCTGCTTCTAGTGCCTAGCAGCGATCACCTAATTAGTTGTCAATCATAATTTAACTTCATTTTAAAGTGTTGTGCTTAACTTCATTGAGTTGGGAGGTCTCAATGCTGCCTTTTAATGTTGTTGGAAAGATTGGAGGGTGACGCAGTGCCCGTGACAAAAGTACATTGTGACTGGTTTAACAGCATGCATTTATTCAAGTTGGATTGCCTGCTATAGATTTACATATGGTAAAAAAATGAAAGATGTGCCCAGTCCGTAAGAAATGGTTATTACCAATTTTTTCTTATACCAACTCTTCTAGTTCCAAATTTAAAATGTCAAATAATAATAAATCCATTTAACACATCAATGTCACTGCAAGTCTGAGTCCTCCCTCCACTTCCCTGATGCTTGCCAAAGAGGGTACAGCGAACCTCTGAAAAGGGAGTCTTCTCTCTGCTCTTGGGTTACAGCCCAATCCTGACAGCTTAGTGCAGCGGACTCCAAAATGGGGTACGTGCACCCTAGGGGGTGAGCAAGACGATCCATTTGGGTGTGGGAAGAAAATATTGGAACTTCAGTATTAGAAGATTATAATTTATAAACAAACATGCATACGTTGGGGGTGCATGCTCAAAAATTTTTACTAATAGGTGTGTGCATTCAAAAAAGTTTGGAGGCCACTGACTTAGCGGACTACTGTTCTACAGGCTTTTTACTGTTCTAGACGCTTTTGTGCTTCATTTGTTTCACTCTGCTGTAGACATTGCCACTTCTTTTCTTTCCTGCATTATTGCTCTAACTGAAACCAAATCGAAAACTCCTCCTGCTGTGGTACACCATTAAGGAGGTATAAACAGAAAAGGAGTATCAAGAAGAATAATAGTGAGGTGTAAGTGCAACCTATTAATCTGTAAAATGTTTGCGTAAAATGGAGTTTGAATATGAAGCAAGGTACCTTTTGCTTATCACGATATATGGGAGGCAGTGGGAACATTTGCAGGTTGCCCAGCACAAAGATATCCACTCTGCTGCTATCCATCAGAGCAGCTAGCCTTGCTCACCGTAAATCATTTCTGTCCCCAACGTAGAGAAGCTTCATAAGTCACCCTTCCAGACCTTCACAGGGAGCTTGGTAAGGCAGGGCGGGGGGGAGGGGGGGAGAGGAGAGGTCTTTCCCACTGTCCTTGAATGGTTCTTCTCATCCCCATCTTTCCAAAAATAGAGACCCCTTGACTCCGGGGGAATAAGCCAGGAACACAAACATGGCATAAGCCAGCAGCTGTAAGAAGGACTTCTCACGCTTGGGAATGAAAGGGTAATGTTGTTCCTTTGGGAGGCAGGCGCTGGTTTTGTCAGGAAAACAACAACTGTTATCAGGACTGTAAAATCTTAGTTAGTAGTGTCCTTATTGTATGATTGTAATAGGTGCGGCATCCCAATACTGCCTAATGCTGCAGTGATCAATATTTTTTAAAATAATCCAGCCTGCTAAAATAATACCCATTGCTGGAAGCTGGGTAACTTGTTGCATTTTTTTCATTTTGTGTAAATTGTTTGTCAAGCATCTATTATTGTTTTCTCTGTTCTTGATACATAAATTAGATCATGCTGCTTCATCTTTTCCCAATACCTGTGATTTAATAGCAGCAACTCAATCTCGGTCTCAACTCTAATTTGTTGACCTAGAAGCTATTGCTTCTAATTGGGAAATGTTGTCGTACTAAGGAAATACGCAGCACAGAATGAGCATTCAAAAAGATAAAAGCTGTTTCTCCTGAGTGCTTGTCCTCATTTCCCTACATCTCTGCAGTACTAGTCAGAATCCCAAATAAAATCGGGGATTGGGAAGGAGAGCAAAACAGAAATAGCGCTCCGTCCTTTCATTCTGGGGAAGGAGGAGTGCAGAAATGCTGAGGAGCAGCTGAAAGGAGCAGGTCATACAGGTGCCTGTAAGGCTCTGTGAGAAGGCAGAGTAAAGCACCTTTGCTACTCTGATCCAAAGATGGGTGGGAGCAAGAAAGGAGCTGCTGCCCAGAGGCCACATTTGGTCCCAAACCATCATTTTAAAAATTGTCTGCATTCCATTTTAGTCCTCTCGTGAAAGATGATAAATCCTGTGGAGAGTGTGCACTGAAGTGCAACCAAGATGAGAGTTTGTTTATGAGGAACAGCTAAAAAGGGTGATCCTTCTCACACTGAGATAAAGAAAATGCTGAGATGCCCTGGAAGAAATTATTTTAGAAGAGTGCTGGAAATAATAAAATCAAATAAGCTCTTTTTAACTGAAAGGGAGGATAAAATGCTTGTTACAGTAAATATGAATCCATTCACAGCTGCTTTCCTTTTGAAGAAGGAATAAAGAAATATATGAAGCTCTATTTATATTTTACAGCATTTCCTAGAGGTGCAAGATTATTGAACAAATAGTGTTATTTACTGGATCCGGTCTTCTGAGGTGCCCACAAAGGATTCCTTTTATATCTCCTGATCTGTGGTTTTAAGAGAATAAAACTTTAATAGCATAGCGTGCTAACTCTTAGTTGACACAGAAAGAGTAATCATTCTCATTAGTTAGAACTTGTTTAAATGAAACAGAATGTGGTATGGTAGAGCAAAGCAAAGCATCATAACTCAATATGGAAGGCAAAAAGTAATAATTATATTTTGTCTTGGTGTGAAACTGCACACCTGCAAATGGAAGGGTAACGATACGAGTTTCCATCCTTCCGCACACCTTGGTAGGAAAGCAGGGAAGTGGGTAGCGGCACACTATCCCTTGCAGCTGGGCCAGCACCGAGGTGAAATCCCTCAAAATGGTACTTCGATATCATTTTCTCCTTGTAGCCAGGGAAACCGGAGGATCAGCTTATACATGTCTCCCAGTGCCATGGCTCTGTAGCTGTTGTCAACAAACTCGAAGGAATGCCCCTAGAACAGGAGAGAGTAGCTGGCAGGTTGGCATCAGGTACTGTGAGCCACCTCTCATAGGGATCCCTGGTGTGCAAAATGCCCCAAGATCGTTCTCCGAGAAATGTAAATGCAGCCATTGCAGCATCAGGCTCCTGTTAGTTACACAGGCTGCTAGTTTAGCCTGTAAAGACCTTTTGCAGCTGAAAGCAAGAGTAAGTAGTTCTCAGGTCAGATCAGGTGAATTAGGCCCTGGATCGGCAATATTTCATTGTTCTGTGAAGCACAGGATTGTAGTTTGCTAATTTTACACAGGCAGTGGTAGTGATTTTCCTAGGAATTTGTTTGTACAGTATCAACAGGAGGGGAAAAACTTTTGTTCAGATCTTCCTGGAAGATAGTATCAGCTGATCTGTAATATTTTTTATGCCATATAGAAGTAAAGGAGACCTTTTCTACAATGTAAAGTTGTATACTAGATCATGTATTTGGTTACACTAAGAATGGACTTCTTTATAAGCCAGCATCTGATCATCTTTCTTTTTGTTGTAAATAATTCACCATAAAGTGTTTGACATGAAGAAATAACTGTAAAATGGGAGCTAAGGTCTCTGATATATTTTTCCCCTTCATTGACATGGTTTCATATACTGGAATTTATTTATGATGATACGTCTGATCAATTTTTCAGCCTTTACTCTGACATTCTTAAAATTACAGTGATATTCCCTTCAGGGAAAGAATAATACATATTTTCCCTGAACTAGCAATCTTTTCAAGTTCTCTTGCTTTTTCTTCCTGGGCAGCACTATAGTTGTTGGCAGGTAAGGAGTTGCCAGGAGGTGAACTGACATAAATGTCAGAGGTCAACCCACGTGTAAGAAAGAAAGAGGCTGTCAAGAAAACAAGCTAACCTTTTTTATGGAAACCCTTAGATTGTATCTTTGTTGAGAACAATGTAGTCCTATGGCTGCTTTGAGAAATGAAATAAAAAAGGCAACTTGAAAAGGTTGTACCTTTGGCAAAATGCTTATTATTGCTTGCCTAAAGGGGAGGTTAGTTTTTTTCCCCCAATCTCGGTTCTATCTGAAAAGGAAGATTGTATCCTGATTTAGCAGTGTATATCTTCTAATTTTACTTGAGTCAGAGAAACTGAAGCCCTCAGCTTACTTTATAAGCGAAGAGGTGTCATGAAATGACACTTAATAAAACACATTTTCTGTGTCCATTCACTGCAACTATTCTGTAGTGTTACAATTAGGTGTTCAAAAATAGAAGTTCAATAGCTTTGAAGGTTTTATATCAAAGGAAGCCGGTGTTTTAAATACTCTGAAACAGGAGAATACAGCTGTAGATTCCAGTTTCTCATTCTTTTCTTTTTCCTTTTTTAAACTGAAGGCTGGAATTCCTTTACAAAAGATTAACTTCAGTTCCTCAACTAATTTCATAATTATGGCCATGATAAGCCTTTTTCTTTTTGAAGTGGCTTACATCAAGTTTTACTTTTAAATAGAAATTGCCCATTCATGGCATTAGCAGATTTATTTATAAAAAGAGTCATGTTTCTAATTTTTTTAATGGAAATTAATCTGGAAAATTTATCTTGAGAGAGTTCTCCTATTTAAAAAAAACTTTGGAAGAAAAATCACTGCTAGAGAGGCAAGGCTTTGCAGATTTTAGTGTTTCGTCAGTGAAAAATTACTTTGAAACTGGATCATTTTGCAAAACAGAGGTTTCAGTCTTAAGCCCTCAGGACCCTGAGAAACCATCCTTGCAGTGTGTATTCCTGCTCTGCTCATCAGCACGGTTTACGTGCATCCAAACACGCCCTTCCTGTGAGAAACCTTCTCGGCAAGCATTGCTTCCATTGGGAATGTGAGTGCACATTTGGACCAAGGGGTGTAGCAGGGAGGATTTAACTGAGTAGCAATTTCACAGTAAGGTGTTGGAAGAGCAAAGTACATGCAGCCTTACAACTGATGGGATAGCGAGCTTTATTTTTTGGGGGGTGGGGGAGTATTTTATCCACAGTTATTTGAAAGTACTCAATCAGGTTTCAGATTTTTTTTGTTGGTGTCTGCGTGTGACTCAACTATCTGCCCAGTGCTTGCAGAATAGCTTTGTGGAAGAGATGAGGTACTTATCCTATAAAACTTACAGTTGGAGCAACAAGATTTGAATCAGAATAATAGAGGTCAGCTATCCTCTTGGTCTCTGACTTCTTTACTCTTCCACGAAAACAGAATTCACATTTTTAACATTGCATTTGTATTCCACTTGAAGTAAAACTGTGGGTGTTGTTTTTGCTGTGTTGTCCATTAAGTAAATTTACATAGAGATTATATAAATATTGTACAACCCCAGGGTAGGACTGCATATCCTAGTTCACACAGAGCTCATAGTACCTATTCAACAATTTTCTTCATTGATTGCATTGAGTTGACTTGAGAAGGAGGATGTAATTCAACGAAAAGCAAGGATAGTAAGATCTATGCTAATGTGATCAAAGTCTTGCAGCTCTAAATAAGAGCAAAATGCAAATTAAATTTATATTATCTGTGGTTACACTGCCATCTAGTGATAAAAAGAGTCAATGTCTGCTTTCTTTTGTTTTCTAAAGATTAGCATCTTCATGACACATTTGTCTAATTATGGAAACGACCGCCTGGGGTTATACACCTTTGTGAATCTGGCCAACTTTGTTCATACCTGGACAAACCTGAAACTGCAAACTCTTCCTCCGGTTCAGCTGGCTCACAAGTATTTTGAACTATTCCCTGAGCAAAAGGACCCTCTCTGGCAGGTAGGCAGGCTTGCTGATGAAGAGATCAGACAAAAATCGTCTTGACGGTGGTTTTTGTGAAGTTCTTTGTTTCAGTTTCTTGCAGAGAAAAGCAGTAATATTTTTAGATTTATGAGCTGATTCCGTAAAACAGCTTACTGAAGCTTCAGTGTACATGATTGTTTTCCCTGTCACTTAAATCTGATAGAATCACAGAATCGTTTAGGTTGGAAAAGACCTCTAGGAACATCAAATCCAACCATTAACCTAGCACTGCCCAGTCCACCACTAAATCATGTCCCTACGCACCACATCTGCATGCCTTTTAAATACCCCCAGGGATGGTGACTCCACCACCTCTCTGGGCAGCCTGTTCCAGTGCCTGACCACTCTTCAGTGAAGAAATTTTTCCTAATATCCAATCTAAACCTCCCATGGCACAACTTGAGGCCATTTCCTCGCGTCCTATCGCTTGTTACTTGGGAGAAGAGACCAACACCCAACTCACTGTAGCCTCCTTTCAGGTGGTTGTAGAGGGCGATAACGTCTCCCCTCAGCCTCCTCTTCTCCAGGCCAAACAACCCCAGTTCCCCCAACCTCTCCTCACAAGACCTGCTCTCCAGACCCTTCACCAGCTCCGTTGCCCTTCTCTGGACATGCTCCAGCACCTCAATGTCCTTCTTGTCCTGAGGGGCCCAAAACTGAACACAGCATTCGAGGTGCGGCCTCACCAGTGCCGAGTACAGGGGGATGATCCCTGCCCTGCTCCTGCTGGCCACACTATTGCTGATACAAGCCAGGATGCTGTTGGCCTTCTTGGCCACCTGGGCACGCTGCTGGCTCATGTTCAGCCGGCTGTCAGCCAGCACCCCCGAGGTCCTTTGCTGCCGGGCAGCTTTCCAGCCACTCTTCCCCAAGCCTGGAGCGTTGCATGGGGTTGTTGTGACCCAAGTGCAGGACCCGGCACTTGGCCTTGTTGAACCTCATACAGTTGACCTGGGCCCATCGATCCAGCCTGTCCAGATCCCTCTGCAGAGCCTTCCTACCCGTGAGCAGATCGACACTCCCGCCCAATTTGGTGTCATCTGCAAACTTACTGAGGGTGCACTCAGTCCTCTCATCCAGATCATTGATAAAGATGTTAAACAAGACTGGCCCAAATACTGAGCCCTGGGGAACACCACTTGTGACTGGCCGCCAACTGGATTTAGCTCCATTCACCACAACTCTTTGGGCCCGGCCATCCAGCCAGTGTTTAACCCAGCGAAGAGTACACCTGTCTAAGCCATAAGCAGCCAGCTTCTTCAGGAGAATGCTGTGGGAAATGGTGTCAAAGGCTCCATAGAAAGGTTGTGAAATTAATATGTATTAGGATGTGTAATTAAAATTGTTGTTAGTTCATTTTATTTGTGACTTTACTTGCTTTTAGAAATGTGCGAAGTGCAGGAAAGGCATATTTGTTTTCTCCTTTTGGAACTAACAGGAATGAAGTATTTGGCAGAGAGATGTATATGCATATTCTAGCAATCGGCCTTTAAAGAAATGAACTTTTCTCCAAGTGTGTGAGGAGAAGAGGGCATCCAAAAAGAGGAAAGAGCAGTAAGACCATAGTTACCTCAATGCTAAATCTGACTAGCCAAGTAGAAATAGATAGATTAGAAAGTTATTCGCAAAAGGCTGAGAACTGCCCAAGCAAGAAGTTTACCAGCACTTAATGCATTGATGTTATCAACTCTGCTGCTTGATTATCCCGCTCTCGTAAGTGGGCAAATTGAAAATATCAGGAATGCGAAGACCTGCTAAGGCTGAAGCCTGCAGTGACCTTACAGTTGACACGTCTTCAGCCCATCAAGCAGCACTAAGAGCACAGTCCCTAAAGAGAAACTACTGCACCAAAGGGTGAACGCTATCATGTTCTTTTTGCACACGCTCAGTGATGGTTCAACCAATTCGGTGGATCGTCTGAATGCTGTTGGTACTCATACATACGTATATAGGTCCCTACAGTGATAATATGTATCCCAAGTGTCATCCTTTTGAGGTGACTTGGTGGAAATATTCTAAGGAGCAAGCTGTGCTAAATCAAACATAAAAATGTATTTAAGCTTGCTTACTCAAATGTTTTCTAGAATTGGATATTGAATTGCCAACTTAGAATCTGAGTATGAGATTGCAAATTTGGACTTAAATATACATCTTGAAATTCATGCTGTTATTGAATAAAACATTGGACTGGGGGGGAACGTCAAGAATTTTGCATGATGTTAAGAGAGAATGAATTTAAAAAATGGAAATTAGCCTGTAGCCAAATGACTTGAAAAATTAGAATTACTTAGAAAAGAAATTTGTAACTAACGGTGACTAACGTACACTGAATGTGGTGTCTTTTGCCTATAATTCATGTGAATCTGAACACAGCTACATTTTTAAGCCTAGAAGGTTGGTAATTCTCTTCGTCTCAGTGCAGTACTGCCAAACAACAGTGTCAAAAACTGCAAGTAGCGTTTCTAAAACAAATCTAAACCGCTTCAGTTGTAAAGCAGCACATGAAAAAACAGGATTCAATATTATGTACTGATTTGAACTGGAGGATCAGAATATGTATTTGTGAATGGAAATCCTTAAATTATAATTAATTTACTATTTTAGTTTAAAAACTACAGTATGTATAGGGTGGTAGCTGTTACAGTAATGTAAAAGAAAAAGTCAGTAATTGGGTAACTCATTAGCAATTTTAAGTCTTCCTAATTTGTATGTAATTATCATAATGTATGTAATTATCATTGGTTTTAAATGATTCCCACATCTTAAGTATGTGGGATCAAATTTGTCTTTGGCTTAATTCTGCTGAATATACTGGCGTTTCATAGGAGAAATGATCTTGTCCCAGGGTCTGTTGGGTAGCTGGGGCAACTATATATATGTAGGAATGAGTTAGAATGAAAAACACGTTTCTTCAACATACTTATTACAAAAATAAACCAGTTTCTGGCCTGGTTACATTGCAAATACCCTTCTGAATCACTGAAATAGTTCTTTAATATATAACATGGTTTTCTGTCATAAGAGAAAATAATGTTTTCTGGTCAGAATATTTGTACATCGGTGAAAAATTAGTAATTTATATAAGCATAATTTGAGAACCTTATCAGGTGTGATTACCAATGAAATTCTTAGTTGTTCTTCTCTGTTTTAGAATCCCTGTGATGACAAACGGCACAGAGATATCTGGTCTAAAGAAAAAACCTGTGATCGATTACCAAAATTCTTGGTTGTAGGACCCCAGAAAACTGGTGAGATTTTATTGTATTTCAACGAGATAGGCTATGTGTAAGTTCAAATAATTATACCGATTAATCACTTTTCACGCAGACTGCTGTCTAGAGATCGTGACCATCTGATAGCATTTTTTGATCTTCAGATATCATCCAAATATAGTTCAATAATGTAAGTTACAACAACAGACAGTACACATATTGAAAATGCAGGGTCAGGTGTGTGTCGGATTTTTTTGGCTTTATGTCAGAATGAGTAACACTTTGATAAAGAGATCAACAAGATAGACAAGACCTTGTCAAAGCGGAAGGAGGAAAGGACAGCCATTTTTCAAATGGTGTAGATTCTTAACTGCAAGTTCTTGTCTGTCCTGCAAGTGTCTTGTTTATAGAAACTTGTTATTTCATGGCCTTTATTTCAAGTTGAAGAAGTTCCTAATGGACGGTTTGAATTGCAAGGTTGCAGTAGTTTATAAATTAACTTAATGGTTAATTTTGCTCTCTGTAATCAGAAAATTGCGTATGTGCTTCCTTTCATCTTCACCAATTCCCAGTAGCTACTGAGTGCAAGATTTTTAAATTATCTTTGTGACAGTCTCATAAAAACCAATAATTATTTTTCAAACAGTTATTAAAAGTGTGAAAAACAATTTTCAGCATTGGCACTCCAGTTCCTGTGCTAACTATTTACAGCTCTTTAAATGTCTTCAGTTTAAAAGCACAGAAAGCACAGATTCTTAGGTGACATAAATCAGCATCCCCTCACTGAAATGAAATGGAATAAAGCTGGTTTAGTCCACCTGCGGGTATGACCCCCCAAAAAATATGTGTGTGTGTGTGTGTGTGTGTGTGTGTTTTTTTTAATCTTGGACTTTCATCCTATTTGCAGGTACCACTGCCTTGTATTTGTTCCTGATCATGCATCCTTCCATCATTAGTAACTCCCCCAGCCCAAAAACCTTTGAGGAGGTACAGTTCTTTAATAGAAATAACTACCACAGGGGGATTGATTGGTAAGATGGGTTATTAGTATAAATATAAAAGTTTATATATTGTGAACAATACTGTTGGTAATGGTAACTGTTTATATGTAGAGTGAGATAAAAAAATAACCTTCAGTCCTTCTAAAATCTTAAATAAATGCAAGTGAATAACAGTCTTACTACAGAATATCATAAATGCACTAACTTATCTGAGGCTTTCTTGTAAATATCCATATATTAATATATGCAAAACAGTAACAAAATATGTATTTCTCATTACACATGCCTTTGAAGTTGGGACAGTAATAGTTGTTAGTTGGATATATGGAGGCAAAAATTATGTTCCTGTTGGAAATCTTATTTCTTAAGGGAAAAAATGGTAGTATCAGGGAGAGGCATTTTTTCCTTTAAATGGGATTTAGAAATAGCAATCAGGTAAGAGGGGGACAGGGAAAGCCTCTCAAAATGTTTTTAAAAGATCAGGTAATTAGGAGAACGATAGCATCTCTGTAGGGTTAGTAAGTGGTACGGAAAAAGAGTATGTATCAGTGCTGCCCCGTAGCTACACCCAGAAGGTCATTCTTGATTTCTCTTGCTTTCAGAAAGTGCTGCAGTATAAAGCACTACAAGGTGAAAAGCGGTAACGTGCTGTAGTGGCTGGGGAGCACCAGTAAAAGATTACTGATATTTTGTCTTGTTTCCTTTTTTCCCCCCAGTTCAAGGGAAAATAATTTTCTTGCCTTTGACTCTGTATTCATCCGTAAAATTAACAGGGTGAACACTGTTACTCCCAGCAGAGAAATGCTGGCTGAATGACTGGAAATTAGAAAACTTGCTCTCTCCTTGCTGTGGAGACTTTCGAAGACAGAGAAGATGACATGCAAGCGAAATATAGCAGGTCCACACTGGTGGAGACAGCCTAAGTTCAGTGAACCAGTTCCTCCACAAAATCAACGTTTTCCTGTTGCTAGAAGACCACTTTGCTGCTTCTTTCATTCCTCCTCCATATCCACTTCCCTAACATGCAGATACAATTTGTCTGCTAGACACATGCCAAATTACCTTCATCTTAACACAGCACTGGTGCATAAAGCTCCCAGTGGTCAACCTGTACAGACCAGGCACATCCTCTTGACAGGTTCTCACTCTACCGCACCCATTTGGCTACCTGTACCTCTGCGCTACATGCCCCACTCACCCCTGCCAGGTTCTCACGGTTAAGTCTTGAATACTCAGAACTACCAGTTGGTGTAGTTGCTTAACTCTTAGATTTGCCTTCTGTCTGCCAGACAAATCTCTCAGACCTTCAGTCTGATAGGGTATTTTAATGCTGGCAGTTACCAAGTGGTAATTAGATACAAGGTCTCTCCTCATTAGTCCATTAATTGGCTAGGATTCTTTCAAGGGAAGAGTATTCACAAATAACAATCAGTTCAATTTGTTTTATGGTTATGGAGATACAGCTTTTTCCCAGAGCTGACTCTGACTTCGTCTTTGTCAGAGCTTACATTTAGACCAAGGCTAACTACAGAAGCAGCAAAGGGTTATTTCAGCAACCTCAATACTGCCGTCTTGAAAGAGGTATAGATGTATATTGTAGTCTCCCAGTAGAGATAACAGAACAGTAAGGTGAGAACTGATCTTTCTGTTCTTGAAATGAAGAAGTCTAAATAGACCAGTCATGCATTTCTTTATGTAAGCATTGTTACAGATTTCTTAGGCAAGTTTCTCTAAAGCTTTCTCAGCTTTGCCCTTGTCGAGTTCAATAATTGTCTTATGAATGAGGTACTAATCAAGAGTTCTGCAGTCCATGTTCAGCAGAAATGCTGAGCCTAAACTTTATAACCTCTTGATATCCCACCTGGTCCAATCTCTTTACCATTTTTCACTGACACTGCATCAACTTCTACTTTTCTCAAATTTGCCATGTTATCTAAAGAATCAATTAACTTTTTCCCTAAATATGGTGTAGCGCTATATTTAATGTCAAGTGTTTCCTTATAAGATTGGAGTCCTCACTGCCTTGTATTTACTCAGCCTACTACCAGGACTTCAGTACAACAGCATAATGACACCGTACATGATCTAGAGCAGATTTGCCTTTAGTGCCTCTTGCCTCTTTCAAAGTTGGCCTTTTTCTTTGCTATTGATATTCTGGTAAAACATTCCAAGGTCACAGTCAGGTTGGGTCATTAGTTTCTAATAATTTTATTTGTGAGCAGAAGTTGGTATAGCCTCATAATTTTCATCAAATCAGCCATAATATTTTTGGGAAACAGAGTCCATTGTGTGTTCAGTGAAATAGTATCGTATTCTCAGATATTTGCATTAGCATTAGGCAGATAGATACACTTACTAAACTAGCAGGGCAGTGACAGCCTTTCATTCTGTTCTGTTTGGTTGTCCTCATATTTCAGCTTTTTTACATACAGTCTACATGTGAGACTAGCAATAGCTATGCAGCGTTCTAGCAGAATTTTCAAGTGCAACTTTGAGCATATTACGCAGGGACCTGCCCAACTGTCACCCCCTCACATGACATCATTTAGGTCTCTCTGATACAAGGTAATCTATCAGCTGCTACTCTTAAGACTTTGAAAGAATCCACAACTATTATTCCTTATCTAGTGTATAGAAAATTGTCATCTGAAGGCCAGCCCGCTTCACTTGCATAATTCTGATGACAGGTATCCATTCACGTGCCAAAGAAGCACAAAACAATAACTTGGCAATGTTTACTTATGTATACATAAAAGTTGCTCATAAGAATTAACTTCTCAGAGTGAGGTGTCACAGAGTTCAGTTTCTTTAAACCACTGTAGATTCCTTCCTTTTCTTTAAGTATCTTGTAAGCAGTGCCTGTGTGCTAATCATCATCTTGTGAGATCTGTTTCCTAAAGAAAACCGCATGTGCATCAGTCAGTTCCATCCTACCGAGTCTTCTGGCCTTGGCTGCAATGGTCACAATTTCAAAGCCAACACGAGCACGTCGTTGGTATTAGAACTAGCTCACTTCTATGAATAGAACAAAGTCTAAGCACTGGAAGAAATCTTAGTCCTTAAGCATGATCTTCAGAAGAGGTTGTTTTAAATGGCATTTATTTTGTCAGTACAAAGTTTAACTGAAAAATCAAGAAGACCAACATTTCCCATTTATTCTTTTCCCCAACAATAATGAAAAGTGGTCTGAGGGCCATGGATAAAGAAGTCTTTATGTGACATAGGAGATTGCTGGAAGTTAACTGCAACTTCATAACAGATGAGGAAAGCTCACAAAGAAAACCAAAAGGAATACAACCCATGTTTCCACAAAAATGTGACTCTTAGAACAGTAAGTGAAAGATGCTGTCACTGCTTAGAAACCTTTTACCTGATGTAGCTGGGTTGGGGCGGGGGGGGGAGTTCAGTGCATCCTCCCCACATGAGCAAGCTCTTTTCTCTTTTGAGTAAAAGCCATTCTGATACTGAATATCTTTTTCTTACGGTATTGCACTGTAATTGATGTCAGCAAAAGGCCAAATTTGGAAAACTCATTTTCTGCTTTTGACTTTGATAGGAGTTTGTTCTGACTGGAAGTGAGAATTCACTAATTTTAAGAAGATACATGAATATCGTAACATTATTTTCATCCAGTTACCAAAAAATAGCTGCAATGTCTAGTTATATGTAGTGAAAAGAAGAAAGCTAGTACCGAGTAAAATATGATCAAAAATATAATGAAAACTTATGTTTGCTTTTATTTGGCAGTTAGGCTATTACTTTAATTGATTATTCTATAACAAAATACACTTAACAGATTTGTCAACCTTCGTGTGACTTTTAAGTAATTCTGAGAATGATGTTGCTTTCCTAGGTACATGGATTTCTTCCCCGCTCCTTCTAATGTCACCACTGACTTCCTCTTTGAGAAAAGTGCCAACTATTTCCATTCTGAGGAAGCTCCTAAGCGAGCTGCTTCTCTCATCCCGAAGGCCAAGATCATCACCATCCTCATTGACCCATCCGATCGGGCATATTCCTGGTATCAGGTATGCATTTTGAAGAACACGGGCAGGCACAAATCACGGTTTCTACCTTGAATCTTCTCTGTATATCCTTTCAGTATATAAGTATATAAAGGGTTTGGATAATGCAAGCTTTTATTCATCAGTCAGTGCACCATATATGCTCGCCCCTGGGCTGAGGTATCTGTCAATGTAAACATGAAAATCTTTCAAAGGTTAAAATGCCAGAAACCAACATTTCAAAAGTCTGCCTGTAATATAAACATGCAAAAATGCTTACTTACTTGATTAATTTATGTAATCAGCACATACAATAATCAGTTTATAGACACAGTTAAGTAGTTCACGCTCAAAATACAAGATAAAGAAATTTTTGTTCTTCTGGTCCACAGATTTCAACAGGAATTTGGCAAAATAAAGATACTAAAAATAAAAAAAGATAAAAGTCCAAAGAGAAGAAAGTTCTTAGAACTTATGTGACACATCTTGTGGTTTTTTATGATGAGTAGTAATCTCAACCCTGAGTCTGATCCCAGAGTTTACCCTGCTTTGGACAGGAGGCTTGACTAGAAGCCTACTGAAATCCCTTCTGACCTGAATTATCCAATGATCCTCATAAATACCAGTGTTCAAATTTGCCTTTCTCCTTATTTACCTTGTATAAGCTGGAAGAAGAAAATATGAAACTACTAGAAACAGAGCTTCTAGTGTTTGTGTTTATTATGCCCTATTCATTTGTACAAAACCTGCCACTCAGTTTACTGAAAATAAACTTCTATACATTCTGTTTTGTTGTTGCTACTATCAGTCTAACATCTGATTTCTTTTGATAGAAACAATATTTATTGATACAAACAGTGTTTATCCCAGCATTTTCAATGAATTAATACAGATGAGGACTTCTTACCTTTATGTAACTTTTAATGTAAATAATCACTCATGGCAAGGCCAGGTCAGTAAGACCAACCAATTTTGTCTTATTTTCCCAACTTTTGTGGCTGCTAAAGTTCCAGCAATGTAACTTCTTTTACAGCATCAGCGATCACATGAAGATCCTGCAGCATTAAAATTCAGCTTCTATCAGGTGATCACAGCTGGACCTCGAGCCCCATCTGAGCTTAGAGCTCTCCAAAAGAGATGCCTAGCACCTGGATGGTATGCTACCCATATTGAAAGATGGCTAACTTACTTCCCACCTTATCAGGTGAATAAGACTGTAACTTGACATCCTAATCTTATATATATAATATCCTAAAAGATTACCTTTGTAAGAGTCTTGCCTGTTGAATACTGATCCTCAGGGGTATCCGAGATACACTAGAGCATGTTTTAAGACATTGATTGTGATTCTTCATAGCCATGTTCTAAGTAGTTGGTTGACATTGTTAGGAATGTCGTGTCTTAGCACCTTACAGCTGGCAGTTTCTTCAGCAAAACAAATCAGAACAATAATCTGGAAGCTCAAGAAACGTCACTGCTGCTCCTTGAATTCTCTTTTACCCTGAACTGCCTTTAACTTACAGCTGTTTTTCATTTGCTCATGCTTCATCGCTCTGTGTCTGGCTCTTTGTCAGTAATGTTGAGGAAAAGAGAACCAGGCATGCGGTGTTTTGTGGTCTCTTTAGTATCAGATGGTCCATCAGGGTTGCAAAATAAAAACTGAAGGAAAATAACGGGAAGCTGCTCAATAATATTTCTGTGATCTAGTGGTTTTGTAACACCTTAATATTTAAATGCATCAGTGTCTTCACCCACTTCTTGGTCCTTTCATGCAGTAATGTCCCACTGTGTCAACCCCCTTAGGCTATGATTGTAGTAGTAAATAAACCTGTACCTGTGCAAGAGTTCACACACTGTCCTGCTGCTGTCCATACTGCTTGATTTTTAACACACTTTTGGCACAGTTTGGACCCATAGCAAAAAGCATCTTGCCAAGCAGTTCCAGAGCACAGTTAGAAAGATAACAAGAACCGTTACTCTTGGGGAGTGTGGACACAACCAATTTGATTTTGCAGGTGAGAGTGTTTAGCATCATGGATCCAAGTCATGCTGTGCCATTTGGCCTCGAGACCAGAAAGCTGCCTCTGATTTGTTTAAGATAGCAACACAAATAAAGCCTTTGTGTACATCAGCGTGTTTGCCATCTTAGGCATCACCAGTTTTTTAGGTGAATTCATGTTTTGCGTAACATGACTTTTCTGAAACTGTCAAATCACTGGGTCTCTTTTGCACACTTTGTTTTTGGAAATTCCTCGTGCACTGCTGCCCATAACAGTGGATCTGCATATCGCAGTCTCTGTTGGGACTCATTCACGCACTGAAACGGTTTGGCGTGTTGGTGTTCCTAATCGTCTGCATTTGGTATCTCTCACTGATCCTGAATCCTCAGCGTATTCTTTGTGTTAAGACCAATGTGTCTGTGTGTCTTTGAGCCTCAAAGGGTGTGTGCTTGTGGACCCATAGGTTTCAGTACAGGTGGCATATAAGCAACCTGAAAATTGGATCTCTCTGCAAGCTTCTGTTGGCATATAACTTACAAATCATTAGCTTCCTTCTGACCCTGTGTAAGATCAAGCTTCAAAAGATGCACATCCTAAGCCCTGAACATCATGTGATAATCAAGACCAGGCAGACAATATCACATGATCAGTATCTCCTTGGTAGATTTATTTCTGGAACGGATTTTTCTGACATTAGCAGCATGTCTGGCACTACGCCCCACCCAACATTTAAAGATTACTTTAGTTGAGGGAGGTTGGCTGCAGTCTGAACCTTCTGTTTATCCAGGACTTGCTTAGCTGAGACAAGTTGGTCGGAGTCTGCACCTTCTGTTTTCACAGAGTGTGCCAAGGAAGCTGTGATGCATCTAATTGGTGCTATTCTCCACATATTCTCTTTTGGGCCAGCCTTGCAGACTTCATGAGATACATAATACTGTAATATCACGATACTCGTATGAAATTCTCTACATTATGTTTTCATTAGCTTTTCTCCAAAAGTAACCCATGAATATTGAACAATATGCATTGTTGTACAGATTTTTGCCAGATTTTACATCTCTCAGCGATAGTGAAGAACCAGCCCCGGTAGCCTTATGTTTGCTCTGTAAAAATACTACGGATTAACTTGCATTGCAAAAGCAATGATATACAGTAGGCTGTATCCAAACTAGTTAGCAGGTTCAAGGAACTGCTCAAGCATAAAACAATTACATAATGCAGACCTAAAATCAGCTCAGCTTAAAAGTACAGCCTTATCTAAAAAAAAGACAGCCTTCCTTCACCAAAAGAGCTCTCACCCGCACTAGCTAAGGCTGTCTACAATTTTTAATGCTGTATAAATTTGGGGGTCTCTACATTTGTGACTGAATTGAAGTCTTAATGTCCATTACGAAGTCAGCAGGCATACAGAAAGTGGTAGAAGTAGCAACAGGAATAGGTAAGGTTCCCCTTTTCATTAGAAAAGAGGTAACGGCACACTTGTCTTACATGGTGAGAATTTGCAAATCTGAGTACTTTGCAAATTTGGGGTTCAGATATTTAGAATTTTGATTGACTTAATTTATTACCTCATAAATCATACAAAAAGTCCTCTTTTGTCTGGCCACCAAGGCAGATCTCTAGAAGTTCAAGAAGCTCGTGTCTCTTAAGTTAATTTCCTGCCTACAAGTCATTGTTTCAATGCAGTCATACTGAAGAAAAGAGGACCTAGCATGACGGACTCCCTCATGAGCCAAAAGACATGCTCATGTGCCAGCCCTATAGGAAATCAAGCTGATTTTGCAACAGCCATCGTTAAATGGCCAGTGTGAAGCTGAAGGACTCAGGCTGTTTCTAAGCTGTTCTCCAAACTGTCTCTCTTGCTCCTCTTCCACCGTGGTGACTTTTAGACATGAAGTAACTCATGTATAGTGGGAGAGCAGGGACTTAAACCATCTCTTCAGCTGTCAGCAATATTACAGTAAAATGATCAATGTGCTGTAAAGTGACTCAAAATACTTCATCTGTAGTATTTTCATTATATAAAAAACTATCCATCTACTTTGTAAAAATTACACTGTTTCATTTTTCTACCTCACCGACAAATGAAATGCCTCAAATTTTGAGGAATTTCATGAAATTACATCTTCCTGAGATCAGGCTATTAATAAATTGGTACAAGTAAGGAAAAATTTTGCCTCCGTTCCTTACAACCTCCCTGAAGGTTGAGAGAGAGCATTTTTTGTTGCCTGCTCCATGGGAATGTCAGGAATTTGAATGAATTTCTACTGGTGAAACTTTTTCTTTTATGTCTTTTTTGGGGTGGCAGAAGTTGGAATGGCACAGATATTCATCTCTACGTGTTTTTTAAATAGTGAAGAAAAAAACCCTCACTCCTTTCAGATGGAAATATTCCCCATTTGGGATGTTTTTTGACCTCTGTGCTATGAAGCACTTAAGGCCTGTTTTCAAAGCTTATGTTTTAGGAAAGCAGTGGGTTTATTTTTGGACTCAGGCAGTCATCACGCATCTGATGGCAAAGATTTCTGGAATGAGCTACCGCTTTCTGAACAGGCTGATACTTCCACTAATCCACATCTCTAAATCTACATGCTATATATGGGTAATTCCAAAGACTGATCTTTCAAAAGTAAAGACATTTTCTCCCTTTTGATTATGCTCTGAAACCTCTTAGTCTTGCAAACCTTAAGTTTCATCCAATCCTGGAAGCAATTCATATGATTTTAGCCTCTCTGCTTGCATGGAAATGTAAAAACAAGCTTCAGCACTGTTTGCAGAAGGAGATTGCTGAACCATCTGCAAATCTATGTCCTCTCTCCTTTTCATCACTAAAGCATGATGGAAAAAGTAGAGGTGTTTCCATGACAGGAAATGAATGCTTGACTAATCCATTTGGGACCTTGCTTCTCTTCCAGCAGTCACAAAGACCCACACTTGCTGCACCATCAGTGGGTTATTTGGGCATGATACCACGTTTAATAAAATTCTCAGGTAGTGTTTGTTTCTGAAGATTAATCTCCAGGTAAAAGGGTGGCCCTGTCTGAAGTAGTCTACTCTGAGTGTGTATATGGTCAAGCACTTAAAAATAAGAAAAAGAAATTACCTACCAGTACCTGGCTTTCTTAGAGATGTGTTGCACATTCTGTAGCTATCTACATCCCTGCCTTAAGGTCCTCATAACATCTGCCTTTATTCATACTCTCAAAGAAGTTTTTTTCGTACAATTATGTATTGTTGTGTGGGTTTAGAAGTAAGGCATTTCACCTAACATCTACCTCCTGGTTTCTGTCTTTCTGGTCACTTCCAGTAACAAGCTTTTCATCATTACTGTAACATATATATGTATGTGTTTGTGTCTATGAGAATTATAGGTTATTTTTCTAGACATTAGTATCTTTTTTGCTTGGCTGGACAAATCTTACTCAATTTCATGCCAATATTTCTTATCTTTCTAGATCCTTCACTGCTATTTCGCTGTTGTCACAACAGCTTCCAATTTAATATCATTTCAGATTTAATTAACATGCCATTTACCCTGCTCCCAGGTCATTAATGATGATGACAATTAAAACTGGACCAATTATCATTCTCTGGGGCAGCACTCTCCATATAATAAATGTGTTTGACAGAGATGGAAGTTTCAGCTTGAAGCCTGAAATAATGAATTTTAAATTAAACTTCTATTTATTTTATTTGTTGTAGTTGCTAATTATTGATGGACAGCAGCTGAGAACTGACCCGTCTACCGTCATGGATGAAGTACAGAAATTTCTGGGAGTCTCTCCTCATTATAATTACTCTGAAGCCCTAACGTGAGTTAATTTATTCATCGTTTTCACATATTTCTACATTCCTAAAATGCCAGTTAGTCTGTAAGTAAGCTCACTGTAAAATAAAGACTCTCGTGCTTCTCCTTCGAGCTGTCAGTAGAATGTATTCTTCAATGTCTGCAAAGAACAAAATTCAGGGTTAGATTTTCTGTGAATCATCCGCTGAGCCACTCAATGTGGAGCTTGACTGTTACAGAAGTAGACCTCTGACAAATGGACAAAGTATGTATTGCTTTGTGAGAATTGCGTACGAATTTTGGATGAATCAAAAGGAATTTTATTTCCGCAAGTGGAACATGGAATGCTGACATGCATAAACAGAAATGAAGGAGAATTAGTTTCTCTTTATTTCTGACATTAGCTGCAAGACAGATTCAACGGTATCAGTCAGGAATGTAACATCCACTGTGTACATCATAAATACTCATGTGCACAAATCCTTTGGATTCTGATGTTTAGATTTGGTTGCCCTTAAAATAAGACTGATAACCTTAGGTTAACTCTTTTGAGTCTTCAGTCTAAACTTGGGAGATGCATCCTCCTTGCAGTATCTCACAGCCTTTACACTGCAAAATACTTGTTTCAGGTTCGATTCACACAAAGGTTTCTGGTGTCAACTCCTGGAAGAAGGAAAAACAAAGTGTCTTGGAAAGAGCAAAGGTAGAAAATACCCTCCTATGGATTCTGAGGTAATTATGCTCATTGCCACTATACAGGGATTCAGTTGCCCCACACATGAGACACCACACAGGCAAAATCATAAGAAGGGAGAGAAGACAAAATTAAGTAGACGTTAATTATTTGACTACCTTTCCCTACAAATGAAACATTTAAGATAGCTGTGGAGCGCATATACTTTTCCAGTTCTTTATTTCAAATGTCTAGAATTTAAGTCATTAAAAAACAACTTTTAAAACTTGACACCCCTTAGAAAAATAAACTTGGCACCCCTGAAATTCACTTGGAAACCTGTCCCCTTTACCTAAGTGACTTAAGCAGCAGAGGCTCCACAGTGCATATTTTTTTCTCAGTCATGATCAGATATGTGTATTTGTGTCTGGTCCCTTGACTTTGAGAGTAGTTAGACCATGACAAGTAATGCAGACTCTCATTTAATCCAGTTTTAACAGAGGTTAGGTTCTGTTTCTATGAATTTTATAAATACCTTCCCCAGACAAATGCTCAAATGAAGAAATTTCCATCAGATCAAATGCTGCAGCCTGTACCCAAGGGCAGTTTAGTCTCCTGTTCTAGCTGTAACTTTTATGTTTATTCTGTCCTGTATTCCCATTTCATTTAGCCTGACTAAAACACAAATAAAAACTCACAGTTTGAACAGCAGTATGTATTAATGTGGCAAGTAAGCCAGGATTTTCTTCTCACAGTACTTAAATTATAAGTAACTTTACATCAATAGAATCATAGTGATATAAAATCATTGGGTGAGAAGGCTTTTGGCCAGAGGTAAGACAAGATTGCGTTTGTTTATTGTTGTATTTTTCAACTCTAAATACTTCTGAAAATGGGGTTACTAATTGTTACATGCCTACATACGGAGATATTTTAGAAGCTTTGGTTTCAATCACACTTCAGTAAAGTCAAAGTTACTACATCAGCTTCACTGTGATTCTTAATTTACATGACTATCCGAGAGTAGAATCAGATCCTTTGCTTTGACTTCAGTGTTCATGTTGGACAACCTTTGTTTCTCTTGAAATTATCTTTCACAGTTCAGCTCCTAACTGAAGAGCTTAAACTTGCATGCAGTAGATAGCATGAAACAATATAAAATGCATAACAGAAAGTAAAGTTTTGACACAGGTAAAACAAACTTTGAAACTAGCATTCACAGCAACGGCAGTACAGCATTTTATTAAATAAAAATATCTCCCTTTGTATCCATCAGTGCAGGGCTTTTCTGTCAAGCTACTACAGAGATCACAATGTGGAACTGTCAAAACTCCTACACAAATTGGGACAACCCCTGCCATCGTGGCTCAGACAGGAGCTACAGAAAGTAAGATAGCATTGAAAAAAGGCTTTTTGAAATGTCTCTTCCACACTTCGGTCGTCATACCTAAAGTCTCCAGTAGCTACCAGAAGGTCTTGTAAGATATACCTCTTCAAAAAAGAGTAAAAGATGATAGAAATTATTTCCATATGCTGGCATGTGGATTGTGAAAATACATGTGTTTCTTAGAGGTCTGGTGGGTCAGATCTTTCTCATAAACATTTCTGGGCCTATGGACTTGTGAACTACTGTGCACATATGTGGAAGTTATTCGCAACTGGTATAAGCTTCAGAGATACATGACCTGTCCAATTTCATGGTAAATATTTACATTTTTATATATCAGTTTAAAAGTATTGTGTCTCATGTAGGTTTTGTAGCCCATTGTTAGACCGCTGATGTTTTTTCTTACTATTTGATTATTGTCTTGCATAAAATAAGAAAACTTAATGTAGCACAAATTGCCAAGTGTACTTCTGCCTTTGGAATCAGCTTGCTAGCACCCAAAGTATGTATACTAACAAGGGTGAGAAGTACAGTTATCGTATATGATTTAGCTGTGCGCAGCAACAAAATACACGGAGCAAAATCTAGAAGCCACAGGCAAAAGCAGTGTAGAAAAAACCAAACACACACACACAGACAAAAAACATCACCTATGATTATAGCCCGTAACAACAAACCCTTACAATGTGGTAAGGGCCTTTGTCTGTAATTACTATATCTGATTTTGTACTGACTGAGAAGGCAAATTACAGAACTTAGCCATTATCTGAACAGGAATTTAATTGGACTTGCGAAGCACAAAAGTTGCAGTATAATCCTTATGAGCAGTATTATACTTCAACAATTGTGGACCAAACTGAAGCAGTGCAATGAACAGGCTTTCACTCCTGGCGTCTATGAGCAGCCAGATCCGGATACTGCACTCTGGGCTTACATTGCTGTGAATCAGGAGTGACTCCACTGAAATGAATGAAAACCCGTAAAGAACAGAAACAGATCCATACTTAGATTGCCTTAATTTGCACCACTGTTTTTTCCTTAATTTATTTGCCTTCAATCTATGCTTTGTGTATTCCAAGATCCCTCAACCTGATGAAAATTGTAGCATCTTTCAGTAACCTTCAGTTTACGTCAGCTGCAAAAATCTATCAGATTTCCAGATGAGAGTGCTGGTTCTGGTTCCAGATACATTAAACATGTTTGGTATTAAATATTAGGAATAAGCTTTGGGGGGGGGGGGGGGGGGGGAACCCACAGTGATAACCACGGTAGAAAATTACGCTCTAATAATGGAAAACACAAATATCCAGCCTTACATTTATGCGATACATTTCAGTGATACATCTCACAATGCATCAGTTTAGATGTGAGATAAAGTCTAATTAATAGTACTTAAAAGTTGAGAAAGAAGATCCGTGAAGACTTCAGCTGAGTATGTTCTTAATGCTTCTCCACTGAACTTTGGCTCTGAGCGTTTCTAAAGGCATGAAGAGGTAGTGAAAACAAAAGCGAACTACAGTACTAAATGCAATGCTTTTTACAGTAGCTCTATAATGTCATAATTTGTTTTAGGGTGAATAGTTAAAAACATGCATCAAATGGTGGAAAAACTTTATATGTCTCAGTGCTGGTTTACGACATCTATGTAATCATATACTTCAACTTTCAAGATAGTGGAATGGAAACCAGTCTGTTATTCCCTAAATAGAAACAGATGTTGAGATCCTTACTGTACCGCTAACTGGTAATCTTTATTATTTATTGATTTTTGTCTATGTAATACCTGGTTTTGATAGGCCTGTAAAGAAAAAAATCTAGACAAATTTGCTGTATATAACGATATTCTTTACGCAGCACATTTTTGCTAAGGGAATATGCATGAAAAATGATGAGGACTTACTAGAGTAGACATTTTTTAAGATGAACCTCTTTATTATTTATTAGACAGAATGAGAATTTACATTTTACTTTAAATATTCACCGTCATATGGATTCATCCCAAAAGCTGACTTGTCTTAAAGTACTTCTTATTTGATAAAAGAAACACTCTGGATTCTGAACATCTGTAAAAATACTCTGCATGCTATGGACAGCTCATGCGTCCTGCAAGCATCTATATGGATTTGTTATGACTAAATTGAATAACTGGAGAAAATACTTGGGGTTTTCATCCTGGCATGATTGATTTTACCCTTGATAGAACCTGATGTAATGTCACTCAAACATTCTAAAAAAATCAGCAGGGATTGCACGAAGCTCCTGTTTGTGCACTGCTGCCTCAGTTACTCCATGTTCTTCAGAGCAGCAATTATAAAATAGAAGAAAATAGGAAAAACTTCGGGCACTATCAAGTGCCCGAAGTTTTCATGGTGAGAGGACCCTCTGCACACAAAATGAGTGTCTCCTACATGCAGGAGGAATGGGCTTCAGCCACAGTCATAGTTCGTTTTCAAGAACTCCCTTTCTGTCTTCTTTCTCCGGGAAATCAAGGCCCCCGCAGAACGAGAATGTGAGTGGGCAGTCACAGAGTGGTGATGGGGACACGCACGTTGGTCGCATTGTGCCTCCAGAAATTTTACAACAGACAAGGTGACATGTCTCAGATCTGTGGACTACTGTGAAGTCCTCTCTGAGGTACGGCAAGGAGCCCCCTGCAATTGTTGGTGATCTGGTAAAACAGCCCAACTGCAGTCACCGTGTAGCACTGGGAGGGTAAGTCCCCCACATGCACGGCCTTGGCCTTGGCCTTGGGTGGACTAGGCTTGGTTTGGCAGCTAAACACAAAGCTCAGCCTCCAGGAAGGAGTGCCGTGGTGACTCTCAAGTCCTGATGAGGAACAGCAGGGTGGAGCTCTTGTATTGTCCCAGTGCCCTTCCTAATGGAGGGAACTGGGAACAAAATGAATGAGTTCCTAGGGATATCTTCAGCGGATTCCTGTGGTAACTTTACCTGAGTCGATACTATGCACAAAGTAGCTTTGACCTGGAACTGTGCCTCTGAAAGGGCATGATCTTGAACCTGCATAAGTCCAAGCTCCCGTTGAGATGCAGCCGTTAAGCACTGGCACCTTTAGAAAAGGTGCTGTGGGATTGGCTTCTTGTACGCTGGGCGGGCTAGTCTCAGACACAAAAGCAACAGAGAAGTAAAGGCAAACTGCTGGTGCTCTTTGCAGTTCTGAATTTCTGATGTTCACCTATTACGTGTTTATACAAAGCTGGTATGAAGCCACTTTTTTTTTTTTTTTCTCCAGAACTATTCTATTTAAATATGTTCTTACATTTAACAGGAGACTTTAAAAAACAGAATGACTTTTAATGCACAGTCAACTTGGTGAAGAATGAAGAGTCTGAGCAAAGCATGCAGACAACAGCTAGATGTGTTATTCCCCAAATCATAGGATGCACATGAGTACAGCTGAGTAAGCAAGTCATGTAACAAGAATTATCTGACAAAGTTTAACCTCTTCTATTCACAGCTTACCTACAATCAGTGTTTGATTTCCAGAGATAGACTATCAATATTAACTTTCTTAAAACTGATTCATTACAAGGAATTTATATTTCCTAGTCAAAGGCAGGTGTTTTATTGTGGTTGGTAACACAGCCATGGTTTCTGTTCCCCTGGTAGATAACTGCACAAGCAATTTCTTTAACAAATGCTTGATTATGTGAGCTTCACCTTTATTTTCATAAATATGATGTGAAATTTGCTTTCTGCAGACATCCGTGCCATTAAAAATCAATGTGTGATTATGAGCAGAAAGTGACCGTTGCAGGGGGTGTAAACACAGAGCCTAATATGAAATCACTTAATTATTTGAGCAAACATTCCTGAAAATACTGTGATATTTTCCCAGTTCTACTTGTGCAGAAAGAATTAGTTTCAATGATTTGCAGACTATCTTGTACAGAGTATCCTTTTTCATTGCTTAAAAATGTGAAACTTCCTCAGGAAGAAATTAAATAGATATTTCAATGTTTATAGATGTAATACTCTTGTCATTCACATTGAATGAAAATTGCTGGAAACATTTTTCTCAAAGTTTTTTAAAATAAAAAATAGATATTATTCTGATAGTGGCATGGTATCTGAAGTGCAACAATAAACTCTGATAAGAAAATGTAGTGCTGTGTGGAAGTGATTTTTATGTTCACAAAAGTTGTCCTTTTCCAGGTTTGTTAGCAGCTATTGCAGCTTGACACTGAGCTACAACACAATGCGGGAGTACGGGAGCAGCATGAAATGTTTTCAGAAATGAAAAATATTGCTTATTCTCTCTGTGAGTGAATATTACTGCTTTATGCAGCTGCTCGTTTTACTGCTTTTGCTTCCTGCTTGCTCTTTATTTCTTGTGCCAGAAATTGCTAATGTGCTATAGAAACAGTTCCAGAGCTTGCTATTTTTAAGATAACAAGCAGGCTTTATTCAGATTATTTGCCTTGGGGATTCAGTAGTTGTGCCAATGCATCAGCCTACACAGACATGAGAAAACCTTTCTTGGGAGAAACCTCTAAAGATGGTGTGAATGTCCAAAGGAAAAATTCACTGTTATCAACAAATTCAGAACATAATAGACAAGCGTACTATCTAGCTGGGCAAAAGCTGCTTTATATCTTCATAGCGGTGTAGAAAACAGGAAACCTATGTTAACAAAATATTCCGTTCATTACAGAGAAATGATGCAACCTATAATTTAGAAGTCTAAGCTTCTTTTATAGTACCTATCTCTATGATCTCCAAGAGTAACAGAAGTGGAACAGTAAAGTAATAACAGAAAGGTACTAAGCAAAGGGAAAAGATCCTTGCTACAAATAACACCTGCCTGACCTCTGTCTCCAATTGATCTCCTTTCATTTAATGTTTCTTTTCAGTTCTTCCAATCCCAAAATTCTTAGAGCTCAAAGGCAAAAGACACTTTTTGTCCCTGTGGACCACATGGATGAAGAAAGCACAACAGTCAGCATCAAAGGACAAATCACAGGAACAGGAAAGTAATTAACAGGTGAAACCAAGGGCTAGGGAAACCTGAGTGGAGGAGGAATTTAGACAAATTTAGGGTGATAGATTTGAAAAGCATAGAGTGAGCTTGAGTCTTCACAATGCTGTTTTCTGTCAGGTTACTTCTTTCCTTCTTTTTTAATACAGTATTTTCTTTCTTCCCTTTTTCTGTTCTGATCCTCTCTTTCTCTTGAGAAATTCAGATGGGAAATAAGGCTTATGTACTTTTAATTGCTCGGATGTCTGTCTGCCTAGGAGAGCCGTCCATCTAGTAGCACAAGGTCACTATCAGCACTCTTCCAAAAGGTACGACACAGAAGTGGCCTAGTTCAGCCGTGTTGTGGGGCCTTGGTTCAGAATTATGAGTTCAAATCCTATAACCTGTGTTATTCAAGAGGTCAGAGAAATGGGCTCTTTTCCCCGAAAAGAAATCTTACTATTGTCTCCTCAATTATCTCATTAAGACTGTCTGTCCCATTAAGTCCTATTAAGTGAAGCTCCTTTCTTCAGCTAAATTCTGAACCGATTTACTCTCGTACAAAATAACACCCGAAACCAAAACAGAAAAACATTTTTGCTTAACTTTTTATACAAACATAGTACATACATTTTAGCTATAGAACTCTGTCTGGAAGGAAAACTTTATGAGCCAAAGGCAGGAGCCAGCTCTTTTATGCACGTGACAGAGTGGAAGTAAAATTCCTGAACACAAATGGTGCAAGGTCAGAACAGCTTGCAGCACAGGTGGGACTGTAGGGCATGGTAGGACTGTAATTTGTCTCTGCGCTTTTGTACAATCCTAGCAGCACTTCATTATTCTACAATACTGCCTGATAGTCATATATTTGAAGCAGTAGTATTACATCATCGTCTGAAAATGATGAAAAACACCTAATGTGACAGATATGCCTTAAATAATTTGCTATCTTTTTCATGGAAAAAAAAGGTAAGAAATGTCGATACTAAAATATAAGCCAAAAGGCAGCTTCTGCACTGCACTAGTCATCACTTCCAGCCTCTTCTTCAAAATCTCCCTAACAATTCAAATACCAAGGCGTCATGCCGTAGCTGACTGAGCCCAATTTTGCGTCCCCAGGTTGTGTCAGTTCACTGGCATCTATCTGGCCTGCAAAAGCCAAAATTGCTTGCCTCATCTTTCCAGTATGCCCATGTGCAGAATACAAACCCACCTTTGAGGTGCGGCTTTTGCTAGTGAGCAGCTTTTGCAGCCTGCTAAAGCCTTCAAAAAACTGCCCTTCCCTGCACTGAGGATGACAGTAATAATACTTAAATTAAGATCTGTGGCGTAAAAGGCGTGGTAATTAGGGGAGGTTTAGGCTGGACGTGAGGAAGCATTTCTGGACCGAGAGGGTGGTCAAACACTGGACCAGGCTTCCTGGAGAGGCGGTTGATGCCCCCAGCCTGGCAGTGCTCAAGGGGCATTTGGACAATGCCCGTCACAACATGCTGTAACTTTTGGTCAGCCCTGAAGTGGTCAGGCAGGGTTGTAGGTCCCTTCCAGCTGAAATAGTCTAGTCTAGTCTGTTCTGTTCTAATTAAAAATGAGGGTGTGGGATTTTGGCCAGCATTAACTAGATACACTTGCTTATACGGACTGGAAAAGGAAAACCACCCGTGTTCACCTAAAGGGATGACTTCGTTCTTCTAGCACATCTCTCACGACCTCTTCTTTCTTCATAGTCCGTGGCTATCAAATAACAAATACTAGTGTCTTAGCATTTAAGGCCCATCTTATGTCTTGACTGAGCATATATACACACATACGTATAGGTATCTCTGTCTAGATACAGAGAGCAGCATCGATGGCCAGACCAGCTGAAGAGAGCTGCCTTGGTGTGGGAAGCAACTGCAGCCTCTTTTCCAGGGATCCCTTAGTCTGTTTTCACAGAATCATTAAGGTTGGAAAAGACCTCTGGGATCATCAAGTCCAACCGCCAACCCAACACCCCCACGTCCCCTAAACCGTGCCCTGCAGCGCCACGTCCGCACGTTGGTTGAACACCCCCGGGGATGGTGACTCCACCACCTCCCTGGGCGGCCTGTTCCAGCGCCTGGCCGCTCTGTCAGTGAAGGCGTTTCTCCTAACACCCAACCTAAATCTATCCGTTTTCTCCCGGCGGCGCTACCCGGCAGCTGCAGAAACCACCGCAAAGCCACACGCGGCCTTTCCCGCCGTTTGCGGCCGGCCCCCACGCGCATGCCCGCCGCACCCCGGCTCGTCACCCTCGCCACGCCCCTCCGCGCTCGGCGGCCGGCCCCGCCCCGTGGGCGGGGCTCCCGCCCGGGCAGCGCGCGCAGACCCGCCGGCGGTGCGGGCGGAGGCGGTCTCGCGGCGTCGGGTGCTGCCGGCGGCCGTTGGGCGCGCGGGGTAGGCCGTTGGCGGGAGGCGGCGGGGCAGCCGTGAGGTGCCGCCGTGAGGTGCCGCCGCCCGCTCTTCTCCGCAGGCGCGGTTGGGCCCGGAGCGGAGCCGCCGCGGCGGAGGAGCGGAGGGAGCAGCAGGTGGGCCCGGCGGTGAGGCGGAGGGCGGCGGGGGCGGCGGCGGCGAGGCCGCGGGGAGGGAGAGAGGGAGGGAGGGAAAATGGCGGCCGCCACGTGGCGGGGTGAGGAGGGGTGATCCATGACTCCATGGGGGCTGCCGCCCGTGGCTGTCCCCCTTCCTAGGCATGGAAGAGCAGTGCCTTGCTAATTGGCAAAACTTCTACCCTCCTGTGGGTATTAGTCGTTGACTGTAGCAAGTAACAGGCCGAGTCGGGCCGGATGTGCGGCGCCTTGGGCTCGGCCGGCTCCCCCTTCTGTGTCTTTTGTTTGTTTCTTTGTTTTTCTCCCTTTTTTTCTCCTCAATTAGCAGTTTAAGCCCAGGTTTTGAGCCTGTTCCTTTTTTTTTTTTTTTTTTTTTTTTTTTTTGGTCCTTCAGGAGCGCAGAAGCTGAAAGTATGGAGACGCATCTGTTGCCGTTGAAGATTCAAAAAGTACGGGACTGGGTATGTGTCACGTAATAGGCTCTTAGAAGTGAGGTTTTGGGCGGGAATAATTTATGTTCAGCGACTGAACTACTGAGACTGGTCTGTCGAAATCAAGGTATAGGCTTGGTATTTTGGTTTTAAGGCATGCTTCTTTTGTGTATGTGTTTTATTGACAGAAAAATACAACCAAGTGCATAAGATAGTGTGACTAGGAAGAATTGGGCTTGGGTGTAGACATAGTAGATATGCTAGGAATACCGAATTATGATAAATCGGATGTCGCCAGTACTTTTCCCTGCCAAACTGGAGGTATCCGAATCCCCAGATTTTTTGGGGATGTCTGTGCAAGAGGAATGTCCTTTTTTAATAAGCATGTTTCTGATTTAATGAAGTGACTGCTAAGATAAATCTGCAACCGCAGAAGCAGAGGGACACATCAAGTTGATACCAATAGCTTTGTTTCAGAGCAGTTTACGACTCTAGGAAGGGATCATACTGTTCAGTAATGTCTGCTGTCTTGTGTGTGTTTCTGGTAGCAATATTAAACTGCCTTAAACTTGTTTTTACAGGGGAAAAGCACTCTTGAGTTGTGATGACAGAAGAAGATGGGGCTAAATTCCACATGTGAATTCTAGGAGTAGCTGTGACTAGAACTTTTAATTTTTTCTTAGGGTAGGGTGCATCTGTCTAATCTTCTGGAATTGATGCCTTTTGCGAGCAGTAATATTTCTGGTTATCAGGCAGAGCTAGCAAAAGCTAAGTTTAGGCTAGATCTTAATCTTGCTTTAGACTTAACAGAAATGAGCTTTTTTTAAATAAAGTTCAGAATTGGAGCCTGAATGAGATGTTCTGCACTCCTTCTCTCATCTTTACAAAGAAGGGCTGGAATGTAGCTTACTGTGCCTAAAATTAGCCTCGACTGCTTCTATACAAATACAGTTAGGATGACTGGCTCATTTTATGCTGCTTTCAGGGACCTTCTGCAGATCCTGTCTTTGGGCTGTCACTAAGTCTTAAGTAGTTATAATAATTCTCTCAGATTTAGTGGCTGTGCTGCACTCTGTCGTGGGCCTAACCATGCTGCAGTATTATTAAATCTGATGACACGTGCACCCTCAGTGGTGGCTCTTCTGCTGTTCAAGTATGTTAGAAAGGTTGTTGCAGGGAGTATATGTGTACTGCAGAAGCTGAAGGTAAGTTTGTGAAGTCTAGAAAATGAATGTGAAATCCACAGTCATAATTTTAGTATGTATTGCAATGTAAAGCATTCAAATGTATGAGCGTTAATAAAGAGACATTGACTTTCACTGCAAGTGTGGCTTCTTCCCTTACAAGACTCCTGATAACCGAGACGAGACCTGCACGCATTCTTTGGAATTACTTGCACAGGCCAAATCTGCCTGTTGGGGGGGATACAGCTTTTGGTAGCTGGGCCTTATATTTGTGACTCTATGGTTTCAGGGCAAAGCAGTGACTGTGGGTGATGCTTTGGGAGCCATTCTAGAAGTCACATGATTTTAGTCAGAGGTTAGTGCTGCAGAGGAGAAACAGTGACTTGAAATGTGGCTGCTTTTTCAATTTCAGTTGCTGAGGGATCTTTTATTTAATCCATATTCAAGAAGAGAAGGTATGGAGTTCCGGTAGATGGCGAATCATTGCAGAATCAGACAAGATACTTGTTTTACTTATAAGTAACTTACTGTCTTAGTTAATACCAGCCATGCTGGCACAATCTCTTGTGGAATATCTTCCAGTTAATACGGAAGTTTTTTGCAAATCATTGCAAACTGAAAAGTTGGGGCGGGGGGGGGGGGGGCTTTGAAAGGACTGGGAGACAAAATCTGTGAAGCTAGAACTGAGATGGGTAGGCAGTGCAATTACTGCTAAGTATTTGGCAGCTGAAGGGGGTATTACTGTTTGAAGTGGATGGGGGTGGAACTGTGGACTTTAATTACAATGTGGATTAGATCTGAGGAAATTACTTCCGATGGTCAAGTGAGTCACACCGGAATAGAATGGTAGGGAGATTGGGGAGCTGTAACAGGAAACATCTTTCTCGTTTTATTTTTTTTTAAGTGTGTACTTTTCCTGCCACGGACAAAGTACAGCTGAATGTATATTCTGTGTGGAGCTATAACAAGTGGTACTACACCTGTTTAATTGGTGGTGTGTGATTACTCTCTCCTTTTAAACAGCTCTGTGTACAACCCTATCATGTAACATCTTTACTGCTTAGGATTCCAAGTTTGTGGCTGCCAGGCCTGGTAGCCAACAGTCATGAGCATGTACTGTGAATTTCCTTTTCTCCAAGAAGAGCAGACTTTGTTGTAACCTTAGTGCTTTCAGAAAATAAGTTAACGCTTTATTCTACAAGGGCAGTTATTTGCTCATCTTACACAAGGTAATGCTAGGCGGACTGGCCAGGAGGGAGCTGCTGCTCTCCCTGGGACAAGATGTGGGTGGGAGAGTGCTACCATTGCATGCGGTTGTGGTTGCTGTTCTGGCAGGTGCCCTGATACAAAGTGGCTTCCATTGCTTTTTAGATTTTTTTTTTTTTGTAACTGGCTTTGATCCTGTGAAGAAAACCAGGTGTGGGCAAACGACTAGGGAGAATTCCTGTCTCCCTGTAGGGTTGGGTTGGGATCTATTTCTCCAGGGATCTAGAATGCATTAAAATAATATTAACACAGAGTACAAAAGTCAAGAATATGACATGAAGGTCTGGAGAGATGCAGTTTTCTTTTGTGGTCACTGGAACGATACTAAAAAGTTCAGGCTTTCTGGTGTTGGTATTTAGCTACTGTATGGCATTGCGCTGACGTGATTGTCTGATGAGTTACCCCAATTCCCTTGAATTTTAATCTTTGCTTTTATCAGACAGTAGCTGCCTTTTTAATCAATTTTAACAATTTCAGTGCAGGATAACTGAATTATCTTTTTTTTTCCCCACAAGTTACCCTTTGGAAACTGATTGTCCTGTCTCTGCGTCCTATCATGGAGGATCCTTTCATGTGAAACTGTCTCTAACTTAGAGGACGACCGTGTAGCTGTCCTGCTAGTCCATTGTGTGAGCCAAGTGATGAGGTCACTGGTATTTCCACCTGAATAAATTGGCTTGGTGGCTTGATGTGGCCTGCAGGTTAGACTTGTGAAAAATATGAACTGTAATGTTTGCTGTGAGCGTCTCTTCCTGGTTTCGAGTGCGTAGTGAGGTCACGTAGCCTGTCCTATGACTGAAGCTGTCCATGAGCATCCTGTCACATGCACAGAGGGTAGTGAAGTCTGCTTTCCCTCATTGCTTGAGTACAATAGAAGTATTCTTACAAGATGTGGCTTTTTCATTTCTGTGTGGCGTAGGATGGCTTGTTTTTCATGATTTCTCTTGAAATGTAACTCCCAATTCCCAAACAACTGTGTTCCTATCTTTCCAATTTGTTCCTGTTGCATCTTAGCTCTTACCTTTATTGGTGTGCCTTATTTTCCTGCACCCTGTTCCCTCTGCAGGTACATCCAGTCTCTCACACCTCTCCAATACTCACCCAACCCAGTCTTTTTTTTTTTCCCCTTTACATTTCTACAAAGGTAAATACTTCTTTCCAAACATTTAAGTCATCTTTTCCCTGTTTTTGGTTGCGTGGTGTTGCATTGGCAGGAAGTTGCATGGTCAGTTTCTGTGTTATATGCTAAATAGATGGAATAGGAACTACTGTGTGTGAGCAGGTATCTAATGTGTATGAGGTAGGTCTGGTCTCCACTGCCTCAGTTACCTGCATTTGCTGTTACCCAGCAGCTTGGAGCACAAAGGAAAACCATTTTTCTTTCCTGATACCACAAAGTTCTTGTTTTCTAGGTGGTTTCTTTTACTGGGATCTGCTGCTTGTATGTTATGTTCTGCAGTTGCCACTCTGAAATCATAACAGCATTAAAATCTTCTTGAGTATAAATACTCTAGCACTTGAAAGCATGAAATAGTTGCAGTAACATTGAAAAGGATGGAGAACTTTGATTCAGGACTGGCTTTTTGTTAAATATAAGCTATTACAGTGCTGTGAATTTTTCTGGAAGTAAGACAGCTGAGCTTATAGATATTTAGCATATAGTGATCATAAAATGGGATCTTGGTTTATCTGAGCTTTACAGATAAGTGCCCCTTTACTTTGGGAAGTTGTTCAGGGTTAAGATAAATGCATGTTAAATAGGCTTTGTGTCTCAGTTGCAGTAACGCTTCTGTTCTTTGTTTCTGATGTAGTTGTCTGTCTGTATATTCTCTGGAAAACGGAAAAAAAAAAAAAAAAAAAAAACCACAAAACTTGGGAAGTTCCGGGGGACTGCATCTAACTACAAATCTTCACAATGTTGGGGAACCTGGATAGATTACATATCAGTGTTTAAGATGGTCATCTAATCTGGTAATAGAAGTACTGAGTGTTTTCTTATTTATGCCACCGTTAACACTGTGGCCAACCTGCTTAATACAAAAAACCTGTAGCCTAGACTGAAGAGCAGGTTTTCCTACAACCTTATATGTATGAAAAATGTTGAACAAAGGGGAGAGCAGTAAGGGTCAAAAAAATTCTTAAGCGGTTTTAAGAGTGTAGGATAAACTTACTTATGATGACCAAACTGGTCTGAGTTAAAGCACACAAAGCGCTAGGAATTCCATCATACAGAACAAACTTCCATCTCAGAAAATGGCCCAAAGCTTACATGCTTTGAAGAAAATATTGTCAAGAGCGCCCTTTTTTTTAACTTAAGAAAGCTCACATGAAGTTCACCCAACTGATGTTCCTGCAGCATCTGCTTGTACATAATCCACAAGATTAATGTATGAAAGTTGTCGTCAGTGTGGCAGTTTTTATTGCATACATTTACATCATCAGGCTCATTGAACAAAAATTAGAAAGGCATAACATAAAGACAATTTCATTTTAAGTTAGAAACTGAAAAGGCATGCTCTCTGCATGAAAATGGTAGTGCAACATTTTAAAATCTAATAAAGCATCCTCTTAAAAGAGCAAAACTAATGAACTACTGTACTAAATCTAAATGTTTACTACATTTAGTATGCAGACTTGATTCCCCCCGCCCCGTATTGTATTTCTGTGGTACAACTTCTAAAATAAAATTACTTCCCCTGTACACAATGCAAGTATTGCACTACATAGCCTACTTCACCACAAGTCTCAATGGGTCTTGCACAGCAAAGCTTTGATGGTACAAGTAGATACATTTTGACAGATTTACTTCCCCTTTCCTTTAATTAAAAGGCCCATGTATAAGTAAAAACAAATGGTTTTAAAGTTCATTAGCAGGGTGTTTCACATAGGTCTAACAGTAGGTGGTCACAGTACTATGATTTCTGACATTTTTAAATATTTCACACTATTTCAATAGTGTGGAATTAGAGAAAACTAAAAATATATTAAAGCACCTTGTGTACTAGTTTAGCACCAGTTCCAACAAGATATTTAAACTAGTCATGACCCTTGAAAACCTAAGTTTGAGGCCGGAGAGAAATTAAGGGCGAAGTCTTCAATCACATGGGCTTCTGCAATATCATTGCCACTTTTGTATGCAAATTGAGTTGCCTTAGATATTTGTTACAACACCAGAGACACCTAGAACCATATGGAAATGAATGATTGCCCACTGACAACATGAATACAGGCATCCCACGTTGTTCACAAAAGGCCACACAACGTTGTTGTAGCCAGACTGTTTGGGGATAGGAAACATGGGACAGCAGTCACTGGTAGTCACAGTTTGCACAATCACTATGCGGTGACACGCATCTGCCACGCTTGTCACACTGCTCATGGCCCACAGAGCTTTTGTTTCACTTTTTTAAGAAGCTTGTTCATTAATGTAATGCGTAGAGCACACTTGCAGATGGTCAGAATGGCCTTCGAGAGGGATCGGAGAGGTAGCACTGATCTTTCCTGTCTCCCTCTTGACTGTCGTTAGTCTCAGATATTTTCAAGACTGACACCTGTTACTGTTGCACTAAGATGGTGATTACTTCTGTGGTCTGCGTGGTAAGTTCAGTGGGGTGGCCCTTTCTGAAAGGATAGTGAGTTGTTTTGTATTTTTCTTGTACATCAAGAGTAACTTTTTGTCAGTGTATTTTTTATAATAAACCATTAAGGTTTTTACAGTGTGGGGAACAGTATCTGTAAAAGGAATTAAATGGAATCAAAATATGTCAATACTTCAGACGTCACTGAAAACTGTCTCACCTTTCCTGTAAGATCAGTCTGATCCAGTGTTGCAACTAAGCAGGAGAGAGTTGTCTAAATATTATCTTGTAGAAGGTAGTAGTTTAAGACTTTCTAGACCTTTTCAGACAGGTCTTGGCTCAGCATCTTCAGTATTTGCATTGCACATACTTATAACTTTCTCTTGTAGGACTGACAGGGGTTCTTAGTGTTTCTTGGATAAAGCCCCCCTAAAACCAGCAATGAGAGAATTAGGATGTTTGTCTGTTAGTCTGATACTGTACTGACAGCTAGTGGTAAAGAGGAAAAGTAAATTCTCTCCAAAATGCTGTATGAACTAAAAATTATGAATTTCGGAAAGAAGAGAAATGATATTTTTCTAGAGGAAAGAAAATACGAGGTTATTTGTTTTTGATGTAGCTCTTGCAGCTGTGCAGGACGCTTGCAGGGAAACTAACTTCCAGCGTGCTACCTGTTGTACTTGGGAATGTACTTTATGCACACTGAGCTGTGAGAACTTTTATCAGAATAGTTGGGGATCTGATTATTGACAATTATTTTCCTTCTGCCTTTTAATACATACTCACAATTACTTACCAAGAATAAACCTGCTAATGGTCTCATTAGCTAATGGAGCATAAGTCAAAATTAGAGGGCTGAGTGTAAGATCATAGGAATAATAGGAAAACAGTCAAGAACTGATTAAATAAACTAGTCTGAAGATTAATTTTGAGATGTGTAATTAATTCTATAGAAGTTTGGAGCATAAATAGCTCGGAGCTACTACAGCCTTCCTGTGGGCAGAATATTATGGTGAACTCTCCAGCTGTCCTGCTCCAATGTTACTCGAAGCTGGCTATCACTTTTCCCCTTATCTTAGATACATGGTAACTTGTTTGTGCAATATATAGACTTCCTTAACACAGAGGGATTTTGTTTGGATAGTAATCCCAAACTGGAAAGGTTGCATGTATACAGCTTGGATTTAACAAAAAGAAGAACGCACAAATCAGGAAAATGTGTCTGTATCTACCCACTGTGGAACCCAGCAGTGCACTGTCTGTGCTGTTCAAGTTGTCCTGCCTCAAACTTTATTAACAAAGTTTGGTTTTCATTGCGGACACTCATAGTTTGGTCACGCTTTTTATCCAGGGTACAAAAGATGATACTTTTGTGTAGACACCTGGAGAATCTTTCACTCCACAGCCGTAGCCCCAGGAGGTCACACCGTACACAACCCAGCTTTCCCCTGGACGTTCGCACATCAGTGGTCCGCCACTGTCTCCTTGACAGCTGTCAACACGTTTCTGTTCCTGGATGTTTCCAGCGCAGAGCATTCTTCCTGTGAATCTTCTTTTGTAACGCTCTTCACACACCCTCTTGGGAAGTAAGGGGATGGCAGCCTGTTGTAAGGTTCTTGAATAAGCCCTTCCTGAAAAGAGGACCGAAATCATTGTCTCGTTATGATGATTATTGGTCTTGGAAACATAAATGTCATTTAATCCAATTTTTGCTGTCAGTCCTTCACACTGTTTTGTCGTTACATAAAATGACTGAAATCAAGACTAAATACTGAAAAAAATCTACTGTGCATTAAATATAATACTAAAATATTATATAGATACTGTAAATGTGGAATAGAGATGCTTTTTTGGAGGAAAAAAGAGAAAAAAAACCAAAAAAAACCAAACAAACAACAAAGCCTTAAGATGTAGCTTTACTCCTTGTGTTCACTGGATCTTTCCAAGGCTGGAGTTTGTCTTGTTCCAAACACCCTTTGTGTCTTCTGTAAGAATATATGCCTTAATACTTAAATGGGGAAGCTATTTTTGGGAGTCTTGAGCAGTGGAGGCTAAAGCTGTAGAAATACTTCATTTCTAGGACGCCATTTCAAATCTAGTCTAGCTCAGCCTGACAGGCGCTGCATCCTCTGTTGGCTTCCAAGCCGAGCATCCAGCCAACCGTCACGCCCTGTAAGTACACGCAAGCTTGCTTGTCACCTCAGCTGAGGAGCTAATGTTACTGAGCCCAAGTGTATTCTGGTAGAGATTGGCAGTATCATTTGAATCTCTGACAACCCTGGTAACTTCTAGGTACCAGAGTACTAATGGGACTCCTGACCAAAAGGAATCTTCGTTTTGTGGGAGTGACCAGAACTGTCCTTTGGTTTTTTCTATCTGTAGTGAATCCTGCATTGTATGAGCAGTGTTCTGCTTATAAAATGGCAAGATTTACATCATTTGGCTTTTTTCTATAGCTTGTACCTCTTTTTCAGTTGGAAATATGGAAAATTAAAGCCAATGTTGGGGTTTTTTTTAAGGACAATCTTAATACTTGTAAAATGATTATGATTCATATAGTATGTGTGAAATTTCAGCTGCAGTACTGTGATAATGTAATTTCTTACTGTAATTAAAGCCAGTTATTGCAGTGGTTAATGTTTCCTAAAATAGATGTCCTAAGTAAACAGTACTGCAGAACTTTCAGAGAATTGTGTAAAAAGCTAGACAGAGCTAGGCAATGAACTAGCAATTGTTTTTAGCAAAAAAAATTGCACTACAAGTCTATCTCCTTTATTGTAGTACAGTGACCCAGACATCTGTGCACACAGATTAACACATGTAAAGAGGAAGAACTGATATTTGGCCTTGCTGCCTTGTTTCCTTGCCAGTTTGAATGAGTCAGTGGAACAAAGGCTCAAGTGTGGTCACTGTCTTGCACTGTATTCAGCACCATAAAAACACGAAAGAAAAACATGGTTATTAATTTGTAAAACATTAAAAGGACAAAGACCTTTGAAGAGGAAGAATCTTGTACTGACCTAAAAAGTGACTAGATAGTTTGTTCCAGAAGCCTGGGTTGCGGATTGCATTGTGGCTCTCACAAATTTTGGCAAGATGTTCTCTTATTTAAATCTAGTCGCTGATTGAAAATGTCAGTGGTAACAGGAGAGACTAAAAATGTTATTTGAAATTCTATTGTGTTTGTATTTTCTATCCATTTTTCTATTGAGGTAGTTTAATTTAAAGAACCTTCCTAAAATATTTATTGTACTTACCTTAAAAACCTTAAAAAAATTAGAGCTGTTAGTTATGTTCTGAGGCAGGGGGTGATAAGCTGCTGCGCAGGGTGTACCTGGCAACAAATAAGCTTTTCATTCATGCTTGTCAATCTTAATGAGGCCATTTTACTGACTGTTTCTGTGATTTAGAGTAACATGCTTAATCGCCACTTTGCAAACACAAACTAAGTTCAGTAAACAAAGTGGTGTCATTCCTGGTTAAGGATCAGGAGAGAAAATACACCCCTCTATAAAAAGAGTAAAATAGTTCCATGTTGAGCATTTTCTTATTTTAAGTATTTGAGGTTTGGGGTTTTTTTTAAATTAAGCAGCCTCAGGTAACGAGATCGGTGGGTGGAAATCATCAGAACATTTTTACCTGTGTCACCCCATCCAGTGATATAGCAGTTGGGGGCAGTTTTCTGTGGTCTCTCTCTCCTTAACGGCAAACAAGCAGGTAAGACGTGGGTACTGAATCTGGCACACTGCTCCTCTGGCCCCTGTAGCCTCACCAACGCAATGTCATAGTCGCTGCTGTCAGGCCTGTACTCCTTATGCATCACAATCTGTTGGACTCCAATTTCTTCCTCGTACTCTTCTGGTACCAGTGTGTGATAGTCTCCAACTCGCACAGCATAGTTCCGAGTGTTGTTGCCATACCTAAGGTTGAGGTGAAAACAAATAGGGCTGGCTCATGCAAAGTCAGATCCTAAGCATGCAAACAGATTTGAGCAGGGTCTTTATTGCTCGTATAAATAACGACAGCAGAAGTTTTTTTTTTAAGAGCAAAAATGCTTTCTCAGATGTTTAGATTGACATTCAAGTGTATCCTAAAGAATATCAAAAAACTTTTCCTGAAGTTTCAGGCTGGGCTATGTTACTTTTTGTATATTTTCACAGGCAAGGTTTCTTATGGCCATCTGCTGTGACTGGCACTTATTTCAAAGGTACAAGCAACATGTGCATTATAAATGTATTTAGCAAGGGTAACACAAACTGCCAGTAATTATAATGAAAACCTGAGTACTAACATCATTGTGATGCTCCAAATAATTATGGAAATTAAAACAGTGTTCAAGTGTGCTTTGTAGGTTGGTTGAGAAATTCTAGAGGCTTAGATAACTTGATAAAACCCTCTTACGTTAACTGAAGTTATAATAAGGAAAACAAAGCATATGTGCATCACAAGCACCTATTGTCAAAGTGGCAGAAGGCCTGTAAATCTTAGACTTGTTTTGCATCTAATATAACCCCAATTTCTTTCACATCACAGACTAAATGGTAAATACCTTAGGGATGATTACTGTGGCTGAAATAACAATTTTCTGTGCGTGCGTTTGGAGATTTTTGGATTACAGGGCACACAGCCCTTCTCTGGAAAATGCAAACAAGGGAGTACTGTTGGGTACATTTATTTATTTTAAAATCTGACTAAGCCAACCCAAATATTTTTCCTTTGACTTCTCCCTTTCCCTCATAGCCTTCAACAGGAAATTTGTAATACGTGTGCAGTACAGTGTTCCATCACCTTCTAACCTATACTTGTTCTTTTGGTACCCTCCAGCAATGTGCTGCTCTCCGTAGCTTACTAAAGCTTGTTTGAGGAGCAGCAGACAAAGCAGGAACATTACAGGTTTCTTCTGAACAATATATAGCTGTACCACTGAATATTTCTTCTAATTCTGGGTTGCATTCCTGGTTGCCTGCAAAAAGCTTTCTTTGTCAGATTCTGCAGATCTCTTTCAGGTCTTCTATGAGCAAAATTTCACTTCTAGGCTTGTAAGGAGAGAGAGCTGCAGGCTATGACCAAACATCTGTTCATCTGAAGATGACCTCCTATATAGGAAAAATGAAGTAACTTGTCTACCACAAAGCTTTTCCAGGTCCTCGGTAGTAGTAGTCTGTGTGAAATACTCTCCAGATACTGTATTTTCCTTGTGGTTGGAAATCAAAACTCTATAGCAGCTGGAAGCAAAGAGATGCAACTGGTGCAGGCTTTTTGATGTTTACAGAGGTATATGAAAAAGTATTCATACTGATTTTAGTCTCAGAGGGAGAACTGATAAATTGTGTATTCTACCAAATACATTACTTACTGCTGCCCTGAAAAGAATGGCTCAAGAACTTCTTTTAATTTGTGGGTCAGTATGTTTATCTCAAAGATACTTAAGAAAAAACCCTCTATTTGTATGTGTCACTTCACTAATCTTTCTGTTTTGACCACAAAAGTGCTGGTATTTTATAACTTATCACTGAATCAATTTTCATTATGAATTTTCTATGAAGAAATGAGAGCATGAGTAGGAACAGAACATGAGAAAAGGCAGAAGTATGACTCCTGGCTCTCCAGGTGTTCTGACTCTAGTCCCTTGAAGTTTCTAGAATAGAGGTATTTCTATGTAAGCTTTTTTAAAAAACAAATATTTGAATCTGTCTCTGTCTCTTACACTAGATCTCATGTTCTCATATCTAGGTCATCTTGTGGTTTTTTTCCAGTTTTAAAAGCTCACTAAGACTCCACAGTTGGTTCTTTTCCTGATAAAATAAATGACAAAATTCCATGGAAGTAGGATTGGCACCTGATATATTGCTTTTATTTTTTTTGCCCTTAAGGAGATTCTTCAGAGTAAGAAAGGCTGTTAGGTCTTAACTAGTTTCTGGAATTATATATATCCGTCTGTATTTGACCATCTGAAGTATGACATCAATGCAGTCCTAAATTCTGCATCCCTATAGATTGTTTGCCAAATCCTTGCTGTCTGCTGCCTGCCAGGAATTTCTGCTCTGACACTGATGAATCCTCCCCTGGGTCACTGTTGCCACACGTCTTACATCAGAAAAGGCAAATCTTGCCATACTTTGCTGAGACACTTGGTATACTATTATCAGTGTAAACTTCTATTGTTGTTACTCTGAGCTATGATGTGGGAGGCAGTAGAAGTATAATCTGGCACTGGCTAGAAAACAGTGGGGTTTTTTACAGCAGTGCTGTGATCTGATCTGTGACCTTGGGTGAGTCTCTTTTTTGTTTTTTCTTCTGCCATCTGTTTGGCTTTCCCTAATAGAGCAAGGAGTAAGGCTACGCGCATCTTCAGTACGTTAAAATACTATATAGTACGGGCACTATTTAGCACAGCTTTCTAGTATTATTTCTGTGAAAGTGACTTTTTTATGACTAAGTTGTACATCTTTACCATAAAATGCTTGGTACATTTCAGTACCAGTTTGTACCGGACAGGTTTTATATATTTGTTCATTGTTGCTTCTGGGAATTTTTAGAAACTATAATTCAGAGTTTAATTTAGCATGTTTACATATAGATAGACTTGAAAGCAAATTTTCCTGGCCCATATGCAAAAATTTCTGGTAATGCTTTGGCAAAACTATAGCATTCAAAGTTAGAAACATATTTTTATATCAATATAGAAGTTAGGGGGAAAAGTATTTTTTATTCCTTTAGTTATGAAAAATATTAGTAGGGAAATTAATCTGATCCATAGTTTAATCTTGTGTTCTGCAGAAAGAAAGTTGCATCTGTGGTTCAGTATTTATATATTAAATTGTCATTTGTCTCTTCACATGGAGGCTATATAACCTCATAGGTGGTGCATTTTCTAGAACTACAGCTTAAAGATTTCTGAATTGGTTGCAGCAAGAGAAACTACCACATCAAGGGCAAGTGTATTGATCACTTTGGCCATCTTTTTCATGGACGTACCCATAGCATTGATTGTTTGACAGAAAACATGGTACTATGGTATATAAAGCAGTTTGAATACAGCATGAAAACCAAACTGACAGTCCCTGGTAGCTCATTTTATTGTTTAAGTTAATCAATGCATTGATCCTCTGTGAAACTCGTAAAACACAGGAATAAAACTCCCAACTATAGAATGTTTTACACACTGACAGCACAACTCCTGTGCCCCTCTCCGAAGTGGACAAGGTCAGTGTAGAGGCAGGTAGCTGAACGGTCAGGGTGTGCAGTATCAAGCAGTCTTCCACTTTTACAAAATCTATTTACGGAACAGATGTAATGCTCAGTGTAGTAACACTGGGATGGCTTATACAGCCAACTAAGTACTTCTCCAATGACTTGCCCAGGCCAAGATTACAATCTTGGCTGATGCATCAGCCAACTTTGTAGGATCTGTTTTCCTCAGAATAAATTAGAAAAGGAAGCTGATACAGAGAGTACTTTAGTTACTATTGCAGTAAAATGGTTTTATTATTTTCATTTGAATTACTCTAACTTACATGCAAAACCCCCACTAAAGTAAATGGAAGACTGACATCTCAGATGTATTTTTCTGCTCAAATTTCATAACTGCATGATGACATTCCACTTAAGAATCTAAATGATACAGCAGCTGAGCCCAATGAGTTAAGTAAAATTATGCTGTTTCCTCTGGCAGTTAAGCGATATTAAATGGTTTAATAATTTTTGCTACAGAGATTGTTTATACCTGTTGATCTCATTGCCTTTAAAAGCTATCATAAATAGGATTCTGAACCCTAGAATGAATTGCTAGATACTATCTTTGAATGTTTGAAAGTAATATTTTAACAATTTTTGGTACATGTCTGAGTGTCGTATTGGAATACAAATGTACAAGAACATTAGCATTAAATATATATTTGCCTGACATAATCTGCCAAAAACATTTCCACAAGGTCACTGAAAATACTCTCGTAATTTATAGACAGGCTTTTGGCTCTGTGCAGCAAATCACCTATTAGTGCTATGCTGATAGATTCTGCATTATGAAAGCTTTTTTACCTTCAATAAATATTTGCCCATCTAAGTTAACCATTGTGTACATTGACATATAGGTTTTGTATATATAAACAAACACAATCACAGTGCTTTGCAGATGTGTGTTACCAGTGGTGCAACGGAAGTCTGGCTCTCAAGTAGAGAAAGGCAATTTTACGTGGTATAAACCTTTCTCCTTTATTTTTTTTAAATGTAATGGATGCCTCTGCGTTTTAGTTTATAGGCCTTATTCACAACATGAATTGCAGGATTTACCATATACTCTATCCATTGCCTTTAATGCAATTTGAAGGGGGGAAGGGGTTGTGTGGTTTTTTCTTTTTTTTTTTTTTTTTTTAAACCGCATGGAAGTCAGACTACTACAGAGTCACAAATGCACTAGGTGTCTGTAATTTAGATGAGAAATGAACACACTTCCTTCCTCAACTGATTTAATAATCAAAGGAACTTGATTTTTAATTGTTTATTTTGATTTCTAAGCCTAAGCAGGAAGGAAAGTTGTTTATGACTAGTGATAACGAGTGCTCTCCTGTCAGCCATATATCAGATAGTACAGTAGAAAACTTGCTGCTTCCATTTAATGTTACATCCTTGGTTTTGACAAAAGGAACAGTGTTCCCTTCAATAGGTTCCTGCTGTTTTTCTGTGTTATGGATGATGGTCATTTATAGCAGAATAATGAAGAAAGGAGAGCCAGGAAAGCTTATCTTAATTAAAAATACTGATTTAAAACATTTAATAGAATGAGAAGTGCTGCTTCTCGTGCAAATGTATGAAACTTTGATGGCTACAAGGCTTCTAGTGAGAAGCTTAGTGAGGAGTCTTTGCACAGATTTACCATATTTCTGTGCATACTCACACACATAAGGCTTCCTTAAACTGAGTTTTTTCATCTGTAGGCAATTATATTTCTTCCCCTGTAGGAGCTGGTATTTGCCAAATGTGGAAATACTGTAATAGAACATTAGTACATAAAAAAGGCAAAGCAGTCTAGCTCAGAGGTGTCCCATCTTCCTCACCTAAAAGTCACCTATGAAATGGCAGAGAACCACCACACACATATCACGTTTGAAGAGTGGAGGCAGAGGAAGGGTCTGGGAATGCTTCATGGGTGCAAAGTGATGTTCCTTTCAGGGTATTACCCCTTTGTTGGATGGCTGGACTGGGCGTGCCTTTAAGCTCTAGTGCAGCCTGGCAATGTTGACCTTAGCACCTCCTAGAAGGTTTATTTCCCAGCCAACTGGAGGATGGATTAGTAATCAGCCACCATGCCAATATCATCCTTCTGCCAGTCAGATAATGTACTGACACTGAAGGCACACCTGAATTCATCTCACCATTCATGCTAAATTTGAGACAACTGAATTTTAATTCTGGTGTCTTACTAGGTATTTGGTTCCACTGTGCCTCAGGGTCCCTGGTTCTCAAAACAAAACTACCAGGACCACATTGAAGTGTACATGGGCATTCAGGAATGCCTAAAGAAGCACTTAAATAAGAGTTATATTATTAGGACATTGCAATGTTCAGGTAACATGGTATTTCCTAAAATAACATCACAGTCATTATAATTTCCTTTTTTTCTATGCCTCATGTTTCTAATTATCCAAGTTAATATTTTTTTATGTGTAGACCTGCAAGTTCCCTGTAGCTGTCAGAACCACTCAGGACAAAACTTGCTAATAAGATGGGTGGGTTATAAAAGGAAAAACAGATTCAAACAATTTTTGATCTTAAATTATGTGTCTGTGAAATTACAGAAACCAGTAATGCTGCTACACTACTGGCAAACAGTTCTAATCCTCATGCATAAAATTGTATGTAATTTTTATCCATAGTACAGATGAGCGTGCTTTTGTTACTTAAGCAGTGTTCCAATTTCCAGGATGTGAGAAATGGTATACTGGCCTTTCTCTTGTCTGTCTGTGGAAAATATGTGAAGAAGGCACTTGATCTATAGATAGCTCTTGGAAATCTAGCCCCTTAAAATCACTCTGAGATCATTAGGAAGTTCAGCCCAGTCTGTTCAATGTCAGCTTAGAGCTAAAGGTGCCTTCTCCTTTTTACAGTAAACAGTAGTGCATCCACAGGCTGGCGGAGTGGCATCCTTAGATCTAGGTTGCACAGTTTTAAATGCAACATCTGGGGCAAAACAATACTTTGGTCCCTGAGACCACATGTAACCTTTTTAGTGTAGTCTGTAACAGGCCCTCAAGTGGCTGCACTGATGTGGAAGTATCACAGTGTACGTTGCTCCAGCCATGCTGCTGCCCCATCATGTGGGTGTTCAGCAAAGTATCCAAAACGGGCACGCTTTGGCAGCACATTCAGTAATGACGTGGAGTCCCCAGCTACGTAAGCAAGCCGTTGGGAAGAACAGGTAATGTATTCTGTGGGGGGTGCTTACTGTAAGAACGCACCGCAACTGCAGCAGCACAGCGCAGCAAATCCTAACTTGTTTCACCAGACTTTGTGAAAGCGTTCTAATAAGGCAAAGAGTTGGGTAACTAAGATCTTGATTTGCACACAGAAAACATACCTGGCTTCCTTTGACCTCCCTTTTTCTCTCCTTGAAGAGCATCTTTGAGGTAAAATAACAGAAAGGACTGCCTGGTTTTCAAGCCTTTAATCAAAGGCTTTCTCAAGAGCTTAAGTTGCATCCTTACTAATCGCTATGGAGATGTAGAACAGGGGGGTAGGAAGCCATTGTCTGTAGATGATAGCAGCTGAAGTTGCTTTCATAGTTCCACAGAAACAACTGGGACATCAGTTGAAGTAGGCAGAAATTTCATTGAGTTTGACCATTTCAACCATTGAAATATTACCAACAAAAGTCCTTCATGATTTTCATGTTTCATGAAAATGAAAAGGTATGTATCTGGAACTAAGCAAAGGTAACACTTTCCATTCCAGTAAAAGTGTATCTGACTCTTCTTTTTAGTTATTAGCGTGCGAAAGGAAAGGCTGAAAATCCAAAGTTAAAACCTTTGCAGCCCACTTGAGCAAATTCTAGCAAATATCCTCAAAACTGCAATGCCGTTCCTCTCTGCTTTTATTCCAGCCCATACTGCAATCTTTTGTAAGGATTCCAATGAAATGATTGCTGTTGAAAGCCTAAAATACTAGACCAGCTTCCTTACTGTGCATGTTGATGCTTTTATACTACAGTAACTTCATCAGCAGTGAATTCCTGATGTCAAAATTACTGAGGAGGGGATATCATAAAAACTGAATGGGAGAATTATCAGTAACAGAATATTTGTTTCTGCAAAAATGGGAAAAGACATTTAAAAAAGCTAGATAATAGCTTAATACTGAGAATTGCAGAAGTTAGACCAGGTAGATCAAATGTGATTTACAAGGGTGTGTAAGTTGCAAACCAGTTGCTAAACATATGGAAAGGAGCTGAATTTGGCAATAGTTTTATTAGATGCCAGTGTCAGAGAATTATATCGGTATAACCGCTTAGACAATTATTTCTTTGTTCAAGGGGATGGGACCTTTGCTTGGATGGCTGCAAAAGACAGTTCTTTATGCACTATGAGATAACAGAGTAAGGCAGTTGCTCCAGCTTTTTTGTGAAGAAGAAGTGAAACAGCTTGGTCTCGCTAGCGTCCAGTGTAGAGATTTACTTTCCTGTTAGACTCAGCAAAATACATAACAGTGCTTTACCCTAAAATGGTTTGGCGGGGACTAGTTCCTGTAGTCACTGCAGTGTTACAGTAAAAATGGTTATCGCTGCCAATAGCTATCATTACCAAAAATAATCTGAAATATTGCAGTCCCTGTGTTTGATGTTTGCTCAGTTGTCTTCACTATAACCTGAAATCCGTAAGCTGCAGTTTTGTTCGAACTGAAAGCTGTGTTAAAATGTCAAAAGTATTGTCTATATTTTTTCATGGAAACGCTGAAGTTGTGAATATAAATCTCGTGAATGATGACACCCAGAATAATTTCCATGTATTAGGGTTTTTTGTTTGTTTTTATTTGGAGGGAAAGGAGGTTGGCTGATAGGGTTTTTTTAAACTAAAGGCCAACTCTTTGGAACAGTTTTCAGTGGGCTTGAACTGGAATGTTTTTGCCTATACCCAGAGCAACAAAATAGTTTGAAAATACACTTCACTATTGAAGAGAGCCCAACCTTTTAAAGCAGTGTGCAGCAGTGAGGACCCAGCAGCTGCTGATGAGAGTAGCACCACACAAGAGTCTTCCATCGCCATGAGAAGATTTCAGTCGGAGTGCAACCTGCCATGGCCAGCCGCCCCTGCAGAGGACATAAGACATTGCGTTCAGGGTACAACAATGGAAAAGTAAAGGAAGCTTGTCAGTTACCTTGAATGTATATCCTATTTAGTTTCTTTGGAGAACAAGTCCTATGAGGAGCGGCTGAGGGAACTGGGGTTGTTTGACCTGGAGAAGAGGAGGCTGGGGGGAGACCTTATCGCTCTCTACAACCACCTGAAAGGAGGTTGTAGCGAGGTGGGGGTCGGTCTCTTCTCCAAGTCACTAGTGATAGGACGAGAGGAAATGGCCTCAAGCTGCGCCAGGGGAGGTTTAGATTGGGTATTAGGAAAAATGTCTTCACTGAAAGAGTGGTCAGGCACTGGAACAGGCTGCCCAGAGAGGTGGTGGAGTCACCGTCCCTGGAGGTATTCAAAAAAAAGTGTAGATGTGGCACTTTGGGACATGGTTTAGGAGGCCTGGGGGTGTTGGGTTGACGGTTGGACTTGATGATCCTAGAGGTCTTTTCCAACCTTAATGATTCTGTGATTCTATGATTTGACAGACAGCTTGCAAACTGCATTATTTAGTGAATAACAGTTGAGAATAACTTTATATTCCTGCAGCATTCAGAATTCCATTTAACAATGGTCAGGATTGCTTTACGGATTGTTTGGGCATCCAGCACTCTGACCACTTCCTCCCACTGTCAATTATTTTAATTTTCCCTTCTCGGATTGCATTCATTGTGCCAAAAATACATTCTATGGGTTACTTGCCAAATACCGTCCAAGTCAACAAACCAGAAATTTCCTGTCAACTGGAGAAGGGAAAGAAGGGAATTTCTTGAAAAGCTTAACCCAGCATCCTTTCCTGTCTGCGTTAATATCTTTGTCAGTTCTGAGTGGTTTGAAAAGGGAACTGGCAAACCAAGAGGCCTAAAGCAACAGTAGAAACTACAAGTAATAGATTAGCACCTTTTTTCAGCCTGTGATCATCTGTTTTGTATAGTAGATCTGGGATATATATTTGCAGGCCTATGAAGACAAGATGGATTTTTTTTTTGCCAGTTTAATAGATTAGCAAAATATGGAACCAGAGAGAAGGGAGAGGGAGAGAGATGCACCTGTAAGCAACAGCAACATCCAAGAACAGGTGAGCTTAGGTGTTTTCTGACTACTGTCAACCTGAATAGGTATGCTGGAGTACAAGAGCTGCCCAGGATTATCTAGTCTAGCATCCTATCTCAGAGTTACCAGTGCCAAATGTTTTAAAGTAAAGTGCAGGAATTTACTTCCCATAAAGCATAAAACAATTTAGACATTTTTTAGTTTCGGAAGATGGGGTTTAATATGTCTTTCCAAAATGGGGTTATTCGCACAGCTTTAGATTTCCCGGTACATATGTAAGTATCCGGTTCCTTTTCGAATTTTGTAAAGTTCTTTGTCTTAATGACTTCTCGTGACAATGAGTCCTTTTCTGATATTGTTCGTATGTTCCTTTTCTTGATTTTGAAGCATTCCAAAATGCAGTACTGGATTTCTCTCACCTTTTTGCTTTATCTAATGTCCCTGTGCTTATATGTGATGAGATCAAGTTTTTTGCTCTGACTTAATTGTGCGATCCATTATTTGTCACCATTTCATTTCATCCAGTGTCCTTTGTACACATATTCTGAGACAATAATTCTTGACCTTCTTTTTCTGTACAATGCGTTATTTATTAATCTCATTTGTGTCTTTACTAAGGGAAGTAATCCTGCTTTGCTCTGACTGTATTTAGCAGTGTCTTTTTTGAAATGGATTGATTGATGCTGTGCATGTACTTTGAAATAGGTTGCACAATGGTGTGTAATGATACTATAAGTGCATTTTTTACAATCCCTTTTGTAAGATTCTGTGAATATCTATTTCTTGTGGTTACCCACAACTATTAAGAAAATAAGGCCTATACTTCCTGTCATAGCATTTAGTAGTAGTAGTAGTAGTAGTAGTCACTTAATCTGTTTCTATTAACTAAATGTAAACATCTTGTTAAAAGCTAAGAACAAAGTGTTAACAAAAAGCCTGGTTTTATAGCTGTGTCATCATCGAAGCTTATTGTGTGAGGGAGAATCAAGTCTTAGGCAGCAAATCACACCCAGGCCTTTTTTTCAGTGTAGGTAGCATTTAAAACCTTGTGCTATATTCATAGCTCTCCTCATATAGCTCTCATCCTGATATCAAGATATCCTTTGACAAAAAGTAAAATGGCTATTTTGAAAGTAAGAAATTTAACCCGATCAAGTGCTAAACCCATAAGCATCTACAGAGTGTCAACTAGTGCTGCAAGTATTCATCAATGCATATTTTTATATTTCCTACCAAATTTGCTTTGAGTATATTTCTGCTTCTACTTCATGTCAAGCCAAAAGAAAAACAAACAACAAGCGTACAACAAAACCATAAATGAGGCAAACCTCTTGCAGCAAATACATGTCTTAGAAGCTTTATATCCAATATTACTTGTCTTTACCAAATATTTACCGTAAAGAATTTTTCCCACCAATTATTCGCTTTTGTCGACGATGTAGTAACCTCAATCCACAAACAGAAGCAAGAGAATCTAAACCAGAAAGGGAGATGTAGACAGCATTAAACTCAAAATGAAAAGTAGTCAATCTTCAATGAGAGTTAACTAAAAACCAACTACGGAGGCTGAAGTTATTCTGTGTTTCATGGTAGTTTTTAACAACCAAATTTTGCTTGGGGAATATACACTGAATACTCCCAGGCTTAGAAAGAAATTCTTTTCAGCTGAGATCTTTCGGCTGTGATCACAGAGCAATTTACATGTTTGTGCTCTGCTTCTCAAGCATAGGATGTTTCTGTAGGGTTCTTCCTTCCTTCGTGTAAGTGGCATACCACACAGGTCTCAGTCCTCACCTGAAGATAACCTTTACCTTGAAAAGTTGAGAGTAGCTGTCTGGGTTTTTTCATTTTCATGTCCCTCGTACAACTTAAGAAACATGGCTGCTGTAAACTATGGTAGACAAATACCCTGTATCATTAGAATGGTCTTTATGATTCCTTTGCGCAGCTGGCACAGCAATAAGATCACACAGTCTAAGCAGAGAGGTTTTCCCACCACTTCTGTTTCTATAATTCTTTTGGTATGACTGTTTCCTCTGTGAGGTGGGATTGCTGATGTCTGTGTGTTCCTACCTACCGTGACAGTTCCCCATCCGAACCTGTTGGTCTGCCACTCACAATGGGGCTTCACCTTTATTGCTGTTCCCAGGGGCCTTCTTGCTTAGGTGGTCACAGATCACCCCCGCGTCCTCGCTGTGACGGCAGTTGTGCATCCCAATGTCCTGCTTAATGCAGTCTGCCAAGGATCTCTCACTTCCTGTACATTTCACGTTATCCACGTGGATCGGGCCTTTGCCCTCCCCAAAATATGCCATCGTCCTTGCTCTAGCCGGACCTCTGGAAACAGAGCATATTTTTTTTTTAATTAAACATTCTGAGGCATTATTCTACATTTTACGCAACTGAAATATTTCAGAGTGAGTAGCGAAAGACATTGAGGTTTTATTTATTCCAAGTCCTGTCACTGATATACTGTATGACAACTTATCTTCTGATTGCCTGTAAGTAGAAAAAAAATAAGTGTAACAAAATTGCTACAGTTCATTAATGTTTAAAAAGTGCTTTTATGTATCTAGTTAGAAGGCACTATGCAAAGTATTTTACATTGTAATGGCATTACAAATAGCTATAAAGCAAAATATGTGAAAGCTGCTTTTTCATAATCTCTTTAATCCTCGTATAAAATCAGCATCTGTGAATGCTAAAAATAATTTGTTCTGGTCTGATTCCCTCAGAAAGATGGGCCAGTTAAGTGCAATATACTCGCAGTGTAGTAGGAGCTATGATTTGCAGATCTATTAGTTGTTAATAGCTATTAACATATTCTGTTATCATGCCATTTTTAAAGTGCACCCCACAGTTGAGTTCCAAAACTGTAATGTAACTGGAGAAAGATTGAACCCAGCTCAGTCTCAGCACCTGCCTTTTCCTGGGAGGAGCCCCGTACTTAGTGCTTGTGTAGCATTTTCATGCACGGGCCTCAAGGCACTTTACAAAGAAGGTCAATATGATAATCCTATGCTTGTATAACAGTGAGTATCAAACCTAAGTATTTAAATGTTGGCCTTAGGACATTTTATTAGGGTTTGAAGTCTTGATCCTTACAGCTTGTATATAGCTTCGGCAATACCGCAGTGTCAGTTGTGTGAATGACCTCTTTTGAATAACGAACTTTTTTCCCATATGAGGGAGTGGATGAACAAACACAATAAAAAACCAACGTGAATTGTGCATGTAAGGATCTCGTTTAGTAACTTTTTTGATAGATTATTACTTTTAATTACTTAAGATAATGCTTCTCAGTACATAAAGAGATGTTTTGTTGCATACGGTGTAAGAGTCAGCAAGAATTATGAGTGGGAGGCCACCCAGCCAGCTATACAGAGAAGTGGGGCAGGAAGCCACAGCCGCCTCTAGGTGTGTCTGAACTACAAAATTACTTATCAGTTAAGAGCAGTCTACTGATATTTTATTGTGAAAAGAATATACGGAATTCTAGATAACTAAAATGTTGCGCTATAGCATAGGGTTCCATTTTAAAGCATATGTTGTAATTGCATATTGTATATTTTGTATGTATACAAAAGGGTAACTGCATGTATAATAAAATGCTGGAGTAGAGAAAGAGAGGTTAACAATGAAAAGTGTTAGGCAAGAAAGCATTTCTCTCCCTTTGCACCTCTTTTAATACCTGCAGTGTTGGGGAAGATAAGTGAGAATGGCATAAAGAGTTTATGTCCCTTCATCAGCTAGGGATTCTCTGTTGGGGAGGAATTCTGATTTGTCATGTGATTTTCAAAGCTTCGTCATACTGGAAGTGTGGCTGGATCAAACTCAAAGAATCCAGCCCACAGTTGCCCATATCCATACAGTTGAAACATGAACATAACATACACCAGCTTCCTCCTTTTTCAAACTTGCACATAGAAAGCCTTGCCTGTTTGGGTTTTTTTACTACACACTGAAGGGTAGGAGGGCAGATTTGCTAAGCAGGGAATGTTGGTTAGAATACATGAATTGTAAAAAGCCAGGAAAGAGAAGCATGTAAAACATTTGACATAGATGATACCGCAAGGTCAACTGTCGTTACACATTTTTAATTCCCATGGCTAGCATGTATTTACCAGATAATCCAAAGCCTTAACTGACTTTGAAACGAGTATAGGACAATCTTTGCCTCATGAGTTTAGTGTGATTTAACTTGTCAGTCACAAGCAATGTGTCTCTTCTGGCCCCAGATGTTTTTCTTTTGTACTCTGATTACAGATAATTACAGAAAAAATGTCCAACTCCTCAATACCTCTGGGCAGCTGATGTGTCCTTGTGTGCTGTTACAAAATAGTGAGACAGTACAGGCCAGGCAGTCATTGCAAATTCTTACCTGGTTTTGGTATCTCTATGTCAAACAACAAAGTTTCTGCTTTAGGGCATTGCTCTAAAGTTCCTCAGGATATTGAGAAAAACTTTGTTGTGAATCACCACAGTATCCTTAGCCTTTCCCAGGGAAGTATTTATTGCAGTTAAGTATAGAATTGTCTCTGCAGGCTTACCGGCTACATAATTAAGGGCACTGCCGCTGTTGGATTACCAGATAAACCTCAAAGAATATTCTGACATCTGTGAGGTCACATATGTAAACATTTTAGGTAAAAGAGATGTAGAGACACAAAGATGAGAGAGGGAACTTAGTACATATGGATGGCAATCATGCATTGACGTGAACTGAATCATGGGACTTGGACTGCAGAGAATCTTCATACCTTTATATGAAAGCTCTCTCTCTCTTACTGTGCATCAGTAATCTCTCAGATTGCTGATAATTGCTATGAAAGGTGTGTCCATACCCACTCTTAACAAACCCCCCCCCACTGTTTAAATAGAACATCTACCAGGAAACAAATGTAAAAATCGTGATGTTCTAGAGCAAGGAGTGCAGCTTAATAGAGAAAATTATTTCATATAATTGGGAGATCTCTAAATGTAGAAGTGTTAAGTCTTATGTGTTTGTTACATGCTGGAATGTGCTTACAACTGGTTTTAGTCCACCCTTATGTGTATGTGTCCCTTAATTGCTGCTTTCCAAGCCAGCTATTTATGCACAGATGACCCTCAGAGAAACAACTGTTTTGCTTGCCCAGATCTGTCCCTAGAGAGAAGGGCAGCTTCAGGTGTTCTCCCCTAGCTTTTCTCAGACACAGGGCCATACACAATAATATGCTGAGCTCTTCAGATGCAGTATTACCATTATTCATAATACTGTTAATCAGGAAATCCATTTGATTAGTATAGATGGCCAACTACCCTAAATTTTTTTTTTCCTGTAGTAGATGATTTCTGGAGTACTAAATGGCAGGATATTTGTTCATTTGGGGTGTGCGGGTGTGGGTGTGCGCACACATGTGCATTCTTATAAGCAGGTCCTAAATGAAAGGGGTCCAATTTTACTGGGCCACTTCATTCACTAAAATGCAAGAGCTTCTAAAACTGTCTTTTCCTCTTTACACATTCTATCAAAATACTTTTGTATGTTAAACCCAGTCACATAGTAGATAGTATTTCAGAAAAGGTGTGTGTTCTCTTAACGTTTATCTTGCTACAAATATACTTTGATTAGGGTGCTATTAATTATTTTTCATGAAAATGACTGGCTTTAGCCAATTAGTAGGGCTGTCTTCTAATGTTCTTTATATTATGTTTTTCTAACATTAATCAGGGATTTGGCAAACTGGGTTAATGAGACATCTTTAAAGCTAGTATTGCTTTCAGCCTAGTGATTTTGCCAACTCAGGGATTTTCTATTTCAGTCTCAGAATGAACCCTAGTAAATGGCTGAGAATGCTGCAAAGCAGGATTTTGTAAAATAAATGTACAGATAAGCATTGACAATATGCATAATATATGCAGGAAAAGCTCAGTCCATTTTCTCAGTGTTTACTCTCTGCTTACACAAGTCTTCCTTTTTAAGGCAGTCTTTTCTCCCATTTGTAATAATAAATGTGTGAAATTTTTTTTCCCAAGGAATGTAATTTCCCAGTAGAAAAGACTTGAGAATTAAACATAGCATTGTAAAGGGAATTGAAGGATACTGTTTAGTTCTGTGATCAGTCTTAATGAAAACTGATGTCAACTTCAGTATTATGTGCTTTTTTAATTCCTTCCAGGAAAAGGTCATAATGTATTTATTTCTAAAGAAACAACATTCATGAACCCTCAAGCTCAGGTGCATGAACGCAGAAGCCCCAGCCCTGCTTTGGAGCAGTAAAGTCACCACTGAATATGAACTTCAGCAAAAAGTTCTGTGCATGAACTCCTAGGCCCAGAAGCAATCCAGCTCATCAGTGCACGTAACGGCATAGTCAGGTTTGTGGAAAGCAACTGTCTAGACATCGAGTCACCAAGATCCAGCATTTCCAACAAGCTCTCCCAATTTCTGGAACCTAATTTTAGATCTCTAAAATGTGTCTATCCCTAGTCCTTCAGGAAACATGTGCTCTGTTGTATCCTATAATCTTAACCCCCTGTTCTGACATGCCACAAATTGAGAATCCAGCCAACTGTCTGTCCTTGCAGAGATTTAAAAACAGGAGGTGGGGATAAGCAGTTGAGCTTGATCATCTGAGGGAGACATATAACAGGCCAGAGAGGCTGAGGATGAAGCAGACTATATGAATGACTCAGTGGGAGATAATACAAGTTTTGTAGTTTTGAAGCTGTAGTCTACTACTACTTATAAATATGTTTTACCAGACGAATACCAGACAATTTTTAAAAGGCATATATTATGTGTTCGGAGGTAATTTGATGATATTCAGTTGCACAAACTTTACATTGTTAGATACAGCAAACAGATAACATGATTTTAATTTCTTAAGCTCAGATTTCTTTACAGATACACTCGAAGAAAACATTTCACTAGTTTCTTGTTGTATTTCACAAGTGTGCTGGATATTTTTCAGCTTATATTCTGCTATTTATATATCTGCCCTATAGTTGTTATATCTTTACTGCTCTTAGATATCTAGAAAAAAATTGCTTATGAGCAATGTAAGCCTGATTAAGCGACTTAGTTCAAAAGTGACACATATATACATTACGGTGGTTTTAATTAGAGGGTGTTTTTGTCCCTGCCAGGTCTATTCCTATATTAAATGAAGCTTATTCAAATTACTGTCATGCAGGCCGAAGCCATCATCCTTTGTATAACAGTTTTGTCAAATCTCTAAGTTCCACTGAGGCAAGCCAGATCAGTAAATGAAGGAAAAAACCCATGAAACTAGGAATTCAGTAGCTGGTGTGCCTACATCTGAATCTGCAGAAATCATACCCACACCTTGTGACAGTGGACACTGACCTGTTGCTCTATTTCATGAAAAATTTTAAGTCTTGTTAGAACCTATAAGGATTTCAAAGTCATCATTAAGGTTCACAAATAATACATATTAAAAATATGCAAAATTATACCTTTCAATGAAAACAGATCAAGAGCTCTTTGAAACAATACAACCGTTACCCCTGAAATTTTAGCCAAATTCGAGAAAACTTCAGTAAACCGCGATAAACCAAGTCTAGATTCTGAGCTTTTGTATTTTCTTTGCTAATGTAATGAAAAAGGCATTTTAAATTCCCCAGGTTTTTCTATGTATACTGTTACATTACATCACTAAAGCACTAGAATTTAGGTTCCTTAAGTTTTTCTGTGTTGAGTAAAGATGACTCAATATTAAAATTGTTATATGAATGAAAATTGTCACTTAAGCATGGTGAAACACAGAGCTCTTACACAAAATCAGAAACAAACCAGAGAATCTATGTAGTTCAGAGACTATGTAATCATCTGTGGTATTCTAGATGGTAATATTAGTTTCCCTCATTTTTTCCAAATTAGAAATTTCACTCTTAACTTTTTAAAAATGTTTAGAAATCTGAAAACAGAAGATGAAAGAAGTAAATTAAGAACAGTTTGAGTGGCAAAGAGCACAGAGCAGATACACTAAATCGAATTCTCAGTTACAGTAGTGCAACTAAGAGTGAAAAAACCTAAAAATTGGTGAATATGTTTATATCATATAGACACGTAGCACCATAAGTGACAAATAAAATACAGTATTTACTCAATAGTTTAGTAATTTGGAATATTTAACTTCCAAAAAAATATTTAATAACTAGCATTAACTTGCATTTCAGTTGCCAGTCAGACTGTGATATGCCTTTGAATATTAAAATTCCTTTTCCCAATTAAGCTAGTTAATGAATACTCCTTTTAAAGACATAGCCTTACTACTTCTTTTACAAATAGTATAAATACACTTTTCTAAAAGAATGCCAAAGAGACAAGTTTTAAAAGGCATATACTACGTTATCAGACATATGTTGGTGATATTCGGTTGCAGAATCTTAACATTTTTAGATACAGCAAACAGATAACTTGAGAAACAGCTTAATGAGTTTTCTTACTTGTAGCCAAGCTGTCGGCAAACTACAGCTGCATCCTTATCAGACCATCCATCATCACAAATTGTGCCCCACTGGCCATTGATAAAAATCTCTACACGTCCTTCCTTCTTATTCTCACCATCCATCAGCCTGATGGGAGGACCTGGAAATAAATTACTGCTGTCAACTCACAACAACAGAAGCAAGAACTAGTACTTAAGTCATTTTCATCATGTTCAGTATATAGGGTCAACTGATGTTTATGTTCAGCAAGCCTAATATCAGCTGTTAAAGTAGTCATATTTTTCCTAGCTGGCAAAAGGAAGCAGTTTGTACAAATTACAAGACCAATATGAAATACTACTGTATTTTGAACTTCAGAGTTCGCCTGGTTCCTTCATTTCATACAAATCTGTGACATAGCCCAGAATTTGACCACAATGGGCACAGGACAATTCTCCCCTGAAAGGCAGAAAACACCCGAGATATCTTTGGTATGATACCCATACAAGCTGGACACATTTTCCTTGCAGAAGTTTCATGGGTGAATTTAACTATATCGCAATTCATAAATCCATTCTCAAACTGGTTGCTACCACTCCTTTTAACCACTATCTCAGCAAAAAGGCGCAGCATTGTGTTGAACTTCAGTTATTCCTTATCGTTATGCATGCTGTTCTGTAGTGTATTTTGTGTAATAGCATAATGTTCTATAGCATGTTATTCTAGACTAATGTGTCATTTTTCTACTAGCAGTTTATATTGATCACTTATTCAGATATGTTCATAATAGAAGATCTCACTTAGACTTAATTAATCATGGTTCTTCAGTGCTTGGCCTGTAGTTATTTACAAATCATTAAGCAAAGTACATATTTGATTCTCACTTACATAAAAACTCCTTGATAGCATGCTAGCAATGCAAGTAGCCTTAAAAGTTATGAATTCCTCTGAGACCTTTTCATAATGTTTAAGTGAGAATTACCTTCTAAATCTTTTAGTATGTCATACTTTAGAATCCTTAATACACTAATGAGGGTTTCTTTTTAGAATAATTGGAAAGACTGTTCCTCATTCTTCTAACCTGTTCCTAATCTTTTCTAAATCTCTAAGGATGAGAAATTACTTAATTATGCTCTTAAATAAAGCAGTATTTTGAGACATTTGCATTTGATATTTAATTCAGACTAATTTTGCATATGAATAACTTTTGTATACCAAACCTTGCTCTGAATCAGAGCTAGTTAAATCTGGCCTAATTCATTAATTAAAAAAGGAGAGATTTGGAAACAAAATTAAAGCCTGTTTGCTTCAAATATCATTTAAAGCATATTGTTTATACTCGAGTTCATACTGTCTGGACAGTTACATGATTAACTTCACCAGCTTTCTGTTTAGCTACATTGTCATGATCTTAGATACTAAACAAATGTTGTTGTAGTTATTATAATGTATTCTATTTCGGTTTTAGTGTTCCTTAATGTCTGTGTTTCCTCAAGTCATATCATCTACTAATTTCTTATATTTTTCCACTGAATTCATCCTTACAGGGGGAAAAAAGAGTTTTTCAAATGCTGGGAAGTAAATGGTAACAACAGAGTCTTTGTCCACTTTCCAGTCAGAAATCTTGTAGGAAATGTCAGATACACTGTCTTCATTTTCTTGTTGAAATGATGTGTTATTCTGGAAGAATACGATTTAGGTGAAAATTATACTTATATTACCCTGCTAGAGGCATGGGATATTAATGATACAGTATAACAATTTTATTGTTATCTCTTCTTCTTGTGTTTTAGAATATATATATATTCATGAGCACAAAATTAATATAACTTTCTGTTAATGGGGGATGTGAGAGGGTTACCATATGGATGCATTTAACTGAACCAGACCTCCTTCAGCTAAGATTATGTTTTATAGGAATTTGAGCAAAGCAGCACAGATGGTTTGCATCTGTAAGGACAGCAGCCACGATCTGAATTCCTGTTATTTTTGGTCTGAGAAAATTCTTTCTACCAAATATGATTTGACATCGTCTGCACATAATGGAACTGTACTGCAACATAAAACATTCATTGGATTGTGAGAGGTCAAAAGGCTATAAAGAAAAAGACTATAAAGAGGGAGAGACTAGAAAAGCACATGTGGAAGTGCTGATTGTTGTTAAAACAGGTAGCAATGTCATGCAGTAAATCCATGTCTTAGTTTGCAGGATGGATCTTCAGTCTATAATTTCCAGAGAACTTCAGGCACCCAGGCATAAAAATCCATTACATTTCAGTAGAAACTGTGAATCTAACTCCACTAGTTATAATTCTAATTTCAAAATCGACTAAAATATACTTGGGTAAAGTAAAGCATATCGGCAACAATTTTGTAAAAGGCTACCTACTGACAAGCTACAAACTTTGTATATAGCAAATCTTAAAAATGAAACTGTTTTTCAGAATTGCTGAGGAACCCAGTGTTCCCCTGTAATTTTTACTGTGCATATCTGATAGCCAGAAGTCTTGCTTAATTATCTACATGTGGATTTGGGAATATTTGGAATTCATTTGTACATATTTTGTTCTACAATGCCACTGGGTAATTAGTATTTTTCTCTCATTTCTTTTCTTATCTGTCTTTTTATTCTTTTTCCATACAAGTTTGTAGGCTTTTTGACATTGGAAGGGGCTCTTTGATCTGTGTTTGTAGTATCATTTTGTCCTGGTCAGCAAGTGGGGCCCATTCACCCAGGCACAATATAAATGATAGGCAATAGTAATACAGAAATAATTTCATGCTTCTCACCCTTCCTTGTTGCTATCTCTGAAATTCCCCTCTTTCTCCCTATCTCTTTTTTCGGATTGTGTGAATGTAAGGCCATAGGAGGATATAATATTGATTTATGTTCCTCAGTGCTCGGGTACATCTCCAACTTTTGATGGCATGAGACAGTTACTTAAAACTTGGAGAGTGCTGAGTGAAAAGCAGTATGCCATTAGGAAGTGCTGAATAGGTCTAAAATCTGGTGAAGATTGAGAGAAGAGGATCTCTGGAATCTGACTTTGTTACCCTACAAATTTGTGTTGATCTTTAATGTTCTGGCTCTTTCCGTTCCTTTAAACAACACGTGATTACCTCCTATAAACTTCAGGAGAAAAGTGAGCTTTTTTTCCCTTCCCATTCCTTCTTTGCACACATCTGCCAAATATTAAGATTTTGACCATCCTTAAGTATACTATACTTTGCTCGGATCTGCACCCACCGCAATACTCATACTGTGACTTTACCAGAGAGATGCCTTACCAAGTGAGAGTTTATGGCTGTCGTTATCTGGATGGCAAATGAGCCTGACATCCTCCTGATGGTTGCAGTCGTGCTTTCCCCACTCTCTCCTTGAGCATTGCAGAAGGTTTGTCTCCTTCCCTGAACAGCTGACATCATCCAACCAGATGGGCCCAGAGCTTCCTTCTGAATAGCTCTCAGGTGCACTTTTTCCATACCTGCATAACGCATACATGTACATAATGTTTTGGTCCTCAGTGATACTTAAGCACTAGAAAGGAAATGAATTATTTCTGAAGAAATAAAAGTTTCTCAAGTAGTAACCATAAACAGTGTTAACCATGACAGAGCAGGTTCAGTTAGCATTAAATTCAGTGAGAGCACCATATGCTGCTTCCTTGGTAATGTTTTTTTAAGGAATTCCTGTTACATTAATACAAATTTGAGAATGTAATACCTTTCATTAAGGCCTCCCTTCAACCAAGCATATGGCTGTCTCACTGACTTTGAGACTTAAAGCATGTTCTCAGTATTACATATGCATTTAAATGTCCCAGTCTGGGGAAAAATGAGACAAAATTCTTTTTTAATGTGAGCTGTTGTAATCTGAAGGCAAGACAACAATCACCTCGTTAAGAGTGTATCTTTGTAGCCACGGTCAGTAGGAAAAGTAGTAAAGAGTGAATGCATGAAACTCTGAAGAGATTTTTTTCTAAAATATGCTTTTCAATACCTAACAGTGTTCCAGGGCCAGACTGTGGGCTTTTCTGAGTTAGATCCAGAAGGACTTATACCTTGAAAATGTCTGTGATTTTTAATGACTGTTCAACAAGCAAAGATTTTGAAGAATCAAACTTTTATAGGCAAAATAGAATACAACAAATCAGTTTTTCTCTTTAGTGCATGTATTGATCTCAGCCAGCCAAAAAGATGATGGAAAGGAACTCTGTGAATAAAGGCTGCTGAATCACAACCTCAGCTGAAGCTTTTTCTTCTACCTAAATTGAGGCTATAAATATCTCTTTGAGACTGAAGGGAGCAGGCTTTAATGGATTTTAACTCAGTAGCTTCTATGAAGCACTCAGCTAATATTAAAAAAAACAGACTCTTGGAATAACGTAGGGTTCATGTAAATGCTTGTCATCATTGTCAAGTCAGAGAGTCAGATATCTAATATCAAGTAATCTTACTTAAATCCCAGCTGCCGGCAAACCACCTGTGTATTCAGCTCTGTCCACCCATCATCGCAGATTGTGCCCCACTGCCCAGTAAAATAGACCTCCAGGCGTCCCTCATGACTGCCTTTCCCACTTGTTAGTCTTAATGCACCATCTGTGTCATTAACAAGTAAGGAAAAAACAAAAACAATAATCAGTTTTTTCTTAGGTCCAATTATTGTTCTAAAACAAAATTAATAACATGGCATTTACTGCATCTGATCAGAGTATTAGACTACTAAATCTAGTGCTGACCACTAGGTGTCATTTAATGAGAAGATCAAAGAAATGCCATAATGCACCCGGTCAGCTGTGAAGCGTGGCATAATGCAGTTGACTAAGTGCAAGAGAAATAGCACAAGATATCGATCCCCCAAGCCATTATTGCATGCCAAGTCCACAGGAGTGGGTTCTGATTACGTGATTTCACTGTATATGCACCTTATCTTTTTCTAGGTATATTCTGTTATTTCCCATGGCTTTTATGCTGAAATGCTTACTGCCATTGGTAGACGTGACACACAGTTAAGGCATGCCCCACACAGTAAGTGGCAGTTAGCATGTTACTGAGGAACCAAGGCTTTGTGTTGAATAATGGGATTTTCTGTACCTGTAAAATTTCCATAGCTGGTTCATTTTGATACTGCCAGAACACTTTATTACTGTGGGGTTTTGTGCATCTGCAAACTTTAAAAACTCTTTCCAGAGCTGTGAATTCTGCATTTGTCACTGTTTTCCTGCGTGATTATCGGTAATTGAAGTACCTGAGAGAGGTGTGCAGGAAACGCCAGCATCTTCTTTGTGGCCGCAGTTGTGCTCTCGCCAGGAGCTTTTTGGACACTGTTCTATAGACAGTTCATTTCCCGTGCACCGCACTTCATCCAGCAGCACGGGGCCTGAGCCTTCTCCAAAGTAAGCCTGGCTCCACGCCTTGGCGACACCCCTGTTGAAACGTAACACACACCCAGTCAAGAACAAGCAAGCTGAAGAGTCTGGGGCTCACTGGGAAGAGCTAAAATGTTGCATATCCAGCTTCTCAAATAGCAGATGGGACTGCCTAAGTAGCTGCCGCACTGGTAACTGACAGCGCAGCCCGCGTTATGTCATGTCATGTCATGTGGTTCTACAGTCAACTTCAGCCTCAGCTGAGGCTATGGAGTGACTTAAACACACCGTTTCCACACTTCCATGGTTTGAACATATTTAGAACATCAATTTCTATAGGTTTGTATCTATGAGATTTTCCCTTTTCTGTCCCTTTCGATTTTTAAGCGTAACTTTCCTAGAAGAGATTATAGATGTACAGCTTGGGTATGAGGATTCTAATTTTAATTTTCATTTAATGTTTATATGTAGTAAAAATAATCCGATATATATTTCTACAGTGACTTTCATCTGTTGTCCTCAAAGCACATTAATCAAATCTCAAATATCCAGATGAGGCAGATGAAAGTGAGTGTTCCCCAGTTAGTCATGTAAAAAGCATGGCAAAGAGATCTCAAGTGACTTGACAATGTCATACCATCAATCAGTGGTAGAAGTAAGAACAGAAAGCAGACCAATGACTAGCCTTGTGTGTGTAATACTCTTTACGTCAGCATAGAGGATTTTGAGCACAAAAACCTACATAAATCGAAAACATTCTGTTGTTTCAGCATTACAGAAATGCAGTGTTTAACACTTGATGATCTATCAGGATTTTTCCAATTCTATTTAAGATACTATGTCCTTCGTATGTAAATGGTTTTCATCGTTTGGTTTCTTTCCACTCAATAGTTTCTCTGTTCATATATCCAGTGTAGTTTTCATATGAGTATTCTCAACATCTGTCTTCTTTTTCAACTTGTAAGATTGAAATGTCTGTGTAAATTTTTTACTATAATGTATATATTTATATATAAAATATATAATTATAGTATATATGTATAAAATGGTGTGTATATATATATATAACCTATCTAAAGGATTAGTTTAAATTCATTAACATACACTTTGGGTGTGGGGCTCTATACTGATTATTAATTTGTTTTAAAAAGAGTTTTCCACTACCAGCCATATATTGTCATGTAACGCCTAACAGGAATGGTACGTTCCGTTTATACTGAAAACATGACAGGTCTTGACTATTTTGTTTTGGGATGTAATCATTCAAACTCTTAACTGGCTTTTGCAACTGTGTGTCAGAATAATACATTGCTGTGATTTCTTTTTTTTAATGTAAGTTGCAGTAGTTCATGTTTTTAAGGCACTGACTCATTAATCCATGTATGGTTTTAGGTAGATGTGGATTTCATGTCTAGTGCTTTGTATAAATATGCAACAATCTCTGTTCTCTCTTTGTTTTTTTAAAGGAAAACAATACTAAATTTACAGTTAGTGATTGTACGAATTCTTGATAAACAGTAAAGGGGTATGGGAAAAATAACTGTAAGAGACATAAAAATTGTTAGAATCAGGAAAAAGGTCTGTAAAAAGGAATGATGTGGAAATTCAGGGTAGAAACTGTAGATGGTAGTAGTAAATAAAAGCACACACAGGAAAGGTAAATTAAATAATCTGTGTTTTGCATTTTCATTTTGTTTAAAATCAATTTGTTTTTAATATTTTCAAGCTAATGTACTTCATTAATCTTGAAAATGCACTGTTAATTTTCAGACTTTCTTTGATAACCAGATGCCTTCTTCATGAGGCGGAGAAAATGGAAAATATCAAAAAGCAGGTCTTATTTACTCAGTGGGGAGAAGAGTTATAATCTGTGATTTCTTCAAAGAAATAGGTAAGCAAACCAAAAATATCCTCAAACACTCAGCAGGCAACGTTTTAGCAAAACACATGGCTTCAGTCTGAAGTTAGTACCTTCTTTTTGAGAGAGATTTTTAATTAGACATTACCTTTTCTTCTGAATGACCTTCCTAATTCTAAATAACATATTAACAGATATCTTGGTCTAATTTTTTTCCTTTAGCAATGCCAAAAAGAATTTTAAGAGATTGGAAATGATATTTTTCCCTGAGTTTTGGACACATTTCCTGATTGCCCCTACTGTTCTTTCATTTGGTTTGTTAAGTAACCATGTATTTTTATATGTAGCATTAATTTACTGAACACTTGTATTTTGCAATGCTGGTAATGGGAAAAAGAGCCAAGTCCTCCATCTCTTATATTTCATAAAGAGCTTCTTTTCTAAATGGTTGAAATTGTGAATGACTATATAGTAAACTAAGAAAATACAATCCATAGGATACACTAAGGGTAACACTTATTTCAAACCTAGGTATCCCATTTATATTTAAGCATCTAAATAAATAAAAATGTCTTGGTTTTCTAGTGTATCATTCTGATGTACCAAGAGAGGCTCTGTGAATTCTGAGCACTTCAGGCTATTTTTGTAGAATTGAATAAATATGAGCTGAAGAGCCTACTTTCAGGATACCTATTTTTATTAATATTGCCATAAATATATTACAGGCTTATTACAGAAAGCTTGGTTTACTGGTAGTTTTTAAGATGATTGTACTATGGAACATTTATATGTATAAGATAAATTATCTTCATTTAAGTTTATCAAGTAGTACTTGCATATACACAAACTTTACACAAAAAGAAAATTCTCATACATAGCTTCTGTTTCTTGTATTTTTTTTAATTCTGATGCTGGTACAAATGTATAGAAAATGTGAGAAAAAAATCCTTATTCATTAAGAAGCTGGCAGAAATCAAAGAGCTGACGCTTGACTACTCTGAATGTTGAAATCAAATTATACCAAAATCTAGTAAGATCCTCTGGAGTTCCAGTAAAGCAGAGACAACACATCCCATTACTGTAACAAAGGCAATTTGTATCAGGCAAAAAGTATTTATGAAACCAAATAATAAATTATTATTGGTTTTCAGCTATTAATGGTAGATTAATATTCTGAGGTTTTATAGGAGTGCTACAGAAAAGCTGAAAGGGTGTGGGAAGCTGCTTGCTGAGATGCTTTACTTTTACGATTTGTGGCACATTTCCAGATGGATTAACAGTATGCAAAATTAGATTATTTTTATTACTTCATATCTGGTCTACTGCCACTGTTGGTAAAATTTCACTTCACATTAATGAGCACATTTATCAAGACATCTTGATTACTTGAGAAATTCTGTAAATCTCTAGACATATTTCAAAAAGACTTAGCACCATCTTAATACAATTTATTTACTCAGAAAAACAAATCAAATTAGAAGTGTCTCAGAACTGCAGTTTCTGAACATTAAATATAAGTAATCAAACTTATTGCCCACGCGGCTCACCAGGACATCTAGAAGCTTTTTAAGTACTGCACAGTTCTCATCCTTTTGAGCTAATTTGGATGGCACCAGCAATCCAAGGCCTCAGTTTCATGTTACAAAACACTTACACTCTGGGGGCCACCCATTAATGCCACAAAGCTTGCTACCTTCAGAGCTACTTCTTTTAATTCACCATAATCGCAGCAGGGTTGAAGAGGCGAGTTCTGTTCCAGTCTCCTCTGCGCTGACCTGCTTAGTTCTCATCCAGTCTGTCTCAGACATAATCCCCTTCTCCTCCTTGGGTTTACATCTTAGTATCTTCTCTGCATCTCGCTCCCAGTTCTTTCCCTCTTCAACCCATCTGGCCTTTCATCCCAATTGTCTCCATCTCCGTCCTCTCTGATCTAGCAGTTCTCTGCTTTGCCTCCCACTTCTGCAGCATCTTTCCTCAAATACTGAATACTTATCTTCTGTGTGGTATCAAAATCACCCCCGGCTGTTCAGAAGAGTAGCAAGAAAATCCTGTTCTGCTGCTGTGACTATATTATGGACCACACTTAGTTCAGACAGAATCGCTGACAAGCTTAACTGTCAAAACTTCAAACAAATCTCTACTCAGTATGTGCAAACTGACAGTCTTCAGAGACTCGTTACTTAAACAAATCTTGAGAGAGTCTCACAGGCATGCCAAAAAACATATCCTTTCTGACAAAGCAGTGCTCTTACTCCAAAGCAAGGAGGCTGTTAGACTCCTCAGTAAAATGGACGTAAGGATTTTAACAGTCAAAGCAACTTCCTTTTCTTCACCTGGGGTTTTTGATTGAAACTTTACTGCAGTTGTAGTGAGTTTTCACTAAAAAGTCAGCATTTATTCTGAGAGAGATCCTTTGTCTGTCCTACAGACAAAATTGCCCCTATCATATGACACTGAAAACCGGATCCTATAAATCAAAGTTCCAGGGACATGAAAGTATTGGCACTGTACCTGAACCTTCTATAAATAAACTTCGTTACTGCTTCAGAGTATTAGTGCGATTTTAAAGGAGCATCTTCCGACAACTCCAAGCTACGTGTCTGACTAAGTCTCCTGCTTTGCTGCTGGAGTATAAAATATGTAGAAAAACAAACCCAAGGCCAAGCTGCCGACAGACAACTTCAGCATCTGCGTCATCCCACTGATCATCACAGACAGTCCCCCACTGGCCAGCATGGTAGACTTCTACTCTTCCTTCGTGAGCATTGTTCCCACCAGCCAGACGAATCGGAGTAAAGACCGGGGCTGTGATCAAACATAGAATACAGGAAAAGGTCATTTCTTTCCCAAAATGTTATCCTGATCATAAAGAAAAAACCATGGTTTAATGGTTTCTCTGACATAGCTCAAGAGCCACACTTTATTTTTTCTAGTTAGATGGAAAACCTGAAATTAAACTTCTCAGAAGTGAGTTCCCCTAAACTCCACTCTCAGTGGTTGAAGAATGTTATACAGACAAGTAACCATACTGAGCTTGAGTTACTTAAGTGTCAAAGCATTTACAGATGCTTAGGGCCGTTAAGGCCAAATACAATCGGTCAGTAGAGCTGCATTTCTACCAGTAAGAGCAAAATTGCCTCTGTATAGGCTTGGCCCCAGAGGGTAAAATCTGAAGAGGCAAAAATTCTTTCATTGCCACAGAAGTAGAAATTCATCCTCATGTTTTCTCATTACTTTGGTAATTCCAGTTAGAGCACTGAAATCTCATTGACTGTGGAGTCTCACTTTTGTGTAGTTACTTGTTACTTGTTACACTTACTTGTCTAAGTATTGTTCCTTTCCTGTTTCTGAGCTATGGTTTGATTTTTGGTCTTTTCAAATCATTAACCCTTTACTGGTCCAGCAAGAAATTGTCTTGAAAGCATCACTTCTGCATAAAGCTACAATAATGGAAACAGCTTAAAACCATATAAAAAAATAAATTGCTCTAGTATTCAAAAGGTAATTTTGAAGTTTCACCATATCTAACACCTGAATGATTTAAAATATGATTAATTTTTATGTAGGCCTTCCAACCAATTAATGCTACTATTTCATCTATTTCTTGACTTAAAAAAAGAAAATCGAGGGCGTTTCTCCAATTTCATCTTACTGTTTCTCTGGTATGAAATCTGTTTTTCTGTAATTATTTAAAAAGGCTAGTTGCAGTAGAACCTGCAAAACGTGAAAGCTTCAGCCAGCCTGGTGAAACTCAGGATCAGTTTAATTCATTTCAGATATCCGGGACTATAAATTACTGATAAGCTTCCTTTCAGCATTATTGAAACAGACAACAGTTCTTTAATAAATACATCTAGGCAAAACAAAGTTTTCTGGTGGAAATGTCCATAAACAGAAGGAAAACCTGATGATCTAAAAGTATAATTTGCAAATTCATAGTTTTCAGTTTCTTTAGGCAAAATTATTTCTCTTGCTTTGGTCCTTCAACGCGTCTCCTACCTTAAAAATATTCTCCCCTTCCTCTACACTATAGTTTTCTAAATTAAGACCAAAACGATTTTTTAAAAGCCATTTATCAAAATATTCCTCATGAATAGTGGAGCTTTAGGATAAAAATGCATCTGCTTTTGGATGGGAATGTAAGTAGGAGAGGAAAGGCAGCACAGAGCTGGCTGCAGCCGTACATGTTTTGGTCACAACCGAAGAGATTGCCATTGCCAGCTCCTCAGCACTGCCAGCCTAGCCTTCCTCAAGGTCAGCAGTACCTTAAATCTGATGGCATAATTGCCCATTTAGTTGCCATTTACCGAGTTCATTAAAATAATCTGAAATATCTTAAAAACATTAATAATACTTTTTTTCCTAACAATATAATTTTGACTCGTGTGAATGATGTGTGAGGTAGCAATCTTCAGCTAGGAAGACTTCAACCTGTTTTAAATGTATGCAGAATAGGGCAAAAACTTTGCAGTTCCTTGTGTGTTGTCATCCACGTTCACAGTAAGGAATGTCATCCCAACAGTTCTGTACCAAAGAAGGCATACCCTGTTTCTGAAACGGCTGCTCATCCCTGCTGTTCAAGAAAAGCTAACAAATTGACATGTAGCATATGTAACTACCGAAGACAACCTCTGAGTGGACAAATAAAGTAATAAATAAATACTTTTTAAAAAAAGGTTTAAAAAAAATGTGGGGGGAAACAATTCTACTTTTGCAGCCAGAGATTCTCGCTGTTTCACCCTTTCTCACAACCTACATCTCAAAGCCGTAATTTGCTTGTTGATTTTGGAAAGGTAAAAAGAGGTTCAGCTAGTTGCTGCTTGCACAGCATAAAGGGATTTGAAACAGTTAATGATGTGATGATTCAATCTGCTTAATTTCCTGTTCCAAGAAGTCTTAATTTTTTTTCTATTTTAATAATGAGTAATTATTACAACTTCTATTTAAATAAGGTAAGGAGTTAACCAAACCATATGTATTTTTTTTACCCAGGGAAGAGCTACATGTAACAGCAGCTGCCATTTTTTGAGGACATGTTCCATCCTGCCAGATGTCTTTTTCACATAACAGTATATTTTCTTCATCACCACGACAACGCACTTCACTCCAGTAAACAGGAATAAGGCCCAGTCCAGAAAATGGTATGTGTTTTGCTGTACCTTTTTCACTGTAAGAAGAATAATCAGGATAGGGCATTAGAGTGGGAGGAGGGGAAGTGGAACATTTTCTCGTATATAAAACTTGGAGTAGAAAAGAAAGGGCTTTCTTCAGCAGTGTAAATTCATCACATTTTCATACAGTTCAGCATTGTTTTCTGCACAAAGAAAAGTAACAGATGTGACCCAGTTCTCACCATTTTGTTGTGGGATATTTTAGTACAATGGCCTGTGTTGCTGCAGGGCCGGCTACATTCCTGTTCTCCCAGTTCTTCACTACAAAAATCAACACAGAGTCCACAGTCCATAGGTGAATCTACAGTACCATCCCACTGCAGTTATGCTTCCAGGAGAGGTAATGCTAACGGCCCTCTCACCCTTATCCCCTCCTTTACTCCATTAAAACTTACCAGTGCTCTGCCCGTACACGTCATATAATATGGTTGTGACCATGGGGCAGTGAAACCATCTCATACTCCATTACATCAGGCCCGTGTCCGTTATTCTCTATTCAGCCATTCGCATCCATACAGAACGTTTATAAAACAGCTTCCTTTCCTTCCCGTACTGAATCTACAGCAACAATTGTCGAGCCATCTTTTCTTCCATATAATGCCCAACAAAATTAAATTAAAAAGAAAGCCCAAATATTGTAAAATCAAAGGAAGAGGCAGATGGAAGCACCTGAAAAGCACCAGTAATACCTAGTGAGTTCACCTTGTGGTGTATAGGTCCAAATTTCTGCCAAACACTCATGGATAACAGAAACTTTCAGCTACTGTTTGCTTGGGGCTTTTTGGCCTGGATTCAGATTTAAGCCATTTCTGTTGAAAAGACCAAACCATTCACACATATCACTGAACTACTTTTGCTAATAGTGGTCTTGTTCAACTGAAATGTTTAGGGTATGGAAGGCAAAAAGAACCTAGATGAAAAAGAGGAAAGGAGACATTGCATGTAGACAGCTGAAATCATAAGCAAAATCACGGCCTCCAGATGGCTGAATTTTTATCTCATCTAATCCTCATATTTTTATAAGTTGGCATGGTGTGTCCAGATTAGTATTGAACATTATAAACCAGCTTAGATTTAGTTCTGGCTAGCAGTCTTAAAAAGTGGAATAATCATTAGGAATGTCACAGTGCAAGTATGCTATAAAAGCCCCTTACTGCTTGTAGCAAACAAAATCACTACTTTGGTATGTGACTGAAAGAAATGTTAGAAAGGCAATAAAGCCAGCCATACTTTGTGGCTTATTGAGAACGTGCTAACTGAATGGGTGCTAAAGGGGGATATTCAAGTAATTTCATTGCTAACTTGACTGGCATTGATTTTTTAGAAGCTGAAATTGCATTTTATTTTTAAAACTCCCTTTTGGTATGGGCATTTTCTTCCTTACCTCAGTTTCATCTTACTATTGCAGTTGCAGTGTCACTGTAGGCATTATCTAGAGTTCAATGACCAAATTATGTTAATGGGTCCTGTTGATTAACTGCATTCTGACAGCAGTGGGAAGCAGTCGTCAACAAGGACAATGCAGGGACTTTCAGCCTGTCCAATATTACTGTAACTCCATAAGATGTTTCCATGAAAACATAAAGCTGCAAAACTTGTCTGGTTTTGGGTTTTGTTATCAATGTGCAAACTCTTGAAAGTCAACCATACAGATGAACTAGCTAGAAGAAGATGCGCACAACAAAAATACCACGTTTTCCAAAAATCTAGGGTGAGTCCCAGATGTTTTTTGGCAGGATAGAATGGATGATCACCCGGGTAACCCCATGCTCCTGAGAACCAGGAATTTTCCTATGATGAGGAGCCCATGTAGAGTCTAATTCTGGCCACATTTACATTTTTATAGATTCAGTAACCTCACTGGAGCTGCTCTTCATTGACACTTACATAAGTGAGATCAGGATCAGACCTCATACTTCTGCCCTTGTGGACATCTCCCGGATTTCTAGTAAAGCAGTTTTTGTTTGCCCTAAGCTTTTCTGACCTGTTCACACTTTCCACTTTGAAAGCAAAGCATCTGCCCTGGTCTGCTCCTCTCCAGATCCCATATGCAGCTTTCAAATGAAATACTGATTCTCACAGCAACCTCTTTGAAGTACAACACAATTGAAGGAAGCAAAGCATTCTGGGAAGAACAACTTCAGCACTCAACAACTTTCAAACAGAAAAAACAATCATCAAACACAAAAAGCCATCAGGATTTGCAAAATAGATTGTCCTTTATACTGAAACATCATTAAAATAAGTTGACTGATTTTTTACTCAGACTAAAACTTACCCAAGTGCAAGCTGTCGACATACAACTGTTGCATCATTATCGTCCCAATGGCTCGCACAGATTGTTCCCCAGATTCCGTTCAAATAAACCTCCACTGTACCTTCAAATTCATTCTTGCCACCCTGGAGTCTCACTGACCCTAGTTAAAAAAATTTAAAAATTAAGCCTCCAAGATATTCAGTTGCGCAATTAATGTATCCCACACAAAAGACTCCAAACCTGATTTTCCCTCTGCAGAGAGAGTTCCTGTTTCACGTATTACCATCTGTGTGCTCTTTGGATGAGCTGCTTCTAAGAAGCACTCTGGCACATCTAACGTTCTTACACAGTGATATACACAAGGAGATAACCTTATTTTTTACATGAGGACAACATTTTGCTTCTTACACTGAAATTACATCATATTTCCGATCCTTCTGATGCCACCACTTAGTCAGAGATCTAACTAAAAAAAAGTATAGACTACACATAATTCATTAAATATGGTTACCTCTACCCAAATGAGCAAAAAGTGTGTATATAGATATATATAGATAGATAGATAGATAGATGAGTGCTATACTTTTATCTTCCACATAATTCCATCCAACTTAAGGGAATCAGAAAACAACCACATGGATTGCATAGCTTTTGCTCTGACCCATGTAACATTATGCATGTCATGGATGTCAGCAGTTTATTTTAGCCAAAGTATGCATTTGTTCATACTTGTTCTCAGACAGAAAAACACTGGATGTAGTTCTATTAATTCATGAGAGGTCTTTACCAAATTCTCAGACAAAACAAGCTAAAAATATGAGGAATCATCTAAAAGAAGTGAGAAAAAAAAAAAGTCTGCTTCTTGAGAGCTACAGAACACAGAAATCCAAGAAAATTAACAGGTTTTTCATTTTTTTATTACAGTAGTTTTACTTGAAATGCATCTGCTTGTGAAGGTAGCCAAGTGCCACTGGTAAAGGTGGGGAAAAGCTGGTCATAGGTATAACTCTACAGAAGCAGAACAGAATCATAACAGAGCAGTAACACAACAAGAAAGAATACATTTCTGTTAAGTTATCAAGCATAGCCTAATTGTATGCATTAATATTGCCTGAAATCTCAGTTAATCCATCTGCCTCTGTTCTGTGATCTACTTAAAATCAGAAGCTACACCATCACCCAGTTTGCAGGGGTTTTAGCAATTGGAGAAAACAGTCAATGTTTGTGCCTGCATTTCACTGTATATGTGTTCATGTATGTGCAAATAATAATAATAATAATAATAATAATAATAATAATAATAATAATAATAATAATAATAGGTAGGTCTACTTTTTCTTCTCAGCTTTCACTCAGATTGTGTCCTGGTTTTAATTTAGTTCAGTATATTTTATGAAACCATGAAGCCAAACGACTGCCAAATAACTGGAGGAATTAATTAACCTCAAACTTGGTTTTGTGTGTTCCTTTTTGCATCCTATTTACTTTCTCAGCAGTAACTTACTGTGCAGTAAATTGCAAACAAAATTGATTTAACTCATGTTACAGAGCGAGCTATCATTCCGAATAGAGGATTATTAATGAGTTAATTATAACAATACTGTAGACAGGCGGCACACTGTTTATCTGTCTTTATAATTTTGCTCTTTGTGTTTTTCTGTCACATACAGACGGAGTCTGGAATTTGGTTTATTTCTGCTCTTCACCAGACTTTTGTATAGACTATTATTTTCACTTGAGACATCAACTACAGTCATAGCAAAGTGATTCCTGACATACCAGAAAGCAATTGTGAAGATGTCATCTCCAAAAATAATTTTATTTTTGTACATGATTGCATACATGTCCTGCATGACACCTACTGAAATCAATACAGTGTTTCCTGAGTACACATTACACAGTATTTCTATGCAAATATTTGAATAAGGGAGTACTTGAAGAATAAAATTCTCTTCTAAGATCTCCATGGTAGAATTTGTCTCAGTCCTCTTTCTGTATTTACAGAATTCTCAGTGACAACAGTGGAAGAATTTATTCACCTACACAGTGCAACAGCACAAGAGAGAATTTTTGCACATCAGAAACTCTTTTCACAACAATTCAAAATGAAAGAAATCTGAAATCCTTTGCATCTCCGGTAGAAGCCTCAGGAAAGCGGTTCGAAAAGCACAAGAGTTCTCACTGTGGACACGTACCATTAAACAAAGAAAACAGCCTTTCCCTCGCCACCCACTCCCCTAAAGAACCCTGGGTGATGTCTGGTCCCTGTTGAAGTGGGAAAACACACTACAGGTATCAGTTGGTAAGCAAGGGAAAAACGACTGGAAGGGACAGTGCCTTATTTCCACGTGCCTGTGGGAAGAGACGTAGATGAAAACAGTAAATGAGGGATTTTTTTAAAAATTCATCTAATATCTCAACAAAATATTTTGGTTTGCCTTTTTCCTTCAGATTTACAGCTCTATATAGGAACACCAGTGCTTTATGAGGGGTAGCAGCATTCATAACAGACCTCTGTTCATCTCACAAGAAAATATGATAAAGAACCAGCTTCTCTCATACAGAAGAGAAAACAGACAAGATCATTGTTACAGGTAATTTTGTAACAAATTTAAAATATTATTGATTTTCACCTGATAAATTAATCTAGAAAGAAAAAAAAAAAAGTCTATTTTTACATGTAGCTAATATTAAATCTTTTATTATGCCTGCTGTTTAATGGAGTTAACCGAATAGATGGTATAAGAATTCTAACATGCTGGCTGCATTGACTCACTACTCTCCTCATAGGACAGTATTGGTATCTATAGCTATGATTAACCTAAACCATCCAGGGCAAAATCCAGCATTCTCTCCTCAAGCAAAACAATAAGTAAAACCATCTTTTTTAAAGGAAGAGCTGGAATTGAAAACCCTCTGAAAGGTTAATATCTCTAACATTTTTCTAAGTCCAGTCTAAGTGTTTCTAGCTCAGTATTTCAGCACTGTATCCAACAAGAGAAAAATGATACTTTATTTTTTGTTTCATATACACTTTGAAGTATGCATCAACCTATATCATATGACAAGTCATAATTATGTAGCAAACAAATCAAAGAGCACACTAATGAGAAAATGATTTCTCTGTCATTTACTCAAAATGTTGTGGTATTCAGACCCCGGGTAGTTGTTTTACTGTATCAAGAGACACGTTAGTTACACTAACATGGATACCTCATAAAACATAACAGAACTTTAAAATACATACTTTCATTTCAGTAGCTTATTTTTTTCTTTCCAATGGATAAAACTCTTACTTCATAATGAAACACGGATCTGTGTTTCATGTGTAAATTGCTTATAGGGAAGCGGAAGAAGACCAACATTATCTGCCATCATGTATGTTTATGCGGTATAACCAAGCATCTGTTTATTACTCATGATTGAATCTTTGTTATTAAGAATGTGTTAATATCTTAACTGCGAGATAATCATTGTTTGCATTGTTAAAATGGCCAGGAAACACTCTTTCACTTCATAGGCAGCAGGAAAACTGATATTGAGCATGGATAAAAGGAATACTGGTTCATTCTTAAATTTCACTGGTTAAGTCATCTCCTGTTACATTTTAACACCTCAAGCCCATACCGCACCTCAACGTGTGTGCCCAAGGAGCTTCCTTCTGTGCTCCCCCTAGGGCACAAGAAGCTCTGGAGAAGAGCATCTGAATTTCTTCTTAGAAAACAGGTCTGGCTTAAGCATATGCATTGGAGGCTCTAGGTTTCTGGAGTCGTAGATATGGTACCATCTCAATTTTTTAAGCCCTAAGTTTTCAGCTCTTTTAGTTGCTGAAGAAAACTAAACATGTTGGGAGTAGAGCTAATGCAGTGATATCTACTCTGGCTTTTATGCAATGCTTGGACAAACTCACACTCTCTCCTCTCTTCACCAACTCAATAACGGTGTCAAGCCCGTGCTTAAAGTGCTTATCAAACCTTCACTGCCTCAACACCAAGCTCAACAGCAGGGAACGTGAGTACAGGGATCCTGCCCATGGCTCTCAGCACTGGTTGGGAAGAGGAAGGATAAGGAGAGGTGAAGTGACCCCACGAGAGTTAGAAACAAGGGCACAGGACCACAAAGCAGGCCTACTAGGCAGCTCTAGGACACGTACCGTGGTGTTACTTAATTCAGCCCTATATTGAAGAATACAAATCTACTGTCTTGACAGAAACTCCTTCATTTATATACACTCGAAAAATATATATGCATTTCTTCTAATTACATTATAGCTGAGGTTACTGACAGTCAATTCATATTGTTTACATACAGTCTGGTAATTTTAGTTGCCCTGGTATCTGCCCAAGTCAGAGTCTTTCCTATCTGCTATCACTGTTTAAAAGAGATTAAGTTATACTTGCAAATGCAAGGAAGTAAGGGTATCCAGTGGGTGCTGCTGAGACTTGCTCCGCAACACCTGCCATATAGGCTCAAGATGAGACACACAGGAAAAAAAGGAGAGGAAAACCTCTCAGCCAACTTTTAATTAACTCCAAAGAGCAGAAGAGCTTCAAAGGAATTATGCTGTTGTGCTTGGCCTCTTTTCCTCTACCGTTCTCACGTCCAGAGGTGCTGGGTAACTTCAAACCCTATTTTATTTTCTACATTTCACTGAGAACTAGCATTGCTACTGTGTGTGGCTGAATTGCAAACAGAATGGGGATCAATTCCACTTCTGCTGTACGTGTCAGTGCTGCAGCAGCGGTGTTTATGGTGTTGGCTAAAGGTGTGCCAGTAGTTTCTTTGCAAACACCTGTGTCCAAAGGTTTGTAATTTGGCTGTAACTGTAGATTTGGAAAAGAGGAATCAGAAGTAGAAGTTGCCTGTGCCTTCCACCCTGGTGCTGAGTGCTCTGAAATTGCAGGTTTAAAGCAAGCAAAAGAAGTATTTTGAATTTTGGAAATCTGTAAGAACAGCAGGTATTTTAAACTCTGCTTTCATTTCCAAGGTGTTCCAACATGGGATGGTGCCACAGAAAGGCCCTGCACTGGTAATTCATCTCTGTTGCCTTGGAGTCAATTAGGTAAGTCCAAATTGATGGAAAGTGTGAGGGCCTCCCATTGGTATACGCTGTACAGCCCGTATAACCACATTACAGCTCGCGGTATTTCAGAACACTGGTGGATGATTCATAGTACATGTAAAAGAGTCTATCCCAGTTTCAGAATGAAACTAATTCATTGGTTTGCATGAGGTACTTTAAAGTCCAACATCAGTTGGACTTGATGATCTTAAAGGTCTTTTCCAACCTTAATGATTCTGTGAAAAAGCTACCTGTAGTATAGCTCAAGTCTAACACCAGTTCAAATCAATAGAAAGTTTTCTTCCCTTCCAGGATCAGGCCCGGCTAAAAGCAAATCAATTAATCATGTTGACTTCAGCAAAACTATGGATGACGCTCACTGCGATCAGTGAATGCTGTTGTCCATCATTTCCCTGAGCACTGCTCTTAGGCTAAAATTATAACTATTTTCTCCTGGTATTTTAACCTTGAAAAAAGTGTGCGTCCATCTGAGCTATGTTTTAAGAACTATCTTGAGAACTTTAGCAGATAGCAGTATTGCATACTCAAGGATCCTTGTATTAGAAGCTTTGTAAACATTGTATGTATCGAGTGTGTATTGTGCTGAATTGGTTCCTCGGCAGCAGTGAGATTCACCGTGTCAATGATCAATGGTTTAAGGCTCTGAAAAAACAAACGGAAGTGTTAGGAATGTAACGGGCTCTGAAGGACTGCAGTTGTCTTGCGTGGTACAGAGCTGCGGCAAATGAGGGCTCTCATGGTGTGCAGCTGTAATAAGAATGGTTCCAGAAGAGCTGCTTCTTAGAAGGAAAATACAGACATTCATGTTTAATTTTTCATCCTTTTTTTTTTCTTTAGCCCTATACTGTTAAAAAACCCAAAATCCCAAAAGGCCTTCCATCAACTGCCTGGACTGTAGCGTAACAGGTAGAGAGAATAATCTAGTGTTTAGACTATGAGCCTGAGGCTTGATTCTTCTCTCACAGAAGTTTAGTGAAGCACTATTTGATTGGCATTAGTGGAATTACCCCGGGATAAAAGCAATTTAAATGGAAAGACTCTACCGGCTGGCCCTTCTGGAGATGCCACTGATTGGTAGTGTGACCTCTGGCAAAGACACTTTACCCTCTTGTATTGTTTCCCCTTTGTAAAAGAAAGAAAAATACTTATCCCACTTCACTCAAAGAGCTTTAAATTAGGTAAGTTAACAACATAGCTTGAACAACATATCGTGCAGAATACTGTAACTACATGCCACATAAACATTGTGTGGCAGCAGTTGCTTCTAGGTACTGAGGTAGGCCTTTTTTTTGAAGCATGAACATACATTACAGGTAAAAGTTGTTATTAGCAGTAACTAAAATACTAAACTCTGCTGGACTTGCGCCAGCTTTGTGTACAGAGTATTCTCATACTCATTTATTTTCCTCTATGATTTCCTTGGTTAATCAGGATAATTTATATATATATTTTTATTTAGTTTACTTGCTTTCAAGGCATGAATAAATAATTCTACCCAGATGTCTCTCATTTTAGAAGGAAGGAAATGAAACACCAAAATCTATTATTTTAAACTATAAAACTGAATTCAGACTGGTACCGCAGAGTATAATTGCAAAGGTGCCTTTTTTTTTTTTAATTTGTCAGCGATATTGTTAAAATACAAAGCAGTTTAATATATACACATGCACAAAGTTTAGCCCGTTAACTTTTCAGATAAGTCTTAATATTTAAGCTAGCAAAGCCAGGAGACTTACAGTTAAGGCTTTGAACATGGCATTGTATTTAGTTACTGCAGGTGCCTAATAACTGAGCACGGGCTGCCTTAGCACATGTACTGAAGCAGCAGATGCAGCAAGTTTATCTCTGAATAGTCTGTCCTTCTCTAGCTATAACCTGCATCACAACATTGCCTTCCTTGCATGTCTTTGCTTCTTCTAAGAAAGGAACATACCTCAGGACAAATGTAATGAGAATGCTTATTTCTGGGCAAATGGCTTGATTTATTTCAATGTTCCACCTCAAGCCATCTCACACACTCTCTAATTCTTTCCTGTTGCCTCCACAAAGGCAGATGTTTGCCCTGGTGATGTCACCGATATGTCCTCCCTCTTAACAGGGGCTAAGCTGGATTTCCTTTTTCTGGGGGAAAAAAAGCAGCACTCTGAAAAGACTGAAGAAACACAGCTGAACCCCAACCATCTAGTATTTTTGGCGGTTTTTTACTTAAATCACATTCATGCTGAACTTACAGGGGATTCTGGAATTTACTTTCGTGAGTGCAAGTTGGGTTCTTAGCAATAAAATGCCGCATTCTTCTTCACTGTAACGTATTAGACCAAGTCCTCACACAGTATTTTGGGACTGAAGAATTCCGAAAAAAGCTATAAATATGATGGGCTAAATCAAAGAAGCAACTGTGGGACCCTTTCCCAAACTGAGACCAATTAAAGGGTGTGAAGTCTTCTGGATTTTTTTTCATCTGCGTCTAGTTATCTGTTTTCTCCTCTGTGGCATCAGCTGCCTGGTATTCTTTACAGGGAAACATCTGTAATGCATAACATCGTTCTGTCTTCTTGAAGGAGTACAACATTTGACTTGGAACACAGCTTTGGAAGCTGCAGGTTTTTTAATGCATAAATGATCAATATGGACCTTGGTGCCTCCATATGCTCCTCCTGTGATATTTTACACCAATATGTGTAATTATCACATTGTTCAATTTAGCATCTTTTTTTTCACACACCTTCTAGGGCTATTGTTGGAAGAGAAAGATAACAATCCGCTTCAGAGATCAGAAAGTAAATTAATAAAAAAACCAACCCGACCCAAAACCGACTTCTGCAAGAACAAAATTATTGGTAACAATGTTAATGGTCACCTTCCTTGCTGACCTTGTGACATTACAAAATATTTAAAAGGAAGGGCAAGAAAGAAGGGAATTTTTATTTTTGTTGCAACAATTACGCTTGATCATTTTTGGTAGAGGTATAGATGGGACATAATTCTTATTTTTAGGGAGGAGATAATGCCAGAGCGATGCAGGAGAAGATGTGAAGTCATGCAAAACCAGACTGTACAGAAATATAGTTAACCCTGGGGAGGGGTGCCAACACTGATGAAAGGTAGAGCTGATCAGCTGCTCAAGGGCTGAATGCTGAAATCGCTGGTCAGTCCTTCTGCACTGAAAACTTCCACTGAAGGCAGTGCGAGTTCAGCCGGGCGTGGGGGGAGCACGGGTCTCTCGGCTGGGCTCACAGACGTCCTCAAGCACCAGCGCTAACTTGCAAACCCCGTCGTCCCGAGATGGGGGGGGGGGAAGCAAGAGATATCCGTGAGCAGTTCGCTCACGTTTAGAGCAAGGCATCCTTTTGCTTTTCCTTCTGCCGTTTAACTCCACTACGACCGAGTGCTTCCCAGGGCGGGGCGCCCGACTGCGAGCAGGGGGATGCCGCTCCGGCTGGCCGAGCGCACCCGGCGCCGCTCCTTAACGCGGTTTGCCCGCTCTCAAAACAGCGTCGGAGCCACGCCGGGCAGGACCTGCCTCTTTCCGATGCCTCTGCTCATGCAAAAGTTTAAACTCCCCTCCCAGAGAAGCCTTTGCTGTCACTCGGGCGAAAAGGTGTCCGTCCCCTCGTTCCCCGACCCCTCGGCGCCGGGGAGGCGGGCACGGGACGGCGGGACCGCCGCCGCCCGGCCACGGCTCTCCGCCCCGCGGGGCCACCCGCGCCCCGTCCCGTCCCGTCGCGTCGCGTCGCGTCCCGCCGCCGCCCCCGCCCCGCTCACCTCGCTCGCAGCCAGCGGGGCCCCGCTCCGCCGGGACCCGGCCGCCCCCGGGCCGCCCGCCGCCGCCGCCGCCGCCGGGCAGGGCGCAGGAGCTGCCGCGGCGGCCCCGCGGCGCCCGGCCCGCCGCCCCCCGCCGCGGGAAGGCGGGCGCCGCCGGGGGCCAGGGGCGCTGGGCCGCCGCGAAAGCCCCGGCGGGGGACGGCTGCGGGGGGCGGGGGGCCGGGAGGCCGGCGGGGACCTGCCCCAGCCCGCGGGCTGCGGGGATCGTCCCGATCACCAGCGCCACCACGAAGCCGGTGAACGTCATGGTGCCAGTCCCGCCGGCTCGGGTCCATCTCCCCCTCTCATCGCGCCCGGGATGCGGAGGGGGAAGGCGGGGCCGCGGCGTCCCGCTAATCCCCCGCGCCGCACGGCCCTGCCGCCCTCCCCCCGGGGGCAGGCCGAGAGGGGCGCGGAGAGGCGCGGAGCCCCCGCGGAGCGGCGGCGTTCCCGGCTGGCTACCTGCCGCCGCCCTCCGCGGCCGGCCCCGTGCGGCGGCCGCTCCGGCCGCCCCGGCGGAGGCGCGGAGGGGGCCTCGCCGCCCGCGACCCCCGGAGCCCGGCCGCGGGGGGGGGGCTCCCGGCCGCCCCCGCGGGTCCATCGCTGCCCGCGGTCCCGCCGCGGCCTCCCCTCCACCCCGCTTCTCTGTGGCACTTGGGGCTCCCCCACCAGCCAGCTCCTTCTCTGCCCCCGCGGCTGCGGCTCCCGCGACCCCCCCGACGGCCTCACAAAGAGCAGCAGGAGCCGGGGCAAAGCCTGGCCCGGGGCGGGGGCGCGCAGCTGCGGGGGCAGAGGGACCAAACGGACCCGCACGGCGGCTGGGGAGGCAGAGGGATGGGGAGAGCCCCCGACGCGTCTGCGGGAAACAAAGGGGCTGGAAACAAATGCCGTGAAGAGAAACGTCTTCGAGGGTTTAGCTTTATCCCAGCCCCATGTGCTCTGAATAGTAATCTGCTTATTCCCAGCCACTGCGGAGTTCTGCATGACCTGATCATCTCCGATTCCCTTTTTCTACCGCGATGGCTGTCAGTTAGCTTTGCTTCTTTGTCTCATACCGTTCAGTTGTTAGTTTGGGCTAGTTATTATTTTTTAATTTACTGCTGGTTTTAATCTGTGCTGCCCGTATTTTGCAAAGTCCGACAGAGCACGCGCCCCCTTTATTTGCCAATTTGTCTGTACTGTGAGTCTGTAGGTTCTCCTCTCCATAGGATCTTTTTTCCTCTCTTAATTTTTTGGCTGAGAAGTGTTCATCTGAGTTCTGGGCCAGCGCATCAGTATTTCCACAACCCTGCGTTGTGATAGAGTCTAAAAGAGAAAGAGTGTGCTTTCTGCTTGCCATGCAGGTTCCCAGGTACCTCCAGTAAACAGTGGCCTTCCTTCAGCAGCCTGCAAACTGTTCAAAAGGAGCAAAATGCAACTTTACCCATCTAAGCTTTTGTTTATACGAGCAAAAGAGCTCCAGTGCTAAGGAAAAGCAGATCCTACAGTGTTTGATATTACCTGTATTCATTTTAGTTCTGCTCATCTGTGGTTGATTTATTATCGCAACCTTACAGTTAGTATTTTAATCACAAAGTTAAAGGCTGCTCTGCTGGGGTTTCTACAGCAACATGGTAACTATGCTATCACATGTGTCTGTTGCACTTCTTTGTGGATATAAGCACACAGCTTGTTCGTTCTTTCTGAGGTTTCTTCTGAGGATGTGTATATGCATTGGTTTAGAAACTGTCAGGACTGGCAAGAGTTTAATTTGTTTTCAAAATATTTGAATATATACAAGGTGTTAGCCTGAAAGCAAGTCATTATGGCCGTTTTTAAATTGTCTGAAAATTTGTTGCTGTCACGACAAGTTGGTTGCTTTTATCCTTTGGAAGGACCGGTTAAAAGCACGCTCAGCCGAGCTGGTTAAGGCTTCCTTCATTGCCTAGTAAACGCTTTTTGGCATCTCAGTAACAGAACTATTTAATTTTCCCTGACCTAAGCTCTTTTTTTTTCCCCCTCTGGCTTGGAAGAGGAAGGGTTCTGCTGATCAGCGCAGGAGGAAGAGAACAGATGAGGTTGATGAATCTTGCAAAACACTTGAGGCAAAGCTTTGAGCCTGGTACTTTTTCATGTATTCTGATGTCATTTGTCTCCCCGAGGTGTGTGGGCCGGCAGGAATCTTACATGCAGTGAGCTTTCTTTGCCTGTGTAGGGTAGAGGTGTTTGTGCTTGAGGTTGCAAAATGGTACTAAGCAGGAGGTGGGGGGAAGAGAGGGAGGCTACACAGCGAAAAGGTTTGGAAGTAACTAGAATTATAAAAGAAGCATCAAGAAGAAAAAAGCAACTGTCATAATGATTCCCTCCCAAGACAGGGCTCAGGTTTAATCGAATGATCCACATGTACAGAGTCACTCTTGAACATTTTAATTTTTATTTAATGATTGTTATTTTTTACATAATCATATAAGAAGAATGAGCCTTTAGTTGTTTTAATAACTGTAAATTAGCTTTCACTATGATGTGAGGTCTGCTAATGCTACAGGAGATAATGCTTTTGTTAGAATTTACAAATTAGAGACTGGGTCTGGCTTCCATTCAAGACATTGATAATAGTTTCACTGTAAGTAGGAAGGGCCCTTTTCTAAGAAATGCTGGAACTGATGCAGTTTGTTTTTTCAGGATGTATGCATTGCACTTTGGTTGCAGCTTCTGTCTTGGCTAGAGCATTTACGGGTGTCTCCCCCATATGGTTTCTCTTGTGTGTGAACTGTGTGAGCTCATGTTGCAGTTTTTCCTTTGGCTGTGGCACTTACAGGTGCCATGTATAAAATCACTCTCATCTGCTTGACTACTTTTATTATGCTTGTAGGAAGCTCATCATCTGTGTGACTTCTGCCTCTGTCACTTTTCTCACAGTCGGTCCAAAGTTATTGGGAAGAGTAAAGACAAAGCAATGGTTACACGGACAGACAGTGTGCTTTTGAGGACCTTGATTCTTTTGGACATCACGCTTAAAATACCAGAAAGAATTACAAGTGTGCCTAAAATGAAACTGCACTATGCTTTAAGGGGGGACTTTACCTTCACATGTTTATAAACCAAAAAGCAAAGGCTTTTTACGCTGATATAGCCGATAGAGCTTTAAAAAGATGCCAAATATGAGATGTTCGTAGTGCATTTGGTTGCCTTAAAAAGCTTTGTCTCTGCTGTACAAAACTGTTGAAAACTCATTCACAAATTGAATTAGAAATGAAAAGGAAAGAAAAAATTATGTTTGCTCAATTAGGAGAATAAGTAGATCTTTGGAAACCTCAAAAGGTCTCAGTGGATCTGGGCATTATGTACAACTTTGATTCTGAAATTACAGTATCCAACTTTTCAGAAAAAAAAGTTGTCACAAACTGTTGAGAAAGTAATAAATCTTTGGAAACTGTGCTAATTATACTCCTGCAGCAGCACTGCGGGATTTAGAGTTAGAAATCTGTGTTTAACAAGGCCTGCATTTTTATATGAAAAGAAAGGCTTGTTTTGCTCTTTCTAGATTGGTAGAGAAAATAATCCGTTAAGATGACATTCCAGTGGGTGAACTGGCTCCAGCTGAAGTACCTAGCAATTCTCCCTTTTGCAAAACATCTTCAATACTTAATCTTAGTATTTAGTTTGTACCTCTTAGTACCTATTGACAGGAGTCCCATGGAACGACGCTCGTGACCAAAGTTAGCAAATCTGTGCTGCGTACCTGACAACTTCCATGAGAGCAGCTGTAGGAAATCATCTGCTAGAATAGGTCTTAATTTTTGTGCAATTCCACAGAGTTGGCTGCTTTTCCTCTCCTGATATTTAACAGCTCCAATATAAACTGTTGACAAAACAAAGAATAATAAATAATTCATAGGTATGAACTGATCTCACCACTCCAAAAACACCCCCGCTGTATTTCTGCGCATAGATTCCTCAGGTTACCTGGGAAATGGAAATATTAGCAATACTCGCGGAATAACGGCAGCAGCATGGGTTATTCATATACGCAAGGCTTAAAAGGAAACGTACACAAGAGCTTCCTTTATCCTAATAGCTTTCTAAAAGGACTGGAGAGTTCTTCCCTGTCGCTGCTCTGCTTTTGCATGAATTGTGTGAGGGTGCAGGTTATCAGAGGACTAATTTTCAATAAATGGTTCTTGTGAATAGGTTAAGGTGTCTGATGTGTGGGTTATACATGCAAAAACTGTAGTCCTGCATTTCAAAAACATTTAATATCAAGCATTTAAAATTCAGCTGGTGAATGAGTCTAATTCTGCTCCCATTTAAATCAATAGCAAAATTCACTGATTAGCCTCTTCCTGTGTTCAGTAAAGCTGCTTACCTTTATTTTCGAGTAGCTCATACAGTATGCTCTCAGCATAGATCTTAGAAAAGCTGAGCACTTCCAGCTGTTGGTGGAATTCAGTCAAAATACTATTGACAAGTGAAGGCCTGAGTCAGTCCCGTCTTATTGCCACTGATAGCCCTAAACCAGGGTATTCTCTCCTGCATTCCCTCCTGACCAGGTTAGAGTCAAACAGCAATGTAGATGTGACAGATCAGAGCAAGGGTTGACTTCAGGCAATGCTGTATATGAGAAATTCCCCCAGGAGATAAGTACAAGTACAAAGCAGAGAGAACATAGCCAAACAGCCAGGCACAACATCTTATAATGAAATTATTTTCAGACTATCCATCTAATAATTTCTTACTATTATTTCTTCACATAATCAAGTATGCCAACAGATCAGCCGCTGGAATCAGTGGAAAAACTTATGCGCATGACCTAGTGGGCACTGAGTGAGATCAAACAGCACCAGACGGGGGCTGAAATCAGGACTAGAAGGAGAGGAAGCAAAGCTTCACACAAAGGAGATTTGCATGTGCAAAACGGGCCATAGAATGGGTGCCGTAATGAGTCAACGTTTTTAGGATGTAAGTCAGCGCTCTTATAAAATAATTTTATTCATTAATCTTATTCTTCTTAACAAACAGGGGCAGCAGAAATTTGAAATCCTGCCAAGTCTGACTCAAAATTAATTTGGGTTTGTGCTTATATGGAAGAGAATAGGCCTTTTGTCTGCAATTATACATAAGCTCCATAGGGTGACCCTGCATTACACAGGATGTAACTGAACAGCCTGTAATTGATGAGGTTTCCATTACCCCATAACACAGTGTGCACAGTAATGAGATCATAGAAAAACCTTCTTTAAAGTGTTAAGTACTTTCTTGTACAACAAGCTGCGTTCATATTATAAGGCAATAAGAAACCCGATTTCCTGGAACAAGGCAATAAGAAACTTGATTTCCTGGAACAATTCAATACAGAGGTGCATATGCACCTAACACTGGGTTATACAGACGTGCATAAAATAATTGTAGTTAAAACTGAAAGGTAAACTGAATCTTGCAAAACTGGCGAACACTTTGTTTCATATAGTGAGTGGAAAAAAATGCTATTCCAACTGCGATAGTTTTGACACATCCAAAGTAACTATACCTCATTTTAAAAGCATCACGGTTTTGCATAGGAAAAAAGGGATTTTTGAGTAACAATGAAATGTGGCGATATTTGTTTGAAAAATATTTTTTTTACAGAACAAAAAAAGCCCTGCATTCAGTAAAGGCTCTAAATCTGCAAATATGTATGCTCATTCTTAGTAGGTACACATCTGCATACTGTGATGGCTACGTGTGTAAAGTAGGTTACATGAGTACCGTGTGTTAAACTTTGGAGGACTGGAGACATGATTTGTTCATGCTGTTGCTACTATTTCAGCAACGCCCGAGAATGTACAACCAGTATAAGGTACAGTCTTGTTCATGCAGTTGCAACGTGATGGTGTTTGAGGCTGCGTTGTGTATTGTTTCCGTGAGCAACCTCCAAGCACTCCTTTATGTTCCTCGCCCCGAAGGACCTTGGCAGGCCCCAAGTGTGCAATGCCGTGTGGCTGAGTGGGGAGAGTAGGAGTGCCCCAGCACGACTGTGTAAATACAGCAGAGGTGCTGCTTTATTTCCTGATGCTTAGAATAGGAAGTAAATGTGGCATCCCATATGTTGCAGTCTGTTAACTTAGGTGAAAGGTGAGTTTGTGTAGCTGTTCTATAAATAAGCATATTTAAAGAGGCAAGAATACGCCGAGGAAGAAATGCAATTTCATTTTGAAGAAATGGAATGGAAAATGCTATTTGTTAAAAAACAATCTTAACAAAGTTTTGCTAAGAAATGGAACTTCAGTTCCAAACCAGACTACCTTGGGCATATGTGGGTTTTGATGCTTGATTCATTGAGTCTGTCCTTTAAGGGAAGCTCTGTACATGACTCATTCTGCGTTCATGCTGGAGAAAAAACCCACTCCAAAAAAAAAAAAAAAAAAAAAAAAAAAAATCAATGGGCCGGCTACACCTTTGTAAAACTATTTAACATTTGTGGAAATGTTTAACATTTTGGTTTAATTCTAAGAGAGAAAAGGTGAAAAAAAAATTCTTTAACGTTTTCTTCATCATAAAACATACATTTTGGTCTCTTTTTCATGTAGAAAGTGGCCTTTAAGAATCAGTCAACATTAGGTAAGCCTGCCACAGAGCAGTAAGAAGCCTTATTTATTCAAAACATCCACTGTCAGTGAGGACAACTGGCTCATAGAGCTGAGATATATGACCTTCTACAATTTCCTCTGACATTCATGGTGTAGAAGGTTCCCCGGGGTGAACAATGCTTTATACATGCAGTTGTGTAAATAAGTTCTTCTCTCACAAATAATACAGGTAGTCCTCTTCCAATTATTTATGTCTGGAATGGTAGCAGGTGTCTTCTCCTTGTTCAGAGTTAATCTTCTGAAAACATTTCTTAATAATACCTATTTCGGAATTTTACATTTCATTGCTGTGAACTGTAAGCACAGTGAAATTTTCCATCTAACCCAAGTGTCACCTTCCCATTAGCAGCAATGGAACGAGGCATTTCTAATATTTCCTGCAGGAATTTCTCAGTTTCCTGCACAAAATCCAACAGCAATGTACATACAATGTGTAAGTAAGACTTCCTCTCTCCAGAGTTTCGGAGGGATGCAGGAATTACTTTACTGCTGAGCTACATACATGCAATGACCCTTCAAGTATTTGATTTATCTTCATTAACATAAGACTCTTTCAAGGGGAATAAGAAAGAATAAAGTGAGTTACAGCTGTATTTTTACAGTCATGCATAATGCAAGCACATATTACACAATAATAGCCTTTTAGAACATGTAAAATAAGCATAAAAAGAGGCAAAAAAAGATAAATACTTGTTGGAGCAGGAATAGTTTTGCCCATGAAGCCATATTTAACATATTATAGACTTTGTATTTTTAAATGTTTTTAATCTTGAAAAGCAACAAGCACTTCAGATTAGCACAAACCTTACCATGCGGGCATTTGGTCCACAAAGTGAAATGCAAAGCCAGACGTGTTCCTTTTTCCATCTCTCCGCTCCTGTATATGTACACAACCATAATCTGGCCCATATCTGTTACTAATTTAACAAAATATTTTGGAGGGAACCCATTTTAAACAAAAAAATCTGTTTTATACATCTGTAATTTCTCTATATGCTTCTGCAGTGCACTTTTAAAATATAGCTCAATAGATATGACTTTTAAGACTTTAAAATGTCCTATTAACATAAAAATACTGCTATATTTTTTTAAAAAATTACATATTAACATGTTGCAATACACATTTTCTCAAGAGGCACAGAAGAATCAAATATAACTCCCCTGTCACTTACTGTTATTTAGGTTTGGTCTTTGTCCACCTCTAAGTGCTGGACTAACTGACAATGTCAAGAATTTCACATATTTCCAGAAGTCCATTTTACAACTAATATTTTTAATCGGTTCACAGAGATAGGCTTATTAAAAGATTTCACCATTGTATATAACTCAAGAAGTTTATTGTACATGAACTTGAAAACAACGTTTCACAAAGTTAGAACAAAAAGCAAGCAGGATTTTGCCGCTTCTTATTTCCAGTCACAATTCTCTATCAAGATTAAAAAGAGAGACCTGAACTATTGTGGAGGTGTTCATATGTCCCTTCTACTAGGTGTTGCATACTCATGACTCTCCACTGAAATAGGTGTTTGGTCAACATTACTCAAATTTAGTCCTACCTAATTTTATCCTTTTTTTAAAAAAATATGAAACAACTTGAATTTGCTGGTTAATACAAATAAAATTTCAAATGCTTTTTTTCCTTTTTTTGAGAAAGAAATAATGAAAGCTGCATTCTCTTATAATTAGTAATAGTTTTGGATAAGAATATAATTATTGCTTCAAAGGAACACATATACTTAATGAAGGGAAAGCTAACAAAACAGTTTATACTCATTTGACTTAAGGAGGCTGGGATTTATAACTACCTGAAGAAACTGAATGCTGTGCTACCAGGAAGAGATTTAAGAACTGTTAATCCTTGCCTCATAAGGGTACCAAAACATCTCTTGGAAGTTATCGGCACATGTTCATAACACATGATCTTTATATGTTCTCTTTTGGGGTTGTATTGGAAGCACTAGGACTAATTTTAAAATTTTTTTTGTTTTCCTTGCAATTTCAATTAGTTGAAAAGTTTAGCTGTTAAGGAGGGGAGTATATTGTTGAGTGTTTATAAACCATGTCCTGTTGGCTGTGTCGGTTAATAATGTCGTCAAATGTTAGTGAAGAGATTTTGTGCCTTATGAATACAAGCATTAGTTTGCCCATATTCTTACCATTTAAAAAAATATAAATCTCAGTAGTTCCTAGCTGGCTTTCACAAACATATACAGAGCTGGCGCAACCTTTCACATTGGTTAATATCAAGTGATGCACAAAGATGTACTTGCTATTTGTGCCTCCTTTCAACATTTTAGCTGAAATTTTGAAATGTAGCCACATATGCTTTAAAATAAATAAGGTGAGGATACCATCTGCAACTGGGAGGAGATTCTGTACAAGACGGGATCAGAGTCGACTTTGCACTATTGAACTATGACTCTGGTAGTTAGAACAACACTGGCATTGTGCAGACCTGTGACAGACATTTGCACTTAGATGGCCTTCATTACCACGGAATGTGGAAAATGTCTGTCTGGAGCTGTGGGAAGGGCAGGGAGAAAGGGCGGGATGAAGAAAGGGGGCAAAGAAGGCAAGATCCACTGCTGTAACTATTGACAAAACAAACTGCGTTCTTATAATCCTCATTGTTGGCTTAATCATCCCTTCGTCTTTCTTGACTTCTGACTGATGTCCCTTTCTTATCATCTTCTTTGTTGGCTTAATCATCCCTTAGTCTTTCTTGACTTCTGACTGATGTCCCTTTCTTATCTCTTCTGATCTCTCTTGTCCCAGCATTATGATTTCCCCATTGCTGTTTTTTTGATAATCTCATGGTGATGTGGAATTACACATTCCAATTTACTACCTTCATATTTAGCCATCTTGGCGGGGATAATGACTTGTCAACTAAAAAGTAAAAATTAAAATTAAACCCATTGGATTATGAAAAGCCATGGGTTTTTGCTATGGATATAGCTACACAAAAGATATATAGTGACATGCCCTGTGTTTATATTGATCTGCTTAGCACGCCATTTATTTTTGTAAATAAACACTATGTTACAATACACACTACTTTTTGTACTTCAGACTTCTAAACATTGTTATGTTACCCAATACATTCTAATAGGGTGTAACTAAATCAGGCTGGACCAAATACCCAGTTATATTAAGCAGAAGTAAAATCTCAAAACCTCTCATTGTTTTTTTTATTATGATTATTATCCTATTTTGGAAACAGTTCTCAGAGTTTTGCTATTAGTTTCAACAGAACCTTCGTTTGGCCCTTAGAAATCCAATAAGTAACTTGAACTTGGAGCTGTAGGAGATGGACTTGCAATTTGAATCACAGAATACCAGGTTGGAAGGGACCTCAAGGACTATCTGGTCCAACCTCTCTTGGCAAAAGCACGGTCTAGACAAGACGGCCCAGCACCCCGTCCAGCCGAATCTTAAAAGTGTCCAGTGTTGGGGAATCCACCACTGCCCTGGGGATATTATTCCAATGATCATGAGCAGTCCATATGTCCATTTTTTTTTTTCTGTAGGCATAGGTTTTTCTTCCTGAAGCTTCTTTCTGAATTTCCTAGAACCCAGCAAAAGTAAAAAGCAGCAGAATAACTTCTTTCTCTAAGATTTAACTACAAGCCATCTTCTGGAGTAACATTTTTCATATTTCTTTACTGCCTTCTGTCTGTACGTCTGCTACTTCTGAAGCTGTTGTTGCACATTTGCTGCAAAATAATCCAAACTGGGTTAAAAGATCAGCCAGATCTTTTTCCTGATCTGGTTTATTGCAAGGCCACACAGAAAACACAATGGACAGTGAACTGGCATGAATGTACAAGTGGCAGTTCTAGGAGCTGTTTAACTTACTATGCTATAAACCTAAACAAGAAGGTATTAAGATGTAGATATGGAAAAATGGAGTGTTCATAGAAGCCACAGTTAACTGGTAACACTGTTAATGCTCTGGAAAACGTGTAAGTAACTGGGAGACTGGGGTCAAGAAGATCAGCAATAAATTCAAGGATATGTGTTTAAATAATCTGTGCAAATAACATGCTGATGCAAAATACTCCATCTAATTAGCTATGGAAGTACCCAGGAAAACATTAAATAATATTGAAAACAAATCCAAAATGGAAAAGTACTGAGTATATGAGGTAATATATACGGATGAGTTTTCTGGAATGCAAAGACTTTAGACATATGAGGTTCTCAGTGTACAAAGCTACCATATACTGTAATATTCTGTATAGTATCATCTAGGCACCTTTATTGCAAGTTATTACAAACAAAACAGCTCTGAGACAAAGTAAGGGTACTATAATCACATAAAATATGCACAAGTACCGTATTTAAACATAAAAATGTACAGGACTGTTTTGCAAGCATGATAGGACACAATTTCTGACTGTAAGATAAAACTGGCAGTATAATTTTAATATCTTGTGTGAGAAACAGGGAAAGTGATACATAATCTTTTCTAATCTCAGTGCTTATAGAGTTAAGTCTCTAAGTCAGTGAACACTGAGGTCTATGGAAATACGTTTCTTTGTTATACAAAGCATAACAAATTCACACTTCTTTAACACTTTGATTTATAATAATAAAGCCAGCAGATGTCATGTAATTAGATTTGTACTGCCCTTGAGGGGAGTGGATCAAATTCAGCTCAGCGTTAGAACAAATAATATCACTGACATTGGTATAGTCACTGGAGATTTGCTCCTGCCTCACTCAGGGGGCAGTGTTAAAATGAGAGAGAGGGCCAGTTTGGGGGCAGTGTTAGAATGAGAAGTAAATACAGGGCTAGATGCAATACAACATAAAGCTGCACTCCATGCCCTCTTCACATTCTATTTTTTGAGGCATATACGCAGACATTTCAGTTAAAAAGCCAGTTGTATTTTAACACATTCTCTGAACGTGATGGGAAGCCAGTAATGCCCAATCTCTAAGTGAAGTGGGACTTGGGGGCTTGCGGGACTGTTTTGGCTAATTTTTTTACTAAAGTAGGAGGATTGTCAATTAATTGCTATGATTGACTGAATTTGTCAAAAGAAAGAATGTGTTAATCTCTTTGTAAAATATGGATGTAACTGTTGGCAAGCTATGTGGATGATGCCACGTGCAAGGTGGCATCTCTGAAATTGCATACACCTAGCATAAATCTTAATAGTGAGAGATATCAAAGCACATGTCATTATAGCTCCATAAAAAATATACAATATCCTACACTAATGAAGATGAGTTAGGGCCATATTGTGCCAACCTTATTCACATTTAATACTCTTGCACTGTCTATTCTGTGCGAATAGTCCCAGTGACTTCAGTGGAACTCTTAATGTCGGGTGGGCTCGTGTGAGCTGGGACAGTGCGGTACCACCGTCTGTGTCCTCATGAGAGTTAAAATGCCCAGACTGTCTGGGAACCGTGAGGCAAAGTCTCAGTTCTGAGTTCCACTGCTGTATATAATTTACCTTCGAGTATATGGACAAGTGGCTAGCAAGTTTCTGCAATAGGTAAAAGAAGAAAACGTAAAACAGCTTGCCCTTTTTCCCCACCGCAAATAAAAAGGCTAAATATTACCTTTTGGTATAGAAATGAACACAATGAATTTGTAGAATAGAATAGAATAGAATAGAACAGAACGGACTAGACTAGACTATTTCAGCTGGAAGGGACCTACAACCCTGCCTGACCACTTCAGGGCTGACCAAAAGTTACAGCATGTTGTGACGGGCATTGTCCAAATGCCCCTTGAGCACTGCCAGGCTGGGGGCATCAACCGCCTCTCCAGGAAGCCTGGTCCAGTGTTTGACCACCCTCTCGGTCCAGAAATGCTTCCTCACGTCCAGCCTAAATAGCTGTAAATAGAATGTCTTTAATTAAGATTATATATTTTGATGATGATACATATTTTGAATGATAAGATTAATATATTAAATATTCTATATTTTTGGTAGTTTGTGACATTTCTAGAACAAAACATGTTGATCAGAGGAATTTTTAAAAGCAGGAATCATTTTAATTCCCAGCAATTTAACAGATTCAATGCAAGGGCTTAAAATGCTCTCTTGACCCATGCACATTTTTCTGCAAAACGAAGTTCGGTTCAAAAAGCTTCTCTAGCTCTAGCTGTTGGATACTGCTTGAAGAAGCTAGAACAAGGTTTTGCTCAGAACGTTTAAGAAAGTAAATGAGTTTATTCCATGTAAGGGAATTAGAAGTATTTCAATAATTTTTTTAAACATTTGTGTGCGAGTTACTTACTCTTGCTGACAAAGTAGAATGAAATATGATGCTATGCAAAAGCAAAGAAATTAAATAATCTCTTTCAAAATTCCTTTCAATAGTCACCTCCAGGTTAGTAAGGAGGCTGCGATCAGTTGGTCCAGAGGCAGCAGCTCTCGTGCTGCGATCAACATGCGACATCAAGGTTTCATGTCCATTACAAAGGCCATGTACAATACTGGATCAAAAGGCAATGAAATCTGATCTAGATGAAGTGTGAAATCGCAGCACACGTCTGTTAAATTATCCGCAGCGTATGGTGGTGTGTTTACGAAGGCTCTATTTTGGCTGTATGTTGGCTTACTAAAGACAAGCAGACCTGGCCTAATAAAAACTCTGCTGCTACTAAGTTACTTGTAGGAGATTTTAAAACAATATTTGAACTGCTACAGTGGGTTTTGGATAGATTCGTGGTTGTAGTGTTTTTGCTATATGCTCATTAAGTCAGATTTGCCATCTTGTAGGGACGCAGCCTAAGGCAGAGGTAGGAAAGCATGCGCAGACGCTATCACTGGGTGTTGTGGATGCTATCGCTTATTGGAAGTAGGCCCCAAAGTTGAGGTTACCAACTTTTAAAGATATTTTTAAAGAGGTAGTTCTCGGTACTTGACTAAAAGCATGGGGAAAAGGGACAAGAAATAGGAAGAGTGGGATATTAGTCCATGCTATCTGTTTTCTATTCGTCTGTTTTGAGTTAAGAGATAAAGTACTCTGTTATTTCATCTATTTGGTCCATTCGGTGCTTTTAATTTATGAAATTATTGAGCATCTAACTGGGCATAATTTAGTTTGAGGTTTGTGATGTGAAGAACAATTAAGGTGAGAGAACAGTGATAAACAGTGGGCTTAATTCTCTGTAATTTTAAAATCATTTCTACTGACACAAAATAAGCTGGCAGTTTATTGCTAAACGGAGTAGACTAGGCTTGAATATATGTCGGTATAACACAAGTCCCAAATGGGTATGAAATTCTACCATTATTTGTTTGTGTTTTATAAATATTTTGTAATGCTATAAATGGCTAAACAAAGCGGCATAGATTGCCTGCTTATTACACTTGGAGACAACCACCTGAAGTTGGAAGTAGATACAAGTATGCTGGAGGACAGGACTTGAATTCAAAATTATCACAACAATAGAAATAATTTAAAAGATTGAATGCAGGTCAATAAAGAGAAGGTAGGGTACTCTGGAATAATCAGTTACATAAAAACAGGATGAGAAAACAATTGGCTTCATAAATCTGAAGGGAAAAGTCTGGATAATGGATCAGAGTTGAAAGCAGTTCAACAAAGTCATTAGTTGCAAAGAAAAAAAAAGGAAAACTGCACTGAGATCCCTGATCAGGTCGGTGGCCTGCAGCACATACTGCATCACGTTTGTATCTCACACCATGTCAGTAAAGGCTTCATCGGCAGCTGAGTGCCTAGTTTGAGGAATAACCATTCACAAAGGAGCTGACTCGATTAGACAAGATTCCAGGAGGCAGAAGGATCAGAAGTGCAGAACAGCAAGGTGAAAAGAAATGCAACGGCAGTCTTCCCAGCCACTGAGGACTGTTGCAGATGAGAAGCAAATAAGCTTCTGCATGCTCATGGCAAATAGTATGAAATGCATTTCTCTTGCTGTTTATATGGAGTAGAGGTTATATAAATTCCAGCAACAAATATTTAGACTGGAGACTAGGAAAAAGAAATCTGAATGTAAAGTACCACGAAGCTCCGGTATGAATTGCCCAGGGAGGCTGATGCATTTCCAGCACTGTGTATTTGTAGGCTTGACACCACATCAGAGATGACATCAGGACATGAGGCTGGATTAGAGGATTCCATTCTTTTTTTGACGATTCCATGCTAAGGTTCAAGGCCACAGAGAATCATGATGTAATCAAAACACCAATATCGGTGATCAAACCCAAACCTATAGATTGGATTCTGGTACAGTATATGTGCATGCGTAGCTCTTGACTCCAGACCAGCAGAATTTGGCCTGATACTTATCTTAACAGAAAAAAAGTGACTGCAGACTGCATACAAGGCTCAGGGAGCCAAAACCACAGCATACAGAGAGAAGAAGAAAGGCAAGGAGCGTTCTGGAAAAATACAGCCTTCTTATTTTGAAACAGTGTATGTATATAGCGTAACACCTTTCATAGCTGTTAGTGTTTGTAAAGCTGAGCTGGTCTTAGCAACCAGTTCTAAAAACAGAGTGCAGGCTCACGCAGACTTCACTGTATCACGTCGAGGAGGAAGTGATTATGTTACTCTGCAGGGACTTCTACTGTATTCATTACAGCCAACAATATCAAAGAGGTGTGCAGGAGTATGAGATAATATTTATTTTTCCATAACATCCCCATAGATAGGACAGCATAACTAGTAATGTATTCCCTAAGGAGGTAAAAAATCACCTCTTGGTATTTTGGGTTTTTAACATTTAAAAGCTCCATCATTCTTCTAGGATGTTCTATCGCTGAGAAATGCGAGTAGCTGGAAATAGTTTCTTTCTGCATCGGTCTGCACTGCTCCAATTTCCTTCTCTTCACGCATCTTTCTCAGTTTTAAGTTTGACCTGTGTAACGTCATTGACATGTATACCATATATACTACATTAAAAAAAGAGTAACAGCTTGTATCAGAAAAGTGTAATGGTATCTGGCACTGAGATATCAGCAGAGGAACACCACGCTCCGTCCAACAGAGCCCCGGATGTCACTTCTCAGCTCTTGTCCACATCTTCAGGTCTGACAATTACAGGAAAAATTGGTCTATTTCAGGAGAGCAAACATTAGCATCAATTATAACTGCTGAGATAATTTGTAATTTTCTTTATTCTTTTGTTAAGTTGCCTTTTGTGAGATGCTAGGAACTGAAGTTTATCGCACAACTTTTGAATCCAGACTGCAGGCCTTTATTTCGATCTTCGTTCTTGTAGTATGAATAGCTGTCAGAATGAAAATCTGCGTGCACCGTAAATGACATACATTCAAAGACAGACAATAGAACGTGAGAGGGGGGAAAGAAGGAAGCAGGAAAGACACCAAAAATCAGATGAAAAACGCTTTGAGGATTTTGCAAAGCTCACTCAAACTGGAGCTTTTTGAACAGCCAGGTGTAGGCAAAAAAATAAAGGTTAACCTACAAATAGCTACATTGGCTGTTGAAATTGGATATAAAGGATGTACGGGGGCGAGAGGCATGTAGGGGAGAGGCAGCGACGTAAAAGCCCTTGCGCGTAAAACTAAGACGCGGGCTCCCAGAACGCCCCGAATTGCGGTAAGCTGCCACAGCTGCGGAACAGCCTGGAGGGCCAGCCTTGCTGGGAAGGGCTCTGCGCAGGCTTTGCACGGCTGGCCGGCCGGAGTAAGTGGTGGAACTTGTATTGCAGTGGCTGAGTGAAAGCGAACGTGAAACGGCCCTACTTGAAAAACACCGAAGTTACGTTATGGCACGTAGGCAGCGGGCTCAGCGAGCCCCGGAAGCGCGACCTCCACCAACCAGCTGCGCTCCCGGCCCGGCCTCCCCTGCCCGGCACCAACATGGCCGCCGCCGCCCCCCGCGCGTCACGCGGCCGCCCCGTCGGAAGAGGGGACGGAAGTGACGGAGCGGCGGGAGCCCGGCGAGGCGGGGCGGCGGCGGGCGGCCGGGCCGCGATGAACAGCCGCCTGCAGGAGATCAGGGAGCGGCAGAAGCTCCGGCGGCAGCTCCTGGCACAGCAGGTACCGGGCGGGGAGCGGCGAGGCCGGCCGGTCCCGGGCCGGGCCGGGCCGCGCCCCCTCCCCGCGGCGGGCGCGCGCGCGCCGCCTCAGGTGTAACGGCTGCGCTCAGGGCGGCGGGGGAGGGGGGCGCCGTCGTCGGCCCGGCGGGAGGGCGGGCCTGGCCCCGCAGCCCCGGTGCGAGCGGCGGCCGCTGCCGGGGGCCCCCGGGCCGGCGCCTTCCGGGCCGCGACCGCGACCGCGACCGCGAGCGGGCTGTAACGGGCGGTAACCGAGGCTTGGGTTTGTCTCGCCCGTTGCTCAGTTAGGAGCCGAAAACGCCGACAGCATCGGCGCCGTGCTGAACAGCAAGGATGACCAGCGGGAGATCGCCGAGACGAGAGAGACGTGCAGGTCGGTGCCGGTGAGCGGCCGCGGTCAGAAACTGGGGGGTTTAGCAGTGATGCAAGCCTCGGAGACGGGATGAGGCCGCGCTCCAAAGAGCAGAACAAAATCTTAGTTTATTTGGAAACGGTGAAAGAACTCAATTACCCAAATTACTCAAACCTGGACTTTGAAGGTGAGTAGGGTTTAGTCGTTCACTTCTAACAGCACTTCGGAAATCAAGGCTAACCTTCGCTTCCTGGGTTAAAAAGCAGCTGTGGAGCAAAAGCGAGGTGTGCGTTTAGAGCGTGTCACCCGCATTGTCCTAGAGCCTTTATATTTTCCCCAAGAGCAGTCACAGGGCAATTTAGTTTAAAAGCTCTTGCGGAACAACAGGCGTGTCTAGGACAGAGTAGCTAGCGCGTCTTAATTCTCACATGTAACGGTACATTTTTGCGTGAGCAGGCTTCGTTTTGTAAACATACTGCTTTGGTTAAAATAAGTGTTGCCTTTCAGAACTGAAAAACGAGGAAGCTAAATACCTGTTTTCAGGAGACCTGTCTTTAAGAAGTTATGCTGGTCTCAAATATACTGAGAGAGGAACAACTTCTCTTATACCAAGTTTCAAAATAATTTCAAAGTTGTAACAGAAACACCTAGTCAGGGCAGATTATCAGAGATTCTGGAAACGTCCTCTGGAACATTTCAATGTCTTGAGAACATTGGATCTCGTCTGCAACATGAGATCTGGAATCTCTCTGGAGAGAGACACTGTTTTATATGAGGACTTTACTTTTGATGCTTATAGGGCTGCTTATGATACTTCTGCACCAAACGCGAAACGCAAATACCCAGATGAGGGAGAAGCTGATGAGGAAGAGATTGAAGAATATAAGGTAAGAAAAAAAGGAAAAAGTTACTTTTCTCTGGTGCTCATGTGCCTCTGAGGGACTTATAAAACACGTGTGTGCACATATAAATAAATGTGATACTTTAAAATACATGTCCCTGAGTGGCATCTCCTTTGATGTCTTCCACTGCAGAGATCTAAGAGGTTGGGGCGTAGACGCTACGTGGTTCTCTTCAGACATGGCTTAGGTGCATTGAACTGTACGTGCACCAGAACCCAGCGTTTGGAGGCTTAATTTAGTGCTGCTCCACCTGGGAGGTGGTAGGCTTAGGTGATAGTGCCCACAGGGAACGGCAGGGTGCCATGGCTGGCTGTCTTGTGTGGGAAGACGTCCTAAAAGGTGTGTGCGCTTGGGTGCACACACACACACAAAAAAAATCTTGACCAGAATTTCTTTGTGTCAGAAGAAAAGCTTGCATTTAGCAAGAGGCACAGGCCGTTGGATGAGATACAGGGAGGCTGAGGGTGTCTTCCAGCCTGCCTGTTCAGTGCAAAGGAATGCAGTTCTGGATGAATGGAAGAAATAAGGGATTCTAAGGGAATGGAAGTAAGAGGCTTGGTTTGGGGTATGCTTTAATATCCAGGAAAAGTTCAGTTAAAAAAAAAAAAAAACAACCACCAAAAACAAACAAAAAAACCCCACCAAACAACCAAAACAAAAAAAAAAAAAAAACGCCCCAAAAACCGCCTCCGTGGTCATTGAAGAATGAGTGGTTGTCAAACTTTCATTTTTCAAATGTTCATCCAAAAGCTGTTTGACAGCTTTCTTGTTTCGTATGTAGTGTGATGTTTTGGCTAAGATGAAAGGAGGTTAAACAAAGGCACTATTCTGATACAGCTGTCTTTCTGATTTGCTTTGTGATCTTGTTGCAGCATATGTCCTCCCTCTGCCTTTCTTTTTCCTTGTCCTAATAACCTTGCTTCTGTGGTTAAGTAGAATCAAGGTCTGTGCATTTATGAAATAAGGCAGTGTCTGCTGTTCTCTAGGATGCCTAAAAATAGCAATTTTTGAAATATGAGGCCTTGGTAGTGTTCCACTTGTGTTTGGGTTTATAAATCTTTCTGTAATAATGTCTGTTATACGTTTATCTTACTAAAACAAGAAGTTAATGTATGGCAGGTCATTTTTTGATGACTGATTTTTGAAGTCTGTCTGTAAGTGGACAGACATTCTTTTTAATATGCTAAGTGTTAGTCTGTACATCTTGTTTAGCAAACCCATTAAGTCACCATCTCAAAGAAGGGATTTACAGAGTACATGCACGGTTTCGTGAAGTGGGGTTTTTATGCTCACATTAGTGATCAGTTCATTTCACTGCTTCACCAAGTATGCGGTTAAACAATAATTTTTTGTGAAATATATGTGGATAGGTCACTTCAGTTGGCAAAGCATATGAATCTTGTTAACATTTTCTTCTGTAACATGGAGAAGACTAACCCCGGGGTGGGCTGTAACCACATGCAAGTGGCCAGACTCTTGCCGTATTGTTGGAAATGAAGAATATTTTAATAATAATAGCTCGGACCAACTTCAGTCGAGCAGATGAATAGGTTTAAGAAACTTGAAACCCCCGAGCAGAACATCTATAGTGGAGTCACCAGCTGTTTTCTGCAGACATTGCTAATTCCCTATTGGCAAGGAGATAAGAACTTAGTAAAACCCCATCTGTATTTGTACAACTTTTCCATTAGTACTTTGAGCCTGTTTAAATTGAGTCCTGTAATATGAACTGATATAAAAATTTAGATCCTTGTGGTATCAAGCCCTACTGGATTGTGTTTAATACTCCTTAGATAAAAGTAATAATAGACTTCAATATTAGTGTTACAGACAAATACTGCAAGCTTGTCAGTTTTGTTAGGAAAATTAGAGGTAAGTATTTCCAATGTAAAGTGACTCGTATGTCTCCAAAACCCTGCCTTGCAGTGTTGGGTTCTATGTGATGGTATCAGTTAATCCTTCTGAAGCAGTTTAAAATTTTTGTGCCCTGACTTCAGATTTGGTGGAAATGAATGTGTGTCCTCAAACCTCAACTGCTATAACCGGAGCCTGACCATCTAGCTGTAATTGTTGGTGAAGATGGGTTACTGTGAAGATCCAGCATAGTTGTTACTGCGATGCAGTGCGATGGCACAAGGTCTGCAGGGACCTTGCATGTGGGCATGAAACCTTTAAACAGATGTAGTTGGGTATTTAAAAGGATTTCTGTCAGTTTCTACTGTTCAAAATTGGAAGTGAAGTGAGCTGATGACGCCTAAATGCCTTATGCTGATGTTTTGGGAGAAGGCTGAACGCTGCCTTTGACATTTTCGCTATATGGGGGAAGTGTGAGAGCAGTTTTTGAGATGAAAGACGATGTTAATCTCTCAGCCATTTAGGAACATATGATACAAAAAAAGGCGATGTTTTTTATTTTTTGGCTTTGGGTTTTGGGGTTTTTTTGTGTGCAATAAGTGTAAATTTATAGTGATGATTCTTAATAAGCATCAGGCTGATATGAAAATAAAGGGCAGCAAGGCAGCTTGTTAAGGTTCCCGCTGGCAGCTTGGCTTCCGTCTTGGAGCATGACTCTGCATTGCAAACCATAGAGGTGGGAGGTATGGGAAGAGATGCATTATTGGCAAAATGAATAATGGATATTTCAAGGTCAGAAAGTTGCTTTGTGGTTCTAAAGAACTTCTACAATACTCCTGTTTTTGTGGAACTCTAACGGTTGTACAAGGGTTAGTTGCGCTCCCTGGTCTGTATTTGGAAGTGACAGGTAACGGGACTAGACTACCTGCTGCCGCTCCCAGGCTTTTCATAGCCTTCGGAGAGTTGTGATTGTTTTGCTGCACCTCTCCCCTTCCCCAGGTGAATTTGCTCAATTGTTTGAACCTGTACAAATGTCTGGTATCAATAGTGCTTTGTGGCAAAGAGTTCCGGAGTTTTAACTTTGTATGAAGTACAAAAATTCCCGTGGTGCAAATCTGGGGTCTGCCAGCCTAATTTGATACAGCCCTGTTCTACTTCGTTTCTGCAAGCAGTGGCCTGCGAGCTTGGAATGCTTCCATGGCATTGTTCTGGAGGCTGAAAAAAATCTTAGACGGTTGAGTATTTGCTTAATGTATCTATAGTAATTTGAAGCAGCTCTAAGCTTGAATATTGTGGGTAGGTTTTGTTTCCCTAACTCAGCAGCAATATACCAGATCTGGAAAACAAGGATGATTAATGTACAAAACCTAGTATCTTGTATTATTGTTAACATCGTTCTGTCTCTGCTTTGACTGTGCCCTTTTCCCTTTGAAAGTTGGTGGTGTGGGCTTTTTTCTGGCCACAGGACTTTTTTCTTTTTCCTTTTTTTTTTTTTTTAAAATCACTTACAAAAGCATAAAGGGAACTGGGATGACTTAGAAGTAGGTATGTAACAAGTGCTTATCATCAGAAGGCTCAGATTTAGAGGAAAATGGAAGAGGGGAAACAGGTGTAAGCTTGTGATGGCATAAGCAGTTTCTGGTAAAACTCAGGCTTTCAGTGTTTTTTTTTTGCCTGGATAACACTTGCTGCTGCTTGTCTGCCGTTCATTCTTTTCCTTGTAATAGCAGCTTTTCTCTTTTTGGTCTGGTTAAACAAACAAACAAACAGACTGTACCTCTGTAAGTTCTGCACCTGAATAATGGGGAGGGGGAATCTGTGACCTATTAATCACAGCAGGCATTTCAGAAGTTAGTTCAAAGCTCCAATTTGGAAAGAGCGCAGAACTTATTTTAAGACTTCAACAGCTAGAGGGATCAAAATAAGGAGAACACTTAATTTTTCATTCGGTATTCAGGCAGCTTATGTAGCATAGGGTAAATGCAGTAGTAATAATAGCCTTTTCCCTGCATCTCTTGACTTAAGATGTGTGTTGGGGGAGAAGTTGAGTTCTTTTCTATGAGAAATCTGGTTCTTCATCTTTCCTTTTATTTCAGTGTGTTAAAATGTATTTTTTTTTTTTTTAGTATTTCAAACTTGAGACTGCTTTTCTCCTCACATGAAGCACTACATTAACTGAGATTTCTGTTGTCATCAGTAATGTATGAAAGAGCATATGCCTCCTACTAAAATATGGTAGATGATATCATTCAGTGGTTCTTCAGTTTTGTATATAATATACATAGAGAATTGTTTCAGGATTAATGGGAAAACAGAAAGTGACATGAAGTGAGTCTCTCTCTTGTTTCTGTTGTCTCCGAGTTCTGTGTTGGGTTACACACACGCTATGTTAGCGTGACAGATCTCTGAATTCCAGAAATCTGATGAACAAACGGTGACACACTAACTGGGGGGAAAAAAAATTGCAATGCAGTTCCTGTTTTCTGTGAATTCTGAGACTACAAAATAGGAATTTTAGAGTTACTTTTAAGGACAGTCCAAATGAAATACTGGCTTCTACCACGTGCTGTTTCTGCAAAGTGTGGACTTTAACAGATTTATATAGAGAAGGTGGTTTCAGCTGCTAAGGTTGGAACATAAGAGATGACTGAGTGGATATAAATGTTCAAAGGTTCTAAAATATATATCATTTGCTTTAGTCCGGGGAGCGAAATTTTTTGGGGACAAAAATTAAAAGTTCTACACCATGTAAAGCACTGCCTACACTGTCAGGGTCTGGAAATGAAGGGTTTCTTATTTTATTCCTCTTTCAGAGGCCCTTCCCAGTAACACTCTCCTCATTAATGAGAGAGAGGCAGACCTTTTTGGGAACAGGTAATTTTTTTCCCCTCCAAAACTGGAGCTGGAACCATTCATGATCTGCTGTTTTAGGAGACTTCTGTTTGAAGACAGCCCACTTCTTTCCTTAAGAAGCAGAATCATAATGAGGAGAAAAAGAGCGTGATCTCGAATACTTGTAATATCTGCTTTATTTCCAAGGATGAAGTAGAGCTGCAGCAAGATGAAGAGAACCTGCCTTATGAAGAAGAGATTTACAAAGATTCCAGTACCTTTCTTAAGGTGAGCTGCTTTTACAATTAGAGGTCTAGTCATAGCTGGCATAGTTGTGTTACGCTATTTCTGCACTTGGTGGTATTTGAAATACAGCTTTGAAGGCTGAAGTAATTGACTGGGATTCACAAGTACGGAAGTTTCCTGTGAAAGCTGTGACTGTAACTAGTGTTTACACTGATCTGACTAGAGATCTGGGTCAACTTACAATGAGCCATAGTAATGGTGGGCCTGATTTGGAGCTAAAAACACAATGACGGTCTTGACTAGCGTAGCTTATAAAGGCATGTTGAAAAAAAAAATGTATCTGTTACTTTCTCATTTATCAGACTAACACATGTAGAGTGTTTGTGTTTATGTCCAGTTATCTCCCTGTTGCTCTCACTGAACTCCCTTTTTGTTTTCCAGGGTACTCAGAGCTTAAATCCACACAACGATTACTGCCAGCACTTTGTGGATACAGGACACAGACCCCAGAACTTCATCAGAGATGTTGGTATGTCACAGTCAGTAACTGTTTAAAGATAACTCATTTTATTTGATAGCACTTCTTTTTCTTCCATTTTTAAAATTTCTTACAATTACTGGGAAATGTAGATACACACGTACTTCATAGTTTTGTCTCTGTGTGCATAGGTACCAATATATACATTTATATGAATGATGTTAGTTTTCATCAGTTAGGAGGTGATTATTCCAAGGCTGCTCTTACTCTTGGTTTTATTTGAAAGTATTTAACCAGGAAGATTTTTTTCAAAACTAAACTCTCTTGGTTCCAGAAAGTAGATGAGTCTCGTGAGCAGATCTAGAAATCTTTGGAAGTTTGAATAACTGGCTTAGAGTTCAGCTGTTTCCTGGACTGTATTGCCTCCAAGAATGCACGTAGTATGTAAAGTACGGAAAGTACTTATATTTGAGTCAGTAACCAATATGGATGATATTTACCAACTAAATGATCTAACTGCTCTAAATTATCTAACTGCTGACAACTCATTAGAAGGCCCAACATATTACTGAGTGTAGAGATGTTATTTTTTGTTTATGTTCATCCAACCATCACTGAACTTGTTATTGAAAACCTATTTTATTAGGCCTGAATTTAATCTTTCTAAAACTAAGGTAGGGTTTGGTCCTGTTTCCCAGAATGGGTGCCTGGTAGTTACTTGGTTTTTAAAAAAAGCAGGACACCTCCCTCTGCAGTTTTCTGCAACAGTTCTCTCTATTTTATGAAGGTTAAAGTTGTCAGGGCAAGTGTGTTTTCTTTATAGATGCCAGCCCAGAGAGGTTTTGTTTGCCTGTTGAGGCTGTTAGTTTGTTTCTTCTCTATATTTTGGGAATGCTTCTGTGAAACACATCTGGATGTTTAGTATAAAAAATGGGCTGTTTTGACTTGGTTATTTCTTTATCTGAAAAGCATCTGGGCTTCACAGTTATGTACTTGAACACTGTTCTTTGAAATAAGATGAGTACAAAGAAATAGCAGCCCGTGTTATTTACTCTGGCTTCTCTGCGGCATAAAGAATTGGGAAGGGACTGGACAAAGTGTTGTTAACGAGTGTTGATATGGAAATGAACGTGTCAGCAGCAGTTAGTCTAGACCCTTTATTAGAGATGAGGTATGTCAAGTTGCATATTGGTTAGCGTACATTTTCTATGTGAATATCAAGACTCGGCTTAGGTGCTACTTCGTAATTGGACGTGACCCTACACAAAGCTGTAGGGAAGTAGTGGTTCCAGAGCACCCAGTTATATCTTTTTGACGTTGCTCTTGGAATAGAGGGCAGGAGTGGGTGGGTTTGGGGTTTTTTGTGTGGTTTGTTGGTTGGGTTTTTTGTTTTGTTTTTTAAAAAAGAAGTCGTCATGATTGAAAATTCTTCTACATCTATTGCTTAGCTGCTGATAACTGGCTCCTCTTTCTGCTGGTCAGGAGTATTTGACTTGCACTGGCTGGAAGCAACACAGCAGTGGAAATCAGAAGAACACCGTGGTGTTTTTAAGATGTTATGTATTTAAGAAAAAGATTGAAAATAACTTTTGGGTGTTTTATGCGCATGTAATGAGAGATAATAAGGTTAGATACTAAGAACTTTGCTTTTACTGGTGTGATGCTAGGGTTGGGAGTTCAGAAGTTGGAATTAAAATCAGGAGAGGGATGAAGGGTTGTGAGGCTTGTGGGTTTGGGTGGGGTTTTTTCCCCCCATGGATCAGGACCATTTAAAATTGTAAATTTAAATGAACACGAAGCTTTGTTAATAACTTCTACTAAAGTTGAACTGATACCGCTTGGGAGGCGGGAATGGTACCTTTTCGGTTTGTGCTGATACTGCTGCTAGCAATAACAAAAACATACTGTTTCTACTTACTTTTTTTGAAGGGGGAATGTAACTGAAGGGTTTGCTTGGGTTTTTTTCGTGTCTTTTTAAAAAAAAAGTTTGCTGCAGAAAACCTACTTAGGGTTCTCCCTTTTGCATTCTGTACATATGAAAGGTTTGAAAATTAACATCATAAAGCTAAGTCTAGGAACCCAATAAATAAATATACATGTATTCAAATCTTCATGACTGACACCAGAGTACCAGAGCTCAATATAGGGATTGCCTAAGAGAGCCACTCACACCCCAGCTGCCACCTTAGAATAGTCTTCAAAGGTTAAATAAGAGTATTCTGTAAATGAATGTTAATTACCTCTTAATATAAGCTTATGGATGGGGGGGGGGGGGGGGGGGGGATAACAAAATAACTTTCATCATTCTGGAAATTCTAGTTTAAATGGGAGACTGTTCCCTTTTGATAACGAGAGTTGTGAACTCCTGGTCACTGCAGTGCTCTAGAGAAGATTAGAGCGTAGACACTACGTTCGGTAACAGCTGTAATTAACTGGGTGAAGGCAGGAGGCTTTTGTGAAGTACTGAACAAAGAACTGCTTTGACGGGTTTGGTTTGTTTTAACAAAAATTAAAATGAGGCTAAGTATTAACATTTGGAACTGTTCAGAATATTGGGCAATGCTTAATTGATACAGATTTACTCTCTAAGTAGTTGTTAACTTCATGTTTTCTTCTTCTTAGGCTTAGCAGATAGGTTTGAAGAATATCCAAAACTTAGAGAGCTCATCAGATTGAAGGATGAGCTGATATCTAAATCTAACACTCCTCCCATGTAAGTGTTCTTGTGGAAAATGCCTTTCTTCTCCAGACCTGTTTGAAGTTAGCTGTCTGCTTTGCAAATCTCTATCTTTAGCACCTGCTCAGAATTTACATTTTCTGTTTCTGTTTGTATATACAAATTAATCAATTGAAACTTCAGAAGAATAAAATCAGTTTGTTTTTGTTAACTTAATCTAGATGTTTAATATGGCATACAAACTAGATTTTCTTTCCAGTGTGTGATTATTTATAATATCTAAAGCTTTAGTTTTTAAGACCGAACTGTCAACTGATTGGGCTGCAGGCTTTAATTTGGGAACTGAAAGAACATCGTATGATCATGGATTTCATGCTATCATGCAGTTTACAATGACAAGAAAAGCTTTAAAAATTGGGCCTCTTAGTATAACCTTTGTTGTTCTTGTAACAGCTTTTTTTGTACAATGTTCAGCTATTATCTTCTTATCCATTAATCAGATGTTAGTTTGTAGTTTAAGACCAAAAAAAAGTTTAGGCTGGCTGGAAGTAGTGATTTGTCCTGCTAACTTCAAATTACCTCTGAGTTTTTTGTTGAACGTTAGACACAGTATAGGCATGCAGCATGTTATTCCCAGGAATTAGAACCTATCTGAATGTGAAACTAATACTTTTAATATACTGTAGTCCTAATCTGTACCGAGTAAAATAGCATTATTTCATGATAGTCTCATGAAAAGCTCTGAAATAGTTGTCTGAACAACTGAGATACAAACTGCAAAACTCAACTTGCTCTTTTGAAGTTAGATGTGTTTTGGCATTCACAGCTCTAAAGCACAAAAGGGGAGAAAATAGTAATCAGATCCTGCCTCTGATAACAGCAAATACACTTATGGAATAAGAATCTCTTCCAGAGACTTTCTTGGGAAGCGGGAGGCGGTGGTCTGCTAATCAGCTTTTTTTAAGGTTAAAGGTATTGAGGGGAGGGCAGAGTAATTTTTTTTTAAGTGTGATACAGCAGTGAGTGGTGGGCAGGTGTGGAGGCCAGTCCTAAGAGTGTGCTTGAGTGTGTATTGAATAAAATCAATGTGTGGGGGAATTATGCTTTTGTTATAGGCATAGAGAAATACATTTCTACTATATGAAAAATAACCACCTTTCCGGTATACAGAATCTTCTGAATATAACGTATAATAAATGGCAATTCTAAAAATATGCCACTTTCCCAAAGCAAAGCAAAATAGAAGTCTTTTGGCCAGGCAGTGAGTGTTTGCTTCGTAAATGTTGATGTTTCCTCCATTATAGTCCATAGATGTACAGACAGTTCAGTGATTCTGTACTAGGTATTGTTGTACAGTCTGTGTGGGCATCTGTTTCCTGCTTGCTCAATCAGAATCCTAAAAACTGTTTCTTGAAAGAAAGACTACTTTTAAAAAAAGTCTACCGCGGCAGCATCCAGGCTAGGTTAAGTGAGAATGCGTTCCGCATCTCCTGGATTTAGTGCCTTTGAGCTATCTGAACTACACAGGAGACCCTACTCTTACTGGCTACATGGAACTGCTGTGTGGAGTATGATTTTTCAAACCCCTGTTGTAACTTGTCCAAGCAGTCTGTTCTCTTTTGTTTAAACAGGTACTTACAAGCAGACTTGGAAGCTTTTGATATTAGGGAACTGAAGTCCAAATTTGATGTGATTCTCCTGGAACCACCACTGGAGGAATACTACCGAGAGACTGGCATCACTGCCAATGAAAAATGCTGGACCTGGGATGATGTAAGTATTTTTCCTGCTGTGAAAAGGATTTCACACGTAACTTAAGCAGATAGTTTGAGGATTTAATTTGGTATCAGAATGTTTGAGAGATGTGTTTTAAGGAAAATGGGATGTTTTTTTGTTTTTTTCTAAAGAAAAGTCTAGATTCTTATGAAAACTAAGTTTTATATTGTATACATGCCTACGCTATTTGTGTTAAAAGACTTGGTTTTTTTGAGGAGTTTAATGAATTAAATATACCTTTTTTTGTTCCCCCTAAGCCTGGTTGAAAACTTAAATCTAATAACTGGGTTTTTTCCCTACCCTCAAATTCCATGAGTTTTCTTTTCTGTTTGGTTTTTGCTCTTGAAATTCAGAATATCCATCGTAAATATTCCCTTCTTTCTTGAAAGTCTGGAAGAGATTCTTAAGGTATGCTTTTTAATACACTGGTCTTTTAGTCAAAAGAGTAGATGAGTGTGCTTCACTGACAGACCTTTTTTTTCCGAAGTACTGATTAGGTAGGAAATTTTAACAATAAAACCAACTGTAATACTGAGAAGCCTAACAAAATAGATAATCCTTACTTGTGGAATTTTTTTCTTGTATTTATACATTCCCTTGCTGTTTAGTCATGTCAAAGGTTTTCTTTGAAGCCATGTTGATTTCTGATCCCTTTTTGGGAACAAGGAGAAATCTAATGTGCAAGATGCGATCTTTTTTGAGATCACTGTTGGTGCTCGTTTTATTGTGCTTTGCTAAGCATTTAGAGAATTGAGTTAAAGATTTTAGGTTTTTTCTGTAGTAATGCATGTAGATGCTCATAGAGAAGGAAACACTCAAGATGTATTGATAAGTAACTCCATTCTGTACCTTTCCCCTTTCAATAAAGTCCTCTCTGGAGAAGCAAGGTGAGGGCTGGAGGCTATGAAGTGCTGGATGTCATCGAGCATAACAATTTGATGACACAAAGCTTGCTGCCAGGTTGCCCTGTCCTTCAAGATCGAACTGGAGAATTCCTTTACTTGGGCATTGAATAAGAAACTTGCAATGCTAATGTAAAATAGCAATAAAATGGCTCTACTCCATGTTATCGACACTTTACTCATTTAAAGAAACCAAACAGCAAACCCACAGAAAGACCCACAAACAAAAAAAAAAAAAAACCCAACCCCACCCTCACAGCAAAACAGACAATCTGTAGTAGGGAGGAATGGCTGATTAAAAAAATGTTTGCCTAACGATGTCAGGCATTCTTAGGTTCAGGCATATGGTGGGAATATGCAACTAATAAATACGTATTGTTTGGAGACCCTATTTGAAAGGTATGCAGGACTATGCCTGCGTTAGCAGCACACTTGTCATAATATGAGTGAATCAATAGATTGAAGCAATTGTTGCTGCGATTTTCTTATCTGTGTTCTGTGCAGTTTGGGGAAGGGGGGTGATGGCATTACTTTAAACTAGGTTTAGTTTGTCCTTAGGCTGCAACCTGCACATGCATGAGTTCGGAAGAGAATCAGTCAAACTAAAGGATTTTGAGAACAAAATAAAATTCAATCCACCTTTAAGGAATGAATTCAAAAACAAAGGCATTCATGCCTGTGATAAGAGACTAGGTAACTCCATGTTAAGGAATAGGTAGATTCTGTGTTAGCCAGACTGTTACATCAGGCAAAAATGGTGCCTGGCAGCGTTGCCCGGGGGGGGAAAACATTCTGTCCTAACAGAAGAACTGGAAGTGTTGGAGGCAGGAGTCATCCTCTTAGTTGGGAGTTATATCCTCTTAGAATGCTTCTACTGCATTATCTTTCTTCACAATGGCACTGAATGAAGCTTGATTTGATGTGTTAGCAAGTTACAGATGAATCTTTTCAACTTGTAATGAGTAACAGATGCTTTGCATCTGAAGTTGTTTCATCCTGAATGTTACTCATTTGTCATTGTTGAACGACTGTCCTGATAAATTCTTGCTTCTTTTTTCCTGAAAGTGAAAATGGAGAGAATGTCTTTGCTATATAGTAATAGGAATTAAGCTGGTGTTTTTTTTTTTTTATTATGTGTCTTCACAAGCTTCCCATAAGTAACTCCAGGGCTGAAAAGAAACAGAGCACTGTTGCTCTGTTGTTAAATCTTTTTGCTACCAATGGAATGATAAAATGAAGCAGAGGTTTAGGGAAAGAAGAAAATGATGCGGGTTGTATTAGTTTTTTTAAGTCTAGAGTTTTCTATACAGATGGAATGTCTGTTAAAAAGAATAATTAAGCTCGTCATCAGCTATGTTGAAAACACACACTTGGGTACTGATAGTAACTTATACAACATACTTTCTGGAAAACAATTTTAAGAGGGTGGCTGTGAATGGTATACAGGCTAACATCTTTAATAAAAGTGCTTCTTGTTGGTTTCTGTTAATGCTTCAGCACTTACTAAGTATTCTTCCTGATATAATTGGTGATTTATATTTAATTCAGAAACACTTTCATTACTATTATTATTGTTAATTAGATCATGAAATTGGAAATTGAAGAAATTGCAGCCCCAAGGTCGTTTGTGTTTCTATGGTGCGGTTCAGGCGAGGGTCTGGATCTTGGCCGAGTGGTAAGATGATGTTTTAATTCAATTTATCAGGGACAGGCTTAAGAGTTTATTTTTATCATTGACTTTTTATGTATAGAATTCTCAACTGTAACTGCTGAGAGATGTTTTGTTACCGTGGTAGAGGATATAACTTCAAGTGGATTAAATAAATTTAGATGTATCTGGCCTTAACTCTTTAGATACTGCTATTTTCCAGAGGAGTGGCTGTGACTGTGAGGAAGCACAATTCTATAGGGTCTAGAAAGCTGTACTGCTGTCTTGTTTTTGATGGGACCAGGTTGCCATAGGAGCAGGTTGCCGTGTTGAGTGCATTTACAACATTTTTTTTTTTTTTAGCAGAAGTCTTAATAGTTTTCTGCCAGAAATATTCTTGCTAGTAGAAAGGTGCTACTCTTTTATAAGGTGAGGTAAAATTGTGTGCGTAGCGCTGCTTATTTTCAAAAAACACCTGGAGTTTTAAGTGGGTTTACTCTTAGTGATCTCTATGAAGTTTCACTTCCCTATAAGATCTTGGAGTTTTAGAGTAATCTTTCTGCATGCCAGGGTAGCGCTGCTTGTGTTGGGGATGGTGGAATAAGAATTTCCAATCGGCTCTTGTTGGGCTGAAACATTCTTTGCTTAGTTTGAGCGGTGCTTTCTATTAAAACAGTATGGCATTTGTTAAAGGACAACGTGTGGTTACTAATGTGTGTTTGCTTTGTCTGCTTTTCGTTCTGAGGTTGGTTAAAGTAGCTATTTCGGATAGATTGATTTGGGTCGTAGACATATCCTTAGTAGCTGGACAGTTCTTGAACACAGTAATAGCCAAATGACCTTGAGTCCTTAATGCCCAATTTCTTCCCTTTCCGAGACTACACTTACAGGAGTTAAGGATTAAAAAGTCATGTAAGTTGGTGGGTTTGGATTTTTTTGGGGTTTTTTTTTTTGGTGGTTTTTTTTTTTTTTTTTGGTGGCTTCTTTTACAGATACAGGCAAACCCACAAAGTGGTAGCAAAGACTTTTGGCTATTTCTTTTACAGATACAGGCAAACCCACAAAGTGGTAGCAAAGACTTTTGGCTATTTATCTTCTCATTTATAGAATTTTACATTGATGTGAAAAACTACCAGAGTGCAGGTATTAGTTGAGACAGGGCCAAGGCAGCTGGTCACGATGTTGTTCAGACTGGTTTTGATTAAATGTAAGTGTCACTAGGTAAAAGTGAGTGCAGAGTTCCACAGGGGACCTGTGCAGTGGTTAGATATTTAATAAAAAAACAAAAAGGAGGTGATATGTAGACAAGTTGATGTGCACATAAGCCTCTTCCCCACCCCCCTCTTTTAGGCAGCTTGAGAAAACATAGTACAGTCATGCCAGTAAACTGTTTCATTCATCTGTGACAAATTTCTCTTCCACCTATGCTTTAAGAAAAGTCAGGTACCTATCTGAGTGCTCAGTTTAGGTTACTTAAGTTTTTGGTGTAGTATGAACTGTTTTATCTGTCTATAATATTCAGTGTCTACGCAAATGGGGTTACAGAAGATGTGAGGACATTTGTTGGATTAAAACGAATAAGAACAATCCCGGGAAGACCAAGACTCTAGACCCTAAGGCTGTTTTCCAAAGAACCAAGGTAAAGGTTTGGCTCGATTTCTCCTCTGTTCCCACCCTGTCTCTTCGTGCTAATGAAACAGCCGGTGCTCCACGGCAGGCGGTGACATGCTTTCAGGAAAGCAGACGTGAAGACTTCGGAGTTCTGTTCTGCAAAGTACATTGTATGGGAATAAACATATTCACAGGATGAATGGTGAACTTCTGTCCCCTTCTTGACTTTACTCGGTGCGAGGTATAGACGTTTCATCTACATTGAACACTGCTTGATAAATTTCTGTTTTAGTCCTCTAAATGGGATACTCATTTGAGCCTTGTTGATACGCAGGTAGCTGAGGAGGGTTCATAGATTGATGGAACAAGAATGAAATCCTGAGAGGGAGGTTGGAAGCTGAATACAAAATGTTACTGTACGTTGCGATGGCTTTGAATTGTGGGTTGTTTTGGTTATGGGTGAATGTGATATAAGCAGTTAGTCTCTTAGCAATACCTTTTGTGTAAAACGCAAGCTCCTTTCCAGATTAGGAGAGAAAACTTGCTGGCGGAGGAACACCGTTTGAATGGAACTAAACTTAGCAGTAGAATTTGACTAAATTTAAAGTCAAAAGAAGTCTTTAAAACTGTAGATTATAAGTGGATGTAGTTAAAAAAAAAACTGCGGAAGATTGGCTAACTGTTCTAAATACGTGCAGGCTTGAACCAGATAGAGGAGTGTCAGGGGCTGTAGCTCAGTCAGCATCTCCTGACTCCCTGAAGATGACTGTAATGCACAAGTAACGGAATCCGTTAGCTTGGTTTAATTAAACAGTTTCTAAGGGATGTGTTGTAGAGGATGTGTATGAAAGGAGGTGCAGATAAAAAAAAAAAGTATTCTGATGTAAGAGACTCAAATGTGTGTTAGTCAAAAACTTAGACAAAGGTAGATAAAGAATAATAGTAACAACTCAATAAAGAATTGTTTTGGGTATATGTGGGTGCAACTGAATACGGAGAGTTGGCTGACAGTTGAATATTTAAAAATGTCATTAACGTCAGGACTCATTCCACGTTCATTAATCATTCATTAGTATTAAGCATCCTTAACTCTGTCTCAGATTTGCCATTTTTTTAGGAGTAGAAACTTCCCTTTAAGATATCTGGAGTCTTTCTTTGACTTGCATTTACGTTAATCTGAAGTTTGTTTGAAAGCGTGTTTTATTAGTTATAAATATTTATATTTATAAATATTTATATGTTTATTGCATATGGTATTGCAACTATGTGCAGCTTGCTCATGAGGGAGAGGTTAAAACTAACACAGGAGGATTTGGGGGGGACTTTATGTCTTTGTTTAACGGAGGAGAATAGTTTCTGGTGTTAGAGAATTTCTCTTTATTGAACAAGGGTTGGGCTGAGGTCACTATAACAAACACTGCAGATTGAACTAGCTTATTCTGACTAAATAATTAGTCCGTGCAAGATGTATTTACCAATGATTACAACAGCAAATGCTATCCTATTATCCTTAGTTTAGGTATCTCTATAGATGGACGCTTTATGCTGTGCCACCTGCTATAGAATCCAAGGTGCTAATGAATGACATCCCATGTGTTACAAAAATCAAATGTTTTGGATAGTTTTTCTAAAGATTAGATTTACAAGGCTTTGCTCGATGGGTAATTTGCTTAGCAGTAATGTGCCTTTTTATTTAGTTAAATATAAGGTCCGAAAACCCTGTAGCTTGGGTGCAGTTGATCATAGATTCGACAGGTCGCCTATTCTGCCTTTCATATTTATTTGCTAACTCTTAAAACCCTTGCCAAAAATCTGGAAATGATTACATGTTCTTGTCTGCAAGTTCTTTTAGAGCCATCTGGTGGCGCTTAGTGAATCAGTGTTTTATGGTACTGGGGAAAATTGCTCATCTGAGCTTAGTATTCCCGGAAACAGAACTCTGAAATCAATACGTAGAACCCTTTTTCCATCCTGTACCAATTACGGTGACTCCTCCTTCATAGATTCTACATACTAGTCACTTAAAGTGATCTATAATGTTTTAGAGGAAAGGAAAGCAATGCGTGTTACAGTTAAAGAACATTTGTAATGCTGATGAGGTTGACTGAGAGTGCATTGACAGTTTGATAGTGGTTTTACTTTTTTGATGCGGTGATACCTTATAGAAAGGAATCTGAGGGTGAAGGCTACTTTTGTAACAGAGGTACAACATGAAAAAGTACGTCTTATTTTCACTGACTGGCTGTTTTATGATGAAGAACTTTGAAAATTATTTTTATGAATAAAGTTAGGATCAGAATGCTGATAGGAATATTAATCATCATTAATAACTATTCCCTTACTCTTGCCATCACCTTGTACTCTTCCCTTGTGGTGATTTCTCAGCCTTTCCAACTTAAAGCACTAACTTTTCTGTAATTGAGGAAGTTCAAATGTCTTATCTCAGCCTTTATTTGAGTTTTACCACTTTGTAGTGTAGTTCATCAAGCCAGATAGCTTAAACTGCTCTCTGCTTTGTTTTCAAAAGGCTCTTTTGGTAGCTCCAGCTTGTTCTGTTCTTCTAGTTCACGCTTCAGACTTTTCTCTGTATAAGAGAAGGATCTATTCTGCCTAGAATTTCCTTTTCTGTCCGTTGTGCTCAAAGCACAGGCATCTGCGCTGTAGCGGTACGTGCGGCATGTGACAGGTACTCTTCTGTGTTCTGTGTGCGTAGGAGCACTGCCTCATGGGCATTAAAGGAACGGTGCGCCGCAGTACAGATGGTGACTTCATCCATGCTAATGTTGACATTGACCTGATCATCACAGAAGAGCCTGAAATTGGCAACATAGAAAAACCTGTAGAGATTTTTCACATCATTGAGCATTTCTGCCTTGGACGACGACGTCTTCATCTTTTCGGAAGGGACAGTACAATTCGACCAGGTAGCCGTTATGTTTGTTTTTGTCAAATAGTTACATTTACTTTATTAACCCTCTTCCATAATCTGAGGCCACTTGATGGGTTATGATGGAAGCTGAGACAATAGTGGTTGGTCCTAATGCATGATTCTCAAGGACACGCACTTTTGGTTTATGTGAAGATCTGTCAGTCACAAAGCAACGTTGTTTGGAAAGTCTATGACCGTTACCAATTCTGTCAATTCTTTCAGAAGAAAGTTTTTTGTTAACCAATATATTAATGTGTTTACGCTTCTCAGAAGCATGATTTCTTTCTCTAAACTGATTTTAAATCACTGTGAGCTTAGTGCTGGTCCTCTTGCCAGTGTCTAAAGACCCAGCGTCTTACACTGGGTGTTGCATCTGGCATGATAAAGAAAGCGTAGAAATATGTGGATCACATTGAAGGTAACTGCATTTTGCTTTGATGGTCAGGCTTTTCAGTTTATCACGCGTAAGTGATGAAGGACTTTTACTGCAGGAGAATACAGACTAGAAGAATAAAACCTATTTTGACACCTTTTTAGATTTTTGCATCGGTTGTCAATGACATTTCTGCACTAACGCCTAAGGTGAACTACAATTCAGCAGTCCTGTTTCTTTCAACTACCAATGAATGCTTGAACTGACAGACTTTACACCTCATGTTATGGATAGAGTAGTATACTTTGCATGCTGATGGGTACTGTGGGTGTTGGTGTCTGAACCATTTAGGGTAACAGCATGCCCTTTTCAAAAATAACATGGGGGGGGATGCGAGCGGGGCAAGTGCTATAGCTGCGCTTGCTTTAGGTTCGTGTAGCCGTTTTGTGTAACACTCTTTTCCCCTAAATAAAGATTAATAGTTTGGATGACGGAGGAGAAACAGATACAAGCCCATCCGAGACCTGGTTTGCTGCATGTGAATGCTAATCCTTATGACGTAAAAACCACGTTGCTTATTCTTTTACCGCGGTTGGAACAGGATGTATATCAGTATACCAGCTGCAAGCCATAAGTTACCCAAATAAACGTCAAGGTGTTGTTTCTCTCTTGCTCGTTCGGCTACAGAGCAGTGATTATTGGCCATTCCTGTTCTTTGGCCTTTAGCTTGAGTTTTAATGGTGATGGCACTCTTAATTCTGTTGGTTACTGGTGTGTTTTGCGTGTGGAGGGGCTGTTTTGTTCTGTAGGAAGACATCATTCAGGTATTACTTCAGTGCTCTTGTAGGTGGATCCTTATACATTAATGTCCCACAGGGTCATGTTAGCCTGATTCAGCTTCTGTATTTTTAAATTCAGTGGTGACCCTGGAATTGCATTGTGTACTTTAAATCTCATACTCATCCCAGCAGCTGGGACACCTTTTTCCCTTTATTTTTCGTTCAGGAAGTTGGCAGCGCACAGTTTTTATCGACGAGCACTTTGAGTTCAGAATTACTGTTTGTGAGGATTCACAGTGTTCTGTGAAGTACGAAAACCTAAACCAATAGACTCTTCCTTTTTTTTCCTCTCTCTCTTTTTAAATGTGCCGGAAGCAAGGTAAATGTTACATAAATTCCCAGGGTAAAAAGAACAGTGTTAAAGAACTGAGCTTGGTTTTTTTCTTTTTTTTCATTCTTGTTTTCCTCATAAGCATGTTGTTGAGATCACTGAACTACATTATTCTTTGTTAATTTAATTTTCAGTTGTATCATAGATTTCCACTGACATTTTTAAGAGGTCTGAGCCCCATTTGAAAAGCCCCATTTTAGGTCCAAATGCTACTTTAGCTCATAATACGAAGAAACAGGAATGTGCTTGTTCTAAATGTCTGCCTGCCTTGATTCACTTGGTGAAGCTGAAGTGCCCACTGAGCATTTGTGCATAAACAGCTTAATGTAACTCTTTAAGATCTTAATTTTCCTATCATGTGGGCTTCAACAGAATTGTTATTTTACTGTGTTTTCAGATGTGTGCTTCCAGTGTGCTGTACTCTCGGCTGCACTGTCACAACTGTTTTCCGGAGACAAAATTACCTAATTCAAGTTTAAATGCCTTTTAAAAAGGGGTGAAGGAGGAGGATGACGTTATTTTTAAACTAGGTGAATTTACCGATCTGGTTAACAGTCTGGTCCCAGAGGGGCTGGGAAGCATTGTTGTGGTGTAAGAACAAGTAGGAAGGAGGAGGAAGGGGTCTTGTGAAACCACAGCTTGAATGTTCCATACACACACGTAATTTAAAAACAAAGGGGGAGGGAAAAAAAAAGAAGAAGCCGTTAGAAATATCGAACTAAAATCTTAACTTTTCAACAACTCTGGCTTTCCTAGGGGTGACCTTTTCATTCCATTCAGTACAGGTGATGTGTAGGTAAGCGTCTGTCCCTGTCACTTGCGCGTTCATTTACTAGGAAAAAGGCAAAAAAGGCCTTGAAGCATGAGTTCTTGCTTTTATTGACCCTGGTTTTGTTCCCCAGGTTGGCTGACTGTGGGACCCACCCTCACAAACAGCAATTTCAATGCAGAAACGTATTCGTCATACTTCACGGCCCCAAACTCCCACCTGACCGGCTGTACCGAAGAGATTGAGAGACTTCGGCCCAAGTCACCACCGCCCAAGTCCAAGTCTGACCGGGGAGGTGGTGCTCCAAGGGGAGGAGGAAGAGGAGGGACTTCGGCAGGCCGAGGAGAAAGGGGCAGAGAGAGAAACAGAACTAACTTTCGGGGTGAGAGGGGTGGCTTCAGAGGGGGCCGTGGAGGTACCCACAGAGGAGGCTTCCCCACCCGCTGATGACTGTTAGGTAATTGCCTCTTCCCCTGGTCCTATGCCTCATCTCTGAATCTTTTTCTTAGTCTCGTTTTTGCTAAAGTGAATGATTCTGGGGACTCAAAGCTAGGTCACTTCTGCAATTATTTTTGGCACAAGCAGTTACAGACAGTCTGCCTTCCGGCGACGGGCGCGGCACATCACCTCACCTGGCAGGCTGGGTCCTGCACCTCACAGCGCTAAACTCAGCCTCCCGAGAGCTTCCGTTTGTCGAAGCCAAGAGCACCATCTCTTCCAACCACGCATAGGACTGAAGCGAAGGTACTTGCTCTTCCCTTACGAACCTTGCAAGGCATGGGCTTTTTTTAACTGTCATTTTCTCCGAAACATGGATTCGTCTTATTTCTTTGGAGGCGCAGGTTTGGACTGTCTTGGATTAATACGATGGAGTGGGCATGAAATGCAGTTCTGAATTGCGTGGCCGTAGCAGACCTACTCTCTTACTCGTGGAAGGAAAAGTGCTGTGTCTATATTGACACCTATCTTAACGTCTCTGAAACCAAGGAGCAAATGGAATAAATAGAATTCTATTTTTTCTTACTTGGTTTAAATTTCCCAAATTATTCCTGGGAACAGGGAACACGTTTGGTTTTCTTTTGTAGTGTATGTGCACTCACTTTTCATGTCTGTAGTGGAGAGAGTGGTAATTCTGTGCAGTCGTGTGTCGTGCTTCAGGGAAAGCAAGAAGTTGTGCGTTTATTATGCAGTCCAGAACTTCCACGTAGGCCTGGATTGCTTCTCGAGTAGGGATTTCCACCCGGTGTCGGTTCGTAATAGCCTTGTTCTTTGGTGGGGAAAACCGGTTTTATTGCAGAGCAATTGCAATGGAAGCAGTGGAACGACCTCGTGGGAGGTCGTATTGGAAAGGTGAGGCGATGGCGTAAGAGGGAGCGCTTCCCAGAGCAAGTCACCTGGGCCCTGAGGGAGGGTGCAGTAATCAGAACGGTGTGAAATGAAAGCGGTTCACTTCGGTACCTACCGTATTTGTGTTCAGCAAAACCACAACTCTGAGCTTCTTGGTCAATACCTGGTAGACTGAACAAGTGCGGCTGTTGGAGTCTCAAAGTCTTAGGTGGGGATTTTGGAAAATTGGCTTTTAAGGTCTCACAATGTTTCTCTCTTGAACCCTAGCTTTTAAATAACCATCCTGTAAAAGCAGCGGATTATTAAACTTCTGTATCAAAGCTAATGTTGAAATATTTTTCCTAGTATTTTGTGGTTTTGTTCTCCTTGCGGTTTTGGAATTGCAAAGTTTTGCTGTGGTTTCCTCCCTGCTGTTGTAACAAGCAGGCAGCAACCGTTCGTTTGGTGCATGAAATCTTAGCACGAAAACTGTTGTCGGGTCTGGTGGCCTCGGCAGCGTGCTTAGCGAGGGACTGCTGAAATGCAGCTGAACCTTGCCGGCTGTTGACGTCTCATTTCTTCCTGCGTTACCTGAAGAGTGCCTGGGTTTGGGGGAGGTGGCATGTTAAGGGCAGTGCTCACTGGACTGTCAGCGGAGTCTGTCACAGACTGCTTGGAACGGCATCCCACAGAAGTTACATGCCGCGGTAAGAAAACCTGTTTGTGATTTTTGCCCTCATCATGTTCTTTCTTACTCAAAAAGTAAATACTGGAGACGCTTGCGTCACTGTAGGAAGGTTGCTTTTGTGCCAGTGACAAATCTTTTTTTTTTTCTCAGTTAGTAGAAAATGTTAATTCCCATTTGCCCCTTTTAATTAAATGTCCATAGCTGATAGCTCAGAGCTTAGGCTGCTCTTAACATGGGAGATTAGGCTACGCTGAAGAGGAGACTCAAAAATAACTGGTTGAGATGTGCACCTGTATCAGTGTGCAGAAGTCAGCGTGCTGCTCAAGACTTTGGTCACTTGGGAAATTAATTGCACATGGTCTTGTAAAGAAAAATTCTACCAAATAAATCCCTCGTGAGCGTGCAGTTAGGTTTCCTGGGTTTTTTTTTTTCCCTCAAAGCTGAAATAGCTTAAGTAGCGTAAGGAAAAAACGAATACTGCTCCAGAGACTGTTAGATCAGATCTATCTGGATGGGCCACCTTCACCGGGGAAGCGTAATGTATGTGGTGTTAACAAACAACTGACCGTACTTTTTTAATTGAGGTTAACGGACAAGGAGGTAGAACTTTCTACATGTTCTCTATGAAGAAAGATACCTGCCGGTCGTAATCCGAAGGTGGCGTTTCAGCAGTGACAGGTTGCCTGGAAAGGTAAGACAGCAGTGCGCGGGGGTTTGCGCACACCCAAAGGCTTGGTGTCGCGTACTCGTGGTTGCGGAGGTGACACTCCAAAAACACAGTAGTGAGACAGTGTTCCCCAACCTCCCCAGTTACACAGTAAACACATCTGGTCATTTTTTTTAATCGCTGTTGATTTGGATGATATCTAAAGTGGTGTCTAGAGATGAAAAGCTTTTACTTTCATTACCGGTTGTCAGTTCATGTCTCAGTCATAACACTTTACCAGAAGGAGGAGGATAATGCCTGTAATCGCTGAACTGATGAATATTTCATTTACCACCAGCAAATGAAGACTGAATTTGAGCATGCTATCCTTGGAGATAAGAAGCCGAACATGTTTCTTCCTTTCTAATTTTATTAAATGCATAATGCCGCCAATCTGATTTGGGATGCCTGTCTAGATCTTGCCATGATGTCTTTCCATTCTGGAAGAGGTTTATAATACTTTGAATATCTTCCGGCCTGCATGAATTAAGTGAAGGATTTGACAGTTACACTGACAAGATACCGGGCATGTCTTAGCATTTAGCTTCAAAGCGATTTTTAAGACATCGGGCAACTGTAGAGCATTGTGTGTAAACCCAGCCATCAGCTTGAGAATCCTCTCAAGTTGTTTGAAACGCTGGATGTGCTGGGTAGGCTCGCGGGCCGTGCCCGTGGGGTTTTCGAGGTGCTTCCCCAACGCTGTATCGTGAACACAGGCTCATTGCGTACGTTTGTAGATAACTGAATGCTTTGCCTAGTGGAGTGGAAGTTATGCTGCAAACTAAAGAACAATTTTGATCTGACGATGGCATTAAGTCAAGGGATTAATTTTAGAATACTCAGATGTTTTAAAATCCTTAGCAGGGGCTAAAAATAGCCAGACTGTACTCTAGAAAAGAATAAATGAACACTTCAGGCCCATTATATTGAAAACATCCAGAAGTCTTTTCTTTCTTGAATGTGGCTTTTTAAGGATATACGGGGGTAACTGAAACTGCCACAGAATGAGGCCCACTGTTTCTGTACAAACTGATTTCTCCTTCCAAAATGGGTCAAGTGGGTGGCAACGTTATTGCTGTAGTAGGTGTCACCCAGTGTAATGGGATGAAGGTCAACTTAATAACATGGCGGAAAGCTTAGTAAGCCTTTTCAAAATAGGATCGTTCTCATGGGTGGAAAAAGCAAGCAGCAGGTAAGTTCTGTGGCAAAATGTGAAGTAATTTTGAGTATAATTATGGCAGCAATTAAAAAAGGAAAACGGAAAAAAAAAGGCCCGACTACTGTAAATCTGAGCTGAATATCACAGTCCCGCTGTTTGTGCTGGAGACAAGAATTGCACTTGTGACATGTGTGGTAACTCGTACGATTGCTGCAAGAGCTGCTGTAGCGACGTGTGTCTGTGTCTTGGTGCTAGTTTTGCCGTTACCTTGTCTTAACGTAGATCAAATTAACGGGACGTGAAAGGCTAGCGCTCTGATGACTTGCTTATGCAAGTATAAACAGCTCTGTCTTACTACAGCTGGGTTCTGAATAGCACCTCTGTGCCTGAAATCCTGCTCGCCGTAGGCTTTGCCGGTGCACAGGTGAGTGACGTGGACACTTTGCTCCAGAATTGTAGGTGTAAAACAGGTTGCCCTAAAGCAGTTGTTGGTCACTGTGGCTTGCGTGGCCTGAGCTGACCAAGTAGCAGATGCACGTGGTTGGGGTGCAGCCATGATCTTCTGGCCATCAGCAAACTCTGTGGAATAAGGTAAGGAGATGGGGCCTGAGCGGGCTGAGGCAGGAGCTGTCTTGGGGAGCAGCTCACCCCCTTCCTGCCGCTGAGGGGAAACTCCCACTCATTGCAGTTGACGTGAACTTTGTTCAGCAGCTGAGCGCAAGCACGTCCCAAATTGCGCTGCCTTACTAGGTGAGAACGGCAGCATCTTTGCCCGTCCTGACTCACTTGATAAGTGATTTTTCCAGAACAGCTTACCTGCCGGGCTGTTTTGGCACGTTTGAGCAGGTCTCCTTACTGTAACTTGGGCGGCGAGACTCACAGCGGCAGCGCTGACACTTCTGTAAGGCCAGATAAGCTTGCCTGCCTTCAAAGTCGGAGCAGGAGAAGGGGACCTCCAGTGGTCTTGACGAATTGGTGGCCGCGTGGCACTCTTCGTTTATGCGGTGTAGGAACTACTGTTGCTAATGTAACGGTGCCATGTTCCCTGGCTCCTGAAGCCAGCGTAACAAACGTCTTATGTTGCCTTGCTGTGCTTACAGGGAAGGGCAGGGGGAGGAGTTGCAGAAACCCTGAAGCCAGATTCCATTGCTGGTTGCCCTTAACCACCCTGTGCAGTGACCTGGGGCACTAGTTTTAGGTGCTCCGGTTTAAGAGGAGTTGGATAGCTTTTGGCAGGGGCTGACAGCATAAAAAAAAAAAAACAACTTGGAGAACTTTTAGTATAGGAAAGGATAAACACGTGCTTGATGATGATATTTAATAATTGCTTATGTCTTTACACAAAGAGATGCTGGTGTCATTTTACAAAGTACACTGATTTGGAATGGCAACAACTACTTTTTACATGGTACCATCTTCAGCTAAAAAGTGCTTGTCTTGGCAGCTGAATTCAGTCCCAGAACCCTTTTGTAATACAGCCACTTATTTTAAGAGCTCTCAGTCGATGCACAAGGATACAACTGTTTTGATAAGCTGTCACACCAAAAGATATGCATCTTGACTGCTTATCTCGGATATTAAAATGATTAACACGAAGTAGCAACACTAACATGTTTAAAGGCACCTTTTTCCACCCCACCCCACCCCACCCCCCCTTCTCCTAATGAGGCCCAACTCTTATCCTTACTTTTAAGGGGTTTTTGCTTTGAAACAATAGCTTTTCAAGTTTGGAAAATTTCAAACCTCACATGCAGAGGCATTGGCCAGACTGATGAAGCATCTGAGGTAAACAGCTCTTCCAAAGACTGCGGCTGTCTAAATTCTCCCTTAAATGCTGCTATTAGCAGTGACTGTTGAATAAGTCAGTCATGTTGAGAGGAGGTCACTGTAGGAGAACTAGTATTAAACACGAGGTTTTCCTTTTTATAGCACCACAACTAACCTTTGGTTAATGTGTGAACAGTTGACCTGCCACTGAAACGCTGAGGCACAGATGTTATATTGGGAATATTCCAGTTAGCAAATGTACTAAACAAAAACCTAACACGTTCAATGTTGAAAATGTAATTAAATAGTAAGCTAAATTAATTGCTGCCCTTAAAATTCCAAAGAGTTGTACCATAACAGTGTGGTATTATCTGTCAAATTTAGCAAAAGGCTTGTTTGATTACTGTGGTCCCTTATTGTTAAACTTACTTACTCAAGTCCAGTTATAGAAACTGAGGCATTTTTGTGTCCTGGACAACCCCGGGTGTGGAAGGTTACCCAGAGCTCTGTCTCTGGAGAAGGTAATGCTGGTCCCTTCCAGGAAAAAGGGGATTAATTTTTAGAGATTAGCTTTACGTGGACTTAGAAGTACTCAAATTGAACTACATGGTTACTGCAAATCTGATTGACCTTTATGCCGTCACTTAGAAAACGCAGTGTTTTGTATTTTTTTTTTTCTTTCTTCTCTATAGATTTTGAGTATCTTTCCTGGCTCTTGCACAACTTCTGACTAGCAAAAGGAATAATTAAGGACTTTTCTAAATTATATTTTAATAAATGCATACCATTTGCTCTTAAGCATTGACAGTTTGAAATCTGGCAGTTCAACTTAGAGAAGGAGTCAAGCCTCCCAGAAGATTAATACCTGAGTGCAGACCTTCCTATTCTACAGCTTAAATGTAAGCTAAATACTCAGTGAGAGGTTGTGTGAAATGAAACTGTACAAAAAGAGCACAGAAAAGGGTCGCTAAAGCACACCAGAATGCCTGGGTACAGTGGAGCTGTGGGCCAGCCTTGAGGCACCGATGACTGTCCCTCTTGCAAAATCAAAAAGAAACTGACAAATTATACTTGAGTTTCCTTAACTGAGCAGCTGGCAGATCTCTCTGTGAACACAGCATAAGAAATCCCCGTAAGAAGCTCCTCCATAAATACTCTTGTCTTCTACTAGGAACTGTCGGAAAAGCATCTCTGGCTGCTCCCGTTGTTTCACTATAATCAGCTGAAAAGAGATACATATTTTTAGGATCCAGTCACACTAAATGGCAGTACAGTTTTCCTTTATCTATTACTGTACCCCCAAACTAGTAAGTCTCCACATTTCGGTAGCTGTATTTATGAACACAGGTGAGAGAGAGCAGTGTGAGTTAAGGTTTGCAGAACAAAATGATAACCTTTAGACTTGACTACGTCTGAAAAAAATCTCTTCTGATTAAGAATTAAGCACATTTGAGATGCTTGTGCCTACAATGCACGCTGGAACTCACTGCTGTGCAGGAAATTCCTGATCTGTAAAACCTTTTCCAGCTACCGAGAAGTTTTGTCAAAGCCAGTAGTGTCCTTTTGAACAGGTGTGAGGAATGAGTTGAGGCAGAGAGAAGTCTTACCTTCATAGTGTAGGGCTTTTGGCGCTGGATATGCTCCAGTATTGACTTAAGTTTCTTAGAAAACGGATTGTCCAGCTCAGGCAGGCATGTCTGTTAGAATGAAAGCAGGGCAGGTTGTTACATTCCAGTCACATCTCTTATCAATTCATACAAGATGAGCCGCTGCTATTTAAGATGCAAGTTACTGTGGATTTTATTCTGAACTGGGAAATGCCATCTCCTGCACAAAAATACGTCTCTCATCTTAAAGACCCAGCCATCTAAGCCATTTTTCAGTTTAAAATAAATCACTCTATGAAAATTTAACTATTGCAAAGTGTTTTGTTCCCATTTTAGCAATACAGATTCAATAGGACTTTAATATCTGCAACAGTCAGAGTTTTTAAGAAGCTTTAAAAATGTTGGGAAAGCTTTTTACCCCCAAGAGTTGAGAATGTAAAAGCTTATTAAAGTTTAGTGTACGTTAAGACCCTTCTGGTGTCTTAACACCTTCTGCTGGTCACCTGTTTCTGCTTTTAGTTGAATGCTGAAAACGTGCCTCGCTTGTTTCTCTGATGAGCAGTCTGGTCTTACTACATCATAAATTCTGAAAAAGGGACTAGTCTCCATCTACTCACGGCCTCCGTGCTGATGTGTGCGAAGGACGGCACGTTGAACAGCCCTTGGATGAGCTCGGGCGGCGTGCTGACTCCCAGCCATAGGAACATCGTCAGACCGTTGGCCAGAAGGAAGGCCCCTGCTTCTGAGAGACGCTCCTCAGAGCAGCGGACGGCAGCTGGGACAGCGTCACTCTTCAGATCCAGGCTGTGCTGTGGGGCAGAAATACACAGGAATTGTAGACTTGGTGACTTCAAGGTGACTGAAGCTCTAATTAGGTACTGAAAAGTAACTATTGAAGGGTTTACTACAGCGTAGTGCTTCCTTTCCAGATTAGAGGAACTGGAAATCAAACCTCCTCTTTTTCAGTTAACGCACTGTGTGCAAAGGAAGACCTGCCATAAGCGGGGAGACGCTTGCACGCGGGTGTTGATTGTTCTTTACTAAAGCTGGTATCTTTCATTAGCCTGGGCAAAAACCTTGTTAAAATTAGTACAGTGAGATTCTTAGAGGATGCTGAAGTCAGTGACTGATCATGTTAATTCCCCGTTTTCCCTTTAAACTACAGGTTCTACCCCACCTCCTCAAGTCAGTTCAGCTAGCAACTACATCACAGTACAAACGTAATCCAGCTGCGTAGTGTAACACGTGGCCAGCAGACAGAATCTTTTCTGCATCTGCACAACCGTAACATCGCAACACACTGAAAACAGTTTTCCTGAAAACCAAAAGCTGTGCAGACACCATACTCACAATTGGCAGAAGCTGGGGATAGAAAAACAACTGTGTGTCGGCTACCCCCATAGACATGACGAGCTGGCGATGGTAGGCTCTCTCGTCAGTCGGAATTTCTGGCCTGCCAACTAGCACGCAGCTCTTCAGCAGGCAGTTCATGTACACCGGCAGCACCTTCATTGCGTCCGGAAGGATGAGCTGAGAGGCAGAGAAGGCTTGTTATTTAATGTATCCCACGTGCTGGGGAATGGGAGCTGGACTTCCAAACATTTAAATAACCTGCTGCTGCTTTTCTTTCATGAAAGAGAGGGGGAAAAAAAAAAAAAAAAAAACAAAAACCCACAACAAGAAAAACCTAGGTAACTTTTTTATATGTGCTGTTCCAAACCAGATGTGGCAGCTCTGAATAATACATTTAATAAGAATCCAACAGCAGTTTTTTCTTGGATGCCTTCATCTCCCTGGAACCCATGCTCACTTTTAGGTACTAAATTAAAGGGGAGTCCCATAGGAAAAGGGGGTGGTTTTTCTCTCTGAACAATTTAGGAGGGAAATGGCCATCCACAGTAAGTAAGTGTCTCTCTGGCATTGTTTCTAACATATTTGGCCCTCACTAAGATTACACAATTCCTTGCCCAGGCTTTTGATTATTGGAAGCGTTGCATGGTATGTAAAAGCCTTAGTTCTTCTCTCTGAATCGCCAGGACATAAGGATGAATAATTTAAAAGGAAACAACTGGTGCTTTTACCAGAGCATTGAATTTTAAGTCATATGATTAGGATGTGCTAATAATTCTAAGCTATGTTACCTTCAAGAAGAGGGAGAAAATGGAAAACACAGTTTAAAGGAGATCAAAGGAACTAATCTAAATCAAAAGCCTCCAGCATTGCCAGCGTGAGTCCTCTGGCCTTCTTATTAACGTCAGTGTTAATGTACAGAATTGCCAACTGTATTTCAAAAAAGCGTCAGCAAGCCAACCATTCCTGCTAGCTTTTAAAGTGCCTCAAAATCTGAAGGAGATAGGGAAATATTCTGAGAGCTGAAAGAAAAATAGAAGTTAAAATGCTTACAGGATTTGGATTTAGTTCAGCCATCTTTGGGTATTTGTTTGAAACAGAAAAAGACTTTTGCCAGGAAGAGTTGCTGAAGGGATTTGGAAAGGCCTTCCTGTTCGTTCAGTTAGACCTCCCCAAACAGTCTGAATATACAAAAGAATGCCCTGACAATAACAGAGGTGTCTTTTGAGAGAATTTCCAAGTAGTGTGGAAAATAAGTAGTTGGCTTCCTAGAGCTTCTTACTACCCTTTGGTAAACAAAGGAGTTACAGACTGTCATCTTCATCACCATGGATTGTCCCGTGTGCGTGTGTCCCCCCCCCCCCCCCCCCCCGGATTTTGGCCCCATCTAGACATCAGGTATTTATCACTCCAGCACACTTGACCTACAGGCAAATTCAGATTGTTTACTCAGATACAACGTTATTTTCATTTTTTGACAACGAAAATCTTCTTTGTCAAAAATTAGAATACTAAAATCTTTAACAATGCAAGAAGAGAAAAATGAAAGCTTTGTGAGTGAGCACATAATCCCCGCAGGAAGAAAAAGGCTGTCTAAGCGCCTTTGTGTGAATATGATCATCCATTTCCTCAACAGCATTGCCATTTGTTCCAGAACAACAGCCTCCGTGGGTTGGAATTGCTACCGTTGAATCCCACCTGTCATTAATTATATTTGAAAGAAAAGGAAAAGCCTGTCCTGAAATTTTCCTTCCTGGCACTGCTGGTGTCTCAGGGTGGTCGTTCATCTGCTGCAAAGCCTGGCTGCGGGAGGACCGAGTTCGGATGGGTTTTACCTGGCTGACGGCCGAGGGGCTGGCACAGTTCTTCCTGTAACACGCCAGCATGTGAGCTGTCTGATTGACCAGGATCTCTCTGACCGCCTTCAGTGGTTGGCTTAGAATGGCTTTAAAAGCTACAAAACCGGAAGAATAAAAGAGCGTGCTGAAGATGGACATGTACTCTTGAAGTATCTGTGTTCTGCTAGCTTCTAACGTTACTAACCTGAGGTCTCTGGCTGGTTTTTAGTCTCCTTTACAGAGAGCGCCTTGGAGGATGTTTATTCACCTTTACCAAAAAACCCCCCACCAAACCTCCAACACTACGATAGGACGGCCATTTCCACTGCTGTGCCTATGCCCTTTTGTGCATTACATGTTACACCTTTACAAGCATTACTTTTATGGCAGCATGTCTAAAATACATCGTCTGTTTGTCGCTTCAATTTTATACTACTTCAAGAGTTGCTCAGGCTTGGAGCAGCAAGTTACAAAACATGATTTCCCACCAGGTAATCACTTCGGCTCCCTTTCCTTCCCCTTCTCCCACCCCAAAGTGAAAAAGGAAACAAAAATCGGTCTCTTGTAACTTTACCTGACTTGGCGAAGAAGTTGATAAGTGCATCAGTCTCACAAGTCTTGTAGATATCAGCTAGCTGGGAGCTACAGTTTAAACCGATGTTGTGTATGCGAAGTCGTCTTTGCCCGCTTGTTGATGTGTAAAGGACAGCACACTGCAACAGAGGAGCAAATTACCATTTAAAATAAATAAAAATATTTTAAAACAGAAAGCCGCTGTCATGCAAGGGCCACCTACTTTGTGCATAAAAGACATAGAATTACTTCTGAAGACAGCCTAGCCTTTCGGTGCGGCTGCAGTGCTCATTTCTAGGACCAACACACCTGTAGTTTTTAAGGAAGTATAGTATATATTATAAAAGTTACTATCTTAAAATTATAAAAGAATAATAATATGACTGATTGAAAGGCTCATTACTCTCATTTGCTACACACCGATGGTATCAGCTGAAAAGACGAGACCACTGCTTCTAAATATGTAAATCGTACTTTGTAACTGGGTAATATTTGAACAGTTCAAACCAACGTATCTGAAAAGACGCTACACAAGAGATGAGACTCTTGCTGAGAAGTACTCTGCCCATCACATTATCTCTTGGCAAAAACAGCACAGGAAAAACTTCCTAATCTTGAAAAGCCGAGTGGTTCTTTTTACGTGAGTAAGTTCCTTTTGAAGTGAAACAGGTCCTGCTACCCCCTGTACCCTGCAGCTACCATGGGCTTATTAAAAAATTGAGGGTGTAATTTAAGAATTTCCTTATGACTCCAATTCTACTGCAATATAATGTTGATACTTCAGTGTAAGGTATGGTCCAAAGCCTGCGGGGCAAACATGGACTCCGAGTTACTGTAGCCTGCCTTGCATCAGCTACTTCCACAAGTATCTCTCATACGAAAGAGCTGTAGCTGAAACATCCACATGGCACGTCCATCCCCGTCACTGCTGCACCGTGGCGCCGGGAGGCGACCCCAGACACACCAAACCTTCACATGCAGGGACACCTGCTGACCTATGAAATGGATCTACAGGGGCAAGCTAAAAGCCAAGCAGAACAGAAAAAGTTCAGAGAATTCCGTGGCTTAAGTTTAAAACCTTGCAAGCTGTAACATTTTCTGTCATTAAACAGGAAAAAGGTCATGACTAGAATAGTAAACAGCAGCTTCCCTTTGTCTGACAACGGGTGGGATACTCCCATTCCTAACAAAAGCTGTATCGCAAGGCTGCTTGTTGGCAATTTACGCAGAGAATACCAATTTTGCCTAAGTGGCGTTTTCAGGAACTGTTACTGAGGTCCGTGTTGTGAGCTAAGGCGGGAAGCAAAGGTTCACTTAGCTCTGGAACAACCTCGCGTTTTCAAGGTAGGAAGAAAGCTCCGGATGCACTGGGCAAAATTCCTGCGCTAGCGGTGCTCCTGCTGCCAGCCTGAGGGGAGCTTGCAGGGCTCTCCAGCTGGGCGGAGGAATGCCGAGGGCTTTCCCCTACCCATCCCGCCCTGCACGGGCGAGGGGTGCCGCGTGCCTCGTCGTAATTCGCTGAGTACATCACGATGCCAGCTGGCGAGTGCCGTGGGGCTCCCAGCGCTCGCGCGCCACGAGCCAGAGGGAGCAGGGCAGGCAGCCGGCGGTTTGCAGGCGAGAGCTTTCGCTGCACAGCTCCCATTGCTGGTGGGTCTCGAGCAGTCCGTAGGGTAGGATGCGACGTTTAGCCACGGAGAACCGCTCTCGGACAGAGGTGTCACAAGGAATGCCACAGCAACAACAGCTTCCAGATAAGCAGTAATGAATCTTGTACTCCAAATAAACTTATTTAGTAAAATGGTAAAAATAGCTGACGAGCTCTCAGCGAGCGTTTAGAAAGCATTTTGGTATCCCTGAATAGAACGTGCAGTATGGCGGTAGGTGAATGAACACACTTCATTGTCACGAGGGGCGTTGTTTGTGCTTTTGAGGGAAGATGCAGCCTTTGGCTAGTTAATTAAAACCTTTTTTTTTTAGCGGTATTATGTCACCAGAGCCTGCGCAAGCTGCGCCTCGCTCCCATCAGTCCTACGCCATAACTTTTTTTTTCTGTTACGGCCGCAGTTCTTGCTCACAGTTTCATGACATTACATGTAATTAAGTTTTTTTACCTGAATTAAGGCTCCGCTGTCTTCGTTCAGTTTGTCATCGTGTTTGAACTCCACTGTCACTGCCTTGTCACAGTCAACTGCTGCCATCTCTACATCTGTGGTGTTGTTCATGTAAACAGCACCAAAGAAGTCCGTAGCCCTGAAGCCTATTAAAAGAAAGCAAACGTATCCTTTTATTTTAAAACGGCAAATAAAATTGACATTATTTTGTGACTTCCTTTTCACGGTCGGTCAGTTTTGCCTGCTGAAACAGGAACCCTGTTTCCCTCGGGGGTTTGCAGCCTCAGGGGGCCCCACCAACTGTCCTTGCCGACAGCATTTTTTGACAGTTGGCTGAGAGGGACAAGCTGATGGGCCACGCAGCTGCGCTGCGACTCTGAGACCACCCAGAGCCTTTTGCGCTGTTGACTTGGCCGCTTTGTGTGTGTGTGTATGCTTCTCAAATACTTGCATTTGAGGTAAGAACGAATGCTTGAAAAGTAGACCCAGTAATGTCATTTAAGTATGAAAATGAAGGAACGAGTAAGTGTCCAGCAGCAACACTTATTTTTATACAACTTAACTTGCACTCCAAGCAGCATGCACAATGATCAGAAGCCTTACTCATATTTGAAAATTAGTTATGATGGAGGCATATACAGGAAGGACATATTCATGCATTTTATCAGGCTACCCAATTACTTTTCAAGAGGTACATAACGAAGTTAGCCCGATCTTACAAGTGATTTGTACAGCACAACATTACCGACAACGATATATTCTCATACGCATTCGTGTGTATTTTCATTCCCGACGGGTACCGTTACCTGTACTCGTCCGAACCCTCATTATTGCATCAAATCCGGTCTTTTTTTCGATGTCCTTCCTGAGGTCACTCAAGAACTGCGGGCTGTCCGCATCGAGCTAGGAACGCAAAGCAAAAGCCAAAGTTGCAGCTTGCCATTGGGTGGCAGCAACACAGCGGGAAGCCAGCCCCCTCCCCCTCCCCGTGACCCCCCCACGACATCCAAGCTCTTCTTTTCACATTGAACATCTCTCTCTTCCTTTAAAAGGAGATAAACGATGTTGGTTGCTGTTTTGTTAACTGAAACACATCTGTGCAAACGTCCACCACTTTGTCACTAAGGCTTGGACATCCAGAATTCCTATTGAATCAAATTATCTCCAGTAACATCCGTGCTTGGGCTTAACCCTGCAGCCTAGCTAGGATTTTACGGCACAGCCTTAAGAATTACCGAAAATATACAGAAATGCTTTTTGCAGGTCAGCTCCTGACACAGACAAAGTCCCCAACTCCCCGGAGAGATTCTCATGAAATTTTAAACAAGCAAGTGTTGTTACAGCTTTCTTCTGGGGTCTTTATCATAAGCATTTTTATCTGTATATACAGGAATAACTGACTTCCCTGCTCAGAGGCCTGCATATTTAAGTAAGTGGATTTAATCTTAAGATACCACCCAGCTTATTACTGTTTCAAGATATATACTGGAGCTTGATCTGTCACTTCCAAGTTTGAATTCTAGCCCCCAGAGTTTCTAAGTAAGTTTTCTAGAGTGGCTCCACTGTTACGTTAAACGTCAAAGCACACACTGAAATGAAAAAGAAAACCAAAAAGGAATCCCCAGGTGTTACCATCTGAAAGGCGGGAAACCTACATCGCTTACCTGGAAATTGTTGTACTTGTACAATGTTCCTCCAGTGTACATCGTGACAACGCCCATGGAAGCTACGTCCACATACTGGTTCGGGAAGAGGAACAAATTCACGCAGCAGCCATTAGCCACGCAATCCCTGGCTAAGGCCTCGTAAGAATTTACCTGGGGCTGGAAGAGTGTCTGCACAGAATTAAAAAATACAAGTGTCGTAACATTAGATACTGTTGGTAGCCAGCCACAATCCAAATGCCCGCTTGAAGAAAAAAAGACCAAGTGAGGCATGGATGCAATTTAAAACACGTTGCCCCTCGTATGCAGGGAACCAACTCGGAGTGTTCTTCGAGAATGAAATCACTAAACAGGCAGGGGGCAAAGGCTTTTGACGGGTGGAATTATTTGCCGCTGGGGGGTTGCCTTTATTGATGGGAATGGCTGCTCTACCCTAGTTTGACTTTGCTGTTCCAATATCGATATACCGACATCATCAGGGCACAGTGAGAATGGGACTATTATCCGATTAAACAACACACCTCTGTAAAAGAAAATTAACGTAAAAAGATCATGGCTCTATTAGAGAAATTCACCATAATAGCAGTCCCTTGTTAACTCGGAGTAGAAAAAAATACCTTTTCTTTATCCGTATTGAGTAGTTTTTTGTCATCTCTGTTTCTCAGCTTCCCTGGTGCTTCCGCAGTTGGCAATGAAGAATGGAAGATAAACAATTTTCCAGCACATTCTGCAGCCTGTTTCAAAGACACCATATTGGCATAGTTATTACTGCTAAGATAAACACGCCTGGTTTTCATACATTGTGGTATCTCAGAGAACAGTGTAAACTTTCTGCAAGCTCCTCGGAGCTAAAAAATTCACGTAGAGACTCAAAATTTGACGGAAACAAGTCCCGAAAGAAACTGGGAATTTTATGTCAGTAGATAACTCAGTCTAGCAGACAGTGTGTTGGCTGATGCATTGTTACAGTAATTTCTACATAGGAATCTAAAATCTTGATGGGCAAAACTAGGAGTACCTCGCTCGGACACTTTCCACTTGGATACAAGCCTTATGCAACAAGCAACAAGTATCCAAAGTACAAATACTAAATTGGATCAAATTAAAAGGAAATGTAATTTAACAGAAAAATTCTTTCTTTCAGTTCAGGCACACTAGTGTTCACTACATTTTTATGGACAAGCGACAACTACAGTCCTGTACTAGATTCTACATTGAAATCTACACTAAAATGCAGGAGTATCAAAACTTGTGCTGAACTTTTCCTCCTGCCGCTAAGAAATGAAGTAGCTGCCAGTGTTATTCAAGTTTTCTGTTCTTACTTAGAGCTCTAAGGAGGATGCGATATTTACCGAGATGCCAAACTACTGACAGAAAACCCTGAATTCCAAAGAAGAGAGTAACAACAGCAGCAGTGCCGCAGGCATTTCTGTACTACTAACAAGCTTTTCCACCAAAATTTAGAAAATCCAGTTTATCGCTTACTCTCACTATTGAGACAGCGAATGGGAATGAGCAGAATAGAACCGAGTATTTCAGTTGGGAGGGATCTACAACGACCATCTAGTCCGGCTGCCCGACCACTTCAGGGCTGACCAAAAGTTAAAGCAAAGTGAAATGAAAACTAATTAGCAATTCTGACGTCTTCAGGTATCGAAGAAGTTGGGTGAAGGTGAAGGGAAGGAAGGAGGAAAGAGGGATTTGTCCTTTTCCTGCTCCAGACTTAACCGCACATCCAGGTTAAAACTGCAATACCCGAGACTACAGACACAAATCAGCTTTGCCACTCTTTCTCCTCCAGATCTTAAGATGTTCACAACAGAAAGATATTCCACCAGGTTTCAAAATAAGCTACAGGATTCTTCTGGGAAAACTAGAAATCTCTTTGCTAGGGCAGAAATGCAACTGAAGACAGTATCTTACTTCAAACAGAGCTGAAATTTCACCCCTAATATTTCAAGCATAGTCACCTTTAATCACAAATGCCAATTTCTTCGGCTCCTTTTAAGAAGCATTCTGCTGAAGACTGAAGGACTTAGCAAATACCTATTTGTCATGATTCGCATCGGGAATTACCGACATAGCTTTTGACAAATTTTCTAAAACGTATATATACTATTTCTGAAAGTGTATTAAAGTTGATCTCAAATAGGAACACAATCCATTTTCTTCTTTTTAGACAAGAATTGTCTTCCTGAGCACAGGTATATGCATATTACTAATGCACAGTGAAAATCCTTGCAAATTATAACTTTAAAATACCGAGCTAAATAAAAGCTTAATTAAGAGCTGCTTTCTTTTATAGCCAACTTCAAAGGAAATTTATAATTACGGCCCGTAAGTTTGTTTAGTAGAAGTCAAGTACTAGGGAAGAGCATTCTGACAGAAGCAGTAACCAAACGTATGTTTTGCGCACACACCTTCTGGCAGTATTGAATAAATAACAAGAAAACAGGTATTAATTAAATATTTAAGAAGCAGATCTGAGAAGTGTGTATTTTTGGTTCAACGAATTTACCTACTCAAAGTTCAAGCTTCACTTATACAGAGCTCACAGATAGATCAACTATTTTAAAACACCACTGGCTGTTTTCTGCCCCTACAAATCTTACGGTGAACCGTGGTGGCAGTCTTTTAATTGGCAGCGCTCCACGGAAATGTCAGCACTTCAGGGGATGTCCCGGACATACAGAAAGCAACTGGGGATGCATCTTGACCTGCGGATTCATTTTCAGCCGTATTCAAGCTGTGAGAACTTGTCAGTTAAGCGGAAACCCTCCAACCCCCTACCCGATTCAGTCATAGTCGTAAATATCTTGTTTTGCACAAGTCAGCAGAAGCAGAACAGGCAGGGCAAAATCGTATCTTATTCTGACTCTTCTCCTGCCCTTCATATGTGCAAGGACTAGATATCTGTGCAAACATCCAGAGCTATCTACTAGTTCTGTTGCAGTAACTAAACCTTCTTATTTCTCTCAAATGCTGAATGAGAAACTGACTCCTGCTCCTCATCTTCTCCTAAACATCCATTCTAAGTAGAACAGACTCTAGGGACTGGTTTCCCTCAATAAGCAAAATCTGGAAACAGATGTTATGCTCGTCCGTGTTCTCATTTTGACTAAAGCAGTTCAAACATACTGTTAGAATAACGGAACATTAGCGCTGGAAACAATCAGGGACTTTTTTTTCTAACTTCCCATTGTGATTTGTAGGAGGACTCGCGACTGGCTTTTAGCAAAAGGAACTTCTGCAGCTTATCAAGTCTTATTCTCATTAAAGAGCTGCTTCTCTTACAGAGAGGAACACTCTAACCTTTAGCGCCTCCATGCCAGCCTGGATAACAGGAGCGAAGATGGTCTCACTCTCGTTAGTGTCTGCAAACATCTCTGGAATCTGGTCCAACAAGCTATGAAAGACGAAGGGATCAGTGTCTCAACCAGTTAGCATATTTGGGATAATCCCCAAGCATACCTTGTAACATACCAAGTCTTCACACAGCGAGATGTTTTCCATGCAAATTTATGGTAAAAAAATATGAATTTTGATTGCTCAATTTTTTTAGGATTCCAGCCAGAATAAAACAAACAATTTTTAAATTCTATGAGATGCATTATTTCAAAGCTGGTAAAGGAACACGCAATAAATAAAAACCAGCTAAAAAATTAAGGAGTTCTAGTGTGCTGTACGGACTTAAAAGCCCTTAGATCATATCCAGGTGTGCATCATATACATCGCAAGAGGAAAAACATGCAACATGGCACACAGCCACAGCCCTCCTCCCACTCCTGAAGCAGCACAGCTGAAGATGCATGGCTTACACCTGGCCTAAATATGCTTTCAAATTCAGCCCGGGGGGGTGGGGGGGGGGGTTGCTGATGAGACTTTTTCTTGCCTCAGAGGTGGAAATATATGACTTGAAGCATCTGCTGGCTTCTAAAGTATTTCAGTAAATGCAGGTACCCCCAAAACCCAATAACACAACTGACTAAAAGGCATAATGCATATCAGAAGCATTCAGATCTTATTCGTATATGGAATAATTATACTTTACTTGATAACAACAGATCGTGATTCCTGAAAGTTAACAAGGAAACCATCCAGCAAGGGAACAAAAACTTCTGCCACATCTGAGACCACCATCATCTGAGGCTGAGCTAAGCTGCTCTTTACATTGAAGAAGTGGAGGACCTTGTTATAAGTAACAAAACCAACTCGAATTGCTGAGGATTCTTCTTGCTCTTCTCTGTAAGAAAAACAAAACCAAGTGGTCATAATTCTGAAAGTCTGACCTTGCAGTAAAAGCGTTCCTTTGCAATGCAAGGCTGCTTTCAGATCATTAGCTGTACTGGGAGCAACAAAGCAAACAACAACCAAGCAGATGTAACGGCCTCAATCTTTGCCTCAGGTCAAATTAAAACACCCTGAGATAAAATCAACTGCTGTATTATTTACTTTTTTAAAAATACATATTTACGGCAACCCTATCAACGGTGCATCCCACCCAAGCAGTCAAAAGTCCCCAAGATAAAGAATAAACCGTGTTGTCCTCAAAACGTGGAAAAGAGAGACCAGGACAATTAGTTACAAGATACTATCAGAAAAACAGCTTTATTTAGTGTACATCGTAATTCAGTGACACTAAGATTGATGCCTAGTAAGAAGAGTAACTAGGCTTGAATAACGTCTGGTGACTTTGGTGGGCCACTCGTCTGCTTCAGCAGGACTACTTTTAAGCAGCAGAAGCTGACAGATCCTCAAGAGCTGCGTATCGTGCAGAAAACACATCACAGAAAGTGCTCGTTATTGCTAGTAAGTTCCCAGGCCAACCAGAGCTAGCAAACCGCTGCTGGGAGCTACGCCTGCAGGAGCACCGCAGGCGGCAGGCTCAGCCTGGTTTTGTGGAGGTGACTCCCCTAAGCAGTAGCCCACTCTGCCATTAGCAGCAGCATTATTAATAGTACTAGTTAGACCCCTACCAGGTTGAGAGTCCTAAATTTAGTGAGCTTTTCTGTAAAAGGCAATCCTGTTCAAAAGAACTGGTCTTAATTACTAATAAAATAGCACCTTCTTGTAGCAGCGTGTTCCTCTCGTCAATGACAAACGAAGCTTCTAGCACGAAAATGCCCGATAAGAAGCCTGTGGCACTTGCAATTACTAACGGTCAGCCCATCCGTTCTGTACAGCAACATTAAACGTTTAAGCAGCCTCCTTAACTTACGGTGAGATGTCACAAAACCAGCAAATACCGGGTCTGTAGTCTAACGCTTCTGCTTGTTTCGCATGTTTGAAAGAGTTTCATATTCAAAGTACTGAAACTTGGAAATCCTCATTCAATTCCCAGCTATGCCACCGATTAAGTTACTAACTGAGAGGAAATTGTTTGATTTCTCTGTGCCTCAGTTTCCATTTGTAAAAGGGGAACAGCAAGAATTATTGTTTAATCTCATCAGGATGTAGAACTATGTACCACAAAGTTCTTTGAGACTGCAGCAACGGGAACCGCAGAAATAGCCAAGCCGATTTTATTTTCTTTAGTTTATAAAAGAAGTCACTCACGGAAGGTTCTGATTATAAAAAATTTAACACAAAGAAATATGCTAGTTGACAAACAGGATACCATAATGCACACAGACTCATACAGATGTTGCTATCACACCAAAAGAATTTACTAACAGAGTCCTACCATTGTATTTCCAATTACTAGGCACTTGGGGCAAGAAATTTACTATTCATCCTTCCCTCTAACCTCTGAAGAAACAAGGGAGTGTTAACAGTCACCCTGAGCCTCCACCACAGTAAAGCAGCCAGGGTTTGAAAATATTTGTCCTCCTAAGGGCTGTAATGCTTTGGCCCCACCAAAATCAATGGCAAGGCCTCCATCCCATTCCACCGCAGCCAACAGATTGCATTCCATGACTTCACAAACGCTTGCAGAGAATCAAAAGTCTAACTAAAGAGGAGAAACAACATAAATACACTTTTACTGCAATTCTCATTTACCTTTTCTTACAGCAAATAGAAAAAACTGTCAACCTTCTTCCTGGCTATCAAATCTGTTTGTCTTCAAAAACAGAAAAAAAATTATCATTGGCAGTTTCACAAGCTTCATCTAAAACCTTGAGCTTCGGAGAGAAACAGTTTTTCTCATCTACAAGCTTTAACCCTCATGTCAGGCTAGAATGGTAATCTACCATTCGTGTTTTATGGGAACCCAGCTGGATGAGAAAGGGGCTACTTTGATCTAAACCAAATCAATATTCTATATTGAACACACTCCCTCAAGAACCATTTTAAATAATTCCTCCAAGATACGCTAACTCAAACAGATGCCTCATTTCTGAATGTTAACTTCTAATCATTCCCAGCACTCAGACAGTACTTTCTTAGTAATATGATCAAGGGGGAGCATTCGGGAGCTTGATGAGGACAAGGTATTATTAGCTTTTTGCACACACAGCACTTTCCTACTTCAAAGAGAAGTACCCACATCATCCTCGTAGTCCCAAAGTTGTTACACAGCAGCTGTTTGGGACTGTTTTTTCAGATACTGCTCTTACCTGTGGCAGTCTGTACTGCCACACCTCAGCCAATTTCTTCTATCCTAGCTTTAAAGATCAGCTGTAAACGTAGCAGCCGATTGCCTACGTAGCTCACACGCTAGTCAGTTCTTTTTAAAGTGTCAGAATGAGAAATCTGGATCATACGTACAGAAATGCATTCAGTTGTTTTTTTTTTTAATTATGCACCTGAAAATCGTATTTGCACTAGTTAGCCTGATTTTCTGAGCTCCTAAGCACAATTTCTATAAACACATTTCTCTGTATTTCTCTAGATACAGAATCAGGGGGTTCTGGTTTGGAACACATAAAGTTTGAAAATGTCTGCTCTAAAAATTCAAGCAAGCAAATAACGTGTTTTCTGCTGTGCCGCAAGTCCACAAAAACACAAAGTTCTTAACAGCAGGTCTTGAGCCACCTACTTTAATCCCTTCTTTGCTGCCTCTAACTTCTCACTTTGCAGCCGCTTTCACAGGCTGACCTGGCACAGGCCTTTACACCAGTGGCCTTTCTGTGACACAGGTTGCTTTGCTACCCCAAGTCTTTCCGCTTAAAGCTGTACCCCAGGGTGAATTCCCAGCACAGGGCTTTCACCTCATGTCCTAACAGCAGAATATTTTTGCAGGTGTCTTTGTCCAGCAACAGAAAATTAACACACAGTGACCTGTGTGCGTATCAGCGCCAAAATCAAAGTTTCACCACAATTTCTGGTGGAATGCCTTGGTTTTGTTTTGTTTTTTAAATTAATGTTGTTGAAAGACAACAGACGAGTCTGAAGAAACTGAAGGGTCTGCCCTTTATTTTTTTTTACTGCTTTTTTCAGTGGACATGAAAACTTTGGCCCTGCAAACAAATTATTTAGCAGCGGATCTCTGCAGAGTGCTGGTGAGGAGTAGAATTAATGTGTCTTTTTTGTGACGTAGATACACTTGGTTTCATTTTTCCTCAACTTCCCCTGTTCAAGCCTAGGTGTTTCTAAACTGCCAACTGCTTTTTGTTACTACACTCAGGCCTTTTATTATCTTCAGGGTCAAGACCAATCCTGATGGAAAGCTCCGAGATATGTTCAGGATAATATCAAACACTTGTGTCTCCAGTGTAATCTTCAGTGACAAAGTACTTGAGAGATGGCCTTACATGGGCATCTGACAAACTAACTCCCCACCCTGGACTGGAATTTCTTTCATGCACAGAGATCCCAGAAGGACGTACGATAAAAGATTTTTAACATATCCCAGATTATCTCAAGGATCCCGTCTCCCACCCTTCCTCACTTTGCTCTATTTCTTAAGTCTTTTCTCCCTCTGCAAGTATTGTTATTTGGAATGCCTTTTCTTTCTGTATGTTCTTCAATGCTTTTGTATGCCTTTGCTGAGAAACATCTTGTCTACTTAATTTCTCAGTCTTTTACCGCTCTCATTTAACTACATGCGTCTGCATTATTTAAACTTTAATGAAAACTATACTAATATACTATACTAAAAACTATACTAAACTACACTAAAATAACATACTGTCATTAATATTGATCAGCAGTACTACTACTACTGCGTATTTAATGCTCACAACGCAAATGTGCTACATTTCATACAACGTTTGCTGCCTACAAGATTTGTTCTCCTCTCAGATACATACATACCAGGACAGAAAAGTCTCACAGCACAGCAAGAAGCTTTAAAAGTTTTGCTAATTAACAAGAAGAGCTAAAGACAGAAGCCACCAACACTATGGCTTTAGAGAGACTTGCCATTCTTGAGTATTCTGGTTTTGGTATTTCCCTATTTAATTTAATGAGAAAAGCAGCACTGCACTAAACCTTAGCTGATACTACCACTAGAGTTCACTACAAGAAAGGAAAAGAACGCATGCTACATGTGCCATCAGTACGACAGATTCTTTCCATTCATATAGTAAGCCCAGACAAAGCTTAAGAACTGCCAGCAGTGTTAACATTTGGCCACTATCACCCCAAAAATGCCTGTACTGTAAATTTTGACATTTTCTGTAGCTTCTTTTACCTCTCAACAAGCAAAGCTGCATGAAAACTGCAGTGTAGCGAGTTAAGCAAAGCACGCTTATGTTTCTTTACCTTGGAAGCTTATCTAGCAGAGTCTTCAGTTCATCACATATGAGTTTAACTAGGCCACTGTTTATGTTTCTGTACGACACATCAATCATGAAGATATAAGCTGGTGGCTTTGGAGGCTTGTTGTTCTAAAGGAAAAATGATCATTCACAGGGAAAATTAGACAGTGTCCTGTTCTGTCAGAAAAATTTACAGGTGGTACCATAAGGCAATCTAAATACAGTGTTCAGTTGTTTGAAAAATGCTACGGATCATAAATAGTAACTAACTCTTGAAGAAAGCTGATACATATTGGGCAAAGTCCACCCCTGGAATAAAACATTACTACTGGAAAAGAGCATCCTAATGGAATAAAATATGTAACGGGTAACAGTTTATTAGATAAGATGAAACGTGGACATTTTCTGCTGGAATTCAAGTGTTTAAACAAATTTGCCTTTTGGCTTTTTTCTGTACCCATACTGGTTTTGCATTCCCTGTATCAATACGCAATACCATTTTGTTAAGGCGAATGCTTGAATTCAGTTTTTGTTCGCATTTGCCTCTAACAACTCTTAAGTGATTTCTAACCAATCTGGAAACAGAAAATACAACTGAGGTACTGAACCAGAATTAAAATATCTCCGTTCTTAGCAGTCCTAAGTGGTGATCATCTGCATCCTGACATCCCGTCTCACGCTCCAATGCATTGTAGACAGCTGAACTGTACTTTCAGGAATAAGCTGACTTTCTGTAAGATGATCAAAGCATGAGAGTGGAACATTCTATGTATGTAACTGCTGCATACACAGCAGTGACTTGGGCCGGCAGGGATTCCTTCGGGAATTCTTCTTATTCATAATGGAAGTGGCATACAAATCGTGGCATACGTTACTGACGCAAGTTTCCGTACGTAAGAAAAAGTAAGATGAAGGGGTTTTGTTTCCAAATAGAGCAATGTAGTGCTTCGAGATGTACCCAGGAAGAAGATCGTATAAAGTGAACATAGCAACAGTAATCATCATACTCCCTAAGATCAGTTTTCCTAATTCCCATTAAGATGAGTAGTGGTCATTACTTGGTGTCAAATTCAGGACAGCTTTTCCATTATACTGTTTCACTGCCTTCATATACACAGTTCTGACCACGTAACCAAATTATACTTGTTAAACTAAACCTCAGAAAATTCCGTTTAAGAAAAAAATCATCTAACCCTTGAATTAGGCCTTAGCCATAGTCCCTGGCACACTTTAAACTAAACTTAACATCATACCCTTGATCTCACTTCACGTGAATCATGTAAATCAGGATTAATTCCTGTGAACTAAGACCAGGCAGAATTTTTAAAAGCTGTTCCATGTACTGTACTTGCATTCTAGTTTCAAAAACTGTATCAAACACTACTTCAAAACTCTTGTTATCGCATCGCCATTTATAAAGTATCCCTGCGTTATTTCTGACAAATATATGGTAGAACTGAAGGCTTGTGCTCTTGCCACATCCGCTTAGCAGGAGCGCAATAATGCAAAACAGCTGTTATTTGTTAACATTTTTTGTAGCTGTTCATCCTTGTCATTTGATAAGCACAAAAGGAAATGACTTTTCAGTTCTGGTCTTAAACTGGATTTATAAAAGAACTAAACCTTTGCAACTTGGAGCAAAATGGAAAATGAATTATAAAATAACGTTAACTTCTGTAAAATTTAATGACTTAGCATTTCCAGCGTGGGTGTTAATTTTGAAGAGATTTCTTTTTTGTAACATTCTGGTAAGCCTATGGATGGGTCTTTGCAACAAGACGACAGGCCATACTGGATGACTTATCAAGGAAACTCCCTGATTTAAGCTATATGGCAAAAGCTACTGCGCTGAAAGATGCGTTGTGATGATGACTGCATCACACAGGGTTAGACTCTGGAGTAGAGAAAAAGAACTGCAAAAATGGCACAGAGCCATTTGGTACACGAGTTTTCAAAAGTTTAGCTGCCAGAAATCACCAAAGCTCAACCAAATTTGATGGAGTTACACTAGATGTGCAATACACTGTATTTCTGTAATGCCTCACTACAATTCTCTCCTGTTCTGGGGTTTAACCCTAATTTCAATAAAATCTATTTAGGTTGTCTCACGGATTTCGCTAGATTTTGGAGCAGTACCCTAGTGAGAAAGCAGAATTAAACCTGTCCGTTTTCTCCATACCAGCAATAGTTTGATGGTCTGAGGAGGTTATTGGTATCTACTTCAAGACTTTGTAGGATCCAGTTGCCTTTCCTAACCTTATCATGACCTTAATTCCAAAGCCAGGAAGAAAACTCTGCCTGATTTCAGCAAGAACAGAAAAATATGTCCATACTGTGGACAGATGAAGTAACACTTGCAGTTTTGTAACCTGAGATAAAGTTTGAAAAGTTTAACTAATTTATGCTTTCGCAAGTATCAAATACAGCTCTCTAATAAAATGAACTACAAATATTTACAGTGACTTGAGCGGGCTTTGGACTGCGTTCTTCAGTGAGTTAATATTAGGAGAGAGAACCCATTCCATTGCAATTTACTTACTGGTGAGAATACTAAAACTACTCTTGCCAGGAAAAGATTACAAGGTCAAATTCCCTTGCTAAGGTTTTCAATATTGGGAAGGCAATTCAGGCCTGTGTCTGTCTTTAAAATCACTAAAAGACATGCATCTAAAATGCAACACTGCATCAGAATTCCTGCTATATCCTCTAACCAGTGCAACATGCTAGCTAGGACCAACTGAACGCCCCAGTTAAAGACCAGTGATCCGTGAGTTTGCCTTGCTGTTTGTTATTCTTACTTGCTAGTCTCATACTCTGCAGCACAAAAGAACAAAATGTAATATCGTAAGCTTAAGTTCTCCGCATCATTCTACATTTTCTAGAATGTTCCTGGACTCTGATAGTCAGCTTACAAGTGCATTTACTCTGCTATAGGTATTTAAAGGATTTTGTTTGTTTTGACATAAAATTCTAAATCAGTTTGCATACTGGAAATACTTACTCGGCAATAATCCAAAGTAGCAACATATTCATAAGATCCCAGAGATAGCTCAGGCCTTTCATAGTGGTCTACCCGTCGGCCAATGTGGTCCAGATGTTGAAAGAAGAACGGAGGGACTAAAAGCCAACACAAGAGCAGGAAAAAAGGGTTTATATTTTGGGGAGGAGGGGAACAACCCAACAACTTCTTTCAATAGATACAATGTACTAATGCAGGCTCCTCCGTTACTGATCAAGGCATGAGTTTAAACACTTACCCAGGTTCCAGTGGTTTTTTTCCCCACGTTGGCATAAAAAAACCCCAACCAAACAAAAAACCACAGCATTCAAGTAATGCCAGCTCCTTTTTTATTTGGAGGATAGGGCATATTCTGCTATAAAGGTCCATATTCTCCGACCTCTACACTGTCAGACTTCAGTAGGTAAAACTGCCCCAGGTCATTTCCACAGGCAGGCCTGTTACCCTCAGGATACAGACTTTACAGTGACCATTTCATTAGTAGATACAGACTACTCACAGCTTAATTCAAATCACCGGAGCCAGAGCTCTGCAGAGGGACAGCAGTAAAACCAGTACTTTTCCTAAAGCCTGTACTGCCTTATCCAAAAATACTGCTTCACTGGCAATAGCTCTGGTTCAGGTTCACAACCCTGGCCTACGGTACGGCAAAGTGCATCAGGTCCGTTATAGCGGGAACCTTCTGCAGCTACAGGTAAACGGTGCAGAACTCAAGAAATCAAGTGGATTTGCCACCAACAATTTGTATACAACTAGTCCAATGGTTAGAGTCACACTGGGGAAGAGAAACCTCTGGATTTTAGCTCCTCTTTCCTCAATCAGTGTATATTTAGAATACTTATTCTTCACATTTTTGCCTGTAAAAAGTGTATGTGCATGTGAGTGGGGGGGAATATCTACCTAGTTTGTTGGCCATTTTTAGTCCTCATTAAAGTTTTCTTTTAAGTGCTTTCTGACTTGGATAAAAGACGCTGTAGTCCTATAAAGCATGATTTAAAATGACACTGCTACTTAAATGTCTTTCTTAAAATGTTCACAATGCATTTTAATTTCTCTTTATGAGAGTTTAAACTGCTAACAAACTGTGAAATTTGTTATCTGCTATGCTTGCACAAACATTTGAGCGTCAGGCAGAAAAGAAGTTGGAACGAGTCTGTCAAGGTTCACATTTCAGAGTTGAAAAGATGACTGTATTAGGGAAAGCACTATAACGCTGTGATCCAGCTGAGGAAATCCAACTTGATACAAATGTCTAGAAAGGCTAGTTCTGGCAAAGATTTGGGATTTAGCCAAGAGCACAAGAACAGTTATGAGTCACATGCAGCACACTTGAACAAATATGGCATGGTATCTTCTGTGAAAACCAACACTCGTCACAGTAAGATTAATAGGTTATTTAACCATTGCATCCACGGTCCCGGACAGGACGAGGCTAACATGGTTCTTAATACTTAGTTCTTGCTGGACATTTAGATTTTTCAAATAAATTAATTTTTTTCCACATAAAAGTTGCTTTCAGTTAGCAGTACAAGCAGCTTTGTATCCTACGTTGACATAACATTTTTAAATAAAGTTTTGATCGTATCAAACTGGACTTAATGAGTCAGCGTTATTTTTCATACATTTATTTTTTTTATTTGCACTGTTTCTATGTATTTTTCTTGGGTAGTGGTTTTTTTTTTTATTTGTGAAATAGGCCTAGTTACTGCATCTCACTAAACTGTTTTCCCATCAAGTCAGCAAGTCCAGAAAATAATTTTAGGGATATGGTGTCTTTTTAGTTTTATGGAATTTGTATGAATCACAGACCAGAGAAATATCACTTACCATCATTTATACAATTGCAAAATCCACACTGGTATCTTCTTCCACCTTCAATAAACTGCATGAAGGGACACATATAAGCTTTGCACCTGTTGCATCGGATTGGTCCAGTCTCACCGTGATTTACAACATAAAGAGGTGTCTAGATGAAGGGGTACATGAAGTTATAAAAAGCAATGCAAACCTGAAACCAAATAAAGTGAGCTAGAAAGCTACTGCTCGGACTTCACCCTTGTTCGAGATCACCTGACCGAGAGATCATTCATCGTTCAGCATTTACCCAAAATCTGCAGTACAGTTCGCTCAATCCCATAGGTCCCCTAAATCTACAAGTTCACAGGCTGTATCCTAACATTTATCAGAAAGAGAGTACGGATTCACACCGAAAGCCTACAAAGTTTTGAAAGCATTTGAAGTTTAGGGCTCCAGGCTGGTTTTCTCCAGCAAAGGGTTTTTACAGCTCACTAAGAGAAATCTGCTGGAGTCAGGTATTTTGCCTTCTCTGTCAGATTGAGCTTTTCCTGAAGAAATCTCTTGCTGCTCATCTATTGCATACAGTCTCTCAAACAGGTATTTGCTAAGAAAGCTTCTACTATTTTGCCCTAAATGTTGCCCCGTTACATCTTATGCTAACGTTTAAGTGTTGTCAGGGTCACGAGCTAGAGTAGAAGATTTAGAAGAAATACTAATATTTATTAAAGGAAAGTACATACAGCAAACAAATACAGTACCTCAAGCACTTGTCAGTTTAATTACACTGACCATGCTTGCTTATAGCCTCTGCCAAAAACCACAGCTAATGGAAGACATTTTCCAGATGCCTCTTTCGGTAATAACCGTGCAGCAATCGAAAGATTCCTGTGATTATACTTCACATTAGAAAAGTCATACCTGAAACCACTATAAAAATGGAAGTTTGCTCAATTATTTATGAAACTCTACAGAGCATAAACATGTTTTGTATTTTTCTTTTTTTTTTTACTCACTGCAATCCCAACTAAAAATCTCTGAACCTAAGATTAAGGAAAGAAATCCAGAGTCTGGACACATAACAGATCTCTACAAGGGGAAAAATGCTGACAGCCTTTGAATGCTAAAACGTTACCACTCACATGTTCTTTTTTTTTTTTTTTTTAATTATTCTGTCTCTTCTTATAGAATGGACATATTTCATCTATTACACATTTTTATCTTTTATTGGAGCATAAGAGTCTTTGAATACCTAGAAAATCATTCATGTCCTTCTAGTATTCACTGCTTACATATATTTTATTGTTTGTTTATATTTTACAGAGATTATTTTACTCATTTATTTCTCCAAAGGGCTTAATGCTTTTTGCCAAGGATTTTATGCATAGGAGCAGATTTTTACTACATGGGTTTTAAGTGCTCCCTCCTGCTCTGCTGAGATATTATTTACTTTGTGTTCTTTCTTCTACAAAAACTGAGTTTAACACAAACTAACCAATAATGTCAGCTGGCAAACTATCAGGGTCATTTTTCAGACACGAAAGCCTTGGCTATAAAACCTGCTCATCAGCCACAATCGCTTAATAAGTTTTAAAACTTCTGGGTTTTGTTCTTTACTTGGCAATTTTCTGATTATCATTCTGCTGTATTAGTTTAATGAGGCCTGGATCTGGTTTGCAGTTAATATTATTATAGTATCTGACCTGGTAGGGGAAAAAAACAAGACTAAACCAACTCCCGATCCATTTATACATGCTGATTTTAGTAGTTTTAAACCTTGTTTTGATACATTTAATGTCATCCAAGAGCAAAGAAAAATTACCCCCAAATGACCATATTTTGAAATACCATAACTAAGACCTTTACATAAAAAGCATGAACAAGAACAATCAAAAACTAAATACACAGATTTTAATAAATTACCTTTTTAAAGACAGCAGCAATAAAAATAATGGGTTTTTTCCCTTGTCTTTTCATATTTGGAGTGGCAATTTTAGTTTTCCCCTCCCCTTTAAGCTTCTTTAAAAAAAAAATTACTTATTACAAGGTCCTTTTTAAAACGTCGCGTTAGAGCCTCAGTAGCCTAAGGGTTATGTCTGCAAAGCTTTACGCGCACGTTTAACTTCACGCATTAAATGGTTGTCTTGAAGTTACTGAGACTATGTGCAGTGCATGAGGTTAAAACACAACCTCAAGTCTTAAGAAAAGAGTATTCACAGGCAGTGCTCTGTAAATATATACTAGGCTGGATTCTGTTTTGTCTTGCCCAGAGAAATAAAGGATTAAACACCAATAAAATCATACTTCAGAAGCTAGCTATTTTTTCTTCCTAATAAGCTTGCAGAAATTTAAAAAAAAAAAAGGGGGGGGGGGGGGGGGCGGGGAATCAATGAAGCAAAACCAACCAAAAGTCTATGCCATAGAATTAAGGATTTTTTCTGAGAAAGAAAAATCCTGAAAAACAAGCCTTGTGTACCTTTATTGATTTATTAATTTGGAATTTTTTGAAATCAAATGGAATTTACATTTTAGTATTTTCTTTAAATAATTCAAAACATTCATCAATAATTAACACATCTAATGACAAAGCTATTTGTAAGATAATTTCAGAATAAGCACTTGGACCAAAAGGATCAAACCCACTTCTTGATGTGAACCACACAGCTGCGAAAGAAACTTTACCTCAGAAAAGCTGAAATCTTCCCAGGCATTACACCATAAGACTAGACATTCTACCCATCCAGAGAAAGTAATTTCTGTTTGGGTGTGTAAACTGCCGTTGCATTTCCAACTGTCAAAATAACTTCAGTCAGGGTGAAGTAACTTTCTTTAAAAAAATAGGTAGATCTCCATGGGAATGTACGGAGATAATTAATACTGTACATGCATTAAAAAGCATAAAATAATACGTTAAAAGTAATGAATACGTTAAAAGAAAAACAGTCATAAAAAAGACATGGTACTAAATGGGAAAGTCTTGTTTGATATGCTCCATTCTCTGTAGATGTCACTGTATACCAGAAGTTAAAGCAGAGATCTGCTTATGGTCCCATGGAAGTCAGTGGCAAACTCTCATAGGAGCAGGGGAATAAGATAAAATTTGAAAAAATATCTTTTTTTTTTTTGTTTGTTTGTTTGGTTAGTTTTTTTTAAACAAATGAAATACTCCTTTTTCTTTTGCCTTTTCACCTATAAGGTATCAGCATTTTCTTTCTCTCCTCTCTTAAATCCCTACCAATAATAACTGAATCAAGTTAGATATCCACCATAACTATTTGGACATTTATTATACTTGTGGACTTGTTATGGCCTTACACTTCTCTTCGCGCCCATCTCTTCACAAACCTTTGTCCAATTTGCCTACTTGGACCATCTAATTGAGAGCAGAGACGGACCTCACAAAAATGAACAGTTAGGTATCGATTGTTGGCGTTCCAGTACTATCAAAATATAAATATTTCTCAAAACCAATGACTAAACTAATACTTGGTAGCCTAAAACTGAACAGGACACATAAAAGGGATTCCTTTTTTGTAAGCCGAAAGAGTAGAGAGGCAGAAAGAATCGGAGGAAGAACATGATCAGTTTTAGGTTAAAGCAAAGGAAAATTGGGCAGAAGAGATGGGAAATGCTGTAAGAGACCTGCATAAACTTTCCCTTTGCTGGAACCTCAGGGCCCCGCTGGAGTGCAAGTCCTGAAAGCCAATCTGATAAACCATAATTTATCCCACTATTAGTCCAAATATAGCTGGGATAGCAAGAGTTTTATTTTGGAAATATTTCAGCAAGAACATCTCTCAGGAGTCAGGGCAATATTACAAAGCAATAGATAGACATTGGTGGCACAGCTCCAAGATGAAATACATCCATATAAATTTCCAAAGGGACTGTAACCTGCGCTTTAAAGTCTGAGAAAGCTGAATTACTATTGCTTGCTATAAAAATGAAGTCTTGACCCACTCCTCAGGGTTCCCTGTGATGCCTGCAAAGTATCACCACATTCATATTGCAGGATCAGGGCCACAGCTGGAAATGATAAGTGTAGGAGTAAAGACTGTGATGAAGCTCAAGATCATCATGGCACATCTTTGGAAAGGCGTTCTAAAGAGAAAAATAAGACAGCATGCGTCTCTGGAGAACAAAAGAGGCACATGCAAACACTGAAAAAAGCTAGCCATTTATCACACAACAAAATAAAACATATACAGCATCTGTTTTCATTGCCAACCAGCATACCGACTGGGCTGCAAGAAAAGCTTTTTGTAGCTGTGCTGCAAGACAAATCTCCTTATGTGATGGACACCGTACCTTGTCTTTGCCTCTTCCTACCTACCACAGCCAAGGCGGATTCCTATCCGCTCCTTGACATAGAATCTATCAGGATAGTGACAAGACTATATTAGGAGCGATGTTTTCGCACTTAGTTTGACTCCACCATTGTTTAGGTGCATTTAACACTCCAGCACTGAGACAACAGAAATGCTATCGACTTGAAAAGAGGCCCACATGACTTGTGGAGTCTGGCTACGTCCAAAAGGAACACAAATCCTCTTCCCTTAAGTGTAGTTTTCAGTTAGATCAGTGTCTCTATCACACCCTTACTCATCCCCACAAGAAGAGGAACCTGCTACCAGCTCTTCTATATCCTTTTGAAGAACATTACGGCCAGATGACATGGAGGGTCACTACATGATGTAACATTGTATACTACACATGACAAGTTGCCTCTTCAACTGGAAATTATCTCGGGGCAAACAAATCTGAAAGCACACTCCATGAAAACCCCAGATTTAGGGGATCTAAGATTTCAGGACATATTTAGATGAGGGCTATTTGTTTCAAAAGGAAGAGTATCTCACAGGTTTGGAGAGCTGCACAGATGCTTAACTCCTGATGACTTCCAATACGACAGTTCCTTAAAATTATACTCCATGATCAGCAGTACTACAGCAGATAAAATATTTTATACTTCTGATTTACAGCGAACACTAAACACTGCATTTGCATGGCTGATTAACAGAAAAGACGACACAAAACTGTCAACCCTTCAATCCAGACAGTTCATTAAGCAGACAAGCTGTGCAGTTTGTGAGGGTGACAAATTCAGAAAGGCAGGTTTCTAGAGTTATTATTTACACTGACATTGATGCGAGTCTAATTATTAAAATATTAATAAGAGAATTTCAAGATATGCTATCCAATATAACTTTCTAATGAACAGAGGAGAAGGCTGTTGGCCAAGTGTGGTACCACTGCCCCAAGTAAGTCTTGTGTTTAATTAGTACAGTAAAGAGATGAGGAAAAATCTCCAGATAATCACAGAGAATTTTGAAATGTAACACTGATGTTTTTGGAAAAAAAAACTAGGTCATGGACCAAACTGTCTCTGTTTCCCAGGACTGCTGAAGGGGTTTGTTTTCTTTTATTGTATCATCATAGATTGCTTTTGAGAAAGATTAACCAGTCTACAAATAATCCCTTGGTTTTGAGTTGCTTTACTGATTCGCATTAAAACGTCAAGAAAACATTTCTCTTTGTGATGTTCCTACTGTCTTTTATCAGAAGCCATTCCCCCTGAAGACAGAAATTATTTTGCCTCTTCTTGGTTTTTAGATGTTGAACACTATCAGCCTCCACAGATGATGACTCAAGCCAATTTGGACTATCTCCTCTGCAGGGTTCACAGCAGGTTCAAGTATTTTCCATAACGCAGTGCTTTTTCTTCTACTTCCTTGTTTGTTTGCATAGCCGCCGCACGGCTAAAGCATCAACCATGTGATGCAGTATCTCTTGGCTCCACCCTGATTTTTACAGGCCACATAAAAATGCAAGAAGCATGTTCAAACCTTCTTGCTCAAAAACCCTCCAGACCCAGGCTGAACATTCGCCTGCATACCCCGCAGTGCAAAAAGTACCGCGGCATGGTAGCCGAATTTCAAGTTGACACTGCACGTGAGATATGATCCAGTGCGTACTAAAATAAACAGAAGACTAGTTATTGATTTCAGTGGATCATACCTCAGATTACCCTTGAAATCCTTACTCAGCCTTCCCTTTTTAAGGTGAGTATTTCAACTACCTGAATAGAGTTGGCAGCGTGAAGAGTGTAAATACAGCCTACTCTATTCAACGTAAGAAGAAGGATTTTTAAAAGTTTGAGGATGGGGGGGGAAAGTACATGTAACAATGATAAAACTTTGATGTAAAGACACAACGAAATTAGTTAGCTTACTTCTTTAGAAATTCCATATCATACAGGTGATAGAAGGAGGAGAGGGAAAAAAAAAAAAAAAAAAAAATGACAAAGACATTTACTATCCATTCTTAAGAGCAGCACCACAAGTTCTCCTGGTCATGATCCCAGACCAGGAATACCAAGCGTTAACAAGTCAGCGCTCTCCAGCACTTCTCAGCTTTGAAGTGCTGACTGTTATTTGGATGTACGGACATGCTGTATCTCAAGTGAAGGTCAGCAGCCAGGATTAACTGATGATATAAGCAGAAGCGTGAAATTGGATAATCAAGAAACCGTGCTAAACAACAGACTTCCAAAATGTTAGCACTTTAAAACAATCAGACCTCAAGCAAGACCTGCCTCAGTCCAGTCTACACGCATCCTAGCAAGAGTGGGGGCTGGTGCAGAGGCACATACACAAGAAGAGAGCACAGGAAGGTGTAAGAGACAGACAAAACTACCCTAGGACAGTGTTATTGTTGTCACGTCACCCCCACCCCTCCTATTAGCACCCCTGAGGGCGATAGGCACACATTAAATCACATGAGAGGACTCAGGTTCGTGCCTGTACTAATCCACAGCTCCACTTCCCAAATATAAGTACCACAGACGGTCCAGCACTGCAGTCCTTGTCTGAGATTTTTAGGTACAATTGTCACACTAGCTGTAAAATCATTGAAAAATAAGACAGGCAAGTTTTAGGAAAGCTTATCTACAGAAATGGTAAGTAATAATTACAGGGGAGGTAGTCTAGTTTTATTGATCACAGGAGTTTCACAATAAAATTAGAAGTTTGATTTTCAGGGATTTGTTCTCTGTCTGGCTTGAGATTCATTCAGCACAGAACAAAATAAAAGGTATTTAACAATATATTTTACAGAATTAAATAGAACTCTTAAAGACACCTCATTCAAGCATAATTTTTATTTTTTGCAGATCACTGCAGGAGAGCTCTAGAGGATCTTCAAAAGAGCAGAGAGAATTTGGGCTCCAAATACTACCACTACTGACGACTTCTTCACAGGGCCCAGTCTCTTACAGGCGCTGTATGGTCACATCAATGTTAGTTTACCCTCACGTAACATTTTTCAAGACTGCTAAATAAATGGTAAATCTAACACCATAATTCAAAATACAGGTACAGCCTATAACATACAAAGATAACAGGTAAATTGGCATATCAATTCTGTTTCAGAAGGTCAAAGACCATTTAATGCAAACACAGCTGTGACCATTTCTAGCATGCTCTAGAATATCCTCAGGAAAGCCAATCAAGCAACACTCCAAAGAGTACTCGTGGAACATGCAGCTCTAGGTTTAGGGAACTTAAATATTTAAATTTGTAAATAAATTTAAAAGTAGCATAGTGATCTCTGAAGCAACACTCCTCCTAGATGAAATTCTGCATCAAAAGACCATTATCATTGTTATTCATGACTTTGTAGCAAGAACAAAACCAAAACCTAACTTTGGATTTCAGGACCATTCCAGCCTGCTGGGCTATCGTCAACTTTAGAGACCAAATATGTGGGTTTTTTTTCTTTTTATACATACACACTGTCATGGTTTTAGCTGGGATAGTTGATTTTCTTCACTGTAGCTAGCATAGTGCTGTGTTTTAGACTTGGTATGTAAATAATGTTGATAACACCCTGGTATTTTAGTTGTTGCTGGGTAGTGTTTACACTAGTCAAGGACTTTCCAGCTTCCCATGCTCTGCCAGGTGCACAAGAAGCCGGGAGGGGAGGGGATACAACCAGGAGAGCTGATTCGAATTGGCCAAAGGGTATTCCATATCATGTGACGTCATGCCCAGTATATTAACTGGGGGAAATTGGCTGGGGGAGGCATCGATCGCGGCTCGGGGACCGGTAGCGTCGGTCGGCGGGTGGTGAGCGGTTGCAGCACTTGTTGTTTAGTTTTGGTTTTGTTTTTTTTTCCTCCCTCTTCTTCCAGTGTTTCCTCTCTCTCTCGCTCATTATTTTCCTTTTTATTATATTAGTATTATTGCTGTTTTATTCTAATTATTAAACTGTTCTTATCTCAACCCACGAGTTTTCTTACTTTGGCCCTTCCGATTCTCTCCCCCATCCCACAAGGGTGGGGGAGTGAGCGAGCGGCTGTGTGGTGCTTAGTTGCCGACCGGGGCTAAACCACAACACACACACAAATATATATATGGGTGGATAGACAGATGTGTGTGTATATATAATGTATGTGTGCATATATATATAATATTTTTCAGCATTTGAGAGAAAAGTAATTACTGACTTAAGATCATGCATGAAAGTCCGATGAATGGAGGGCTTCTTTCCTTCTCGACAACCTGGAGTTGTTTCTCTTTTAGAGGACATTACTGTGACTTTTTAAACTGACTACTCATGTTTGCATTCCTGAGAACTTTCTACAACAGGAACTCTCTTGCTCCTGTTTTTGCACAGCCAAGCATATTAAAGAAAGAAACTTTCATTAGAAAAAAAGCATAGATACGTTTAAGAGTGTTTTAATTCAAGGTGGATAAAATAGTTCTGCTTATCTGCAGGCCTTCTTGAACAATGTTTATTAGTAAACATGTCTTTAAGGCTAATTAATTTATTTCCACTGAAATCAGAAAGAACTGGGTGTACTTAAAGCGTCATGCTGCATTCACAAGCCAACTAAAGCTAGCCAATTGCCACAGGAGTACTTCGCGGGTATAAGGAGAATTTTTGTTATGTGAACAAAAAGCAGCACTGAATACCTTCACCTCGGAAGCAAGGATGTTTGGGATGAGTTTAATACCCTTTCTAAAAGTCAAGTCCCTTCTACGATGTTAGATTTGAAGGTCAATAGCAAAACTAGCTGTTACTTTAAAAATACCAGATCACGTAGGAATGTTCATACTCCGGGTCTCTCTTCCATGAATACTTTCTCTGCTATGATAGCTGGGATGCTTCAAGCAGACTCCAGAACCTCCAAACATTAATAACATTTGTATGCAACTACCCTCCTCTCTTTTATTAACACTGAGCTATAGCTGAACGTCACAAGTAAGGGGCTGTGCGGAACTGAGTTATGAGCTAAGCAATCCTGCGAAGGGCACAGACCTGTTCCATTGCTCCTTTACCCTAGGGCTGAGGAGGTAATCCATGCCTCTATTTAGCAAGCCTGGATTACTTAATTCTGTTAAGCACCATACGAAAAAGCAGCTCCATCCACCTATTTCCTGTCTTACAAGAGCAGCAGCTTCCCTTCCCACAGAACTAATGAGGGACATTCTGTAAAAGAAGGCTTAGTCTCTCCTATTTTTCTCCAGGATAGCATTATAGCCTGCTATGATTGGGCCCTAGATGTAACCTGGTACAACGGTTGTTTGACACAAAAACCAAAAACCACACCACCCAACCACAATCCCCACCCTCCCAACACCAGCTTCCTATTCAACTTTAAAAAACATTTTTTCTATATAATTACACACTTTACGTGGTTGCATCCAAAACACAATACTGCACTAATATGCACAGGTAAGTAAAGTAAGTATAAACTGAAAATGCAATAACAACTTCAGTTTGAAAAGCAAAACACAATCTTTTCCTCCTGCACTTACTAAACCCCACTGTGTTGGACTCTCTGAAGTTTCCAGGGTAACTAAGTAACATCCCTGATGGCTCAAGGTTAGAGCCTGCAGTCTTATAATGTTTCATTTACTGCTGTTGCTACAATCAACTTCAGCCAGTGTATAACAAGAGACAAACACCATTTCAGGAGAGCAACGTGCGGTCCGTAGCGGAAAACGCATGCACAGAATGGCAGACGCCATTCGAGCAGCTATTTTGAGTTAGAGGTTTCTAGTGATAGCCAAAGTAATATTTTACTTGAGTGTCATTTTTGTTGGCAAAACAAATTATCAACATTGTTGGCCAGCTAATTAAGTGGATATGAATGTTACTTTTTATTTCCCTTCTTTATTTACTGTGGCTTAGTCAGGTTTTTCTTCTGCCATTACCAGTCTGAAGAACAGTCTCCAACTTATCAGAAACTAATTATAACATCTTTAGAAAGGCATTTTCCCTTCAACTTTGTAAAAAATTAATCAGGAACTCTGATTACAATATGAATAAGGTTTATATAAACGTCAAATTTCAAGTCACTGTCCCCACCTCTTTCACAATTACCTCCTTACCGTAACAGCAATGGTGCATGCAACAACACACTACAGAAATACTTTAGAGAGTACACTGTAAGAGTATTTTAAAATGTACACTAAAAACAAAAAGGCAGAAAAAACTAAATTAGGAAGTTTACTTGAATTTGGAAAAGCTCTACTGCCAAAGCCTTTGCTAAATTTGGCTCTGAAAGTTCCTTCTAGTTACCGAGTGTAGTTACAGCCCAATAGGCTAACAAAAAACTTTCTCCTAGATGATGAACCATCTCCTAGATGACTGGGAAGCAATCCAATTCCCAGTGCTTTACTACCAAATGCAGACTAGCATGGGGCATACTGCATAAAGAAAGCCTCATCTAAAACAGGATTTATGCACCTCTAAATTAGGCATTGCAACACCTTGCTTGCAGGCACTGGCCCCCAGTGATATAAAACTTTCTGGGTGAGGCACCTGGAGATGCTTGAGAGTTCTGGGCTCTCCATACCATGCACGGGAGAGTCAGGCACCCCAGAGAAGCTATGGAAAAACCCTAGACATTAACCTGGCACTGGCTAGTTGAAAAAATTAAAATAAAATAGCATTGACAGAGCAAAGGTTGTCAAATACATATCCTGCTCTGCAGTGCAGGCAGACTCAGAACTATGAGACCAGAGCCTCACAGTTCTATCCCAAATGAAGGCATCAACAAGGATGCTTTGAAACTTGTTTTATTTTAGTATCTGGAAAACAGAAGAAACAGTAGTGCTTAGGCTCACACTTACCAGCGTGGTATACAGCAATGAGTTCAGGGTACAAGTTTATGCTACCTGGACAGTCTCTACATGGATTGATTGTTCCAAATAGCTCAACAGTGGATTGGTTGTGAAAATACAAAGGCAGTCCTAAGAACAAGGAGGAATGTCTGGTAGCAAGGCCCTATCCCGAAACTAACTGGCCTAGTTGTAATCTATAGTGCGGTACAGATGCACGTGCTCTCTTTCTGGTCCACTGACTTCCATCTGTGGAAGTTTAAATGGAGGCAACGAACTCTTCCGCACAAACTGGCAAATAGCTTGGTGGTCAGCCCCCCTTTCCTGGAGGGTGAAAAAGCGTTTCAACGTCGTCAGACTAAGCGTCCTAACTATTAAGTTATATCACATGTGCAGGGCTTTCACTTTCACTGTGTTTTAGAAAAACACGACAACTAGCACAGATTACTTTGATAGTGTACACCAAAGACATTGACAAGATCATTCTCCGCCGGATCTTGGACAATCCAGAGACCAGAACTGCTATGCACGCAAGCAATCTGTCCCGCTTACAATCCAGAGACGGCAAAATATTATCTCCTCACTGGTCAACAGCTGCTGTTTTTGCTGTGGAGTACTCACTGAAAACGAGGAAGCTTGTTACCTACACTGGAGAGAAGTCCAGTATTGTCAGCAGACATGAAGCAATTTTGAATAACCTAGATATAAAGGGTGATATGAAGTCTACACAAAGGAAAAAGGTCACTAAACATTCAATAGGCTCTGACATTTCATTTCCAGTAGCTGTGAATACGAAGAGGAATCTCACATCAAGTCCCAAGTACATGTGGGGATTACAAAGTTACAAGCCAACACTGAGAAGGGCGAGACATTTCAAAACAGACAGCAGGGCAAAACTGTCACCAGTCTCTCTTTCAGAACCTTTTCTTCAGAAAGTTTTAAGAAAACTATCATCTTTTGATAGTTTAAAACAAGCTTACTAGTAGTATGGACAATTTTACTGTCTAACCATGCCGTTCCTGTCTGAAAAGACTTAGAGTGTGAAATTGCTGAACTGTATATAAAACCAATCGCTTACGTAAGCCTCAGCACCCAAAAGGAAAGAAGGCAGCAATACAAAAAGAAATGTTACAACGAACTTCTGGGTGACCCCAGAGCTACAGACCAGCAAGTCCTACTTCCACATGAAGCAAACTGATAGATACTACAATGAAGGAGAACATAAAAAGACAGACAGATAAACAGGATATACAGAGGAAGAGCTGATGTGGCTCTTGCGGGGGGATGTCATGACATATAGACCCATTGAGTTCTGTCAAGAGTCAGCCACCATGCAGATAAGCATGACCGAGGTGATATAATGTATTCCTGTTGAAAAAAGATTTTTGATAGAATCCCTCAACAAAAGCTCTTAAATTAGCTAAGCTCTCATGCAATACGGGGGACGTGCCTCCTGTGAATAAGTAACTAAATAAAAGACAGAAATCGAAGGGTAAAATAAAAGTGACAGCTTTTTACAGTGGGTAGATGTTATCAGCAAACACCTCAAGGATCTGTTCTGCAGTCTGTGTTTTTTAACACATCCCTAACAGAAAGGAGCAGTCAGTAAGACGTTTAGTTGGAATCAGTTCATATTGCCTGTAAACTAAGCATTCCTCACTCTCCTCAAACCAAAGTTCTGCATGAGCACATACCTACTAATAAATGTATACGTCTATATAAAAATGTGCTTCAAACTAAAGCTACAGCCTGCTCACCCTTCTTACCAGCTACAGAATACAGACAGCAGAATCTGAGTCCCCCCTGAGCCCAGGGTAGATCGAAAGTGTGGGGATTTCCCTAATCCTTCATATTTATTTAACATTTGAATGACATATATAAAACCCAAAGGAGCAGACTTGGGGTCTAAAAGAAAGTTTGCGCTCCGGTACTTGACTTTGTTCTTCGAACAAAAATATATTTATAACATTGTATCGTGCTAGTTATCCACCTCACTCAATGTTTAGCTTCTGCTAACCTTACAGCTCTACCTAGGAAACCATACCATCATCCCTGTAAAAACCATGGCTTTCCAAACAGCTCAGCTGCACTGGTCATCAACAAAGTTTGCTATCCTGAAAAGGTTAAATGGTTTTTAGCTCATGAACGCCAGCACTTCTGAGAAGTAATTCCATTCCAATTTTATCTTTTAACTAGTTAATTAACTGAAGAGAAAATGAAAAGTGAAATATTAAATTCCCACCAATGAATATTTAAAAAAAATTTTCAAATAAATAGGAAAGAACTTCGTAGAGAATGATGACACAAAACTATTAAGGAGCAAAGAAGACAGTAATTTAGATATTTAAATATTTAAAACTATAGATAACTATTTGGAGTTGTTTATACTTGCTTTTACAACATGAAATACTCTTAACTATCTTTTGTTAGCAAGTAGTATTAAATGTTAAATTAAGATCACGTGGTTTATTCAGGCTCTGGAAACATTAGTACATCTCCAAAACAGATTCTTGTAGGGCTTGGTCTATGATGATAACTGCGAGAGCTAGTTTATTTTTATAGACTGTTGCTAAAGCAGTGGTGGACTAAAAATAAGTTCTGTCAAACAATGATACTGTATTCTCAATCTATAACAAACAAATACTTTCCATAGATCATCAAATCAGGAGAGTGAAAATGAACTGTTATTTTTGAGAAATAATAAATAAGGACTTGGTAAAGATAAGATTCAGAAATATCTAGAGCTGTGAAGACACTGGGCAGGTGCGATAAAGCATGAATGTTTTAACAGCCTTTGTTTTGAATTATATATAGCATACACGTAATGTTCACTAGTTTATAATTTTCTAGTTTGGCTGTAGGTTTTTTGTAGTAATCTGTGAGAGACTGTGTGCCCTCCATGGATTTTGCCCCTGTAACTTTCACCTTGAGGGCTTTTCTGAATAAATCCATTTCACTTGCTCTGCTCTTCTGAAGCGCAGTGCCTATATGCCAAGTGTTGCTAACTTAGCTGCTCTTGGGATATCAAGCACAACCCTACAACGATCTCTATTGAATGGTCTCTATTTATATCTTAAATGCACTCTAGCTTGTGATTTAACATTACTGGAGTAAAGCCTCCTTTGTGAACTTTTCTTCAGTGTGGCCAGTTTTACTACTTTAATTTTGATAATGGCTTCTCTAGAATGTTTTCATTGTGCAGTTTTACCAGCTTACACGTAAGCACCTGAAATCCTGCATCTTAGCTGCATTAGATCTTTCTTACTCTTTCAACTATTGTTGTGGAGCTGAGCTTTCATCTCTTGATGTCAAGACCAATATTGCAGCCTACTGGTATAGGTATATTTTTATGTCTTGCTTTGTATTCACTTACGTTGGCCTTGTGTCCTCTCAACTCAGAATTTCCACCAGACTTCTAGATGCTATGGCACTTCTCAGACACAGTATTACTCTACCGGGTCTCAATTGCCTGGGGAGGTTTTAGCAGGGTATAAAGCAACAGCATCTTTGTCTTTTCATTTCTGTAATTTTAAATTTGTTCTTTCTCACTGCAGGGGCAAACCCTGTTTGTTTTGGGGTCCGCCTCCCCCCCCGCCCCCCAAACACATTACACTTACTCAAAGACATGCATGAGATCTTTTCATTTAACATCCTTATCTAGCACCATGATTTTACTTCGTGTTCTTATTTTCTCCCACAGGGATAATTTGTATCCCATTCGTTATTGGAAATGGAGATGTGTTGTACATGTCATCAGAAGATGCCCCTGTTCAAGTCTGTGTATTTCCCATCTCCTGACAGTTTTTTCCAAGACCTTAGTTAAAAAAATTTTTTATTCACTTTGCATGCTCGCATTCCCACTTCACTTTTGGAGATGGGACACCAGCCCCTGTGTGTAGACACTCCACTTTCCCTAAAAGAACCCACAGTGACTAAGGAACTTAAATCTGCCTTTCAGACATGCTGAAATCCCAAATTCTCTTTTTCCAGGTTGGACCTTGAAGCTGGAAAAGTATTTCTGAGAAAACTACTGTTAATTCACTTGACCTAAACTTTTTATTTGAAAGATCCCATGATCTTTTATCTCCATCTCCCTGTGTTCTTAGTCAAAGGAAACAAATCCTCAAAGCTCAATTTCCAGTTGACTACTGCTTCTATGAATCTAATTGGCAGCTTTTTTTTTAAATTAATTACAGACATTAATTCCAAAACTTCAGGGAGTCTTCCAGGCTCTGTCAGCTGGAGCGCTATTGATTCTTCAGAGTAAAATCTGAAAGGAGGGACAAATGAAAAATATCCAATTGTCAGAATGAAATGCTGCTAACCTGCAGAAGCTCCAGTAAACTCCAAACAGAACTCCTCATGCGATCTCTTTGTCAATGAGTAACAGGAACAAGAGAGATTTGACAGCGAAGTGATGCCTATCACCTCCATTACACACGTCTCTGCCAACTCCGGGACCCCAGTTACCTTCTCGTACTCCCTCCTATCCAGTTGCTTTAGATGAAGAATCTCTCAGGCACTCCTACCCGCTGCCCGCACAGCCAGGAACAGCTCAACATTTTGCTCTGATGGTCAAAGTGTAAACTCAGCAAAAGACACTGATCAGAGTGCACAACCCTCCAACTGGTACCGACGTGTAACACCATTTATAGTCATCCACCAAAATGGTGAATGTGTTCTAAGAAAGAAAGTAAGGTCTGTACAATTGTGCTTTCCCTCTCATACACATATCTAATTCTATCAGTGTCAGCAGACTTAGCTACTTCATTGCTCTTTTACTAAATTTTTGCTGCAGTTCAGATTACACAGAGCCAAAGAAAGCATGGATAGAAGAAAATACGATCCACAGTTCTCTTGATATCATTTAGGTCACCTGGACAGAACATAATGCTTCATCAGTGCAAAAAACCAATCCTCTCAATGAATCAGAATCCACACTCAGGATTGGCTTCCAGAAAGGAAGAACAAGCCATCCGAAGACTGCACTGAATCCTTATATTATTTGGAAATGGGAGCAAGGCAAGGTTTTTCCTTTGTTTCTATCTTAGTACAGTAGTGGCACAGAAAAAAACAAAAAACAAACCAACAGACAGACACGAACTCTATGGCAACAGACCACTGAAAATGCAAAGATATTTTATATACTATTTTAAATTCATCCTCAAGTGACAATCAAAGCAAAATACCAATTAATTAAGAACTATATTTATGGAACACTCGTAAGTCTATTAGTCACTTCAATGACCCTGATAGCCCATAGCTTTTTAAATATGGCTTTACTAACGCAGAAAGGCATGGTGTATGTAATACGCATCATAATGGGGATTAGGTGGATTTGCTGAAGTCCTTACAGTTCGAGTGGGATAGGTCAGTTTCGCAGCTGTTCCTAACCATATTACCAGCCACACAAACCATTTGTGGCCATTTCACACCCATGGTCCACTAAACCCTTCTAGCCATTGCTTTTCTTCCTCCTCCTTTGAAAAGAAACAGAACCGAAATTCGCCGGGTGCTAACCCTGTGTATATTAGAAAGAGCAGAAACAGAGCGATATCCGCAGCTGAAGCTTCAACAAAGATGAATGAAGAGAAGCTATTCATTAAAAGGCTAGAAAAAAAAAATCATTATTTTAAACTGTTACTATGTACAGAATGCTGTTTATCAAGAGATAAAGAGATTAGACAGATTCCCACTTTGTACTGAGCCCTGTAATGTGATAAGCATCACCTGTAGGCATTGTTAAAAGGCACTACCCATTAAGATCGGCTAGATATTCTGAAAGGAAGAACATTCTGTGCCCTGCAGTCGCTAGTTCCAGGCAGAATGCACCATACTAGGAAATTCAGAAATGCACATAAGCCCCTGAATGTATTTTACCTCTATAAAAAGCCCAGTTCTTTCAAATTAAGTAGCTTTTCAGAATTAAAGTCATTATAAATCCCACATGGAAGACCATTTTTATTAGAAGATCTTAAGAGCAAGATCTTATTTTGGCAGCAGCAGCAAAGACAAAGGGCGCAGGCAAGCCTTGGAAAAACTGCCTCAGCTAAGACTGCCCAGCGATTCCTACTGTAACACCCTCTCTTCAGTTCTTATAACTTTACTAAGCTATAATTGTTCAGACTAATATTTTCCATACTGGACTTTTGCCAATTTTGAGAGACATTTTTCAGAGTTTTTTTAGCCTCTTCCAAGAGGCTAGGGAAAAATATACTGGTCTTTATAGATTAATGAATTCCACTGACCTTTCCAAGAGCTTGAGAGCAATAACACTTCAGAATGGGTGGGTCACTGAGTATATCTTTTTGCCAACTCTGGGAAAACCCTCCTGAACTTGGCCAAGTACAAGTGTTTGCATATACTGCTAATTTATGTATGCAGAAGAGATTTAGATTTTAGCAACTCATTGATCACCCTATCCAAACACTATGCAGGAGACAGGGAAGCCATGCATGGGGGACATAAACGACTAGAGGCAGACTGAAAGATGCACAAATGAAGAGCCAACATGAAAGCAGAATTGGTAAGTGTCACCTGGGCACAGAAACTGGGATAAAGGGGAGTAAAGAGTAAAGGCTGGCTGGTAAAGTGAAGGGGTGGAGAGGCAACAGCAGGAGTTTCATCTAGGAGAAAATGCAGGGGGGCAACAAGCCAAGTCTGCACATTCCCCTCAAGAACTGGAATGAAACCCCAAAGTGCTGTCTAGCAGACAAATGGGGAGACTCGGTATCTGCAGAACTGAAGTAATACATCCTATTTCCCTGTGGACCACAGAGAAGATAACTACATATTACACTGCTAAAATAATACTCTTAATTTAAACTACAGAGGTCTGTTGGATTGGAAGTTATCCATCCTGATAAAGAACACCATCTGGTTTTTTCCAACATATTTTTCAAAAAAACCCTAAGAATTTACAAGTAATCATAAAACAAAGTTAAAGACAAATCAAAAAGTGCAAAACCAAGTGCTGAAAGTCTTTGCAATTTTAATTAGGCTTTTCTGTGCATGCATTTTATGAGGAGTTTGTGAAGACACAATCACATACTACAACTTTCACGAAATCCCTGTTTTTTTGCCAGCAAACAGCACTCTGAAATTAAATCAGTGCAGCACATGAAAAGGAAAAGCATCCTGCAGACCTTTGTTGCAGAATTGAGAAGCTGTGCAATGGAGGAGGAAGGAGTTGAAGAACAAGAAAGATGATCCTACAGGTGATGCTGCCAAATGCTGCACTTGAAAACTGTTTTTATCCCTGCTACTGATAAAATCCTTCGGGGATATCAGGAAATCTGGGTAGCTATCTTAAGACCACGGGATACTGCCAACCTGAAGAAATACTTTGCAGAAGAACTAGGAATATGTTTGGAATATGAAGGGCTATTAGAGATGGTAATGTGAGAAAAGGATTTGACTAGGTTAGTGCCTCCAAATGAGTGCCGAAAATGGGTGGTTACATTTATCTTCTTTCTATGACTCAGCTCATCCAAGTTGAAAATACCATCATCTTCTCAGTCTGTTGTGAAATTAAATTATTTTGTAAAGAACCAAATGGAAAAATGTCATTCTTTGAATGTAACTGTCCACGTCTTACAATTAATCTGATACAGTTTGTGGTCATCCTCTTTTAACATCTTTGCCTATACCTATGGAGTTCCAGCACAGCAAGCAACTGACAAAGCTGGCATAAACTACAGGCAGTTGGGGGAACACCAGGAACCTAGTGCTTCAGATTACACAGTCATCACTCTTGTACCTTTTCTAAACAAAGATTTTTATCCCTTGCAGTTGCATCATGACCCAAGTGCACCTCAGTCTTCTGCTATGTCTCTACTGTCTTACTCCTTCACAGTCAGAGGTAAAACACCCTCACCCCCAACCCAATCAGAGACAAACAAGTCTGTAATACATACGATGTAAAGGTAAATAGGACTAATATTCAGTTAGTCCTTACCTCATTTGGCGGAACAATAGCAAAAGGCTGGATGACAGCCGCCAGTGGAATGCGAGCCTGTTTGGCCATATCTGAAGACGATGGGAAGCAGTAGGTAGTACATCGGATATAACGAGGGCTGGCATGACCTAGAACACCCAACAGAGCATGCAAAATGAAAAGGCTGTTAAAAGGAACCCCCCTGTCCCAAACACAAACCAGAAAAATGAAAACAACAACATAAAGCAACATGTGCACATGCTAAGTTAAATGCATGCTTCTTTTCCTCCCATGCAAGCTTCTGCCCATCTCTCCTCTTTATATGTCAGCCCACTGCCCCTCCCTGTGGGTAAATCATTTCTGGCTGTTTGAGCTCAAAGCACAGATTTGAACATATCAAGAAAAACGCCACAATTATTTGCAATAAGAGTCTCTATAGATGTTATTTTGAAATGTATCACATCTAAGATCTTAAAATAATATGGATGAAAGCACCAGTGGAAACATCAACACTGTATATAAAGAAATGCTGCAGACCAATACCTACTGTTAAGAGTGCTCTAATGAGCTCACTCTGATTAAAAAAAGAATATATCTGTGTTAACATCACCATGCTCATTTATCCTGCAAAATATAGCGTGCTAAAATCACCACACCACTTCTTGTAGCGCACTTAGCTCAGTTCCGTCAATGAGAAACTGTGCTGTGCACTGCAAACAAGAGCACTGAAAGGCAACAGGAGTTCAGAAATCGGCTTCCTTATGCTCCTTTTTTAACCATCAAGCTGCAGGTCTGCTCAGTTTCTTGAAAGGAATTTCTTTGTTCATCAGAACTGCATTACCCCATTCCCAGCTAATGCCAAAAAATCTTGATGTGTTTGTGCGTTTTACACAGTTTATCCAAGCATCGATAAATTAATGCTGGACTAAATCGTACCATCAGTTTAATCTGTATCAAAATATCAGGTCTGCTATCAAAAGCAGCACATGGAATATTGTGCTTCAAGGCTCTAGGCAGAGGCAAAGGCAGATACTCTGGCCAAAGGAAAAAATTCAGTCAACTAGACAGCTTGTACGCTGCCCCTATTGCTTGAGTAGAATTTTCCAAAATTCCTACCTTAAAACATAACAGTGCTAGACCCTAGGAGAAGCAATGAGACTATCTTTTAAAATTTCAGAAGAATCCAAAAAGAATTTTCAACTTGAAATTTAAAACCTTGAAAAATTTTAAGTTAAAAAGAAAAAGTTGTCTCAACTATTCATATTATTTTAAATGTCAGGAAGGGTAGAGGAGGTGTTAACCCAAGGTGTAAGGATTCAGCTCCCACTTCCACCCTCCCCCCCTCTTATTTTTTTTTTTCTTTACAGGGCTTTTCCCATTTCATGTCCAATTTAGGGTAAGGAGCATCATTTTCAGGTGAGAAATCTGAGAATTTAGTCTTTTTTTTTTTTTTAATTATATTTGATTTCACCTAGAAAGACTCCCAGATCAGTAACAAGGACAGTTACCTTGGTCTTGGATTACACAGTCTGTGGTGACAAGAGGAGGAACCTGTCCTCTTGTGTTTGTAGCATAGATCTGCCCTCCCCTAGACGCCTTATCATTTTCAATTACTTGAATCTGACGAATAAGAAGCAAGAACAGTATGAGAAAGGTAAACCATGCATTCAGTTACATTCATAAACAGTTATGCTAACATCTACACCAAGTAACACTATTGACATTGTCCTATATAGAGGTGCTACAAACCTATCACAATACAGGCTTCTGGGACACTTAACCAGAAAACTATACACACAGCTGAGCAGTATAACTCATTCACAACTGCAGCTGCCTGGTGGAACTCAGGGGTAACGCTACACATTGGGGTGGATAAGACCTATATACAGTGAACAAATGAGTTGTTTAGTGTAGGCATGTTGACTGCTAGGAGGACAGACCTCTTCAAGGGAGGCTAGCCAGCAAACTGGGGAGAGCGATGGTGTAAATAAGTCCTTGTTACTGAATCTGGCCTTCCATTCTCCCAGATCAAACTGAAGTGCAAGGTTGCATCACATTACTCAGATGCCATATATACCAGGTTATCTTTTGTATGACTATAGTTGTGCCAGCTGCTGTTCTTCGTAAATGAATGCACAGGTAATTGATCAAATTGCAATGGTGGGAGGGGTTAGCCCATGCACAGGGTGGTTAAGAAATAAACAGTGATCTACATAGTAGATCACCTTCCTAGCTGAGCTCTATTTCAGCACTGCCATTTAGAAAGCAGCAATTCAAACTCCTGAGAAAAGCCTTGTTGGCCATTAGGTAGTATTTCAATACTGGAGCTCAGGGTTTTCATTCTCTAGGTCAGACTACCATGTTGTGAGCTTCCTCCTAGAAAGAAAGTAAAGAAGAGCAATCACAAAAAACTTTTATTAAAATGAGGCAGCTCTGATCATGTACAGATTTACTCTGGCTGAAGCCCAGTTTATAGCAATTTACAACATAATATCATGAAACGCTTATGAAGTTGGCTTTACTACTGAACAAATTCCTTTCCCATACGCTTCCTCCCCTGTCACTTCTGCACTGTCCCTCACCCCTGTTTAAGTTTGATACCTTCCAGCATAAAACTGAAGTTATATAAAGCCGTATTTTGTTCCACACCATAAACCAGATCACTGAGATGATACCATTAGCTTCTTTGGGGGAAGAGGAGAGATATCTTTTCAGCAATCTGGTTTAGAGTGTAGCTGAACAGCTGTGAGAGGCAAGGGGAATGAGACAGGAAATTTCTGAAACTGGTTTTGCCACTGCTGCTGGTATCCCATGGAATTGTATTTTTACACTGCACGTGAATTTCTAATAATAGCTAGGGAAGTTCAGAAGCCTCTGTTGGAAAGCAAACAGAGAAGAAAAACCATATTAGTCACATAGTCTATTGATCATTGTCCAAGAGGTATTTCCTAACACGCTGGCAATAATCTGGGGCCTGTAACTTCCCCCCCCCCCCACCAATAAAGCTTTTTTATTGCAATTTAAATACACAATACATTCCTCAGAGAGCTTGTTATATCTTCTGCTTGATTACTTTTCCCTGCCTCCTTGGCTTCTACTCTTATTGCTAACTCTTGCATTAGAAGGAAAAAGGTTTTGCTCTAAAAAGGTCCACTGGCTGAAGAAAGCAAACCGCTTTCAGACTTAGCTCTGCAAAGGATCAATTTGCCGTGGTATTCTGCAGTTAACTGACCTAAACATATCATTGTTCTTGGAAATAATAGTTGACAAAGCCCAGATGCTAGTTTTCATAGATATTGTCAGAGTGAGTATCAACCTCTAACATATGTAAGAAAAATATAAATCAACAATGGCTACAGATAAGAAGTAAATTTATCTGGCAACACTACTGTAATTACATAACGTAAATATAACAAGAGAAATACACATGGTCATACTTATTCCTCATTCTGAATTAGCTTTTTGCCCTTTACAGACGTTGACCCAGATCATGTTTCTTTTAAACATGTCATTTTGATCCTCTCTGTGCTGCTTAAACAAACCTTTTAACCTATTTTAACATCACTGTCATAGTCAAGGCTGTTTATTCTACATGCGTAATTGAAACAAGACATCAGTCCGTGCTTTCATGCCAGACTTCCTTATCTCCCCCCCTTTTTTATTTTTTAATTAGACAAGACCACTTTATCTTTCTTACGTAAAAAGCACCATACTGAAACACTGGGAATAACTGACCTATTAAGGGCATTTGTTAATTATACAGACACTCACTCTAGTTTTTTTACACAATGGTTTTCAGTTACATATAACTTGAAAATTGCTTTTAATAGAGGCAACTGCCGTTGTTGCATTAACCTCTAAGTGATTACCAACTAGCATTTTTCCAAAATCCTGTGGATTTTACATCAAAACCATCACGGATAAAACACAATCTTTTCTAGAAGGACAAAAGAATATCCCAAAATAAGGAAGCAGGGCTGCTCTCTACTAGACAGTGTCAGGCTTTCACACAAATGCTTTTCCCTCATCTTGGCAGAACAGAAATTCCTTCCTGTACAGCAGTACTGCCTCTGCAGAGAAGTGGACGATTCCTTCACCCAGACTAGCTTACAGTGCGGTGGTTAATACGTTTTTTAAGTAGAAAGTTCTGGGTCAAAGCTGCAGGACACAGCCTGCTTCAAGAATCCTGACTCTCTGAGGACCTTTTGACCTGTCTGGACCAGCATAAGCGCATGCATCAGAATGCGTTTTCCCCATGAGTTCAGCACATTTTCTCCCTCTATTTCAGTCAGCTGCTCTCAATAAAGAAGTTAAAAGCAGCCTGCATCTGACTAGCTATTCCTCTGGGTAACAGTTAGACTACCTTATTTAAGACAGACGGACACAACCATAACCTTGTTTTCTCTTTCTCTAACACCATTGTAAGAAGAAGAGACACTGTCCCACCAGTGCACGTTTGGGCGTGCTTCAACAGCTGAGCCTCTTCAACCTGTACGAAGCTTAAGCATTGAGTATATTCCAAGCTACCGAAATCCTTACAAGGCTGCAGCAACTGGAAGGATGCTCAGGCAAATAATACTGGTTGCCTGGGAAACTCCTGAAATCAAATGGTGAGGTGGCTTTTGAGCATGGGACTTCTCAGCATTTCCAGGATTGCCGTTTTAGAGTTCACATACCTGTATTCCACACAAATCCTACTTTAGGCGTCTGTTACTAAGTTTAAGCCTTCAAACTTTCCAGAGTGAAGAGGAAAGGTGATTAGCTGCAGTAAATGCAAGTAATCCTTCAATACTGCTCATTGTCACACTAAGAATCCTGTTGAGAATTCCTATTAAAGTATTTGGAATCATCGGTATGTCCCATGTTAGATAAAGTTATAAAGCTTCTTCAGTATTAAAACTAACATAATGTACTAATTTATCCAAACCTGACAGCAGAGAGTACAAAATTGCACGTAATAAAGAAACTGTAAAAATTGGAACGTATCTTGTGAACCAAGCCATGTAAGCGCAATTTTATTTTACAAAAAACTCCACCAACTAAAATAAATACAATATTAGCATTGTCATTCCTTTATCTTAAAATGCAGCAGAAATTAACTTTTATAAAAAACTAGTGCTGCGTTACTTACTGGGCTTGGAATAGAGTCAGGATCAAGCTTCTTCTGCTGTGGACCTGAGAGCTGTGCCGGACCCCCAGGAAAAGCACCAGGGTAAGACAATTGAGATCCTGCCATCTGAGGACCGTAGTTGGCTGCAGAGTTACAAATGACAATCCATTTAAAGTATCTAAGTTGCACTGTATTTTTAATACCAACTTTTGCCATACAATTCATTCTTACTGAGCTAAATGCAACTTTCCTTCCTTTCTCTTTTCAGAAAGTAAAATAAATGGATTTTCTCTTTGGCTCATGCAGTCTGTGTTTTAAAGGTAAGCATAAGACTAGGTGTGACAACTTTGGCTCCAAAGTTTTCAGGTTTATGTCAAGTAGGATGGTCACAGAGACTACCACAGCTACTCAAACCAGGCCATTACATTTGTGAGAATCTCTCCCCTAACATCAGTCAATGCAAACTGGTCTAGTTAGCTGGCTTTTTAGTTGTCAAAGTAACTGTTTACTCACCTATGTCAGGTGAAATAATTGTATTCAGTCACAATTCTTCAATGCTACAGTAAAGCACTGTTGAAAGCTGCTTATGACAGACAGTACTATAAGGCAGAGAGCAACCTATACCTTTACAGACTATAAGCAAAACTCCCTTCTATGTAGCATGTTGTGCTTTTACCCATTACTAACCAAACAATTCTGTTCCTGATCCAAATTAATCTCCTTTTTCTTGTTATATTCTCCACAGAGTGCTAAACTTTTCAGCAAATGCATAGCCTGCCTTGCGTATACTGCCTGACAATGCAAATCTCTCCATTCTACAAAAAGAGGATTCAATTTTCATTTTTCCAAGTCAGCAGATCACCAACCGTGAACGGTTGTAGCTCCACCAGTGATTCTCCACGCATGTTTTGTTTTCAATTACATAACAAACACACCTTCCTTACCTTGCTGAGGATGATATCCAGGCCCTGGAGGCTGTCCTGAAAGCTGTTGCAAGTTAGGATTAGGGGGGACAGGTCCAGGGATTCCATCTTGTCTGGCCATAGGAGGCAATGGTGGTTGAGCACAAAGGCCATTAACATTATTTGCTGGTGGAGGAACCTGTGATCCAGGTGGTAAAGCCATTTGCTGCTGGGTTGGTGGTGGTAGCTGTGGACCCTGAAAAGATGCCGGATGCCCAGAAGGCATGCGAGAGCTCGGAGCAGTGCCAGGACCTGAGCAAGAAACTACATCAGCTGAGTCAAAATGATAACCTACTAACTCTGTGTGGAAGGAGTTCTATTTTTGCTCAATACATTTACAACATATAGGCAATATTGTATCCCATGGTGACAATGCTGCATTATGGGGATTCTGAATGCCTGTTCATATAACAAATCTGACCTCATAGGTTAAGTCTGAACTGATTCAGACATTCAATTTTATTTCTTTTGGCTCTATTTTCAATAAAACCCTGCAGCTGGGGTGGATGGGGAAAGAGAGAGGGAAGCCAGCCTTTGACAATCCTTGATTAGAATACGCATAAATCACTTTTGCTTTTGAAATAATATTTAATTTCATAATGTGAAGCAACATTCTTTTGGCTTAATAATCAATTTCTCTTATGTGGCATGTTTTTGTTAGTCTGCTATTTGCATTTCACCACGACAGGTTTGATGGAAGATAAATCCATTCATTTTATCTGGTTTAAAACCCTCTTCTGGTTTTAATGCTGAAAGATGAAACATGTGGGAATTATTTTGTACACCCTGGTGAGGAACAGTTCATTGTTTATAAGATCCAGATTCCAATTAGAATTAAGAGGACCCTGGAAATAGGGGGTTTTTTGAAACTTACAATCTGTAAATACTTATTACTTCACAAAACCTGTATTTTTTTAGTCAAATTCCTCCCCAAAGACCTACAGCAAAATAATTTTCAAGAAAGCTAAAAAAAATAACCAAAATTAGGTTTGGGGCAAAATGACCAATGTATTAATATACAAATATTAACATACAAATACAAATATTGAAATGCATCTTCTGTCAGACGTTAACTGAAAGAAAAATTTCACAGGCAAAACACAAGCTCACGTTCTCAGCTGGTACAAACAAACATCACTCCAGTTGCTTTACCAGCTGTGAATTTCAGCACTCTGTCAAGTTACACCAACTTAGACTTACAGCTAAGGAAAAAAAATCACAAGAACAAAACCCAACACCGATGCAGAGTTGTAAAGAATCTATGTCTTCAGTGGTCTGAAGGGTATCTCAACCTTCCAGCATGTAACACGATAAGCAAGAACATTATATTTTACATAATTATTGCTGAAGGCAACATAATGAAGGCAGGAAGCAAAAAAAAATGTTTTGCTTTTAATAATATGAATTGCTCTACATGAAGTGCTCTAGAGGTGCTAGGCCATGCTTCATCCTGTATAAAAAGGTCTGAGTTCATTGTGCATTTGCAGGCCAGTACATCAAGGTTGAATGTGAGCCTAAACTAATTTTTCTAAGGTGAAGAAGGTGTAAGTTTTCACAAGCAATTGGACAAACAGAGGGTCCAACCCATGGTAGTTACACAGGTTTCATTCAAGTCAAATCAGCAACTCGTAAAGCCAGTGATACAGTATCAGTGCAGCCGGAACTGAAAAGTTCACCTTTACACACATCTTACAAAGATATCAGGCACCAAAGTGATCCTCGTTTAAAAAATTTGTCCTCCTAAACACACCGGCCTCAGCAAAACAAGATGCTAACTAAATTCCACTCCTTTTAAATGAAATGGTAAACTTCACCAGGAAATACTCAGGAAAAGCATATATAACCAAACAGAAAATTAGTGGTGGGAAGTAATTTACATGAAAGAACCACATGATCACGTCTTTACCTCACGGCTTAGGTTTGAGATGTTTTAACCTCAAATAAATGCAAATAAATTTAGATGAAAAACTAAACTATAAGATTTGGACAATAAAGAATAAGATAGTTTCAAAACAGCGAGAAACTCTAAAAAGCTAAGAAAAATGGAATCCTGTCTGCATATTACTGCTCATGCCTTGGCTGTTACTGACAGGATCACCAAGTAATTTGAGAAGTGACTGATATAACAGCTGACTTTTATGGAAGGTTCATCAAACATCAATTCATAATTAACCCAAGAATATTGATTTAAGAAATAGGATGAGATTAAAAAAATATATAAGAACTTGAGCAAATAAGAGTGGTCAAAGATTTCATTTTTCTGTTTATATAGAAGTTCAAAAAGTTTCTAATTATCATAGTCTTAATAGCTTTAACGGAGAAAAAGTCACTCAGATGAGATAAAACTGATTACCATAGCTATTTATCTGCATGCTGTTGAGCTGGTTAGCAAGCTGTGCTGTAGGTGAAGTGGATGCAGTATTTGGGTAGGCTGGCTGTGACTGATGACTGCAGGGAGGATAGGAAGGTCCTGTATTGCTTGGATGTGGAGGGCCTTGAAACCTAAAGGGAAAAATTAGTGCAGTTATGCAAAAAGTTACATCAACCAATCATAATTCTAGAAGGTCTCATACCTTCTCAAGGGGGGTGCTTCCGTTCCTGTCAGAAAATGTATACCTGTATTAAAATAGTCATGAAGCAGAGCGAATGCACACTTGTTTTTTAAAAACAAACAAAACAACAAAAAAACCAGTACATGTTTGTTTGCATACTTGTTAGAAACAAAGAAGATTGAGTAAAGAGAGAGTGCTAATAACTATATGAAAGCTTGAAGATTAAGAAACACGAGCTTCTGAACATATTGCATCACTCTATCCCCTTTCCATGCTTATAAAGGAAGATTCCCTACTGAGGATGGTGAAGAAGATTAGGAGAAAAAAATCTGTGAAGAGAGGAAAATGAAGTGAGAATCTGTTAAGGAGTTCCCTGTAGTGGAGGAAAAAAGAAGATGCAGGTAGGGAAAAACTGCCTCATGGTTATCAGATATGGAAAAACATAAATGCAGGAAAAGCAACCAAAGAAAAGAAAGAGGTAGCACACACGCAGCTTATAAAGATATTTTCTACCAGACTATTTCACTCTGGAAAAATAAAATCTCAGGCTATCTCCCAAAGAACATCTACACTGATTTTCCAGTGACCACTTCTAAAACTGAGGAGGGGCCTCACTGTATCAAGAGAATTAGAATTCACTTCCCTTCAAATTTGGATGTGGAAATTTCCCAGCCTAGAATAGCAGCTCTCAGCTATTTGGGAATAAAACAAGATCAGGTGAAAAACAGTAGATGTGCAGCTGTCAGGGCAATGACTGGAAGCTAGGAAAGAGAATCATTATTTTGCTGGGTTGGTCACGTCAACTTGTCTCTGTTCAGCTTGCTTTTACATCTTCAGGACAACCACCACAACTCCCTATGCATTAGTACATTGTGTTTTACAACTCATCTCCAGTCTCTTTGGGTCCTCCTTTACACTGTGATAGCACACAGCAAACAGGTTTCCCTATTTTGATGCCTAATAAAACATATAAATGGCTTTATCTGAACACAAATAACTACAAAACAACTGAAAAGCACAGCAGCAGATTAAGACTTCAACAGACTGAAACAAGAATGTTGTTAAACGGTGTCAAGTTCACTAAAATTAAAATAGCTATAGGTACACAAACTAATTTCGCCACTCCTGGGAGGTGAGCAAAATAATTAACAATTGACAGAATTAAATAAGAGCGCTAAGCGTATTTACGCACTTGCAACTACCTGCAATATAACCACTGTGTAATAAAGCTTGGTTATCCCCTCGTACAATCATTTTTCCGAGATTTCTTTTTACAGCTTCCACCTGTCCCTATTTTCTCCCTTCCCCACTCCCATCTCTTTCACTTCTTCCTGTGAGCTCTGGAGGCTGGACAACAGCACTTCGAATAAACTCTCCATAGTCAGTCTCAGACCTAAGCAAAAAAGTAGCAGTTATCCATCTGAGAGGGTATAACAAAACCGTATTATAAAATGTCTTTAAAATACCCTATGGAGCCTTGGCCGTGATCCCACAACAATGAAGCAAAGACACCCTAACAAGGCAGGGGGCCAGGGGAGAACTATAGAGACATGCACCAGCTTCTAGTCAAAACTTTCTGGCAACTATTAATTTGTAAATAACAACTTCTTCATACATCACAACAAAGAAGAATTAAGACATCAGAAAGTGAACAAAAAAAAATAATGCAACTTCTGTATCAAACAGCACTTATAATACCATACTGCTGCTTTGAAGCAATGGGTCTAAAGTCAAGAAGAAAGAACAATTAAAAATAAAATAAACAATGCATGATAAAGACCCGATTTGCTGTAAAATAGAACTTAATGAGATGACAGATCACACTGTATGATCTGGCAGTTTAACATCATAGGGAACCAAACTAGAAGATCCAGGTCAGAACTGAAGTTAAGTCAGAACTGCTGAAGTTAAAAGGGATGCCATACTTAAATGTCAGTGAAGCAGCCGAAGAGAAGTAACAGAGGTCAAATAGCTTAGATCTCATGTATTAATTCTTGAAAGTCACCTATGTGGCTGTTGCCCTGATGTACTGGGCCCATTTTGGAAGCTAGTCTGGCTGAACTGATGTGTACCAAGTGGTGGAGGCCCAACAGGAGCTGAAGATCCAAAAGGCACCGTTGATTTCGACACACCTGGAAAAGAGGAAGTACTTTTATATAAGAACCCTGTAGGGAAAGCACAAGATCACCAAGAAATACAAGTGTACAGCCCTACTCTAACAATAAGAATACCGGCTCTAGGTATGAACCCAAGAGGGACAGTAAGAAGGAAGCAAGAATGAACAGACCCCGCAATTCAGCTTGGGATACTGGTAATTTCCTGCCACCCAGTTATCTTTATAGGCAGAAGCTAGAGGTCCCTTTGATTTCAGAGACCACAGTCAGAAAGAAAACTTGAAACAACCTTTAAAAAAAAAAAAAAACAAACAAAAATGCCTCCATATGTAGAACCTGTAAACCTATGCTAAAAATGATTCTTAATTCAGATCTAGAACAGTGACTGTGAAGAGACTATAATTTATGTAAACAGCAGTGCTGAATAAACAGCTCTTAAACTTGTATTTCTTGAATTGTTTTCCTTTAAATTACTCTAACATCAAAAATTTGTTTGGTACCAAAACTGGTATTTTTCCCAAGTACTCCAATAAGCCAATTACCAGAAGTAGTTCCATCTTCTGACTATATTCAGCATTGAATTAAGGTAACACAACTCCTGCTACCTTTAACAAGAAGTTTTACAGAAACTGCGTAAAACAACTACTTTTTTCAGTTTCCATGCTAACACAAAAATCGAGGACACCAAAGAATATTTAAAAAAACCCTCAATATACTTGGATACTTAGTTCCGTCATTACCCTATTCCACCACCTCAAATACTAAATTTACTGTAACTTATCATAATCTAAATGTTATTAAAAATTTTAACAAATACTTCTTTTTAGATGCTTTAGAGAATACTTCAGCCATCTTTACTATTTTAACTGATTTTCCCCTGTGACGTCAGGCAAAATACTGAGATGGTCCCTCTTCCCGTCTCCTTATCTTGGCTACGTATATTAGGTTATTACTCATAATACAGAATTGAGCACTGGTGCTTATTGCCTCCTGGACAACAGAATTCACACACGAAGGTCAGATACCCATCTTACATCAACATCTGAGCATCAACAATAACACAGGCAAAACTAGTGCAGGATCCTGTTGCAGTAGCAGGGTAAAACTGAGCATTTTGTGCCAACACGAGTAAGAGAGAGAGATGCAAAATGCCTTCGTAGAACAGTAGACTCTGAAAACACATTTTAAGCCAATTTCATACCTGGCTGAGGTGCCGAGTATGATGCGTTAGGGTCCCCGTAATGCCCATAATGAAGTGAAGAATTAGGTGGTCCAAAACCTGCAGAAAAGCCTCCTATTCCTGGCTGGGATTGGGAATATGGAGGAGCTGCAACATAGCCTTGTTGACTCATGACAGCAATATTTTCATTCCAAGTATCGGCTCCTCTTTAAGATCTGCAAAAGAGAAAGTGACACCTGCTACTACCCTTCGCTCTTAGTCCCTTTTAAAAGAAGGCTGTGAACTGTGTTCCCAAAAACACAAAAGACAGGTCTGAGGGCAAAAAAGGACCTTGCTGTCCTTGCTATTACCAGGCATCTTTCCCCTAAACTTTCACATCTTGATTCTGCTGCTGTTAAAGAAGGGGGGGGGGGGGGGGGGGACACCCCAACAACACCCCCTCCCACTGCTGAATTTGATTAAAAGCAATCCAGAAAAAGTTTAATTATGAGAGCATTCACAAGACATTTAATTTCTTTCCTGCAGTTAGATTTTTAGAAAACTTTCAGGGAAGAGTATCCTGATAATTGCAATCATTTAAGATTAGAACCAGAAAAACTGAAGAACTCTGCCTTACTGAACCAGATGATTGTGTTTCATAAGACTAGTTTTCAGATACACTGCCCTTGAAAAATATACTTGAAAAGCTATTGAAGTTATTCACTTTGCAGCCTTGATAGCTAGCTTTCTCTTTTCCATGTAAGACAGAACTTTTTATTTCAACTTCATATTGAATTCAACAAAACCAGAATTCCACTAAGTTTCTTGATACCCAAAGTAAAACTGTTTTGAGGAACGCTGAGGATCCAAACCCTGAATGAGCACCTTCTACTTTTGCAGAGTCCCAAGTGCGTAGGTCGGGCATCCCCAAAGAGCTAAAGATACATGATATAAACTAGCATTTTAGATGTTAAATGTTCCTTTGAAATAGCTTTCGCAGGCACCTATACCTTACATTCTTAAGCTTGAGCCATAGAGTGATCTTTGAGTATGCAAACTGGATGAAAGTAAATCAGGAATTGTGCTCCAGAAGCACGCACAAAGGCACCTCAAAATTACACGCAGCTCCAAGAACACAACAGACAAATTCATGCTGTACTGTCACACCTCAGTAGAGAAAAGCAAAGCCTATCAGAAAACCCATCTGTAGGCTTCTCATATTAAACATACACTTCTGAAAGAAAAAAACAAACAAACAAAAAAAAAACCCCACCAAACGCCACAGTTTTACTAATCTTCCACGTCAGACAAGAAATCACTTTGAGCTGGGTACAGGGCCTAGCCCTCCTCACACATTGCCCGTGCAATCCTGTAAGCCACACTCCTCAATGTGCCATAAGATTTCTCAGCTGCAGTATTAAACTGCTTTGGATAAGTAATCTTAGGGAGTTGTCTTCTATTCCTTAGTTAACAAGGTAAACATGGGAAGAAGGAAAAAAAAAAAAAAAAGTGTTTAAATGGAGAGGCTTCTTGCTGCCAGCTGTACTTTCTTCCCTCCCCCATCAAAAAAGACGTGGCAGTGTGAGCTTTTGTTGTTCCAAAAGACAGTAAGTCAGCACTAAATTACCTACATGCCAGCATAGACAAATATATATATATATTTTATATCTATATAAAGGAAGATAATTTCACTTTGAGGCAGCTGCAACAGCCAACACCTTTAGCTGCGACAGCATCCAGGGGAAACGACTTCCTCCGCAGCTTGCTCACTCACTCACACACAAAAAAAAATCTTGCCACGTCAAACTTCCCACAGACAGCATAAACACGCAGAGGTTGTGCTGCAGAGAGACAGGAACTCTAACCATAAGCAAAACAATACAGGTTTATCAAACGCAGTTTCAGATTCTATTTAACATTGAGCATATTTAATCCCTTCTCAAGATACATATATATATACCAACACACGATGAAAATAGTTTGGAGGCAACATCCAAAATATCAATAGAAACAGATCACCTCAGGTTTTAGCGATCAGGTCCTAACAAGAGACATACAGATTCACTCTGGAAATTCCATGAGAAAGATCAGAGGATCTGCTAAAGCCAGATCTTTCCCTGGGTTTGTTTACTGCAAGTGTCACTACACAGAAGGACATGAAAACTTTTACTCGGCCTGTCTCTCTCAACACAAGCTTACCTTACACCCCACAACTTGAGGAACAACGCTAACAAAAGCGCTTCTCCGCGATTTAACTTACTGCTATTACAGAAAAGGTTGTCATCTTTTTTTTTTTTTTCCCCAGAGGATTGCTGTACCTGCGCAATGCTCGACTGCACCGATATCTCTGCGAAGATGTAAAACCCCACCAGGTGCATGCAGAAGTAGATGATGGCATCGAGAAGGATCACGTTCTCGGCTAACTGAAGGCAGAGCTATTAACCTCATGTTTCTTCAGAGGGGCTGTGCTCGGTAACACACCACCTAGGAAGGGGTGCTGTCCCTCCCCAAGGCGTGCTGCAATCTCAATTTGGCAAATAACCTTGGGGGTGCGTGCACGTACCTACACGCGCATACGGACGGAATGGAATACAGCTACGCACGTTACATTTTGTAAGCGGTGAAAGCATAAGCTTAAGTTACCTCCAGCTCAGCGCAAAAACCTGCCAGCACTGAACATCTCTATCCCCGTTAGCTCGGAATTTCAAGTCGCTCCAACACCGCAACAGGTCTCGGTGCCCGCGGGCGCCCGGAGCGGGGCGGCACCTGCGCCCGCCCCCCGCTGCGGCCCGCCCGGCCCCGCGCAGGTGGGGCGCGGCTCCCCAAAACCTCCCGCTGCGGCGGGGCGCCCGCAGCCCCGGTCCCCCCCCCCTCCCCGCCCTCAGCCCTCAGCCGGCGGCCCCGCGCCGCCCCGGAGGCGCCCCGGCGGCGGAGGGCGAGCCCGGGGAGGCCGTTAGGACCGTTACCTGCGGGCCGCTCGCTCCCCGCGACTGCCACGTCTGAGCCTGCCGGCGCGCCGCCGCCGCCGCCTCATCCTCCGCCCCGGCCGGGAGCGCGCCCGGCCCCGGCGGCGGCGCCTGCGCACTGTGCCGGCAGCGAGGCCGTGCCCGGCTGAGGAGAGGGCGGCGGGCCGGGCCACGGAGCCGCGCGAAAAGCCACCGCGGTGGAGCCGCCGCCATTGCGACCCGAGGCGACGGGGATGAGCCCCGGCCGCGGCGGGTGTCGGGGAAGGGTGACGGGCTCGGGGCGCAGCTCGCCGCGGGAGCGGAGCGGCTTGAGGAGATCGACTGGAAACCGATACGCACAGTACATGCAGCTTGTAACTGCCACCCAGTCATTTTTCCTTCTGTACTAGGAGGGAAATTCCTCTTTGAACATAGGAATGTCCTAAAAATATGATACTTTTGCCTCATATGTGCTTTAAAAACACATCAGGACACTGAGGTGCTGGAGCGTGTCCAGAGAAGAGCAACGAAGCTGGTGAAGGGTCTGGAGAGCAGGTCTTGTGAGGAGCGGCTGAGGGAACTGGGGTTGTTTGACCTGGAGAAGAGGAGGCTGAGGGGAGACGTTATCGCTCTCTACAACCACCTGAAAGGAGGTTGTGGTGAGGTGGGGGTCGGTCTCTTCTCCCAAGTTACTAGCGATAGGATGTGAGGAAATGGCCTCAAGCTGCGCCAGGGGAGGTTTAGATTGGGTATTAGGAAAAATGTCTTCACTGCAGGAGTGGTCAGGCACTGGAACAGGCTGCCCAGAGAGGTGGTGGAGTCACCGTCCCTGGAGGTGTTTAAAAAACGCATAGACGTGGCACTTCAGGGCATGGTTTAGGGGATGTGGTGGTGTTGGGTTGACGGTTGGACTTGATGATCCTAGAGGTCTTTTCCAACCCTAATGATTCTATGATCTTTATCTGCAGCTATATACATATATATGTAAAATTATGCCACCTGAATATCTAGAGTGAAATATGATACAGGTACTTCACCTGTTTGCATACTCTGGTTTTAGTTACTGTTCAAGTACATTTAAAAATACTGCCTTGGTTACAGGATAGAGTCAATGCTTTTCTAATTAACAAAGTAGAAACATGGGGGTAACATGAGAAAGATGCATTGGTAAAGTGACTGTTCCTCCTGGTCAAAAAACAGACATTCATTGTGTTGTTGAAGTGGGGGGGGGGAGAGAAAAAAGGAGTTGCAGAGGATTGGCAACAAGAAAAAAAGTCGTTACTCAAAGATGGCTTTATAACTTATATGCATCTGGAATTCAGGCTTCATAGGCCTTCTTAATGCTTTAAGTGTTTGTTCTACAACCTTAATAAAGCTTTTGAAAGCAGCGAAGTTTTACATGGTCCTAAATCTCAGTAATGGCTACCTCAGACAAGATTGTCAAAAGCATTCATTACTATACAAAATAATTCTGAAAAAAATCCCAGTGCCTTTGAAACAGATGTCGAAATGAAGATACACAGGGGCATCTTTTACATTAAAGACTTGCAAGAAGCCTCAGCGAGCAACACAAAGGGGGCAAAACAAGTCTTGACCTGTCTTCGTTCTTGCTATCCAGAGCTGGATTCACCACCGGATAATATAAGCTGGTTTTCTACATGTTATCGGAGCCAATACTGTTGGATATGTCAGAGAAAATCTAAAAGCTTTCAAATCTCTCACAACTGTCTAATCAGAATGGAAAATTTAGTCCACGAGGTGACAAGCATCAGTTAAACTGGATGTGGTTTTGGCTGCAGAGTGTCGGTGACTCTTTCATAAGCGGGGTGCAAAACAATGCCTATCATCATTGCTGTGCTGTCGTTTCACCCGTCATCCCTCTCTCTTTTGCTGGTTATACGGACATGTACAATTACCTTCAGTTATGCAAAATTCTTTTGAAGTACCATGTCACTGAGGAAAATAACAGCTTTAAGTTTGGACATTCCCCATTTTGTCCTGGAGACAGGCGGGTCACCGTCCCACCAGTCCTGTTGTGTCTAGCTCGTAGCTATTAACAGTAAGCAGCTGTGGATAATTCAGCACTGAAGAACTGTGCACTTACTTGGCTGCTGAATACTTACTATCAGATTTCTCCTCCCTGAAATCAGCTCTAGTGAAACTGAAATATGTGATCAGCAAGAGATAGCAAGGAGAAGCTCTGGCATTGTCAGTTCTTCCCTTGTTTCAGGCCCGCTCCGGAAATGGATCAAGACGCCTCTTTTTTCGAGGATGAAGCTTCGCTTCCATTGTCCTTTAGCCTGGAACACGGAGACAAAAGGCACGGCATGTCACGGTCCAGATGTTTTGAAGCTACAAGTAGTATTTATCTACAGTTTCCACCTATGACATTAAAAGTCATTTAAGGTTTTCAATTTCAGAAATGTGTAAGCATTATTAAAGATTTAAGTGCATTTCTGGTCTGGAAAGTAATGTCAGAAAAATGAGAGTGCAGGATTGCTAAGCTGTGTCACTTCATTTTAATCAAATTATTTTAATTAAACTATAATAAAATCTGAGAATCAGACTGGTTTCTTCTCTATCATCATCAATAACAAAAATCTTGTAGGTTAAATTACCTTTCTTAACAATCAGTTGAAGTTGTACCTGTGCAATGCTGCTGAAAACTACTGTGATTTCATGTATTTCAGACCTAATTTGGAGTTAGTACTGGTGAAGTAAATAGAAGAATTTGTCTAAATCTATATGCTTTTTTCATCTATATTAAAAAACAGCAAACCCCCTGCCTCTAAAATCTCCCTTTTAAAGTTCTCACTAGAATTTTTTTCTATTAGTTCAGAAACAAAGAAAACACGTAGTCACCCATCAGCTTGGGGGATTATTGGATACAGAACCAAGACAGGCTCTGTAGAAGGCTAACTCAAATCTTTCAGAGACCAATATTAATTTTTTGTTATTATTTTAATCATTTGGGATTGATCTGTTCCCTGAAGTTACTACTGAAGGTCTATAAAAGCCCCTCATGGACGAACTGTGCAGAACTCCCTGCCTCCATCTCCTAGCACGTTGCATTCAGACAATGTGTGATTCCGGGAAACCTAAATCCTAACCTAACCTTTTCATTTGGAGGATGTCCTTAAAATACGGCCTTATCACAAGCTGCCAGGAAGAATTAGAACACCACCGTGATGCATTTGAGCTAGGGGCGTGTATTTCTCACGATGATGGCTGTAGGACAGCTTTTGTAGCGGTTACCATTGGTTGTGTTAATGCACAGCTGTGACAAGACAAATATCTGCAATTCTGAGCTGTATCAATTTTTTTTTAACTCAAAATATAAACCATTCTAAACCGTTCTCTAGGGGAAGATGTGGGCAATATTGGGTATGTTCTTTAAAGAAAAGACTATTTCATCACAAGGAATAGTTCATAAAATTCCAAAGATTCTACATTTTCAAAGGCTTTTTATGTTGAAACTGGTTTTCTCCTTTTAATTTCATTTGTATATCCTGCAGACAAAGCAACAGGTTTGCTTTTCACACCATCAGAAGGGTCCTAAAAGCTACTTACATAAAAAGATTACTTTCTTTTCCTGTCTTGCTACATATAATCACTAAAGTCTTCTTTAATGTTGTCTACTGTATAGTTAAGATCTATGGAAAACAGTTTACAGTTTAGTGTAAAGCACTTTACAAGCAAAATGGAAATTAATATTTACAAAGGTTGTACTTGTTTAAAATGAAAGCAGAGACTTTGGTAAAAAAGAAGCAATCAAATTTTGAAGGGATTATGTTTTTCTGAAAAAAAAAATAGCATGACTGTGAGGTCAGATTAAAAAATGCTACATGAAGAAAAAGGAAAGATGTAGTATTTCAGGAAACAGAACACTAAGAAGAAATACATCACTGTTGTGACAGTTATATTTCTAATATAAAAAACTAAGCACAACAGAAGCATAAATAAGGGTACAACAGAAGGGAATACTGATATTGTGATTAAACAATCTCAATGGCAATTAGAAAATATTATGGGAGTACACCCTTTAAACACTGCCCTACATAAAAAACAGAGAAAACACAGAGAGCAGAGGGTTTTCAGAATATTAGACCAATGCAGCTGCTGTTATTCTGGGGAATTAATACAGTGATGTTAAAACCCTGGACGTACATTCATCGCTATATTTCTTTTCTCTTAAGTAACCGGTGTTAATATATACTTGCTCCAGTGACTGTCCGCTATCACCTGGTCCTGTTTCAGCTCAGGCATGGGGCCACAATAAAGGAAGAATTAATGCCTTACTGTTTATTTTTTTGCAAGATCAGGCACTAACTGAGCAGGTGGTGAGTCAGAGTCCCCAGAACCAAATCGGGCCTGGCCAGTCGCGGGGGGCCACCGGGATGCAATTAGGGATTGCTGAGCACACGGGTCATGCAAGTGATTCTCCCTTTTCCCCCCTGCTAAGTAGTGACCTCCCGCTCCACGGTGATGGTAAAGGCTGTTCCACCTCTCAGGCTGCTTTCAGCATAGCATACACAAAGAGGTCCTGACACCTTGTGCTCATTAAAGTTTCCAAAATATTTCTAGATAAGAAGGAGTGTAAATCCAATTAAAATTCATAAACTTATATTCTGTCTGTCTGAATTCATCTGCAAGTTCATTTAGACCGAATGTTACTCTCTGTTCCCCGCTGTGAACTGGGCAATTTCGCTGCTCTTGTACAGTTGCTGGTAGCTTTTGAACAGCTGCATTGTTCCACCCTAGGAATGGCTGCGTTTTGTTACAGCCTGCAGAGGAGAGGAAGGACTGGGAGTGCGTCACTCTTTCCCTGCCCCAACTCTTTTAAACGTCACAGGCAACTGGTAAACCCACAATGATAGACCCTTTTGTCTTCATGGTCCCTAACTCCCCCAAAGAGAGGACAAAAAGTCAGCCGCCACAGAGGGCATTTGTTGCCTACCTTGGAGAGTGTTGGTAAAGTTTACTGGCATATTTGCAAAGCAAAAAACTATATTTAGGTAAGAAAAATTATATGCAAGTGAAAGAGTATTTAATGCTACTTTTTGCCTAGGAGAGACTCAGGGTCTTGTGAAAAGGGCACTTGCCTTAAAGCCAGGGTCCTGATTTCTTGTTAGGTCGGTCTCTATCCGCTAAAACCGCTTTCTTTCCCTGAAACTCAGTAAACCAGAAATGATTACAAAACGCTGCTTGGTTGCTGTATGGTCCACATGTGGTAAGTTCTATGCAAGTCACCCATTACGAAAGCGAACGTGCTTAGAAAACTGACTGTGGCTGCCTTCTTTAAAAAAGACTTTCTGGCTAGTTCAAGCCTCTGGATTTTTCAATATCTGCAAACTCTGAGGCTCCTCTGGTTACTCTCACTGATTGTTTCTATTTTGGTTTTCTAATGAAATCAACGTTCTGGCAACTCGATCTGGAGCATTTACAGGAGATAGATACAGTGTTCTCAGAAAACTGCTGTGATGTTTCAGTCAGGGAATTTAAATTAACTTTTTTTAATTAATTTAGTACTGTCTAAGATGCATGAGAGTGGAAGATTGCACTACCAGTTCTTAAACAAAAAAAGCCAAGACTTGATTACCCTGCCATAATTGCTACATAACAAACTGTAACATAAAAACAAAGATGAGAACTTCTTATTATAATCTGATGAATAATGTACGATATACAAAAGCACTGTGAATAAACATTAAGGCATCAGTCTGAGAAAGGACAGCAGAGAGTTATACGATCCTTTCCATGTTTGCTTGCTGAATGCATGGAAGTTCTCAAACTTAGATATATTTCGCTTTTACATTTAAAAGCATCTGAACTAGCTTTACTTTCATTGGCTTTCATTTTACGTTTCCTGCTCATGTAGAAAATTTCTGATGTGTTAGTGGGGTCTTGCTATAGAAGAGTACTCAAATAAGCTTACTATCATTAAAAAAAAAATATCTGTTTGAGTTAACTCTTCATAGCAAACTAGCTATTTGATTGATTTACTGAGTTTTCTCATTGGAAGACATGGGATGAATTTACAGTGTGTTTTTTCCGTTTGTCCAGGTAATAACACAGTTGTATTTCAGCCAGTGCTAGTGATCATTCCACACACTGTGAGTATAGTCCTACTGTTAGTAAGTCATATTTGTTCCATGTAATTGATTGTCTACTGCAACTCACACCATATTATTTCCTTTCTCCAATCAGTTGATATCACAAGCAGGGTAAGTTGGTTTCTATTCGTTAGTACTGACAAATACTCGGAACTGTGGAATCAATCTGTTGCATAAAAACAACAGCTCTTCAAAACTCACTCTGAAATTACTTAAGATGCAAATACTTTTATGTTTATTCGCACTCACATTCACTGTGCTTCTGCTTTGCATCACCACTAATGCGGAAGTAAAAAATCTTCTACCTGAGCATGGAAAAATAATAGCAGTACTACATACCAGTAAAGCATCTCTGTCATTCGTAAGAGTATCAGTACTGATTGCAAGAGTATTTTTCAAAATACTGGTTTTGTGCTATTTGGATACCTTTAGTATAAACTAATTGATGCCTTTTCCATCATCAACAAAAATAAACATCAGAGTTAAAACAAAGAAAATCAGAATTAAAATATTTAAAAAATCCATCACATTATTTGTATATGATGCAACAAAGGGATAGGAGATGCAGCTGGCATGAAAATAACAAAGGACAGGAGCAAAATTCTACATCACGCTTGGTGTCACAGCACGCATACTAGATTTGCCCCGTGGAGGCACAAAAACCACTTGTTCAGGATTTGCAGACATTGGCAGTTGTCTGGAAATCTGGCCAACACCAGCTAAAATGTAGATTATCACCAAAAGCAGAAGCCTGTGCCAAAGCCAGAAAGAGCTGAGAAGTCTGGAAACTGGCTCCTGGCAAGAAAATGCAGCACAACAGGCAAGGATGTAGGATCAGCAGGGGTTAAACATCAAGGTGTTTTTGGAGGGCAGACTTTTCTCATATAATCTGCTCCATTTGGAAAGCAATTAGTTATCAAAGCAGAGAGTTGGAATTCTCATTCCTATAGCCAGGAATGAAGATACCTGGATTGCTTTTTAATCTACTGCAGTTATTTGCATCAGGGCTAAGATTTCAGGCAGGGAGGTCCTTGTTGTATCATCTTTGTTGTTACTGTTTCTCTGGTAAAAATCTAAACAGAACCATCCGGATGCAAAGAGCGAGCAATGCTGTTAGCCTTATGCAGGCGTAACTCGATGCCATAGCAATTTTTATGCACTGTCCTTTCGCTAGATGCTGTAGTTTGAACCACGAACATCAGACTCGCTGGGGCAGACGCTGAACAAAATACTTCACTGTATTTGTAAAGTCAGTGTTAGAAACTGCTTTACAGATCTTACAGCTTGTTTTGTAGTACAGAGGAAAGAGGGAAGAACAGGGTGCTACAGGAGGATTCAATCTATCAAACTACAAACAGATTTTCAGAATTTCGAGTAGATTTCTCGAGGTTACACACTGTAATGGTTATTTTCCCCATTTTACAGGCCCAGACCAAAAATTAAATGTGAATTTGCAAGTGTAAAAACTGAAGCCAAGCTTCTCAAGACCCATACAGTATTATAACTCAATTGTTTCTCTGCTTCTCCCGTTCTTGCTTTCAGTACTGATAAATTCATTCTTATGAGCCTTCCAAGTGACAAACAATACATGCTTTAAACTGCAATGCAAAAATAGTTGATTTTTATGCTGGACTGCGGCCATGCATGTAATCAGTCATTGGGCTCTTTAAAAGCAACAGGTCAAAGGGAGTTAATCACTTTTATGCTAGCTAACAGGAAACAAAATTTAAAAGATGAAATTCGATGCAGGTGAGTATTTATCAGACTAATGTTAAATCTTCAAGATCTCTTCAATCTTCATTTCCACACTAAACCATCACCTCAAAATTTTGTAGACTCTTTGGGCCTAATTCATAGCTCGGTTATGATTAAAATATATTTTCTAACTGAATATGATATGGTTACTCTTGATTCATTTCACTGTAGTACATCGGAAGTGAGTTTAGCATGGTATGTTTGTTTAGCCCAATAAGTAGGCATGAAATGTTTGCACTGGGTTCTTCCAGTAGGAAGAAGGGAGATCATAAAAGTTGACTAAGATGAACAGATAGATAAAAGGTGTTGTGTTACTTAACCGCCACCTTTAAATGACAATTCAAAGAGTAGGGTGAAGCATTATGGCAGAGGTGAGGGACACAGAACACCTACTTACATGCATGTTCCATTCAAGACTCAAAAGCTTTCATGCAGAAGACAAATTTTGATTCCTGTAGGCTCTATTAAAAAGAATGTGATGCAACCTTTCCCTGCCAAAACGAGAAAGAAAATACCACATTAATAGGGGTTTTTTTTCACTTTAGAATCTTCTATGAGAATTTTCCCAACTACTGAAGCAAAAAATATAGTCATCCCATCTCCTGGGAATCAAAATGAAATGGAGATAGACACCTAAAACTGTCCCCAAGTCCCAAGAGAAAATTAGTCCTCGCTTGCTAAATCACAGCAATAAGTAAAAACAGCAGGGGAATGACACCTGGAAACATGGATTCTAGCCCAAACCCTTACTTCAAGATTAACAAGAAACAGGTAGTTATTCCAGTGTCACAAACATTCTTTTCCGTGTTCACAAATCTTGCACTGAATGTTTTACTTTTTCCTCGCAACAAAATCTTGGGGAGCCCTTGTAGCTATTTTGCATATTGATTCCTGGACACATTCTGAAATCCTTGTCTCTCCGTATATCTTGCTGGCCTCTTTCCCAAGACCCCTTGGGTGCTTTGAGACCACCTGCACTTCCAAATTATGAAGGCCCATATGAAGGAGTGGGAGAAAGAAAGGAAGCTCCTGTTGTAGCGTGCAGCTGGGATGAGGTAGGGTGTATGCACACCTGGAATCTCAAAAGCCTTCTCAAAAGACTCAAAGTCCAGGAAGAAAAAAAAGTCTACTTCTCTTCAGCCAGTAGTTCAGGAAGGTATTTCCTGAGTATCTGGGACTGGATGTGGTAGGAAGGGTAGGACAAACACCAAAGAAACATTGGAGTTCTCCTCTCCAAACTCTTGGCTCCTTACTCAAGTTATCCACACATTTTTACTCACTGTATTTAATGGTGACAGGTCTTTGGCTACACATGACCTGTGATATGTTGCCACCTAAGCATACGCTTAGAGAGCAGATCTTCATTAATCTACATCCTGACATGGTGAATTGTAGAGTTACAGGGGAACTCTCTCGGCATGAATTTCTATTTATTGTGTTATCAATCAGTAATGCTCAAGGATATCAACTTTGTTTCTGTGTTTTGGAGGAAAGTAGCTTCTGTTGCCTGGTTGGTTTGTTTGTTTGTTTGTTTTTTCCACAGTAGATCCTAAAACCATAATGATAAAGCCTTTACAAGCATCTAGGATGACACCCACTAATATAAGTGCTGAGAAATATTGTCCTAGTAGTGGCATGGCAAACTTTGCATTTTCAGCTGACTTACACTGTCTTCTTAGTGACCCATATATAAATGCTGGGAGTGTCATCTAAAACACCTGTCAAATAACAATGCCTGTTATTAACTGCATATGCAATCAGCTTAGGACTCACAGAGATATACTTTAAATTAAAAACAAAAGGCATGATTGTGACCGTTGCTAAGTCTACCAGTAAGAGGAACAGAGTTCTTATTCCTCTGCATGGGCTACCTGCATTAATAAACTTTTGCTTGTGGCTGGAGTTACTATTACTCATCCTACTAAGAACACGACAGGGAACAAAGAGATAGGGGCAACATAAACAGGCAAAAGTTTGACTCTTCCTCAATGTCTAAAACTTTGTTAACCTTCGCCGAGCTGGCATGGAGGTGAGGTGGTTTGTTTCCAGCAGAGAACAGCAGCAAATTACTTTCCCCCTTCAAGAGAAGCTTGGTTGAGCACTGTCCTGCATTACCCCTTACACTTAGCAGATTGCAGACTTACAGTTTTTCAGAACATGACAGTGCAACCCTTTGTATTTCCACTTAGAGAAAGAATTATCTCAGGTTCTAAAACCTGATTGGACTTACTTTATGTTTCTGAGGAACTGGTTTCTCACACCAGAGTCAGATACAGTACATTTCTCTGCTTCTTCCACTACGCTTCATTTGTCAGTCTTGAAGTTGGGGAAAAAAACAAAACAGGACTATTTCTAAAATTCCAACCCATCACGCAGTACTTGGCCTAGTAATCCACATTAGGGATTAAAATTTGAAGCCTTTACCTTTACTGGTGAGGACCTGCTCATGCCTCTTACGAGTGTGGGCAGAGCTTTCCCATCTGGCCTTAGAGATAGCTAATAATGATCTATGGCTTGTCTTTTTAATTTCTTTTCTCTTCACTAAGAACTTGGTATTACTGTTTTTTAGTACCTTTACCACTCCATGTCTGTACTTTCAGTCAGCAAACCCTCTTTAGCTGGCAGTACACTGCAAAGTTCCTCATGCAATCAAAACATCTGGATTCTATTAATTTCTCTTGTAGGACAAGACAAATTTGATGGGAAAAAATGAAGAGCAATCAGCTTTAATGAATGTTAGCTGGAGCCGTGCATTTGAACCCTCCATCAATATATTTCATTCGCTTTGTCTGTCATTTTATACTTTTTTTGAAAATTAAATCCTTTCCATGTGGCTCTGTTCCTGGTTGCTTCTAAAGTCAGGAGAACAAAAATTAAGGGTAGGAATTAAGCAGAAATGTATTTTTCTATGTCTGTAAGGTTTGGGGAAAATGATGTTTAGCTTTGCCTTCAAAATTTGCTTTTACTTTATGCAACTCCTGAGCTGTACTACTACAAAACAAGGAATGTTATTAGGAAATTATTTGGGACCATAACATTTGCTACATTGCCTTACATTACCCAGCTTGCAGAAGGCACTTTTAAAAAAAAATCTATTTTGAAGGGATATATTAGAAGAGGCCATCTTCACTTCATTTGGAAGAGACTATATGTCATGTTTTCTTAAGTGACATGGCTGTGACCTTATCTTTTGTTCCATTAAACTGGCTATATATTTACAAGTGGGGTTTTTGCATGTTATTAATAAACAAACAAACAAAAAAGCACTGCCAAATTTTTTTCCCTTTTTTTTTCCCTGGCGGATTCTCCCATTTGGCTAAAATCACATCCTACAGCAAATTGGGTAGTTTATTAAATTGTTTACAGATGATACAGTCAGAATCTACCAGAAAGATGTTAAAATAGGCATTTTTAGGGAACTAGCTTATGTTGATTTTATGTGAAAAAAATCAGATAGGAAAAGAAAAAGAAACGCATAAAAAGGAGGAAATCGGACCGTCTGGGTATTTACAGCAGTAGAATGCTGCCCATAAATTAGAGATCATGATATCCCCTTTCCCTCTCTCTCTTCCTCATTACTAAGGAATGGGTGGAAAGGTTTGCATTTTTAAAGAATCCACAGACCTAGGATACTATTGTAGGAAACTGTAGGTGAAACGACAGCTTTTCTGAATACTTCAAATCAGAAATTCTGAATTGGTGAATGAAAGACAAACATACGTCTCATTTCTTCTCACATTTGTACAATGTCTTCTGAACTCAGCTACAGAACTACTTGATTTAAATTAGATTTTAGATAAATCCACTTTTAGTAAAACTGTTGAGAATCATAAGTGATTATTACACTAAGAAAAGAAAATACATGGACAAGTGACAGTAGATGAGGCAAATAAAATTAGGAAGTAGTCACCAAGACCACACAGACCTTTAAAGGAATTCAAGGCTGAAATAGCTGACTCTTACTTAAAATTGTTACCTGAGATTAGAGAGTGCCTTTTTTTTTACAAAAGTGTTCCAAGAGAGATTCAGAAGACAAGCCTGTCAGCCTGATATCTATGCAAAACAAATAGGTGGAAACTATAATATGGAACAGTGGACATCTGGATAAATATGACTGATCTGGGAAGAGTTAAAAAGGTTTTCATAAAAGGAAGTCCTGCCTCACAAACATAAGGCAGTCCTTTGAGGGGATCAAAAAACACGTGGATAAGGGTGATCTGATTGATCTTGGATTTACAAAAGGCTTTCAACAGATTCCTTCACCAAAGGCTTTTAAGAAAACTAAGCAGCCATACCATAACATGGCTTAGAAGTATAAGGTGATACACATCAGGGAAAAAACCCATCAATTCACATATAAAACAATGAGCTTTGAACCGACTATCATCAGACAAGATGGTTAAGATTTTAAAAGATAGTTCCATGAAAACATCAACTCAGCAGCGCCTGAAAAAGCAAATCAGTTGTTAGCAATGTTGGGGTTAGCAACTAGAGAACAAAATAGAGGATATCATTATGTTATTGTTTAAACCCCAACTTTATTTGCAGTCTGAGGACTGTGTGGTGTTCCAGGCCCCCATCTCAAAAAGGATATAGAACTATAGAGGATGTGGAGAAAGGCAACAAGGGTAATGAACGGTATGAGACAGCTTCTGCATAAAGAAGGACTAGTTATTCTGGTTTTCTTCCCTTGAAGAATGATGACTGAGATGGATATGTAAGAGGTCTATAAAATAAGTGCCTGGAAAGTGTGGCTGGAGATCACTTGGTCACAGTTTCCTCTGATCCAAGAAGCAGGGGACAGACATCAAATGAAGCTGTAGGATTCAGATTCAAAGAAGAAAAGGTGATTCTTTATGTCACAATGTAATTAGGAATGACTTCCTACGATAAGCTACAGATACTAAAAGTTATGCGGGCTCAGGAGGAAACCACATGAAAAGTTCATCGAAGAGAAATTCATAACTGGTACTACGTACAGAGGAGCTGCATCCAGCTCAGGAAGGTTTTGAGTGGAAGTCACTGGAGGCCGCCTGAGGAATGTAGTGTGCGTTTTCCATGTTCTTATTCTTTTCCCTAAGCAACCATTTTCCAACCGCTATCAAAGACAACATTTTAGGGTAGATGGCCTCACTTTGGTCTAAATATGGCTATTCTTAGTTAATCATAGCTCATCAAAGCTAATGTGCTAGATTTTTTGACTGGCAGTTCTTGAAAGCAGATGAGTAGGTGTGGGTTTGACCTGGAAATGGTTTCATACAGATCTCATCATAGAAGATCAGATTCAAGCCAAAGCTTTATCTGTATTTACCCAACAGAGAGATGTTGGGTGAGTTCTGGCATTTGTCATTTGCTGAGTTTATAAAGTTATTTTTCGTGACATAGAATTTTTATCAGTTGTTGCCTAGCATTGGAAATTTAGGTTTTAGTGAAATGATGGAGATGGTGGCAGTGGTTAAGTGGCTGTGGTTGCCATTAACTTCAAAGTTTTCAGTGGATTTCAAAAATTATATCAGAATTTATGCAATTTATTTATGCTATAGAGTCCACAGAGACAAAAATGTCATAAACCCCATGAATGACTCCACTTTTATCACGATGTCCAGTTTCCGACCAGCATTTAGAAATCCCAAAGGATGCAGAGAATGTACAACAAGATAAGCCTAGTATTAAAAAGCAAGATATGCTGCAGCATAAGCATTTAAGAAAGTCATATAAGGCAAATGGGAGTTGTTAATGCCTCTGGAGTATTATTTGTTAGATTAGGACATAGGAAGCTTGGGTCTCCCCATCATGGGAGTAGTTTAGTTACAGACTTCAAATGTTTTTCTTACTGCGGAATAAGCAAGAAATTCTTTCTCTGAAGAAAAAAAGCAGCAATTTGTTTGGAATTGTTGTTATAAAACCCCCTCAACATACTGACTAGAAAAAAGTTCTTTCTCCTATCTTTGTTCTCCTGTCAGGACCACAGTTCTTGCCAGTTCAAGCAATGAGTCCTATATCAGTTTAAATGTATCAGGTTTAAATGTCCCCAAAGCTTTGTCATTATACTGGGTTACTCTTAGTTTAAAGATTGGGGGGGGTGTGTGTGTGTGTGTTTTGGTTTGTTTTTTTTTTTAAATATTGCATTCTTGTCACAACTTGTTCTGGAGTAATTAGTACTACACAATATATACACAAACTCAGCAGAAAAAAAAAGAATTTTTCTTTGGAAAGCAGAGACCTTACAGCACCAATGATATTAGCTATTGCTGCTATTACTTCCACAAGATGATTTAACTTCTAGAGGGCCATGTAGATTTCACAGATTGGAAGCCAGTAGAACATTAAACAAACACTAAAGTATTCAACTTTAAGCATGCAAAAAACTAGCTCACAATGTTGTAGACACCTGTTAGTTTTGCTTTTAAGAGAAACTTCTCTAATGTTTTACGTGGTGATTTTAGCCAAAACCATTGGCACAATTTTGCTATGTCTTTTGCTATGGCACAATCAAATTTAAAGTGTTTCTCTGCTCTTTTGCCTTAAGGACATTAAATAGGTTGGGGGGGATTAACTTCAACAGCAACTACTGATACTTCAGCAGCTGTATGGAGACATTTCATCTATGTCATACCCAAAATAAAACCAATTCTGGTGCTCTGACTGGTTATTTTTTCAGCTGAGCAACGACTAATCAAGATTGTTCTGTTTTATCATTTTACACAGTTCTGTTATACAGTCAAAGGAGCCAGAAGCATCTATATCTAGTACCAATTCCCATCAAATATATGACCATCCAAATGCAGGGGTGTCTCTCCTTAATTTGTTTTCTACAGTAAGTATATGAAGAAGTTCAGAAACAGAGATCAGATTTGATTATCCCTTTTTGCCAATATGATAAAGGGCTCAAGTGCCTAAAAGGCTGTATGCTTTTTCCAGCCATAATATTTCAGTTTAACAGAAGATCCTGTCTCTACCTTGATCTTTTGCCTAATGGTCTTCAAAGAACATTGCTGTAGTGTAAAGAAGCATCACTCCAGGGACACTTAATCGACAAACACACAGGCTTAGGTTTAAAGCCTCAATGGTTACCAGGTACTGAGATGCAAAGCTGTGTAACTTAAATGCCGAGTGTTTCCTGTTGCCCTGACATCTCTGAAGACCTAGAACCAGCCAACCAAAAACACTTCGTACAGGGACCTCAGTGGAATTTAGGCTGTGGGAATCTGACATCAACCCCAGGAACCTGGGTCTCAAAGCAAGAGGTGCTTCTTTCAGAAACTAGTCTAACTGTTAAAGATGTTTCTGCCCACTGGCTGAACACTTCCCTTTAGAACGAGCTTAGTTCAAAATGCAATGTGATTTAAGCCAAGCTAACTGACTTTGGGCTGAGGTGAGTAGGAGCACTTACGCTGTCCATTGTTAACACTCAGCTAGGGGAATATTCATGCCTTGCTGAAGAACAGCCACCTCTTAAAGCACTCCATCTAGACCTGGAGCAGCTCAGCTGTTTACAGTCTGCATTACCACAAGTCAGCAATGGGGAACAGAACTGAACCCAGGTCTTGTAAGGCACCAGCAAATTAACTTCCCACTGAATCTTTTTTTTTTCCATGCTTATAGCCAGGTTCCCCTTTAATGACGAAATGCAGATCATCCACTGATAGCATCAGTACAGAGATCTGATACTTCATTTCACTAATCCTCTTTCCCTTTCTGGCAGAAAAGGCAACAGGCTGCATAAGAACAGATATTATTAGGGTCCAATAATAATTCAGGTCATTGCTAAATAGCAGTGCATGTTAAACTATGCTGAGGTTAGAGAGAACCAGCAAAAGAAGCAATTCCATGACAGGAAAATTATAAAGCTTTTCTTTTTTTTTTTTTTTTGCATATCTGCAGGGCTGCAGAAAGTGCATGTGGGCATAGAGGTTAAAATCATAAACCTAGTTCAATCTAAGTGTATCACTTATTCAGAGGGTGTACGTGATGTTTCACTCGAGATTCTGCTTTCTTCTTTGTTTGGAGTATGAATGCAAGAAATGGGTAAATTAGAGTTTAAAACATCTGGCACCAGTTACTAAAGTAAACTTACATCCCAAATTGTCACTGGGAAACGTACACTTCTTTTTGCTGTTGTTTTGATTTAGCTGTCACGAGAGTCACGTTTAAATACAGCCTTTTCTGCCTCATGGCCGAGTCTCTTTGTGTGCATTTCCTCAACGTTACTTACTTTACTTTGAAGGTGGGCTGAGCATAGAAATCTGACGAAAGAGTGGGCTGTGCCCTTGATCGGAGGGAGCTCTTACATTCTTCTGAATGACTACATTTGCTAGTGCAGTACACAGCAGCAGCAACAGTGTGGTGCTCTGGGTCTCCAGCTCTGCCTGGCAGACAAATCTCCAGCTCGCTGAACATCTGCAAGACAAATTTTTCATGTTCTTTTGTAAATGAATGCTGCCTAACTACACCAGGAAAATGGGCACAGGGGATTATCTCTGCATTGCTATGAGTGGAGGGGCGCCTTGGGGCTTTAGATTGCAAGGTGGCAAGGAGCAAAAGCAGCCTTTACAAATCGCCAAGGTAGGATCATGAGAGAAAGATGTTATCGGTGTTTTTGTGAACACGAGTGAAGAGAACAGTTTGTTTAAATATATATTGCTTCCAGTGAAATGGTTGGTGGGGATCTTATTGTGATGCTTGTTTGAATTTGCTAACATGTTTTGCAGAGATTCTACAGGTGCTGATTATGTTTCAATAAAAAGGAATGATTACTTTTTGGTAGCTTGCAAGTATCACAAACATTTTCTTAAAATGTTAAAGGTTTGAAATTGTGAAATGATGTATGCCTTTCAGCTCCTGTTTGCTTCGCTGTATGTTTTTGAAGGCACTCGGCATATTGCAAAACTGAATCTCATATTAGGAAATGCTGTTTCAGTCATCTATTTATCATACTTTTTCTACTCTAGGCATAGAATAAATAGAGCTTTATAATGAGAGAATGTTCTTACTATTCTGGGAATCCTGGAAAGCATTACACTGAGTTATCTCTGGTTTTGGAAAGTTATCCAGTCTTAGAAGCAGCTTTAATATATGCCAAACATTCCCTCTTATATTTCTTGAGCAACACTGAAAATTACTGAACACTTCCTAAATTATCTTCACGTATAAAATGAGAGCAAAACAGACAGTAGAAATTCAGAAAAAATAAAAAATAAGAACTGGTAACCCCAAGTTATAAAAATAATAGTTAAAAAGTAATTTTGTTAAAAATCAGTGCTCACTCCATTGCAACAGCTTCTCCACTGGTGCAACAATGAAGATTTGTCACAGTTATTAAGGCTTATGTAACTGTATGGAGCTGCATTCTGTTGTCCTAGACAAGAGGGACAAATTCTGTCCAGAGCTCTGAGGTCAGCAAAATACCACTGGCTGAAATGATACTGGGACTGATCATCGTACAATGAATTCTGCCTTCTTAAATTGAGGGAGAGAGATTAAAATGTATTTTATCACCTTCTAGTATCTTGGTAATCCAGTACATTGAGTGTTAAGTTTTTTGCACTTTGATATAGTATTTAAGATCAGTAGTTTAGTTATTTAAGCTGTAACTTTCTTAAGCTGTCAATATATTTATTGATTAGTTAAGTTTAATTTGGTGGATCAGTTAACTTTTCAACAAGTAGCAGAAACAGTAAGCCTACCTTGTTTTGTAAAAGAAGGTTCTTTTATCTCCTCTGTCAAGAAAAGAACATCTTTCACTATTATTTTCAATGATTTGCAGCCCATAATATTAATCATATTCAGTAAGAAAGCTATGATTTATTGAGTGTATGTATAATTTTTCTCATTACTGTTAAGTTTTTTGTTTGTTTTTATATTTTCCGAACTTTAACATGTTTAAATTTTTTTCCTACCGATGGGCAACTGTTGCTTTGCAAGTAAAGCCACTGATAATAGGTGACAGTGGAATCCTGCCATCTAGTGAAAACTTGTAGCTAGAACTTAAAAAATTGTAAGGAACGGTAAAAGGCAACTGGCCTTGATTACATAAAACCAAAAGTAAAAAGCACAGTAGTTTGAACATGAGATTATGAATAAGCTTTAGTTTTCCTGATAAAAATGGACTAGACAATTTTTTTTATATTCACATCCTAGACTGCGGCATGTAAGTCTGTGTTCTGTTTTACCACTAAAATTTGGGACTTGAGAACTAGATATGTGGTAACAATTGTGCCTTACTTCTAACGGGAAAATCCACCAGTAAAATATATCTAAATTTAGAAAAATAATAATATGCATTTTTAGAAAAAAAATCAAAGAAGCCTGAGTTTGTTTTCTTGCAAATGAACCCAACCAAAAGGCCACAAACTTCAGAACACCCTTTGTAAGAGTACGTGCATATCGGCATATAGACGTGTTATAAGCACGGTGGATTGGGTGCTTTATGAGTTCCAGATCATTCATTTCTCCACGCTTAAGAGCTGGTCAGGATCAGTGAGATTTGAAAATTGACACTAGTATCTGGCTGAAAACCTGAAACTTAGAGTTGACAGGCCACAGCTTTCTCTGGGACTCGCTCTGTTGGCAGGCTTCGCTGTCCTCCCCGGGGAGCCTGGGCTCTCTCAGAGGCGCGCAGATGTGGGTCTCCAGGTCAGACACCACTGTCAGGTTGAGGCACGGCGAGGTGGGGGGTCTGCAGCTACACTGTGTGTGACCCTTTTTGGGGAGAGGCAATGTTTTCAGCTTTTATCCTGTTATCCGTGAAAACTGAATCTAATAACTCATGAAAGTATAAAGAATTACCGAACTAGTGCAGAGTAATTTTCTTACTGGCTCCAAACTCCAAAGGTTGTGTTTCCTAAACACAATAAAAAATTGTTTTGGTTTGGGTTTTTTTCCGTTCAAGGTTCAACTTCTTCACTGGTGCATACTAATGTAGCTCCACGGAACCAGTGGGTCATTACCAATTTACACCAACTGAGATTTTGTCAGAAATCTGTATGTCTGGTTTTGGTGTCTCAGCTCGCAGGAGCTGGGAAAGCTAGAGAGGGGTTGCTCGCCTGGTTGCTGACACAACCTGAGCAGGGTATACACCTGGACTGCTGCAGAGGGAAGCGCACTCAGGCTCCGGTCATGAGCAGAGCAGTGGTTATGATACAGATCTAAAGGGGAGAGGGATGTGGAATGGAGGGAAATGAGATAATCCATGAAAATGTGTCAGGATACAAAAATCCCAACTTCACACTTACCTACCCTTTTGATAAAGGAAACTTACTGGTTTTAAAGCTAATGAAAAAAGTCACTGCAGTCCACTGCCAGAAGCAACTTTTACCAGTTTCTTTTATGCCTTTTAAAATATTGTTTTATTTTACATTTATAAAAAAAAATATGTAACCCCCCCATTGTTTGCTGCTTAGCTCTTAAAGCATATACGCAAGTAGCATTCCCACTAAAATCAATGAGAGTTTTGCCTGTAGCATAAAGTATTGTCTTCCATTATCGTGCAAAGTGTTAACGGAGAGAGAGAGAGAGACCAACCTTTTGCCTTCCCAAGAAATCTCTAGCTATTTTTTCTCACCTGCACATAAAATGGGAAATTTTCATAAGGAAATAATTTTCACAACCATTAAATTAGTTTCAAGGCATTTCAGTAATTTTTTAGACGTGAGATTGCAACAGATGGATTTTTTTTTAAAATATCACAAACGTATTTGTGTTTGTCCATTTTTAACTATTATTCAAAACATAAATTTTGAAAACATTTGGCTTGTTTTCTGCAGAGGCATACAAACCGTTTAATACCCGTCCTCCTCCCAACTCTGGCTCTGTACATCAACTTTGTGATATCCACTAATGTAAATACTTCATAAAAATTTATTTTCAGTTAAAAATAATTTGCATATTCTATATACTGTCTACACATACCATAATGACTTTTAAAAAAATCTGTTTTAAATACTGTGTCAAAAGACATACTGTGCTAAGAAGGATATCTAATAAATGAATGTTATTAAAAAAAAAGATAATCGGGAGTACAAAGCTAAGGAAACCAGCGGTGTGTATGCACCAAGACACTAAACCATGTCAGTATTGCACTGCAGGATAGCTTTCCCAAAGCCGGAGACGGTTGGGAAATCTTAGTACAACAGTGACCCTAGATGGCTAAGAATTCCAAATCTATAAAAGAAAAGTGACACATGATGTCCTTTCTGTTTCCACTGTGAGCTATATGAAAGAATGCTTTTTTATGAATATCAGAGATTTTTTTCTTGTAAATTTATTTGCAGTTTTTAATTTAAAATATATAAAAACTGTATGTAGAAAATAATTGATGATTTTCTGGACTAGCATTTGAAAGAAAGTCCTGTGAGTTTTTCTACTAATACTTAACAATACCAGCTATGTTCTATATAATGAAGCTATATCCTTTAAGAAGCATCTCTTTTGCAACAGGTAGTTTAATGGAGTTGTCCTATAGATGACTTAGATTTATAATTCAACCGTGATGTAACTCTATTTTCTGGTTGCAATAGAGGCACATTATTGTCAGCATTTGTTACCTATACCAAACAGCAATTCCATGAACTCATTGTTTGTATCTGCCAAAGTCTTGCTAATTTCAGTTCGAGAACTTAACCAAATAGTTCTAATATTCAAGGGCACTAAGTTCCATGACTCAGACCTCTAAGCACTTCAAAGGAAATTCAGTCCTCTTTTTCCTATCAGTATCCTAAAAGTAAAAATGAACTTAAAAAACCATATGGTCAACTGTGTTGCAGGTTTTCATGCTTGAGACATTGGGGAAACTAATGTTACTGAGACAAGGTGCCTCACTTGTTGAACTAAGATCACGTCAGTTCTGGAAGTACTGTGGTCTATATGTAGTATATACAGAGATATTTCTACATACGTACACCTCAGCAAGAAAGATATCTTCAAAGGGGATCATGTTGTCCTTTTTTATATCTATGAGAGCATTCATCCCGATCTCTTCCTGATTCATCAACAGCAGAACAATATGTAGTTGCACACAGACAAACACACAGCGATTTTTTTAAAGTGCTGACAGATTTTATGTACTTTTTCAGCAACTTTTTTCTACTAAATTTTTAGAAAAATAAAATAGTAACATTTCCCTTCCTTTAATTTCTACCATGCCAGTTTGCCAGTGTATAACTACAATTATAATGCCTATCCTCTCAAATGTCAAGTTATTTGAAAGAATTTAATGGATATTTTGAAACTCTTACCAATGTGATTTTGCAGCCTGAAAATTTATGCTCTACTACGGACATTTTCTTATGTCCAACCATGCCAAATATCATGCAATTTTCCATTGTCTTGTAAATGTTGAGTATAGTCCTAATTAATCCTATTAAATGCTTTGATAATTCAGGGTTCAAAGACAACAGTCTCAACTAGGTTTCATGCAAAACTTATACACTTTGTGATTATTTTGCCAATTTCCAAAACAGACTTCTGCTGCTGCTGCTGCTGCACAAATAGTGGTTTTTCCTTTGGCTCGGTAATGACGTGACAACTGGCTGCCTGGTCACTTTAGACTTGTGCACTTGTCCATCAAAACGCTCAGATTTCAATTCAAGTCTCATTTTGGATTCATTGGAACGTGAAACTGAAAGTGAAACCCAAAGACTTGGGAACAATCTGAACCAACAGTGTGAAAAGTTGATGTCTGAATATGATTACTTAATGCTGGATGTGTACAGAGGTGGGCTCTGTTGTGGTAGTTTGACATTCTCCCTGCATTTATCCAAAATACTTGACACATGCAGAACAACCCCAAGTGCCTTTCATCACTTAGTCTAGTAGAAAAAAAATAAAGAATAAGGCATGTTAGCACTGTTATGCTTTTGATCCTGAGGTAAGGCAAAGCATGTCACTGGCACATATATGAGAGGTATGTTAGCACACAGTTGGTCCATCCACAATGTATATCAAAGCCGCTGGGTTTAAGGAAACTTTTTCAAGTTCCTGTCATTCTCTTACGTTGTCACCATTGGCAAATGCTCATGGTTCCAGGCAGAAAGACTAGTTGGTAAAAGCTGAGATTCTGGTCACTACATTCTAGTTGAGACATGATAAATATAGTTGTGTTATACCTGTGCTCCTAGCTCATTTCAGTGCTAAGTCACGCAGATGAGTATAAACCATCAGTTGCTGAAGCAGTGGTTTTCTGCTCCCATTTGCCTCTGCACTGATGGCCTAGGAGCACCATCCTCCTAGTAAGATGAAGGTAAGAGACTGTGTTTCGGGCCATTTCCAGATGACATTAAAAGTCATCTTGGAGTTGGAGTTGGTGCTTTGGTGCCGTCTGCTTCTGAAAATATACTCGTTAATGCATAGTCCAGTAGGTTCTTACTATATGCTACTGTGTTTGAAATGAAGATGCTCAGCATGCTGTGTAAAGGCTTAGTACTGAGCTAACATGACCCTGCTGATACTTCCTTATTTGTATCAATTGACATTTTAAACAGAACCTGAATACAACTTTATGCATTAGCAGTAGACAGAGCAAGGCATGTTTAAAAAATGCTAGTTGAACTTTGGCAGCAAAGGAGGGGAATTTAGAGTTCACCTACATGATTTTAAACACAACTTGCCTTACTTGGACTGCATTTAAAACCGTTTGTTTAAATTTGCTAGCTAATACATTTCCAAACATAGTTTGTCTTTGCAGCCTGGACAAACTCTTATTCTCAAATTCAGTCTTCAGACCATCTGACACAGCCAGTATTTGCTGATATTCAGAAAACCTTGTAAGGCATATTTACATATTCTTTCACATAAGGAATTATGTGGAAAACTGTTGTTTTATCTATCTTTTCTGGAGAGGATTCTCACCCCGTTATGAGCCTTGACCCAATTTAATAACCAATACATTTTTGCACGTTTAGATGACATAGTTCAGCTTCTATTTAAAGTAAATGACAAAACTTCCATTGACAAACTGGGAAGAAGCTGGACTTTATAGAGGTTAGGTTAATTTATTTTGCAAAACAAAGGAACAAATGAAAGTTCCCAAAATCTAACTAAAATAGACCACCGCTAAATGACTGTTCCTGAAAAGCTGCCATTGCTAGTTGCTAGGAAAATAATGAGGAAAAAAAATTCATACACCTTTACCAGCAAAGGTTTCTATGTAGTTCCAAAGGTTAGGGGTCTGCCTTTTGTAGTTTCAAACTTTTGCATTCCAGCTATTGTGCCAGTGGAAATGTTATGGAAATAGTACTAAAGTCCCATCCAGTTGTTTAAAAACTGCAGGCTGAACTAGCACATGATTGTATACCCTGTTTTGGATATACAGAACTACATACCAAGCTGGTTTTGGCATGCTTTCCACTATTTAGGCAAATACAAGCACGCTTTGGATACATGGTAGTATTCATTTGTGCTTGTTTCCAATAGATACTTTTCCAACTGTCATGCTAGGAGAGTTTTCAATGGAATAGAATGAACAAGATAATTCACACTGATTTAAACTAAACAAACTAAAAAAACCAAACAGTGTATCCCTACTAAATTAGATTAGCTTCTTTGTACAGAGCTTTGCTTCATTTTTTTAGTTTCTTTGCTGGAAACATTTAAAATACACTGCATGACATTATTATATTTCATTGTTCTGTATTTTCTGCCATTGCATTCTGATTGTGAATGTGAATGCAATGGTAAGGCTTTTGGCCAAGTTCACATTAAAACATCACAACAGGAAATGTTGTTTACAAAGCCCTCTGGGATTGTGTCGTATTGTTTGAGAGGATACAGCTAGCAATTTATGCATATCATGGAAGGGCTTTCTTCCAAATACAGATCTCAGTGTTCCTCATATTTACAGCAAAAATATTTAGAGCAGAAATTACTTTAAGGAACCATACTTCATGGATTTAATGCTTAGCACTCTATAAAGTGAGGCTGATTTGCAGAGAGAGCTTCAACTTTAAGAGGAACAAGTCTGTGCATGGAATCAACTGTGGACAAAAATGATAACATTTAGATTGCAACCAGTACTTAAGAGCACTGTTCGTTGGCTGGAATGAAACTGGCAGTAAAAAAAAAAAAAACCTGGATATCAGCTTGAAGGTTTTAAATTTCAGACCTAATGTACACAAGTTACACAGTGGATTTCTTTTTCCTTTTCTGTAATTTTTCCCATCTGTCCCATTTCATTAGAATCTGTAGTCCACAGTCAGCGTGGATGTTAGGATGAGACTAATGCACATTTAGACTGAAACACTTCAGTGTGCACCAAAATCAAAGTGCTGTTTTTTGGTTACCTGCCAATACAACATGGTGTTGAGCATGAAAGCCAAAAATCTTCAAAACACCTCAGCACCTTGCTCTCAGTGGGGTGCAAAGAACAGTGAAAAAGTGGCTGCTTTATTTGTTGCTTATGTGGAAGGTAAATTATAATGAAAACCTAGCTCTAAGCTCGCCAGGGCCAATGGGCTTATACCCTGAGCTCTGTATCATGTGCTGCAGTCCTGGGCACAGCACAGAATCTTCTTTTCTTGTTTAGCAAGAAAACACTGTCTACAAGTCGTCTTTCTACTTCCACAGAAATGTTTGAATTCTTTAAGCTTCCTTCTTTGCTTGACATCTCCTTCCTACATTTGGGATGGGGAATCAAATGCATGGGTAACCTTTTGCTGCAAAAGAGTTCTGTCATCCTGGACTGCATAGCTGTAGAGTCATTATTTTATAAACTTGCCTTTTTGTCAAGTATACTTCAGAAATATGGTCCCATTTAGGAAGCTGGATGCTTTGCTTTTTGTAAGCATGTTTTATATTATAATTTATTAGCAGATGAACTGGTGATGAGTCAAAACTATGAAGAAAGTAGATAAGCTATGGTTTTCCATACTGCTGGTTTCATTTGATATGTCTCTATAGCATAAACACCCCACGTATGGCATAAATTGCTACAATACTGTATTTCAAGAAAGTTTCTAAAATGAAGATAATGCAAGACAATCGTATGTCCACTGTGGCACTTTATAGTAACAGAAAGAAAAACAAACGGAATGACAGATGAACATAATTTAATGAGACCAAATTTCCCCTTTCTAGTACTCTCTGCCTGATACAAGGAGTATCAGGAACTGCTTGTTGTCTGCAGGCAAAGGTGGCAAAGCTGAATCTTTGTTTTAAAAACCTAACAGCTGAAATTGCTACAAAGGAAACCTTAACAAAGGAGTTACATTTTTTCCCATGAACTCAATGGGAGCTTTGCCATTGACTTCAAAGGGCAAAGCATTGGGCCTTAGTATGTACAATATAGTGCAGTTATTTAATTAGAAGCAGATACCATGAATAAAAATCGTCATTGGGATGGGTGTAGCAGTTTTTGCTAGGGATCTACTTACTACAATTTTCTGTGTCAAGCAGAAGTCATTCCCTCCAAAGGAACACAAAAAACTTACACTTCGGGATATTCCGATAACACTGATAAATAGCGTAACTTTTTTCAAGTTATTTGGTAATTGTACATTTCGTTTCCAAGGTGTCTTAGAAGTATTTGTAAGGACAAAGATACTCACTTGAGCTGAAGACAGTTCAGTTTGCATATTTATAAGAGAGCAATATGATTGCTAATAATAGGTACTAGACTGATATTACCAGAAGCTAGAGGCCATTTATTGAAGAACTGATAATATATCCATGTAAGCTATGGAGAAAATTTAGACTGTGGCCATATCTATCAGCTGCAAATGTTTATTGGTTGAAGGGACTACTTGTAACTGCCCTCTTGCTTTCTTCAACTCTGCAAATAGACAGGCTTGCCTTGGTTGAAATGAGCAGGTATTTTTTAAACAATTTAGATACCAGGGCTTTGCTAACTCACCTCATTTTGCCTCAGAGCTTAGGGAACAACCATATGAGCAGTTCATCTATAAGATTTGAAGTGTAGAAACCTCCAGGTTAGGATAGGGAGGAGGAAAGAGAGGAGAGCTAAGCAGCTGTGGGTGGCAACCTTTCCAGCAGGCACAGCTGTGGCTGGACAAGTCAGACAGGAACTCCTTCCACTGGCACACGCATCTTGTTGTAGAAGCATTTTCACCAGTTTAACTGACATCACTTTGGAAATGCTCTAAGGGTCCTGCAAAAAAACTGCTTTCCTTCCACAAGAAAAGCATCTACATGGAGAATTGTGCAACAGTAATTCTAATAGTTGTCTATACCTGTATAATACCAGGTGTTTCCAAGATGTACTGCAATCAAGGGGAATCACGTCATGAGTTTTATGAGCTTTACTCAGCCACCACCACTGATGCTCCTGAAGAGATTGTCTCTCTTTATTTCTCTAAATCCTTGTTTCCTCTACCAGAAATTCTTGCTCTGCTTTCTCTAATCATTCTCTTGGTAGTACTTTTATTTATATACACAAGTACAGCTACTTTCTTAAGCATCACTTTCAGTGAATTCACTGAAGATTGTAGGCAAACAATGCCTCAAAGTTCAAATCTTGTTACTCAGTTAGAAGAGTGCCCATCGCTTCCAGTGAACTTCCTTTGGACTGAAAGAATTACAGGAAACCTTCTGCTTTGCATGAATTCTCGTCAAAGAAATCTCTGAACTACTAGAGCTTAACAGATGTGGCTGGAATAGACTGATCAGCATTTTGTTCCACAAATTACATTTTCCTATTTTGCAGAGATCACTTCAAAGCCTAGCTGCCATAAGCCACTGATTTAATTACAGAGGATGCATATGGAAATAATCTGAAAGGGATAAATAGCTTTATATATTATCATATATTCATAATGATCTTCCCACACACTGAAATAATACTTGCAGAATGCATAGGGTAAGACCCGCTTATAAAATTCTTCAAATTAGAAAAAAACTATCACTAAGCATGGATGTTTTAAGCATATTCTAACATATAATACTACTTAATGCCCGAGATCCTTACAGAGGAGCAGCTGTTTGACATCCATCACTGAAGAAAGCCCAAAGTTTCAGCATTGTTGGCTTTCCAAAAAACTTGATACCTAGGAAATTAGAATGGTTTCACCTAAATTCTCAGTCAGTGGTATAAGTATGTTATGCTGATGAATGTAAAGTGAACCATTCACAAACTTGGAGGGTTTTGTTACAGTACTACGTAATAAAATTACATCACTGGTTTATGAAACAAAATGTTAAAGTGTTATCTCATGGTATCCATACTGTCAGCCAAAGTTAGTCTTTAGATGCGTTGTGCATGTTTAGGAGTATCTAGGGGAAGATACTAGTCATTAAACTGAACTGGAAATCACAACTAAAGCACTGTTTCCTTTCAAGCCCCCAAATCCCTTTGCTAAGTGAATTAGCAGCGTGCCTTTCTGTCGAGACTGAATAATCACCTTTTTGTGATACTGACATATTATTGATTATCACTAGATGGTGCTCTTAGTCACAATCCCCCAAATCATAGGTAAGTGAATGTAAAGACCGTAACACCTTGGAGAAATGTTGGTTGCTAGCTTTAATGTTTTCTTCCTGAAGCTGCTAAGAATTGTTCAGCTCAGTAGCTCCTGGACCAAATAATTTCAAAGTGTAGAATTATTGCCTTCAAGATAAATATGTATATAAACCAAGTCAAGAATCACATAATATCAAATAAATCAAAATCATAATATCAAATTAATCATTCCAAATCTTCCTTTCACTTCTACTTATTATTCCCTGCATACGAATAGAATGTAATCCCCTTAAGGAGGGCTCCATAAATTTGTACTAGGGTTTGATTTGTGGTTTCATAACGCTATAATTAGGATCCATTTTGATCTTTAAAAAACTAACTAAAAAGGAATATTTCAGAAGGCCTTAAGAAAGAGGCAGTCATAATCCTTTAAAGAGAAAACAGAAATACTTTTCTACACCTATTTTACACCATATTATGAACATTCAGTAGTAATATTACACATGACTATTGAATACATGTAGTGAAAAAATAATAAAAAAAGAATATAAAAAAACCATTATATCAAACCTCAGTTTCTTCCAGCCCAATCTGACAATAGTCAGAGCAGACAGCGCTGGGAGCCCTGGAGATGTAAGAAGCCTCCCAGGTCTTGTAACCAATTTAAATCAAATTTTGAGCTATATTAAAATGACGTTTTTTCCAAATTCCTCATTGTCCTGCTTTTCCTTTCTCTGCCTTCACTTTCAGTCATTACTTCAGTCCGTAATACGAGCTCTTTTAAAACCAGGTTATTTTACTGATCTGATGAAGAATAGACTCCCACGAAGTACACCAAAACCAAATCCAAGAATGCATCCTTGAACAGCTAGGGTGTTGGAAATCTACCTGAGTTTTGCAGCTTGAGCCTATTTTGACTCAATTTGTTTTAAATTAACAGATCAGTACAGGTGTGATCCAACTTATTTTTCCATGACTGAAACTTTATTTGAAAGGCCCTGATTCAGCTTCTAAATATGCTACATTTTTAAGTCATTTTCCAGATCACCAGGATAACATTAGCAAAAGATTTCTGATTTCATGGCACAATTTGTGACTACAAAAAGGATTTGACTTTAAAAATTCTTGTCATTCTACAAAAGCAAAAATTTCTCAGAGCTACAGTTTTATTCCTCTGTACTTACAGGAACAGTGAAAAACAACCCAGTGAATCTAAATGTAGTGAGAGGATCATGAATGCCTCTTTTTCTACACTGGCAAGAACAGTACAAAGGGTACGATAATTAAGCCTGAGGAGATAGTTATCTTTGTGGCCCGTCATTTTTTTTAGTGTTACTACATGAACAAACGGAGCACTGAAATGCATGGCCTGAGAACAATGGTGCCCAGCCCCGTACCAGCCTTCTGGGTCATTCGCTTGTTGTTTGCTTCCAGGTCTGATTTGCATAAGAGGCCTGGAAAAGTTGCAGAGGCTGGGAATTAGCACAAATTGATAGCGGGTGCTAATTGACTCAGGCAAAAACTAAAGATGCATTGGCCTGTTCAACTCAGGCTTGAATTCGGGCCTTCTGAATTCCTGCATCACCCAGCTCTGAAGAATTAAACCCTGGCATGGTTCATTGGCTGCTGGGTCCTGGGATAAAAATAGAGAGGCAGCAGCGCAATTGTGTTTTAGCACAATCTTAGCTGAAACTGAAAAAGGTGGAAAGGAACCCTTCCTCTTATGAAAAATATTTTCTCTTCAGGTGTTCTAGGCAACAGCAGGGCAATTGAGCTCACCTAAAATGAGAGCCAAACCAAATCTTTCCCCAAAATATTTTACTGCTCTAGACCCGAATATTTTTTTAAAGGCTGGAAAATATTCATTGTTTCATGTTTATGTGCAGGTGTGTTCCATCAAGAACAAGCAACACAATTTATTTCAGTGACTGGATCAATCATGCTGCATGCACACACAGTGACAGCCATAGCTGTCGGAGTTACCTATTGCCTCAGTCCTATGCAGTGCCTCTTGCCTGTCCGTTATCCAAATAAAAAGCTTCTTCTAATAGGTTTCCATCAGATCATTATGAGTAAGCCTTCAAATGAGACTTGTGCTGTCTGGCATCAACAGCTTCCAATGAGCATAGTATTTTTAATACTCCACAGATTGTGAGACTGAGTTTAATATCTAGAGAAGATCTTTGGTCCGCACGTGGTCGAAATTCTGTGTGAATAGGTTTCTTTGTGATTGCCAGTCCCTTTTAAATTGTAGGACTCTTGTATATCTTTCTCCTTACTGGAAGAGGAAACGATATGCTACGAAGTCCTCTCTGTCTTCCCTGGTTTTACGGAAAGTAGTGTTCTCCCTTAGGGATCCACATAATCTCATGTTATACCTGTACGTCACTTAAAGCAAAACTTACACATTGGCCCAAGTAACTTTAGTTTCATTTAAAAGCTTTCTTGAACTTTTTTCATTTCTTCAGTTAGTTTTACATTTGTAAGATACTCTCAGGCCAGACGATATTTACATGTGCTCGGGTTTCATTTTGGCTATTTCACTTGGCCGCCTTAGTCCTTGTGTACCTCTAGTGTCTCCATCATTTTAACACAATTAGTCACAATCTAAACCAGCATCTCAAATACAGATCCTGCCACAACTGCACTTGGCTGGTCAGAAATCTATCTGTATGACTGCTTTGCTTGGACTGAGTACACACCTAAGGAGTATTTAAGAAAGCAAAATCCTCTCAGCAGCAGGCCCCAACTCCATCCTTCAGATAACATTGGTTATTGTGAAGCAAGTATGCGTCTGTCCGATCTGCTGAGGTTGTTGTTGAAACATCCCTTCCATCTCTGGACCCCTCTTCTTTTTAATGCAGAAAGCTTTGCTGCACTCCTGTGGTGTCAGTCACGGATACAGACTTTCACGGAGTAAAATACCTATGCAACGCGTGTGGAATACGGGGTGGGGGGCATGAGGGGAGAGGTTGGACTTGGCCTTCTCTTTCTTCTCACAAATTACAGTAATCTCTGGCATCAAGGCTTCTTTCCTTAGGCACAGAGGATAAGATAAAGATTACTTCAATGTGCAGATTTCTGGTTTCTTCCACGCAAGAAGAAAAGAACTGGAAAGTAATCCCCTCTGATGCAGCGACATTAAAATGCTGTTGCTGTGTGTTTTCTTTAAATTAATTATTAGGCTTAAGTTAATAAGAAAAAGGTAAGTTTCAGGGCAAAATAATAAAGAGAAAAGGAAACTGGACACTGATTCTGACACTGAATTTAATTTATGAAGGTGCTGACCTGTGACATCTGTTTAAAGACTACGCAATCCTTAAAAAGTGTGCTTCCCAGAGAAACTTGAGAAGATACCAGCAGTTCATGTAACAGGACCCTTCCCTCAAAATTATATTAGTAAGAGAGGTGTCAGCAAAGTTATAAGTCTTCTGAGGCAATCTGCGTCAGATTATCTTCTTTTAGGTGAAAAAGAGCCCTGTACATTTCTACATTCCTATTCAGTTACTTAAAATGTCACTCTTGATCTCCAGTTGATTTTTAAATGACTTCTTAAATCACCACTATGCTGAAATTTGTGTCTGACTGTAAAGGTTTCTTAAACAGACAGCAATAAAGAGTGCCATGAGCTAAGGAGCTACACCACCCATCAAATTCCAATGTATACAGTAATGTGAATCATAGGGAAGCACTTGCTCAGGAAACAAATACAAGATTACAGAACCAATCCACATAAATGTCTTTTCAGTTTCTAGCTGTGCTTTCACAAGTTCCTCCTAGCCTCTACTCCCTTTATTTGGTGCTTGGCATTTGGAGGAGTGCCACAGATCAGGGCTGACTTTGCCATTACCACAGGTTTCCTGACACTCCTTTGAACAATCGTTCATGAATACCATGCTGTCTTATTGTCAGGTGTTCCTTCAGATTATTTCTTCTTTCACGAATAAGCTCTGAAAGCAGCACAATGCATATGAGAGAAGAAGACAGAGTGATTTCCACTTCCTCTTCTGCTTGTGTCTCATGTTTTTAAGCTAGTATTTGACCTTTGGTGGGAGTTGAATCACTTTCCAAAGATCTAAAGGGAAATGCTATATGGAGGATTTTGGTTTCATAGCTGCCAGAGCCTTAATTTCAGGAGTACTTACAAAAAGTACCTCTTTAACTCTGTACAGGATACAGTTGCTTGTTGCTTTCTTATGTAGAAAAGGCAGTGCTCACTCTAAAAATCAAGTAATGAAGATCTGGCACAGTTTTAGATTCATACATACTAAGGTTACTTGGAGGTTCCGTATGGCCATAACAATGCAACCAAGTTAGACGTGCCATTTAATAGTTGAAAAATATGCAGGATATCTTGTAGCAAAGTTGGAGCACCAGTAGCCACACAAAATGAAAAGGAATGCTGTTGTCCTAAACTAATATAACTAAGGCTGTCAAAAACTTTCTGTGACTATGTTGGGGTGAAATATTTTGATGGCAAGTAGGTATTTTATAGCCACATATTAATCTTCTTGAATGGGATGAGTTTTTAAATTAAATCCTTAAAATTAGTAGCTCTTTTATGTGCGCTTATATTTTCCAGATGTTTGATACAGTCAAGATTATCCTGTTCATTTGCATATGCTTGTTTCTTTTGTTGTTATTTTTAGAAAATTCTTTAAAACTTACTATGATTCTAACACCTGAGTAAGATTTGAAAATCTTTTTTATTTTAGTCCCATAGCATTTTTCAATTATCTTTCTTAATCCTTATTTCTATTATCTATAGTTTTGGAAGAAGAGATAAAAGCCTATCATGACTTCAGGTTCTAACATTTATTTCAGTGACACTGTGTAGAACAGGCCATGCCTCTGTGGCGTAACTCTCTGGAAGCTGATGCAGCTACGCTAGAAGAACTCTAGTGCATTTTCAACAGAGCTCAGGGTGAATAAAAAAAGTTTACATGGGAGAATATGACTGTAATTTGGGGTAACACAGTATTCTTCAGAACTATCATACTCTTATAGCAGGTTTCAGATCTTATAAGTTTTCAAAATATGAATGTCTGATAGCAGCAAAATCCAGGACTTAATTTAAACTACTTAAGCAAGTAGGATTTTGTCCCCACTAATTGACTTTGACCTGGAAGTTTAGTGAAATCATAATGCACAGGAACTATGACGTCTTAAACACAAAGCTTTTAACATGTGTTCTTCCATCATAAAAATATCCAAGGTACTGACACTTTCACACTACAGTTCCTTGTCCTCAGGAAATGGAGATGTACCCATACATCTACTGCGTGTGACTGGCTCATTGGTAGATCACAGTTGACTGATAAGCTGCATTTGTGAGCTATGCATCACTTCATGGAATTAGCAACAGTGGAGATATGTCTGTCATGTTTAGTAGTATGTTTTTATAAAAACTTTATCTACGCTAAAACTAAAAACTGTGCATCAAATGTAAACAATACCACTTCAAATTGTCATTTCCTTTTTCAAGGCCCTTCCTTCTTGACAAAACCAGAGTGTTGCAGAAAGTTAATGCTGTGCATTCAGTACGTGGCCGTGTCCCTGCTGAGTCAGCTCCTGAGTACTCCTAGCAAGAAATGTGTACCTGGGGGTTCTGACCACCTGCAGTAATTTCACTTTTTAAAAATCCACCAGACCAGGAGAGGGACTACGTTTAGTGTCCCAACCAAATTCCAACTTGTGCCTACGATCTGACTGCATTAGTTACCCTATATCCCTTTCCTCTTTGAAAGTTTTGTTAGGAAAATACTGCTTTACCTCCTAGAAGGCACACATAGTGGTGGTCTTGCTATAGGATTGCTGCATTTCATGAATGTGTGGGCTGCAGCCTTCTGTGTATATAACTGCATCCTTGGCTTAGCCAACATGTCTTAAAGCTGGCACAGATTTTGGCCAAAGGTCATCAAAGTACTTCAGAATCTGGGATGAGAGATGCCATATTATGCTTGGGTTAGTACATAATAATAATACTTCAGAGGAAGATAATTAAATAAAATCATAGAAAATGTATGCCAAAGATCTGCTTGAAACAATACTCCAGTTTCTTATATTAAGAATTGTTAAAAATGGCAGCATTAAAAAACAACTGGCTCTTTCCCAAGCTACATGCCATTTGGATTTCCTTAAAAATTCAGTCTTTACAGTTTCTGAATAATGCCACCATTGTAATTCAAGGATGGTCCCCTGCTGGTTTTGATTAATTTATTTTAACAACACAGAAGTAGTCTGCTGTTGTAGCTCCTCTGGTAATATAAATCCATGTTACAAAGAATTCTGTTGTCTCCACATCTCTAATAAACTATAGTGTCAGGGGTTCAGAGCTAAATGGATGGCGATACAACTTAAACATTTCATCTCTGCTTTTGCATCTGAATTTAATATCAGGGTTTTTTCCCCCTTCAACTCTTAGCTAATTTATAACTTTATTCTTATTTCCCATCTAAGTAACACATCCAGTGAAATATTTTAACCTGCATGCAATAACACCCATTTTACACATTTAAAATGAATATCTTGAAAAAATTTTACCTATAGTGAGGTATCTTAAAAAAAAATAAAATGACCAATGGCTATCTGGCCAACTTTTTAAAATTCATTGCGCATCTCATGACATATGCTATTTTCCTTACAGCACCAGACACTGAAATCTGGTTCATACCTGAGTTACAGCTTTCTTTAGAATTAGAACACATTTCTGGATATTCTGGTTTGCAAAATGATCCCATCCACAAGAGGATAAAAACAAGTAATCCCAAGTTTTTAATGTTTAAATCTTTTTTCATGTGCTACTATAGAAATTGTTATTTACTAGTTGCAGGGCTAATGGAAGAAGCTGGGAAGGACCACAGTCTGAGAACAAATGCACAGCGAGGGCACCTAGATACCTATTATAGTTTCTACGGACAGAAATTGAGTAGATGTACAACATAGCTGCTATTAAAATAACAGTGGTTTTCAGAGGTCACAGAAATTTTTGCAGCGATGTGTGACACGTAGATATTTTTCCAAATTCTAAGAACATGCGAATACTCTAGCATTCAAGCAGTATGATGAGTTTTGGGAATCATACAGCATTTTAATCGAAATTGCTGTGTTAGCTTACTTATACAATTACATACTCTTGAACTGTTTTCATTCCACGTAAATATTAAATACTTCTTTGTTTAAACTCACCTATTTAAAATATTAAGTAAAATGAAATTAAACAATTTCTGAGCTGTTTCTTACCGATTTCTGGTAAGCTAGCTGCTCGTTTGACATGTCGTATGTGTAATTTCAACAGTACCCCCTATATGTGTGAGTGTATATACAGATGCTTTAGGCTAACATTAAACAATGTTCTGTAGCTATGAATGTTTTTGTAATCCAAATAAAGTAGGTAGTGTTTTTATAACTATCAATTCTTGGGTTATGGAGAATGTCTTCAAATAGAAATAGAAAGAGGTTTATCATTACAAACAGGTCTCATTCCCTTAAAAGGAAGTTGTTTCTTTTTTCTTCTGCTTCTTTGGAGAACTGGCTACAAACTGGGAATGGTTATTCTATGACTCATTTGAGAAGAATAGCTACAGTGTAAAAAGTTCAGAAAGGATTTTAATAAAACCAAACCCAATTATCTTCTGTTTTGGGCATGACAAGGATAGTTTTAAAGAGAAAAATATCATTTTTTCAGAATGCTATAAATCAACATAATACTGTAGTGTTTTAAAGGGAAGGGGGAAAGGGTCAAGAAAGAATAAAACATTTACCCCTAGTTTCAGTTTTATAGATAAGACAGAAATCTCCTTTCAGAAGAAAACTTTACATTTACTTTATTCTGATCTGGCCTGTAAGTGAGCTCCTGCACCCACCAGTGTGAATCACTGACTGCCAAAAGCACCCAACAAACTTGGGAATCATCGCTCACTTAGCTATTCACAGATAATGTGACTTTTCTACTGAACCCCAGGTACTTCAGCTACTTGGAAGTTCCTCCAATCCCTGACACTGTAAGTCAAACTGTTAGCAATAATAAAATTATCTCAAACAGAACAACATTGATGACATAAGCAGCTATGCTGTGGACATTAGAGACTGCGAATTCTACAAGCAAATATTATTGTATTATTCCCTGCATTGCCTTCCCCTCAATGGCTTAAAAGATACGATAGTAAAGTTAGGGCAGAAGAAGACTCTTTCCATCTTAAACTTCTGTTATTGTTTATGATTCAGCATTTAGGAACTTTTGGCATAACATAAGGACCTGAAAGAGGTAGTCTCTTACTTCTAGCTTTTGCCTACTGTGCCATCAAAGGGGAGGCTGATCAGAAAGTAGGAGGCAGTAGTCAAGTAATCATTGTATCCTTTCATTATAACCCCATCTTAGTTTTTGCAATTTTATATATGAAATTAGGTCTCTAACATGCCACTTAAAGCTCTGCTTTTCTGTGTCCTGCAGTATTCAAGTATCCCATCCTTCATTTACAAAAGAGAGAAAAACTGGTGTTAAGTCTCACAAAACTAAGTTTTAATAGGGTTTGTGATTGTTAATATTAGGAATACGCACAGAAAAAGTGCATGCCAGCTGGTATATGTATTTTCAAGATGCAATAGCTGGCCAAGGGATGCTGACTGTTGAGAAAGTGTTCCATGCAAGACATGGAGAAATGCAATTTTTTTTTAAGTTCAGCACTAGCTGTTTCCATATTGCTACTCTAGCAAGAGAAGTTTCTACACAGCACTGTGGACTATAAAAGTCTGCTATATAATCCTCTCTTTAAATAGCTAAGTGCTTAGATGTTTTTATCTAAACCCTGAGCAATAGGGTCAGGATATTCTATTTATTGTGATAGTCACACACAGTTTGATAGTTAAAAATCTGCTGAACAGTCTGTAATAGTTTTCGTAAGAATATGGTTTGTCTATTTAAAGTGTGTGAGATTAGAAGGGCAACCATGCTAATCGTCACATGTGGCTGCCAAAATTCTGTAGAAACCATCTGGAGGGAAACACAGTATACTGAAAAACATTATTTTGCCTTAAAGTTATAGGCCACCCTAAAGGAATAAAACTTCATGGGATAAGTCAGTAGCTTCAGATCAAGACACTTCTTACTGTGCAGTCCAAATACTACTCTGCGTAAATAATTTACAATTATTCCACTCTAAACTAAGACAATAATTTGTCAGTCACAACACAAAGGTGTTAATATTTTTAAAGATTTTTATTTACTTTGTTTTTAGTGCACATATGCATTCATCACTTGTAGTCAAGGCATATTCTGTGTTCCCTTAAATATCAAATAACTATCATGTGGCTTCTTTTTGATGTGAAAGTGCGTGTCCAATATTGGCCATTTATATAAATTAAAGTTTCCAGAAGTGCAAAAGTTCCAAAAGTGCGGAAGTTCCAAAAGGTTTTTTTTTTTTTAATTTCTTATGCTTGTAGCACTATGGAACTTTTCCCTGAGTGTTCCTAAGATTGCTCCAAGTGAGGGTGAAGTTAGTGGAAAACGACCAAGTGATTTCAATGGGAGTTTCATATTTGGAAAGCAAAAACAGGACAGTATTTTGGAAAGACTGTCCATGTATCTGAGTTCCCATTCCTAGGAATTTTACAGGAAAATGCTGAATGTTTCAAATTGTCATGAGACTAACTGCATTTGAATCTTCTTTGGAATATATGTAGAATATCCCGTAGTCTTCAAAGCTAAATTTTAAAAGAAAAAAATGCTTCAAAGCCCTCTCCACCCTGCTTCCACCTGGCTAATGTTTGACCAGTTGAGAATGGCCTGGCCGAAAAAGGCTCATGGATGTATCACAGGCACTCAGTTTTTTGCAAACCCAAGAATCTTGCATAACTTCAGATGACTCTATGCTTTACAGTATTGCTCAGGCTTTACAGTATTGCTCAGGCTTTACTGAAAAGGAGGACATGCACTGCTGATGCTTTATGAGGTGCCTTTGATCATCAGAGATCTACAGTTGCAGCCATAATTTACCATTGCAGTAGATTGTGGATAGACAGAATTTTAAAATTTGGATATTTTTAATGGAATTTTGAAAAATATATTTTGTACATCTCACATTTAAAAAATTGCATGGGTGAAACTCTTGTTGCTGCTACTACTGTCCCACAGTGCTGTTCAGCGTGGGGACCTGCGAAGTTAGTATTTGGGAGGGGAGAGCAAGGGGTCCTGCTGCTGGGAATGGAAGGCCAGGTGGGACAGGAGGCTCCTCCTTGCCCATCTAGTGCTCTGCCTGGTAGCAAGGGGAGTGATATTGCAAAAGACTGCAAAAGAGAGTCTGTGCTTCTTTTAAAAGCCTATCCTGAACCTGGTTGCCAGGGAGCTGCAGGAGGGAGAAGGCTGGGAGCAGACAGGGAAATAATTCAGTTGGATTCAATTAGAGCGCCTCAGTAGAACTAAGTGAACTATTAAAATAAACAGGCCCCCTACATCAGAAATTAGTATGACCATAGAAATCACAGTCTTCAAAGATTTGCTTTACAGTATATCAAGTTATTAGTGCTAACATGGGCCACTGCATTGGCACACTTGCAAATGTGCTCAGGACATGATTATGCTTAGGGTTGCACACATGGCACTGGCCCACCTTGTCCCCTCTGACATTGGTCATTTTTCAGGATCCATAGCAAGCACCGATGCAGCAAGGCACTAATTTCCTACAGAGACTGAGGAGCTGCCACCTTAGTTTGTGGATGAAAGGAAAACTGAAGCAACTGCATGAGAGAATTGGACTGTGAGCAAACCCTTTCCTCCATCTTCTGATGAGGACTCCTGCTGAACACCTGCAGAGAGGGCAATGGTTGCTCTAGAAGAGCAAAGAGCCAACCATTGGCCAGGATATAACCCTAATCAAGTAGAAATAACCCAACAGTCTACTAATACCTTTAGATACCCTGGATCATTTTTCCTCTAAGCAGTAACTAATTGATTTAATGAAAGAGATTTTCTTATTTAAAAGAAAGCATCCTAAGCATTTCCTGAAGACCGTAGATTTAATTTGTTGAGCAGTGATATAGGTATACATCAGCAAATACCTGTGATTGTTAATATTAGGAATACGCATAGAAAAACTGCATGCTAGCTGGTGTATGTATTTTCAAGATGCAATAGCTGGCTGAGGGATGCTGACTGTTGAGCTAGCATTCCATGCTCACAATTTAAAATGTTCTTTTGCTTGCTTTTTTGCAATTATAAGCAGAAACTGAAAATGGAGAAAAAAAAAAATCTTTCAAACTAGTAACCTTTTTTGGTTATGGACCCGTGGCACTGATAAACACCTAATTCTTGCCAGGAGCCAAAATACTAAATGGCAATCTAGTCCATTTTTGATGGTAGACATGCAAGATATGGTGACATCTGTAAAACACCATGTTTTAGCATGCTCCTTCGAATATCTCAGATTAAAACTGCAAGAGAAAGCATGGCTAGTATCAAACCTTGCTGTATAACTGCAATAATTACTTCTGAAAAAAATAGCCTGATACTTGATGATGAGAAAATAGCCAGAACAAGAGTCACAATAGGTAGTAATAATCAAAGTGTGTACTCCCAAAGAGCCAAAGATTGAGTCCAACCCAAAAAGTCAGAAAAATATTCAAGCTCCCTATCTCGACCCATTTCAGACTTCTGCAATATGGGCAAGATGGCTGTAAAATTTTGCACTTACAGATTCTGAGGTGTTTGGATGCCAGGACCAAATTCTTAGCTTAGGCCCAGGACTGTTTCAGCAAACTCTTTTTAGAAACATGTTTAGCTTTTGTGTTAATGTGATCAGCAGAACTGATTAATGGCAATGGAATTATGCTGAAGAGCTCCAGTGGAAGAGCTGGTTCCAGTGATTGTTGCAGCAGATAGAAGGAGCTGAGGAGGGGTAGGGATGAGTTAGGAGTCTGCACAGAATAGTCCCATTTAGCATTACTGGCCAGGATTTAAACTTATGAGTCAGATACAGCTTTTTCTGGAAATATTTATGACCTTGGGTTTCCAACTACTGCTTTTGATCTGCAAACCTGTCTTTCATCACATCTGAGATACTAAGTGGATCAGTTCTGAACACATTTTGTGGTCAGAGCCTCATCTAATCTCTCACCTTTCCCTCGTCCCTCCCCAGGCTCTAACACCTGTACTGTGCTGCTCTGATTTCCTTCTGCATACAAAGATATGAGCATACAACTTCTGTCCCTAAATAATCCACTTCTAAATAATCTTTGTCTAAAAAATCTGTCTTCAAACATCTTGCATTGCTTAGGCTAAGCTACCTTCTAAACTGGGTGTTCCCCTACTTTCTTCTACTCTCCTCTTGCCTTTTCGATCCTTTTCCTCTATCCTTCCACACATATCAAATGTCTGTGGTGTTAGGGTCCTCTTTTTGGCAATTTCTACCACAAGCTCTATTGTGCTCCCCCCCTGTTTACTTTAGTGGCACATATACATCTTCCATGACATTTCTTATTCCTTTGTCTGTCTGGTGTTTTAAGGAAGAGAATTGAACAGGCATATTTGAAAGAAAGTGTTCTGGGTAAAGGTACTGGGAAGCCACGTTACACAATGAAGACTACAGTTCTATCTGGGATTGTGAGGATTATCAAACATGGAAGAACAGTAATTTAAATGTATTAACAGATTTGCTAAAAATACTGTGTGCACAAGAAGATATAAATGATAATGACAGTAGATTAAACTTGGTTCACAAGCCTTCAAACATACTCAGTATGACATTCTTTTTCATTTATGCAGCTGAGCAAGTTTACTTCAGCCAGTGGGTGGGGGGTCTAAGAAAACTATTTGGACTGCATAACAAGAACACATCTGTACAGTTGAGATAGCTTTGAAGATATGCCAAATTTGTTTTGGGATTTTTGTGGTGTTTTTTTTTTTGGTTTTTTTTTTGGTTTTTTTTTAATAAGCTTAAGGCTTTTCTAAAAGAATCCTAATATCACTCTTACCCCTCACACCAAAAATAAACTCCAAATGAAAACAGCATCAGGAACAGTCATGTAAGCATTTTTATGGCCCAATACTTAAAGTGACTGACAGTTACAGTGTAACTTAAGCAGTTACACTGCTTAACCATTCAAGTCACAAAATAGTATGGTATACACAAAAAGTTGAATGGAATTAGTTTACGTATTATGCATTCAAACAACCATCAGCCAAACACACCTCTGAAAGCGTTGATATGGAATACAGAAGTAAAGTTGCCAATTCCCAGGGAAAATCACCTATAGATATTTGCAAATAGCAATATCCAATTACGGTATGCTTCAGTATTTAACTAGGCTTGGCAGGGAGAAGTAAAAACAAAAATATACTCATATCCTGGCAACCTACAGCACGTTGAATTCTACAGCATTAACCGATGTAACCATCTTGTCCTATTTAGGAAATTTTTTTTGTTTAGATTTCTTTGGGTTCGATAATGTAACTGCAAGCTGATCCAAAATGACAATAAGCTTCATTCCAAATGCAGTATGAGAATGCAGTCACAGATGCTACTTCACTGCTTGTCCATAAGGAGGATTGTAAAGGGTATGTTAGACTCTTAAAGAAAGCAGTCTATTGGCAGCTACCTTTCAGACATTTGCTAGTATTACTGATTTACTACATTTGTACACTAAATAGTAATGTACATGAATTTCAAGACAGTGTATCAAATTCTCATACAACATAAATGTTCTAAGCATGCAGTTTGGAAGGGCTGGATTGTATTCAGTGCTCTGGGGAAAAAAAGTTACAATTCCTCCTGTGCAGCTAAATTTGGAAAGCAAGAGACCCCAGATGTGCTCTGCAGTGTTTTATGTGCATGTATCAAGAACGTTACGCTACTCAATACAAGTCAGGCCTATGCTATCCCACGACATAGGCCACTGGCCTTCATATACCCAGAGCATCCGTGGTGCACACTGAAGTGAAAACAGTTTGGAGAGGCTGCCGGACAGCAGCACTGGCAGCGTCATTCCTAGCAAAGAGCAAACACCCAGAACATGGCTGGGGCTTCCTCAACAGTGCGCATGATAGCTCCCTTACAGTGGTAAATAAATGGAAACGCTGGGAAGATGTTTGCCATTTTCCTTCTATTTCTCTGTGTCCCATAACACATAAACGTAAACTTAAATGTTCAATTTTAAATTATTAGAGATTCAGATGAACTTAAATACATAACAATCTTTTGGCCATATTTGCTTTCCCTCCTCCCTTTTCTGATCTTCTTCCTTCATCACAAAATCTTTCGTGTCAAGAGAGCTAACTAGAAACTTCAGGCTTCCAGTTCTCTGCTAAAATTTGCATTTGAATCTTACAAGGATGTAATGGGTAAAGCACATAGAAATTTCTTTACAAAGACCTACTGGTAGCTGTGCTGTTAGTTCTCCTGTGGTCACTGTGAGTGTGGTCACTGCTCCTGTCCTTGCAGAACAATCCAACAATCCTCTTTCACAAGTAACTGGACATCGTAGAGCCAGGTGGAAGCATTACACGGAGGGCTGTCACATGTTATTGCAGTCTTATCTTTGAGCTTCTTTTCCTTGGATGAGTTTATTTTTTCAATCCTAACACAATTTTGATATAATTTTTGGCCAAAAAACAAGGCTATTTTTGTGCCAGAACAGCCCAGTATAATGTGTCAGAACCTATTTTCATCTGCTTATTTAAGTCTTCCAGAACAACATTTTAGCCCTTCCCACCGTTCAGAACTACGCCTACCTTGAATGGTTTGTTTATTTGTACTCAGGATAGCTAGGCAACATGTGGACAACAACTACTGCTAAAACTGCATTGTATATTAAGCTGTACATGTCCAACTTTTTTTTTATTTCAGAAGATGAAATTGAATGCAAAATCTAGACCAAAAGCATGAATTTGGGGGTTCTAATGTTATCTTCATCTCTTTTTTCAAAAAATTAATACCGCTACCACCCAGTATCAATGACAGAAACAATGGTAGCTTTAACTTCTGATCCAAATCTTGCAGATCCTTGGCATACCTAACTCATATATGCTTCTTTTACCATTACCTGAAGATTTAGTTTTGATTAATCTTTATCTACTCCCTCTTAGAATATATTGAGAGCAATGCACCATGACCTACCAGCCACCTGAAATGGGCTCTTGCCAGAGGAATTTCATGGCGCCTGACGAGCTGTGGCTCTGCACAGGGGGTCTAGCATATTACAAAGTCGGGCACACTGTGGAGCCCCACGGTGTGAAGTCTGTCAGGCCATGCAGTTCAGTGTAAGATTGGTTCATCTGCCCCTGTATCACAGTCCTGGAACTGGGAGTACTGGGGAGCACCATGGAAGGCTACAGGAGCTGCTCAGACATGTTCAGCCAAATGGAACCAGATTTATTAGCCCAAGACCAGTGCTATTGCTGCAGTCAGCGAAGGCAAGGAGGATGCTGCAGCCAACTTCGGGAGCGAGGTGAAGTGGATATAATAGAGAACAAATCTTGCCAATTTTTTCAGCTATGGTTTGGCTACAGAACTGTTGGCAATCATTACAGTATAACATATTAGATGTGCTTGAACAAGTTAAATTTCTTGTTTTCTTGGACAATGAAACAATCTTCCTTCTTTAATATACTATAAATTAGTGTAAAATACAAATTGAGATATTCTGTTGATATGTGGGCTTTCTTTCTGGTTTTGTTTGGTTTGGTTGTTATGCCTGGTTTCTAACAAAGCATAACTTTCAATCCACATTCATGTCAGCAATGGCCTTATTTGAAACAGCAATTCTTCTCAAGGTGCCTCGCAGGGTGATGACCCTTAATTCCAGACATCCCAGATTTGATTAAAGCCACATGAAACAAGTTCATCTTTGTAACCCTGCACTAGTATATTGCCTGCTTTCCTCAAACACATAAAAAGCCTTTACTAAGACTACACTAACTCATCTTTGTGTTGGTCACATTTTCTTAAACTTTGTCTATCACAGTTCAAGCCCCAAACCAGGTACAGAATCGTAAAGTACACTAGCAGCTAGATCAAAAACAAGATCAACAATGAAGTATGGAGTGCTACATGTATTCCTTTAAGAAAGAGCCCTTTTGTGAGACATTTGTTCTACCTATATATTTATTCTATCTATATATATTTTTAAGTAAAACAGAAAAATCCTAGCATTTATAAATAAAGTGAGAATCTCAGTATCTCAGGAGTAATGAATGTCCATTTTGCTCTTTCTTAGTTTACTCCATATACAAGACCATCATACAGAGGAGACAGCATGGAGCCTGTGTAAAGCTTTGCCTGACTAGTGACTTGTGAGTTAGGCAAGAAGGAACCTTTCAGTGTTGTCCCTGTAAAAGCAGACATCTTCCTCTGTGCTCTCTCACCACATGAAAAATACGTGCTGTCAACAAGGACAATTATTACAATCACAAGCATTCCTCCTGAATGAGGAGCAGAGTCATTTTCGTTTTAAATCCAAGAACAAAACCACCTTTTCCTATAAGATGAGATCTCCCTCTCTCTTCTCCTTCAGAAGTAAACTGCCTTTCATCTTCCCTGGGGTTATAAGGAGATGAAATCATATACTTCAAATCAGTGGCTATTCCTGTCCCTCCCAAAAGTAGCTGGCTAGAAGGGAGAGGAGGGGAAAAAAAGGAACAGAGAATGCAAGAGCAAAACCACAAAGCTCTTCGGGGAATTGGACAAGCCACAAAAAAACAACAAACAAAAAAACCCAAACAAAAACCAAAACCAAAAAACCCACACGACTGCCACCACTAGTAACTGTACGATCATTAAAGAAGAACTGTGAGGAACTACTCCAGATTTATTACCCATTTTAAGACAACAAATATGATACAGGGCTGTTCAACAGAAGACAAACAGTGGCCCTAGCCACATTATCATAGTGATACAGAGCACCTAAACCCAAACAAAAGACCACCCTTTGTGAATTCTCTTTCCCTGTGGGGAATCACTACCTTCATTACTGCTGTTTTCTTTTTGTTTAGAGGTCAAAAGAAATCTTGTTGTTTTGGTCCCTGTCCTGCTCTCTCAGGCTTTCACATATAGTTTATTAAAAGTTGGTAAGATCTTTAATGATCATGGTTTTGTGATTCCCATTTAAATTCCCAACCCCCTTTTCCTTTTTTCTAAAGCAGCTGCTCTGATCAAATGCAGGCCTCGTATTGAGGCAAGTTTTTGAAATCCCACTGGAGATGACTCAATCCAATGGGATACTCATGGAAATTGATTAATAATGATAGCTTTACTTTTCATATCCACATTAACTTCTTTTTATCCATCTTTCCTCAACCTGGGGGGTGTGTGTGTGTGTGTGTGTGTCCTACCTAGCACTTAACTTTTCAGCAGATAAAGAAATCAAGCATTTCTCAAGTTTAAAGTGTCAGCAGATCCCCAACTCCATCATAGAATCATCACTGTTCAGTACTTTCAAGAAGAATCCAGAGTGAGTATAAAACATATGAAAGAATGTGCAAGTGATCCTCTAATATGGTAATACCTAATTTATTATAGTTGTTGTTTCTGGCTTCTAGTTAGCAAACCACTGCTTAATGTTATTTCCTTACTTGAGAGCACCACATACTGTTATGTGCTTTTCTGACTTTCACAGTAAATATCCATTGGTGATTACTTGCAATAATAATCCACTTCCAAACCAGTGTAGATTAATTATAGCACATAGACTAAAATCTCAGGCTCTGAATATATTAAGCACTGCCACAGAAATTATCTTAAACTCCTCCCCACAAAAGGTGTCAGACATGGAGGCCCTTTCTTTAAAGAAGATGCAGACAGAAGATTCAATTCATAAAACACTAACCAAAACAGAGATTTTCTGATTATCTTCTGTCCATAAGGATGTGTATGTTTTCTCAAGGTTGTGAAGTGCTACTCATCCCAAGGCTAAAAGCAAATTCCTCATATAATAAATCCTAAGCATAATGCAGCCACTACAGTTACAATACAGTGTATAAAATCAGTTGATCCTCTAACAGTTCAAATTCTAGCTGCAAAAATACTTCTGTTCATTGAATTATGAGACGGGAACCCATTACAAGCCCTGGAAACGAATTCAATCTTACTAATTTTCCATCAGTATAAAGAGCTTGTAACCTTGCCTGAACATTAAATTCTGGATTAAAGAAAAAAAGTAAAAAACATTTTAAACACAGAAAAGTAAGTTAATACTGTTTTTTAAAGTGTGGTTTCACTTTCTGTAGGAAGCAAATGCTTCTGTGGGGATCACCTGACAGAATGGCAAATATCCACAACACGCTTTAGTACTGCATTTCATATAGTAGCGCAAATCTTTTCACAAATACACAAGCAAGGAGAACCTTAGCTCAGTTTCAAGTAAGCCTGAAATTTCTTTGTTGTTTCTTCAGTTTCATGTGGAACCCAGTGGAAAAGAACTATTTTAACTGAGTTTTGCAAGGAGATTTGTTTTAGTTCATTCAAATTCAGTGTGAATTTCCAAGCATATAAGCTGTTTACGTGGACATATACACAGAAGGCAAAACTTAAGTTTTCACAGCCATGCTTGTGACTTTGAAATCTGAGGCTATAAAAGCTACATACTTAAGAGTTCATAATTAAATTAAGGACAAGTATCATATCTACCTTCCAGTTCTAAACATCTGTAAAAGATAAAGCTACTAGTATTAATTTATCATAATATTTGATTTCTTAAATGTTAGCATTAGTTACGTTTATAGAACAAGCATTTTTGAACAGGCTATACAACAGCAATGGTAGAATATACATACAACAATATACGTGCACGTACTGTCGAAATATAAATAAGCAATCAACAAAACAGGGAGTGTTATGCTGTGCATATGTAAATGAGAGATCAGTTCTCAAAAATTGTTGGAAGTTTTGTCTTTCAGATCTTTTGGGGCTGAATCTACAACTCGTAAATACTGATTCCTATCTACCTTCTCAGCCAGAAGTAGCATATGACATGCACTAACAATAGTCATAACCCAGCAGAGTGCTCAAGCACATAATTTGTGTAAATATATAAGCGTTAATTAATACAAAGCCTATCTGCTTAGAATTAGATGATATAGTTGGCTGGACCACAGCACACACAACTGTCAGCCAGTACACAATTACATTCCTGTGAACACAGTGAAACATAAAATAGAGCCAACAGAAGTCAAAATTTCTTTATATGGATTCTATTGCCACAAAACTGAATGATATCATATGACCATATGAGACCCTACAACTTAATGCCAGTGGCATTTGTTACACCAGTCCAACGAACATATCCTCTCAGCATCTAAAACACACAGCTCTATTTTTCCCTTTTGCAAGAGAATCATAACTCGAGTTCTAAATTTAATCTGCTGAAGTGATTTCAAGTGTTAAACTTCTGTATATACTAGAGAAAGAACAGGACAGAATAAAAAGTACTCAACAGCCTCACACTGTGAGAAATGCTGAGTCCCAGTGACAACAACAATGGAAAACGTAGGTTTCTGCAGTTAAAATCTGAAGCCAGTCACGTACAGATGCTTTGTTACCACTGCCATGAGTTTAGGCTTCCATTCATAGGATTTAGAAATGTAGAGGTGGAAAAAATAAACTGTAAAGAATCACAATGGTTATTTCACATAGACTGATCATCAGAAAAATAGCAAGAAGGTTGTATCGTCTCTCTTTAATGTTCAGAGATGGATTAATGTGCAGACCTCCATGCCACAAACAATATCTATCTTTAGCAGCATGTGCAACCTAAAATAACCTCAGCTTCTTTTCTATCTCACTTTCAATTTACAGTTTCTTTAAGAAATTATAAGCTTAAGTTTACTTTCTCGTGCCCTTCTGGGACCAGTCCTGAAGTCTAAATTGGTCAGCTTAATGTGGCAATTTTTCATTTTGCATGTCCCACAGAACTTGCTCTTCTGGCTTGCTATTCATGCAGGCAGGTTCTGAATACCAAGTCCTTCACAGCTCCCTTGCAGTTTTGCCTGCAGAAGCATCTAGGGAAAAATCAGTGACTTACAAAGGAAGTTCTGAGAAGGCCAGAGGTGAATGAACATGCAGAATTGCAAAACTGTTCTTGTATAGGAGCTAATTGGGGCCTAGAAAGGAAGTTCATAATAGGGGTTGCAGTTACATCTAGGTGTTGACCTTCTTTTCCACCTGTGCGTAAGCACTGAAGCAGATGATTGCATGGCATTACTCCTTTCTGTGTGGGAACCACAATCCTTCTTTTGTCTGTATAATATAGGATCAAGGCCTGGGTCATTTTACTCCTTCCTATCTTCAGCAAAGGGGCAGTGACATTACTGACCTTTCTGGACTAGGAACCTCAAAGAAAGCCTTGCTTTTACCAGGACTAGGAGGCAGTGAACAGCCACTAAACTTAGGGTCTCTCTAGGGCAGAAGAGCTCTGCCCCTGCAGCTATTTCAGCGTAACTGTGCCCATGGATATCTCAGAGTTTTCTCTGTAGCATAGTGGCACCTTCTGTGAGGTGCTCAAACTATGCCACTGAAAGAAGTTTTAGGAAAATGTAGCAACATCTATACTGGGGTTTCCTAGTGTGCTTACCTCAAGGAGGAAACATGCTTTTTTTTTTTTTCAATAATCTTATCCAAAATAGTTATACATTTTTTGTGTAGACCTAGTCCAAGATAGAAGAATCAACTACATAGAGACTCTGTGCTCAGAGACCTGGCAGTCATTTTCTCACATCTTCTAGACCACACGCAAACATGATTGTTTTCTTTTTTTGTTTCTGGGAGACATAGGTTAAAATAATAAAAAAAAGGTATCATGTTGAATATTCAAATAGATAACAAGATATCCTGGGACTGAATGTACCCACGTAAAAGATAAACATGGAAAAAGGAAAACAGAGCTGAGTGGAGGACTTTCTAGCAGCAGGAGATTCTAGTGAGTAGGTAAAAATGATATAATGATGCTAAAATGTTAAGAGTTAATAACCTTAGCCTTGCATAGGGAACTGTAGTTCACTATCAGAGAAAAAACTGAGTCTTGTTAGACTTTGAAAGTATAATGTAGATGTAAAGCATTAAAAATTATTGCTTTAATCTTATACACATATCACTTCTACAGAGTTCAGCTACTGATTTTACATCAAAGCGAACTAGAATCAGGCCTGCTGTCTGGCAGCCTGGTGTCTGGCCGAGTCTTAGTTCCTTGTGGATTTACACGAGTGCTACATCCCAGATCTGGACCGGCATGGTCTGGTTGCCAAACGTAAGTTTATCTTTTGCAGTAATGATGATGGAAACCCAAAGGCCTGGAACTTGAGCTGAAGCTCAGAAGTCCCTTGCACACACAGACTGCTGAGCACTGCTGAGGATATAAATCTGGACAATCCCTTCAGAGGATCTCACAGCACTGCTGTTTTTAATGCTGAGTACCAAAGGGCAGAGTTACATATGAAAATGCAGGCAACAAGTAATGTTAACTACAACTGTTTTAGTACAGAAAATTATCAGAATGGAAGCTTATATAAAAGTTTGGAAGGAAGAGTTTATAGTCTCTAAATGGAATGTGAAACTGCTGTATATGGGGCGGATTCTGTTCCCATTGTACCCATTGCAAGCTTTTCCCTATATTGCATGTCTATTTATATCTGATTTTTCTGGAGAGAAAAAAAAATCAATTAAAAACCACTAGTGAGCTAATGAGGACTTTTGTACACAATGACTTTCAAGTTTTCCAACTTGCTTTACTCCTTGACATGATTTACAGATTCACCTCCTGCTGTTTAGCTTTAGTGCACCACAAGGAACAAGGCTTCCAAACAAATTGAATCCTATTTGTTTGCGACATATTTAGACAACAGTTTCCTGGGAATCTTCTTTCTCTTGTTCAATTTGCCATTTCACTAACCAAGTGAAAGTCCAAGTACTACTGAGATGCATGCAGTATACTTTTCCTACTGGAAGAATATATTTCTTTTATCAGTTTGCACAACTCTTTTCAACTTTTTGTGGAGAATATTACAGATAGTAAACAGTAAGTCCCACTCTCTCACAGCAGAATATGAGTAATTCTGATTGGAATTAATACCTATTTCTATAGCCAGCTTTGGAAGAATCCGCGCTGAGTCAGGTCCAATTATAAGCAGATTTGTTGGAAGCATTTTCTCTTCAGCAACAATTGTAGTTATCTGAAAATGTGTGTGGGTGTCCATGCACTTGTATTTTTCTGTACTTACTTTGGAGAGAAACTCTCCCTGATAGCTTTAAGCAGTGATAAGCAGGCGAAAAAGTCAATAAATATCTTTATCAGCAGAGTAAGTTGCCTATTCGAGACTAGGGAGATCCCAGTGAGTTCCCTGATAACAGAATTACAAAGGACAGGTACTGCTGCTAAGACCATACACTGTAATTATAGACTATTAAAGTATGTATTAAATACCTAGCCTGTTTACCCTAAGAACACATCACAAAAAAAAGGGCAAAATACAGTCTAAGGAAAAAAGAACTAACTTCACCATTAAATAAAAACAACAACCCAACCTGTTTAAAACAGCCAATGTAGGTTCACTTAAAAGGTGATATCCCTATTCTTTGTGGAAAAAGGAAGAATTGCAAAAATGATCTCTTAAATGTGTTTTACTCAGAGATTCCAGGATATGAAGAAATTCATATTAATAACATCCTTTGTAAAAAAGAAAAAACACAGGCCATGAGGCACATGGGGTTGAAGTGACTGTAAGTTTATATTTTAGGATAATGCTCTCCAAAGACTTTTAGAACACTTCCTTGCTTGGCTTTTGTACAGTAAGTATGCTGTGAGATTTCAGGCTGACCTTTAGCTTTTGGAAATGCTGAAGTCTGTGCTTGCAGAACAAGCCTGCACATTTCGGCTAAACAGAAGAAGGAAAAACAGCGAGGAATGTTTTGTTATGGGGTCGACTCATTTCTTTTAAACAAAGGAAATACTGCTGATTCAACAAAATATAGCTGGAGATGCCTTAAGTGGAAAGTAAGGGAAATGTTTGATTGGCGAGCAAAATCTAAGTAAAAGGACATTTTTCTATAGATGGTTGACAATGGTTGCCATTACAGAGATGGTAAGTGAAAAGATATTTCTTTTGTCCGGCCTTTTCTTGGGTTTCTGCAACGCATTTGCATGTCAAATCCAGCTTATTAGACTTTACATTCTAACACTCTGACATAAATTCCTGACAAAGGAATGGGGTGGAAGGTCTCATTTACTTAGTGGGTGCAATCTGCTGTGGAGGACCACATAACGTGCAAGGAAACTGTCCATCATCATGATGGTTGCCAAGCTCTCTGCCGGAACTGCACTTGCAACTTGCAACTTGTGTCTCTCAGGCTGTACTGAGAGATAGAAAAGGATAATACGTGCCTTTCGTCCTTCTTTGATCATCTCCTTATCTGCAAAGACGACCATGGGATGTCTGTCAAGGTTCTAATCAATATTCACCTAAGCTAAGGAAAAAAACCCCACAACTAACAGTCATTTCCGTATGAGTAAGGAAGCTCAATCCTCTTTTGAGTTCTCACAAGTCTACTTAAAACTCTACTAAAATTAGAATGTTGTCCTTTTTAATTCATCACAACCCTAACAGCTTAGGCTGAGACAATGCCAGGGTTTTCAGACCCACTTTTCCCAGTAGACTGCTTTAAGGGACTTTCACACTAGGAAATATAACTAACGTCTTGTTTGTTCTCATATCTGGCTTGGGACAGCAGAGTTCCAAAAGAAATACAAGAGTTATTTGTTTATGTTAAGATATAGTCCTGCTCAAAGATGTCATCTCATTTCTGATTTCTCCTATAAATCTAGTTCACTCAGAACCAAATGCTTCTTATTCAGAGTGATTAATTGTAAGAAAATTTCTTAATATTTGTGTTTAAGGTTTCTCACTTCATCTCATTTGAGTGTGAAAACGGACAAGAATGAGGTGCAGAGAACGAATGTTGTTCCAGAAGAACAACAACTAATTTTTCAGTTCACAACCTGAAGAACTCACTCTCAGCTCTTCTAAGCACAATACTGGAGGGTAGTCAAAACTGGCTTGAACTTCTCCTATTTCCTTTGAACATTATTGAAATAGTTTATAATTAAAAATTCTTAATACTTTGAATGGAAGAGTTTCTGCATATCAACTTATTCCATGTTTGATGATAGGGTGACTGCCTTCATGACAGTGCTCTCATAACTTACTCATTTGCTTCTGCAAGGCCAGGATATGTGTGTGTTGCATGTAGGGATGGATGGAAAAAAATAAGATGCCATTATCCTCGTGCCCTCCCCATTTTCCACAAAAAATAAAGAACAAAGTTAGCACCCTTTCCTACACCTTTAAAATTTTCCTCCACGGTGGAAAATCATCTCTAGAAGGAATTCCACTGACAGCTATGCTAGGAACTGCAGAATTACAGAAGGTATGAGCAATCTCTTTAGATATTATTTGTCTCTTGTGATACACAGCATTTGAGACTGGAATAATTTTCTGAGCTCAAGTTGAACAACAGGGTGTGGAGAGAGGAGCTCAAAAATCCCAACTAAATAATTTTGCCTAGAATTTGGGTTAAAAGCAGCCCTCCCCTTCCTCCCCTCATGTTGCTGAGTGAAAATAGGTACTGAAAAAAGACTGAGTAATTGCCATTTTGTACATAAGGGGAGGCTTGGCAAGAAACAAAGATATTTGCAGAAAGTCAGGTGGCTGGCATGTGTCATCACGAATTTTGAGTTACAGAAAAATGAGAAACAGGGGTATAGAAGAAAGAAGTGTAAGGGCCTTGAACCTGATGGAGATCACTAACAGTAACAGTCAGAAAGAGCAAACTCCAGTGCCTTGTTGCGCGTTCAACTTAGTTCATGATTTCCTCATCTTCCTCAGATTGTGGATTTGAGCAGATGAACCTTATGAAGGCTATGTAATCACACAGGTATTTTCTCTTTTTGTAATGTACCTTAAGGCAAGGAGTAATTCAGAATAATCACAGAGCAAGAGGATTCTCTGATAAGACTAGATAATTTGGGTCTTTGGAAGGTGATATCACTGAATACAAAGCTACTGTCATGCCCAGAGAAGAAATTGCCGGGGGAAGGGGGGGGGGTTGCAAAAAAAAAAAAAAGAAAAAAGAAAAAGCTGTCAGAATTGGCCAGCAAACTGAGTTCCCATTCCACTACTTTTTTTGGTGTATCTTCAAGTGTTAGTAGTTTCAGTTTTTATGCATCATGTCTGAAACTGTTGCAGTCTTTGTAATGACAACTGACATAATCAAGCCAACTTCATCTAAGGAAGTTAGCCATCTAAGTCAGATTGATTTCTACTCAGTTTATTACAAGAGATTTTGAGAAGACATTTTAATAACAAATATCCAGCTGGACTACAAGCAAATGTTAAAAGACGGTGTGGTGCCTTATAAGAATGTATCTTGATGTAGCAAATTCTCCCCCTCCTTTGTTATATGCTATGCTTCTTCTAAATACATATATTCTGCTACCTTTCCCTAACAGGAGTTTAAGGAAAACCTAGAGAACAGAGCTGGATGGAGCCTAAATCTCTACATTAGTCATAATTAATTGTAGGAAAAGAATTTAGCATGTCACAGTCCACATGTATCTGTATATACTTGAGGGGCAGTACATAACATTCCCAAACTTATTCTTCAGAGCTGAAGCTACAGTTTGTACATATGCAATGACTACCTACAAGTATCATTAGTCTTTTAGAAAACTCTCATGCTGTTTTGGTACTAGACAGTCTAACTAGGAAGCCAGTGCTGCTGTTGTGACTCAGAGAAAGTCTAAATGCAGTAATTGATCAAGTGAATAGACAGCAGTGCTACATGAAATAGTTAATGTTACCCATGCCAGGAAGCATTTTAGTTTCTTCTTTCGTCTCACTGCAAAATAAAGTAACAAGAAGAGACTTCCCAGAAGTTTTTTGTGTGTGCGTTTTCTCCTCAATATTTCAGTCTTGATCTGCTCTTTTAGTGTGTAGGGCCTTCAATAGAGATGACTCATAATGCTCAAGTATTCTCCAAATGCAAGGTGAACAAGCATCTGCAGGGGATTAGGCTGACGTCAAAATCACTCCAGATTCTCTACATTAGATATGCACTTGGGTCAGGAAAGGAACGAAGCACTTGTTCATTCAATCATTCTGCCACTTAACTCATCTTAGCCATACTTCAGAAGGTAATTACATTCCCAATAGCAAAAGTGATCTGAAATCAATTTTTCTAGACGAGTCTTGATGAAAGGTACTGATAAAGGCACTGGGAGCTATATGAGTCTTATTTTTCATAACCAGACCTTGTTATAGTCACCAACAGGCTTGCTAATGCAAGTAGAGTAATCTTTTCAAGACGATTGCAGAATTGTCTCTAGCACAGAATACAGCTTCCCGCATTGATCCAAAAAGAATGGGACAGATCATATAACATACTCTTTTCTGTGGCTGCTGCCCTCTTCTGTAAAATCAGTCTGGACCTTATGGAGTCTCAGGAGCTCTGCGCTAAGTTATTCTAGAAAGGAATGCATATATCTTCTATTGTGCTATTTTTTTCTCAGACACAGAAGTAAAGTGGTCCCACTTTGGCTGTTATTTTCAAGGATTCATGTTATAGGCACTCTTTCTCTCAAAAACATGTCTAAGATGAAACAAGGCTGTGTTTAGAGTACAATTCAAGACATGTTTCTACAGGCCTTTTCAGTTACTGTGGCAACTACAGATTCGGTAAGGTCCTGTAGACTGGCCTCCTGGCTGTTTTTTCCCCTTTCCCGTAAGGTTATTTAGATGATTGCTAGTGTAGATGTGTGGGGCTGCTTGCACCATGAGAGATTACATACTCCACTGATTTGAGCCAAAACCACCCCATATCTACCAACTATGCTTACAACCTCTTGCAACTGGACTTTGTCAAAACCTCAGTCATCATGAATTAGGACTTGTAGTCAGAGTAAAAATTCACTCAAGAACCATTGAAAACGAGCATTTAGCCCTGAGGATTAAATAAGCCTAGGCAATTCGTGACAGAAATTTGCTTAAACTCTTCTAAAATCCTCCAGTGAAGGAGTTTGCAGGACACCTAATTTAGCGAAGTCTTTCATTGTCCTCAGAAATATTGAATATTTAACCTTAAATTTTCTCTGCTGTAAAGTTGATTTCTTGCTCATTTTAGCCTGCAAACAAAAACAAACAATTGTACTGCCTTCTTTATAATAGTTTCCTGCTGTGAAGAGGTTAAGTCCTCCCTCCCATCTCTATAGTTGGGGTTTTTTCTTCTTTTTTTTTTTCCCGAAAGAAAAAGACTGAATACACTAAATTCCTCCACAGCTTCCTCATAGGTCATGCTTTCTAACTCTTTTAGCATACTTGCTGATCTACTTTGGACTCTTTCCAATTTGCCCACATCTTTCTGAACTTGACAGAGTACTCACAGCACCAAATAAAGATGAATAATTACCTCCCATGTTCTACGGATTGAGCTATCCTATTGATATGGCCCAGGATCATGTTTCCCTCTTTCCTTAAGGAAAAAAGCCCAACAAACAACAAAAAAACCCTACCACCTACTTTCCGGCCAGTCCCTTATTTAGTTCAGAAACACACTAAACATCCTCCAGAACCCTTGCAGCTGAACTGGTGTCAGCAAGACACTTCTTCTTTTCATAAATTCCATTTCTCTTTCCCAAGTGGAGCAGTTTGCATTACTCTAATGAAATATATCATTTCACTTTTTGTCTTCCGTTTTCCAGATCATTTTGAATGCGGCTCTTTTAGAATGCCAACAATCACACCCAGTGGGCTATCATTAGCCAATTCTATGTGTGTACTCTTATTTCAATGAACAAATAATGAAGGGGATCCATGACATAAGCCTATAACACTGTTTGAATGCAGAATGTTACGTTTTAAGAAAAAATCATACTGTTCTCTAAAGGATCTAACCTTGCAAAGTGCAGCCAGACAATAATGATAAATGCCTTGAAAGGCTTGTAAGAAAAATCCTTCCCTGGTGTCTATGAGCGCAACATTAATAGTTTTTAATCAAAGATGGAATCTTCTTGCAATAAAGTGTGGTATGCTTTGTGTAAGGAAATACAGAAAGTCACAGGAGATCTGCCATTAATGATAACAGCCAATTTTCAATTGCATGGGGTTTTTTTCCTGCCTAGAGAGATTTGGTGAAAATCCTTATGTCCCCACATCAAATAACATGTGAGAAGACAGAGAAGCACAAAAAATGCTGTATCATAATGGACTTAGTCAGGACAAAAAAAAAAAGAAAAAAAATGCCCATCTCAGCTAGATCAAACTTCTGATCCTTACTGTTAGTCTAAAGAGACTGTAAAAATCATATTAAGAAATGTGAAAATGGTACTGACTGAAAAAGTAGCAATACTTTTAACACGCAATATGAATGTGTTATACCTCCATCATAAATTATTTTAGGATGGCTTTTAATACAGCTGCTTGAATATTTCCTATCGAAATATTCCTCTTTGGAAAACTGAGTTTTAAACTCAGTTTGGGGGAGAATGTCTCTGTTTTCATGAGGGAAAGTCCCAAGCTTTCTGGTTTTTTTGATTGATTGGGTTTTGGTTTTGGGGTTTTTTTTAAGCCCCCCTCATACTAACTGCCCAGCTTTTAGTGTTCATATCTCACTTCTATCAAAAAATATTCAGATATAGAAAATTACAAAAAAGCCACCCAGAACTGTAGCTGCAGACAATATATTTTTTGTGTCCTCAGTACTACTTTCCCTGAGTTTTAATTTTGGCCTTATCTCCCTTTCTTTCTCCCTTTGCCTTGCTTCTCTGTTCCCTTTTGCAACATATCAGGACAACAGCTAAAAATTCATGGGGCAAGTCTAAACTACATATGGAGGGCAGCGAACAGTACTCTGGTCTGCAAGTAACAGTTACTTAAAAAATAATCGCAGTTTATCGAATTGTGCCTGTATTCTGTCTATTAAGTAAAAAAAAAAAAATCATCATGATACCTACACAGATTTGTAAGTTACTTTGCATGTGCCCACTTCTGATAGGGAATGACTAGGAAGTGTGATTGCAAGGAAAGAGAGTAATAATTTTCCTATGATCAGACATTTTTATTTTTCTCTGTAGTGGATTCACTGCCCTCTACTGCTTGAGATGAGAGCAAAGCCATTAGGGAACGACTTCCCTCAACAAGCCAACTGTAAAATAACCTGACTTGGAAAACCTATAATAAGGAAAGAGTAGTCTCACCTGCTTCTTCAGAATGAAACTTTGTACTAGCAGTAAAGCTTTCCGTTAAAATAACATGCAATTAGAGTGAATGTCTTTGTTACTATCTCATTAAAGTAAAATGTTTGAACTACATCATACTGCTTTGTACAAAGAGCACAGTATGTATGTGCACCCAAGCAACAGGAGTAAAAAAAATCAGTAATTATCAAGAAACTGACACACGTAGAGTGTTGGATCTTCAGTAATGTTTAATATTTAAAACCCCACCCTGACTTCAGGCCTAATAGTAAATAAAGATCTAGTCAATGCATTCATTTGGTGAAACATGGGTGTTTACTTAAAGTGAGATGTAGTCATCTTTGACGATAAAGGTACCTAGGCAACTGATCAGATGTCGACATCTGAAACCAAGACTTTGGGTGTATCTATATAGTACAATGGAAAGTACATGCTCCAGCTCTGGACAAACTCTTCAAAACCTGCTAAAATAATGTAATATCTCACCTTACTATAAGGTAATATAACTTGAGGTTGAATGGCAAAATAGAATTCCACCATCCTACTTTTAATGCATAAGCTAGCTTGTTCAAAGAGATATTTGGGTCTTCTGGTGGTGATCAACATGATATATAGATCCAGAGTTAAAAAGTGCAAGCGGTTTTTGAACTGTGTTTAGTATACAGGGGGATTTTCAGCACAGCATAGACTGTATTGAAAAAAACATTTGACTTGTATATAAACATTTGATGTATTTAAGATGTAATGGCATAATGTAATGGTACTTAGGTCACTGAGCTCATGAGAAGTATAACACCACTAACAAGGGCAGTAACAAGGCAAAAATGGCAAGTACATTTTTATCTCAAGACAGCAGCTGGTGACAATATAATCACGCCTATTCCAATAGCGTAATTTCACATTGCAAATATGCAAATTCCAATCCAACAGCTTGTTGAGCACGCCTCACTCTGTTCAAAATATACAAGTAGTGTAACACTGCAGCTTAAGATGTTCTGGGTATCACAGTAACTTGCCAAGAGAAACTGATGAGGAAGAGAGGCAGCTAACACCAGCCAATTAATAATCCACAGGAAGTACTCTACACTGAGGGTCGGTTTTGTGCATTTTTTGCAAAAACAGATTTCTTTTTAAGCAGCTGTCATACACTGTATTCTGTAAGAGTCCTCACTGATGCTGCTTCTTAAGCAGCCATGTTCAAACTGTATTTGGAATACTGTCTTTACTCACTCATACTGAACACTGCCCATTCCCTGCTAAGTAGCTATCAGTCTTTCCTCCCTCTCCAGATACTGTTTTAATGTCTTAGTAATATGCATGGCCTCTTCCCTAGACATTACTTTGTGCCTTAGCTGTCCAAGTGGCTGGTGAATGACAGTTTCAGCTATTTTCATCGTCACTATCAACTACTTCAACTACTTTCTATTTTGACCCAAGACCTCCTAAAGAGCCCAGCCGAGATCAATTATTGACCCCCATCAGTTACAGCATACATGTGGTTTGCACCCAGACCTCTAACATGGAAGTCTATATACTGATGGCTTTTTTAGAAAAAAAAAAAAAAAAAAAATAGCATCATACACAGTGACCCTATTGTGGCCAAGGCCACCATGGCCATGATCACCTACACACAACCATTACTACATTATCTTGGTGCTCTCAAAGATCTATAGAGAAAACTCCCCATCCTGAGGATTGTGCCACACAGCCAGCAGCCAGCTATTTCTGCTGACACACTACTGAATGTTTTCTAACACAGTTCCCAGAATAAAAAAAATCTTCCTCCATATAAGGAAATTTTGATGCCCTGTCCAAACATTTAGTATGTGCATGGCTGAACATGCAAGTGAACTCTTCAGTAAAATCTCAGAACAATTTATCCTGTGTGTGTACAGTTCTGACGCACAGTTTTTCTTTAAAGGAATATGACCACCACATAAAAAAGAAAAGAATTATTACTACACTTAAAAAATAAACGCCAACTTTATAAAGCTAGGCATAGAAGTTAAACTAGTTAAAGTACAACTTTAATAGTGTCAGCTGTGGTTTTATAGGTATGCTCTATGATAATCTCATATCATTTTTATCATTTTTTTCCATATCACAGGAAAGCATGAACAGTGGGGTGAAAGGCCAACAAACTCCCACACTCACATGGTGTTCATGATATATGACATTTACGTATATAGTTTTAATGACAAACACATATGATCACATACAAACACACATTACCAATAGGAAGTCGTTAAAGATAATATTGAAGTCAGACATTGGAGGGGAGAGGGGAGGGGAAACAAATAATCCAGGATACAAACCCCAAAGACTCTTCTGCTCTTCTTGAAAGGAATTTTCATACTATTCAAGAAATTACCAGAAATCTTTATTTAGTCTGAGAGAAGAATTTTGAAAGGGTGAATACTTGAGAAGTGAAAGGGAGCTGTTACAGTCTGGTTGTAGCGAGACTACCAAGTATAAGATGCTTGAGTAACACACTTATAAGGCTGGCCTCATAAAAACTGAGTAGTCTTCCTCAATACTGGGGCTAGCTGATTCAGAGAGACTGTGGAAAGTTTTGAGCTTCACCTTTCTGGGCAACAGGATATATACAACTCCTACTGGGGACTGTATATGGACCACGACCCTCAGGTTTTGGTTTTTTGTTTTGTTTTGTTTTGGGGTTTTTAGCTGTTTGGTTGGTTCATTGTTTTTGGTAAATACTCGTCTGCCCACATTACATTGTTCCCACCATTCTAGTATCTTAAATACCGTAATACTGCATAAATACTGAAAGAATTACCAGCATTGTCTAGACAGTTGCTTTTTCCAAACTTAGAAATACTCTAATAGAAACATAATTATTTAGCATTTTCCTTCAGTCTCATTTCTTTTACCCAGTTTGTTTCACTTCTTGTTTTGGACTCTCAGAACAAGTACGATGGCAAATATGTTTCTAAAACAGCTACAACAAAAGGACTCCAGGATTACTAATAAGTTTATAAATATTTTGGAATTTAGTGCTTTTCAAACAAATCTTTATGGGTAACTAAAGTCAGGCTTACACAAACACACACAATACAGCTGTTTTCTGTAACACTGTGCATTTTGTGCAGCTGAGGTAACCTTCAGCTATTTAGAGGAGGCCTGATGAAATCATCGTACAATCATGACTTACAGACTGACAGTGTTTGTTTACAGCAGAGTGGTGTTGCTTAATCTTATTTGTCTCCTACAGCAGCATTTCAGTAAGAAGATGCTGCTTTTTTCAGAGAGTCTTAAAGAACAGCTTGGGCTTTCTACCTCCCTCACTATATTCTTTAAAGACTTTTTTTCCTTTTAATTTGCAGAATATGTTATTGTCTGCCATGACTGGAGAATACTATGCATTGCAAACAGAAGCATGCTCATCTAGAGGTGCATGAGAGATAGACATTAGAATAAAGTTAGAAAAACTGCAGTCAGTTTCTAATAGTATTCAATCAAATTTTGAAGTTAATATAAAATAGGACTTTGCAAATAAAACAGAAAGATAAGCCAATTTAAATGATCAAATATATATCCTTGTACTCATCATTTTAGATGATCAATCAATGATGAGTAAAATTCCAGGTCTGAAGTCATGTCTCCTTGGTTTTCAGCTCTTTCAACTTTTTTCTTCAACATACCCAGCTGATGTAGGGGAAAAAGCTCAAGTGATGCAACTTTACAAGAGCTTACCTCAATTACGACTTCCCTTTCTCTGTTCCAAAAGTTAACCTTGTAGCTTATAGTCCTTTATTATTGCTTTGGACTAGGCATTTGTATATTAATGTATTTGTATTTACATTTTACAAATGGAAACACTGTATGTAATAGATTTATGTCATTATTAAACAGTTAGTGTTGATCAAATGGAAGTTTTTTTATTTATTTAGCAATTACCAGTTCTAATCTCCCTCTGCAGCCCAGCTAACAAAATGAAAACAAATGCAAGTGCAGAACAGTATCTTAGAAGTAGAGCAAGAAACTTTCAGTGGAAATCACACCGAGGAAGTTAATTGAGAATACATTAAGACAACTGACTGACCAGATGTACAACATTTTAACAAACATCTTTAACAAACACAAAATTGCTAGGTTTATTAATAAAAACGACAAGGATAAAAGTTCATTGCCATCTGAATGCATAGCCAACAAAAGTCAGAATTAGCCTCTAAAACCTCAACCAGTTACTTGTTCGGGAAACAGAGATTTGTTTAATCCCAGAAGGAAACTGTTCAGGAACTGGGGAGAGGCAGCCTGGGATTCCTGCCTGAGACAGCTGCAAAGTGGATCAAATTAGGAACATGTCTTTGCTGCAGAGAAAGCCAGCAGTGCTGATGACATTTAGGAAGGAAGAGGGGACTGCCATGGGAAGATTTCTTGGGTGCTTTCTCAGTGAGGCAACAGAAGGTATAAAGGCACTTCATAGGAGAGAGGGAGAAGAAAGTTTCGGCTCAAAGCAGAGTTAGTTGCTTCGACACAGACTGGGAAGGATGAGGAGCTGTTTTTTTTGGCAGTACTCCAGGAATGAACATGACATTGCAAAAGGCCTTTAGCAGAACCACATTGTAGAGTTATGACAAAGTTCCTCAAGTTTATCGCCATTAATCCCTTACGATTCCTGCAGTTATGTTAAAATATTTATAGCTTGCATCCAGCTCCTAGATGTTCTAATGTCAAAGTGACAGTACACTGTTCTGACACGTTTGCACCAAAAAAAGCACTCAGGCTCTTGCCCATTTGCCGCTACGGGGCAGTGTTGCTTTGTTTAAAAGGACGGGGAGCTGGTACAGTTCACCTCCCCCTCTTCAGCTAACAGATCTCTTTCTAATTTATTTCCTTTAGGTGCAGTCCCGGTACTTACAACATAACAAATGCCCACAATGCCAGTAGTGCCATCCAATTGTTCTGTTCCTGCCCTGTATTCAAAAGCAATATAGTTAGTATACAAAGCTGATTTCACATTTCACCAGCCAATCTCTAAAGGTACCTGTGTGCACAATAGTTTGGCTAGAGCAGTAGTTCCCCAAAATACTTGAACTGCTTCTCGTACTTTTAATAATAAGCCACAACTAGTATGTCAGTGTATTCAAAAGCGTTCTAAATGCCCATTTCAATGTCAATAGTTTTATTTCTTCAGAATAAATACGTCAAAGTAGAGAGTGCTATTTTTCCTGCTACTCCTGGCTCAGTGCATTGGGTGGGTGAAGGAATTTCCCTAGTTCAGACTATTTAGCAATTGCTGCCTGTGCCTCTGCTTTGCCACCAACTAGTCTGCCCTGTCTTCTCTTCTGCATGACCCAAGACTGCTGTCTTTCCTTATGCTACTGGACTGCAGACATCACTTCCAGTTGTTGTGGTTTTTCACCCTAATTCAGATAGTCTAGCTGTTCATAATTTTATTCACCTGAAGCCAAACAGGTTATGTCACAGCTAGCTAGACAATATAAAACCAGAAGTATAAACCCAAGACTAGTTAAGACCAGCATCAGTTCAGTCCTGCCTCCAATTTAGAATTCATGGCAGGAGCTGTGTCAGACTACAGCAGAAAAGGACCCGGTGTCCTTAATTTAGCTCTGTTACCTCATCTAGTCCTTACTCAGGCAAAACCATATTGGCTCCCACTGCTGTGCTAGCACTGGCAACGGCTGCTAAAACCAATGTTACCTGGGCTGCCTCTGAAAGTTCGACCAGACCAGAAAGTCCCCCGTGCTTTATAGACAAATTATTCGCTGGCAGCCAAACGGTTCCTCTGACAACTGCAGTAGAAATGACATTGAGAAAGTTAATTGAGAACACACAGGTTTAACCAATTCTGTTCAGACCTTTTTCCTACCTATTCATACAAAAATAGGGATTAAGGGTAACAGAGTTATGTGTTTGCTGGATGATTCTATGTGAGGAAAAAATAGGCTTCAGAAGAAGGCTCCCTAGCAAGCCAGCATTTCAGACACTGCTCCATTCTTCTGCCATTAACTGTGACTACTATTCTTAGCCCACCTGACCACTCTATCTGATTGTTTTTCCTTCAGCACCCAATCAATTTAGGTGCACTTTGTACTCAGGATAACTAAGAAAACTGTAGTTGGAAAGACTGAATCTGTAACATCAAGTTTTACCTAGTTTCCCTTGAAGGACATAACAGTAATTTGTTGGGTTTTCCCAGTGTTGTCTCCTGTTAGCACAGGAAGTTGTCTTTTGGCACCAGACTGTGCTTGGAACTATCTCTTCCCTCTTGCATCATCACTCATGATAAAAAGCCTTCTCTGACATTTTTAATGGCTAAAGCAATTGTTTCAAGAACTTGAAAGAAATTAAAATATTAAAAAACAAATACTGAGTCTTCAGTTCTCATCTCAGTTCCCTCTCCCCTCAAAAGACATCCAAGTCAGAGTATCTCTGTGTTTTCCAGTTTTACACAGAATTTTTCTTCCCCACTGAGTAACAAGTATTCTTATATATTATAAAAAAAGTAATGGTCTACCCAGCACAGCCTTATATAGCTCTTTGAGTAGAATCTCTCTCTAAAAATAGAAATCTCTTTGACATTGAAGCTCCAGACAGCATGTAAACTGTTGCATTTCAAGCTGAAGCTTTTGGAAAGCGCACTCTGCATTTCCTTCACAAGTGTTCCACAAATGTGCAAAATGCACGACCTGTCCTGTCATGAACTTTGAGTAAATGAGATTTTTTTTTTTTTTTTTTTTTTTTCCCAGCCAGTGCTGTTGCAGCAATAGCTTCTTAGAAACAAGGAATAAAAAAAGAATGCAGCACTGGCAAAAGGTGCTGAATTTACAGCTCTGCAAAAATAACACCCTTTCTTCCCCCCCCCCCCCCCGCCTCGTACACAACTACCGGCCTTTCCCAGACTGCCTGACTGGGCAAGATACCCTGAGTTAAGCCCAACACTGAGGACAGAAGGACAGATGAAAACAAGCAAACAGAAATCTTGCACATCAGCGTAGCAGTTTTTCCAACTCTCAGGCAGACGTTCCTCTTGGGAATACACAGAAAGCAAAGCGCAGGGGGAACACAAATCCTCTTGGTCCAGCTTTTGAAAATGTTGACAACTTGCTCTTACTAAAGTCAGGGACAGAAGAAGCCAACTCTGCCAGCATTCCTGAACTGGAGACAGTAACAATAGGAGGTCTACTTCTTCAGAGCACTAAGTCCAGGAGTATTAAATAGAGCTCGGCACCTCTGTGTCAGACTTGCTCAGATACAACTGTGCAAGGGCAACAGCCACAGATGGGCTATTGACATGGGAGCCAGAAATCTGGCTCAGCTTCCACAGCTACAGTCTGAGTAAAACAGCATTTCGATGATGTTCTGTCTACAACTATCCATTTGCCATGCCAAAAAAGTTATTCTTCCATCACTGTAATATTTCCCTGGCAGCATATTTAACATGAAAATGAAAGTGCAGTATTTCCAAATTAACAAATACGAGTGAGTACTGATCTTAAAATCCAAATGAGGAGGTGGGTATATGATTCTAGCCTACCTTGAAAGAAGATCTTTCAGCCTTCAGATCCAAGGCAAGTCTCATGCTCTAGTCGCAAGATACTTCGTTTTTAGTCTGGTTGGCCCCACACCGGAATTCTGATATATAGCCTTGCACAGTATTTTATTTAAGAGCTGAAAGGCAGCTCATGAATGCTAATCTCCACGTCAATTTTTAAGAAACATGCACAAATTGACAAATGGGTTCAAGGATTGCCTACAGAAGAAAGGATTGAGAGGGTGACAAAGTAAATCTCTGCAATAGACATGCTTATTCCTATTGATTTTATAATTATCTTTTGTTAAAGCCATTTCAGACTAAGCCACTGAAAAAGGAGGAAGAATTTTTTGTGACAGTTTGCATAAATTCACCCATGACCACTTTAAAGCTTGATCAAATTAAACTAAGGTAAATGCTGAATATATTCTAAGCCTAAAAAAAATGAGATTCAGATAAAGAAATCTTCATGGCAGATTATGGGCTTTAATTGTTTGATTAAAAGCACAGGTCTAACTAACTTGCTCGGTGTCATTATCAGGCGAGTGGCAAAGCCCACAGAGGGAATACATTGGTCTCTTAGTTCCCTGGAGGCTTCGGAAACATCTCTTGAGAGTCTCCAGCCACCATTTTCCCCCTCATTAGGGCCTCCAGCACAAGCAGAGAAACCTTGTCTCCTCTCTTGGGAGAGCAAACCAGAAGTAGACCACTGACCTCCCCTGGTAGGTATGGATATCCTTGGTGTACATCCACCCTCTGAGCCATCATTGCTGCTTTCCTGGCCAGCTTTATTTGAGCCACCAGGGAGAGGTGAGGCTGCTGAACACCCAAAATCCCTGATGAGTCACAAAAAAGGAGCTGTCCAGGACACTGAAGGCCTCTACATGAACCTATGTATTGGTGTTCAGAAAACATTCACCTGGTTTGGCAGAACTTTCCTTTCTAAGCACCGAGATGGGTTGGCCTGATACTGCTCTCAGTTATAAAAGTTTCTTTCAAAACATCACACCCTAAGCATGAGGAATGCTAAGTAAATTAGAAGATTGATAACTGAGTTTGCATGGGTTTTTTTGTTTGTTTGCTTAAATAGCGAGTCCTGGGAAATTTGTCTGAAACTCTATTTCACGGCTAAAGCCATTAGCCAATATAAATTTGTACATAAACTAAGACATGAGACAAGTAGAGAAATGTCAGGGAATAGTGAAATTTGGGTGAAACAGTGAAATAGGCAATTCTGAAATTTGGCCAGTAGAGAACTTTCCAGGGAACTAGAGAAGCTTGAGTCTAGCTGACTTATTTTGAGAAGTGAAAGAAATAGAAATAGTTCAGGAGAGAACAACATGGTGGAGTTTATATGTGAAATCCTGGTAAATAAAGCTACCAGCTTTCACAGAGGACCATTGTCTTTACTCTAACTGTAAGTTTTATTTAGCTGAACAGTCCAGGTAAAAACGACCGCAAGTAATGGGAGCTGGAACTCAGTCCCTGTATTGAGCTCTCAGCTGAGTTTGGGCCACTGTTTGATTCATACTTCTCCAATGACTTGGAGCGCTGTGCTTTCCTTTGAAGATTAGGCATCGGCCACTTTATTTGTGCATAATACAAGAACTATTTAATGTATATTATCTAGATGTTGCATTTACCAGATGCTTGTGTTATTTGCTTTCTTTGAACAATCTGACTCGTTTGTGCTAATGGAGTCCCAAAGGACCCCTACCCTGTAATTTGAGATCTGGCCCAATTGTGCTGAGCATCGTACACACAGAAAGCTCTCATAATAAACACAGTGCCACTGCTTTCTCCATTGGAAGTGAGGCAAAGCTTCTAGTTACCTCTTCATGATCCTTCTGGCGTTGACTGAATTGCTGCCTTGGCAGTGAGGCAAGTAGCAAGAAATATATCATTGGGCACACATTTCAGTATAACCTTGACATCACTGACAGTGATAGCTGCAGCCCTCACTGAAACAGAAACCTGCAAGACGGCACTTGTTTCTTCTTGCTGCCTTTGCTATTCCTTTTGGGAGGATGATCATATGCCATGCTTGTATATTTGCAAACTCATGACATAATGTTAAGGGATTGTCATAAACAATACCATTTCAGGGAATGGACTGAGGAGACTGAATAACAATTTCATTTTAACTGTCACTGGAGTAGTTTTGCTCTCAGGATTAAATGTGTCATCTCATATCTGGATTTGTAATGAGAACCCTCCCTCCCTCCTTTCCCTCTCTGCCTGTTCCCTATCCCCCCACTTCAAGAGAATTTGGGCAAATGACCAAGGGAGTGAAAATGAGACAGGGGAGCCACACAGGACAGAGTAATTGATATAGGAGATGAAGCTAGGAATGAGTGGGTTGGACAAAGTGCACACTAGTAGCTGAGTGGCTCATTTGCCTGCTAGTAGGATGGATTTATGTCACTAATCAAGAAGCCAGTCGTCCCCCCACCCCCACCCACCCTAAAAAGCCCCCATATGCCCTTGTCCTGTGTCTGTCCCCCCGGCCCAGTATTGCTTAGTCTGAAAGGCAGTTCACAGGCCAAACCATCAAATTACACAAACATTCTTTGGACTAAACTGAGGAAAGTACAGAGATCTCCAGTAAACTCTTTCCCTCCAAACTCACCGTCCTCCCACCGAGACAGAAAGATTTTCACATCTCAGCCCCTTTCTTATCACAGCACTGGGTAACTTTCCAGCTAGTAAGAGAGTCTATTCTCTTATTCAAGTACACTCTCTTCTCTTCCTTGCTACCTTTGACCCACAGCACGGAAGATGCCAAGAGTGGTCTGAAGCTCCCAGTGATGTTCCTGGGATGATGCACCCTCTACCATTGCTCAGGTCTATGCTAAAGGGCAGCCAAAAGTTGTCCTAGCAGAAAACTGCAAATTATCAAACTTGGCTAATGGCTCTGCATGCTCTGTAATCAGTCATAGCTGGGACTTGCAAATCTGTCTCAAACCTCATTCATAAACAAGTTCTCAGAAGTTAGTTAATCCTAGATTATGTAGCTTATTTTACAGATCTGAGGTACAGGAAAACCAGCTGCAGCTGAAACTCACAAGCCCACCTCAGTTCTCCTGAGACAAACCTCCGGACAACTCCAAACTTCACAAAAGGCCAGAGCAGTCCCAGCAAGGCAAGGAACCACCTATTAAACTTGGGACCCATTTAACGATGGGTGAATGCAAGCTTGCTCAATGTGAACACTGCTCTGCTCTCCTGTCCCTTTGCCTAGAATTACAAGACTGAGTTAGAAGCAATGAGTAGCACTGAAACCCTCAAACTGCCCTCAAGTTAGAAGAACCCAAACCAAACGAGTCCTTAGCTTGGCAACAATTCTGCTTTAACCAAAGACAGTAAGCTGGCCTCTCAGCACTGACCGCAGTATCTGTGCTAGTGCCAATCGTAGCCTTGGCTCTGGAGCCTATAACCCCAGCTCCAGTCAAGACAGAGGGATGGCCCATCCAACCTCCAGCACAAATAAGCCAGAGTAAATTTTATCCTAACTGATTTCACAACTTAAAATTACAAAATATTAGCCAAAATAGCAGAGCCTGCATCCACACACTTGTCCTCCCATCATCGCAGTTCCCACTATTGAAAGGCAGCAAACAGTAAGCACACTCACTAACCCCACATTAGGCCCTAGGGCTCTGCCAGCATAGCCCACTCCAAGAATGGTTCTTATTTGCCAGCTGATGTCCTTTCTCATCACAGCGAAAATGCCCATGTTTGGGCTGTTCCTCCAATCCTGGTCTGAGTCTGGAACCTCAGTTCCACACTGCCACCTGTAACTGAAAACAGTGGCCACATCAGCACATATCACACATGACAGTGCTGCAAAAGCAGTAAGAGCTTTTGCTCTTTAAGTTACATTGGGAAGTTTGGAACGTGCTCTCAACCGGCCTCTGGATAGCTGATGTTGATTTTCATTAAGTCAGAACATGGCGCTCTGCGTCAGAGGCCTGAAAAAAATCAAGTGTTGTGTCAGTGTTTTAAAAGGATAAACACAAGTAATTATACATTCTGATATCAGCTCTGACTATATTAATGGAAGAGTCAGTATGGTGACTCAAAGAATCAGGAATATGCAATTAACAACTACGGAAGATTGCATATTTGAGTTCTCTCCCAACAACATTAACTCTGTCAGGGAAACTTGTAATCATGTTGATGTAACATGCTTTTTCTAAAGGACTTGCCATGGCACCACAGATTTTGTCTGAGAAATTTAAAACAGCTCATTCCTAAACCACTTAACAGTATGCGTTCAGCTTGTTCTACTTTACAGTTAAAGCCATATGAACGTATTTTAGAGCTGAAGACAGCCTTCTGACTCCAGCACCCCACCCTCTCTTTCTGCCTCCTCTCTTTTTTCCCCCCATTTGCCTCCAAGGACCTGCAACTCCTCTTCCTAGAGGATCGCAGTTGCTGGCATGGTTCAGGCATACCTGTTCAGTATCTTCCTCATACAGTTATCCCACTTTCTAGTTCTGCAACTAGCCCATACATCTTTGTTTTAGAGCACTGCACGATGTGATACAAACTCAACAGAATGCACGAAAATATACCTCATATCATGCATCTCACAATTAAATAAAGGAGAAGCATATGGCCATTTTTTGCCCCTTCCCTCTCATTTATGGGGAGAAACAGAAAAATAATCCAGTCTTTTTTTTTTTTTTAAGAAACTGAATTACAGGTCTGAAAGTGCTTAAGTTTTTAGTTACTTGTCACATACCTTTGCTGCTTTCTACCAACAGCCACAAGTCTCAGCTAGAAGCGCTGTTCTCTTTGTGCATATACCCTATTACCTCAGCACCACCAGAAGACAAGTACTTTCAGATGGCAGGTTTCGCCTTTTACCTTTCATTTACTGTCCTTTGATTGCAATTCTGGTGTAAGAAATGTGCCACTTTTTCTACTGGAAACACCTAGTGCATGGTCTTAAGACCATACTAACAGTGCAAGTATGTAACAGTTCCACTGCTGTATTGGTGACAAGACCTCAGCCCAAGATTAGGCAGTGGATATGCTTACCACAAGGAGTGTCTATTGTAGTACTTCCAGTGTTGCCTCGAAATGTTCAGTAGCAGATAATATAGACATTTTTATTCTCTATTTATTCTCCCTTAACCTTACCATCACAGAAATTCTTTTCTCCAGGCCACAAGTTATGCTGTAGTTAAAAAGACTTTTGATGCTACCTATATATGAAAGCACTCAGTAAAGCTGCATTATTTTCTCAATCCCAAAGAAGCATTGACAATTCAGTTATCTCTCTGCACAGGGGGCAGTAGGAAAGAAGAAATCAAAACGTAGCTACAATGTTCATGGAGAGATCAAAGTTGGTTAGGATTTCAAAATAAGCTAGGAAGCATAAAGCCAGTCACTATTCAAGTAGGGCAAGAAGAAAAGGTTAATAGAAATAGAGCGGACAATGGACAGCCACACTATTGAGAGGCAATGGCATCACATGTTCACCAATTCATCAGCAGCACTAGTAAAAAAGCAAATGAGCACAACGTTTTAGTTTTGACATATCAACTACAATTATGCAGTAGTACACCCCAGAAAGTATAATCCATAGCCAGGCTATACACTAGATGTGTTGTACAAAATGAACAACAGACTTTAAGTGCTGTACCCAAGCTCACTATTGGGAAATTTGCTGCGTCGCCAGCATACCAGATCAATATTTCAGAGGTCATTATCTCATCCCTTCTTCAGCTGCTAACTTTGGATTTCTGCCAGAGAAAGGCGACCACTAGCAAGACGATACACTAGTACGTTAGGCAAAGCTTTTAGGAATTTGAACAGGTTTTTGTTTTCACTAAGATCAGTCTGCTCTCTGGTTCCAAACGGCACAAGTGCTCTGTCAATATATAAATAGTCAAACATGGTCTTTAACCCTCCCACCATAGTATGTATAAGAAGTTGTACCAAACTGCATTTGTTGAACATACTATGAAGAAAACATTATGGGAAGGAGGAGAAGACAGTTACCAAACTGAACCAGTGCACTCAAGAAGTGTGATTTCGCATGTACAGTGCAACAGGAGGATGACTGGAGACAGACTTAAACAATAAGTAAACCAATAACTAGATGATACCATCACTCCTTTGCAAGAATGTCCCATGAACTTTTACATGAGTAAACCATGATTAAAGTTTTGCTTTAGCTGTGAGTTGGTAAGTAAAGTCAGAACCTTTCAGACAACTAGTTCAATGGGTTTTAAAGTTAAAAATTACCTTTACTTCATGTAGCTTAACATCCTGTATCACATATTTTGCCATAAACCACCATAATATTACACCACTGTTCAACTTTTCTAATGGCCATCTTGGTGATAATCAATGGTAGCACTCCCATGAACTCAAAGAATAACATCCTACCTCACCTTCCGGAAAGGCTTTTTAGATTTAATCCAACAGTTCAAGAATTGCATCAGACACTGAAGAACATTAAGTAACAAAAATATGTCTGAACATATTAACTCATTTCTCCTTTGATCTCTCTAATATTGTATCTTCTCATTTTAAAGCCCATTTAGAAATATAATTAGCTTTACAGACAGACATGAAAGCCATTTCTACAACAGCAGATGTGTCTAGGAGCCTTCCCTTAAGACCAGAAGCAGAAGAGAGTGTGCTTAACTGCCAAATTCCCAATATCATTATCCTGCTACTGGGAAGAATCTGGTGACAGGAAATATTTCTGTGCTTACCTTGCAAGCCAAAGATACTTCATTATTCAAAGCTTCCTCTCAGGAAAAGCATTCAGGAGATAGCTTAGAAGCATATTTGTTCAACCCAATTAATTAAGAGACTTTTGCATGGTTTCACTAGTCTTACTGTGCAATTTCTACATACACTCCCCAAAGAATGGGACACAGTGACTTTAAAGGTAAAATATAGAAAACCATATTTTACTGTACTTATACTATGTATATTTATACTAGCTAAAGTCACAGCACTCCAGCTTTAGTATCTAATGTGCTCTAGGGGCAAGGCTTCTTATTGCGTGCCCATACATTCAGAGGAGCTAGGGATGGATTAGATCTCACGCCTCTGATGAATTTTCCCTGTCTGAAGGTTTTACGTTGTGGCTTTTACTGTGACCGAGTCTGAAGGAAACTAGCTTGTCTGGTAGAGAGAATCAGTATGGAGAGGGTGGGAACTGGTATCAGCCTGATGCAGACTCATCTCCAGGCAGCACAGATTCCTCTCAAGGAACTCCTAAACTATGCTACCATTACTCAGTTAAATCTGTGAGTGACTCAAATTCCCTTTCTGAAGACCTGATGACTCTTGCCTGTCTGCTCGTCTCTATCTTTCTATCTTCTGACAACTACTTTCTCTTTACATACATATTCAAACAGGAAACTAAGAACACAAAGGTCATTCAGTTTTCCTCATGTATGGGCACAAGGTTTGATAACCAACTGCAGCTTGCCCTGACAGGAAAATGGACCAGGAAAATGAAATACTTTCTGACCTTAGATTTTCCCAGCTGTCTATCTGAAGCATGTCATGATCTCCAATATCTGTGTCACCAATGACCTTCACAAACACAGTATTAAAGAGATGAATTTTAGACAAATTTAGTTGTAGCTCAAAGTATGTGGAGGAGCTGGCAAGGTAACAGCTGTGAAGACTTTTGCTTTCTTGCTGAAGACAGCATTGTTATTCTGGAGTTGGAATAGGAGTTTCATGTTAACCATGGAACAGAAAGCTATTATGCATTAAATCTGTCTATACAACAGATAAACTGTTGTATGGGTACTAATTCCATGTGCTTGAAAACCCAGAGTGAGCTCAAGAGCTGAATGGTATGTTCATATAGACATTAATAACACACAAGTACATGCTAACTTCAGCAAGCCTAGATTTATTAACCAGTAAAACAAGTGGTCTAACTTTATTATGGTTTTAGTAGGGGTTTGGGTTTGGTTTTTTCTTTTTTTCATTTTTTCTTCAGATTCCCTCACTATTTTAAGCATACAGCATACAAGCTGCAGTCATGACTTCTCTTCCAAACCATGATGCAGGTCAAAGCATCTTAAACAGAGTTATTCCAGCAAAGACCTTCATTCCTTGTATGAAACAGGCTCTACAGGCTGATTGACAGGTCATATCTTTGTTTCCAGAGGTGTTGATTTAAAGCCGGAAACTGTCAGTTTGTTTTCAGATAAACATAGACATTTAAAACTATAAATATAATTTTAAATAGTGGCAGGTTTAGAGATGGAAGGCAAAGACTGGATCCTTATGGATTGGAAAGGTCACAAAAAGGCTTGTGCCATTGACTATATTTTTTAATGGATGGCTACATAGCCAGCCAGAGAACAGAGAATTCATATCTGAATTTCTAGATGGGTACTAATATCCATATGAATCCCATGCAAAGGAGAAACAGGTCACCTTTTTCTTAAGACTTGCGTTTTTACAGCTCGTGATGCTACAACTTGTGATGGCAAACCTTGGGGATGGGGAAGAAAGTGTTGAGATGGAAATACATTTGGACGTTTTCATTGTAAACTTGGGTTTAAAAAAAAAACAAAACCAAAGAGAAGGGATGTGAGTTTGTCACTGCGTCACCTCTGTTGATTATGTGACTATGGAGTACCTCACACACATCCCACCACCTGCCTGAGAAGGTTCAGAACATTGTCAGTGGAAGGGCTGGTGCTCTGGACTGAGGACCACCGGCAAATGCTGGTTTGCACTAAGTTGTGAGCTGAGACCCAGGATTTTGACTTAGCAAGATCAGTGTTTACCAGCCTGAAGTCTCTGAGCTATTTAAAGGATCTACAGAGATCCCTAAAAAACCCAAACACATTATGAGGTAGGCTGAACTTACTGTACATATGTTTGTATCTAAAACCCAAAAAGCTTAGGTTACCTTTTTTTGTCTAAAGGACTCCTGCATGCATAAACATTGTAAAACATTGCCCTAGAGCCCCAAGTTATAAACTGTGCCTGAATTCAGTTAATTTGTAACTTCATTTTAATTCCCTAATTTCATACAACTAAAACCACTAATACACTAACAATTGTGCCACTCGGGGCTTCTGCTTCCTGCTCATAATAAAGCACTGTACATTAAAATTATCTGTCACTCTAATAAAATTAACAAATATATACATACATATACTAGCCATTACCTTTGCTGTAGGGTTTATAATAGAAGAGATGAAGTACCTTTGTTTGTTTGTTTTAAATTTTGTCTACAGGAAACACTGACCTTTGATCCTTAATCCTGAACTTCATGACTAACACCTAGCTAATCAATTAATGAGAAAAGTAACTTCTGGAAAGTATGAGCTAATGCGTGATAAAATTAAACAAAGTATTGATTACATTAACTTATTTATGCTGGCCTTAAACATATTTAAGAGAAATATGTTAACTAGAATTTATTGCAGCAACTAGCAGGCAGGCCTTTCATTGTGGCAATACTATGTTGTACTTAGTTAAGTGGCAAAGCTGAGTTCCACGTACACTTTGTGTACTTCCACATGTAGTACTATTTGCCACTTTGTCAGCAAGCGGAATACAACTTTGTTCAATTGTATAGATTTTCGATCACTTCTTCATTGCCCCTGTCTTTTGAATCACCACTGCTTTCATGGCCAAGACTAGGTCATATTCAAGTCAGTTGACTTCCTTATTCTTTCTGGTACATAGTCCATTTAACTTGGATTTTTAACTTAATTTTACCTTCTATTAAAGTTAAGACATCTGACTGTATCCAAAAAGTTTTAGATTCAGAAATATCAGATCTGTATTCAGGGTGTCAAATGTTAGAATTGGAAGTTGTTTCTTTTAGGGAAACTATTACTTATGAAAAGAGTGTATCAAACACTTGTTGCTTTAATACTAGTATGAACAAAGAAAGAAGAGGTGGTGTCTCCATACTCCTAGCCCCACTCCCCCTTTCCTGCATACTGATACCTATTATCTCTGCTTCTTTCCCCTTTTTATCTCTCTGACAATAAAATAGAATAATTGTATCTAAGAAACCAGACATCCTGTTCTACGCTCAGACCTGTATTTTTTCTAACAGTAAAGGAATCAGTATTTCTGGAAAACTAAAAACCCCCTTGTAACAGTCATTTCATTCAGAAAATAATTCTGTATCCAGAAACAGTTCTCAACACAACTAGACAAAACAGATACTTGTGCTTACAAGTGTGAAACAATGTACTGACACCAAGTGAGAAGTTTTAAATGTGCTTACCACCTAGTTGCATATTCCCACCTTAAACTAGTGTAAGGATGACATGACATAACCTGGGGAAAGAAAAAAAAAAAAAAAGCCTTTAGAAAACTCCTCATACTACTAATGGTATGCTAAAAACCACTAATGGTTATTCAGTTACCTGCCAGACAATCCCTGAAGAGAGATACTAAAATCTTAACGTTACATGCAGAAAGTCACGTAAAGTGGCAGGTGGATAGAACCTGCTTATAGAATAAAAAAAAAATATTATACAATTTCTGTATAATGGGAAGACTTAGACAATTTTTTTTTTTTTTCTAAACAGAAAATAGGTCACCGCTTTTGTGGGGAAAAATGTAAAAGACCTCCACACTATGCACATTTAAACAAAGCTACTCTATTAGTTAATGGTGAGACTGAAGTGATTACACAAAATAAGGGTTGTAATCCCAAGGTTAAGGTTAACAATTATTTTATTTAAAAAGGACTATTTAATAGATATTTCTTAAACACAGTTCTGCATTACTGATGATAGCAAGACAACTAAGTTTGCTACTGTAGTAAAAGATACTGCTTTAAAAGCTGGCTGGTCATTGGGTCTGAGAAGGTAACCTCAAATTGGAAATCATCATTCAACAGGGGCATAACAGTAGTCAAAGGACATATCCTTGCTAAGAACCTCTGACCCTTTGTTACTGATGTTTAATCATCAGTCTAAAAGAAAACACAAAGTCAATGCTGGTAAAGTTTGCAGCTGACGTAACTCAAGTAGTAAACAATAATGAAGACAGACAACTGATCTACAGAAATCCTGTTTGCCTGGTAAGCTGTGCTATTTGAGGCAACATGTTTCATCATAACAAAAGACGAGGCCAGCCATCAAAAAGTCAAGACTAACACTGAGGACTTACATGTGTAAATAAGGTTCACTGAAACTGGCTTCAAGCCTTGAGGGCCATACAACAGTTCAGAAGAGGCTTCAGGAATCAAATAGGATATTGAACTGAATAGACTTTTCCAGAGGTGACCCCTGAATGAAAGAAACTACTCTGTCTGTATGAGCAAGGCACCTTAAATAGCAGGGAAGTGTACTTCCACTATATCCAGTGGCAATATTTTCTGTTCTGTTGTCTAAAAGCTGCTGGCAAACTGAAAAAGGATCAGAAAATAGTTCTGAGAATAACTCACAGTTTGGAAAGCCTGCTTTGAGTTGAGAATATCACTGTGCAAATATACCTATATTTTAAAGCCACAGAAGTCTTCCTTTAGTAGATAAAGGTTTAGGCTAAATGAATTGTGCTTATGCTCAGATTGCACATTTTCTCAAATTGGTTGCTCAATCAGGCTGAGCAATCATGGACCCTGATTGCTCAGTCAGGCTACAACTGAAGCACATCACTTAGACATGCATCCCAGAGTCAGGTGTTTACTCCTAGCAGCACACCAGGATAAGATTAAGATATACCTCATCCTTCCCAAAAGTCACAAGGTAAAAGCAGGACTGTGACATACCCTAATAATTTCTTAGTTGTGCAATTGGAGAACCACGACTGCAGAGTGTCCTCAAGCCCATTTGCCTTGCTTTAAACTACAACTCATTGACCTTGTTATCAGGTTCAACATACCTCAACTCTCTGATCTGCTTATTATAGGGCTCGGACACACAACCAAGATCATCAGCTGGTAAGCTGAGCCCCAGTTGCTGCCTGTGCATCCACTTGCAGCCACAACAAGTAACAGGTGCATCTACTTTACCTTTTTAGCTTCATCAGGATTACATTTTTTGAAGCAAGTTTCCCTGTTATCCTGATTTATCATACGTTGTTTCATAGCATGGAACAGTTTTGGGTTGTATAAACTAAACTACTTTCAGCTTAAATCAAAGGAGCAGATCTAATACCTGCTACCTGGCAAGGAGTCTTCAGGTAACAAAATGAGACTGGAGCTAGTTCAACGTAAAAACACTACAGCATACACAGCATGAAGGCTGGGCACTCAGCATCAGCTTTCTCTACAAAAGCCCTCCTTTGCCCCACACTAGCATGAGCACAGCCACCATGTATCCCTCAGTTTATTCATCTTTCACTGGTTAAGAAACTGACTCAAATTGCCATGTGCTGCAGGCACCCATGACTACTCCAGCCCCAGCAGCATCCCACAGCTACTACCAACCCACAGTAAGTTACTACCCCACACTTCTTCCCCCCATAGACCTGTGCCTTTGGGATGTGATCTCTCACCAGTGCATCGCAGCAGCCAGACCTTACTCACAGTTTGCAGCCCAAGTCTTTACAGACCCTCCTGAAGAGCCTCTGGGCAGCCTCCAGTCCCTCGTTGCAGCAGCTGCTTGTGAGTAGGTGCCAGGTGTGGGGCCGAGGAGCCCTCCACCAGCCCCCGTGGCCTTCTGTCCCAGGGAGCAGTGCTGCTGCTGCTTGTGTGGGCTCGTGCCCCACTGTTCACACAGAGGTCCTGGCTCCTCCGTGGTGCTCAGATAACAGCAAGCAGCCAGGCTAACTTCTTCACAAAGGAGGTTTCCCCTAATATTAACATCTCTGTGGATATGAGGAATTGCTCAGCGCTTGACATTTTAAGCAGCAAGGGGCACTCCTGATAGTGGGAAATTCTGGATACAGGAGTAATGTGGGAACAAAAAGAAATTACTTACTGCAGGTAAACTGTCCAACTAATCCAGCACTGTTCTTCACACCCTCTAGCAACAGCAACCTAAACACCTGAAATTAGAGAATATTATAACAAATAGTTCAGGGCTCAGAATAATTTGAAGTCTTTATGTACAAATATTTATATACAACACTTTCATACTGTTAAAAATTCAGGAATCTAAAACTCCTTATGGGCAGAGCATGCACAGCATTGACTAAGGTCAGTACTGCTGCAATGCCAATACACCTTGTACAACGATTTCCTTAAAACTTCTGGAATTCAGAGTATATGTTTCCATTGCCATTTCATTGGATGTTTTGTGATTGAAAGAAACCTGAAGCATTCTAACGAGTGCAAGATATATAACTTGAATAATAAGAAGTAAGGGTCCTGACTGGGAAAGTGGGCTAAAGCTCTTCAACATGGCCCAGGAGCCGCCGGTGTCTTGACAGGTTCAGCACTAACGGTACAGGCTCAGCTTCACTGTGTTATACCGGTATTGCAAGCATTGAAAAACTAAGAAAATCTTTACAAACATATTTTTCTAGTAGTGAGATCCCATTCACAAATTTTACAGGAAAAAACCACTCTTCCTTCCTAAAGAAAACTCCAGCCCAAAGCAGATAGGAGAAACAAGTAACTGAGGAGGCCTGGGCTGCACTATAAGGCAAGAGCAATCACCAGTTTTGGAAGAATCTCTTCTGTTTTACAACAAAATATGCCTTGCTTTAAGTTCATAAGAACTGGATAAAGGTTTCTTACTGTCCTCTGTGTGACCAAGTTGTATTTCTGCTAAGAAAGGGAGCTTTTGTTTCCCAGTGGCTCGTCAAAGGCTTTCTGCCAAAAATTCCTTTGAGAGAAGACTGTGCACTAAACACATATTTTACCAGGGAGATCCTGCTTTCCACAAATCTTCTTGGGATTTTTTTTGTTGTTCTTTTTTGTCTTTTTTTTTTCCCCCCAGAAATCTGAAAAGTTTTGGTTTACATGACTAAATTATTTGTTAATTTTTGTGGGTTTCCAGTGAAGATAAACAAACAAAACCAGAAACAATTACAGCTTGCCTGGCAAGGCAGTCTACATGTTGCTGAGTAACCTGGTGATATCCTGAGGCTAAAATAACACAAATGATGATGGTATATTTCTACCCTAGCAGCAATCTGCTATAATTTACTCTACAACCTGCCCTTGCTCATTTTTTGTCAGTGCTTTCTCCTCCCTTTTATTCCCCCAACAGAAACACCAAAAAAAGGATAATACTGAGGTGATTTTATCTAGACACTGTTCAAATTTTGGAGGTACAGGTGCCTTGGGGGGAGGTTGGGAAAAAGGCTGACATACAGTCAGGAGAACCATTAATACCAACAGCATGTGCCGTGTGATCCTGCAATGGCAAAACCATGTTAAAGGTTTGATTTATGTAGACAAAGCTGGAAATACAATACTGACAGGAAATTTGCTCTAATGTGCATATGAACTGAAATACTGCCAGAGAGTGAGGTATAGCAACTTACAGTAATTTCTTTCCTGTGTGCCCAGTCAAAGAAGGGGCTGAATTTTTGTATGAAGGTCCAAATATCTCACAATTGTGATCTTTCAACAATTCACAAGGCAGCAAAATGGACTGAGAGGCCCTTTAAAGAACTTTAAAAGGAAATTCAATGCCCTTGTCTATTTTCTTTGAATGCTACCAACGAGCCTGTTTAAAAAATTATGAAACTGGCTGAGCTGTCTAGCAATTCATGTAGACCTATTAACATGGTATATTTGTACTTTTGCTTTTTGACAGAAATCACTGAAGTTACGGAATGGGTAAGTTTCTCTCCCGAGACAGCTGTAATGGTAATCTATGACAGAACTGACCCCAAATTCTCAGACACTTAATAAAGAAACAGAAACAAGTTTTTTTCCTCACAATCTAGGTATCCCATTATGCTTTTTCAGAATTCACATGTTGCTATAATTGCTGTTTATGTGTTTTTTGAAAAAGACTCACTCTAAATTATTCCTGCATCCACATTAAATATTTACATTCAGGCCTAATATGCCTTGTAAACTTTTAATAGCATACTCTCTTATTCAAAAAAAAAAAAAAAAACAAACCAATAACAAAACGTCAACCCAAATCCTAGCACATATATGAAGCAAAACATTCTAAACACTGTTTTAACTGTCATTTTTTCCCAAAGAACAAGGATGTTTATGCTCCTCCCTAAGGCGAGATAAACAGAGCAGCATACCACTCCATATTTGTAAATGTTAACTCTGCAAGGTAGAAACTGGCTTCTGTATGCACCAGGCTTCTGTTTCTTCACTGCTCTAAAAGCCATAATACGACATATGGATATGTATAAATTGAAACAACAAAGATATATGGCCCCGCCACACAAAAACACGCAGTCTCACTCTTTATTCCAAGTATCATCCTGATTGCAAGAAACTTTTCAAAATTGCCTCCAAAATGCGTCTTAGGTACCAGTGGCCCAACAGTATATTGGGGATAATTCCATGGGTCTGTGGGACAGTTGCGCCCTCAAATCTGGTGTATATCAGAAGTAACTTTACTGGAGTCAGTGGGGACTGACTGCTGCTGTGAGTGTGGTAGAACTATACTATTTTTTTAAAAATTTTCAAGAAAATGCTATGAGAATTAATAAGGGTAACATATCGACCCACCAACTGAATATCGTACAAGGCCAAAGTACTCACACCAACAGGTAGAAGATTGAGAGCAAAGAACCCAAGGACAGCCCTTTTATGTGTATGTGTCATTCTAAAATAGACTCCGGCAAGCATCCTGGTTAATATAACACACTGTTTGCCAAATATGTACTTTAAAAATAGCAGTCAACTGTATGGCATACCTTGAGCGGTGTTAAAGCTGTCTAGGTTTTGTTATACAAAGACTATGATAAGTTATAACATGCTGCCAGTGGAAAAAGAAGTGAAACACCAAAACCCAAGTTGCGCAAGATTCTTGAATGAGTACTTAACAGGGAAGGTTAAACCCTAGCAGGCGTGTCTTAACTTTAATAAATCAGGCCACTGCTCAGATGACTAAACATGGATTTAGGATCCCCAGTAATTCAGATGTTTATAGTTCGGCAACTAAACTTACAGTTGGGCATCTAAGGAAAAGTGTCCAATATACCAGAAGCCTGTATACCTACAGCTCTAAGAGCATGTCAGCTCCCAGAGGAGCCTGAAGTTTTACACTCTTCTTTTAAAACCTTGGCATAGATTTCAGCTCTAGTAGTCTTTCATTCTGGGAGAAACTAATAGGATTTTTTGCATTTCTGCTAAACTCTGATCAATCGATTGTTGTCCCAAACTTCTATGCCTCCCTTTTCTTAAAACAAATTCAAACCTGTTTGACATCTAGCCCACAAGCTCGGTAAAGGAGAAGTTTTTGTATTTGTTAATACCGTCCAGAACAGTGGTAACCTCAACTGGGACAAGTTATTAATTTGTGTTACTAGAAATTTATGACCAATAATACTGATCCTTTTTCTTTTGCACAGACAAAAGTAAGTTGAGGACATGGTTGCTGCTGTTTTCAAACGAACACTAATTGTGCAATTTGGAATTTGTTTTTGACTCATTGTAGGTTCGCAGCAAGAGCAAAGCAGCTAAGGCTGGACTGTGTGAGGGAGATGAGGTGGTGTCTATCAATGGCAAGCCTTGTGGAGACTTAACCTATGCTGAAGTTATCGTTCTAATGGAAAGCCTGACTGACGTCCTGCAGATGCTTATCAAGAGGTACAGGAATGCTCAGAATGCTTTGTTGCAATTCTGTTCAGTGAACCACGTGGAAAATGCTGGTTTTGAATGCACTCATTTTGCAGACATATACTGTGAGCTTCTGATAGTCCTCTGATTTATGTCTGTAACTCTGCCTGTCTCTATGGAAAAGGGAGGAAGACAGAGTATTTGATCTGAAGGAATTAATGTATATAATTTGAACAGTACAGTTCAGGCACAGAATTAAGAGTACAGTCTCCAAATGTAATGATTTTATTACTTATAAAGCATTCTTAATACTTACAATGTGTCTGCTACTATATCTGCATACTGCAGAGTCTTAAGTTCAATTATTCTTTCCACCCCTTTGAAGTAGTGAAGTGTCGTTATTCCCTATAGATAGGGAAGTGAGGCTTACAAAAAGCAAAGCCTGTATAGATGGAGAAAGTGTGTTACACAGATATGCCTTGATGATGACATGGCAAATGGTCTTCCTGGGTGGCAAAATGTGTTAGTAGTCAGGAGGGGGAGAGGGTCTGGGAATCATGAATTCTATTTCTGTAGCTGTTAACACTTCACTAGATGAGGTGGGACAAGTCACTTGCAGGTCTCCAGGTCTTACTGTCTCCATTTAGAAAATAGTGATAGTGAATTTCAGTTTTCTTTGAAAATGCTTTGAGCTTTTTAGAGTAGAGAACTTTCATGTAAATTTCCAAGCAAGCCGGCATTACTGCTCACTGCTCATCAGTCTTTTCTAATGACTGTTCTGTAATTGTCATCAGTGTAAGGGAATTCAGAACCACCTACAGCAAGCACATTCTCCCCAGACTTTGTGAATTCAGACAAGATGAACTCTGAATTGCTTTCAGTGCGGGTAAGAAGAGGAAGAAAAGACCTGAGACTTCCACACTCTTGTAAGGAATCATGGCTCCTCCCTGAGTTACTGCAGTTCCCTGCGTCTGCTCTCCCACAGGCAGGACCAGGAGGACAGAAGGGGTGAGGATTCATAACAGAGCAGTGTCACTGGAAAGGCTGAAAGGACTCCGGTGCAAAAAAGCCACTTGTCTCTGGTTACCAGGGATGTCTAAACAGCACGTGAAGTTCCTCTGTGGTTTCTACAACCTGCACAAAGGAACTTTCCTAAAGTATCTAGTAGTTCCAAGTCACAATCTGCCTTCAAAACAAGATGCTCTCAAGGAATATTCATTTTCTTTATAACAGACAATTTGCATGGCCTGTCTCTGCATGTTGTCTTGGGCTGAGTAATGGATCAATATGATGAGATCAGGAGAAGTGATAGCTGAGGATTACAGCTTACCTTCTCCATGGCGCATAGCTCTTGTTTCTGGTTCAGCAGTGTACCATTTGAATGCTCCTCGTGATATCTGCATTCTTATGT